>CM062812.1:705442029-706755660 GCA_031772625.1 Pinus tabuliformis
AATACCCAATCACCTACATCAAAAACTTCTTTCACTGCGATGTTTGATCTGCCTGTTGTTTAATTCTATTCTGTGCCAACACGAGGTTATCCTTTAAGAGTTGGAGGACTTGTTGTTGATGTTCGATGTGATGTTCCACTACCTGAACCTTAGAATTTTCTCTTAAATATGATGTGATGGATGGTGGTTGATACCCATAAAGTGCCATAAATGGGGTCATTTTTGTTGTTGTATGGAAGGAAGTGTTATACCACCATTCAGCCAGAGGCAACCATTTGACCCATTGTGTCTGTTTATTAGATACACAGCAACGAAGATATCCTTCCAAACATTTGTTTACTATCTCAGTTTTCCCATCAGATTGAGGATGATAAGATGAGCTATGAGCTAACTGTGTACCAAGACAAGAAAATAATTATGTCCAAAAATTTCCAGTGAAAATGGGATCTCTATCACTTACAATAGTCTTTGGGTTTCCATGTAGCTTTTGAATTGTTTCCATAAATGCAGTAGAAAATGTACTGGCTTTAAATGGATGTGATAATGCACAAAAGTGTGCATACTTGGTAAGTCTGTCAACTACCACCATGATGACACTCTTTCCCTCAGACTTGGGTAAACCTGTGATAAAATCCATTGAAACCTCCTCCCAACGTTGGCTTGGAATGGATAAAGGTTGTAATAGACCTGGTGTCTTAATTGTTTCAAATTCATTTTGTTGGAAAACCAAACATTCCGCCACAAACTTTTGAATATCTGATTTAAGGCCATCCCAAAAAAATTCCTTCTTAACCCTATGGTAAGTTCTTAAAAATCCTGAGTGCCCTCCTAAGGGAGAAGTGTGCAATTCCATAAGAATCTTTTGTTTTAGCTGGGAATTCTTACAGAGGTATAAGCGATCTTTGTACCATAACGAATCATTTTGCTAGCTAAATGTATCAGACGTACTGGAATCTTGTTGTAACTTTCGAATAAGTGCCCACACTTCTTCGTCATTCTTCCATTCCTCCCTTGCTTTGTTTATCCAATCTGGTTGGATAATAGAAATGGCGCACAACAATGCTTCCACATCCTCATCCTTTCTTGAGAGTGCATCTGCCACCACATTTTGCTTCCCTTTTTTGTAGATGATTTCAAATTCATAACCCAACATCTTTGTGACCCACTCTTGTTGCTCTTCAGAGGATAATCTTTGTTGTAAAAAGTATTTAAGGCTATCATGATCCGTTTTTACCTTGAAGTGTCTACCCATTAGGTAGGGTCGCCATTTCTTAAGTGCATGGAGTATTGCCAACATTTCCTTCTCATAAATAGCTTTTCTTAAAAAATTTCCCTTGATTGGACGACTTTCAAAAGCAATGGGTCTTTCATCTTGCATTAGAACAACACCAATTCCATTTCTTGAAGCATCACATTCCACAATAAAGGTTTTTGTGAAGTCCGGTGTAGCTAAGACCGGTGCTTGTCACATTGCATCTTTAAGATGTTCAAAGGCCTTTGTTGCTTCCGGAGTCCATGAAAATGCATCTTTCTTCAATAATGTTGTTAGAGGTGCTGCTATTCTCCCATAATTCTTAACAAAATTGTGATAATACCCTGTCAACCCGAGAAATCCTCGCAGATGCTTTATGGATGTGGGGATTTTCCATTCCTTAATGGCTTTAATTTTGTTAGGGTCTACCTTAACTCCTTCATGAGATACAATATGACCCAAATATTCCACCTCCTGGACTCCAAAGAAACATTTGGATCTTTTTGCATATACTTGTTTCTCCTTCAGTAGTTGTAGCACCCTGTCAACATGTTCAACATGATCCTTCCAAGACTTGTTGTAGATTAGTATATCATCAAAAAATACTAACACAAATTTTCTAAGGAATGGTTTGAAAATTGAATTCATCAAACCTTGAAATGTTGAAGGTGCATTGGTAAGGCCAAAAGGCATGAACAAAAATTCATAATGACCCTCATGAGTTCTAAATGTTGTTTTCGGAATGTCTTCAGTCTTCATTCTGATTTTTGATATCCTGAATGAAGATCCAACTTGGTGAAGTAAATTGATCCATGCAATTCATCCAGTAATTCATCAATGACAGGAATGGGGAGCTTATCTTTAATAGTGAGATTGTTGAGCTCCCTATAATCCGGACACATGCACCATGATCCATCCTTCTTGTGCACCAATACTACTGGACCAGAGAAAGAACTTTGACTCGGTTGAATTATACCAGCCTCTAGCATTTCTGCAACCATACGTTCAATTTCACTCTTTTGGACATAGGGATATATGTACGGCCTGATGTTTGGAGGAACACTTCCTGGAATCAGATGAATAGCATGATCATGATCACGCATAGGTGGGAGACCTTTAGGAGTCTCAAATACCTTGGAATGATTGTCTAGGACTTTTTGAGATCTGGAGAAATAGATGATTTTGATGTGGAAACATCTAGCGAGCATAATTGTGCAATTACACCTCTTTGCTCCTTTTTTAGAAGCTTTGTCATACTATTAGAGCTTATTATCTTTCCTGGTTTCCATGCAATACCCGTTAATTCAACTTCCTTTTCTTCCGTAGAAAATTTGATGAAAAGTTCTTGAAAATTAAAAGCTATTGTACCCAGGGATTGTAGCCATTAGACTCCTAGTACAACATCAGCACCTCCCATTGGAATGGAAAGCATTGGGCTAGTCAAGACATATTCTCCCATGGATAGCTTGATATTATGGCACTTTCCAGAGCAATTTATTGTTCCTCCATTTGCAATCATCACTTGACACTCTGGTGTTGGATATAGGAAGCAATTCAATTCTTTTGCTACCTTACAATGAATAAAAATGTGGGTGCTTCCTGAATCAATCAACACTATTACCTTTTTCTTCTTGATTTGTCCTTCTATCTTGATGGTTTGAGGAGTGGTAATTCCCACCAATGCATTACAAGATATGGTCGGATTTATTTGTTCTTCATCTAGGCTTTGTTCCTGGAGTATATCCTCTTCTTTTGACCTGTATTGCTCCTTTTCTTCTTCCTCTTCACAATCTATGTAGAATAATTTCTTCTCAACACACTTATGACCTTTAGTGTATTTGCTATCACAACTGTAACAAAGCCCTTTTGCTCTTTTTTCTTCCAATTGTTTTGGTGTCAACCTTATAGGTTGTGGAAGACTGGGGGCAACAACACTTCCGTCTTTATAGTTGTGAGTGGTATGCTTCCTGGTTGCCTTAATTTTGCTTTCCATTTTTCTTGCTAACCTGAATGCCTTCTCTAATGAATCAGGTTCCCAAAGGCGAACATCATGTTGGATATTATCCTTTAAAGACCCTATGAACACATCAATCCTATGCTCCTCTGGAATATCTTTTACCCTTATGTTCAATTTTTGGAACTCCTCAATGTGCTCCATTATTGAACCCTTTTGTTTGAGACTTATCAATTGGCTAAAAAAAGTGTTGCTTTTTGTATCCTCCTAATGTGCTATCAATTCTTCCATAAAAATTGCCCAAGTGATAAATGGTTTACGAGAGAAAAGCCATTGATACCATATAAACTGATTTGGTTCCAAATATAAAGTTTCCATACGTACCTTTTGTGTGTTTTGCACATTATTGAGATCGAAGAATTGCTCCATCTGTAATATCCATGTGGCAGGATCCTTGCCATCAAACTTCCTCATATCGATTTTTGGAATATGGTGAGTCTTCGATCCAACATTAGCATCTATGGAATCATGATTAACATTTCTTTTGTTCTCGTCATGAGTTTCCTTTAGTACCCTTTCACCCTTAGGGACCATTTCTTGTAGCAACTTATTCATATTTATCTTCAATTCGTCCATGTCTATCTTCAAATCTATCTTCAAATCATCCATCTTAGCTTCCACGTCAATCATCTTAGCTTCTATGCTTTTCTTTAAACAGTCCATCTTAGCTTCTACACCTTTCTTTAAACCATCCATATTAGCTTCTACATCTTTCTTTAAACCATCCATCTTAGATTATGTTCCTTTTTGTGCAAGGGACAATTGTTGCACTTGGTCTTGTAATTTTAATATATCATGTTGCATTTCTTCCTCTTCTTCATGAGTCATGCTAGAGATTTCAGGTTCCTTACTAGGTGTTTGCATTTTCTTTCCTCAGGGCATCAGTTACCGATAATAATGCTCTACTATGCCCTTTGAATTCCTTAAAAATAAATTTTCAAACCAAGCTTAAGCAAAAATTTAAGAAAATCTACACACCTTTTTTCACTTTGTAGGAGCTTGATATTGCCTCTGATGTATCTCCGTACTTTCCGATCATCTAGTTCTGGATTTGTGACCTGCAGTAGCCCTCTGTGTCCACTTTCCAATGCCACAAGTCTGACCCAAATTGGATTCTCCAAGGAAGAGTTATGTGAAATCTTCCACAGTGACTTGATTATAGACTAGTTCAGTAGAGCGAACTTGTACGACGTGCCATGAGTCATTGTTTCAACCTTTGGATCTGAAACATGCATACAAGAAACTAAAGTCTGTCCTCTTTCTGTATCTTCTTACGAAATTTAAATCCGATCCCCAGAGAGAAAATTATGACAATTTTCCCCAGGTCACCTGTTTTGAATTTAATTCAGGAGTCTGCAAAAAGACCAACTTCCTTAGAACATATCTCCTCAAATATCGCGCGAAAGGCTCTGAAATTCGGACCCAAAGTTCAGCGTGATTTCTTCTCAAATGAGTTTTTTTTTGCGACTTCTGAAACGTCACAGAAAATAAGTTATAGTGAAAATGCCACGATGACCTGTTTGGAGCAGCGAAACCCTAGAATCCAAAGCTCTGATACCAAATGTTATGAAACCAGCTCAAGAAAAGATAGAAAAGATAGATGAAAGCCTTAGAATTCAGCCTCTTCAAGATGGAAGCCTCCTTTATATTACATAAATGAACAATTCTTGGATGATTCAAATGACAAACCTCCTTTCTATATATAGGAGTCTAAGGAGTCACAATATAATCTAGCCGACCTAACAATAATAATATAAAGCCACAAAAATAACAGTAAAGGGATTCTATGGGGCACAGTAATAACAATATGGGGGCAATAGGGGTACAACAATATTAATAAGGGGTATAACTACAATAGTAATGGGGTAATCACTATTATTATAGGGACCCAACAGATGAAGAATCAAGATCTTATTCTGATGAAGAATGAAGGAATATTGTCTTAGAAAGGTAATCAAATGAGTTTGATTAATGTTATTGATAAAAAAAAAATATAGGAGAATGTTAATGCAGATGGTGAGACAAGGATAACTCTAGGACAAGAGTTCCAGAGGGATAGCAAGGCAAAATGTACTGAAGAAAAAGAGACTATGCTAGCTGAAAACATAGTAAAGGATCACCAATTCACCATGACGATAGACACAGTGGAAATAGCCATGGAAGCTATTGAGACAGTCAGAAAAAGAGAAGGATATCTACTGAAAGATGCTAAGGAAGACAAATACTATGAAAAAGACTTAGCAAAGGGGAAAAGGACATCTGATGATTTATCAATAACAAAGGAAGGTATGGAAAATTGTGTGAAATTTCCAAAATCTACTCCAATTGAAATTATTGAGTTATATAGAAAATTAGATTTTCAGAAAAGGGAGTTGCAAAAATAGAGAATAGATGTTCAAGAGAGAATGTTAAAAAAGCAAAACAAAAACATTGTCATGAATGACAATCATAAGAAAAAGGAGATGGATATGAAAGTTGAGCAGATTGACACTGCAAAGGAAGGAGTTCACTACGGTGGACAAGAGCATGAAGACATCATTAGACCAGATGATGTGGAAAAGAGACTAGTTGAAAATCTCATGAGTTTTTTTGAGAATTCAACATAGCATACTGATATGCTGATAGAGGAGAAAGAAACAGAGTAGCAAACTGAATTGTTACCAAAGGAAGATAAGGCACAAAAGTCTTATGTTTTTTATTTTAACAAGTGTTTTGTGAGTGCAGGTTTTGTTGCAGATGCTCAAGAAAATTTGGCACAGATGAGCCACCATATAAATATGAAAGAAGAATATTCTATGGAAAAATGTGATCCATGGAACATAGATGCTCAATTGTTGGAGAGAATGCTGGAAAGTCATGATTAAGTACAAATAGAAATAATCATGAGAGAGGGTAAGGATGAAAGGGAGGCAGTAAGCATAGTAAGAAAAGAAAAATTTGGAACAAGAGCAAAAGAAGAAGAAAAAGTAAACCAACAGCTACAAAATGGAAGTAATCAACAGAGGTTTGAAGAATTAGTGAACACTAGCAACAACCTAAAGCAAAGAGAAAGAGGAAGAAGTAAGTGGCAGAGTATGGAGCAGCCAAAAGATGTGCTAGAAAAAGAGATTGAAGAGATGTGGTAGCTGATGATGAAGCAGTAAAAATGGAGGAAAATGGTAGCAACAGGAAGCATGATCAATCAGAGTTTGAACCTGATTGACAAGAAGAAGAAAATGGAGTAGATAACAGCAGACATACAATAGCAACAAAGGTACAAGGCATTTGAACAGTTACAAAACAAATTATGGGATCTAGGAAGACAAAGACCAGAAGACACATGATCAAGAGATCATGAATATTTTCTACTTTGGGAGTCTAATGTAGGAGCATTCAACCCAAGAGAAAATCAATGTAATTAAGTAGACATAGGGGGTCATGTATTTTATGGAAGTTGGATTCCTAAGTGATGAATTAATGTAATATTTAGGCTTTTGAGTGCATAGAATAGGAATTAATAAGATAAGTGAGATGTTTTGTAAATTCTTTTGAATAATTGAGAACATGAGTGGTTAATAAAGACAAAATAGTTAAAAGTCAATTAGGACTCTTAAAACAATTCCATGATTCAAGGAACGAGAGAGAGATTTTAGGAATTAAATAGAGATTAGAAGTGGACATAGAGGATATAGGACATCTAGGAGTCAGTTCAGTAGATTTAGGAATCGACCCATAATTAATTCAAAGAACCTTTCTGATATAAATGTAAGTCTATGGGCAGAGTAGGGTAAGAAGGCCACTGATAGTTGAAGATCAGGCCTGTGAGAGACACAGAGTCTTGAATGTAATCATTATTTTATACTTATGTATACAGAGGTTTATGCCTAGCTGTGTAGATGTGTGAAATGAGTATTTTATGAATGAATTACATATGAATTCATAGGTTTTTTAACAAGGTTGCAAGAAAAATTTGATAGAACATGTAGAGGAGAGAATGATTCAGAGGAATCATCATGAGTCTTTGAATTCAGTTGAAGGAAATGAGTAAGCTCTGTAGAGGCTGCGATGTGAAGAATTCGCAAGAGGACTCAAGCCAAGAGTGAATTGAGTAGCGGAAGAATAGAAGTAAAAACCCTGAAGAAAGAAACCTGAACCATAGGGAAACATTGAAGAAACAATGAAAACCATAAAGGAAGGGACGAATGGAGAAGTGATGCTACAAGACACAGGAATCATTAGTTCTTATAGATCAATTGCCCAGATCAATCACTTTGGATCAGTGAACCTTGAAGGAGGAATAATGGAGGAATTAGATGTTGACCATCCGATCGACGGTCATCACTCAGTGAAAGAGCACAAGAGTTAACACAGTGGAAAGTCATATTTATATAAGGGAAATGGTATTTCGAGCGGTGAAGAAACCATAAGTGGTACCAAGCGTTTGGCTTCAATCCCATACATATCACGACACATAGTAGTAAAGTGGAAAGGGGAAATCGCTTAATTTCCCGGTTAAACCCCATGCTTGTTATCCACCCGAAATCGCGGTGAACCCTCGGATCTATTAAGGATAGATCAATGGTGGAGGTTATAACACAAGTTGTTTGATCGCTGATAGTTGGATTAGAGAAGAGATGGATGGTCGCGATCTAATCGCTGATCGAAAGTTGTGGATAACTAAGGATAGTGCCAATAGCAATGGATGAGAGCAGACCCAACAAAAATTGTGAATGCGGGTTTATAAGGTTTGAAGTCTAGCCTTAAATGTTCAGGTTGATTTTCCATGTTTTCCTTTGTATTGCAGTAAAGTGTGAAGGAGTGATAAGAAGTGGACCCGAGAAGGTTTATATGGCACAGTTAATATGTTTTGAGTTCCATAGCTTGATTGCATATTGGGAAAGCGGACGGAGTGTGTAATGTGACCCGTGGAAGAGCAATACCCCACTTACGATAAAGGTGAAACATTGATTTCTGTGTAAAGGCCGTATTAATGTGGAAGGTATGTTTAAAGTGAATTTCTGTTATAAAAGGGTTGTAATAGAAATATAGTGCCGATAAAGGGTTTTCATGTGTTAAGTCCGTTATAACCAAAGTTTAAAAACTGAAGGTTTAATGTGGAGCTTAAGGCTTAATGAAGGTTATGAGGGTTTTAAAGACCTGATAGGAGGGATTTTATGAAGGATTTGATAAAGTCATAATTGAAGGCTTGAGGGTTGAGTAATAGGGCCTTAACCATTGATGGTTGAATATTTGACTCCTTGGTGAGTTAAATACTTGGTACAAGTTTGAGTATGCATTTTACATGCGTACTGTGGGTGTAAGCAAGGTAAACCCTGCATCATTTGGTATCAGAGTAGAATAAAGAAGCTTTGTGGGAACATTTCTTTGAAAGAATTGAGAACATAGTTTTGTGTTAAGGTTTTTATGCAAGAAAGAGGAAGGATCAGATTCTAATCTGACAAATAGTAAGCACACAGATGGGTTGTGTAGCAGAACTTGCAAATGCAAGAAACAGAAGACAATCCATTCAAGGTACAAGTGGAATAGTGGAACAAGATCATGATGATATCTTGAAGGTGAGGTGATATGTTCTGTTTTGATTTGAGAATGTGTGTTTATACTTTGATATGCAGGTGAAAGCATAAAAAGGTGTGAAGGTTGCAGCAATCTAGAGCAAGGAGTGCTCAATTGGTTCCAGAGGAAAGAACCAGAGAAATGCTAAAAGACTGAGCTCAAAGGAGAGAAGCTTAGTGAGGCATATGTAGAAAGAAGGAGACTTGTTACTACAGAGGGATTGTTGCAGATCATAGGGGTAATTCCAAAGAGGATGTGGGTAGAATTTCCAAGGTAATGAAGGAAGTTGTTAAGACTGTCTAAGTGAAAGAAGAGGTGGTCAGAACCAAGTATTTCATTGTGATTAAACTACAAGAGGACAATTGTGTTCTTTAGAAGTGCAAATGAGTTGAAGCCTAGAAGGAGTAGAGAGAAGTGCTCAAAGTAGGTTCCAGAGATAGAGAACCAAGGACTTGACAAAAGACCAAGTACAGAAGAAAGCTTGGTGAGGTAAGAGGCAGCAAGGAGGACTTGTTGTTGCAGAGGCTTTAATGCAGCTCACAGTGGGTGAGTAAGGAGCTCGTGAAGAGAAAAGAGAAGAAGATGGCTACTCATAGTCATAGCAAGGGTTTTAAGAGAGATAATAGCAAAAGAAAGATGAAGAAAGAGGATGTCAAGGCAAATGGTAAGAGGATGAGTCAAGAGGAAATTGACAAAGAGATTGCAGAGTTAAAAGAACAACTCGATGCATTAAAGAGAATACTAGAGGAAAGCTAGAGACAAGGTTGGGTCTTCAGGAAGAAGCCATTGGAGTTGCATGAGATGTAGAGAAGGCTAAAACAAAAGAAAGTGCATTGGCTGAGGGAAAAACTCAAGGAAGTTGAGTTAGAAATGGAAGAGTCCATTTGTGAACCAAAATCGGGAGAAATTCTGGGAGAAAGTGAAGATGAAGACTTGAAGACTGAAACTTCGAGTGAGGCCAAAGGGTCACATGATTTTAAATCTAACAATTTGTGTATGCTTTCAGGTGAAACATGTGAAGGAAAATTTATTGATATTGTCATAAAGGAGGAAGAAGACAAGCATAATCTAAATTCTATTATGGAAGAAGAGGAGATAGATAGGTCTCATATAAATTTGGGGAAGGATATAAAGCAACCAAGTGAAGGGCTTGAGAATATTGAAGATGAGACCATTGAAGAATTTATGAGTCATAAAGAGAACTTGGAACAACAAGGAGATATGATGACTGAAGCATCAAGTGAGACCACAAGGTCTTATGTTTTTAAAACTGATAGTTTGTGTATGATGGCAGGTATTGTAGGAGAAAAGCAACCTATTGAAAATATCTTTAGAGTAGATGAAGATTTAGAAGTAAAGGGTGACAAGGAAAACTTCTTAGAAGAATAAGAATTTGACTACATACAGAAGAAAAACCTATGGATGAGTCTAAAGAAGTTGTCATAGAGATGAAGAATCAGGATCTTATTCTGAGGAAGAATGAAGGAATACTGTCTCGGAAAGGTAAACAAATGAGTTTGATTAATGTTATTGATGAAAACCAAATACAGGAGAATGTTAATGTAGATGGTGAGACAAGAATAACTCTGGGAGAAGAGTTACAGAGGGATAGCAAGGCAAAATGTTCTAAAGAAAAAGAGACTATATTAGCTGAAAACATACTAAAGGATCATCAATTCACCTTGATGATAGGCACAAAGGAAATAGTTGTGGAAGCTATTGAGACAGTCAAAAAAAGAGGAGGACGTCTACTGAAAGATGTTAAGGAAGAAGAAGACTATGCAAAAGACTTAGCAAAGGGAAAAAGGACATCTAATGATTTATCAATAACAAAGGAAGGTATGGAAAATTGTGTGAAATTTCCAAAATCTACTCCAATTGAAATTATTGAGTTATATAGAAAATTATATTTTCAAAGAAGGAAGTTGGAAAAATAGATAATAGATGTTCAAGAGAGATTGCTGAAAAAGGAAAACAAAAACATTATCATGAATGACAATCATATGAAAAAGGAGATGGATATGAAAGTTCGGCAAATTGAAATTGCAAAGGAAGGAGTTCACTACAATAGACAAGAGCAATGTTGGGTACCAAATTGGGCCATCTTTTTGCCTATTTCCATTACCCTTTTTGACATATTTTCACTCATTTACACATGCTATCATGTTAAATTAACAAGGTAAATTCCCCCCTTTACTGTCCTATTGGTATATTTTAATTAATGAAATAAAAAGCATAGATTCTATCTATTTGCGGTACTAAACTATGTGTTTGACCACAACATGAGAATAGGAACCGTCAACTCGGTGTATTGCAATAGAACTGGCAACAGCCGAACAGCAAGAGGTCGCACAGCTCGGAGAACAAATGTCCTCAACTATTCTTAGCTCTTCTTGCTATCTCAAACATCTGCTGATGATGTCGTTTCAACCAACGTATATCTTTGTATTTGCAGTTGCTATGTTTCTGGGAGATCTGTTAATCTCCCTCGCTGTGTATAAAATGCAGGTTGATCCTATGAATGGGGGTTCACCCAGCAGCATTGTAAAATTTTGTTACCGATTAATAAAAGATCATCCATTTTGTTGTTCTAATTCTTTTCGTGGCTAATGTTGGCATTATGAGGCATGCGTTGTACTTGATGGCAACCCTCTCATAGAATATCATCTCACTTATATACATCTACAGAAGAGATTAACAGAGTAAACAGGGCATCTCGGGACAAGAGGAGCCAAGAAGAGCCAAGAGGAGACAAGAGGAGCCATATAGATATGTATATGTCACATATATATGCCAAGGATGCCGTTATCGGGAGCCATCGAGCCATCGGGAGACTATCGAAGCAATAGAGGCACATTCACATATATAAGGAGCTTATCGGGAGCCATCGGGAGCAGCAGACAGAGTTATCGGGATGTAGACCACAGACAAAGCCATCGGGAGTCATTGGGAGCACAGACAGAGTTATCGGGAGGTATCGGACTTACAAAACCCATGGATGCATGCTTAATCACTATCGGGTGTGCAGACAGAGTTATCGGGAGGTATCAGGCTCACAAAACCCATGGATGCATGCTTATCGCAAGTTATCAGGCCATATATGCATGCTTTAACTCTATCAGGAGTTGTCGGGTGCTTAAAACCCATATGTATGCATATATGCATGCTTTAACTCTATCGGGAGGTGTTAGGCGCTTAAAACCCATATATATGAATTATACAATAAACAAAGGCATGTATGCATTTTCCCTTTCGACGGAAAAACACAGTCATACGTGTTTAACACTATCGGCATATATGGGTATCAACGCATCACTAATCGGGGGTTCAGCTTTGTGCCACGGCTGAAACCTCCGATTGCGATAATATATGGACCCGATGGCATATCAAATTCGATTTATAGTTATATTGCATCCGCAGTATATTGCGATGTATAAAGGGTCGTCCACCCCAATCCTCCAATTGCGATAATAACGCGGACCCGATGGAGGCATTAAAGGCAATCTATAATATCATCGCATCCGCGGTAATCGCTTATATTACAAAGGCTTCCCGCATCCAATCACTGACATCGATGAAAGTATGCGGACTCGACAAGAATATAAAGCATTATTAATGGCCATATCGCATCTGATCCATCGGATTGGCCATCGGCAATAGGCTACGACATGTGCATGCGCCGATAGCGATAAGGAGCGGACCCGATACTATTATAGTTACAGGTGTATGAACCTTGAAGTACCCTTCTTGGTCGTTTGGACCATTTTTCATCATTTTTCTCTGTTTTATCACTTAAGTCATTGCTTAATTGATCGGTCAAGGCAAGTGAGCCCCAGGTTTCTGGATCCCCGGTATTGATAATCTATGGTTTCGATTCATTGTTTTATCAAGAGCTTGACTATATAAGAGGAAAGGAGATCCTTTGGCAAGATATCGGTGAAGATTGAAGATCTTAAGGAAGAAGAGATCGGAAATTCTTGTGAACAGTTGATGAGTGATCACTAATCAAGGAGAAAGTGCGCAGGTTAGATATCAGAGTGAAGGATCGCAGGCTAGAGATGGGAAACCCACAGCCATAGGTGCAGATACTCACCGAGAAGAAGATTATGCAGCCGCAGACATGCACAGGTCAGAAGATCAGTAGGTGGTGTAGGAGCAGTCACCCACAGGTTTCCATTAAAGAAGCTGCATTCTTCTCTTAAAATATGCTCTAGCTGCCTCGGTTGTTTACTAAAGGGAATTTTGGGTTTGAAGTGATGTCTGTTTACTGGTATTATGTACTGATAACAATCTTCTGAGAAATGATTGATGGATGAATAAATCAGGTTCATCTTTATATGATCTAATGGACTAGATCTGACTGCTATCACACATTCTATCCGTGTATATTGATCTGGTGATTGGGTGATTCTGAAGATTTGTTAGTTGATTCTTTGATCTTCTTGGATCCAGTCTGAAAATTAATGAAACGTTGTCCTTAAAAGAAGTAGGGGGTTATAGCTCCCTTCTAGGAGAAACTGGAGAATGAGAGAGAGAGTTGTAGCTCTCTGCAGGCAGCATCCTGCGTACTGGTAAAGGACTGCACCAGTACAAATTCATTGTAAAAGAAGTTCTATTTGAAAGAAGATAGAGACATATTGCAGCAGGTGGTTTTCACCCACATTGGGTTTCCACCTTATATCTGGTGTTCCTTTGTGTGACTATCTGTTTTTGCTGTTCTTGTTCATTATTATTTAGTACTGATATACAAGTAAATCATCAATATCAGAAGAATAATTTAAAGTATAAATCTGGATGGTTTATTGAAAAGAATTTAATAATATTGATTCACCCCCCCCTCTCAGTATTATTTCCAACAATTGGTATCAGAGCCAGGTTCTTTAGAGAAGCTTGATCACTTGAAGGAAGAGCGTTCATCATGAGCAACTACGAGAGGGAAGCATCAATCAGGTTACCGATGTTTGATGGGACAAACTTCTTATATTGGAAGGTAAGAGTCACTGCCTATCTTCAATCTCTTGGTACTGAAGTCTGGGATATCATAGATACAGGGTACACTTTTCCTTCAACTACTCCTACAGATCCAGCTGAGAAGAAGAAATATGAAACAAATGCAAAGGCAGTCAATACTCTGTTGGGATGCCTATCCCAATCAGAATTCGTGAAGGTTATGCAATATAAATCTGCAAAGGAATATGGGACAAGATTGTTTTGAGCTACGAAGGAGATGAACAGGTAAAACGAGCAAAACTTCAAACCCTCAGGATTCAGTATGAAAATCTCAGAATGCACAATGATGAAAGTGTGGCTAACTACTTCCTTCGTGTAGATGAGATTGTTAATTGCATGAAAAACTTGGGTGAAGAAATAAAAGAGGCGGTTGTGGTTGAAAAAGTTCTCAGATCTTTGTCCCCTAAGTTTGAATCTAAAGTTTCTGCAATAGAGGAAAAGGAGAATCTACGAACTCTTACCATGTCACAACTACATGGAATTTTAACTGCTTATGAAATGAGGAAAGGAGGACCTTCAGATAGGAGAGAAGCAACTTTCAAGGCTTCAGGCAAAGGAGACTACTATGAGTTAGGACATGCATCAGAAGAGGAAGAAGAATCAAATTTTGTCAAGAATCTTCAACGGGGTACTGGAAGATTCAGAGGTAAGTTACCCTTCAAATGCTTTGCTTGCGGGAGAGTCGGTCACTATGCTGCCAAATGTCCTCATAAGGATAAAGGGAAAGAACCTGTTATATGGAACAAGAAACAGAATGCAAATAAGAAAAGTTACTACACTCATGAAGATAGTGATGGTATTTCAAATAGCGATGAAGATGAATGAGGTATCAACTATAAACTTTCAATGGCTTTTGAAGATGATGATTACATGGATGCTATAGATGTAGATGGTTTTTATGATGAGATTTCTAGACTTGAAACATGCTTAGAAGAAAAGAATATGATCATTGACACTTTGCAAATCCAACTTGATGAAAAGGAACAATCTCTTGAAAAATTAGAATGTGAAATTATTGGGCTTCGAAAAGAAATTGAGAAATCAAAGGCTCTTAATCTCAAATTTGTTAAAGGATCTGAAACTCTGGATAAGATCATCAATGTACAATGCTCTCCACTTATCAAGATAGGTCTGGGGTATAATGGAGAAGCATCTCAAGCATCCACCTCAAAGAGTTATCTCGATGCAGCAAGGAGATATGAACAAAAGCCAAATGGAGATCAACAGGTAAAACAGGGACAAATTCCAACAAGAATAAATCAGGGACAATTCACCTTAAGGGCAAACAAAAGCTACAATCAACCACAAGTAAGATCTTCTCAATTTGTCTCAAGAATGGATGTCAATAGAAACTACAATCATATGGCTGGTAAATTTGATAATCGCAGAAGTTTCTTCAATGGTCAATGTTTCTCTTGCCATAACTTTGGTCACAAAGCATCTCAATGTGTTGCCTATAATACAATCATGACTAGAGAAGCTCAAAAACAAAGAAGTGTGCCTGGAATTACAAAAGGAACCTATAACAACTTTTCGGCTCTTGAAAGTGAAATAGAATGTTCTATTTGTAGTAACATCGGTCATGAAGATTCTGAATGCAGGAGCAGGTTTCGACAGACAAAGGAACTAGCCCCAAGTGCTAGAACATGGAGGATAAAGGAACCACTACCAGCAAGATGTGGAATAGCCTTTTATGCAGAAGGACGGGAAAATCAATGGTACATTGATAGTGGATGTTCAAAACACATGACAGGTGATAAAGAAAAACTTGAATCATATAGTGTTTTAGAAAAGGGAAAGAAAGTCTCTTTTGGAAATGATACCCCTGCAGTCATAAAAGGAAAAGGCACTGCTCAATTGAAGAAAAAGGTCAAAGCTGGAAATGTTTTGTATGTTGATGGCTTGAAGCATAATATTCTGAGTGTTAGTCAGATGTGCGATCAAGGAACCGAGGTAATATTTCGATCAAATGGATGCAGTGTTCGTGATCTCGATACAGGAAAAACAGTGATCAAAGGTAGAAGAACTCCAAATAATTTATACATATTTGAAGAATGACAACAACAATGCTATTTGAGCAAGGAAGATGAACATTGGCTATGGCACCGGAGGTTGGGGCACCTAAGCTTTTCACAAATAAGAAAAGCATGCAAATACCAGGCTGTCCATGGTCTTCCAGACATCAAAATTCCAGACAACACAATATGCAAATCATGTTAGTTTGGTAAACAAACCTGGACTAACTTTCCTGAAAAGGAAGGATCAGCTAGCAGGCCTCTTGAGCTGGTACATACAGATGTATGTGGTCCATTTCGGACAAGGTCACCTCGAGGAGAAGAATATTTTATACTATTCATTGATGACTTCTCTAGGATGGTTTGGTTAGGACTTATGAAGCACAAAGACGAAGCATTCGAAAAATTCAAAGCTTTCAAAGCCCTGGTTGAAAATGAATCGAAACACAAAATTAAGTGCCTCAGGTCTGACAGAGGTGGGGAGTTTACCTTAAATGATCGATTTTTGTGAAGAACATGGAATAAGAAGGGAATTTTCTATAGCTAGGACTCCTCAGCAAAATGGAGTGGTGGAAAGGATGAACAAAACTGTTCAACGAATGGCTCATGCTATGCTTGATCAATCTGGAACTCCTGCAACCTTCTGGGGTGAAGCCGCATTTGCTGTTGTTGTTATCCTCAACAAAACAAATGTCCGAGTGAACAGCACTCAAACTCCTTATGAGATCTGGTATGGTGAGACTCCTTCGGTAAAGAATTTTAAAATTTTTGGAAGCAAATGCTATATCAAGAACAATGATGGACAACTTGGCAAACTTGAACCTAGAGCAGATGAAGGCATTCTCCTTGGTTATTCTCCCCACAGCAAAGCATATAAGTGTTACAATAAAAGACTTGGAAGAATTGTTGACAACATTGATGTAGTGGTTGATGAAAAAGGATACATTCCTAGGCAATTAAATTATGAAAATATCGAAGAGGATGAAGACTACCTTCCAAATCAGACTAATGATGAAGAAGAAGAACCTCAAGAGACACCAGAGGAATAGATAAGGATAGAAGAGAAGACTCCATCCAGGTATGTATAGAAGAATCATCCAAAATCTCAAATTCTGGGACAAAAGGAGGCAGGCGTACAAACAAGAAGAACAATTACAGAAGCTTCAATCTATTTGGCGTTACTCTCCTCCACTGAACCACAAAATGTAAGAGAGGCATGCAAGGATGAATGTTGGGTCAAGGCAATGGATGAAGAACTTGAACAGATCGAAAAGAACAACACTTGGGAGTTGGTTCCTAGACCAAAGGACAAGAATGTCATAGGAAAAAAATGGATCTTCAAAAATAAGTTGAACGAAAATGGGGAAGTAATTAGAAACAAGGCCAGACTTGTTTGTAAAGGGTATGCCCAACAAGAAGTAATAGATTTTGAAGAAACTTTTGCTCCTGCTGCAAGACTTGAGGCCATCCAAATGTTTCTTTCTCTCTCAAGCTTTCAAAACTTCAAAGTATTTCAAATGGATGTGAAATCAGCTTTTCTGAATGGAGACTTAGAAGAAGAAGTATGCATTGAGTAGCCAGATGGTTTCATTCTTGGGAATGATCCAAATCTTGTATGCAGGATGAAAAAGGCTCTCTATGGTCTCAAACAGACCCCAAGGGCTTGGTACTACCGTTTGGAAAAATATCTTCATCAACAAGGTTTTTCAAAAGGATCAGTAGATAGCAATCTTTATATAAAAATTGAAAATGAAAAATTGTTAATACCTGTTGTGTATGTAGATGATATTATCTTTGGTAGCAATGAAGAAGCTATGAGTCAAAGCTTTGCCTTGGTGATGTAGAAATAATTCGAAATGTCCTTGCTTGGAGAACTTACATACTTTCTTGGATTGCAAATCCAACAAAATGAAGGTGGTATCTTCTTGTCTCAAACTAAGTACCTCAAGCAAATTCTGAAGAAATATGGCATGGAAGATTCGAAACCAGTATGTACCCCCATGGTTACAAGATGCAGTCTTAGTGCGAATGATGAATCAGTAGCAGTTCATCAACCAACCTACAGATCTATGATTGGAAGTCTACTTTATTTGACAGGTACCCGACCAGACATCATGCATGCAATGGGAATAGTTGGAATATTTCAGGCAAATCCAAAGGAAACTCATCTTTAGGCAGTGAAAAGAATTTTCAAATATCTTCAAGGAACTCAAAACTATGGCTTATGGTATCCTAGAGACACAGATCTCACACTTCATGCTTACACAGATGCAGATTGGGTCGAAAGTGTGGATGATAGGAAAAGCACAAGTCGTGGTGCTTTATTTATGGGTTCCAGATTAGTATCTTGGTTCAGCAAGAAACATAGTTCAATTGCTTTATCTACAGCTGAAGAAGAATATGTGGTTGGTGCATCTTGTTGCACTCAACTTCTTTGGATGATGAAAACCTTGCAGGACTTTCAAATCACTTGTACACCACCTATCTCCATCTTATGTGATAATACAAGTGCAATCAGCATTTCAAAGAACCCAGTCATGCCTTCAAAGACCAAGCACATACCGATCAAGTATCATTTTCTCAGGGAACAAGTGCTTGAACAAAAGGTCAAGTTGGAATATGTTCCTTCTAAGGAGCAAGTTGCTGATATATTCATCAAATCATTGCCTAGGGAAACCTTTGAATACCTCAGGCAAAAACTGGGAGTTGTTGATGCATCATCTTGTTAAATCTCAGATTGGTACTTGTACGTGAGGTTCATATGGGGTATACGCGTACAAGGTTCAGGGGGAGCATATCTAATCCGCTGTTGGCATTATAGTAGTACAGGAGGAGTAATATGTCTCTATCTCTTTCATGATCCAGTTCATAATCAGGAGGAGCAGGTTTGGGCAGCCGAATGTATATCAAGGAAAGAGTATGTCTTGATCCGCCCTTTGCCCTTGATGTTAAAGGGGGGGAGTGATTTTGGTGTTGTTGCCATCAAGTCCAAAGGGGGAGATTGTTGGCATTATGATGCATGCATTGTACTTGATGGCAACCCTCTCATAGAAGAGCATCTCACTTATATACATCTACAGAAGAGATAAACAGAGTAAACTGGGCATCTCGGGACAAGAGGAGCCAAGAAGAGCCAAGAGGAGACAAGAGGAGCCATATAGATATGTATATGTCACATATATATGACAAAGAAGCTATTATCGGGAGCCATCGAGCCATCAGGAGCCTATCGGAGCAATAGAGGCACATTCACATATATAAGGAGCTTATCGAGAGCCATCGGGAGCAGCAGACAGAGTTATCGGGATGCAGACCACAGACAGAGCCATTGGGAGTCATCGGGAGCGCAGACAGAGTTATCGGGAGGTATCGGGCTTATAAAACCCATGGATGCATGCTTAATCACTATCGGGTGCACAGACAGAGTTATCGGGAGGTATCGAGCTCACAAAACCCATGGATGCATGCTTATCGGGAGTTATCAAGCCATATATGCATGCTTTAACTCTATCGAGATTTTTCAGGCACTTAAAACCCATATATATGCATATATGCATGCTTTAACTCTATCGGGAGGTGTCGGTCGCTTAAAACCCATATATATGCATTATACAATAAACAAAGGCATGTATGCATTTTCCCTTTCGGCAGAAAAACACAGTTATACATGTTTAACACTATCGGCATATATGGGTATCGGTGCATCGCTAATCGGGGGTTCAGCTTTGTGCCACCGCTGAAACCTCCGATTGCGATAATATATGGACCCGATGGCATATCAAATTCGATTTATAGTTATATCGCATCCGCAGTATATTGCGATGTATAAAGGGTCGTCCACCCCAATCCTTCGATTGCGATAATAACACGGACCTGATGGAGGCATTAAAGGCAATCTATAATATCATCGCATCTGCGGTAATCGCTTATATTACAAAGGCTTCCCGCATTTAATCGCTGACAGTGATGAAAGTATGTGGACCCGACAGGAATATAATGCATGATTAATGGCCATATCGCATCCAATCCATCGGATCGGCCATCGGCAATAGGCTATGACATGTGCATGCGTCGATAGCGATAAGGAGCGGACCCGATACTATTATAGTTACGGGTGTATGAACCTTGAAGTCCCCTTCTTGGTCGTTTGGACCATTTTTCATCATTTGTCTCTGTTTTATCACTTAAGTCATTGCTTAATTGATCGGTCAAAGCAAGTGAGCCCCAGGTTTCCGGATCCCCGGTATTGATAATCTATGGTTTCGATTCATTGTTTTATCAAGAGCTTGACTATATAAGAGGAAAGGAGATCCTTTGGCAAGATATGGTGAAGATTGAAGATATTAAGGAAGAAGAGATCGGAAATTCTTGTGAACAGTTGATGAGTGATCACTAATCAAGGAGAAAGCGCGCAGGTCAGAGATCAGAGTGAAGGATCGTAGGCTAGAGATGGGAAACCTGCAACCGTAGTTGCAGATACTCACCGAGAAGAAGACAGTGCAGCCGCAGACACGCACAGGTCAGAAGATCAGTAGGTGGTGTAAGAGCAGTCACCCGCAGGTTTCCATTAAAGAAGATGCATTCTTCTCTTAAAATATGCTCTAGCTGCCTCGGTTGTTTACTAAAGGGAATTCTGGGTTTGAAGTGATGTCTGTTTACTGGTATTATGCATTGATAACAATCTTCTGAGAAATGATTGATGGATGAATAAATCAGGTTCATCTTTATATGATCTAATGGACTAGATCTAACTGCTATCACACATTCTATCCATGTATATTGATCTGGTGATTGGGGGATTCTGAAGATTTGTTAGTTGATTCTTTGATCTTCTTGGATCCAGTCTGAAAATTAATGAAACGTGGTCCTTAAAAGAAGTAGGGGGTTGTAGCTCCCTTCTAGGAGAAACTGGAGAACGAGAGAGAGAGTTGTAGCTCTCTGTAGGCAGCAGCCTGCGTACTGGTAAAGGACTGCACCAGTACGAATTCATTGTAAAAGAAGTTCTATTTGAAATAAGATAGATACATATTACAGCAGGTGGTTTTCACCCACATTAGGTTTCCACCTTATATCTGGTGTTCCTTTGTGTGAATATATGTTTTTGTTGTTCTTGTTCATTATTATTTAGTACTGATATACAAGTAAATCATCAATATCAGAAGAATAATTTAAAGTATAAATCTGGATGGTTTATTGAAAAGAATTTAAATAATACTGATTCACCCCCCCCCTCTCAGTATTATTTCCAACAGCTAACGCAGCGCTGATCAGAGAGCTAGGCCCGCTCTTCTGATCAGGTGCTACGTATTTATATGTGTGTGTGATTTATCAATTTATATGTTCTGTTGCAGTTCTTTATTGTTCATGATTATTTCTGCAGTTCTATAATTTGTTAATCTTGCATTTATGTTTTGAACTTTAACATGAACCCTTGGATGGGAAAGATTATGCATTTGCCCCTGCATATACCTTGTGCATTGCCTTGAAAGTATACACACTCAGATTGATAATATTAATGTCAAAATAAGGTAAATAAATCACCCCTACCTGGACACCAACATTTTGGTGCCGTTGCCGGGGAGGCTAACAAGGTGCAAGCAACGATTTGGATTGGCCAGAGGGTCAACCTCTCATCCTGGGGAGAGAATGAGTTTTCTCATTCTGCTTCAAGTCCTGAGCGTAGGTACTCCTTTTGTTTGTTCATTTTTGTTTTCTGATTATTTTGGGCCATTCTCTTGTCATGGGGTGGGAGGAGTCCATTGATGCCCTACTCCAGGCCTTGAGCTAGAATTGTTTTTAAAACCTGTGTGTGCTTTCTTTTTGGGAAATCCCTAGCTTTGACCCTAGGGAGGGACAGTTTTTTTTCACCCTGCTTCAGATTTGGGAAAATTAGGGTTTTCCATGGTTTTTGTTTTTTTTTTTTTTTTTTTCGGTTCTTGTCTCTGGGGAGGGAGGAGTCTTTTGACACCCTACTCTAGGCTTGAAACCTTGGGTTTTACTATAGCTACCTTTATTTTTGTGAGTTCTTTTATCCTGGGGAAGGAGCGGCCTTCTGACACCTTACTTCAGGGTTGAAGCATTGTAGGTTCATACAAAAACCCCCCATCAATCCAACTTTTGTATGAACAAAGAACCCAATAAAAGGGGAAGAGGGAGAGCCCTAAGGAGGGGAAGACCAGACCTGGGAAGAAAAACCTATATACAAGAGATCATAGCAAAGGCTGAATCCGAAGCATCCTCTCGCGTAGTTGTGAGACCAGGAGCAAGAAGGGTGAAGTCAGAAGGACAATTAGTGGAACAACCATTATCAGCTACCGGATTCTATTGTGACTCAACACAGTAGGCTCCTCTGACCGTGGAGGAAGCATTTAGTAGCAGACTTGATTCAAAGAATCTTGAGCTGGTGTTAGCAGAGGAGGAAGTTGCAAGCAGAGCATCGGTAGAATTAGACAGTTCTAGTGAAGGAAAGGGAGTTGTAGCCGAAGGATCAAGCCCACAGGCCATAGGAGAAAGATTTGAGGAGATATTTACATCACCAAGAGACCAGGGAAGTGCTACCCAAAGTAGCTCAAATCTTGGAAAGAAATAATCCTCAGCTGCCCTCTGTAGAACCCGTTGAGATCCCCAGTGAATATTGGAAAATATTCATGGCTCCTACAAACTCCACCATCGATTTCCCTATTGGAGACCTGGGGACCAGTGCACCTAAAAGGCCTATTCCATTGGTAGCTTTACCAACCTTCCATGGGCTTATCTCTGAAGACCCCGTCACATTTCTATTTGAGTTTGATATAGTATGCCGGGGGTATGACTACACAACAGATGCCCACAAGCTGAAAATTTTCCCTTCCACTCTAAAAGGGATAGCTCTGTGATGGTTCATGGGCCTTGGAGGAAAGTCAATTTCTACATGGGAAGATATGCAGACGGATTTCTTGGAGAAATACCAGGATTACTATAAATCTCGGAACATAAAGGAGGAACTCTTCAAGTTCACACAGAAAGAAGATGAAAGCTTAGAATATTGTGTGGAGAGGTTCCACTACACCTTACAGAGGTTAGGGCATTCTAACCTAGAGAAGGAAATATTAAAGATTATCTTCCTTCGATCCATTTGAGAAGACTCGATGGAATTATTGAAAATTGTTGGAAAGTGGGATATCTCCAAGGAGACGTTCGAAGATATTTGTAAATTATTTATTCAATGCTAAAGGGGGCTTGCGAGGAACAAGCAAGGGGTCCGTTCAGCAAAAGGATCTAGTGGGGGTGTTACAAAAGCAGAAATCAGAAATCTGCTAGATAACCTGAGAATAGATATCCTCAGTACCCTGTCAGCACAAATGGACACTTCGCAAGTAAAACAGAAGTAGCTAGAACTGGATAGGACTATGGCAGTATTTTTCCCGAAGTGCAGAAAGGAGCATCCGGAGAGGGAATGTCCACTGAATTCCATAGAGGAATGTGCAAGGAACGGGGGAGGACACAAAGCAACTGTACCTCATGGGATCTCAAAAGCTATGGCAGCCTCGACCACTAATGGGAAATTAGGGTATGTATCTAGATCCATCTCAGCATTTTAAGAATACGAGGCTTGAAAGCAGTGTTTCAAGGAACGGGGGAGGACACAAAGCAACTGTACCTCATGGGATCTCAAAAGCTATGGCAGCCTCGACCACTAATGGGAAATTAGGGTATGTATCTAGATCCATCTCAGCATTTTAATAATTGTAATATGAACCCCCAGACCATGCCTTATCCTTCCATGTGGCGGTAATACCAGTACCCACCTTGGCAGCAGTGGAACCCCCAAGCCAGTACGAGTTCCCCATGGGCTCCCGTCTGGTGAGGATCCACTCCTGGTTAGTTTCCTCTGCAGATGCCACAGAAGATGCCCCAGCAATAGCTTAAACTACTCTCCAATGTGCCTCCTAGTAACCAGCCTACTCGTCCTTAGCTCCCAATGCAACCTAATCCTAATCCTAACAATAAGGGAGCTCATCAAGATGATGTCCTTAATCTGCCTTCATATAGTATCTCCACTACAGAGTTGTATGAAATAAATCTGTGAACAAGTCAGATATCTAACATCCAACCTCCTCCAGTTATCATTGAACAGCTTGATGGGGAAGGTAAGGAGGCAGAACCTGTCAGTAGAGCAAAAGCAACCTGATAAAACCCAGACGCCTCCTATCAAGTAGCATCAATCTAAACCACCTTACCCAGAGAGGCTAATCATAAATAAACCAAGTCCTCAATCTGAATTTGATTTATTAGGAGAATTGCAAAACTTATTTGTTAAAATTCCCTTACTGCAAGCTATGAAGGATGTGCCTATATATGCAAAGACACTTATGGAATATTGTTCCAAGAAACCTGCCAAAAAAATTAAGGATCCCCTCACTATACATGTTATGGGAAAGTTGTCGATTTTATGATGGGAAAATCGATGTCAGTGAAATAAGGAGATTCGGGGAACCCGATCTTGATAGTACAAATTAATGGGGTAGAGATTTTGAACGTGTTAGTAGACCTGGGAGCTGTCATCAATGTCATCACCACTAAAACCATGCATGTCTTGGGATTTCGTAATTTAAAGCATACACCTACAGTCCCAGAATTAGAGGACAGATCTACAGTTAAACCTGTAGGAAAGCTGGAGGATGTGACAATTTTAGTAGACTGATGGCATTACCCTATAGACTTCCTGGTATTACATACACAGTCTTTAGTGGGTGGTTATCCCCTAATTCTAGGCAGGCCATGGCTGGCCATTGCAGACGCTTACATTGGGTGCCACTCACGGAATATGGTCATTTATAATGGGCATAACACTAAGAATTTAGTGTTATATCCACCTGTAGAACCAAATTCACCTATAAAGCCAACAAGCAGAAAGAAAGTTGTCTCTGTGGTAGAGGATGTAATGGAAGAGGAAGAAGTGAGAGCCATCCTTACTATCAGATAGGCCCTATAATTAAAGATGGAATCGGAAGGTGTCGTAATCACTTCCTTCATGGATGATCCTTGTTCCATTTCAGAATCGAACCAGCAGGTCCTAGAATCCATATAGTAGAAGGATTAGAGGAAACACCTACTAATGCACCTCATGAAAGTATATATGTGGAATTGGAACCTGGGAAAACCTTGAACATTAATCCGAACCTGTAAGAATCTCAGAAGGAGTATCTTATAGACGTTCAGCAGAGACATAAAGAGGCCTTCACCTGGGATTATGCAGATATGAAGGGAATCCCAGCTAACTTATGCACCAATCACATATACATCAAGGAGGATTGTCGTCCTATAAGGCAACCTTAGAGGAGAATGAACCCGACATTGAAGAATGTCGTAAAAGAAGAACTTCAGAAGTTATGGGATGTGGGTTTTATCTACCTAATCTCAGACAACCAATGGGTCTCATCACTGATGATGGTCCCCAAAAAGAATGGCAATTGGTGGATCTGCGTAGATTATTGAGAGTTGAACAAGGCGACGCAGAAAGACCACTTTCCCTTGCCATTTATTGATCAAGTGCTGGACACATTGGATGGTAAGAAGTATTTCTCTTTTCTGGATGGGTTTAGCGGATATAACCAAATCCAGATTGCTCCTGAGGACTAGGACAAGACCACGTTCACATGCCCCTGGGGGACCTTTGCATACTGGGTCCTTCCTTTTGGCCTGTGAAATGCTCCTGCAAAATTCCAGAGGGAAATTCTGGGAATCTTCTCAGACTTGATAAACGACAGTGTTGAGATCTATATGGAAAACTTTACTCCATATGGGGACTCATTCATGGTGGGACTGGAAAATCTAGAAAATGTTCTTGCAAGGTGTATACAAGCACACGTCTCTCTGAGTACAGTGAAATGTCACATGATGATGGAAGAGGGAATCGTTCTGGGACATTTACTCTCAGTTGAAGGAATCAGAATGGATCCAACGAAGATACAGGTAATTCTTCACTTTCCAACACTTAAAACGGTCAAACAGGTATGCACTTTCATTGGTTGTGCTGGTTATTATAGACGTTTCATAGAAAATTTTGCAAAAGTAGCACACCCACTATTTAAATTACTAATGAAAGATTCAGAATTTGTATGGACTAAAGACTATGATGCAGCGTTTATGAAAATTAAGGAGTTAGTTTGCAGTGCTTCAATCCTTAGAGGATCTAACTGGACATTACCATTCCACATTCATACAGATGCTTCTCCGATAGCAATTGGTGTGGTATTAGGACAATAGGAGGATAAAGTACCTTACACAGTCTACTATGTTAGTAAAAATTTGGCTTCGGCTGAATTAAACTACGCAGTGATTGAGAAAGAATTTCTTGCTATCGTTTATGCCAACAACAAGTTCCGACACTACAGTACCAGGTATCCTACTTTTATGCACATTGATCATGCAGCCATCAGGTATTTAATGAACAACCTGTTACCCCTTGGTCGAATTACAAGGTGGTTGTTACTGCTACAGGAATTTGATATCATTATAGTAGATAAACCAGGTAAAGATAATGTGGTCGCAGACTTTTTATCTAGGATAGAACGTGATGGTAAGGAAACACCAATTGAAGATGATTTTCTAGATGAGCATCTTTTTGCAATTTCTACTAACACTCCATAGTATGTAGATATTGTTAACTATTTGGCTACAGGTAAAATGCCTTGTCACCTATCCTATAAGGAGAAAAGGAAGATCATTCACCACAGCACCAGATATTCATGGATGGCAGGATATCTCTTCCACGCAGGAGTGGATCAGCAGATTCGACGTTGTATAGCATGAGATGATATTTTCGAGATATTAAAAGCTACACACAGTGGACCCTGTGGGGGACACTTTGCAGACAAAATAACAAGTCATAAAGTACTGCAAATGGGGTATTACTGGCCCTCCATCTTCTGTGATGTTCGGGATTATGTGCGGAGGTGTGATAACTATCAACAGATGGGACAACCTAGGAAAGAAGATGAGATGCCCCTGCAGCCCCAGATATTCCTTGAACCATTCGAGAAATGGGCCATCGATTTCATTAGCCCCTTCAACCCACCTTCGCATCAGAAGGCTTACATCCTGGTCTGCACTGATTATGTAACTAAATGGGTGGAAGCCAGGGCAGTCAGGAAAGCAACAGAGCAAGTGGTGGTAGACTTCCTTTTTGAAGAAATTTTTGCCAAGTACGGGACTCCAAGAGAGATTGTATCAGACGGTGGGTCACAGTTTACTTCCCATATGATAGAAAAGTTAATGCAAAAATATGGGGTCAAACATAGAGTGACAACCCCCTATCATCCCCAAGTGAATGGACAGGTGGAAAGAACAAATAAGGTATTGGAAAATATCTTGACAAAGATAGTAGCAAGTCATTGTCGGGATTGGGCACAGAAACTTCCAAAAGCTCTATGGGCATACAGAATGACATGGCAGAATACAACAGGGTTTTCTCCATATGAACTAGTCTATGGAAAACCCCCCTTGTTTCTGGTGGAATTTGAGATTAGTACACTCATAACAGCTCTGGAAGTAGGCCTAGATTTATCAGAAGCCCGGAAACATCAACTCGAACAGCTGAATGGTTTGGACGAGATTCGAGCAGTGACTGTCCAGAGAACTACTGTTGTTCAACAATAGAGAATGAAATGGCACGATAAATTCATCAAAACCAAGGTGTTTCAGGTGGGGGACTGGGCATTATTGTATGACTCTAGATTTAAAGATTTCAAAGGCAAGCTCTAAACTTGCTTGATGTGCCCATATCAAGTGGACGTAGTGTTCGACAATGGAACGGTTAGACTAAGTACTATAGATGAAAACCATATTTCGTTCCTAGTAAACGGACACTGTCTTAAACTAGCATTTGCACCTTATGTTGCAAAGGAAACGTCGTAAGGCATAGAGTGGGGAACAATAAGCAACATGTGAATGGGCATTGTTGAAAGCCAGGGTGGATGATAATGTGTATTCAGAAAATGGATATTTTGTTATGGTCAACCTAATACATTCATTAATTAGATGACAACGGAAATAATTCGGGCCCAGGTTGAACCAACACAAATCTTTTCTACAAGACTAAAATTGCCTAAATGATTCCTCAATCAATGGAAATAACCGTTTCCCTCCTCTGATACCTAAAATACATTGTAGGAGACGATGTTTCAAGTATCTTAGACTAATAGTTATATTGGGGAAACAAGAAGTTCTTTGAAAACAAGACTTAAAGAGCACAAAGCTGATATTAAGAATGAGAGATCTTGTACATTAGACCTTGTGGAATACTCATCCAAAACCAAGCATCATGTGTGTTTGGAGGATGCCAAAATTATTGCAAGAGAAGATCATTATCAAATGAGGAAAATCAGAGAGGCTATTGAAATTATGAAGTATCCTCATAATCTCAATAGGGACAATGGAAATGAGACCAGTGGAAACTAGCTACTCTTGATTAGACATACCCATCCCTCCAGATCTTTCGAGGTGTAATATCTCTAGTATCTACCATCTTCCTTCCTCCCCGTCCTCTTTCCCTTAATTATCAACCTCTGTCTTAGTGTTAATATATCTATATATATATATATATATATATATATATAAACATTGGCATTATATATTAAAAAAAATAATTAATACATATATAAATTAATTTATTTCTCTGCTAGTTAGGTACTTAGGGTTAATTATATATTGATAAAATAATATTATTTATAAATAAAATCTAGTAATCCATATTAAGTTAAAATAAAAATAAATATAAATATAAAAATTAAAATTAAAATTTGAAATTAAAATAAACTAATTATAATTAAGTAGGTTACAAAAAGTAATAAAAATTATACACTAAATTAAAATAAACTTCCTATTTATTAAATTATTACCTCATTAGAATTAATTAATTAGTGATTAGGTAAAATTAATAATTAAAAATAAAAATAATAACAAATTTAATTAAATTAAAATTACAATTAAATTAAATCAAGATTAAATCAATAAAAAAAAGGAACATTGAATAGTATATGTAGTTTAGTCTTTAAATTAGTCGGCTTCTAAAATTGGTCGGCCTTTAATTGAACATATCACACTTGAGGTTTATTTATTTGTTCTGGTCGGAAGATTCTTCTCTCAATCGATATATCATTCATAATCTATCATTTTTTGTCTTGATGATGGACCCCCTTTGGGATTCGAAACGTCGACATATTGAACACAATACTATGGATAATCCGGATCATAATTTTCCAAAAGAAATATTGATTCACCCCCCCCCCAGTATTTCCAATAGAAGGAAGTGTTATACCACCATTCGGCCAGAGGTAACGACTTGATCCGTTATGTTTCTTTATTAGATACAAAACAATGAAGATATCCTTCAAAACATGTGTTCACTGTCTTATTTTTCTCATCAGATTGAGGACGATAAGATGAGTCATGAGCTAATTGAGTACAGAGACAAGAAAATAATTCAGTCCAAAAATTTCTAGTGAAAATGGGATCTCTATCACTTAAAATAATCTATGGGTTTCTATGTATCTTTTGAATTGTCTCCATAAATGCAATAACAACTATATTGGCTTTAAAATGATGAGATAATGCACAAAAGCGTGTGTACTTGGTAAGTCTATTAACTACCATCATGATGACACTCTTTCCTTTAGACATAGATAAACATGTGATATAATCTATTGATACATCCTCCCAGCACTGCATTAGAATGGCTAAAGTTGTAACAAACCTAGGGTCTTAATTATCTCAACTTTATCTTTTTGGAAAACCAAACATTCTACCACAAACTTTTGAATATCATATTTAAGGCCATACCCAAAAAATTATTATTAACCCTGTGGTAAGTTTTTAAAAATCCCAAGTGCCCTTCTAAGGGGGAGGTGTGCAATTCCAAAAGAATATTTTGTTTGAGTTGGGAATTCTTACAAATATATAAGTGATCATTGTAACATAATGAATCATTTTTTCCATATAAATGTGTCAGATGTACTAAGATATTGTTGCAACATTTGTATGAGTTTCCACACCTCTTCGTTATTCTTTCATTCATCCCTTGCTTCAGTAATCCAATAAAGTTAGATAATAGAAATGGCACAAAGCAATGCTTCCACATCCTCATCATTTCTTGAGAGTGCATTTGCAACAACATTTTTTTTCCCTTTTTTGTAGATGATTTCAAAGTCATAAGACAACATCTTTGTGACCCACTTTTGCTGCTCTTTTGAAGATAATCTTTGTTCCAACAAGTATTTAAGACTATTGTGATATGTTTTTACCTTGAAGTGACTTCCCATTAGTTAAGGTCACCATTTCTTTAGTGCATGTAATATTGCCAACATTTCCTTCTCATAAATAGGTTTTTGTAAATACTTTCCCTTGATTGGATGAATTTCAAAAGAAATGGGTCTTCCTTCTTACATTAAAACAACACCAATTCCATTTCCTAAGGCATCACATTCTATAAAAAAAGGTTTTTGTCAAGTCTAGTTTAGCGAAGACAGTGACTTGACAAATTTCCTCTTTAATATGTTCAAAGGCTTTAGTTTCTTCTAGATTCCAAGAAAATGCATGCTTCTTCAGTAATGTTTTTAAAGGCACTTCTATTCTCCCATAATTCTTAACAAACTTGTGATAATACATTTTCAACTTGAGAAATACTAGAATATGCTTTAGGGTTGTGTGAATTTTCCATTCCTTAATGGCTTTAATTTTTTTAGGGTCTATCTTAACACCCTCATGACATACAATATGACCCAAATATTCCACCTCCTCTCCTCTAAAGAAACATTTGGATGTTTCTGGATATAATTGCTTCTCCTTTAATAGTTTGAGCACCTTGCCAACATTTTGAACATGGTCCTTCCAAGATTTGTTGTAGATTAGTATATCATCAAAAAATACTAACACGAATTTTCCAAGGGTTTTAAAATGAAATTCATCAAACCTTGAAATGTGGAAGATGCATTAGCGAGGCCAAAATAACTAACCATAAATTCATTATGACCTTCATGAGTTCTGAATGTTGTTTTTAGAATGTCTTCATTATTCATTCTAATTTGATGATATCCTGCATGAAGATCTAGCTTGGGGAAGTCAATTGCTCCATGTAATTCATCCAACAATTCATCAATGACACAAATGGGGAATTTATCTTTAATAGTGAGCCTGTCGAGCTCCTTATAATTTGGACACATACACCATGATCCATCCTTCTTATGTATCAATACTACTAGAGCAAATAAATAACTTTGACTAGGTTGAATTATACTGGCCTCTAGCATTTCTGCAACTACATGTTCAACTTCACTCTTTTAGGCATAGGGATATATGTAAGGCCTGATGTTTGGAGGAACACATCTTGGAATCAAGTGAATAGCATGATCATAATCACAAATTGGTGGGAGGCCTTTAGGAGTCTCAAATACCTTGTAATGTGTTATCAAAAAATCTAACCTTGATAGGCTGTTGATCAAGAAAACTCTGAGTAACTCTTTCAAACCAATATTTTGGTTGATGCTTAGCCTCCTCAACTTGAGAGGGCTCTCTCACTAGGTTTAGGGTTTTTGATTAACGATTAGATGGCTAACTCTAGGAACAAAATGAACAAAGGTACAACTAGTTGGCTAGTTGAAACTAAGATTGGCAAATATCTATTGGGCTATGGAGTCAGAATAGTCTTCAACAAAACAACATAATCAACAAGATATGGAAGTCAAGACACTTAGAGTTTAGGTTTATGAATAAAACAGTAACACAATGAAACAACACAGTTTGCAAGCATGTGAAGGAAGTTAGAGCATTTTCCAATGAATTCTAAGTATCATAGTCTCATACCACTACAAATAAGTAATTGAATAAATCCATAATAACAGCAAACATATAAACTCTTTGTGAATCTTGAGTAATCAAACTAATCTCTGTATTAGGTATGAAAAAAAACAGTTTTTACAATAACACAATCTTTCTTTTACTAATGAAATTTCCAACCTTGAGGAATTCAATTTTCAAGCTTAATATAGAACTTTACATCATTGGATACTATCATCCACCTTTGAAGGAATTCAAATTCCTAACTTAGACCCCTATCTATTTAAAAACAAAATGTTTAATTACAACTTAACAGTTAGTTGTCTTTTAAGAATCCTAATAGAGATAGGACTAAAACTCCTAAAACAAGTCTTCAACACCCTTATCTGAGTCTTTAATACATTTTTTAATCAGCTTCCATCCCTATCCTTGAGTTTGATGATGACCATGATGCTGTTGCAAAACCTACTACATTATGCCTTAACTGTCCTAAAAATCAGGAAATAGAGTTCCTCATTTTTAATCCCTTAACCCTTTGTTCTTATCTTCAAACAATTTTCTACTAGTGTATAGGTATCAAGCATTAATTATTTGTTGAAGCATTGTTTTCCACCTGTGCAAAAAGGCAACTTGAGCATGTCGATGAAAACATTACTATGCTTACAAAAATACATTGTTTTCATAGCACAACCTTCATTTCACCTATGGAGTATTCCTTGAAGCTTTGCTACCTGCACCTCTAATATCAGAGAGTTCACACATGAACCTATAGCCAATAGAAACTTAAAAATTCAGAACTGATCCAGTATTTCCTCCATAATGCATCTAAAAGCCAAATAATCATCTTTAGTAGTTTCGTAGCATGCTATGAAACTGCTGTGTGTGTTCCTTTTCAACACGACCTACAAAAATCAGTGGCTTGGGAGCATTTTTTCAAAATTTTGAGAAGATTGATGAATCAACCAAAAATAAAAATCACATCCCTTCATAGATGTTCTTCTTTGCAGTTGTTCTTCCTTTATATGCCAAAAATTGTTTTCAATACATCTACATTACTGTGTTTCTTTAACACTTGTTTCATCATTGTTGTAGACCATTTTTCTAGAGTGGTTAGTTGTATTTCCAAATATTTAATTTTCCTCTTCAATCCCTTGTTTTTAACTCTAAGCTGAGTATTAATTTTTCTTACAAATTTGGCTTCTTTGATTGCAGGGACAGTCCAGGTAAAGTATTGTTGTTCATTGCTAACTATTTCTAATTGGGGCACTCTTTCAGCCTCCCAGAGAGCCTTCACCCTTTTGAATTTTGTCTTTTCAACAACATGTTCTCTTGCTCTTGCCCTTAGTTTAGCAATCTCATTGCTGACAACTTCTAACCTTCTTTCCATGACTTCATAACTGGCCTTTTGCATTTGAGTAGCGGGAACCGTACTTTTGTCTCATTCAGGTATTGAAGATGGTAATTATAACTCTTATTGAACAACAAAGGCTTCCTCTATTCTCTCCAATTCAATATCGGATTCCTGCATCTTTTTAGATCGAGTTAAGGGTTTTCTGGGTTTGAAAACAAAAGCTGCAACCTCATCCTTAAATTCCAGTTTTTTGGAGGATTTCACCATTTTCAACTTCTTTTGATCAACTTTTGTTACATTTGCCTACACTAGAGGGGATTCTGTAATGTCAATAGCCCTTAAGATATCACTTAAATCACCCTTCAAGCTTGAAGCTTCTCCTGAAATCATTGTTTTCCCCTTTTCCTTTGTAATCTGGCTTCTAGTAAGTCTCCTTTGCACTGGCTTACTGGATGACTATTCTGGTGTTTCTCCTTTAAGCTCAGATATCTTTCCCTTGACAAACTTAGGAGTTTCAAGAATGATTGCTGGACTTTTAGCTGCTAAGGTTTTGCTTGATTTTTCCTTCACCTGCTTCCTTGGCTTTAATTTAGCAAACCTTTTTGCCCTGGTCATTGCAAACCTGCTAGCTTCTGCTAATGAAGTTTGTTTGACCCCGGAGCTAGTACCTTCACCTTGTTTTCTTGTTTCAAAGTCACATACAAATAGAAATGAGGACCAATCTTTTTTGACCCTTTTGATTTCATGTAACACTATCAATTTAAATAGGCCATGATGAAACATGGAAGTCTCACCCCCTTGGGACTTTATCTGAACTTTATCTGCCATCTTAGCTATACTTCGAAATAAGAAGTAAGGCAAATCTAGAGAAATCATACCAGTAAAATGAAAAATAAGTTTAAAATAATATGAATAGACCTTCTGATATCTACCTTCACAGGTGAAATAACGTTGAATGTTGAAGAGCAGGTTGGTGTAGCTGTCCTTGATGTAGTCTTTGGGAATTACTTTGGCTAAGTCAGTTTCTGAAAAATGTGGCTCCAGGAACACCTTGCATGGCTCCATGTTGAATCTAAAGTTCTTGAACCAGGCCTCTTGTCCCCTAGGAATTTCAGTCACCAATGCTATAGCCTCTGGAGAAACTTGCATATCAAGCATTCCAACCTTTGTCTTTAAACCATCAAAATGAAGTGCAAACTCTTTGGTTACTTGGGTATGCCCTCACAATTTTTTACAAAACTTCCAGCACCCTACTTTCTTGAAATCCTCTACAACTACTTTGTCTCTGCTTATGACCTTAGTGTTTTCTGGGTCTGTTCTCAAACAATGGCCAGACCTGTGGCATTTCTTCTCCTCGGTCATCTTTTCTTCTGAGCTCTTGTAACAAAAATGACCTCTTTTGAAACCCAATTGATCAGCCTCGCATGCTGATGATGATTAACCTTGCTTGAATGATGGATGAGGAAAACCTTAGAGATTGATTCCCAAAGTTTATTGTCGAAAACAACTTTGTTTCATGGGTTTGCATGCAAAATAAGATAATGAGACTAGCCAACTTCTTTGAATTTTGAAATTATCATTCATAATGACCCCTAAATTCAAAATGATTAGTTTGGAGCGGTGGCATGCTCGTGGACTAACTTGTAACTGACACCTAATCATGAAAAAACTAATGGGTTTCTACCAGATTGATGTTTGATAAGACTGTATTTACAAATCTATACTTTCGTAGCGCGCTATGAAAAGCGCTACAAAAAGAAAAGTGTTTTCGTAGCGCAACATTGTATGTGCTACGGAATCATAGTTTTAGAACAAACTTCAAAATTTTCACATTTTCCTTGAGTTATGAATTTCTAGATAGGGTTGTGGAACTCATGAAACATAAGAAAGGGATGTCTGACTTTTATTTGGACACAAAAGAAAAATTAAAACTTTGAGACTCCTACCCTACTAAACATAAGATTACTTGACACACTCATCTAAAACCATGCAAAGAAAAAGGTAAACTCCTATTTTGGTGATAACATAATGATTGTCCAAGGCATTTTGGAGATGTCGAGAAATATATCATTTCTATGTTTGAACCTCTAGTGAGCATAATTATGCAATAATGCCCCATTCTTATTTATTCAAATATGTTTCATGCCATTAGAGTTTATTATCTTCCTTGGTTTCCCTGTGATACCCCTTAATTCAATTTTATATCCTTCCCAAACTAATCTCAAGAAAAGTTCTTGAAAATTAAAAGATATAGTCCCCAAAGAGTATAACCAATGGAATCCTAATTCAAAATCCACACCACCCATTGGAATGGAAAGCATTGAATTATTTAATACATATTCCCCCATGGTTAGATGATATTATGTAACTTTCCATAGCAATTTATAGTTCCTCCATTTGAAACCGTCACTTGATACTCTAGTGTTGGATATAGAAAGAAATTCAATTCCTTGGCTATTTTACAATGAATAAAATTATGGGTACTACTTGAATCAATCAACATTGTTGAATTTTTTTTCTTGATATATCCTTCTATCTTGAGAGTTTGAGGATTGGTAATTCCCACCAATGCACTATAATATATGGTCAAATTCATTTCTTCTTTCTATGGAGTTGGATTCTTCAAGAGAAATTTATGCCAAATCTCCCACGATGACCTGATTATGAATTGATTCTATAGAATGAATTTGTAAAAGATGCCACATGTCACCGTTTCAATGTTTGGCCCTAGAATTGATACACGAAAAACTATAGTCCTCATAATTTTGGTCTATTTTTACGAAGTTCAAATTTGATGCTTGAAAAGAAATTTATGATGACTTTATCTAGGTCACTTTTTTCAGACTGAATTCTTGATCATTTAGAAACCATAACTTCTTCAAAACATATCTCATAAAATATAGTGAACCAAGTTTTTAAAATTTTATACGAAGTTCAGTAATATTTTGACTCCACGTGGTCGGAATTTCAGCTTCTAAAGCTTCGTAGAAAAAAAGTTATAAGGAGCATTCTAAGATGACCTGCTTGAAGCAGTGAAATCCTAGAATTCAAAGATATGATACCAAATGGTATGCAACTAGATAACAAAATAGAAAAAAAGATAGATAAATGACTTGAAAATTAGACTCTCCGAGAGGGAAACCTCCTTTACATCATAGAAATAAACAATTATTGGATGAGAAAAATGACAAGACCTCGTTGGTATATATAGGAGTGTAAGGCACAATATAATCAAATCATACATAACAATAAAAATGCAAGTGCACAAAAATAATAATAGTTTCCTTCTATGGGGCACAATAATAACAATATGGGGGCTACATGGACACAAAAATAACAATAGGGGAATACACTAATACTAATAATAATAATAAGGGGGCTACACTAACAATAACAATGAAGGGGCTACTCTAGTATTATAGGGACCTAGCAATGCATCTTCATACTTTTCCAACTCACCTCCACACTCAAGTTCGATTCTTCAGGATGCAAGTGGATATAATATTGGTGAAAGTTCCTACACTCACTTTCAAATCACTTACGTCTGTTGTTGATGTAGAGGATAGGTAATGTCCAGTGGCGATTGCCAGAACTACCATGGTTTAAGCCATGAAGCATTCAGGAAAGTGATATAATTCAAGAAAGTGATACATATATTCATGAACACAATATAGAAGTAATGGCACAATAGGAATAACATCAAGAAATACTCTGGAAACCCAAAAGGGAAAAACCAGTAATCAATCTTAATTAGTATTCTAACCAAACTAACCAAGCTTACGATCAAGAATCCAAAAATTGTTCAGCCCTTAGCGCCTTATGATGGAGAGTCATAAGCCTATTTATAGGCTTCTTTCCAACCAAATACAACAAGCATAATGCCACAAAACTATGTGCCCAAAACAACTAGTTGTAGATTATCACTTCTAAATCAAGGTTAAAATAGTGTATATAATTATGTTGGCATGCATATTTTATAGCTTAATATAATAGGGATGCATAATTCTTTTTTCATTTAATTTTGATTTGAAAAGTTTTTTCAAAAATAAAATAAAATATTCTTAAAAAAATAGTGTTGGTCATAACCATCGTGGACTCATTTTCACTTTGGATTTTCCAAAGGTCTAGAGGAATTAAATCTCTCAACATGAAAACATCTTTCTGAGTGCAAATTTAAGGAAATATTTAGACCTGAAGAGACTTTATTACTATCAACTCATAGTAAATCCAAAGTTAATATGGTCTATGATGGTTTTGAGCAACAGACTAATAAAATGTTTTGTGTATAACAATTATTTTCTAACTTGTTTTATATAATATATACATAGTTTATTATTTAAATTCTCCATATTAAACTATCTATACATACATCCATCGAATATTATCTCTTTTTAAGCCTTGAGGGTTAGTTCAATTGGTCGAGTCCCCATGCCTCTGTGTGTGTGTAGAGAGAGAGATTGAATATCTTTTGTTATTCATATTTTAAACAATTATATATATATATATATATATATATATATATATATATATATATATATATATATATATATATATAACCCACATTAAACTTTTTTTTGTTAATAATATTTTTTAAATGTTATATATCCATTGCATGTTAAAAATGAAATAGATTAAATATCTCTCCCACAATGGAAAATGATTTTTTTTTTAATTAAATTACTTTATTTTTCTCTTTATAAAGTTGATATAAAATTATGTTATTTAATATGGAAATTGAAATATTTTGTTTATAGCTGACCTAAAATATTTTTGTTATTGATATCATTTCTTTTTTAATTATTATATGTCAATTGAACATAAAATGAATTACACATTATATAATATAATAATGTTATTTTTACGCATGATCTGTCAACTTAGATATCTCCCTCATATTAAAAAGTAAATTAATTTTTTTAATTACTTTATCTTTGTATATAAAATTAATGTAAAATTCAGGTGAAAATTGAAGTATTTTATTATATCAACTTTAAAGAGAGATAACATAATTAAAAGTAAAAATAAGCTTATATTTTCACTTTTGAGTGTGGGGATGATGTAGAATCCTTATCATTTTTAGAAAATATTTCAATACAAAACTTAAAATTGACTATTTGAATACCCATAAATAAAACATTTCAATATATAGGTTTTAGTGATATTTACATTAATGCATATTTTGGAATAGGGCTTCACAATTTTGATTTAATTATTCATAATTATTAAGTCTATGGTACAGGTTTAGCATCCACATAATATTTTAGAACATTCATAGTAATATACACAAATCAAAGGTTGATATCTATCTCCAAAGTAGTTATGTATTTTTTTTTAATTAAATCAATTAATTAGAAAATATCATATGAACAAGTGTCATATGAAGTGAGTTATGATCTTTTAGACACGTGGCATTGATAAACCACGGTATTGTAACAAAGCCTATTTATAAATAGATTAAGAATTACCATACAAAAGTCCATGATTTTTTAAATGTATATATGTTTGACTATAATGAGTTTTAATGATTTTTTTTATTTATCTTTTTAACAACTTCAGATGTATCATGTAGTAAGTGTTTTGATTTTTATTATGGATTGATGTCTATCAACATTTACTAACCATTTAATTTATATGGATGAGTTAATTATGTGTTAAAAATATACATTAATAAAAAAAAAAACATATTAATGTGCACCATAAAATAAATATTTCAATGCCCATATTAAGTAAAATATTTCAATATCAATATTAACATGCTTCTATAGAGAGCATCTTCAAATACTAATTATTCTGAGTCTACCCATTGGTGGTGACTCTTTACCAGGACAAGAATAGCTCAGTGATAAGGATTTGGAGACAACACAGTTCACTAAAATTGATTTTAAGATAACATGGGATGTCGACCGCAACAAGGATCAAAAGTGTAGTGCTTTTTTGGGGGAGTAAGGGGATTTTTTCTTATGGCATTTCCGAACCTAAAATTTTTTTAAGCTATTATCTTGATGACTCCTCGCAGCTTGAAAAATGCATTGGAAATGGTAACTTTCTGATCGCAATCTACAAATATGATTGCAAAGCTCCACATGTGAACTTATCTGACAATATATTTAGATATGATCCATTTTACCATCAATCTTGAATATGAATATGCTCCATTATAAGCGAATCTAAGGATCTTTTTCATTACTAATAACTACTTTTCATGTTGGCATTATAGGTCATGAAAAGAAGAATCCCATTGTAATTGGTATATATAATTTCTTCCAATTCCTATATCATTGTGAATTAAAAATGGTTATTATTAATAATATTTTAATATTTTCATTGCAGTTAAAGACAAAGATCACATGGATATTAATCTATCCATTCAATTGTTTGTTTCTCCTTTGGGGGAGCTATGACTAGCAGATATTTGTAATCTCCTTGACATGTTATACAAAGATGAAATACTTTTTGGTAGCTCTAATTAAGTGGTGGAGAAATTCATATAATATGCTCATGAAGTGCTAACACAATATTCACATACTTAACTCAAGAAGATCACAAACAACTTTGTAGAAAAATTCAGAGGAGGATATGGTGTGGTGTATAAAGGTAAGCTTTGGAACGTCACTCTAGTGGTTGTTAAGCTTCTCGATAAGCATAGGCACAACGAGATTCAATTCATGAACGTGGTGGCTACCATCAGATGTGTCCATTGGTTTGTCTCGTGAGTTATTGTTTGAGGATGTGGATCAAGTTAATTTGAAGTAGAACTAAAGTTCCTTTAAGCATGGGTCCTCTCAGCAAATCAAAAGAAAGACATGGCATGACTGCATCGTATACCTCCACTTCCGAGGATGGCTAGAAAATGCACAACTCTGCTAAATAAATGGACTACACCGTTGAATTCATGGTGCAAAAACATGTCAAATGATTGTAAACTCGACCCTTTTATGACAACGTCAAAATATGTATGCTCAAGAATCTCAAAGATTCCTTCTCGTTGGATGACTAGAATTATGATTCTTTGATGACAAATCTAACTTCCCACCATGCTTCTTGTGAAAAACTGAGTAAAATGAGTATAAAGTCGGCCAATTCCTGAAACTGTCAAAATTCGGCCCTTAGAGAATCTTTTAGATTCCTCATGATTCCACAGAGATTCATCTCTGTAGTTTGACTAAAAATCTGTTACTTAGACCTTAAAACTGATCACACCATTAGAATCCTCATGAAATTCTGGTCCGTTTGAGTATAAAGTTGGCATGATTTTTTCACTATGAAAATTTGGCATCAATGGAATCTTTTAGATTCCTCATGATTCCACAAAGATTCCTCTCTGCAGATTGATTGAAGATATACTAGTCAGATGAAAAATATGATAACGTCATTAGACTCCCTATAAAAAACTAAGAAGAATGAGTATAAATTTGACATATTTTTGGCTCTATGAAGAATTGGCCCCAAGGGAATCTAAAGATTCCTCAAGCATAAAAAAATATTCCTACAAAAATTCCATAAGAATCTATCTCTAAATTCATGCCTAAAGAGTTCCACCCTAGTCATGGTTCCCACACATCAGGGTTCCACACCTCACATTGGGTCACATACACTCACCTCTCTTTTCATGAAATCGAATGGTAAAAGTGTGGGTTGATATATTTACTTGTGGGCGAATTCCCTAACACTTGAGAGATGGCATGTTGGCTCAATCAGGAAAATTAGATAAGGGTGGCTTTGGCACTTGTGTGTTGGTTATTGTGGCGATGGCTTTTAATTGGTGTGCCAAGTGATTATAATTTATCACCATTCAACTCAAATATGGTCAAACCATATTTTGTTTTTATCCACCCCTCAAAGATTCATTTCTAATGAAACTAATGTCATATGATTTGTTTGGTTATATGGTATATATTAAACCATATGTCATACATGAATTTTTTTTTATATGTTTTTTGTATTTATATATTTTATAATTTTGTTTTGTTTTATTTGGTATTTATTATTATTATTATTTTTCCTTTTCTACAGGGGCAAGGAGCCAATGATGGAGTGGCATGTGTCAATGTCTGATGGGCTACCATGTTGGTCCCAATTTCTAACTAGGATACCATGTGGCACATTGTGGGCCCCTCTTTTTTACATGTCGTGTCAAATTTTAAAGAGTGATAAGTTGGTCATACGAATTCAGATTTGAGTGTCATCTGTGACACCACAATTGTAATGATGAGCACTAAAAATTGGTATTGGTTTGGATACATTTTGAATACTTTGACTTTCAAGCTTTTCTGGAGCCACTAGATCATTCCTCCCCACTGAGGAGTTTTTGGTCCTCGAAAAGCATGAACACTATCTGAAATATTCTTCACTCCCTCATTTACACAATAGGTGCCCTAACAGACCACACTTCCTTCTTCTTCAACTTTGTACTTTAGATCCATTAGTCATGAACCTACACCTTCATCCTATGCAAACCTATAGTACATCAAATTCAAGACCTATCATGACCCAAGAAATCCTTATACTTGCCAAGAGTTTATAACACACACTCTTTGGTTAAGTTTAAATCATAATAGAAACCAATACCTCAGATATCAATAAAAATGCCAAAACATCATCATGCTGCTTTCATAAGTAATGGAGAACACATCATCACTTTTACAATTATATTGCAACACATGATTTAAAAAATGCAACCATGACAAGCTACTATATCTATTAAAACTATCTCTCACTCATCAAAGTGAATGGGCCATCTCCTTATGATATGTTCTCTTGTTGAACATCTTCACCAATTGGTTCTTGCACAAGCGCTTTTTCCTTAAGAAGCTACTCTAGATGGAGCCTCCAACATGTGGCTCTTTGATGTCCACCTCTATTGCAATGATTGCAAAAATTCTTCTTCTTCCAAAAATGCTTAACCTTCTTCCTTCCTTGATGTGGAGAAGGCCCTTCACATCTCGTCCTCTTTCTTACTGCCATTCTCTTCCAACACTTGGAAACCACATGGTTATGAAAGCCACAAAAATTACATGGTTTTTTACATCATGCTTTCTGCTCATCATTAAAAATGCTTGTAATCAAAATGAACTTTATAATACTTAGACTTTTTATACCTCTCTTCGTTGTCTCTTGTGAAATTTTAGCGACGAGAGTTTGCCTTATCTCTTCCCCTATAATGTGTACTGTCATGGGAGGATTATGATGTGTTCCCATCATCCTCTTTCTTTTATGGTTTCAAAAATTCCTTGGAAGTTTCTGCTACCTTCGAGCACTCTATTTCTGTGTATCCCATCTTGGTAAAGGAGTCTCAGGTCAGTTCCTAAAATTTCTACCTTAAGGCTTCCAACAAAAATAGCATCATGTGAAAATGAAATTGAAGAACGATCAAAAATTTTTACCTCAGTTCTCGATTTTGAAGCAAGTGATGATGGCTTCACTAAGCCTTCGTTTCGTTTCAATTTTTCCAAGGCCTCTTCCATGGCTCGTAACTAAAGTTGCAATCTTTGCTTCCCCTCTTTTTCTTCTTGTAGAAGTGTCCTCAATTCAACATTCTTTGCTTGAAGGGTCTAATTGATCTCCTCATTTGAATGATTAGAAGATGGTGATGAAGAAGGATGTTCATTCAAGGAGGTAGATGGAGCATCATCCTCTGCTCTTTCTTTCTCCTATTCCTCTCTTTCTATTTTCTATTCATAATTTTCATACATTAAATCTACAATGTTCATCATCCTGTAGAAGGCCTCAAAGAGATCTCTGTCATCCTCCATTTTCTTTCTAGTTTCATGTTCAATCATTCACACTCGTAATTTGCATCAGTGAGAAGACCTCTCTGATACCAAACTTGATTTGGATCCTCTCAGCTATTGGAATTAACCAAGATCTTTTACGTTTGTGATGTTAGCAAAATTGCATGTGCAAGAGTATGAAAAACCACATGGGAATAATTTAAAGAAGAACAAACATAATGATGACTATCAAATGAAAGGGCACATACACATTGATAACAAAGTTCATCTAGTGTGGCTTACGTCTTCGGGTTTGGTGTCAAGAGTGGGGAGGCCACTTCATTAAATCCTGCAAGATGATGATGAGTATATGGTACATTCTTTTTCATTACAAAGATAAAATCTCTCAACTAAAGGGCCATGTCTCTCCACGAGACGTTCTCCTATAGGAATTCTCACTCATATGGGTCCCCCTTTTTCATGACAAGATAATAAATTCTCACATGATGTCGCATACAAGTATCCTTCAATAGAATGGTAAATAAGGATCTCAACAATAACATCATCATTTCACCAAATCAAAACAAAGACATGGCATTACTGCATCATATAACTCCACTTTCAGGGATGACCTAAAAATTCACAGCTTTTTTGAAGAAATAGACTACACCATTGAGTTCCTAGCGCAAAATTGTGTCAAATGACAGTAAAATCGACCCCTTTCTGACATCGTCGAAATTTGGACCTCAGGAATCTCAAAGATTCCCTAGAGGTTCCTTCTCGATGGCTGAATGAAATTATGTTTCTCTGATGAAAAATATAACTTCACCACTACGCTCCTTAGAAAAACTAAGTAAGTTGACTATAAAATCAATCTATTTTTGAAACTGTCAAAATTCGGCCCTTAGGGAATCTTTTAGATTCCTCATGATTCCATAAATATTCCTCTCTGCAATTTGACTAAAAAAATTATGCTCGTATTTGAAAATTGTTCATGCCATCAAACTCCTGGCAAAATTCTGGTTTGTTTGAGTATAAAGTTGGCATGTTTTTTCACTATGAAAATTGGGCATCAAGGGAATCTTTTAGATTCTTCATGATTCATAAAGATTCCTCTTTGTAAATTGACTGACTATCTACTTCTCAGATAAAAAATATGATAACACCATCAGAATCCCTTTAAAAAACTGAGGAGAATGAGTATAAAGTTGGCATAGTTCTAGCTTTGTGAAGAATTGGCCCTAAGGGAATCTAAAGATTCCTCAAGCATCAAAGAATATTCTTGCAAAATTTCATGAGAATCTATCTCGAAATTTGTGCCAATATAATTCCATCCTAGTCATGGTCCCTACATGCCAGGGTTTCGCGCCTCCCATTGGGTCTCGTGCAGTCACCTCTTTCTTCATGAAATCAAATGGTTAAAGTGTGGGTTGATATATTTACTTGTGGGTGAATTTCCCAATGCTTGAGAGGTGGCATGTTGACTCAATTGGGAAAATTAGTTAGGGGTGGCCTTAGTTCCAACCCACAACCCACCCTCTTTTCTTTTGGCGATTACGTGTTGGTTATTTTGGCAGTGGATTTTAATTAGTGTGCCAAGTGATTATAACTTATCACCATTCAACTCAAATATGGTCAAACCATATTTTGTTTTTATCCACCCCTTTTTTTAATAATCAAAGATACTAATGAAACTAATGTCATATGATTCGTTTGGTTATATGGTATATATTGAACCATATGTCATATATGAATTTTGCATTTATATGGTTTTATATTTATATATTTTATAATATATATATTTTTTATTTGGTATTTATTACTATTTTTTTTGTTTTTTTATACAGGGGAAAGGAGCCAATTATGGAGTGCCATGTGTCAATGGCTAATGGGTTGCCATGTGTGTCCCACCTGTTAACTGGGATGCCATGTGGCACACTCTGAGCTCTTCTTTTTTGCATGTTGTGTCAAACTTTAAAGAGCCATAAGTTGGTCATACAGACTCAGATTTCAATGTCGTCTATGCCACCAGAAACATAATGACGAACACTACAACTTGGTATTGGTTTGGCTACATTTTCAAGACTTTGATTTTGAGCTTTTCTAGAGCCACCTTTGACTTTCGAGCATTTCTAGAGCCACCTGTATCACAATGATGATGGTGTGTTACCAAAAGCAGACAAAGAGCTCACATATGCTCATGAATTCCACTTTGATTAACCACAAGTGGATGACCATTTAGTGAATACAATAATAAATCTTGTTGATGAAATTGAAGTTGCCATTGGAGTATCCAATAGTATGGTGAATCTAGCTATTGAGATTATTGATGTTAGATTTGATGAAGAAGATTTAGTCAATGATGAGTGGTTTCACATGATGAAATAGAATAATATCATCGATATGATGTTATTTGGTGAGAGAATCCCACTGGGATCTGAAAACCAAGTGGAATACAACCTCTTTGAAGTGACAAAGGTTAGTAAAGAAGTGGAAGCGACAGAGGTAGAGAAGTAAGTGCAAGAAGAGAATTTTTTCATTTCAAAGTAGCAAGAACAGAACCAACATGGTTACGTAGATGTTTTTAAACTTAAAATTGATTTTGATTGTGTAGATGTTCGCAACAACCAAGAAGAAGCAACAAAATTTGAAGTAGAACTAAAGTTCCTTGAAGCATGACTTGCAACACCATGCATTAGAGAAATTTTGAGGTAAAAAATGGGCCACAAAACAAAATGGTACAACAAAAAGCAACTTTATAAGAACCAATAGGATTCAATATGGTGATATCAACCATCGGGGATGATTCAACATTTTTGAAGTAAAAATGTAAAAGGATTAAAATAATAATAATAATAATATATATATATATATATATATATATATATATATATATATATATATATATATTATTCTACTCAATTTTTAAGCAGGAAAGTGCATTGGATGCATAAAATGAGTCTCATAAGAAAAATGTACAACCAAAATAAACTTTAGAAGAACCAATAAGATTCAAGATGATGATGTCAACCATGGGGGAATGGTTCTCCACTTTTGGATTAAAAAGTAAAGAAGTAAAAATAATAAAACTACTTTTTCAACTTGTATTTTCAACTTATCTCCCTAAGATTTTACTCAAATTTCAAACGAGAGTACTTGTTGGATGCGAAATCTAATTCCTCATCCAAGGAGTACCCATGTTTCATACTTTCGATGGATCCTGCTACACAAAAAATGAGAAATACATAAACTAAAAAAATAAATAAAATAAAATAAAATAAAAATAAAAATGTGATTGCAATTACATTTTTCATGTATTTCTCATTTTTCGTGTAGCAAGGTCCATCGAAAGTATGTAACATGGGTACTCATTAGATGAGGAATCAAATTATGCATTAAATGAGTGTTTCCACTCGAAATTTGAGTAAACCCATTGGGAAATAATTTGAAAATACTAGTTGAAAATATAGTTTTCTTTTTTCCCTCTAAAATTTGATGATGTAATATAATCTTATTTTATTATTTTCACTATTATTTTATAATTTAGGATACCCATTTTAGACCTCAAAATTCCCCTAATGATCACGTTTTTTTTTTCATGTATTTCACATTTTTCATATAATACAGTGCATCAAAAGTATGTAACATGGGTACTCCTTGGATGAAAAATTAAATTTTTCATCCAAAGAGTGCTCCTGCTCGAAATTTGAGTAAAATCATAGGGAGATGAGTTGAAAATACAAGCTGAAAAATTAGTTTTTTTCTTTTTTCCCTCCAAAACTTGATGAGTTAATCTAATCTCATTCTATTATTTCCACTATTATGAATGTTGAAGATAGCATGGATGTTGTAGAAAATAAAAATGTTGATGAAATTTTCATGTACTAGAGTGCTGGAGAAATAAAAAATTACTATGGACTTGTGTCATAACAAATTGATGATGAAAATATTAGTGATGAAGAGCACACAATTAAGGATGAAATGAGACAATAGTCCACATATAAGTAGATTTTTGAAAATGTAAATGACATGCATTGACAACTTGAAGAAACAATGGAAGAACTACAAAATCCCCTCCATAGTGAGGAGTGCTAGAGGCTGCAAAGCTTGGTGAGAATAAATTTTGGAGTTGCAAGTGTAGAGAGAAGGTGTCTAGGCAGAGATTGCAAGACCGATTTCATAAGGGCAAAACATTCAATAAAGCTCAAGGCTCTAATGGTTCAGTTGGAGAGGGTTAGAAGTAAAAGGGACCTCTAGATATTTGGATAAAAGGGAGCTCATTTTGAAGCCCAAAATATGAGAAATATGGATTTGAATGGCCGAATGGGTATTAAAAAAGAAGATCTATGATTTTCCTTTATTAATCCCAATGCTTGAAGCTATTACAAAGGTATCTAAAAGGGATTTGAATTCCCATTCCTGAATGGAAGGCTGACCCTTTAGGAGTGTATAATCCACAAATTATTGATGAGCCAATCAATGATGGGGAGAAACAGGAGGGAGACCTCAAAGGCATTGATGAGACAGCGCATGCCTTATGTAATGATTTAATACTTCTTAAACAAGTGAGAAAATGTATGGGGAGATAGGCTCTCCTTGTCTGATGCCTCTTAAGGAGGCAGAAGTATACGAGGGAGAGGCATTCAATAAGATGGAGAAGAATTCTTTTGAGATAAGATCCATCACCGAGGATATCCATTTCTCATAAAACAATTAGGCATCCATTTCTCATAAAATACGCAGGCCTTTAAAATATGGTAGATGAATTTCCAACTTGCCTTGTCAAAGGCTTATCAAGTCTTAGTATCATTATTGGTTGCTTGGTAGAGTGAAGATAGTGAATATTCTCTTGAACTAGGATGATGTTATCTAAAATTTTCTTCTCTACTACATATCATATTTGCTTGGGAGAGATTATATTAAGGAGTAGAGGCTTGAGCATATTAGCAATGGTCTTAGAGATGATTCTATAAATGAATTTGCATAGGGATATGGGACAAAATTTAGAAGAAGAGGAAGTTTTGGTTGATTTGGGCATAAGAGAGATGAATGTAGCATTGAAGGCTGATAGGAGTGAAGCTAAAAATCTTGAATCTTCCACCACTTTTTGGACATTTGTTCCCAAAATTACCCAACATGTTTGAAAGAATTCCATTATAAAACCATTAGGGCTCAAAGCCTTGATTCTTGGAAGATTCATAACTACTTCTACTTCTTAAAAAGTAATTTCTTTTAGGAGCAGGGAATTCTTCTTTTCTATGATTATTTTTGGGATGTATTGGGTGATATTTTGAATGTCCCCTTACCTATCCAAGATTGACCTAGTTAGAAATAAACTGAAATGTTGAGAGAGGATTTTCTCCATATCTTTATGATCTTCCACATACCAGTTCTTTTGGGTGCAAAGGTGAATTATGCAATTTTGATGTTGATAATTAAGCATGGATCTATCAAAGAATTTTTTGTTTCGATCTCCTTCTTTGAGTCATTATCTTTTACATTTTTGCTTGTAAGGGAGTTCTTATTGAGCTAATATTTCCTCAAGTTGGCTTCTTATGATCTCTTCCATTACTTTTAATTCTTCTAACCTACCTTCATTAATTATAGTTTGTTGAACCCTTTTCATATCTTCCTCAACCTTAAAATTTTCTTAGGAAATATCACCAAAGCCATCAATGTTCCAAACTGTTAATCTTTGTTGGAAGCGATACATCACTCACCTAGAAATAAAGGTTGATTCCTGCCACCAGGTCTTGATATTTGATAGGAAGTTGGGGTGTAGAAGCCATAATGCTTTGAATTTGAAGCATGTATTTTGCGGCGAAGAGGACCATCAAAGTTGGAGAATGATAGGCCAGTGATTGGATCCATGGTTTGGTAGAATTGAAGCCTCCAAGAAGATTCCAACTAGAAAAAGGGGTTCAAAGATGAGGAAGTGGTCCATCCTAGAGCCTACCTGATGAGATCATCCACTTTTATTATTCCAAGTATGAATGCAATTGGATGTTTGAGTATCCACCAATTTTTAGTTGTCTATGAAAGAGTTAAATTTTGAAGCCTCCCCTTCCAATCTTTGATTTCCTCCTTTCTTATGTTTCTAGGTTCTAATCAAGTTGAAATCACCACCCAAAATCCAACGATTAAGATGGATTAGATGAGCAACCATAGAGAGGTTAGAAAGAAAGATTCTTTTGTCTTGAGCAAGAGTGGGGCCACAAACATTTGAAATGATACCTAACTGCAAGGATCTTATAAGTTGAAAATATGTTGATATAATTTTGGGAAGGGAAAATGAGTCCTTAAGTATAACTATAGATGGCTTTCATAGTATAGCTAAACCTCCAAAAGCACCTGATGCACATTGAGAGATAATGTCACAGTTCTTCCATAAGGTTTTGGTTATCTGAGTGAGGAGTTGGTGGGAGCACTTTGTTTCTTGGAGTAACATGATGTTAGGTTTATCAACAGAAATTTGGTTTTTTAGGATACGACATTTACATTTTCCATTCAAGCCCTTAGCATCCCAAGAGATGTTCTTCATTATTGGGATCTGGAGATGAGAAGGAAAGGGAGGTCATGGGAGCGACTCTTCCAAAATAAACTAAGAACTCACCCAGATATAAAAGAAGCAAGCTTTGTTAGAGATTTCCACAATAGCACTGTGTCATGTATGTGGTCCGTCCAACATTTCGGATGAGATCTCCATCCATCATCAGGGACCAAAGAGAGCCTTGTGAGTAAACGATTCTTGGAGATCCCTTTAATAGGATTTTTTTTTTAATTATGTATTCGTTGGAATAACAGTAAAAATTTTAAATTAATAAATAATATTTGACCACCCACTTCATGAAAAATAGTAAACTAATGATTAAGATTTATTAATTCTAAAAATATTTATAACCAAGTTGACCGAGAAATGAACTAGTAGAAAAAAAGTAGATTTTATTTATTTTTGAAACAGGAATTAGTTTAAAATTTTAATATTAGTTGAAAATTCAAGATTAAATATTCAAACATTAATTAAAGAATTAAAATTTTTACTATAAAAATTAAACTTATTCAAATTACTAATAACAAACACAAATAAAATAATAACAAATACATTAATCTATATTTGTTATTAGTATCTTGAAATTAAATATGAAAAATTAGATGAATTTAATCCAACCTTTAATTGAGCTAGGGACTAATAAGATGAAGGGCGATTGGTAAATCCATAAGAAATTTCTTCTTCTTTTTTAAGTCAACCATAAAACTAGAAAAATATGTAGAGGTTAAGAATTGAAGGGAAAATATTAATAAATATTATTTTTTGTATTAGCGGATTAAACAGATTAAAGAATTATTAACCAAGTTTATCAAGAAATGACCTACTAGAAAAAAGGAAATATATTTTATTTATTTTTGAAATAGGAATTAGTTGAAAATTGAAGATTATTAATAATTAAAAAATATTTAAACGCTAATTAAAGAATTAAAATTTATTTCAAAAATTTAAACTTATTCAAATTATTAATAACAAACATAGAACAAGTATATTTATCTATATTTGTTATTAACTATGAAAAATTAGATGAATTTGATCCAACCTTTAATTGAATTAGGGACTAATAAGATGAAGGGGGATTGGTAAATCAACAATACTTTTCTATTTTTTTAGTGAATGTTCAACAATAAAACTAGAAAAATATAAAGAGGTTAAGAATTGAAGCGAAAATATTAATAAATAATAAATTTTTGTATTAGAGGATTAAACGGAGTCAAGAATTACTATAAACTTTGATGATGAAGAATAACTATATTTATTAGTTTGATAAAATTAAGGAATGAGAAGTCTTTAGGATGACCAAAAATAGATAAAAGAAAGGACAAGATGAAAAAAAGGGAAAAAGGGAATAAGAGGTGCTCGGAAAGGGGAACTCAAAAGGGGGGACGAAGATCATGGCCAAATAAAGAGTCAATGGGTGAGATGCCAGATGATAGGTTTCTAGGATTGACAGAGCCTATATTATCCTCCCTATTAAATTTATTAGGGTTCTTCTCAATTTTGAGGGCTTCTCAAATAATACGAGAGTTGGATAATGGTGCAGAAGATATGATTTTAGATTGATTGAAAACAATTAAGTTCTTGGACTTATATGAGTGTTTTGTGATGGCAAACTTTGAAAGATGGTTATGGTTTTTGTCGGCAATGTGCTCCTTGAGGCAAGCCTTGAAAGGATGACTCGTTTGACCAATGTGATATTTACCACAAGAATAAGGAATTTATAAACCCTTGATCCTAGAATGGGATTTGATAAGTATTTGCTTGATCAAAACAATTGCTTGAGGGTTTTGTGGAGTTTAAAAATGGTTTTTTTGCTTTTCTTAGCAAAAATTTCAGCAATAAGATTAGTGGTCCCTTTAATGTAAGGAGGGTGACTTGGTCATAAGAGGGAGAGTGGTCTGAATTTTTGGGTTTACGGTGAGAAACATATTGGAGAGCTTTAGATATCTGAGTAGAGGAATAGCCATTGGATTTGAAAGCCTTGACTCGATGGGACTTTTCAGCTGAAAGGCACTGGGGAGAAAATATTTCGAAAGCTATGGATAAAAGGGTTTTTAGAATACCAGACTTTTGGGATGGGTGGTGATGAGAAAGGGCATGAAGGTAATGGTCAATATGAGTCTTTTTTCTATAGAATTGAAGTAAGAGGGAGCCATTAGGAACTCAAGTGATAAGGACATCTAAGAAAGAGAGGGATTTGTTGGATTCGATTTCCATAGTGAACTGGATATAAGGAGAGATTCTATTCAGATGGGACTAAAAGGCGTCAAGGGTATGGCATATGTGTTTCCAAATGAAAAAGGTGTCGTCAACAAACCATCCAACATTTGGGTTTGAGATGCTAAGAATTGAGGGCTCTGGTTTCAAAGTGTTCCATAAAGGTGTTAGCCACTATAGGAGACAGGGGGGATCCCATTATTGTTCCTTTAGTTTGCTCATAGATGGTGCCTTTAAAAGACAAGAAGGTGGAGTTGAGGCAAATTTGGATCGGGTTTAGGGTTTCTTGGTCAACTAATTGGGAGATCAAGTGAAGAGCTTCGAGGACAGGGATATTGGTGAAAAGGGAAACAACGTCAAAACTAACCAACAAGTCATTCTCATCAATCAGGATGGTTCTAAACTTCTCAATGAAGTCAATAGAATCCTTGATGTAAGAGGAAGTGGAGCCCACAAATTGTTGCAGTTTGGTGGCTAGATAACAACTCAACACATGGGTGGGAGCTCCAATGGCATTAATAATGGTATGGAGGGGAATATCTTTCTTATGTATTTTCGGTTGACCATAAATTTTAGGAGTTTGGGGGGGCTAGGGAATGATCTTGCATTGAATGGCTACAGGCATAGAGGAGGACTTTATGGCCTTGGTGACTAGTTGAGAAATGTCATTCAGGAGGTTCTTGGGTAGGATTTTATGAGAAGAAGAAGATAAGAGTATTGTCATCTTAGAATCATAATCAACAGTATTCATGCTAACCATAACATTACCTTTGTATGCCTTGAGGACAAGGACATGAGGGTTATCATTGAGGCACTTGATATCCTGGAACTCATCTTTAGATAAGTTAAGGCTAAACAGTTTAACGGATGCAAAATTCTTCCACATTCCTATCAAATTTCTTCCGCAATGTGAGGAGGTAGCTTTTGGGCAATAATATCTATGGAGCAAAGGATCTCTTCAACAAGAATCTTGCAAGGATCAAGAGCGAAGTTGAAGCCTTTTTCCAAGAGATGGAGGGTATAGAGATCGATGAAAATCGGGGAGAGGTTCACCACATAAGGAGGTCTAGAATTGGGGGAAGAAGAGGTTAGGGGAACAGAAGAGGAATTGGTCGCTGATAAAGAATTATTAATATTATTATTAAGAAAGTTAATTGAACTAGAGAGATCTACATTAAGAGGAGTTTTTTTATTATAAATCAGATTGAATAAATTATTGTTCTTACTCTAGAGTTTATTAACCGACTGAGAATTGAAATGATTTGAGTTAGCATGATTCAAATTAAAAATAAATTTGAATGATTGATACAGAGATTATTAGGGATATTAGATTGATTTGTGTTAACATGATTGAAATTAGAATTAGAGTTTGAACTACGTGATTGATAAAGGGATCATTGAGGAAATTGAACCCAATAGAGTGGGATGAATTAATGTGATTCAAATTAGAGTTTAAGTTAGCAAGAATCGAAGAGGGATCATGGGGGAAGTTGGATATATTAGTTAAAAGGCCGAGGTGTTCAGAATGCCAAGAGTCAATTGGATCGGGTGATGCTGGAGCGGAATATGAGGGAGAGGGATTAGGTAAAGGGGACGAGGTAAGAGATAGGGATGGGGAGTTGGGGTTGGTTTCCACGATGATCGAAGGAAATATGGGAGAACTTGAATTGGAGGAAGACACAATAAAAAATTACAAATCATAATCGAATGGAATGGAAACATAATTAGGGTAAGCGCCATTTGATGAGGTGAGAGGGTGGATTGTCATGTTGATCGAAGGATTTATGGGAGTAATTGAAATGGAGGAGGATGTAATAAAATTCATATCTGAATCGAGAGGAGAGGATGCAGAGCTTGGGGTGGAGAAGGCGGAGTCGAGGTTCGACAGGTTGAGGTTGGAGATAGAGTCGCGGTTCAGACAGTCGACTACTGAGGTTGCATGATGTTTTGATGGACTCATACTTATCATTATATTCATGCGCTTTCTCATCACCACCCATCCCAAAAGTCTAGTATTCTCAAACCCTCTTCTCCAAAGCTTTAAAAATATATGCTCCCTATTTTCTTTCGGCAAAAAAATTTCATCTAGTCAAGGCTTTCAAAGCCAATGGCTATTCCTTGGCTCGGATTTCTAAAACTCTCCAGTCTGTTTCTCACCCTAAACCCAAAAATTCAGACCCTCTCCCTCTTGTGCCAAGCCATCCTCCCTTACATTAAAAGGACCATTGATCTTATTGCCAACATTTTGGCTAAGAAAACCATAAAAACCATTTTTAAACCCCACAAAACCCTCAAGAAGTTTTTCCGATCGGCCAAAGAGTTATCACTTCCCATGCTAGGGTTAGGGGTTTATAAAATTCCTTACTCTTGCGGTAAATCTTACATTGGTCAAATAGGTTATCCTTTCAACGTCTGCCTCAAGGAGCACATAGATGACACCAATTATAACCGTCTTTCAAAGTCTACCATCACAAAACTCTCATATAAGTCTAAGCACTTAATTTGTTTCAATCAATCCAAAATCATAGCTTCTGCACCATTTTACAACTCTCGTATTATTCGAGAAGCCCTCGAAATTGAGAAGAATCCTGATAACTTTAATAAGGAGGATGATTACAGGCTCAACCAATTCTGGAAACCTGTCATCCACCACCTCACCCATTGACTCTTGAGTAAACCATGATCTTCATCCCCCCTTCCAAGTTCCCCTTTCCGAACACCTCTTATTCCCTTTTTCCTTTTTTGATCATGTCCTTTCTTTTATCTATTTTTGGTCATCTTAAAGAATTCTCATTCCTTAACTTTATCTAACTAAAAAATATACTTATTCTTCCTCATCAAAGTTTATAGTATTTCTTTACTATCTTTAATCCTTTAACACAAAAATTTATTATTTATTAATATTTTGGTTTCAATTCTTAACGTATTTATATTTCTCTAGTTTTATTGTTGACCATTTATTAAAAAGATAGAAAATCCTTGTTGATTTACCAATCCCCTTCATCTTATTAATCCCTAATTCAATTAAAGGTTGGATCAAATTCATCTAATTTATCATAGTTAATAACAAATATAGATAAATATACTTGTTCTATGTTTGTTATTAATAATTTGAATAAGTTTAAATTTTCAAGTAAATTTTAATCCTTTAATTAATGTTTAAATATATTTTAATTATTAATACTCTCCAATTTTCAACTAATTATTAATTTCTTCAACTAATTCCTTTTTAAAAAATAAATAAAAACTATTTCCTTTTTTCTACTAGGCTATTTCTAAATAAACTTTGGTTAATAATTCTTTACTCTGTTTAATCCCCTAATACAATAATTTATTATTATTTTCACTTCAATTCTTAACCTTTATATATTTTTCTAGTTTTATTGTTGACTTATAAAAAAAATAAAAAAAATCTTGTGGATTTACCAATCCCCTTCATCTCATCTTATTAGTCCCTAATTCAATTAAAGTTTGGATCAAATTCATCTAATTTGTCATATTTAATTTCAAGATACTAAAAACAAATCTACATTAATGTATTTGTTATTATTTTATCTATGTTTGTTATTAATAATTTGAATAAGTTTAAATTTTCAAGTAAAAAGTTTATTTTTCTAATTAATGTTGAATATTTAATCTTTAATTTTCAACTAATTTTAAATGTGTAAACTACTTATTTCAAAAATAAATAAAAAACTAATTTCTTTTTTTACTAGTTCATTTCTTGATCAACTTGGTTATAAAGATTTTCAAATATTATATATTTTTTCATAGTTGGTCAAATATTATTTATTAATTTGAACTTTTGACCATTATTCCAATGAATATGTAATTCAAAAAATTTCCTATTAAATGGTTCTAGCACTAGTTTACTCACAAAGTTCTCCTTGGTCCTTGATGAGCATTGCACTAGTTTACTCACAAAGTTCTCCTTGGTCCTTGATGAGCATTGGTTTACTCACAAAGTTCTCTTTGGTCCCTCATGATGGATGGAGATCCCATCTAAAAAATTGGACAGATCACATACATTACACAGTGCTATTCGGGAAATCTCTAACAATATAAAAAATTGTGAAACTCTCTCAACCACTCATAAACAAAGTTATTTAAAACACATTAATATGAATTTCCTTATAAAATATAAATAAATTAGTTTATATAAAATTTATAGAATTTAATAGATATATATTTTTAAAATAATATATTTAATTTTTATTTAAAACATATTAATATGATTTATTTGTAAAATACATCTTAATTAATTAATATGATTTTTTTATTAAATAATAAATTTAAATGTTAATAGAAGATAAAAGTCACTTACTAAAAAATAAATAAAAATAAAAAATCATCAGTGTAGACTTATAGAAATATGTACTCGAGATTAGGGGAAAGTCGGTTAAACTAGAATCACTTTACAATGTTCAACGGATAATGCCACAACAGGTGTAATTGACGGAGTCTTCCCATGAAGCAAAGTGTCACGGATCCACGCCTTATTCAATGGACGGATGTGAGAAGGCATCTTCAATTTTGTTCGTCTTTTCAAAGAACGCAAACATGATCACAAATTCAAAAGCTTTTCGTACCATCAAAAACTTGGTAGTGTTAAACAATTGAATTGACTTGATTAAAGTATTGAGGGGTGTTTCTACATTGTATTATATTAAATTGGTTTTTGGGATTCAATTGTATTACGTAAGTCATTCTACATTGTATTATATTAAATTATTTTTTGGGATTCAATTTTATTACGTAAGTCATTTATCACATTGTATTATATTAAATTATTTTTTGGGATTCAATTTTATTACGTAAGTCATTTATCTATGATGATAGATGAATGAACAACAGTAAAGTTGACTGACCGCTATTCCTAAAATTGCAAAATATTCATGAATCTAAATTCTTGATCATTCTTATTTCTGGAATTTCAAAATTATAAAAACATGTTAATCCTTTAGTACTTATTTCAATTTATTTCAATTATGGTTTTCAGAAATATTTCAAAATCGTTGACTTACCGCTACTCATAAAATTGCAAAATATTCCTAAGTCTAAATTCTTTATTATTCTTATTTATAGAATTTCAAAATTATAAAAACATGTTAAACATTTTGTACTTATTTGAATTTATTTCAACGAGAGTTTTCAGAAATATTTCAAAATGCAATGAATAACAGTTAAAAAAAACAGTAAAGTTGACTTGACCATAAAATTGCAAAATATTCCTCAAATCTAAATTCTTTATCATTCTTATTTGTAGAATTTCAAAAATTATTCATTCTTATTTGTAGAATTTCAAAAATTATAAAAAGAGTCTAAGTCACAAATTAACTTTCCCCACGTGCTAACTTTCCGTGTTGCCATTGCACGTTGTCTCGTTCACGCTATCTCCCATTCCATCTGCGTCCTGCAATTTCATGTTTGTTTCGCTCACGCCCACTATCTCACATTCCATCTCCGTTTTTTAAGTTGTTTGTTTCCCTCGACAGGTAAGGAGGATTATTTTTATCTGTGACACAATCTATCTGGAGCAGGTTTCTCTCCCTGCTCTGTGGCAGTCCATCTCCTCTCCCCAGGGCCCAATCTATTTTCCAAACCCTCTTAAGCTGAAGTCGCCACTGATAATTTTTTTATCTCCAGCAGAGTAGCAGAGTAGAGCATTAGAATGAGTGTACGAATTCTTCATCAACCAAATTCAATGAATCTGGTTGTTTATCTCTGCCTTCATGTTGCGTGCCCTCTCTTCCTCCTCTGCTCAACATCGTGTCTCGGCAGTCAGTACGAGAACTGTATCGCGAATAATACATGTGGGTCCTTTCAATTCAGCTATCCTTTCGGTAAAAATAGCAGCGGCTGTGGTGACCCTCGGTTCCAGCTTGGGTGTGTACCAGGTGGTGACCACGGCGGCAATCCTGTGATTAATATCAATGGAGACGAATATCACATATTGCAGCCCTATATTTTGGCCAATAGGAGTAATAACTCCATGACAATTGTCCACGCTAATTATTGGGGTGGCAAATGCGATCTTTCAGCAAATTATAACTCACTGTGGTCCGGTTCATATTTTCATATCCGCCAAAATACATCCACAAATCTCTCGCTTTGGGGTTACTGCGATCAAAGTGGGGTGGACAATACTAGTACTACATCAGCGTTGCTTCAGGGAAGATTCTGTGGCGATGTTTGGTATTACAGCTTGCTAGCAGGGGCGATGGAAACAGGCCTCTGTGAAGCGCATCTTCAAATACCAATTAGTCTGAACCTCTCCATTGATGGTGACTCTTTACCGGGGCAAGAACAGTTCAATGATATGGGTTTTGAGATAACATGGGATCTTGACAGGAACAGAGATCAAATGTGCGGCGCGTGTTTGAGGAGTAAGGGGATTTGTGGTTATGACATTTCCCAACCTGCAAAGTTTTTATGCTATTGTCCCGATGGATCCTCGCAGCTCGACAAATGCCGCGCAAATGGTAGGTTTCCGAGCATCGCGTGAATTTTTTTCTCAAGATATTCAGATATATTCTACCATTAAGCTTGAACCTGGATATGTGAAATCTCAGGATCTTTGCCGATACTAATAACTACTTGTCATGGTGGCTTTACAGGTCGGGAAAGGAAGAACGCCATTGTAATTGGCTATATCACTGTCAATTATATCTGGTTACTGTTAATATTTTTATTGTAGTTAGATAAACATCTCATTGATATCAATCTCTTCATTCAACTGCAAGTTGCGCTAACAGCAACAGTTGTACTGTTGGTAGCTCTAATTCAGTGAAATCTCTGATGGAATATGCTCATTGCCAACACGATACTCACACTCTCACCTCAAGATCAACGTTGGGAGAAGGAGGTTATGGTGTGGTGTATCATGAACGAGTGGCTTATATGGCTAATGGATCTCTAGTTTATATTAGTAAGTTAATTGTATTCAATGCGGCTCGTGGAATTGCATATTTACACCAGGATTGTCATCATCATTTCGAGATTCACAATATATTGCTGGACGCAGACTTAGTTTCAGATTTTGGTTTGGCTTATCCATATATCAATGAGAGGATGGAAGGTGAGCTCCAATCAGCTGAAAATGGAAGCAGGAGGAGAAATGGAAGCAGAAGAGGAGAAGGAGGCAAGGAGACTTACTAAAATTGGATTGTGGTGCATTCAATACAACTCCAGCGATCGTCCTTGTATGAGCAGGATTGTTCGGATGTTAGAAGGGAATGGAGACGATGTGACCAATCCTCCCTTCCCCCTCAATACTTTGGCCGAACCAGAAAAACCTTTAGTATCTTCCCTAGATTCTTGTGCAATTGAACTTGGAACCTAGATTTGTATTCAAGCTTCGCTTAATCAAACCAGGGCTTGAATCTCTGGCATCGATCCTCTAAGGAGATATGGAGTAAATATTATGTCTATCAGATGTGACGGTACAAACTATGTATATGTAATTAAATATGAGTAAATGTATACAAAATAAAATGTAATTAAATATGAGTAAATGTATACAAAATAAAAATATTGAAATGATTAAAATTTAGGTAATTCCATCTGATTGCCATTAAATTTTATTAAACAAATTTGACATATGGAATATAGTAAATATTTAGCTCATCTTTACTGTGTAAGGATATCCTAGTGGCATGTTATTGAAGTTTAAATGTGAGATTCTAAAAATCTATACAAATGTAAAAATCATTGGTTTTTAATAAGCTTTGTTGGCATTCACAGAACTAAGTAATATTACTAATTATAATTTATTTATGTGTATATCACTAGTTTTATATCATTTACAATATTATTATGAATTTATAAAGTTAATTGAATTTCGAGTCTTGGACCCAAAAAAAACTCTACCTGAAAATTACATAATATGTGAAACATTTGATAAATTTTGATATTGTCTATATTTCATTAATCAAATGTAATTACATATATACATGCACACACAATCTATTGGTTGAGGAAATCTCTCAACCACACACCAAACTAGGAAATGGATCCTAACTACTAGGAACAGACTCCTTTACTTAGTAAGAATCACAACTAGAGACAAGTAAGAATTAGATATTCCAACACTCCCCCTTAATGAGTACTTGTCTCGATATCAGTTTGCAAAATCTAGTTGTGGTCAAATATACCAAAAAGAATATGTTGATATCTATATAAAGGAGCAACCATCCACCAAAATTCATGGGTACTAACCGCTGCAACCGCCAGTGATGTAGGATTTCCTTCGCATACATGGTTCTTCCAACCATTATAACTGCACACTTGTACCTATAAATCCCCCTCCATCATTGTTAACCCAGGTTTTGTTAGATTAAACGTAACCATGCATTGGGTTTTAACGAATCACCTTCAACCATACCACCAAGGGCTCTCAACCACCAAGGCTAACCACAGCCACGAAGGCTCAACAATGTCGGCAAGGCACTTAATTCAGCCACGAAGACTCTTCATGTTAAAATGAGACACCACTAGGGCACTCCAGCCACCATGGGCCAAGGGTTTTGTCGGCGAAACCTAAACCATGTTTACAAGAATCTATGTCCCACTTCACTGTTACATATCGTTTCTGGCTTACCACAAATCGACACTGCAAATACAGAGTGGTTTTTAGATTACCAGGAACTGTATGGGGATACACATGCCTTACAAGGCTTACATTTCACAATCCAACTCTGGAGTTACCAGGTAGACAGTTTACAAAGACCACAATAAAACATCCTAGACTTGCTTACATTACAACTGTGATTCACATTACAACATAATAGAGTCTATTCCACAAACACAAACAAACTCATACTAACTTTCACCTAGTTGTCCATCATCGTTTAATCGTTGTTGTTGCTCATTTCACAACTTGGTCATCTTTTTCTTTGTCAATTAAATCTTGGAGCTCCATGCTTAACATGTCATCATTTGTTAAAGTCATGAATTCAACAAAATGACCTTACCTAAATTGAGTTAGCTAGGCTCAATAAGGCACAATAATTTTATCCAAGACATAAAAAATAAAATTTCAATTTGACAAAACATCAAATTTCTCTATCTCTGCGCAACATGACTTTAGATCACTATTTGAAAAAAACAGTCACAGCACAGTTATCTCTCCACTTAGATGAAACTCCACACTCACCTCACAAAACTGGAAAAAACAGATTTCCCAGGAAAACAGATTTCTTAGCAAACAAAGTAGTTGGTTGGGAGTCAAACACAATAGATGGAGCTGGTGAAGCAGTCTATCTACCAAATATTGGTTGAACGGGACTAGATACCTAGGCAGGATCCTCTGCCATGCTGTCTTCCATCAGTTGATCCAAACGAGATCATTATTGACTGTGAAGATGTTATACTGGAAGCTCCAAAAGGCTGTCCCAAGCCAAATGATGGAGTGTTGTTTGAACCAAATATGGAGTGCTAGCAGAACCATACGAGGCACTGCCTCCACCAAATGCTGGAGTGTTGCTAGATCCAAATGTACTCTCGGAACCAAATGAAGGGGTGCTCCCTGAAAATGAAGATGTTGACAACACAAAACTAGAAAGAGATGGTGAGTTGGCAGAACTTACAAACACAAATGCACCTGAGGTAGTCCACGTCGAGCCACCTTTGTATTTTCTGCGGTGACTGTTGATAAAAGTGGGCATGAATATTTGCTCCCATAGTGTTTCAATAAAATTGTCTTTCGATGCCTTTGACGACGACAACAATAGCACTGATTTCCAAGAGGATCTAAATCTTCAAAAAAATTGATCACACACTTTACGCTCCGCTGCAAATAAGAGCTTAACAGTTATGCACATAAAGTGGATCCAATTACCAATCTTTCCCTCCAGCACTTCCACAATCGGCTCGTGGCAGGTCGACTCTCCACACAAATGCCTAGCCCGATCTGGTTAACCTGATCCGCAGAGACCAGACGAGGGCAATAGAGACGGCGAGATTTGATTGCGGATTGCGTAGAGCGGGCAGTCATTGCGGCATGAGATTCGATCCCGCAGTCAGCTACGCTGTGCGCTCAAGTGCTCGGAGACGTGAGCCAGGGACTACAGATTGGATTTAACGATGGTGTCCACGAATAAACATGTCTCCTCATGATGCAGAGACGAACATAGGCTGTACAGAGGCACGAACACTGGCTATTAGAACTTGTAGAGGCATGAATAAGCTGCTCCGCAGACCACTTTGAACTCAATTAACCAAAACACAGCCCACGAACAGATCCCAAAGAAAAAACAGGCACCACTGGAGCTGTGGGTAGATCCAAGATCATTCACCACCGTTGCTCCAAGATCCAACTAATCGATAGGCTGAATCGATGCTCCACGCATAGCGTTACACTCCCTCAACTCTCAGAAACCTAGTCGATGGACAAAAAAAAAAATCACCCACTCTTTATTTCCTCGGCCCACGAGAGGCCAAGCCCACGAGGGGCCAGGCCCTCGCTCTGATAGCATGATAAACTTAGATATTGTCTATATTTCATTAATCAAATGTAATTACATATATACATGCACACACAATCTGTTGGTTGAGGAAATCTTTCAACCACACAACAAACTAGGAAATGGATCCTAACTACTAGGAACAGACTCCTTTATTTAGTAAGAATCACAACTAGAGACAAGTAGGAATTAGATATTCCAACAACATTTATTTAAAAAATGACATATATTATCTGAAATAAAAAATCTAAAAAAATTACAAATCAACCAAAATTCAAATAAAAAGGTTGAATGAATTTTGCATGTGACAAAATAATTGAAGAATTCAATTTAAGAAGATGTTGTTAACTAAAACACTTGGATTTATGTTATCTCATTTACATATTTTTGGAAACTAACTGTGATTATTTCTTACAAGTATTATGAATTGTTAAAATTAGTTTAATTTTAAGAAAAAAAGAAAATTAAGTTCAAACTAAAATAATATTTTATATGTTTTAAATTTGTATTTCAACAATTACATTCATAGAAATTACATAAATATCTAAAATGTTCATTTAAGAAATGACATGTACTATTTAAAAGAAAAAAATTTAAAGAATGTTACAAATCAAATAAAAATTGTGTGTATATCATTAGTTTTAACTCATCCATATATATTTAGAAATTGTAATTATTTATTATTACTACTACGAGCTTCTAAGGTTACTTGAATTTCAAGGAGAAAACATGTAGAGACTAAACTAAAATTTTATATAGAATCATATACTTACTAGATCATTGTTTTAAAATTTTATTTAACAATTATGTTCACAAAAATTACATTAATATCTAAAATGATTATTTCAAAAATTAAACATATTAATTGAAATAAAAAAAATGTACAGAAAATAAAAATTAGATAAACTTGAAATAAAAAAATCCATTAAACTTTGTATAAATAGAATAAACATTGCAGTGTGACAAAATAATCTAAGAGTTCAATTTAAAAAGTTGTTGTTAATGAAGAACTTGGATTTATGTTATCTCATTGACATATAGTTAGAAATTATAATTATTTATTATTGTTACTATGAGCTTCTAAGGTTAATTGAATTTCAATGAAAAAAAAGAAAAAAAAAAGAAAAAAAAAAGGTGAAACTAAAGTAAAATTGTCTATAAAACCACATACTTACTAAATCAATATTTTAAACTTTTATTTTAAAAAATGATATTCACAAAAAAATACATCAATATCTAAAATGTTCATTTCAAAATGACATATACTATTTGAAATAAAAAAATATAAAGGAAATTATAAATCAAATTTAAGTAGTTGTTTCTAATAAAGAACCTAGATTTATGTTAACTCATTCACATTCAATCTCAACACTTTGTTAACTCAAACAACATTGATAATACAATTTTCAAAAATCCAAAAGGAGAAGCATCATATCAATTTGAGAACAAAAGCAATAAGAGAATCTTGTTTTTAATCCGTCTATAGGTGAAATCAAAATAATAGTTATTCATCTAGAAAGCGCAATTGACAACAAAGCAAGAAAGCATTTTTTTTTTTCAAAATTTCAAAACTCTTAAACATCAATTCAATAACTTTTCAAAATTTCAAAACTGTTGAACATCAGTTCAAGGTTAGCCCAACGACTTTTCAAAAATTAAGAACTAATAAATATTGGTCTAAGATTGTCTTTAACAATCTTTCAAAATATCAAAGAGAATAAAAGAGAATCGTAAACATATGGAAAAACCACACTAGAAACATATCATCCTGGAGTGGATGAAAAGGATGGCAAAGACTCGTTGAATAAACTCTTAGAATATTATCCAACTCCACAAGTGACTACAGATGAATGTTGACGCGATCTTCCAACACGCGGAATAGTTGAATAATGTACTCATCAGGACCTTGATGCTTTGGTACTCACTGAATGGTTGAACGAGGAACTCCCATATTTGATTGAAGTTGATAGATGGTAATTGATACAGTCTGTTATGGAATTGTTGTCTAAGTTCTTATACTTCTAGTTTTAATTTGTCAGCTTGAAGAAGAGCATCATTTGTATATACTATGGGCATTTTAGTGTGTTTTAGTGACTATACAGTTGATTGGATAATTGAGTCTCGGAGCCTTTCTGCATCTTTTATCATTGGTTTTAGGATGTGCAACTAAGATTTCCATGAATGTATCATAATATATTTTTGAAACTTGCAAATAATAGATAGGCCATCGGTGATTCTGTCTAGATCCCACTACCACTACAACAATTCTTTAAATTTTTCCTTGAATCTTCAAATAATTTTTTCATGTCACAAAACTCATTGATTAAAACATCAGTGTAATTCTCCATAGTCTACAATTTTTCCAGATAATCACAAAACTATACTTGTTCATGTTCAAGTATTTGATTATTAATGACTTCCTCGTCTTTGAATTTTGCTAGTTTAATTACACTAGGTTCTGTGGCTTCTATTTTCTGTAACAAGTGCATAACTTAGCCTCTTTTTGCTTTATGTCTACCTCTAACTTACTTTTCACTTCATCAATTTGGTCACTTAACCGTGCCATCAATTTTAAACAATCTTGTTCTAACATGATTTTCTTCTCATCCTTTTGCTTGATGAATTCTTTAACTCTGCAACCTTATGAATTCCAACATTTGCATAGGCTCCAACATATTGTGTTTATTCTTCAAAATTGTCATCCGAGGTGGAAGAAAATGTTTCCCAAATTGTGTGTAATGTTGTTGTTGAGACATGGATGTCATGTGATCTCAAGCAAATAGTTTTGCGTTGGAATTTACAAGAAAATGGAGATGATTCTTGAAAATATGAGACATGGGTTTTGTGAAGCAAAATCCAATTTATATTTCTCCAGTCCAAATTTTCAAAATATTCTCTCGATTGAGAGAAACACATGGTTCTTTGAAGCTAATTTTCTCAGATTTATTATTGTGATTGTTTTCCAAATTCTCCCAATTACAATACCAGATTCGACTTGTCTCAAGTGAGTGATTGATGGTGGAGAGATCTTTCAAATATCATCCTACTTATTGATATTTTGTAATCAATCTAAAATTATAAGGGATGTCATTTTGTATTCAGTTTAGACGTAAATTTCCTTTTCTTTGTGTATTTAAATGTAGATAGAAATAAAAAAGGGGATGAAAATTTATTAACTGAAGAAAACATTGTGCAATGTGGACGTAATTATTTCTTGAGATTTATTAATTTCAGTTGTCATTCCTTACATTTGATCTACGTAGGGTTTAGGTAGGTTGATTCACTTCAGGCCTGCTTCCTTGGATAAAGCATTGCCTCCTTGTAAAGTAAATTAGCTTAATTTTTGGTTGAGCGTAACTTTCTTTACATTTTTTTCAGAGAAAAAAAACTTAATATATTATATGAGGAATACAAAATAACTGAGATACATCTGTAGATTCATATCTGTATTCCACAAATAGTCTTGAGCAAAAGACCTATGATCTATAGAGAAAAACATAATGTCTATGAAACCAAACTGAAAATATCTGTATCAAAATCTCTGTATATAGTGACTATCATGCAAAACAGAGCACTAAAAGTCTGGTAAGGCAAAATCATTGATCTGATAAGTGGAATCATCCGATACTATCTCAAGATGCCAGGATCCAGGAGAGGAAGAAAGACCCATTTTAGAAAGTGCGTCGGCTGTTGAGTTTTTGTCCATGTTGATGTGCTGAATAGTGCAATTCTCCATGCGGTTCCAGTAGAAGTTGATCCTGTCTCTCCATCCAGTCAGATGCTGAGCCAAAATGGAATTTTTCCTGTTTTACCGAATCTACCAATAGCTTCGAATCACGAAATATAGCCACCTGCTGAATATCTAGGAATATACAAAATTTTAAAAGACCTGTGAGGGCTATGGCTTTAGCCAGATTGTTTGAACCCTGACCACCATGCCAGAAAGAAGAGAAATGAGACTTTTCAGATATCTTTATGTGGAATCCATATCCACATTGACCCTTTTGAGCTGCCCCGTCGAAGAATGTTGTCGGCTGAGAAAGATGAGCAGGAGAAGACCTGGCTGGGGAATTGTATAGGTTCTTAATTTTCTTCTGAGGGAGCGATTCCAAATAAACAGAGATAGAATCAAAAGCTTTAGCAGAAGAAAATTTCGAGTGGTTGAAGATACAGTTGTTGCGCCATTTCCAGATAAACCACATGGTTAAGATACAAATTCTACGCCATAGGATATGTCTCTTGCTGCATTCTATGAACCATACCTGGATCGAAACTTGCATATCTAGCTTGAAACCATAGACTCTTTCTAATTCCTGCCATATGAGATATGATTGCTTGCATTTGAGAAATATATGTAAGTTTGATTCCTCGTCTTCTCTGCATAAAGAACAAATGTTAGGTCCATTCCATCCCCTCTTCAATAAGTTCTCCCAGGTCAGGTTTCGATTGTGAAATGCGAGCCATGAGAAGAGAATCATCTTCAAAGGGCAGCCATCTTTCGAGAAGATTAGTGGAAAAATCGGGGATCCAGTAGAATGCTGTCCGATCAATTTCTGATATATTCCTTTTACTGATATATTCTCCGCCTCATTTGGGATGTTCCAAGTTAAGAAATCCGAATCTCTTGTTCTGATGTTGTTACATTTTTTATTAATGTTTTTTCTTTAGTTAATTGAAAGATCATTTCCAAAATTGATTTCATATGATTATTTCTTCTCACGTAGAAATCTATAGTGTTTTCTTCTTAATAGTTGCTCTCTTAAATTATCAATGTTGATTCCATAATTTTATAGTGTTTTTCCTTGAAATGGATCCTGTTGTTACTTAGTAATAGTTTTTGATTTATTTCTGAGTTAGTTAATAGCGAAATGAGTATTATATTATCAAAGTAGACTTGAATATTTGTTGTACTATTTCTTAATTAACTCATATGTTGAGTTTCTATCTAAAATAAAGTTATTGGCTAGTCTTTAGTTTAAGCTATTTATTACATTCTTATTTCTGCGCGTGTGATTTTAATGAGACAAAATTTATTACCAGATTTTTTTTTCATTTATTTATTTTTTCTTTTACTGGGTGTGCATAGAATAAACTTGTTTTAATACATAGAAGTGATTTTTAGTGATCATATAAATCTCATATAAGAATTAATATTAGTCTCTAGTAGCTACTTGCATATATTTTTCGGATTGTCTTGAAACAAAAAGATGTTCCTCGGGTTTATAATTAATGTCTAGGTGATTAGTTGTTTTATTTAAGTGATTAATTTTCTCAACATTTTGGCATTGTTGTTGGGGAGGTAGTCAAATATCACTACCACACTAATATTTGGTTGTAGATGCATTCCTAACTCTAAGAGGGTTGTATATTAAAGACGAAAGGTAAGAACCTATGCACACACCCTAGTTAACCTGTTGTGAGGTCTTCCCTTTGTAGGTAGTTTCAATACATATAGCATGCATGAATAGAAGTAGGAATCTTAGAGGTAGAAATTTGAAAAACAAAAAAACAAATCTTATAATTTCATTTAAGTGGTGTTGTAAGCACCACCCATTCCACTAACCAATTGGTAGGAACATTCAGAGGAGGAGCCCCAAAGTTGCACATGAATAACCTCTTCTACTTTTGGACGAAATTACACACATTGCTACTTTTGAATTCCCTATCAGAGATCGAGGAGGAGTCACACAAATGCACGTCATTCCCCCATCTGCTCTACCAAATTTTCATGGTTTGGCAAGCGAAGACCCAAATACATTCTTAATTGAATTTGAAGTACTTTGTAGAGGATAGTATTACTGAACGAATACTCAAAGTTTGAAAGTATTTCCCCTTACTCTAAAAGGAGAATCTCTTCGATGGTTCATGGGCCTTGGTGGGAACTGCATTCAAACATGGGAGGTCATGAAGAATGTATTCTTGGGGAAGTACTAAGACTACTGCAATGCCAATGAATATATTTTTAGAATGACACAAGGGGAAGATGAAAACCTGGAGGACTATGTGGAATGATTTCAATACAACTTTCAAAAATCAAAGCATAAACAATTGGCAAAAGAGAGCTTGAAAACAATCCTACTTCAAGGAATCAAAGATGAATTTTTTGAACTCTTAAATCTGATGGGAAAAGCTTATGTTTTTCAGCTATCATATGATGATGTTTATGATTTATGCATAAGGTATTTAAGAGGAATCTTTAAGGCTGGTAAGAGTTCTAGAGAACTTTGTTCTCTAATTTTGAAATCTAGTATAAGAAAATGAGTTACAGGAGATGAAATCAATGATTTATTTGAACATTTTAAAATTGATATTAGTAGCTCTCTAATTTCACAATTGGATGTTTTTTAGGTTAAGAAAAATAAAGAAAAATTTGAAGAAGTGTTTTTCCCTTAGTATCAAAAGAAACACCCCATGGGTAGGTTCTCTTCCTCACCTGGTATGAAAGTAGCATATCAAAGAGATTGAGAAGTCGTAACAAGCTCACAACCATGGGAATGATGGCCTAAATGTATGGTCCAAAATAATTTATCTTCATTCTCTTACTCGCATTATCCATCTGGAATATTCCTCTATTAGGGTTGCCATGCCAACCTCACTATAACCCCCAACAATCTTGTCCACAAGTTTGGCATGGATCATCTTATGATTACATGACTACTCTCCCTCATCTTATAGAACAAACATATAATAATATGTATTCTTCCTCGGATTTTCAACAACATCTTGCTTTCCTATCAATATCAACCACAAGACCCAATCAACTACATCATCAAAATCATCCATTCCCTACACTATTTCCTTCTCAATTCATTTCAAACCCTCACAATAATAAACCAGTACAATATGCTTACCATGATGAAATGAAAAATTTACCCACCCTTCCCACCCATTTTATCTCACTTGCACGATTGAAAGAAAATTATATTGAGATTGGTAAGATTTCAAATCAAAAAATTGCAAAAGTTATGGAAGAAAATGAGGTTTCTTATAGTCCATATCAACAAGCAGGCGAAATCAACAAGATATTGGACACTCAATTTTCCAAAGAACTTCATGATATGAAAACTATGGGGAATCAAGAAATAAAATACTATATTGAATATTGTTTTCAATCCATCATTTGTTTGCAACATCACTCCATCAGTAATTATTAGCATCATCCTTAACAGGGAAGTTCATCTCTCTTACCCTAGTATTTATTAACATGCATTTTTTAAATTCAGTATGTACATACTTGAGGTATTATTTTGAAAATGGCTCCACTAGAAGTACTCTTATACATAAACCTATTTCATCTTTGAATGTAGAGTAGGTTAGTGTAAAAAATAAAATAAATAAGGAAACAAATAAACAAATTTCTTTATATGTAAAAAGAGTTGTTTTTTTTGCAACATGCTAGGTAAATAAATATCAGTGATAAATATTTAAATTTATTTTTGTAGGTACATGTATTTTATTAAAAACACATTCCTGTGCACCCATATCCATTCTGATCACCATTTTGGAAAAATTATACATTTATCATATTTTATGGCATGCTAGTTTGATGAAATTTTTGGAAAAACAGTCGAGGCATTTATGTTTTGAGGGACCAAATGGGAATATTTTTAAAACATGTTTCTCTCCCAAGTATACCTTGACATATATTTTATAACCCAATTTGAATCACTCAATTTGGATTTTAAACGAAAAATTTATGACCAAAACATTGACAAGATGTCTTGTAGGTAGCTTAAGGACAAAGTTGGGACAACCCAATCAACTACATCATCGAAATCATCCATGCCCTATACTATTTCCTTCTCAATTCATTTCACACCCTCACAATAATAAACCAGTACAACATGCTTATCATGATGAAATGAAAAATTTTACCCACCCATTTTATCTCACTTGCACCATTGGAAAAAATTATGCTCAGATTGGTAAGATTTCAAATCCAAAAATTGTAGTAAGTTATGGAAGAAAATGAGGTTTCTTCTAGTCCATATCAACAAGCAGGCGAAATCAACAAGATATTGGACACTCAATTTTCCAAAGAACTTCATGATATGACAACCATGGGGAATCAAGAAAGAAAATACTATATTGAATATTTTTTTCACTCCATCATTTGTTTGCAACATCACTCCATACTTCAGTAATTATTAGCATCATCCTTAACAGGGAAGTTCATCTCTTTTACCCTAGTATTTATTAACATGCATTTTTTAAATTCAGTATGTACATACTTGAGGTATTATTTTGAAAAAGGCTCCACTGGAAGTACTCTTATACATAAACGTATTTCATCTTTGAATGTAGAGTAGGTTAGTGTAAAAAATAAAATAAATAAGAAAACAAATAAACAAATTTCTTTATATGTAAAAAGAGTTGTTTTTGTTGCAACACGCTAGGTAAATAAATATCAGTGATAAATATTTAAATTTATTTGTGTATGTACATGTATTTTATTGAAAACACATTCCTATGCACCCATATCCATTCTCATCACCATTTTGGAAAAATTGTACGTTTATCATATTTTATGGCATGCGGGTTTGATGAAATTTTTAGAAAAACAGTCAGGGCATTCATGTTTTGAGGGACCAAATGGGAATATTTTTAAAACATGTTTCTCTCCTAAGTATACCTTGACATATAATTTATAACCCAATTTGAATCACTCAATTTGGATTTTAAATGAAAAAGTTATGACCAAAACATTGACAGGATGTCTAGTAGGTAGCTTAAGGACAAAGTTGGGACAACCCAATCAACTACATCATCAAAATCATCCATGCCCTACACTATTTCCTTCTCAATTCATTTCACAGCCTCACAATAATAAACCAGTACAACATGCTTACCGTGATGAAATGAAAAATTTACCCACCCTTCCCACCCATTTTATCTCACTTGCACCATTGAAAAAAATTATATTAAGATTGGTAAGATTTCAAATCCAAAAATTGCAGAAGTTATGGAAGAAAATGAGGTTTCTTCTAGTCCATGTCAACAAGCAGGTGAAATCAACAAGATATCGGACACTCAATTTTCCAAAGAACTTCATGATATGACAACTATGGGGAATCAAGAAAGAAAATACTATATTGAATATTGTTTTCACTCCATCATTTGTTTGCAACATCACTCCATACTTCAGTAATTATTAGCATCATCCTTAACAAGGAAGTTGGTCTCTCTTACCCTAGTATTTATTAACATGCATTTTTAAAATTCGGTATGTACATACTTGAGGTCTTATTTTGAAAAAGGCTCCACTGGAAGTACTCTTATACATAAACGTATTTCATCTTTGAATGTAGAGTAGGTTAGTGTAAAAAATAAAATAAATAAGGAAACAAATAAACAAATTTCTTTATATGTAAAAAGAGTTGTTTTTGTTGCAACATGCTAGGTAAATAAATATTAGAGATAAATATTTAAATTTATTTGTGTAGGTACATGTATATTATTGAAAACATGCACCCATATCCATTCTGATCACCACTTTGGAAAAATTATACGTTTATCATATTTTATGGCATGCCAGTTTGATGAAATTTTTGGAAAAACAGTTGGGGCATTCATGTTTTGAGGGACCAAATGGGAATATTTTTAAAACATGTTTCTCTCCTAAGTATACCTTTACATATAATTTATAACCCAATTTGAATCACTCAATTTGGATTTTAAACGAAAAAGTTATGACCAAAACATTGACAGGATGTCTAGTAGGCAGCTTAAGGACAAAGTTGGGACAACAATTTTTTGGAGGCATAAATAAATATATCTTGCACGCCTATTTCTATATTTCCCCTATGAATATAATTTACAAGGAAATTTTAATCACTCAATTTAGATACCGTAAGAGAAATTTATGACCAAAATATTGAATGTCTATTGTAAATCAGCACTCTTAAAACTCTATTTTTTCTATTGTTCCTTAGCATATTTGACCCATCAATTCTTCATGTTTTCAAAACTTGTTTCTAATAAATATAGAAAAATTCATCTACTTTAATCTAAAATTTTAATAAGCTCAATTGGTCATCCAACGAAAACGTTATGATTAAATTATGGATTGTTGGTATAAGATGTGAAATAGAAAATAACTTTGTTATAATAACAATGTTGCACCCAAAATCGCAACTGTTGTAACTTAAGTTATTTATTCATTTATTGGTTATTTTCAATAAAGTGTTGTCTCCTTTTTTATTTTTCTTATGTTTTTATGTTTCAAGTATTATTTTCTACAAATTTGCAGTTATTGTTTCCTTCAAAGTCAAAGTTGTCATTCCTTCATCAAAATCAAAGCATGAAGTTCTTGAATTTTATGTTGATGTTTAACATCTATTCATTTGTTCCCCATTCTTATCAAGTATATGGTTTCTTCAGATCTAGTATCAAACACTTTTATAGTAAGCCTTTTTAGGTATAATTCACTCTGACTTCCTCAATATTTTGTAAAGTGACTATGACTGTTGGATGACTAATCCTTCTCCATGTCACGATGCTAAGATCACTCATTAAGTTAGTTTTTGGGAAGGGTTGTCACGACCATACTTGATACTTCCTAATATGGTTAGTTTAGAGGTTGTAACATGCAACAATGATATTGTTGAATAAATAAATTATATAAGCCTTGAATCGTAGTTGTTGTTCTTTAAGTCATGATTGTTGTTACTTGAGTCACAATTGTTGTCACCTTAAGTCACGATTGTTGTTACCTGAGTCATAGTTGTTTTTACTTAAGTCATGATTGTTATCACCCGAGTCACAATTATTGTTACCTTAAGTCGGGATTGTTGTTACATGAATCACATTTGTTGTTTCTTAAGTTGTAATTGTTGTTACCCGAGTTACAATTGTTGTTACCTTAAGTCCTAATTATCGTTACCCGAGTCACAATTGTTGTTCCTTAAGTCACAATTGTTGTTACTAGAGTCACAATTGTTATTACCTTTAGTTACAACCATCGTTCCTTTACTCAATTTTGAACAAGAGTGTTTCCATTCTATATTAGCAATAATTTTAAGTATAATGGTCTATTGACCCCTATTCTTTTATCTTTCTAAAATGATGATTACTCAAAATCTCCTATAAAACTAATCATTTAATGTTATATTTTTGGACATCATGAAATGTGGGACCTGTTGTAGCAGATACAACCACTCTCCAAAATTTTTCCTTAGCTTTATTTTGGAGCCTCCCTACCAACCTTCCTCAGCAGCATGTCTTGCCTTATCAAGTACACAAGCTTAAGTGGTTTTCTAGTAGATTTTCAGCTTGTGCATGATAGTTGGCTGCATCCCCCTCACAGGTTGTTTCTCTGAACTTGGTGTAGGCTGAGCATCTCCCTCAAGAAATTGTGCAATTCTGGAGGGGAACCATCCCTCCCTCCAAAAATTGTGCAATCCTATCTGGTAGCCTGCTGGGCTCGAGAATTGCGCAAATCTTCCTGTCACTATCCACTGGAAAGATTGCACAATTCCTCCCGGTAGGACTGCTCAGCCCATAAATTGCGCAATCCTAGGTAGCAGTCAGTTTCCTAGCCTAGAAATTGCCCAATCCTTCTGGGCAGCCAGCCCAGCTCCCTCCTAGAAATGCGCAAATTTTCCCCTCAGCTGACTAGGCTGTTGCATGTGCATTTGGGTTGAACAGTTCCACCTGGGACCGAAAAAACTTGACTTGCATGGATGGGATGCTTTTTCTCGGAATAGAAAAAGGCAACATGAAAAAAGAATCCCTAGATTTTAGGGAGCTATTTTTAGCAGTTGGAGGTTACATGCAAAGATCGTTTTAGAATCTTTCCTCCAAGTGTCGTTTTTCCTAGATTTGTGGCATGTGCGTCATGTGCCTCAAAATTATTTTTTCGATGATTTAGAGCTCACTTATTCACACGATCTCGGAGTTTTGACATCCCATAACACATCCAGGAGTATTCGACACATCCAACTCAGTTATTCATGGGTAAGTCGTCTTAACTTGTCTTTTGTAGCATTTTTGTCGTTTTTTATGTTTTGGCTTGTGTGAGTGCTATTTGCTTGATTTTTGTGAACACTTGTTGTCGTTTACATGCATTCTAGCTTTAACTAGCACCATTTCAGTTTTCGTTAGCATCTCACTACTGTCACATGCATGAAACGGTTTTACGCAAACGGTCATCGATTCAGTGTCTCGCTTCACCCACATGCATGTTGTTCCATTTTCTAAATATTTCATTCACGATTTGCATACATGATCATTCACTTCTACTTACACTCAGTATTTCCATGCATTCACGTTCACCTTTGCTTTCAGTTTCCCGTCGGCGGGTCTGGGCAGCCTTGATCCAGACTCTGCCTCACAAAGACAACATTGCGCAATCCTGAGAGGGAAGGCTCTGTCTTCCTCTCTGATAATGCACATTTATGCCTAGTGACTATCCTCTAGTCTTTCATTGCACAATCCTAAGGGACGGTGGCTGTTGGCCCAGAAAATTGCACGATGTAGTCACTGGGCCTGCAATCATTGCCTGCTAAAATTGCACATTGCGCAATTCTAGCAGCCAACCTGGATTACGTATTGCGCAATTCCAGTAGCCAGCCATGCTTCCCAGATAGCCCAAATTTCCTTTTGTGCAATTCTGGCAACCAGTCTCCTAGCCTCCCAAGAAAAATTACGCAATCCTTGCGAGTCAATCCCCAGGTATGTTGCATGTTGTTCCTCAATTTGCTTTGTTTTTGGCTGACAGATTTCTTGTCGTGCATGTCGCTATGTCTCCAGATCTAGCAGGTTTTCGTTCACCTCTTAGTAGTTCAGGACCAATGGCCTCCAAGAGAGTAGGATCAAAGCACACCGACGGAAGTGCAACTGGAGCAGCAGTTGAGCGAGTGTCTACAACTCTGCCGATCTATGAAGAGACCAAGTTGGTTGTAGACAAGGCACATTTGGGGAATACCTTGAAGACCGAAAGTCTAAGTGAACATTCAAAAATCCAGCTTGTACCAGATTACATGTAGATATCCTATGCTCCCATGCACAGACATGATACATTGGATCATCTCGCACACTAATCCTGAGATGATGAAACTAACTAGTGTCAGTGGGAAGGAAATTGCTACCTTCAAGGAACAGGATTATGATGAGATGCATCATATGTCGAAGCCCATGATCACCATGGAGACACCCTTCAGCATACCCAACAATAATGCCAACTCTAGAGATATCTTGAAGAGCTAGGTGAAGGAGCTGACCAAATTCAGGATGACACCCAACCAGGTCTACAAGACGAAGATATTGCGAAAGGTGTATCAATACTTGGTCATCTTTGCATGTCGACTGTACGACCAAGAGAGCACAGAAACCTTCCCACAGATTTGGGTGATCGCGTTTGACCAGCTGGCCAGAGAAGGAAAATCATGCAACTGGTCTGACATGTTGACTCCCTAGCTGAAGGATCAGGTAACAAGGGCTCGACAACCACCCAAAGGTATGCAAGCAGAAATCTACATGTCCGCTTACATCTTGGATGCAATTTGTGCCCGTTAGGAGTTCTCGGGCTTGGAGTGGGCATAGACATCGGTGGAAACCTCTGTGAACACTTATTGTAAGATGTTGTCCGAATTTAGCTTCAGAGGAGTTATCACACGGTTGTCCGATCATTTTGTCACCTTGGTTTACAAGATGATATTCGAACAGGATCCACCCTGCATGTCGAAGGCAACAATGGAGGCACTGATTGACATATATAATTGGTATGCCTCACCGTCCGACACCTTCATACAGATGTATAGCATGGAGAAGCCTCTGCATGTTCTACCATAGTTTGCCTTGGACAAACTCATCATGCAGGAAGTAGCCTATCACATATCGATAGGATTATCAGCTTGGTTGCACCGGAAGAAGAAGGCACCTTGGTCCGCTCTTCCATTATGCATCAGGTTATACAAGATACAGAGTTTCAAGCATGTGGATGTCAAAGTAGAGGAGATGAAGAAATATCCATTCGACGCTCGAAGTTACAATCTGTATGACCCACATTGTCTTGTGAAAGATCACTGCATGAGAGTACAGTCCAACTGGATCCATGGGGCATGTCATTGGGCAAAGGAAGACCCGTGGTGATATTGTTACAGCTTCTCTAGACCCAATGAATAGGTCAACTTTGTTTTGGAATGGTCAGCGACGCAGCATCCTAGAGAGCACCAGAAGTAGCAATAGCAGAGGTAAACATACCAGTGCGCGACAAGGGTAAGAGGAAGATTGTTGACAACATGGAGGAGGAACAAAGCTACAAGTTCCGAGCAGATCCACTTGTGGATAAAGAAGCTATGGCAATAGAGGAAAAGAGGCAACAACATGACAAGAGAAACACGCAAAGGAAAAGAGAGTAACGGAAAAGGGAGGAAACATAGAAGGATTTGCATGAGTTGAAGGAGAAACCCCAGAAGGAACAAGAGCTGCACGGACAGGAGAGGGAAGCGTAGCAGGAACAAGTAAAATAGGGGGAGAAACATGTATAGATAGATGAAACTGTGTCGGTACAAGTAGTAGACTCATCAAAATAGTTGGCATCAGGCAGACAAGGTGAACCATCACAGGAACATGACTTTGCTCAGGAGATAGAGCAAGCATTTGAATTGATGGATATGGATATGGAGAAACATGAGTTGGAGCAAGATATCGACCTCATGCCTCAGCACCAAGAGTTAGACCCACCAGCTTCACCACATCCAGAAGAGGAGCAAGTCCCAAGCGACCAAGGAGACACTGAGATCCTTCAATATCTCATTCAACGAGTCTCAACATAGAGTTGTGAAATTTCGTAGAGTGTTGAATCTGGATGATTATTCATCTCCTACACAGCTTGAGGAATGAGTGATCGTGTCTGACATACGCAAAAATCCAGCAGCATTGGCTAATGCTACCAGAGCATATGTCAAAGCCACTAGCTTGATTGTTCACTTCCTAATAGCTGAGAATGAGTGAATAGCTAAGGAGCTACATATGGCCAAGCATGGAGGAGAATTGGTTACAACATCCATCCGAGTAGAAATGAAGAAGGCAATACTAGATGAAGTATTATCCATTGACACAATCATGTGTGCATTGTATTCCAATTTTGGTACTGTGCATAAGGCAGTTGTCCATCTCAATGGTTGGCAGTAGCGGTGTGCTAGGAGAGCACGTATCTTATCAAATGTGCATGCTGTTGTTGATTACATGAAAACATGGACAATGAGATATAAGGGAGCTCTGCTACACTTGCCTAAGATGATAAGGCTTAGAGCTATCGAGTTGAAGGCATGCATCTGAAGTCAAATCCGGAACTATGAAGATCTCCCGTAGCTCATAACCGGTCTACAAGCTTCCCATGCATGGGTATTCAAGAGTATGGATGTTGTTGTGCATGCACATGCGATCCCATCTCTTGGGAAACTCATCAAGGTGAAGACAAAGTCACAGGTCCAACTGGAGCTTGACTCGTACTTTGACAAGTTGATGTGCATAGCCCAAAGCCCAGACTTGACAATAAGTGCGGACATCATGCACAAGTATGTTGTTGGTCCGGCCGCACTCAAGACAATGATACACATGCTATAAGACGAGTTGTACAGAAAATCTTAAGCAGTGTACCCAGATGCTATGGAGGCAAGATTTCATTTCCAGAAAGATGTCACCTTAGAGTACATGGAAACCATCACGGACTACTGAGCTTGGCATTAGTTCGCTACTGTCGACCACCATGAGGATGTCGAAGAGTTGGTATTCCAACAGTTGTCCGAGTAATAGCGATGTCTTGCATGGCTTGGTGAAGCCATTTGTCTCACATGGGTACATGTGCATTGTAATGTAACGTCTTGTCAAGTGTAAGTTCAAGTGTCGATAGTTGGATGTAACAGCCATAGAGTAAATGAAGATTCATGAGGGTAGTTGAACTATCACAGAGGGGAATGTCAAGGGCCACCCCACCCTTTTCTATAAATAGTCCCTCGTAAATCATTGTAAAGGATTTTGGTTAGCCAAGATTCTGATAGGACTATCTTAGAGAGAGCTTGGACAGTATTGTAATGAGCCTTGGCTTCTCCACTACGCAGAGCTAGTATATCTCTTTGGAGGAGCAGGTGGTTCTGGCTATAATGTTCCGCTGTCAGAACTAGTGGTTGGACATGGATGTATTGTATGACTAGAACTTACACTTCTTAATATAATAGAGCCAACACATTGATGCATATGTCATATTGTATTTCAACTATCTTGTTTACTCTAAATGATATATGTATCTATTTTCTTACACGTGCATGTATAACTATTTTCTATATATGTATATATGAATATTTCTTAAATGTGTTGTTTTTTAACCATCACTTTGGATTGCTAGCTTACTTGCCTTCCATGTTGTGATGCATCTTTTCTTGTGTGTTCCCTTATTAACTCCGTGCTGTCACAGGTTTCCAAGGGGTGCACTCACCTTACCCTCTTTGTGTTAGAACCTCTCATGCACTATCCTTGACTTACTGCATATGTCACACCCCTGCTACCAATAGGGACATCTTGATTTCCTCTGCGTGAAACCGCAGTCAATGCATTACGTACAACCCAATGCTGGGACTCCTACACCAAACGACATGAGGTCTAATTGGGACTTCTTACTGGGAAGATCCCTTGAAATGTTGGTGGGTCCAGCACCATCAACATTTCTGGTGCTAGAAGGAGGGCCAGATGATAAGTTGTGTCCTCTCATCCTGTTTTGAGCCTTTGCACATCTATCATGGAGTTTTCACTCTCAAACCTCCACGATGTTTTTCAAATGTCAAACCTCTTAACATCATGAGGGAGATTTTTTTATCTCTTGTCTACATATGCATATGATGGTGAAGGCAGAGTGGCCTGGCCTGTTTTCTTACATGACTTCCTTTCCATGCTTAATGAGGAAGATGGATGTTTTGACGAATAGGCCAGTCTACAGCTTGCATACACACTTCATGAATATCCACATCAGTGGTTGTGCAGCCTACCGGCTAACAACGTGCACTCACTTGAGCACTTCTGTGATCTCATTGAAGATACTTTCCATCATTTTTATCCAAAACATATTGACCACAAAGTGTTACAATAACGAAAGGCTCCATATGAATCGCCTATGGATTTTTGGCAGCGCTTCAGTGATTTGCAATTTCAAGCTCTGAAAAGCTAGATGAAATTTTCTTATCTTTGGGATAGATTTGAGTATTGTCTTAATAAATCTGTGAATCCCAAGAAGAAATATGAGCCCAAGCCTCCCTCAACATACTTCAATGATGGGGCTACGCAATCATAGATGGATACGGTCACTGTCACTAGTGATTGTGCGATGCCCCTCATCAAACAACTCCACCACTGCAGAGTGATGCGGGAGAACATGCACACACATCAATTCAACTGTCACATCTTCCCAGCATCACATCACTTAATTTTCGCATAGATTTTGTTGTGAGTCCATCAAGTTTTCATATGAGTTTTGTACCACAACCTCCATATTCGTACTCGAATGATCCTCTTGATGATACTTCCTTGTGTTCCTCCATTTCAGACTCTACAGTTGTTGTGAACGAGGATCAAGCCATTGACGGGGTTGGTGTTGCACAACCAACATGCGTTGTCGTTCATGAAGAGTATGACTGAGAGCTTGAGCATCAACACTCGGGAAGGATGACTCCCTTCTATCCAAACCTCCTCCGTTATTTCCTGACATCTTTGGTGAACCTACCATCCATGATTTCGCATGTGTATCTCCATCTATGGATGCACCCATTGTTGATCATTCGGACGACACACAAGATGTCAGTCCATGATCCGATAACAGAGAGGATAAGTTATTCATTGAAAATTTACTTGATTCTTCATCTACTTTTTCTGGAAACACAGATGATGGATTTGTCTGCTTCTCATCTACCCTCTGTTTGATTTATCATATCATGAGGATGTCAATGAAATCATTGATCTTTCTGATCATAGCTGTCATGATCTATTTACTCCCATATTCAATAACGATCATGATTCTATCACAGTTGATTTTTCGAAGCCACTTGTTTATGATGATCTATCTGACGACGAGGTCATAACACCCCAGACTGTCGAGGCACTTCAACCTGCGCTGATGGTTATGTCAGGCCCTCGATGTCCTGAGGTCTTTTTCACTTTCGATCAGGAAATTTTTAAATCAATTAAGGCTCCTCATCACTCATTCGTATGCATTGAAGATCAATCTCACACACAGATCATGCTTCCTCCACTTGAACTGCACGATCCCATCGCTCATGCATTGGATGAATCTTACATTACAAGCACACGTGCATGACACAAGTTGTATTTGTTTCTTTTCTTTGCTTGCATGTCACAGTCAAGAGTATGTGTATGCTTCACAGCCGCACGCAGTGTCGCACAACACCGTGATAAGTCCACGGACTACATGTCATGTAACCAATTATCAATTCTTCTAATAGAAGAGAACATGTTTTTTATTGTCTAAACATATCTAAGGATCTAACCAAACATGTAAATTTATGCACTAATCCTTAGTTAGTGTGAAATATTATAACAATTTTTTTTTTGTCAATTTGGGAGAAAACTATAAACACATACCATACATAAAAAGTATTAGAAATATTCAAGATCTTAGTAACATTTTGACATAATTTTTTTTTTTATATTTTACACCTATTATTAGCATCCACAAGATCTTTGAGAAAAAAATGTTGTTTGGAATATAAAAATTGACCAGACTACAATGGCTCATCAATCCACTAAGAAAATAGAGTATACAATCCTTGCATAGATTTCTATGAACAATCAAGAATGGCATGTAACTCTAGCTCATATGTATATTAATGTAGTTTAAAGATATTAGATTCCATGGTTTGTTAGTTTTGTAAGTTCAAGGAAAAAACATTGCAATAACATTTATGTCAATGCATTGTTGTTAATAAGTATAGCCTATAATGAGGAACAACTCGATGTTCAATTCTATATACTAGCAATAGCACATTCTCTAGCATTGAACAAGAAGAAAACCATTTAGATATAAAGTAACACATGCAAAATTAGTCTTTGTCTCTTTCCTTATTTTTTTGTTTTTATTTTCCGCATTCAGTTAACAATATTACAATCACCAAATGCAACATATGACAAAGGATGTTACACACAAATATAGTATTGTATAATAAGCACATTTCAGTTACATTATGTATATTATGTATGTCGTTTATCATATTTCACATCATGTACTTGGTTCGTGTGTATTCATCCACACAAGGGAAAAATCCCTAGTTCAAAAAGTCAAAAAACAGACAAAAGAACAATTGGTCACTAAAATAAAATCCATTCAAAGTAGACATAGTTGAAAAATTCCATGACGCAGTGAACATACTGTCACTATATACTGCAATTTTGAAGCCTACAATAGATGTAGAAACATACATTAGTATTTTTATAGGAAGTTCCAAACTTCATTTCAAGGAAATATCTATGACCAAAAATAAAGAGAACAAATATCTTAATCCCAAAAATGTATGAAGTTGATACACTCAATGACAACCTTTTCCCTAGCCATAGTCCTTTGATTTCAATGACTATGTTATTAACTGTTAATGTCAAAATTCCTCAAATACATAATTTTATTATATGAAAAACTATAGATGATATATTGCGCATGTATTACTGAAAACTTGCCATAGCAATAACTTAACAATGCTCTTTTAGTTAGGGAATTTGCAACATGCAATCAATTTTGCACCCATCTGTTTCCAACGTGCATTCAAAATTGTGCTCATAAGTAAACAATGTGATTTCTTACAAAGTGTGCATCTAGTTGTATTTGGATGACCAAGTTGCTTGTATATGCTGCATAATAATTGGAAAAGAGGAGAGAAAACATTGTTTTCTTTCAACGCTCCTACAACTATTTTGAGGAAAGATCTAATTTTTAGGTTTGAGTATGTGTAGTGTAACACTCAAAATCTTATGTGTTGGAAGAAAACTATTCATAATGAATTTGCAAACAAACCTGTGTTTTTTATTTAACAAAATACAACAAATTTTCTCTTGTGAACTCACCATTCAAAGGATCAACAAAAGTTTTTGATCTAGAGAATAATTGTTGTCTACCTTTCACATCATTTATGAAAATGTTTTTGAATAAATACAGTGGAGTGTTTTTTGATGCCAATTCATGATGTATTTTGAAAAAATGGTCCATGTGGCTATCATTCAACTATAGCTATGGTAAATCAAAGGACACAACTTTCTCTTATCTCCCCACCCTTTTCTTTTTCTTTTTTTCCTCGGGAAATTTTGAAACAAACTCTAAGTTCACAATAATCGAAAAGAAAAACATGAATATGTAGGAGAAAAGAACTACATAGATAATGAAAAATATTCAGTTTTGGTTATCGTAATAGTCCATTTACAATTGTGATGCCATACATTGCTCCACCATCCTTGTTACTGAGTTAAAGTTGTTTGTAATCTTGTTTATAGCTTATGACTATAGCTGCAATTAAACCCACTGCATATGTCTCATTTGAGACAAGAAGATTCTAATTTGATGTGTCTCGGGCCAATTTACATTTTTTTGTAAACCTGTTCAATCGATTGAACTAGTGTTCTTTCCTGCAACATTATATAGCATTTTCATCTTCTTTTTCATAAATTTGTTTGTTTCTTATTGTAAAATATGTAATCGAAACATTGCTTCCGATAGTAAAGATGTCCTGGCAACACTCTATTAGATTATTGCTCATGTTTAGTGTGATTTTTAGTTGATTGTCATTATCAACGAGATCAACATGAACCAGGTGTGCCTTTGTAGGAGAGTTAGGGTTCCTATTTTGTGCTAGGCTATAGGCAACCAAAATATTTCCCTAAAAAACCTTTGCATATACTTCTGGGCATATTTCAATAATTGAAGAGGCAATTATTTGTGTAATCTTTACTCTGTATATATTTAAAATAAGAACAACATAATTAGAAAGATGATGAAATTCATATAGTGGAAACCTGTAAATTGACTCCACAAATATCAAGAGAGACAAAATTATTTTGGGATTTCATCTTCTTCCATCTGTTTATGGAACACATGCCTAATAGAACTAGTTGTCTCCATGTTATTCCTGGAATTGATTCAATCAATTTTTTTCATAACAAAATAAATGCAATAGGTTCAATTTGAAACAATTGTATTAAGAAACTTTAAAAATGCATATGCTCCACAGTAATACATGATAAAATTGTTTATATATGTGTGTGTGTGTGCGTGCGTGTGTGTGTTTGTGTGTATGTGCATGTTTGTGTTCTATAGTTGGTTCATATGAAATCATGCACCAATGAAACATGAACTAGAGAATAGAGTAAATAATTATTAAGTATATAGGACACAAGGCAAAAAACAAAAATATGAGGTATATGTTGCATACTGGCTATGCTATAAAAAAATCTAGCTAAAAAAAGAAACAAAGAGAAATGGGAGAAACGAGAATAAATCAATTCATGTCCATGGTGTTAAGACTTATAGGTATTTTATGTTTTCATTTGTACAACTTTTTTTGTCCTTGTCATGTGCATCTCATTTGTTCCTTGAAGTGTGCAGAACAAAAAATTGTAGATGTTACAATTCTCATGAAAACTAAATGATTGAACTATAGAACATGCATAATGACAAAGTTGCTTAAGTGAACAATAAAGTATAAAAAGATAGATTATGTGATGATATTTCCAATAAGCATCAAAGAATTGGAAGGAAACAATACTTGGTGGAAAATTTGTCCAAAAGTGACGAAGCATTGAACCATAATCAATAGCTTGACTTGTTGTATGGAGACTAAAGCTATTATTTTGCATGAAAAATTCTAGTTTTCTTTGTTGCTAATTATTTTGGAACACACCAAAGTTGAAATATATGTGCGTGTGTGTGTGTGTGTGCATGTGTTCTATATTTAATTGATAACCAATCATGTACCAACTAAACATGAACTAGAGAATAGAGTGACAATTATTATTTAGTATATAAGACATAAAGTGGAAAACAAAAACTTGAGATACATGTAAATTGCATAGTGTCTATGGTATAAAACAATGGAGCTAAAGAATAGAGAAAAAGTTAATAAAGGACTTCATGTCCATGGTGTTAAAAATTAAAGGTATTTTATGTTTGCATCCCTATTACCTTCTTGCTCCTTGTAATGAGAATCCCTTTTGTTTCTTGATATGTGTAAAACAAAAAATTTCAATTATGACAATTTTCATGAAAACTGAATAATTGAACTATAGAACATGCACAATGGAAAAATTGCTAAGTGGACAACAAAGGTATAGTCAGATAAATTTTATGATGATTTTTCCAGTAAGCATCAAACGCATGGAAGGAAATAGTAATTTTTTGAAGATTTTTCCAAAAGTGATCAAGTATGGAGTCAAAGTTAGTAGTTGGCCTTGTTGAATGGAGACAAAAATAGTTATTTTGCCCAAATAAATCAAGTTTTGTTTGTTGGTGATTCTTTTGCAACATGTTCAGGTTGAAATCACCAAAAAACACAACTGGGAATTCGTATGGTTTGTGATTTAAGATGAACTTGATAAACTCATTTATGTCATCAACACTTGTATTTGGTGCAATATATGTATTTGTAATTCTAATCGCACTCTCTTCAAGATGGAAAGTTGCAATTATTAATTCAATGTGCCTATTTGTATAAGTGAATTGATTGTTGACAATAATAGTTTGTTCATAATATGTGACAATTCCATGTAAGTGAAATAGTTGTATTCAATAGTATTTGTTTGCAAACATTGGTTTTGATGGGAGTGATTTTGTTCTTGTTTCATGCAAACAAAGGATCTTACTATTCATTAGATCATAATCAGCAATAATATTCATATAATATAATGAGAAGTGACCTGTTTTCAGTGAACAAATTTTCAAATAATCATTTGTTTAAACTAAATGTAAGCTAGATTCAAGTTCATAATAAGCATTTTGTTTAAGTATTTGCAATTCACTAGAAAATTAGTCACAAGGAAGAAAATTTCTATGTTCCAATTTGTTTAGTAAATACAAGCATTTAATATATTTCACATGCAATAATGTACTGTACACAAGTCCATGTTGCCTAATCCCTTTTGGATCAAAATCCAATCTATCCATTGTCAAGACTTGCATTCGATGTATAGTACGTGTACGTGCCAATTAAACAAGGAATTATTCAGGTGTGAAACTCTTTTTTCTATCTGATTCAATCTATCTACAAATTATAGTCACAGGTGTCCAATTAGACATTATAACATATTTGAACAAGTTTTCCATTTTTCTTTATTGAATTGTGGCAACTATTGGATTAGAAAATTCAATGCAAATCATGTCGTTTTCAGATGTTATGGAAGCTCAAAAAATCCCTTCAGCACCATTAACCAAGCAATCTTGAATATCATAATTACCACCAACCAATTCAACAAGCATATTTCCTATGATCACAGTTCTAGCTGGGAATTGCATTTGGATGTTCCTATTGGAATTTGCATTCCTTGAGTCAATTATGCTATCATATGCATTTATTGTGATTGTTTTGTTGTTAATTAAAGATAACATTCTTTCATTATGTTCTTGTACTTGTTTTTTTAAGTAGAAGAGATATGGAAATGTTAGATCATCTGGTGGACATATAAAACAATGCTTATTCAATAATGCAAGGTCATCATCAGTATGTGAACATGACCTAATTTTGATTAAAATGGACATAATTTTTTTTTTCTTGTCGCATCACTTCTTTTAGTTCATAGGTTTTGACATTGCCTTTCCAAAAACTATAAGGTACATTGATTCCATTTAAACTTGGATCTCCAAATATATAAGAATCATGCACATGTGTTGCTTGGCACAAGTCATCACAAAATATTACACTAATATTACCAAATGGACTTGTTGGAGTATGCATGATTTCATGAAGTCGTCTCTCAATGTTATATAGAAATCGAGAGCCAATCAATGAAGCTTCATCTATGAGAAAGAATTTAAGTTTTTCACATTCCTTGGTTAATATATCAAGTGTGTTAGAAGTCAGTGGCATCTATGTTTGTTATTAATAATTTGAATAAGTTTAAATTTTCAAGTAAATTTTAATTCTTTAATTAATGTTTAAATATTTTTTAATTATTTGAATTTAAGATTTTTTGATCCATATTTTGAATAAAAACATTTTCGGAAGAAATCACATCAGAAGAATTAGGTCCACACGTTTCAAACCAACACATCGACCTAATTCTTGTGATGTGATTTCTTCTGAAAATATTTTTTAATTATTAATAATATTCAATTTTCAAATGATTCTTAATTTCTTCAACTAATTCCTGTTTCAAAAATAAATAAAATCTATTTCTTTTTCCTATTAGGTCATTTCTAGATAAACTTGGTTAATAATTCTTTACTCTGTTTAATCCCCTAATACAAAAATTTGTTATTTATTATTATTTTTGCTTCAATTCTTAAACTCTATATATTTTTCTAGTTTTATTGTTGACTTATAAATATAAACAAAAATGTGGATTTACCAGTCCCCCTTCATCTTATTAGTCCCTAATTCAATTAAAGTTTGGATCAAATTCATATAATTTGTCATATTTAATTTTAAGATACTAATAACAAATCTAGATTAATGTATTTGTTATTATTTTATCTATGTTTGTTATTAATAATTTGAATAAGTTTAATTTTTCATGTAAAAAATTAATTCTTTGATTAATGTCTGAATATTTAATCTATAATTTTCAACTAATTCTAAATTTGTAAACTAATTCCTATTTCAAAAATAAATAAAATCTAATTTATTTTTCTACTAGTTCATTTCTCCATCGACTAGTTCATTTCTTGATCAACTTGGTAATAAAGATTTTGAAATATTATATATTTTTTCAAAGTTGGTCAAATATTATTTATTAATTTGAATTTTTGACAATTATTCCAATGAATATGTAATTAAAAAAAAAAGAACACTTGTTTACTCACAAGGTTCTCTTTGGTCCTTGATGATGGATAGAGATCTCATCTAAAAAGTTGGATGGATCACATACATTACACAATACTATTCGGAAATCTCTAACAATATGAAAAACTGTGGAAGTCTCCAATCACTTATAAATAAACTTATTTAAAGTACATTAATATGAATTTCCTTATAAAATATAAATAAATTAATTTATATGAAATTTAAATTATTTAAAATATTATCAAACTTAATAAACTTTAATAAATATATATATTTAAAATAATATATTACTTTTTATTTAAAACATATTAATATGGATTTATCTTAATTAATTAATATGTTTTTTTATAAAATATCAAATTTTAATTTTAATAGAAGATAAAAGTCACTTGCTTAAAAACAAGTAAATAAAAATACAAAATTATCGGTGTGGACGAGCTTAAAAATACAAAATTATCAGTGTGGACGAGCTTAGGGGAAAGTCAGTTAAACTAGAATTACTTTACAATGTTCAACGGATAATGCCACATCACATGTAATTGATTGAGTCTTCCCAAGAAGCAAACTTTGTCACAAATTAAGAACTCACACTTTATTATAATTATGGTTAGCAGGAGATAACATATTTAATTTTTCATTGATTTGCTATTATTTTTTCTTTAATTAAAAAAATGTAAAATCTATCCAAAATTTAACATTATGAAATTAAATTTATTATTTTTAAATAAAATTTATTTCTATTTATCTCAAATATGATTGGTTGAAACGTCTCCCTCTTATTGTGTAATGATGTCAAGAATTAACTTTTGTGTAATCTATTATTAATTACTATGTACAATAAATACAAATAATTTGAAAAATAACATTATATATTAATTGTTATGTACCATAAACATAAATGGTTTGTAATTAGATTCAAAATTTCCGTTTTATCATTGTTGTAAAGTATTGAATAGACAATTTTTATGGGTTTTATATTTTAATTTGAAAAATAATAATAATAATAATTTAAAAACATCTAATAATAACATGCGTACCATTTGTACAACTCTCATTATATCAATCTATACTCTAATGACATGACATGTGTACTATAATATGAGCATTATATAAAAAAATTGTCATCATTCAATATTAAATAAATAATTATTAACTTGTTATCATTTTTTTCAATGTCAATTATATATATATATATATATATATATATATATATATATAATAACTTTTATTTATCAAAAAAATCTTTAATTATATTTGAAAATTTAATTAAAAAAAAGTTTAAAAAAATATTCATATAATTCATTTTACAATTTTATTATTGTTTGGAGTACATACAACACATCATGACATTAAAATATTTTATTAAACTAAGCACGCTAGCTATACGGCCTTGTTCAATAACCAGATGTGTGAAGGCATATTCAATTTTATTGGTCTTTCCAAAAAATGCAAACATGATCACAAATTCAAAAGCTTTTTTTACCATCAAAAACTTCTTATATCAATAGTAAAGTTGTAAACATTGGAAATTTTGGACATCTTTAACCTTGATTGGATATTTTGCAAAATTCAACAGAGGGAATCCAAATCAAATTTCAAGGATTTCCCTTCATTTTAGTTATCAAATTAAAAAAATATTGTAAAGCCTAATTCGCATGTTAGATTTTTGTGTAATTATTTGAACTTATTTCAATCACAGATTTCGGAAATCTCTCTAAAAAGTTAAACAATTGACTTGACTTGAATATTGAGGAGTGTTATTACTGTACATTATATTAAATATCATTTTTTGAGATTCAACTACATTAGTAAATTATTCATCCATAATTATAGATGAATGACATTTATCTATAATTATAAATGAATGACTTGCCTAATTCAGTTGAATCCAAAAAATAATATTTAATTAAACTCATTATTATTGATAAACTCCATTACACATTTGTTACATATTTGAATTTATTTCATTTGCAGTTTTAAGAAATATTTCAAAATCCAGCGAACAATAGTAAAGTTGACTTCACCGCTATTCATAAAATTACAAGACTTCACCGCTATTCATAAAATTACAAAATATTCATGGAATCTAAATTCTTTGTCATTCTTATTTCTAGAATTTCAAAATTATAAAACGGAGCCTAATTCACAAATTAACTTTCCCCACGTGTTAACCTTCTGTGTTTCCATTCCACGTTGTTTCCTTCACACTATCTCCAATTCCATCTCCGTCCTGCATTCATATTTGTTTCGCTCACACCCACTCTCTCACATTCCATATCAATTTTTTAATCTATTTGTTGCAAACGGTCTGGAGTTTTTTTCCCTCGACAAGTCAGGAGGATTATTTTTTATAGGACTTTTGATCTCTCCTCACCACAAACATTGGGGTTGTTAGGATCTAATTTAAAATCTGTGACATGATCTATTTGTTGAACCATATTATTCATTCTCTCCCTGATCTCTTGCAATCCATCTCCTCTCCCCAGGGCCCAATCTATTTTCCAAACACTCTTAAGCTGAAGTTGCCACTGATAATTTTTTATCTCCAACAAAGTAGCAGAATGGAGCATTAGAATGAGTGTACAAATTCTTCCTCAACCAAATTCAATGAATCTGGTTGTTTATCTCTACCTTCATGTTGCATGGTGTTATGAAACTAGCTCAAGAAAAGATAGAAAAGATAGATCAACGCCTTAGAATTCAGCCTCTTCGAGGGGGCAACCTCCTTTACATTACATAAATGAACAATTCTTGGATGATTCATGACAAAACCTCCTTTCTATATATAGGAGTCTAAGGAGTCACAATATAATCCAGCAGACCTAACAATAATAATATAAAGCCACAAAAATAACAATAGAGGGATTCTATGGGGCACAGAAATAACAATATGGGGGTAATAGGGGCACAACAATATAAATAAGGGGTATAGCTACAATAGTAATGGGGTAATCACTAGTATTATAGGGACCCAACATGCCCCTCTCCTTCAAAAAAGTGTTGTCCTCAACGCTTGAGTAGTTCTGGATACTTATGCATAAAATTCTCATCCTCCCATGTGGAATCTTCAGCGGATAAGTTCTTCCACTTGATAAGATACTCTGAAATTGATTGATTTCGTAGCTGTCGAGTTCTTGTTTCTGTGACTGCTTTCGGTTCCAATATAATTTTTCCTTCCTCGTCAAGTTCTAGCAATATTGTTTGAATTGGGAGCTTGTCGCCTATAACCTTCTTTAAACATGAAACATGGAAAACTGGGTGCAATCGAGAAGCTGCAGGAAGCTCCAATTTGTATGCCATAGCACCAATCTTTTGCAACATCTTGTACGGACCATAATACTTTGGTGATAATTTATTATCCTTCTTAGCTTGCTTTAGGGACATTTTCTTATATGGTTGTAGCCGTAGGAATACCCAATCACCTACATCAAAACTTCTTTCACTGCGATGTTGATCTGCCTGTTGTTTCATTCTATTTTGTGCCAACAAGAGGTTATCCTTTAAGAGTTGGAGGACTTGTTGTTAATGTTCGATGTGATGTTCCACTGCCTGAACCTTAGAATTTTCTCTTAAATATGATGTGATGGATGGTGGTTGATACCCATAAAGTGCCATAAATGGGGTCATTTTTGTTGCTGTATGGAAGGAAGTGTTATACCACCATTCAGCCAGAGGCAACCATTTGACCCATTGTGTCTGTTTATCAGATACAAAGCAACAAAGATATCCTTCCAAACATTTGTTTACTATCTTAGTTTGCCCATCAGATTGAGGATGATAAGATGAGCTATGAACTAACTGAGTACCAAGACAAGAAAAAAATTATGTCCAAAAATTTCCAGTGAAAATGGGATCTCTGTCACTTACAATAATCTTTGGGTTTCCATGTATCTTTTGAACTGTTTCCATAAATGCAGTAGAAACTGTACTGGCTTTAAATGGATGTGATAATGCACAAAAGTGTGCATACTTGGTAAGTCTGTCAACTACCACCATGATGACACTCTTTCCCTCAGACTTGGGTAAACCTGTGATAAAATCCATTGAAACCTCCTCCCAACGTTGGCTTGGAATGGATAAAGGTTGTAATAGACCCGGTGTCTTAATTGTTTCAACCTTTTTTTGTTGGCAAACCAAACATTCTGCCACAAACTTTTGAATATCTGATTTAAGGCCATCCCAAAAAAATTCCTTCTTAACCCTGTGGTAAGTTTCTAAAAATCCTGAGTGCCCTCCTAAGGGAGAAGTGTGCAATTCCATAAGAATCTTTTGTTTTAGCTGGGAATTCTTACAAAGGTATAAGCGATCTTTGTACCATAACGAATCATTTTGCCAGCTAAATGTATCAGAAGTACTGGAATATTGTTGTAGCTTTCGAATAAGTGCCCACACTTCTTCGTCATTCTTCCATTCCTCCCTTGCTTCGTTTATCCAATCTGGTTGGATAATAGAAATGACACACAACAATGCTTCCACATCCTCATTCTTTCTTGAGAGTGCATCTGCCACCACATTTTGCTTCCCTTTTTTGTAGATGATTTCAAAGTCATAACCCAACATCTTTGTGACCCACTTTTGTTGCTCTTCAGAGGATAATCTTTGTTCTAAAAAGTATTTAAGGCTATCATGATCCGTTTTTACCTTGAAGTGTCTTCCCATTAGGTAGGGTCGCCATTTCTTAAGTGCATGGAGTATTGCCAACATTTCCTTCTCATAAATAGCTTTGCTTAAAAACTTTCCCTTGATTGGACGACTTTCAAAAGCAATGGGTCTTTCATCTTGCATTAGAACAACACCAATTCCATTTCCTGAAGCATCACATTCCACAATAAATGTTTTTGTGAAGTCCGATGTAGCTAAGACCGGTGCTTGGCACATTGCCTCTTTAAGATGTTCAAAGGCCTTTGTTGCTTCCGGAGTCCATGAAAATGAATCTTTCTTCAATAATGTTGTTAGAGGTGCTGCTATTCTCCCATAATTCTTAACAAACTTGCGATAATACCCTGTCAACCCAAGAAATCCTCATAGATGCTTTACGGATGTGGGGATTTTCCATTCCTTAATGGCTTTAATTTTGCTAGGGTCTACCTTAACTCCTTCATGAGATATAATATGACCAAAATATTCCACCTCCTGGACTCCAAAGGAACATTTAGATCTTTTTGCATATAATTGTTTCTCCTCCAATAGTTGTAGCACCCTGTCAACATGTTCAACATGATCCTTCCAAGACTTGCTGTAGTTTGAAAATTGAATTCATCAAACCTTGAAATGTTGAAGGTGCATTGGTAAGGCCAAAAGGCATGACCAAAAATTCATAATGACCCTCATGAGTTCTAAATGCCGTTTTCGGAATGTCTTCAATCTTCATTCTGATTTGATGATATCCTGAACGAAGATCCAACTTGGTGAAGTAAATTGATCCACGCAATTCATCCAGTAATTCATCAATGACAGGAATGGGGAACTTATCTTTAATAGTGAGCTTGTTGAGCTCCCTATAATCCGGACACATGCGCCATGATTCATCCTTCTTGTGCACCAATACTACTGGAGCTGAGAAAGAACTTTGACTCGGTTGAATTATACCAGCCTCTAGCATTTCTGCAACCATACGTTCAATTTCACTTTTTTGGACATAGGGATATCTGTACAGCCTGATGTTTGGAGGAACACTTCCTGGAATAAGATGAATAGCATGATCATGATCACGCATAGGTGGGAGACCTTTGGGAGTCTCAAATACCTTGGAATGATTGTCCAGGACTTTTTGGAGATATGGAGAAATAGATGATTCCAATGTGGAAACATCTAGCGAACATAATTGTGCAATTACACCTCTTTGCTCCTTTTTTAGAAGCTTATTCATGCCATTAGAGCTGATTATCTTTCCTGGTTTCCCTGCAATACCCCTTAATTCAACTTCCTTTCCTTCCGTAGAAAATTTGATGAAAAGTTCTTGAAAATTAAAAGCTATTGTACCCAAGGATTGTAGCCATTGGACTCCTAGTACAACATCAACACCTCCCATTGGAATGGAAAGCATTGGGCTAGTCAATACATATTCTCCCATGGATAGCTTGATATTATGGCACTTTCCAGAGAAATTTATTGTTCCTCCATTTGCAATCATCACTTGACACTCTGGTGCTGGATATAGGAAGCAATTCAATTCTTTTTCTACCCTACAATGAATCTAATTGTGGGTGCTTCCTGAATCAATCAACACTATTACCTTTTTCTTCTTGATTTGTCCTTCTATCTTGATGGTTTGAGGAGTGGTAATTCCCACCAATGCATTACAAGGTATGGTCAGATTTATTTTTTCTTCATCTAGGCTTTGTTCCTGGAGTATATCCTCTTCTTTTGACCTTTCTTGCTCCTTTTCTTCTTCCTCTTCACAATCTATGTAGAATAATTTCTTCTCAGCACACTTATGACCTTTTGTGTATTTGCTATCACAACTGTAACAAATCCCTTTTGCTCTTTTTTCTTCCAATTGTTGTGGTGTCAACCTTGTAGGTTGTGGAAGACTAGGGGCAACAACACTTCCGTCTTTATAGTTGTGAGTGGTATGCTTCCTAGTTGCCATAATTTTGCTTTCCATTTTTCTTGCTAACCTGAATGCCTTCTCTAATGAATCAGGTTCCCAAAGGCGAACATCATGTTGGATATTATCCTTTAAAGACCCTATGAACACATCAATCCTATGCTCCTCTGGAATATCTTTTACCCTAATGTTCAATTTTTGGAACTCCTCAATGTGCTCCATTATTGAACCCTTTTGTTTGAGACTTATCAATTGGCTAAAAAAAGTGTTGATTTTTGTATCCTCATAATGTGCTATCAATTCTTCCATAAAAATTTCCCAAGTGATAAATTGTTTACGAGAACAAAGCCATTGATACCATACAAACTGATTTGGTTCCAAATATATAGTTTCCGTACGTACCTTTTGAGCGTTTTGCACATTATTGAGATCGAAGAATTGCTCCATCTGCAATATCCATGTGGCGGGATCCTTGACATCAAACTTCCTCATATCGATTTTTGGAATATGGTGATTCTTCGATCCAAAATTAGCGTCTATGGAATCATGATTAACATTTCTTTTTTTCTCATCATGAGTTTCCTTTACTACCTTTTCACCATTAGTAAGTATTTCTTGTAGAAAATTTGTCAAATCTGTCTTCAAATCTGCCATGCATGTCTTCAAATTTGTGTTCAAATCTATCTTCAAACTGTCCATCTTAGCTTCCATGCCATTCATCTTAGCTTCCATACCATTTATCTTAGCTTCTGTCAACTTTTGTGAGCGTGACATTTGTTGCACTTTTTCTTGTAATTTTGATATATCATGTAGTATTTCTTCCTCTTCTTCATGATTCATGCTAGAGCTTTCAGGTTCCTTACTAGGTGTTTGCATTTTCTTTCCTCGGGGCATCAGTTACCGATAATAATGCTCTACTATGCCCTTTGAATTCCTTCAAAATAAATTTTCAAACCAAGCTTAAGCAACAATTTAAAAGAATATACACACCTTTTTTCACTTTGTAGGAGCTCGATATTGCCTCTGATGTATCTCTGTACTTTCCAATCATCTAGTTCTAAATTTGTGACCTGTAGTATCTCTTTGTGTCCTCTTTCCAATGCCACCAGTCTGATCCAAATTGGATTCTCCAAGAAAGAGTTATGCACAATCTCCCAAGATGACCTAATTATAGACCTTTCCAGAAGAGTGAAGTTGTATGAAGTGCCACGTGTACAATTTTTGATATTTGGTTCTGAAAAAGATATACAAGAAACTACATTCTGTCCTCTTTCTGTACCTTCTTATGAAATTTCAATCTGATTCCCAGAGAGAAGGTTATGACGATTTTCCCCAGGTCACATGTTTTGAATGTATTTCAGGAGTCTGCAAAAAGACCAACTTCCTCAGATCATATCTCCGCAAATATCGCGCGAAAAGCTCTGAAATTTGGACCCAAGGTTCAACGCGATTTCTTCTAAATGGGTTTTTTTTGCGACTTCTGAAACGTCACAGAAAAAAAAGTTATAGAGAAAATGCCATGATGACCTGTTTGGAGCAGCGAAACCCTAGAATCCAAAGCTCTGATACCAAATGTTATGAAACCAGCTCAAGAAAAGATAGAAAAGATAGATCAACACCTTAGAATTCAGCCTCTTTGAGGGGGAAACCTCCTTTACATTACATAAATGAACAATTCTTGGATGATTCAAATGACAAAACCTCCTTTCTATATATAGGAGTCTAAGGAGTCACAATATAATCCAGCCGACCTAACAATAATAATATAAAGCCACAAAAATAACAATAGAGGGATTCTATGGGGCACAAAAATAACAATATGGGGGTAATAGGGGCACAACAATATAAATAAGGGGTATAACTATAATAGTAATGGGGTAATCACTAGTATTATAGGGACCCAACACATGTGCTCTCTTCCTCCTCTGCTCAACATGGTGTCTTGGCAGTCAGTACGAGAACTATATCTCGAATAATACATGTGGGTCCTTTCAATTTAGCTATCCTTTTGGAAAAATAACAGCGGCTGCGGTGACCCTCGGTTCTTGCTTGGGTGTGTACCGGGTGGTGACCACGGTATCCTCTGATTAAGATCAATGGAGATGAATATCACATATTCGAGCCGTATATTTTGGCCAATAGGAGTAATAACTCCATGACAATTGTCCACGCTAATTATTGGGGTGGAAAATGCGATCTTTCAGCAAATTGTAACTCACTGTGGTCTGGTTCATATTTTCATATCCGCCAAAATAGATCCACAAATCTCTCGCTTTGGGGTCATTGCGATCAAAGTGGGGTGGACAATACTAGTACTACAACAATGTTGCTTCAGGGAAGATTCTGTGGCATTGTTTGGTATTACAGCTTGCTACCAAGGGCGATGGAAACAGGCCCCTGTGAAGCGCATCTTCAAATACAAATTTGTCTGAACCTGTCCATTGATGGTGACTCTTTACCGAGGCAAGAACAGTTCAATGATATGGGTTTTGAGATAACATGGGATGTCAGGAAGAGAGATCAAATGTGCAGCACGTGTTTGAGGAGTAAGGGGATTTGTGGTTATGACATTTCCCAACTTGAAAAGTTTTTATGCTATTGCCCCAATGGATCCTCGCAGCTCGAAAAATGCCGCGTAAATGGTAGGTTTCCGATCACAGTCTACAGATCTAATTAAAAATTCAGCTCGCGAAATTTTTTCTCAAGATATTCAGATATATTCTACCATTAAGAGTGAATCTGGATATGTGAAATCTCAGGATATTTTCCGATACTAATAACTACTTGTCATGGTGGCGAACTACTTGTCATGATGGTGTTACAGGTCGGTAAAGGAAGAACGCCATTGTAATTGGTATATATAATTTCTTCCTATTCCTATATCACTATGAATTATATCTGGTTACTGTTAATATTTTTATTGTAGTTAGATAAACATCTCATTGATATCAATCTCTTCATTCAACTGCAGGTTGCTCCTTTGGGGGAGTTGCGCTAACAGCAACAGTTGTACTGTTCTTCACGTGTTATGCAAAGAGGAAAAGACTTTCTGGTAGCTCTAATTCAGTGGCGGAGAAATTCTTGATGGAATATGCTCACGAAATGCCAACACGATACTCTCACTCTCACCTCAAGAAGATCACAAACAACTTTAGAGAAAAGTTGGGAGAAGGAGGTTATGGTGTGGTGTATAAAGGAAAGCTCTGGAACGGTACTCTCGTGGTTGTTCAGCTTCTCGACAGGCATAGGCATAGCGATATTCAATTCATGAACGAAGTGGCTACCACTGGATGGGTCCATCACTTCAATTTGGTTCGTCTGGTATTGTTTCGAAAGTACTACAAGCACACTAGTATACGAGTACATGGTTAATGGATCTCTGGAGAAGTTTATATTCGCCAAAAAAGAGAAGGGACAACTCCTAAGTTGGGAGCAATTGTATTCAATCACTTTGGGTGCAACTCGTGGAATTACATATTTACACCAGGATTGTGACAAACGCATCATACATTTCGACATCAAACCACACAATATATTGCTGGACGCAGACTTCACACCAAAAGTTGTAGATTTTGGTTTGGAAAAACCTTATGGAAAGGGAGAAGACCATATATCAATGATGGCTGGGGGAGGAACACCTGGATATGTGGCACCAGAGGTGTGTGATAAATCAGATGTCTATAGTTTCGGTATGCTTTTGCTAGAGATTGTTGGGGGGAGAAACAATATATATTGGAAGGTGAGCTGCTCTAGTTAGTTTTACTTTCCTGAATGGGATTTCAAGCTGCTTGAGAAGGGCAAGTTAGGGATGAGATTGAGAGAAGCATGAGGAAGAGGAGAAATGGAAGCAGACAGGGAGGAGAAGGCAAGGAGACTGACTAAAATTGGATTGTGGTGCATTCAGTACAACTCTAGCAATCGTCCTTGTATGAGCACGGGTTTTTAGATGTTAGAAAGGAATGGAGACGATGTGACCAATCCTCTCTTCCCCCTCAATTCCTTGGCTCAACCAAAAAAACCTTTAGTATCTTTCCCTATAGATTCTTGTGCAATTGAACTAGGAACCTAGATTTGTATTCGAGCTTTGCTTAATCAAACCAGGGTTTGCATTTTTGGCATCGATCCTCTAAGGAGAAATGGGGTAAATATTAGGTCTCTCAGATGTGACCGTACAAATTATGTATATGTAAAATTTTAAAATTCCATGGTCATTTTATGGAAAAATATGACCTGAATTATCCACAATATCTTTTTCATCATGTCGAAGTTTCAAACTCTAAAGGGGATTCATCATCAGGACATAAATTGATAGATTGAAAGAAGAAGAATTTTGCCAATCATAATAAATAAATAATCTCTACATTGTTTCAGAAATTGCAGGTCGGAAGCTCTTCTCTCAATCTTTATCCTTAAAATTTCGAGAGAACAGATCTCATTCCATGTATCCCCTCTGTAGGATAGAAATGTTTGTAATGCTCAACATTTTAACAATCACACAGATTATTATGGTGAGTTTATGTTTCGATAGGATTCAAGTTAAGGGAAAAAATAAAATGCTAATGAAAGGAAAAATGCAACATTGAATTAACATGAAGATTTGAGCATACAACAAACACGATAGAGATAGAGATGTTTGTAATGCTCCACATTTTAACAATCAGACAGATTATTATGGTTAGTTTATGTTTTGATATTTATGTTTTGATAGGATTCAAGTTAACTACCAGTTAGCTATATAGCTAATGGTTTATCAAACCCATTGCGATACCAGTTAGCTATATAGCTGATGGTTGATCAAACCGATTTAATGTGGATATGGGTTGATTTATTTAATGTGATTATTTAAGGCATATCTTACACTACGTGGGATATATTATGCTATATGATATTGGTGTAAGTTGCATATGATCAAGATGTCTGTGATCATACGTGAGGATGTCTATTTGATGTATATGATGTTAGTATAATATATTTATTGCATTTTGAAGTGTATCTATGTGGGATAATAGAGTAGCTATACCTAATTTCAAATATTTATATGATTTATGAGTTGATATGTGTATTATTTCAGAAGGAACGTGGTTAATAGGTGCATGTTTATAGGGTTTGATAATTAAATTTATATATTTCATAAGTCATTATTATTTTATAATACTGTGTTTATTATTATGTTTCTTAGTAAGTATGTTGTATGAGATACATGAGTTTGTGTAAGTGATTATCATATTATGTAGTTTAATGTGTGGGTGATTGATGGATGCTAATGAGTAAGGAAATAGAGTATGTCATTTTATTTTATTCTGTCGAGAAAATAAGATTGAGAGAGGAGATATTTTTCCATTGTGTATCTCTTATGTTACCTTTAGATGATGGTAACATGATATTTTTCATATCATTAGCTAGCTTGCATAGCATTAACCATGTCTACACAAGTATTCCAAAGCGAGTAGCTCGACTTCCACATTTGCATCATCTGGTCTTCTTGCAGGAGGGGTTTACATAACATCAAACACTTCATATACTACCTTAATTAATTGATATTTTCAACGCTCACCATGGGAACAATTTGCTCAACTTGTTTCTCTATTTTTGTTATTGTTAACAAAAATGCACAATCCTTCATTAACCTTTTTTTTGGCTTAGAACCTATGATATGTGCATATTTAATCTTCAATACATGATTGAATTGTTGTGGCCTTCTTGGGGTTAATTGCAAGCAATTGCCTATTTGAAGGGTTGGATAGAGTGGTGGGTGGCAAAGACATGAGTTAGGAGGAGCTTTAGTTGTGGCTTGGGTGGATATTTAACGCAAGTGTTTGCTCAAATGTTGATATTAATTTGGCCACTAAGGGTACATGTATTCACATGTGATGAGGAAATTAATGTTGAAAAATGCAGTAAGAAATTCTCAATTTGGTTTTGCCTTGATTAAATTGAGAAAATTTGAATTTCTACATCAATAGACAACTTGGATGAAATGAACTTGCGTGACATGGTTTGTGTCACCTAGTTTACTTAGTAAATTCAAGTTGGAGGAGTTAGAGTTTAGTTAAACATGTGTGATTACTAATTTGCAGCAATCAATGTCAATTATCTCAAGTCAATTTCAGTTAAACTAGTTGTTGGAGGAACTAGTGTTAAATCGATTGTGCAGTGAGACTTCAGTCAAATTCAATGATCATCCAGTTAACTGATCAATCAACTCAAATTAGCTAGTGTATGCAAAGAATTCAAGTTCCTTAGCTTTGGTGGAGATTCTAAGGGAGTGTAACATTAGTTGTAGGCTATTCTTGAGTGTATAGGTGTTGCATGCAGTCAGATGATCAACCTTTAGAAATTTATAAATAATAAGGGCCTAATTTATCAAGGAATTGAACAAGGAAATAGGGGCTCAAGAAGAGGAAAAATTTGACTAGGCCTAGGTCAAAGCTTCTCAATGAGTAGAGAGATACGTTATGCACTTGCAGGTTGTGCTCAATTGAGCACAATGATTGTAATACATCTTTATTCATCATATTAATGCAAGTAGGCATTGGAATCTTTAGTATTTTGTTTTCCCCAGGAAAAATATTATTTGCATGGGTGCGATTTCTTATTTCATGTATGAGATTTTTGTTTTAAATTGCAAATTAATGTCCGCAAAACATTAGAGTAGGTTTGTGTCTTCTGATTTTGATTAGAAATTCATAAGCAGTTACAAATCTACACCATAATTTATACAATTAAAAGTTAGCTAAACTTCTAGGAGGGTTTTATTCATTTCCTTTTAATTTTTTATCTAAAAGTGTTTTTTATGGACTATTATCAAAGTTGTTACCACTAGGATAAGGAAATTTGAAATTTATCATGGTTGAGGGTCTAAATTTTTCAAATATTAATAATTGGTAGATTTAGTGTATCATTTGACTTTGGATATATACAAATTGTCTAATAATTTTAAAATATTTTCATTATTTAATATTAAATTTATTCAAATACCATTTCTTATTGATATTTTTAGTGATGCAAGTTAAAAAGTGGCTTAATTCAGTTTTATTATTAGGTGGAACCTTAATTATAGATATGTTTTTTTTTTCAATTCAATTTTATTTTATTGATGGAATTTTAATCATAAATATATACATTTATTTTTTAAATTAAAAAAAATCACCAATTAATTTAATGTAGAAATTATGGTGTAGATTTGAAACTTTTCATGAAGTTTTAATCAAAATCACAAGACACGAACCTACTCTATTGCTCTATGGAATTTAATTCATGATTTAGAACATCAATCACAAACATGCAATGAGAAATAACACACATGAACACTGTATTTTTCTAGGGAAAGAAAACTGTTAAAACACTTTCCCTGCTTGCATTAATATGATAAATAGAGATGTATTACAATTGGTTTGCTCAAGTGAGACAAACTTGCAAGTGAATAACCTATCTCTCTGCACACTGAGAAGCTCTGACCTGGGTTTAGTAAATTTTTTCCTTTGCTTGAGCCCCTATTTCTTTGCATAATTCTTGAGGAAATTAGGCCCCTATAATTTATGATTTCCTCCAAATTATTGCATAATTCCTCAGGGTTGATCACTTGACCAATACCATGAACTATACACTCAATCTAGTATATAATTAATTGTATGCTGCCTTGGAATCTTCACCATAGTTGGGGAAATTGAATTTCCTGCATGCACTAGCTATTTTGGGTTGATTGATTAGTTAATTGGATGATCACTAAGTTAGATTGAAGTCCCACTGCACAACTAGCCCTCCATTAGTTCCTCCAATAGTTAGAACTAGTTTAACTGAAAACAACTTGAAATAATGACCTTGATTGCTACAAATTATCAATAAAACATGCTTAACTAAACTCCAACTCCTTCAACTCGAATTTACTGAGTAAAATGGGTGACATGAGCCATGTCACACAATTTAACTGCATTCAAGTTGTTCGTTGATATGAAAATTCATTTTTTCTCAATTTAATCAAGGCAAAAGAAAATTGAGACTTTCTTGTTGCATTTTTCAACACTCCCTCTCAGCAAGAAATGGATTATCAACCACCCTTATCCTACACCTGTGGAACCTGAACTTGTTTCTTGACAAGGCCTTTGTAAAAATGTCAACATCTTGTTCCTCTGTCGAAATGTATTGTAACAACATTATATGCCTTTGTACATAGTCCTGTAAATGGTGATACCAGATATCTATATGCTTGGATCGATCATGAAATACAAGAATTTCAAATAGCTTAATGCAACTTTGATTATCACCATATATCATTGTTGGATCCATCATCTGACCAAACAATCCAACAAATATCTTTCTCATCCAAATCACCTCACATGCTATTTGAATTACAACCATGTATTCTCCTTCTGTCGAGCTGAGTGCCACAGATATTTGCTTCCTGCTATACTGGGAAATCGTTGCGGACCCAATACTGAAAATTCCACTTGATGTACTCTTTTGGTGTGATGGACTCCCCGCCTAATCTGCATCTGTGAAGCGACAAAAATTCACTCCCTTTGCCCATTTGTACCATAGTCCAAACTGGGTAATGCCTTTTAGGTATCGTAAAACATGCTTAGCTACCTTCCAAAATAATTTGGTTGGCCTAACCATATCTTGGCTTACCTAGTTGACTACATAGAACATATCTAGTCATGTGTTCACAAGATACATTAGTGAACTCACTAGCTACTGATAAATGGTAGCATCAACTTCGTCACCTGAAGTGGCATCCTCCTTCCTCTAGTTGGTTGTTGAGGTGCCTTCATGGGTTTGCAACTCTCGATGCAAAAATTTTGTAGTATCTCATTTGCATACTTACCTTGAGAGACAAACAGTTCCCCATCACCTTGCCATACTTCCAACCCAAGGAAGTAATGCATGAAACCCATGTCCTTCATTTCAAATTCCCTTTCAAGGTCCTCCTTCAAATACCTATTTAAATACCCATCACCAATTAAAATCAAATCATCAACATATAAGACAATAATAAGAAATTTACCTTCTACCAATATGTGGTAGAGGTTTGCATCCACTTCACTTTTGGTGAAGCTCAAATTGGTGAGATAATTGTCGATCCTAGTGTACCAAGCACATGGTGTTTGTTTGAGACCATATAATGCTCGCTTGATTCTACACACATGAGACTCAATAAAATGTCTCAAAAACTTATGCTTGCTTGATGTAAACCTCCTCCTCAATAAATTGAATGAGATATGTTATTTTTACATCCATCTAGTGGATCTTCCAACCCATCTACATAGTTAGTGCAAGAATTGATCTAATGAATGAGTACCTTGCTACAAGAGAAAAGGCCTCCTGATAGTCAATTCCCTCAACTTGAAAGTACCCCCTGGCCACAAATTAGCCTCATAATTCTCTATGTTTCCATCTACTACATGCTTAACCTTGAAGAGCCATCTCAAACCCACAATTTATTTATCTGTTGGTCTTGGGACAACTTCCAAAACATTGTTCTTTGCAATGGAGTCGTATTCCTCCACCATTGAATCAACCCATTCAGGTTTCTACACTACATACGCGAAAGAGGATGGCTTAGGATCAGTCATTAGAGCCATGTATTTAGTGTACCGATCAGGTGACCTTCTCTCTCTGCTTAAATTTAAAGGATCTCCCACATTCTCCTACTGCATTCGGCATAAGTCTATCAGCTTCCCTGACTCTTTTCCTGCCTTATCTAGATGGTTCTTCTTGATTGGATGTCTCCACTCTCTGCTCCTCAACCTGTGGCTATTCCACAACTTCCTAAGGCTACTCCTTTGGAGCTAAAATCTCCTCTTCTGGTCGGATCTAATCACCCTCTCAAGAGAGCATCACATTACTTTCTCCTCATCAAACTTTGCATCCCTTTGCACAACTATCATTATGAGGGATGGAAAGTACACATGGTAGTTGTGGGGAGTTTCTATATAACCCATAAATAACTCCAATTATGTTGTTGGATCAAGCTTATTCCTTGATTCTTTGGAGACATGAGAGTATACAAAGGATACAAAAATCTTGAAGTGTGACACATCTATTTTTCTCCCTGAGAAAACATCTTGCGATGTTATCATGACAAGAATTCGATGAGAACTCTAGTTCTAAAAATATATTGTTGTGTTGCATGGTTTAGCCCACAATGCTACGGTTCTTTCACTTAGCCACCCCATTCTGTTTTGGGTTATGGGGTGCTATCAAATCTCTTTGAATGCCTTCTTTCACGCATAAATTTTTTAATTCATTCAATATTTACTCAACTCCATTATCACCCATGAGAGACTTCACCTTCTTTCCAGTTTCTTTCTCAACTAGTGCCTTGAATTCTACGAAATCAGAGAATGTATCATCTTTCTTCTGCGTGAAGAAGATCTAGCACTTTCATGAGAAGTCAGTAATAAAAATGAAAAAATATTTGTTTATGGCAGTGGAGGTCATCGAGAAAGGTCCACCGACATCATAGTGGACCCTTTCTAGGACTACATGTACTTTGTTGTACGAATCATGAAATGTGGATTTTGTGTACTTCCCCAAGGTACATCCTTTCCATACATCCTGTTGCTTAAGTGCTCCTTTGGGGAGGCCAATGGTTATTTGATGAATAATCTTCAAGGCACCATGATGAAAATTGCTAAGTCTTATGTGCCAAATTTCACCGACATTGCAGCCCTACACTTTATCTACCTTAGTGCTTAGTGCAGCACAATCTTCCACATCTAGCTTATATAGGTTCTTCACACGAACCTCAATCTACTTCACTTGTCCCATGGCTATGTGTCTCAAGAATTCTTTTCCTTTTCTTAGGATCACATCATAACCACGGTCTTCCAAAACTACAACAGAGATGATTTTTTTCTTTAGGCCCATAACAAATGTGACATCCTTGAGTCTCAGAGGGGATCTTGACTCCCTCTAAAAGGTATTGTACCAACTTAGGTCACATTGTACTTTTTGTCATCCCCTAGCTTGATGTGCATATGAAAATATTTCTCCTCTAGGCCATTGAAAAACTCTCTACACCCTATCATGTGGAACGATGCACCTAATTCCAAGTACCACACACCCCCCATCATTGTGTTGGCCATACATGCAATAAGGGTAAACTCAAGCTTGAACTTTGAAGCCAATGCTTCACCTACTAATCCTCTTGAGGTCTTCTTACTTTCCTTTTTGAGTGGACACTTCGTGGAATAATGCTCGAATTCATGATAATGAAAGAATTTAATTTTGGACAAATATTTCTTCTTTCCCCCTTGGATGGATTCTAGTTTGGTTTGAGGTTTCTTCCCTTTTGCTTTCTTTCCCTTTCCAACCAATGCAAAATTTTCTTCATCCTCACCCTTGGATGAAGTCCCATCTCTGGTATTCCACCTTATTTCCCTCTGTACCAAATCAAACCATAAGTGTTCCCAATTCAGTAATTTCTCCCTCCTGTTCACTAAATCTTTGTATCTATGCTAGCTCTTGGAAAGGCTTAGAAGGGATAGGCTTACCAAATCATCATCTAAAATAGTAACACCAACTTCTGTGAACCTTCTCAGATACTACGAGATAGTGTCATTCTTCTACATCTTAATATTTCAAAGTTTATCCCTGAGCACCAACTTCCTATGGTCACTACTATTCTGGAAAAAATCTGTTAATGCCTACCACATTTCCTAAGGAGTTTCTTTCCCATGGGTATTGGTGACAATTTGGTCTCACACTTCCTCAAATATTATTCTCCTCGCCTTGGCTACATCTTTCATCCACTAATAATGGTTCTAGGCATCATATTCTGGTGGTTTTCAACATCTCTCTTGATGTATTCTAGAAATCCATTGTCATCCAATACCGCCTCCATGTGATCCTTCCCTACGATGAAATTAGAGGTGCCTTCCAAGGCATACTCTAGCCTCAACCCATTGAAGGTCATCTTCTCATCTATGAAGAGATCCTACTACATTGACCTACAATTTCGAAGCACCTAAGAAACAACTTCAAAATTCCTACTTTAATGTGAATCCTGCTCTGATACCATATAGAAATTATGGTGTAGATTTGCAACTTCTCATGAAGCTTTAATCAAAATCACAAGACACAAACCTACTCTACTGATCTGTGGATGTAAATTCACAATTTAGAACATCAATAAAAAACATGCAATGAGAAATAACACACATACACAGTATTTTTTCTGGGGAAAGCAAACTACTAAAAACTCCTCACTTTTTGCATTAATCTAATGAATAGAGATGTATTGCAATTTCTTTGCTCAACTGAGCACAACTTGTAAGTGAATAACCTATCTCTCTGCTCACTGAGGATATCTGGCCTAGACTTAGGCAATTTTTGCCTCTACTTGAGCCACTAACAATGTAAACTTTGAAACAGGAACTCTAGCCAAAAACCCCCAAAAAAACATGAAAACAATGCTAAAAACAAAAAGTGTGTATACTGGAGCAATGTTTTTTTTTAGGGTTAATTTTCACCATATTTAAAAAAAGGCAGTAAAACAATTTTTTTTGTGCAAAAAACAATTGTTTTTGAGGAAAAAACACACTAATGTTCTTGGTAGAATACCATTTTTCTTTCCCGGGTATAATTTCAACATTTTTTAGTATTGACGATAAATATAAAATAATGAGACCTGAAACACATTAAAATTCCATCAATTTTCTTCCATGTTGTTAAACATATAATAACATGACACTAAAGATCACTAAAATTCTATTTTTTTCAACCATAACATAATAATAATAATAATAATAATAAATAAATAAATAACTTTGGAAAATTTTCAATCATAGAATTAAAAAACTCTAAGTTTTCAACACATTTAAACCATGACATTATGAACAAATTACATGACTAAATTAATCAAAATGTCAATACTTGTAGATTGAATGAAACATAAATTATATCTCTAAGTTATTGTTGCATTATAGATATTCTAAACATTAAAAATCATCATAATTAAAACATATAATCCAACAAACATAAAAATGACTCATAACTTCATTTAACACCATATGGAAATCAAAATTTTTATTTCAAGATACGATGCAAACATCAATTATATAAAATATCTTAGACAATTATTCAAAATCACTCATATTTTCTTGCACACCATCAGAATTCACATCTTCAGATGAATGATTAGATGCAGATGAAGATGTTCCATATTGTTCTCTTTCATCAACTAGTGCCCAATCTGAGTCCACATGCATGCCCACCATTTTAGGTTTCAAAATTCTTTTGGATCTACGGATGGTTTCAATAGACTCCCATCTCAACATTGTTTCTTTTGGTAACAACCTCTTCAAAATATCTATCATCTTCAAGCGAAGAGTTCCTCTCTTTGTTAAATTGAATTCATAAACAAGTATGTCAACATCCTCCAATTTTAAGAGGTCTGTGCGGCAACAATTTATATTTGTACCCTATCTTTTTCTCTTTCCACCAATTTTTTTATTAACTACCATCTTTGCCTTGTACACACCATTGAATGGGTGTGTATTTGTGGCATACCAATGTACCTCAACACCTGCAACATCTTCATTTTCTGTAATTACCTTTATAACCTTAGCAACCCAGAATGGATAACCATTGGGATCTCCATCTTCTAGCATTGTGATCATGCAACCCTCCTTATTATCCTATTGAAACCATGTAAAGGTCTTCCATGGCTTTACATTGTGCACAAGACCTTCTGGAACCAATATAAATTTCTCTTTCCTTTACCTGTGAAGAATTAATAATACCTTGATATTTTTGTTGGTCAACAATGTTTCTTTCCTCATGTTTATTTGACACAATTTGCAGCCAAATAGATGGAGTTTTCAAAGGTATATCTTCATTTGTTGTTCTTGAAATGATATCACTTTGATTATTGAAAAAAGACTTCCACCAAACTGAATCAGCAATATCAAAGTACTCATATGTATATCTAATACATTTTTTAATTTCTTTCAGGCAATCAGAATAATTTATATCTCTATTATGCCTGCGTGCATTATGAACTTCAGCAACTGATTGTAATAACAATATATTTGACACAAATCTTGGATGATCTAGAATGAACTTCAAAAATTTTAAACTTGATGATAACACCCATTCTGCAGTAGTTGAATACTTCTTACCCCATATTAGTGTTTTCCCATTAATTTTTTTGATACAAAATTGATGTTGGAAGCTAATGTCATTAAGTTATTCAATGCATTTCTCCTCACCATGTGATCCCAGAATAAACCTTCGCATGTCAACAGTTTCTTCCAACACATCAAAAATAGGCTCTCGCATGTATGATTTCTTAATACATTCAATTCATAATGGCAAGCTCCCAACTTCCTTCCTCCTCTACGTGACTAAAAAATGAATGAACATTTGATCAATATGGTCATGAGTGTGCCCAATAAGAAGGAAACCAACATTTACCATCTGAAAAATTCTCAATTCAACAGGCATGTTTAGATATCCAAAAACAATCTGATTTTTGTTTTCACTACGAGTGTTGTCCAATTGTAGATACAAAATTTTAGGAAGATTACCATACCAATGATTTCATTTGTGCTTTTGAAATGTTGACTTGGAGGATATTCTTCATCTTTCGCTTCTTTAGTGCTACCCTCATAGTCCTTAGAATTAGGACTAAATGGAAAATTTGACTCGATGTTTATTGGATATTCTTCATCATGTGCATTGTCAGTGCTTCTCTCATAGTCCATAGGATCAGGACTACATGGAAAATGTGCCTCTTTACTTATTGGAAATTCTTCATCCTGCTCTTCGTCACTGCTGCTCTCATAATCCTTAGGATTAGGACTAAGTGCTTCATCCTGCCCTTTGTCACTACTACTCTCATAGTCCTTAGGATTAGGACTAAGTTCTTCATCCTACCCTTCGTCACTCCTACTCTCATAGTCCTTAGGATTAGGACTAGGAGGAAAATGTGACTCTCGATTTATTGGAAATTCTTCATCCTGGCCTTCATCATCGCTGCTCTCATAGTCCATAGGGTTAGGACTGAGTGGAAACCGTGACTCTCTATTCATTTGAAATTCTTCATCATGCTCTTCATCACTGATGCTCTCATAGTCCATAGGATTAGAACTAAGTGGAAACTATCACTCTTTATTTATTTGAAATTCTTCATCACGCTCTTCATCATTGCTGCTCTCATAATCCATAGGATTGGGACTAAGTGGACACCGTGACTCTATTCATTTGAAATTCTTCATCATGCTATTCATCACTGCTTCTCTCATTGTCCATAGGATTAGGACTAAGTGGACATTGTGACTCTCTATTCATTTGAAATTCTCCATCATGCTATTCATGTGACTATTGCTCCCATAGTCCGTAGGATTAGTACTAAGTAGAAACCTCGACTCTTTTTATTTATTTGAAAATCTTCATCATGCTCTTCATTGTTGCCGCTCTCATAGTCCATAGGATTAGGACTAAGTGGAAATCGTGGCTCTCTATTTATTTAAAATCATTCATCTTGCCCTTCATCAATGTTGCTCTCATAGCCCTTAGGGTTAGGACTAAGTGGAAGATTTGACTCTCTATTCATAGTGGAAGAATTTCTGTTATATTCATCAATATGAATAGAGTTGTTACGTGACGAAGATATTGATGCTTCACAAAGCGAAACTTCACTATAAGAAGATCCATGCCTTTCAAACAAAAGAGGTTGAATGATACAAATGCACTCTCTCCGAATGATAATTTATAGCTTAAAGAATGAAAATTACCCTCCAAAGTTGCCCTCTAAAATTTTTCGCTGAAATTTTTCCCTCTAAAAATTTTGTTTCATGTATTTTCCTCCATAAGTTTCTTCTACAATTTATTGAAATTTTTTAACTAAAATTTTCTTATGAAATTAATATTTTAAAATAAATATTTAAATTAAAATTGTAAAATAAATCTTTTACCTAAATTTTTTACTTAAACTATATAGCATTTACTAGACAATTGAATGTTTCTTTTAAAATTTATTATATCTTTTATCACACATTTAAAAGAAATTGCTATATCACCATAACATGATTTATATGTTAACTTTTTATAAAAAAAATTAATACCACATTCACCATGCGGTAAAACAATTCTATAACGTTCGCTTTATCATAATTGATTATATCGCCATAACAAGATTTATATGTTAAAGTTTTTATAAAAACAACTTAATCCCACATTCACAGTGCGGTAAAACAATTTTGTAATTTCCGCTATATCATAAATTTCATTATTGCTATTCCTCACATCACATCAGGGTTTTTCGAGGTTCTTTAAAAGATTTGGAGAATTTTATGGACCAACCACATTGTTATCGACAACATATTCAACGAAAGATTATCGCATTTGAAAGGTTAGTTTCCCTTTTTTTGTGTGTAAGTTTTAAACTTCAATAAGTTTACTAGTAGTTATGTGTCAGTTGGGTTGTTATCTTCATGTAATATTCCAGTAAAATAATATCTAATTTGTTATTAATGAAATTTATATTTTTTTAGAAATTAAAAATTTAGATGAGCCAGGCCTACTCGATAGCCCCATGGCAGGTAGAAGGCCACTATGTCCGCAGTGGCCGTGGTGGGCTCAATCGTGCCCACTGGTGGAACATACCCCGACGGCCTAGCCTGCCAAGGGTGAGGGTCAATTCCTAGAACCAGACCTCCACCCCCACGGGTCTTAATCAGTCCTCCACCCACACGAGCCCATTGAGTAATGAGCGAGGGGAGGGAGGGCATTGTACACAATCGCCCATAGGTCCTAGGGTGGGATTTATGTGTATCCCTTCCTGCCCCACCCCAACGGACCAACAGGCCCATGGGGTCACAGGGGTGGGATGGTAGCGGCTGCACAGAGCCCCCTCCCACCCCACCCCCGTGGCCGAATGGGCCCATTAGGCCACAGGGGTGGGACGGGAGCGGTGTTATAGATCCATTTGGGCACATCACTCCCATCATCCAGATCAGTGTTTTAGGGTTCATCAAACCCTAATATCAGTTGTTACATGCCCTAAACAAGTCACCCTTTTGAATGCCTCCTTCCAAGACAGTTTCATGACATGAAGACATCCTGAAATGACCTCTAAAGGGACTAGCGCATGTAGGCCCATGTAAGGGTGTGCTGCAGAGCAGTTGAGTCCATGCCAGGGTGCTCTATAGAGCATTTAGGCCTCCTTTCACCTGCATTGGGTGAGATTGAGTGAAATTCACATAGGTTTTGGGGAATATTCTTTTCTTTTGGCGTCATCTAGAAGGTTCCCTCACTTATCAACTCCTATGAACTCGAAAATGGATGAGGAATGAGTTAAGATGCATCCTATCCTCTCATCCCTTCCTCCATGGAACTAATTCTAAGTATGGAAGGCCATTCAATATCACCATTTATGACAAAACCTCCTTCATCTCCCTATAAATTGACCACTCATCTAAGTTATTAGGGGTTGGATACTGTTGAATTGTAAGGAGATAATGTTGCTACGAGAATTGTCTTTGAAGACAGTATTGTAATGCTACAAGTTTGTCATGCTTTTGATGTGATGTGGATGGGATCTAAGCTGGAGGAATGACTTTGAATCATACACAATGGTTGTAGTTCCTTCTTCTAGTTAGTAAAGTATTTGATCCTTTCTCCCATATGTTTGTATTTTCTTATAATTCTTATATGTGTGAAATGTATCTGATTCCATTCACTTATATTCAATAGATCTTTTACTTTGATCAGTTCTTTGTCTTCTGTTTGTGTTTACATGTACTTCTCAAGCGTGTTAAGTACAGGAAGGAGCGACAAGATCGATACAAAGGGGACAAGAGGAAAGAAAAACTACAAGTAGGTCTTATCATGTTCTTTGTCTTATCTGTTGCTTATAGGAAAAGGCTAAAATGATTTAAATTGTTGTTCTAGATATGGCTACTTATCTAAGGAATTAGTATTTACCCGTAGATACCAAATTCTACAAAATAAATTGGCGATAATACTAGGGAAAGATCATATTTCCTAGTAGCTTATCCACATCCTAGGACATTCTTGCAGACCCTACTTGTGTTCATTGACTGTATTTCAGCTCTTTTGCATTGAATTTTGGTCAAAATTGTGTCAAATTGCCTTTTGAAATGGCTCACTGTCACTAGCACAGGCTTGTGAGGGACACAGTGCACTGCAGAGCACCCTTTGGCTTAGGGATAGTGCTCTGAAGCGCACTATCTCCCATTCAAGGTTGCGCTGATCCTCCTAGGGTCAGTTTCCCACCTTTGGAATGAAATTTTGCTAACTTTTCTCTGTTTGTTTGTTTGTTGATTAATCAATGAATGTCATGTCTCAGAGAACAAGTTTTTATCTCCTTTGCTAGCCCTACTTTGAATTAATTGAATAATGTTTCTTAATTGTTTTCTTTGTCATTATCGATTTATAGTCAAAGTTAGAATATAGTTGATTGATCTTTGTTCGAAAGAAAATTTTGTAAGAGTCTTCTTTTCCTTCGAAACAGAACTGTCGTACAATCTTCATTCTTGTTAAAGATTGATTGATTGTATGTGCATTAGTTTTATTTTTTTTCACATTCAAATTAAGGAAATAGAAAAGAAATACATGCATGTTGCATTGAAAATTTTTGTGTGTGCTCATAGGAATAGTATAGGGAAATTGCATTAGATTGTGCTCTTTGCTCTTTGCTTGAAAGAAATCTGATTGCTTTATCCCTAGTAGCTAGGATTTTCATTGTTAAATTTAATGGAAAGAATGTTTATCATGATATTTTCATTCCTAGGAATTTCAGAATACATCACGTGGTGAACTTGAAAGGCAAATTCCTAAGCAAGATCAACTTAAAATTAACATCAATTTACCTAATGGAGCATTTTCATTAATGAAAAACATTTAGTGGTCCTAGGTTAGAGACTTGTTCCGGCGTCGTAAAACAAAGTAGTTGTCACTAACTTGTCTGCAATACATACCAAGTGTGATACCTCATTCCACGTACGTGAGTATATCGTAGCTTGTCCATGTACCTTCAGGTATATAGGGCGGTGTTACAGTACGCAAAGTATATGGGAATTCTCTCACTGTGCGGTTTTGCATTAGACGACGCTTATACGGACTGGGCCTCCATGTACCTTTGGGTATATATGGGAGGACAACACTAGGTTTCTATCCATCCTAAGGTAACCAAGTCGGCCACCTTGTATACTGTGATACACCAAACACAACATTCGGGGATATTGCCTGCCCGTACTTCTTGGTTTGCCAGGAGGTATTTTGCAGTTCACAGTTGCTTGGGAAACCTTTTTCCTAGCTTACCCCTTTTTTTTATTTCTTTTTGCTAATAAAATTAATCAGAAATTGTGGAGGAACATCAACCCTTACCCCGTCGTTTGCGAAGAACAGTGAGTAAACTGCCTTTGCCGCCCAAGGCTACACCTATTCGGTCAAAGCAGTCTCACTTAACTGATTCAAGTACATAAAGGACTCCTAGTTATTCATCTGAATTACCTAAATCATCCATTTCGGTAAGTATTGAGACTCCAATTACTCGAACTATTTCTGGTACATCTATTTTTGAAGAAGAAGTTTCATAATTACCTAAGGACATTATCACTGATTCTAGTGAAGCTGTAATCAAAGTTGTTCAACAACAAGTTAATCCTCAACTTGAAGTTTCTTAACAAGAAATTACTTCTGAACTTGAATCAGTTCAACCAGAAGTTAATCCAAAACCTATCATAGTTCAAATAGAAGTTACATCTTAACTTGAAGCTGTTCAGGAAACTCTCCCTGAAACTGTTGTTCTTTTACCAGAACAACTGGACTTCCAATTTGAACATTCAGAAGTTGTTACTTTATTGGAAGACGATCAACCAGTTACCCCTCAGAAAATAGTAACTATTGAAACTTCCACTTTCTTAACACCAGAAGTCTATTACGAACCAGACGGTGAAGTTATTCCACCTGGTTTAATTGTTGTCGAGGAAGAATTGGAAGAAGATTCTACACCTGGAACCCCATTCCATTTTGGAACTGGGCTTTATCTTTACCCTCATACTCCTCATTTTACTGCTCCTTTTGATCCTGCTTCTTTTCAAGTACCCGTCGATTCTTTAGGACAACTTTTGGGTTAGTTAAGTATGGCTGAACAACCATCAACATGCCAGACTGTATCATTTGATGCAGCTGCGGCAGAATCTTCTATCATAACCTCTTCAATGTTTACTACTACACTTGAGTCACACCTATATGGTGAATCATCTGTCCCAGTTGATTACTAATCTTTATCTGGAACCCACTTAGGGGTTTCTTCTACACCATGGTAATCACCCATTTCCTCAACCAGAATTCTACTTGGTTCTTCTTTAATGGGAACTCAACATTTTGACCCTGCATATCAATATCAAACTGGGCAATCTAGTCAAAAACAACCTATGTGTCCATTACATATTGGATTGCCACCATATGGAGAGAAATATACTTATTCATCTTATCCTCCATATCCTGGAGGACCATCATATGGTAGTATCCCGCAGTATTCAGGTCGACCTGGAATTTGAGTCTATCAATGGCAACCAACAATACCAGTTCAACCAAGGCTTGTGTATCCATCACAACCAATGTAAACTGTGCCAGCTATTCCTACTACACCTGTTGTTACCACTGTACCGTATTCGCAAATTCAAAAAATTGTATCTCAACCTTTACAAACTGGTCCTTCTACCTCACAACCACAAGTTTCGGGTCAAGAAGTTCAAGTTTCTCAAGTTGTTATACAACAACCACTTGTGTCTGGGGTCCAACAACCTCAGGTTAGTATACCTTTATCCAGAGTGACTTAGGCTTACACTGGCATAGTTTATTCACAACCTGGCCAACCTTACATTGCTGGGCAACAACAACCATTAAATCAACAACAATTGTACCAACAACTACAATAGTTAATTCAACAACCATGGCAGCCTCAATTCCAGCAATTCCAACCCAAATTTGGACCTGCCCAACAGGCTCAACCTGGGATTGGATAATATCAAGCTTACTAAGGTCCTGGTCTACAAGGCTTTGCTGGTTATGGACAACCATAAATTCAACCTGGTTATCAGCAACCACCTTATGCCGGATTTGTTCAAAAACCACCTTATCAAGGTTACCAAATGTAGATGCCCTATGTTGGTATGCAAAGACCTATTGCTCAGACAATTCCATCATATCCTCGGTATGCTCAACTTGACTTGAATCGACAATTTCCATTTGTAGCAACTCTAGAATTACCAAATTTAAATCGGATCACTAATGATCCAATCTTATATGCACCTTGGTGGCTGATAATTCTGCATAAGTTAGATTCTGACATTTCGGAATTTAATGGAAATCTTGGAGAAGACCCATCAAATCATTTCATGACCTTTCATTTGTGGTGTTCATCAAAATCTTTAAATGATGACATGGTTAGGCTCTGTCTTTTCCAAAGAACGCTTACTGGTCTGGTTGTGAAGTGGTACATTGAGTTACCACGAGCTTCTTTTGACAACTTTATGACTTTAGCCACCACATTCTTGACCCACTTCCAGTGACCTATTAGATATGAGAATTGAATGAAACTTATAACCAACTTTAAATAGACTACTGCTACTCATATATCAGATCATATTCATGATTGGAGGCGTCGTCATTGAATGGTTAAGACATATGTTCCTGATCAGCTTTTGGCTGAGTAGTTCGTAAAATCCTTGTTGCCATTAATCATCGAGGATATGGCAAAAGGTGGAGTTGTCACAGAAGAGCAAGTAATTTCTCGTGCCCAATATTTGGATTTGATTTACACACAATCCGACATGCTCTATGACAAGATTCCCAATGCACCCCAACCAAATTTCACTGTTCCTCCTCCTCCACAATCGAGTAAGGACTCTCATGTCGGAGACGATGTGATTAGTTCTTCGAGCACGTAAATGGCAGGAAGACCATCTGGTCAAACTCTTGCCATTACCAATCAAACTACCAATGCATCAAAAAACACTCTTGCTTCCAAAGTCAATGTCGTGTCATCTGACAAAGGCAAAAATCAAAAGCAACCAAGAGGCAAGAAAAAGGGGGAAAACAAGAAGAAACAAGATAATTCCCCTCAATAGAAGTCATCTGATTCCTCTACTTCTTCAAGGAAACCTCGTTATCCATGTCTAATCTACAATGATGAACATTTTAAAAGAGATTGTCCACACCGCTCAGACGTCTCTAAACATCTAAAGATTTTTAACACATCTGTAGTGTTGAATGATCTATTTCCAAACCCGGAGACGCATTTGGTTGTGACAGACCATGCTTCCACATCCCAAGTACTTATTTTATCCATCACAAAGCCACAAAACGAATTTTTGGTGTCAACGAGATATAAAGATTATGGAAATCCATCATCATCGTCAAATAATCAGGCCACTGATCAACCTAATCCTTCGACTTTGACTTCATCAAAAAGTACTCCACCACCTATTGCGCCAGAATTGACAATAAAACCACCAAAGGGAGTTGTGCATAAATCGACATTTAACCCTCTGGCTTGAGCTGCTCAGAACTATAACATAGTGGAAGATCTTGCTCAATCACCTTCTGCTATGTCGACACTCGAGGTGTTACAAAATTGTCCCTCCCAGAAGCAAGCTTTATTGTCAGAAATTGGTGGAATAAACCCTACGGATTCTAATCTTGTGGTTTTTAACCATGTAGGATATACACCACAGTTACTGGCGTAATTAGCTTTCCTTATACAAGTAAAAGCTCTCAATAAGAATGTTCACTGAACTATTATTGACAAGGGGGCATCTGCTTGCATTAATGTCAATGAGCTGCTGGAAAACACTTGGTTCACCATCGTTGTCACGATCACCAACCACGTTAAAAGCTTTTGACGGACAAACATATACACCTTATGGGATTTTGAGTAACCTGCAAATTGAACTAGGGGGAAAATCAATTACTGTTGAGGTTGAGGTAGTTGATGGACCCCTCGACTACAAAATTTTACTAGGAAGGCCATGGGTATATGCTATGGATGCTGTGGTTTTGATGTACTTTCATACTATTTCATTCCCTCATAAGGGTGGAATCACAGTAATTGATCAACTTTCCCTCTTTGCATCTAGTTCTCAGGTTACGGGAAGCATTACGTTTGTACATGGACCCCCACTGTCACTTCAAATTGTTGGTGTAGGTATCTTTAAAGATCCTTCCCTAATGGGTACTTTTACACTACCATCACCATTTGATTTGGTGGAAGTAGCAAGAGTAGAGACTTGCAACATGATTTCCTCCACCTCATCTGATTTAAGGAGGATTACCAACAATTCTGAAGTTGATAGTAATACCGAAGTTATGCCGCTAAGCCCTATTGAGCTTGCATAGCAATCAATTTTTCTGGCTTGTGTGGCGAACCCAATTCCACTTTCACCAATTGTATGGGTAGACTATTCGTTAGAATATGGTACTTCTTCGGATCTTTTTTCACGTATACATTCTATGGATGAAGGAATCGTCCAATCAATGATGATAGGAGAAGAACCTTGGGAATATTATCATCATCGTTCCCATCTTCTAGATGACATCAAAGATTATTCAAATGAACTAAACCACCCTTTAGTTGTTGATTTCCTTTCGAATTTAGTTTTCATAGACACAATAGATTCTGAGCAAAACCTGTCAAATCTTGAAGAAATGATTTCTATTAATATTTTGACCAAGCCAAAAATTGTAGAAAACATTCATGTCGGCAAATCATGTTCGCCATCAGAACTTGATAATTACTATACTCTCATTCATGAATTTCGAGATATATTTGCATGGTCATACGAGGAGATGCTAGGAATTGACTCTAGTATTGTTGAACATGAAATCAAAATGTATCCTGATGTCAAACCAGTACGACAGTGGCTTCGACCTGTTCATCCAAATAAATTCGCTCCCATTAAAGAAAAATTTTAAAATATTTTGCATGTTGGTTTCATTTACCCTATGCCTATTATTGACTGGGTTTCCAATATTGTTCCTGTCATGAAGAAACAAGGGATAATTCAAGTGTGCGTCGATTATAGGGATGTAAATCAGGCATATCCAAAGGACAATCATCCTACTCCTTTTATTGACCAAATTATTGATGAATGTGCCAGATGCGAAATATTCTCATTTATGGATGGTTTTTCCTGTTACAATCAAATCAATATCTGCCCAGAGGACCAGTCAAAAACAAGTTTTATTTGCCCATGGGGCACATTCACGTACAGTAAACTCCCATTCGATTTGAAGAATACAGGGGCCACATTTCAAAGGGCAATGAATTATGCCTTCCATGACATCAAGCACATTGTTCAACCTTACCTTGACGATTTACCTGCTCATTCACGAAAGCGGACTGATCACCCGCAACATTTGAGAGCAATATTTTTACGGTGCCGACACTACAAGATACGACTCAATCCGCACAAATGTGTGTTTTGTGTTGGTTCTGGTCAATTGCTTGGATTTGTAGTGTCTAAAGATGGAATTCAACTTGATCCATTAAAGGTTCAGGCGATTCTTGATTTTCCTCCACCTTCAAATCTCTTACAGTTACAAAGACTCTAAGGGAAGGCTAACTTTCTGAGGAGGTTCATTCCTAATTACGTTGAAATGGCTAAAGGTTTTACATGTGTTTTGAGAAAGGGGATACCCTTCCATTGGAATCAGGTTGCGCAAGCTTCCTTTGATGGTCTTAAAGATACCTTGATTAGAGCATCATTAATGTATTCTCTGAATTATCAAAACGACTATTACATGTATCTCGCCGCTGGAGATACAACCGTTGGCATGGTTTTAGTCCAAGAGGAAAATGGGATTGAACATCTAATTTATTATTTGAGCCGTAATCTTAATGATACAGAAATTGAGTACTCTTATGTCGAGAAACTAGCTTTGGCGATTGTACAAGCTGTTCAGAGATTTCGCCATTACATCGTGCTCTGAAAGACCACTGTCATTTTGGATTGCAACCCTATGACATACATTTTGTCACATCAATTTCTGGGGGGTAAATACTCAAAATGGATAGTCATTTTGCAGGAGTTAGATCTGGAATTCATCAAGTTCAAATCAAAGAAATCACTTGTTTTCGTTGAGCTACTTTGTGACCTTCCCTCGACCTCCATTGTTTCAACATTTGAACCATCGATCTTGGACGAGTCTTTGTTTCTAATATTGTCATCTGACCCATGGTATGGAGATATACTGATCTATCTTGTAATGACCCATCTTTAATATAAAGAGAACAAGAATATTAGCATGTATACAATGCATTCATATGATAGCTACATATGCATGTATTGCATGTACTGCACTATTATATATATTCTAAATTGACTATAAATGTTGAATATCATGACATTGCTTCAGATAGAAGTTACACCCTCACCCATCACCAAATATATTGCTTAATGCATTATAATTAAGGAGAAAATACCCTAAATAATTTCAATAATATAAATTTAAAAGTATAAAGTAGATCTGGTTATAAAGAAATAAATGTAAAATTTAAGTTAATTATAAATATGGTTATATATTTATATATCCCATAATATTAAATTAATAAATTATTAAAATGTGAAATTTAAATCAAAATAAAATAAATATTATAAACTAAGGACATTTAAAGAAAACTAATAAAAATCCTAAAGGCAAACTAATATTCGTCAATATTCCTGTAGCTTTGGACTGATAGAGTTACACATTACAAGGGAAGGTGTCACCATGTAGGGAGCGGTGACCGCCAAGAAATAATACATAAAGACGAAAGAGGAGCATGAGAAAGGTGGGTGGGAGAGAAAATAAATCTATTTGAGAAATGAGCCAAGGGCTCAATTTTGAACTGAAAATTATAAATCCTTGAGCTTGAGCTATTCTTGGAGTTTAGGGCATGGGGTCCAATGGGCTTCCATTTCGAAGTCCTCTGGATCTGAGAACCACAAAGGTTGATCCCAGATAGGCAGGGAGGAATCGGTTGGTTTGGTAATGGAACCAGAAAACTTGGAGCAATGTGACCAACACCAAATGGGAGAATCAGGTACGCAATTTCATTTAATTTGATAGAATTTACAAGAAATCTGTCCATCTTGTTGAATTTTAATAAAAATCCTTACATTTGGTATTTACAAGAAATCTATCCATCTTGTTGAATTTTAATAACAGTCCTTACATTTGGTATTTACAAGAAATCTGTCCATCTTGTTGAATTTTAATAAGAGTCCTTACATTTGGTATTTACAAGAAACCTGTCCATCTTGTTGAATTTTAATCTCAGTCCTTACATTTGGTATCAGAGCAGGTTCAACCTCTCGGACCTTGTAAGAATTCTGCAACAATAAAATGGTTGAACTCCAGGCAGACAACATGGCTACTACTGTCACAGTTGTCCTATCCTTGAAAGTAGAATTAACCCTCTCCACTCTTGACTGACTGTTATTAAAAATAAAAAAAATAAAAAATTACTGTCATCCCAATAGTAAGAAGATAAATGAGGCGTGGAAATAAAAGTCTTGAAGCATCTTTCAGCAAATTTGGAAGAGTGATAGATGGCATAAAAGTTATATCTTCTAGAATCCAATGGATGAGTATAAAAATATAACTTAGAATTTCCCCAATGTAAAAAGAATACAAACAATATATGTCCCATGAAAAGCACTTCACTCTAAGCCACTGAGTTACTAAAAATATTAGAATAAAGAGAAGAAGAACTGTAGCCAAAATTCTCATAGAAAAATGCATGGATATACTATCAAATATGTAGAAGAATAGGTCATTTTCATTGAGTGAATAACTATTTCTTTTGAGACCCCATTTACTTCGATGACACCAAGAAGAGTGTTTAGTATCAAAAAGAGGAGTGCCTTGAAAACCATAGACTCATTCTAAATAGCAGACTGAAGAGTTAAGACTCTCGTTGAAGCCAGAAGGAAATTCTCGACTCCTCCCTCGACAAGAATAAAACTGTTTGAAAGAAAACTACCTGCACGCATCATGACAATAGCAATAGCTTCCATACAACTTAGCAGATTTCCCTAGTAAATCATGAAGCAACCTAGCTTGATCTCACCTATAGAGCACCACTATTTCCCCTCTCCAAATGAATTAACCTTCGATGGTAATAGATAACCAATTATTGAACCAACAAAGAAGGTTTCCACAACTAAAAAGAAAACCATCCCGTTTCAAAGTAGCAACTGCTTGAAGAAAACCCACACCTGAAAAAAACTAAAGGCAAATGGGAAGCATAAAATTCAAATTGTTTAACAAACTCTATCGCAGCGCGCATAGACAGCTGGGAACTGTAGTCCTTGTTTCCAAGCCATGCAAACTCCATAGCCAAGCCGTTTCTATATTCACTCGAAGCAACTGGGTGATGCCGATTAGGAAGAAGGGAACGACGACAGTAAAGAAACACAACCGACGAAGGACAAAGCATACAATGACTCAGTGAGTGCTCCAAAGTAGAAGTAGAGAGGTGGAGTTTGGTGTCTATTAATTGTTTAAACCTTTGACGTATGTCAACCACCGGCGGATAGAGGAACATCTAATTGAATGATTATCTTTTTGTATCATCGTGGCCCGGTTATAATCGCATATGACGTTTGGCTATAAGGCAGATGTCTACCAATCCGTCACAACGCTCCCAGGCCTTCACCACTTGGAGCTCGAAAGGTTACAAATGGGGCGTTCATCGAGATATGGGTGGCAATGGAGACCCCAGCCATCACAGTATTCATGCTATGACCCGAGAGACATCGTAGGCATATATTAGGTTTCTAATTCCAGTTTCTACAATAGGAGATTGAACCCGCGTCATATTTTCTATAAATCACTCAAATGGCAAAGGCTGTCAAAACCAAGGAAGGGGCCAATCAAAAGAGAGACTCTTGAAATAATGTTTATTGGGGTTTTTCCCTCCAGAGATACGCATGATGAAAGACCCGAATAGAGCTTTGAAGGGATATTGTTTTGTTTGCTTTGCTACAAAGAAGCTGCCATGAAAGCTTAGTTGCAAAAGAATAACTTAACATTGCAAGGCAAAAAGGTTGGGATGTCTCCATCCTTAGACAAGGATACACTTTGTATTTACATCGACTACTATATTGATTTGAATTTGTACAATGGGAAGGAGAGTGAGGGGTAATCCTTGGCTACCTCTTCTAGTTATTGCAATTCATACCCTTATAGATAGAAGATTTCTTACAAATTTCCAGCCTGTATGTGTGGATTCCTTGTTTTGTCTAAATCAACTGGTTTTCAATGTTCATTGAGTATGTCTTGATTTTTATCTTTTTTGCATTCACATGGTATTCAACTCTGGCATTGTCATCACTCCTGGCTACTGGATTAATTTGAACTGGTAAAGTGGGAAGGAGAGTGAGAAACTGAGAATGATGGCAAAGCAGACATCTAGAATGAGTGGAATGTTTCTTAGTCATCTTTAGCGTTAAAGTTAGGTGTACTACTTTGTAGTTTGGGCACCATAAGATACTGTGGTGTTTCAGTTCCTTGAAAGAACAAAAGAAATAAAAGTTTTTCTATTAGTAACTTAGTTGTTACCTTCAGAACGTTTAATATTTTACTCACGTGCTTGAAAATATTCATCTTATCAATTAGGCTTGTCATATTCACCCACTTTAGATTTTTCTGCTATTGTATTTGTCATTGGTACTTTCAAGCATAATCGAGTAGATTGTAATATGTATTATTAGATTTGCTTTTTTAGCCCTATTGTAAAGAAGCCATTGCTTTACTGTGCAAATCAATTGCACCAGCAAAAATTTCTCCATGTGGTTAATGTGAGCGGAGGTGACAGGCAGAAATGCCTTACCTTGAACTGCTTATATTGACAGCATATTGGAAGTTCTCTCTGTGCACTATCCACGATATAAAATGAATTTATCTTATTTCTTATCCATTCTTTCATTAATATTTAGACTAGAAGCTGATGGAGTGGTTCAGCAGTGAAGGTGGCGGCTTGTAAGGACACTCGCAAGGGTTAATTCACTAGGAGTCATATGATTAAGAGTGTAGTCTAAACATTTGATTTTTAGTCTTTTTTTCTAGCCATATATATCCAACCAGTCTTTTAGGATGTTGTATTTGTAGTGCTAGCTATGCCTCCAAGAACTGGAGAATCCCCTCAAAACGAGAAGAAACAGAATCAAGGGTTAGCTTTTGTTCACTTTGCATCACATCGCCTTTCTCTGATTTTTTTTTTTTATATAGACTTTCTTTGATTTATTATTATTATTATTATATATATCACCTTTCTTTGAAATGTCAATTTGCCATAATCTCGTGAATTCCAAACATGCTGAATGGTTAGTCTGAAGCTTTGATGAACTTCTTTTGATATCGACCTTAATAAACCACCTCAAGTCTGACATGTCTATTTTGAACTTAATATAAGATAAGAGCCCCAAATGTGGAAGGCAAGGATCTCTGGAACGTATTATTTTTTTTAAACTGTCACAATCTATTTATTTTTCTGACACTTGTAGAGTACTAAACACAATAGAAACTTTCCAGGTTTAGCTTTTCCAATCAAGAAATTAGATCTTGTAAATATATAACATCAGCCTCAGCTCAAAAATTATAATTCTCAAGTTGTCATCATGCATTCTGTATACCAGAGAAGGAATGCAGTTGTAGGGGATGTTTTTTCTTGGTGTGCATATGATTGAACTGTTCATTATATTTTGAATGGATGTTGTATGATGATACCCACCATTTTTCAATGCAACCATACTTCTATAGAAATCAAAAGTTAATACAGTAGGTAATCCAGTTATATCAAAATTTCAGGCATTCATATCTGATTGTATTTCTTATAAATACAGTTCCAATTGCAAATTTCATATGTATTGCAATCTTGGTAGTGATATACCATATATTGAATTTGTTCAAGTTGTATTAGTAGAATATATCTCCAGATATCAGTATCATTAGAAAACATCTCCAAAAATCACTATCATAAGAAACAACCGATCTTGTGGTCATTTCATCTCAAGTCAATCGCCTTAGTTGAAATGTCTCTCTCTTGATCAAGAAAGAAGGGCTTCCCAATTAAGAATCAAGCCCAATATCAACATCCTTCCAATTTGATCTGGTAGAGATCTTGTTAATATTACACCCATTTATTGTTTGGTTTCACTATCACCTTAAAATTAAATTATTATTGAAAACAGAGTGTTTAAACATTTAGAATTATATTGTGCAATTGTTTTTATTTATTTTGCTTATTTAACAGTAATAGGGTAAATTGCATTATTAAATTGTTATGACAAAAGCTACAACAGAGATTGCACATGATATTGTTTTATATAGTTTCAAAATTTCAGTTGCATAGTCCATAGACCCTGATACAGGCCCAAAACACAAATTGGTCTTAACCTTCTGCAAAATTATCCAATGCTTCTTTATACAATATATTCTATAAAATGTGCCTTTATTTTTAAAAATAGTCCTGAAAAAAATTTAAATAAGCAATAAGCATAGTGGGTGGTAGCATCCCCAAACCTGTACTTGTTGGTTTAGCTTCCGAACTCACAGGTATCATTTCCTTATAAATTGATGCATCCTTCTATAGATCTGCTCCTTACGAGTTCGCAGAAGCCCTTTGGTTCGAAGTTATTAACTGGTCAATGTTATTTAGTTTGAATGTCAAATTCTAGAGAAGGTAGCATTGAGCATCCTCAACTACCAATTGATATTTTAAGTCCACCAAAAACCTTTTGAATTCTGCAATCTGTGATGTTATCTGACTTTCAATTTTATGGATTTTGCAATAAGTTTAAAGAGGCAATCCCTGTTACAGTAGATGTGTTCTTCGTTACTTCTTAATACTCTGTATTTCTTGTCAATTTCTCGAATCCATATGTTGCCCTGTAGAAATAACACCCTCAGCAAGTAAAATATACACTTTCAAACAGTAACTGTCGCATTCTTTGTACCCCGTGAGCACTAAAATCAGGAAAAGACAAAAATGGTTGATTTGGACTCTTCTAATGTGAAAGTTAATAGAACTATGTAGAATTTAAAATTTGCATGAGGGGAGGTGTTTCTTATTATATTATATTTCATGGAGAGGAAGGAAAGAACAAATGATATGTAACATACCCAAAATAAATATCTAATTAACTTTCTAATTAACATTAAATTTAAATCAAAGTGGAACTTACCTAGCCAAATAAACATGTAATTAATTAACTAAATTCAAACTAAGAATAGTGTTTACCTATGCTTACCGGTGGTAGAAGTAGGCTTACCGCAACAAGGTTTTGGGGACGACTCTCCACCCAACCGTAGGCTCAATTGCACAAGGATTTTCTACAACTGGCCAACCCCGAGCCCTCAATCAACGTACTACTGCCAGTGACTCCTAAGTCTTAGAACACCATTCTCCCAAGAGAATGAAAGATAGAATCTCAGAATGATGGAATGCCTCCCATCCCCCTCACCATCTAATAAATAGAACAAAAATTGGATGGGAAACCACATGTACACACTCCATGTGTCTACATGCAACTTTCTTTTGATTTTAGCTTTCTTGTTTTATTTCTTTACTTTTCTTTTGATTTTTAGCTTTCTTGTTTTATTTTCTTGTTTTTGATAGTTTTCTTGTTTTATTTCTATTTATTCTTATTTAGAGCTTTAGTATGATTATTACTATCTTTATTTTTATTATTTTTATTTATTTCCTTGTATATATTTTTAATATCATTTATTATTTAACATTTATGATTTTTATTTTATTATTATTTATTATTATAATATTATTTATTTGTATTATTTATTATTAAGGGGAGGGATATTACAGGATAATATTGTAGGTCTCTAAACTCTTTGACCAAGCATTCAAGGAATCTTAAATTTCATAAACAGGAAATGGCCGAGCTAGTGTGCAAGACATAGTTATCTACATAGGCAGCACATTAATTAAAGCAAGAGTGGTACTCTGAGTTGGATAATTCTAGTCATTTTGATTCAATGCATGGTAGTTGGAGAGATGAAGATAGTGCTCCTGACATTTCTGAGGAGAGTAGGTTATTGTCTCCTGTTAACACTAATAGAATTGAGATTTTACAAAATAGTATTTTGGGGACAGAATTTCAAAATGTACATTCTGATGCTGGAGAATCTCTCAGCCCTTCTGTAGAAACAGTTAGAAAAGACGTTAATGATTCCACAGTGTTTGAAGGCAACATTTTAGCAAATGAAGAAACACATTTGAATTGTAGAACTGATATGTTGAAGCTTTTAACCATGAATCTCAGGACATAGAGAGAGGTTTCCTTAAAAGAATGCTTCCAATTAAAATAAGTGGTGAATTAATTCATGGATATGTAGAATTTAACATTATGAAGAGAATAATTGAATTCACAGGTAAAAGTTGAATTCAGATTCTTCAAAAGATTCCCATATCTTGAATAAAAGATAAATATTGGGACTTAATGGGTAATTTGTTTGAAATATAAAATAATGTCGACATAGCAATGCAATTGTTTCCAATTAGTAGGTTATGTGACTTATCTTCTATTATGGTAAATTTTGAGAGCATTGACTTGATGAAAATGATGGGCAAATGGAAGTATACGGACATGAGAGGCAAAGGTGCTTCTATACAAAAGTGAGGCATAATTAATCCAAAACAACCATGGAAATACATGTTGAATATTATATTAGTAATAATAGAATGAAAGTACAATGGAAAGGTACGAAGGAGCTAGTGAATTGGACTCTTTAGAGATCATGGCAGGGTCCAAATACCAGAATAATACCTATGGACTAGTGAATTTGTAGAACAAATATTAAAGCTCATACAAGTAGTCATAAATGAAATTGTGGAAAAATAAGAAGCAAGATAAGTTCATAAAGCTACATATTTTCTGCTATAAACAAAAGTATTGGAACTCAATACAAGACATGGGCTCAGGACAGAGAAAGGAAATTTATGAGTAATTCTTATCACTTTGGCATGACATTTGCCCTAAATTTTCAAGAAATGATTGTTGGGACAACATTCAGACCTAATTTAGCAATCGTTATAATTGATGAATACAACCTGAGCACAGGTTCCATGAGCATAAATACAACCTATAGGGCCAAGGTATTGAAAGAGTACTACCATTTAAACATAGAGCAATGTATGGTGTATTATTGTTAGAGGAAATGTTGAGTACAAGATATGTCCCCAAATGTTGTTGCATACCATACTTTGATCTAGGTATTTCAAACAATATAAATATAAAGAAAGCACAACAAACAACATTATTTTTAAAAGGAAAGAATTGAGGTCTGTCTTTGCTAATGACTATCCATATGATGCATTTTGTTACTAAGTAAGATAATAACCCAGCTAGTTGTTATTAGAGAAAAAACATACAGATCAATGAATGTTTGGGACATAACGATATGTGCTGGTAAGATCAAATATCAAAGTGTCAGTTAGCAATCCAAAGTCATAAGTTTCATGCACAATCAATACACAAAAGAATGATTTCAAATTATTGTGCTTAACATTGCTGGTACATGGATACCTAATACATCATGACTTATGTTATCAATGTGATATCTATAATTTTATTTTTATTTTACCTATCAACATGAATGATGAGATGGAAATAAAATAATGAATACACTTGACTATTTGATGTGAAAATTAATTTACAAGTATATTGGTTAGACATAACCAAGTATGTTATATAAACTCAAAGATTAATATCATAGATGAGAGTTTATTAAAATGCATAGAAAATTGTTATCTGAATACAATTGATTTTGAATATATCGGTTCATATGTTATAATTTGTGGGCAAGTGTTTTACATTGCAGATAGTATCATTACCAAACCGACTACGTGATGAAAAAACTCCAAGAACAATTGAGGCTCAATAAGATTCCATGATAGGGTATTGACCCTAATTCTACTAGGAGGGGTGGAGGTGTTGCCCACCGTTTATCCTCCAAAACCTAGAGTCATGGGATGATTGTGCGAGTCATGCTCCCCTAGACGTGTGATGATGACTGCCGGATGCCTACTAGGAAATTAGGTCGATATAGTCAACACTACCATCCTTAGAGTTATGAATGGTTAGGTTAGTATAACTGACACCATGGCATACTTCAATAGAGGACGGATAGGAAGGGAGCGGAAGAGATTAGAAAGGATAGGATGATTTTAGAATAGCTTGGGAACCTGGTTAGGGCAAGGCATGACCATTAATGTTATAAACCTAGAAGTATTCAAAACACCAATTTTATAGTGTCCTCACATTAAATAATAATTTAACCTCAATACGCAACCCTAACAAGAATATACTAATAGCTAAAATAAGTATTGATATACGATAAAAACTCTAACTTCAGGAAAAAGTTTTCTGAAGGAGGGGTGTATGTTGTTATAGCTCCAAATCTCACTCTTGATGTTAATGATGCTACACTCATGGCCTAGGGCAACCCCTCCTTCCAGACCTGGTCCAAATACTTAAAAAATAGTGTTTTACTCCCTATACGCGACATTTCCCTGAGCTAAACGTGTGTGTACGCGGGTCTATGTGTACCCAACCTGCGTATATGTCTTAAAACACTTAAAAAAATTAAATCTCCTTAATTTCGGACGGAGATCACGGGTTTTTACCTGTTGATTACGTACTAGTGCCCGTAGCCCAACTATTCTCAATGAATTCCCAACTAAAAAGCTACTTTGGGAGAAGTATAAAAAGGCTTCAATGGGAAGGCCTAAGGAGGAGAGAAGGGAGAGAAAAATCACTCTGCTGAGATTATCCCTCATCAGGTCTGAAGATCCTTGTGCTTCCAGCACTTCCCCCATTACAGGAAACCCTTGTTTCCTAGAGTCATGATGTCTTTCCATTAGTGGAGATATCCTTGAGTGAGACATGGAAGGAGTTTGTTGAAGGCTTGAGATTGGACGATTCTAGAGGACGGTTCCGCTTGGAGCCTGCGAAAGGAAGACTTAGATGAAATCATTCCTTATTATATTTTAGTTATCTATAATAAAAGAAACACTTGTCTTGTTCCTGATATTAATCTTCTTCATGCTTATGATATCAATGTTATGATTTACATATGAATGGTTGTTTCAATTGTATAACTGACTACCTTTCAATATGCTATGAAGTTGATTTCCTTATGATGCTTGGTCCATATACTGCGGTGCTTCCTTGAATTGATTGCCTTGCAGGTTGAAGGATCGAAAGGAACTCCAAGAGGGTTTTGACCCTGGCTGGATCTACCCAAACGAAGGACCCGCAGGTGCACCTCTCTTCGTGTAGTTTGTTTATATTAGTATCATGGTTGTATGGAATGCTTGTTTTTATCTGTAGATAACCCCCACTCTACTAGGGTATTGACCCAAGACCCTAGGGGACTTTGTCCCTCAACATATGTAATGACCCATCTTTAATATAAAGAGCACAAGAATATTATCATGTATACAATGCATGCATATGATAGCTACATATGCATGTATTGTATGTACTGCACTATTATATATTCTAAATTAACTATAAATGTTGAATATCATGACATTTCTTCAGATAGAAGTTACACCCTCACCCATCACCAAATATATTGCTTAATATGTTATAATTAAGGAGAAAATACCCTAAATAATTTCCATAATATAAATTTAAAAGTATAAAGTAAATTTGGTTATAAAGAAATAAATGTAAAATTTAAGTTAATTATAAATATGGTTATATATTTATATATCCCATAATATTAAATTAATAATTTATTAAAATGTGAAATTTAAATCAAAATAAAATAAATATTATAAGCTAAGGACATTGAAAGAAAACTAATAAAAATCCTAAAGGTTAACTAATACTCGTCAATATTCCTGTAGCTTTGGATAGATAGAGTTACACGTTACAAGGGAAGGTGTCACCATGTAGGGAGTGGTGACCACCAAGAAATGATACATAAAGACGAAAGAGGAGCATGAGAAAGGCAGGGGGGGAGAAAAGAAATCTATTTGAGAAATGAGCCAGGGGCTTGATTTTGAATTGAAAATTGGAAATCCTTGAGCTTGAGATGTTCTTGGAGTTTTGGGCACGGGGGCCAATGGACTTCCATTTCAAAGTCCTCTGGATCTAGTAACCATAGAGGTTGATCCCAGATAGGTAGGGAGGAATCCGTTGGTTTGGTAACGGAACTAGAAAACTTGGAGCAATGTGACCGACACCAGATGGGAGAATCAAGTACACAATTGCATTTAATTTAATAGAATTTACAAGAAATCTATCCATCTTGTTGAATTTTAATAACAGTCCTTACATTTGGTATTTACAAGAAATCTATCCATCTTGTTGAATTTTAATAACAGTCCTTACATTTTGTATTTACAAGAAATCTATCCATCTTGTTGAATTTTAATAACAGTCCTTACATTTGGTATTTACAAGAAACCTGTCCATCTTGTTGAATTTTAATCTCAGTCCTTACATATCTCCAGACCCAAACTTTCCGGCCTGATACCTCTCGCTCGCAAAAGCGATGTATTTGATACCAAGCTAGATATTATCTGATCATTGGCAACACTCTTTACCGTCGTGGTATCGATATGATTTTATGGACGTGCCTCACACATGAGGAAGCCGAGAAAGCATTGCATGATTACCATTCAGGTGCTTGTGGTGGACACTTATCTGGATATGATACCACACAGAGAATTATCCATGTTGGTTACTTTTGGCCAACTATATTCAAAGATTGTATTATTTCCATCAGAAGTTGTCACGCATGCCAGATTTATGATCAAAAAACTAGATTACCACCTACACCATTGCATCCAGTCGTTGCTGTTGGACCATTCGCCAAATGGGGCATTGACTTCATGACATGTAACCCCACCTTGGCTAGGGGGCATGGGTATATTATAGTTGTCGTTGACTATTTTACCAAATGGGTTGAGGCAATGCCAACATTAAACAACAGTGGCAAAATGACTGCTCTTTTCTTTTTTAACCATGTGGTTGCTCAGTATATCGCATTGACTAAACTTCTCTCTGATGCCATTTCACTTGGCATTCATCGAATCATCATTAGGTTGGACTCACAACTCATTGTACTACAACTAAAAAACATTTATACTGTTCGAAATCCAACAAATTTTCGTATGTTCCTTAGAGTTCATATTTTGGAAAGGCACTTTGAATACATTCAATATCAACATATTTCCATAAACTTTAACACATTAACTGATTCTATAGCAAATTATGTGTTAAATAGACATTTGCGATATATGTAAAAGTAACATTTTCAATTCACATCACCAGTTGAATAGGATTGCACATAACCATAGAAAACTCTGAAAGTAAAATAGATAAGTGTTTTAAAAGTTTTTACAAAATTTGTGTCCAAGACACGTTTGTTCATCTGACCCAAAAAACTCAAAATTCATGCGAAACATCCTAAGTAGATATAGTGGTGCTCATGATAACAGGCCACAGCCTATGCTATTATGTGCAAAAGCCTCGCCCAGTGGCTAGGAACACCAATAGTGTGGTGTTGCAGCCTCATAGGTAACTCCTCGATATGGACATTTGGAATACCAAGGGTTAATCTCTCTATGTGATCCTGCAAGTCTTCCAGGGTCTCAGCCAAATCTATGTCCTGGAGAACTGCTCTCCCAATGTTTCTCCGTGTTGGCCCACCTGCACCCTGTTGGTTCCCCACAGGTCGAATAGTACCCATGTCTGCATGCATGAGAATGATTTTAGTTTAGTCTTGGAAACATTAAAAACACAAAAAAAACATGTAGAAACTTGAAAAATAAATAAAAAAATTGGTCAAACAATTTACCTATAGCACCCCATTGTGCTCCAATTGGTAGAATCAAATCTTAATCTCCATGGAAATCCATCCCTGAGTATGGATGCTCCTCGATGATGAGATGTTGTCGATCGAGCCAACTAAATAATGCAGTGGAAAAAATGATTGTTGACTGACCCGCATGTCGTGCCATCAATTCGACCCACCTCTGCATACGTGGATCTCTAGGACCAGCTACACCGAGTGATACATGTTGTCATTGCATCAATGGGATTCTCTCTAGGGTAAAAGTGATTAAGATCAAACCATAGCATAAATTATTTTTCTTACCACTTTTTACCTTGGTCAGTTGTTCTTTTAGTGAAGAAAGCACGACCTCGCACTAGTTGAATACCTTTGGCTCTAGACACTCAAGTGCATATTGCATATATGATCTGTTCGCCAGATGTAGTATCACACTGCTAGCCAATTTTGTGATTGTGAAGAGGATCATTCTCAAAGGAAAATCACCTACATAATATTTATTTTCCCATCCTTACTAGGTTGTGTGCCTTTCCGACAAAACTTTCGAATGTAATCTCTCACCGTTTCACCTCCACGGGAAAATCCAGAAAGTGAGATGGGGGCACCTTGCCTCGACAGTCTGGTAAGAAAGTAAATATCATCAATGGTAATAGGGACCACTTATCCCTTATGTGAAATGTCTAATCTGTTAGATCCCATGCATGAACAAGGAACTGTAATAGTTCTATTTGTTGCCTCATTTCGGACAACTTGAAGTATTTGAGTAACCCACAGTTCTTAAGGGCCTCAACTATACCTGGAATGTTTAGGGAAACCATGTCTTGTTCTTAATGCTCTCTTACTTGCCATGTAATCAAAATTCTAATCCGATGAAAGCCTGAAACACAATCATAAGCTTAGTTAGGATCCTTTCCATGCAAAAAATAAGTCAAATTTTAGAGCAAACAGCTAAATCAAAATTGGGAAATTTGCCCAGCATAGCCTAGGCATAGAGACAGTGTGCTGCAGAGCAGGAAGTATTCTATCGGGGTGCCCTTCAGCACAGTCTTCAATGTGAAAGCCTGCGCTGATCCAGGGTGAAAAAATGAAACCCCAGATGCCACAAAAAACCCTAAAGTTTACATGAAATGACTAAAGAATGACCTAAAAAGAAAGAGGAGGGGTAGATCTCCTACCTGGTCTGAACGACACAAGAAATGGTCCACATAATCTCTCGCAATTAGCTGATGAAGTTTCACCTTCGCTAGACTCATTAAAACATCACATATATTATCCCCCTCGAGCTTGATAAAAAATAAATAGGTATTGGTTAGCAATTATTGGGGAAAATGGGAAAAAGGGGAAAGTCACTTTATGGTAGCAGGTCGCTCTTGAACATGACACTTTCACTCCATCATCGTGACTGTTTGGGTTGGGTTATCAACTTGATGGTTATCATACCGTTGGTCTATCATACCATCCATCACTTTTTTTTGGGTCAATGCTACCGATTCATTTTAGTGTCGTCGATATTTTCAAGAGAAGTCATCCAGTCAAAATTCATCCTTTGCAATACCATAAATCTTCATTTTCATGATCGCCATTCCTGAACTTTGTGTCATCAGTCAAATTCCATCTCCAAAATCATTACACTCATTTTGTGTTGTTGATTTGGGATACATCAAGGCCCTCCTACGATGAGTCACTTCTTGTCGACATCAACACATTATCCAAGAAGTTGACTTAGAAACACCCTTCTAGTACCTTGAGGCTTGCATACATCAATGGCAGGTTTCTCTCTTATAGCGATAGGTTGACATCAATGGCCTTCGACCGAAAGAATTTGTATGGTGTTCGACATCAAATCATCCATTCACACCATGCAGAATGTATTGCAATACCTTGAGGATAATTATCATTATTGGTGATTTCTCTCGCGTTTGTTAACAGATTACATCATTGGTTGGTAATCAGAAGGTGTCTTCCCATGTTTGACTTCAGATCATATATTCACATGGCCAAACTCGTACTTGAGCAAACGATTGAACGAGATAGAAGACCCCGAATCTAGTTTCATCCATTCGGGTTGCGGTTTCAAGAGTACTAAATCATATGTACAATGACTTTACATTGATGGTCATTCTGATCATGGGTCTATATCTAGAGACGCCTGTCTTTGTACATGGAATGAAAGTTTATAAGCTGAGCATGGACATTCCTTCCCTCAATTATTCATGTAAAAATCAAAATATCATGATATATGTATTATAATTGATGCAGGTCACCTTCTATTTCGAAATCTCCTCATCACATGGTAAAGCATTTCATTCGACATTGGCATTTTTCTGACTTCATGCTTTAGGGGGCAACTGTCACAAATCCATTTGGGCACATCACTCCCATCATCCAGATTAGTGTTTTAGGGCTCATCAAACCCTAATTTCAGTTGCTACATGCCCTAAACAAGTCACCCTTTTGAATGCCTCCTTCCTAGATAGTTTCATGACATGAAGACAACCTGAAATGACCTCTAAAGGGACCAGCGCAGGTAGACCCATGTAAGGGTGCACTGCAGAGCAGTTGAGTCCGTGCCAGGGTGCTATGTAAAGCACTTAGGCCTCCTTTCACCCGCGTTGGGCGAGATTGAGCGAAATTCACATAGGGTTTGGGGAATATTCTTTTCTTTTGGAGTAATCTAGAAGGTTCCTTCACTTATCAACTCCTATGAGCTCGAAAATGGATGAGAAATGAGTTAAGATACATCCTATCCTCTCATCCCTCCCTCCATGGAACCTTTTTTAAGTATGGAAGGCCATTCAATACCACCATTTATGACAAAACCTCCTTCATCTCCCTATAAATTGACCACTCATATAAGTGATCAAGGGCTAGATTATGTTGAATTGTAAGGAGATAATGTCGCTATGAGAATTGGCATTGAAGCAAGTATTGTAATGCTACAAGTTTTTCATGCTTTTGATGTGATGTGGATGGGATCCAAGCTGGAGGAATGACTTTGAATCAAACAAAATGGTTGTAATTCCTTCTTCTATTCAATAAAGCATTTGACCCTTTCTCCCATATGTTTGTATTGTCTTATAATGCTTATATGTGTGAAATGTATCTGATTCCATTCACTTATATTCAATAGATCTTTTGCTTTGATCGGTTCTTTGCCTTTTTTTTGTGTTTACAGGTACTTCTCAAGCGTGTTAAGTACGGCAAGGAGCGATAGGATCAATACAAAGGGGACAAGAGGAAAGTGGAACTACAAGTAGGTCTTCTCATCTTCTTTATCTTATCTATTGCTTATAGGAAAAGGCTAAAATTCTTTAAAATGTTGTTCTATATATGGCTACTTATCTAGGAATTAGTATTTACCCGTAGATACCAAATTCTCCAAAAAAAGGGGACAGTGTGTAGCCCCTCGCATCCCTCCTCCATGACCCCACGGGCTCGTGGGGGTGGAGAATCGGGTCTCCACCTCCCATAGGTCTGTTGGGCCATTGGGGTAGGGTGAGAGGGGCTACGCATCGAGCCTCCACCGCCACGGACCCGTTGGGCCGCAAGGGTGGGGCAGGAGCGGTTTCACATCAGGAATCCACCCCCATGAGCCCGTTGGGCCATGGGGGTGGGGCAGGAGGGGCTACGTGTCGAGCCTCCACCCGCACAGGCCCATTGGACTGCAGGGGTGGGGCTGGAAGCGATTGCATTTTTTTAATTTTTTTTTTTGTTTTTAACTTTTTTTAAAAGGTTGTGTTTTACAAAATTATTTGTGAGTTATGATTATTTGATGCAGGAGCATCCAGCTCAACATTATCGATGCATTCTAGTAGACATAGGGGGTCTTATGTTTCAAGGAAGTTGGTTTCCCAAGTATTGGATTTATGTAATTATTTAATGTTTTGAGTGATTTTAATGAGAATAGATATTAATTGAATATTGTGAGGCTTTATTGTAAATGTTCTCGAATGTAGGAGAACATAATATATTTAGGATAGTTGAGTGATGAGAGGATTGAGAATTGATTGTAAATCCTAGCTTAGGAGTCAGTTTATGATTTTGCAGATTTGAGAGAATCCTTAGGGATGAGAAAGGGATTTTAGGATTTTGTTGAGAGATTTAGGGATCTAAACCAGAAATTGATTTTAGAAAACCTTTGTATAAATGTAATCCTAAAAGGCATGAACAAAGGTTAGAGAGGCTAAATAGGAAAATAGATAGCAGATTAGAGTGTTTGTAAGCCTACGGGCAGATTAGGAAATAGAGGCCACCGATGTTGAAGATCAGGCTAGAGAGACAAAGATCTCATTCTGTAATTCATTGTTTGTAATTATATATATATACAGGGATTAATTAAAATTATGTATAAGTGCGTAATTGAGTGTTGAAGGATGAATCAAGTGTATCTGAGAAGTGTATATATAAATTTATGCAGGAAAGTGCAGTAAACGTAAAGAGGCAGAGCATAGAGGAGGAAAACGAAATAGAGGCTTGAAATGGATCTTTGAATCCATTCGAGGAGTTAAGTAAAGTTATGAATTGATTGTAATAAGGAAATCAAGAAGCTAAGTGAAGCAGAAGTGGATTGAGCAGCGGAAGGCCGAAACCATTCAAAACCTGGAACAGACAAAACCTTGAAGAAGTACGTAAAATTTAAGTTAAGTGGAAGAATGGAGGAGTGAAGACTGATGCTCAGGAACCGTTGGATCTGGGAAGATCAATGGCTGATAGCTAATCGCTAATCGCATTATCAGCGGTTTCACGAGGTAGAGGTCGGTCAATGTATGTGCGATACGCTGATAGCGATAAGCCGATCAATGACCAGAGATCGACGTGATCGCTTATCGGAAGTCGGAGGCACAAGGGTTAGCAGCGATGTTAGTGGTGTTGCGATATCACCGATAGCAATTATTGGCGATCGGGCATCAGGTTGATCAGAGTTCGGAATGATCGAGACCAGAGAGGAATGCGACATGTGATAAGCGGACCCGATAACATTATAGGGGCAGTTTATTATGATTTGAGTTCCGGAATGTTATGTTATTTCATATCGAGGATGTGAAGGGTTCATGCGTAAGTTGACCGTAGAGGCAGCGATATAGCAATTGCGATAAAGGCGTGCATCGGGAAACGTGACAAGGCTCATGGGAACTGGAAAAGGGTATGTTTACATAGTTTTCCTTTGTAAATGGATTTAAAAGGAAATTGTGTGAAAAAATGTTTTTATGTGTTATGTGTATATTAACCAATGGTTTAAGAGGGGGTTCTATATATATATATATATATATATATATATATATATATATATATATATATATATATATATATATATATATATATATATATATATATATATAGATATATATATATATATATATATATATATATATATATATATATATATATATATATATATATATATATACGGGCTTATGGGTTCAATACATTATATATTGGTTATGAAGACTTAATGAGTCCCGATACGAATGATTTAAGGGAAGACTTTAATAAAGTCTTCAATGAAGGTTTAAGGGTGATTTAAAAGTCCCAATAGGAGGTATTGGCAGGGTGATTGAGTTCCAAAACAATGGAACTATAAAAAGGGGCCTCATTCATCTTTAGATTCGAAGTTTTGACCTGATGGGTCATAGAAATTCCTGGGTAATGGTATTTATGCATGAATATGCATACTGTGGGTATGCGCAGGGGAAACCCTGCGTCATATTTTGTATCAGAGCTGAATTATAAATGAACCATTTGGTATAAGGCAGAACAAAGCAATTCTATATGAAAGTTTCTTGAAAGAATTCAGAACTGAGAGATGTGTATGCAAGAAAGGGAGATTAGATTCTAATATGACAGTCAAGCAACCAGAGTATAGCTGGGAGAATGGAGAAGAACAGTTAAGTTCTTAGAGCCATGTGAGGTAGAATTAAGCAGAGATTGCAGAGACAAGAAGAGTCTACAACGATGTTTGAAGAAGGGAGATTCACTCGGATGTGAAGAATGAATGGAGAAATCAGGCAGGTATTGTGTTTATTTAATCCTGATGTGAGATTTGCTGACAAAGAAATAGACTAAAGAATGATGGTTGTAGCTAATGAAGTATCTCAGCAAAAGGAGATTAAGCCATAAGAAGTAGTAATGGAAGGAATTGTTAAGGATTTCTGAGTGGAAAGAAAACTCAACACGAAGGAATTGTTGCTAATAGTTAAGATTTGTCAAGATAAAGTCGGAAGATTGGAAGAAGGGATCATATTCTAAAATCTAATTGATAGTAGCTGAATATTGAGGATTTGTGCAAATGGAAGCATAACGATCTGCTGAAACAAATTTGTAGAAACAGTGAGATTCTATAGGTAAGTGAAGGTATGTAGTTTTGTATAATGATTAGCAGATACTGAAAGAATGAAATTTTATAGCAAGATTATAGTAGTTAAACTATAAGAGGGATGTTTGTAAGTTTTTGAAGCAACAGAGGTTGAAGATACAGCTGAAAGCTAGTGGAAAGGACAATCCATTCAAAAGTGCAAGCGAATGGAAGGACAAGATCAGATGGAGATCTTGAAGGTAAGATGATATGGTTTTATTCTAATTAGATTGAAGATTAGAAGATTGTAGTCTTTGCATTGAGGCAGAAGTATTATTGCAACTCCCAAAAAGTAATTCCACTGAGGATGTAGTAGAATTGTTAAGAGATAAAGGAAGCTGGTGAAAGTTTCTAAGAGAAGGCAGAAATGTGGCAGAACCTTGAGGAATTCCAACAGAGATTGGATAAAGAGGACAATTATATTCTTGGAAAATGCAGATGAGTTGAAGCCCAGAAGGAGCAAAGAGAAGTGCTCAAAGGAGGTTCCAGAGATAGAGAACCAATTGCTTGCCAAAATACTGAGTGAGGAGAGCTTGGTGAGGTAAGTGGCAGCAGGACAGGACTTGTTGTTGAAGAGGCTTTAGTGAAACTCATAGTTAAGTGAGTGAGAAACTCATAGAGATGGAAAGGATGATGACTAGTGATAGTCATAACAGAGGTTCTGAAAGAGACCACAGTAGAGGACAAAATGAGAAGGATGCCAAGGAAAATGGCATACAAAGACAGTTAAGCAAAGAGGAATATCAGAGGGAGAAGGTTGAGATAGTTGTTAAGCTTAAGGTGTTAATGGAGATGTTGCAAAAGAATGAAGCAGACCAGAAACATGGTTATGTGATGAGAAAGAAAGTGAAGTGGCAGAGGCTATAAGAGAAGAGGAGTCAGCAAGAGAATATGCAGTTAATAAAGGAGCTAAGAGAACTTGAATAGATTATAGATGTCAAATAGAGGATATAGAAGCTTGAAAGAATTGAGCTACAACAAAAGGAAGATGTTGAAGAGGATGTTGAAGTTTCGATATGTGAACCAGAAAGTGGACCATTACTTTTTGAAAGTGATGAAGAGCTAGAGGAGTTGAATCATATGAATGATTTGAAGCAACCAGAAGACTTGATGACTGAAGCATCAAGTGAGACTGGAGGGTCTTATATTTTTAAAACTAATGATTTGTGTATGATTGTAGGTTTGGAAGAAGATAGACAATCTTTTAAAGTTGTCAAAGATGTGAAAGAATACCTTCCAGAAGATGAAAGTTTTGAAGCAGAATATGACAAAGAGGCTGGGAAAGAATCAGTTCATTACCATGGACAAGTACAAAGAAGCATCATTGAAACAGATGATGAGGAGGAGAGGTTAGCTTACAGACTCAAGAGTTCTTTGAGTTTGAATCAGCATACTGACATGCTGATAGAAGAGGAGAGATCAGAGCGACACATTGAAGTGTTGCTAAAGGGAAAAGAGGTACAAAGGCCTTATATTTTTTATTATAATGATTGTGTTATAATTGAAGATGTTGTTGCAAAAGTTGGAACATATTTGGCACAGGTGGACAGCCAAATGAAGGAAGAGGAGGAAGCACGTCTACTGAAGGATGTCAAGAAAGATTTAGCAGAAGAAGAAGAACCATGTGATGATGGATTAATAACAAATGAAGTAACGGAAGATTGTGTAAAATTTCCAAAGTTCACTCCAAGTAAAATCATTGAGTTATATAGAGAATTAGAATTTCAAAGGAGGAAGTTGGAAGAGCAGAAGATGAATGTCCAGGATAGATTACTGAAGAAGGATGACAAAACAGTTGTCATAAATAATAAACAAGAAGAAGTTGACAGATGCAGAAAATAGAGGCAAGAAATTGTTCTAAAAGACAATGTAGGAGCAACAAAAAAGGTGCAAAACAACAATAAAGAAGAAGGTAAAGATAAAAGGAAGTGATCAGATTAAGTGAAGAACAAGCAAGAAGGAGAGTTCAACAATCAAGATATGAAAATAATCAACAGACAAAGGATAGACTGGATAGAGAGATTGAGTTGATAAGAAGATTAATGATGAAAGTGTCTCAGAGAAAGACAACAGCAAGAAAAGAGAGGAGTGACAACAAGAAGAAAATAGTAGCAGACTTTGAGAGCAAGGAAAGTGGAGCATTACAACATAAAGTATGGAGACTTGGAGAACAACAGCAGATAACAACAACAATAGAGTGATTGAAAAGCAAGGACAGATCACAAAATAAAGTTTGGGATCCAGGAGGAAACAATTATCCAAACTTATGACCAGGTGGTCATAAATTTTCTTACATGGGGAGTCTAATGCAGGAGCATCCAACTCAACATTATCAATGCATTCTAGTAGACATAGGGGGTCTTATGTTTCAAGGAAGTTGGTTTCCCAAGTATTGGATTTATGTAATTATTTAATGTTTTGAGTGATTTTAATGAAAATAGATATTAATTGAATATTGTGAGGCTTTATTGTAAATGTTCTCGAATGTAGGAGAACATGAGAGATTTAGGATAGTTGAGTGATGAGAGGATTGAGAATTGATTGTAAATCCTAGATTAGGAGTCAGCTCATGATTTTGTGGATTTGAGAGAATCCTTAGGGATGAAAAAGGGATTTTAGGATTTTGTTGAGAGATTTAGGGATCTAAACCAGAAATTGGTTTTAGAACCCCTTTATATAAATGTAAGCCTAAAAGGCATGAACAGAGGTTAGAGAGGTTGGATAGGGAAATAGATAGCAGATTGGAGTGTTCGTAAGCCTACGAGTAGATTAGGAAATAGAGGCCACTGATGTTGAAGATCAGGCCAGAGAGACAGAGATCTCATTCTGTAATTCATTGTTTGTAATTATATATATACAAAGTTTAATTAAAATCTCGTATAAGCGCATAATTTACTGTTGAAGGATGAATCAAGTGTATCTGAGAAGCGTATATATAAATTTATGCAGGCAAGTGTAGTAAACGCAAAGAGGGAGAGCACAGAGGAGGAAAACGAACCAGAGGCTCGAAATTGATCTTTGAATCCATTCGAGGAGTCAAGTAAAGTTATGAATTGATTGTAATAAGGAAATCACGAAGCTAAGTGAAGCCGAAGTGGATTGAGCAGTGGAAGGCCGAAACCATTCAAAACCTGAAACCCACAAAACCTTGAAGAAGTACATAAAATTTAAGTTAAGTGGAAGAATGGAGGAGCAAAGACTAATGCTCAGGAACCATTGGATCTGGGAAGATCAGTGGCTAAGATGTAATCTCTAATTGCATTATCGACAGTTTCATGAGGCAGAGGTCGGTCAATGTATGCACAATAAGCCGATAGTGTTAAGTCAATTGGCAATCGGACATCGGCGTGATCGCTTATCGGAAGTTGGAGGTGCAAGGGTTAGCAACGATGTTCGTGGTGTTGCGATATCGCCGATAGCGATTATCGGCGATCGGGTTGATCGAAGTTCAGAATGATCGAGACTAAAGAGGAATGCGGCATGCAATAAGTGGACCCGATAATGTTATAGGGGCAGTTTATTATGATTTGAGTTCCAGAATGTTATGTTAATGCATATCGGGTATGCGAAGGGTTCATATGTAAGTTGACCGTAGATGCAACGATATAGCAATTGTGATAAAGGAGTGCATCGGGAAATGTGACAAGGCTCGCGTGAAGCGAAAAAGGGTATGTTTACATAGTTTTCCTTTGTAAATGGATTTAAAAGGAAATTGCGTGAAAGAAGGTTTTTATGTGTTATGTATATATTAACCAATGGTTTAAGAGGCGGTATATATATATATATATATATATATATATATATATATATATATATATATATATATATATATATATATTCTTATGGGTTCAATACATTATATATTGGTTATGAAGACTTAGTGAGTCCCGATACGAATGATTTAAGGGAAGACTTTAATAAAGTCTTCAATGAAGGTTGAAGGGTGATTTAAAAGTCTCGATAGGAGGTATTGGTGGGGTGATTGAGTTCCAAAACAATGGAACTATAAAAAGGGGCCTCATTCATCTTTGGATTCGAAGTTTTGACCTGATGGGTCATAGAAATTCCTGGGTAATGGTATTTATGCATGAATATGCATACTGTGGGTATGCGCAGGGGAAACCCTGCATCATTATTTATCATTCTTAGATTTTGTTTTGTTTTTTTTTTAATTTACTGATTTATATATATGTGTATATTTTTTGCAGGAAAATGTTATCAAGGAAGATTTATGTGAATCTTTATGAACCAAAGACTGCTAAAATTAAAGGTGGATCCTCAAAAAACATTTCTTAATGAACCAAACCTAAGCTAATAACTAAAAATATATCAAGTTCCTCAAACGATAAGAAGATGATTTCATACTGGAAGAAATCAAAAGAAGTGAAACAAACAGAAAATGTAGGGTATGTGAAAGATAGAGAAGGTGAACAACATTTGCGAATATATCTATATGTTGATATCCCTAATGATAGTGGACTTTATGAGTTGTTGGGAAAATTCATAGACATATGTTTGATACTGGACACTGAAGTTGTTTATATACTTACAAAACCGCCCAAGTCACATAACAAGATTAAATATCAATTATCATTGTCAATGTATGACATGACAGAATAATCTACAAAGATGTGTAAACAAATCATTAATGAGATTGCACAAGATATGGTAAGTATTTTTATTTATATTTATGTGTTTTGTGTTATTGTATTGTATCATTACATTTTTATAACTTAGTTTTTATTGACATATGATATTTTGTTTGACATAATTTTATTGAAAAACTTTCAATTATGTTGGGAGGAATTCATTTCATAGAGAAATATATTATAAATGTTGTCAGCAATTTCTACTTAGGGTCAGAAGAAGATATGCAAACAAGCAAAAAATAGTAATTCATGATGCTACAAAACTACATCCAAAGGATCAGCAAAGAATGTCTATAGTGGATAAATCTAGGAGAAGTACACAAGTTACTTTTGAAGATGAAACTGATGCTGAAGAATATGTTTCCATTACTGAGGATGACATTAAAACTTATGATAGAAAGGAGAAGAGCCATAAAATACCAAAACTAAAAATTCTAAGGAATATCTATGTTCTTGTTAATGGTGAGAATGTTACGTATCTAGAAGAAAAGAGGAGGAAGAAAATGAAAGTTGATCATTCTCAAATAGTCAAGGCCAATAATGAATATCCTAGTGAAAATTCAAAAGAAAGCACGGAAATCATTACACCAGGAGCTGATTTAGAAGATGGCATTATTAAAACAAAACAAAATGTCATTCAACATAACTTGACAAATTCAAAATTAATTGAGGGTGGTTGTACATTTAAGATTAATGTGAGACAAATCTATAATCCAAGTGAAGGACAATTTAAATATCAAATCAGAAAGCCACACCACCTACATGTTCACAACTTGAAGGCATTGATGGGGTACAATCCATATGCTCATGTGGTTAATTATGTGCTTCTTGTTGATCCAGTTCAAGTTCCCAACAAAGAAGAATTTGATAAGTCAAAATATTTTGAATACATTTATTATGTGCTTGGGGGGAACCATTCTGTAGAAGCTCAAAGGAAATTGATGGAGGAATATCCCAATAACCAACATTTTGAAACAATGAAATGTATCATTTATGCTGGTTTACATATACGGAAGAAAAGTTATTAGCATGGGATCATAATACAAATAATGAATATGGGATGTCTTTGAGTTTCATCCAAAGGGTTAGATTTATTCATAATGAATTTGAAGAAACATGTGGTGGGGATAAGATAAATGTTACTCTAGAATTTTGAAAGGAATGTTGTATGGAAATAGGCTATCAAATTGAGGAAAAAATCAATTCGAAAGGTGGGAAAGTAAATTCTTATATATTCAAAAGTATTGATAACATTTTCTAGTTGGCATTTAGAACTGGAGAGGTATGGGAATTGAGTAATGAGATTTTTAGCATGTGGGAGAACATTAGCGTTTAAAACTAGAAGGTCAAAACATCGAAATCATTGATATGTAGCAGCAGTAAATCAACTCCCGAAACGAAGAAGTTTCTAGAAGATATGGCAATCACACCTTGGAGAGCATTGCAAGGAGTGAAGGATGTAATTTTTTTCAAAGCAATAGTATCTCGTGTGAAGTCAGGGGAATTATCATTGGACGAAATGTGTGAGGAATTTCAAAAGTAAGTTTGTTGAATTATTTTTACTTATTTCTAGATTATAATTTTCTTTTAAATATAACATATTGTTCTTGGTAGTATTTGTTATACATATCATTATATTAAATTTTTTTACTTTATCTATTAATTTACAAAGTTTACATGAAAATACAAGAACAAATGGTTAAATTATAGAATGAATATAGTTGGGATGATGTTGTACACAACTACCCATATTCAAGTTCTACGTCAATACTAAAAGATTTTTATCTTGCATTTAAAAAGGTATGCCGATTTTTACATTCATTTTATTCATCTGTATACTATTTTTATTTTTTAACTTTTACATATATTTTTTTATTTTATTAAATATGAGGAAGGACGCAAATGGAGCACCAGATAGTTTCAGAAGCTTTATTGAAAAAATTAAGATCGAAAGACTAAGAAAGCAGCGTCTTAGGAATGTTGAACTTAATCCAACTCTTACACATTTAATTTAGAATGGGCTTGAAACTATTCAATATCAACTAATACAAGGTGATTGTGAATACATTGCTAAACTCATACTTAAAAGGGATTATTCCCTAGTTATTACAGATATTCCCCATGGTTTCAATATCCCAAACATTGACTATGATAGTGACCCTTATACTTATCAAGCTCTTAGTAAAGTGGTTGTGGGATTTGTAGAAGTCACATCATCACCATTACGGAGATTTTTGACATTACATTCAGACACACAATTGGCAATGTTATTGACAAGATTTAAGGGGAAAACAAACTCAAGAATGCAGCTTAGATGGTAAGACGTTGAAATTGTATGTTTGATTAATGTTAAAAAAATCATTTATGTACAAGTTAATTGAAATTTTACTATTTCATGTTACAGGCAAAAGTCAAATCTTCTTAACCTTGAAGACCAACCAATTATAAATGATTGTGAATTCATCCATATTGATAGTTGGACAATGGATGATAGTTATAAATCTATGCTTCTCAATTGGGTAGATGGAAAGAGTCATAGCCAAGTACTGGTTTATGATGTTGTTGTGAAAAATCTAACATATGAAGATACAGAAGCAAAATGAGAGATAGTTAACATTTATCAAAAACCACAGTCATTTATTAACTATCTTATAGACTTATGTTCAAATGAAGGAGATTGGGTTCTAGATTTATTTTCAAGCTTAGGTAAGTTTTATTATATAGAATTGAATTTCAATATCTTCTTTCTTCATTTATATGTCAGCATACTAACTTACTTCATTATTTTTGTTGTGCTTGATAATTAGGTACAACACTAGCATGTTGCCTGCAAAAAGGAAGAAATTGCATTGCCATTGAAAAAGATCCAGTATAGTGCAAATTTATTCAACAAATAATTAATGCTCTTTAATTTCTTCCAGAGGCAATGCAAGAAATTAGGTTGAGGAAAGGGGATTTTAATGAATCACGTGTGGCAAAAACGGCAAAGGAACCTCAACCACCATTAGATGTAATGATTGGAAAGACATACGTTGGAGATTCACAAACATCAAAGATCCATCAGAAGAGGAAAATGAGGAAAATGAAGCAGAAAATATTGTGGAAGAAGATAATGATGAAACTCTAGAGGATGAAGAGTTTGGATCATGTGATATTGTTGATTGAATTTAAGTTATGCTTGCAAATCAAACTCATTTTTTGTAACCATTAATTAGTTATACTTGTAATCTTTTGACTTTGACATTTTATGAGAAGAATAAGTATTCAGTTAATGTTGTTATATTTTCAATATTTGTATTATGTGATTTTCACTTTAATTTTTATGTGAATCATTCTTTTTTGAAAAAAATCATGATTATTATTATTTTTTGACATGAAATTCATTAAAAAAAACTATTATTTAACCATTTTTCTGTTACATTTTTCCTATAAAAATTGTGACTTTGACATGTCATTTCTAGCAAAAAATTATTGAAATGTGTAATTTTTTAGTTATATTTATGTTCAAAATGTTTATTTTTATATCAATTGTTAAAAATTATTTTGTTTTTTAGAGACAATTATTTGATGTGCAATGAAAATTAATTAACGATATATAAATATGTAGAATATTGAAACTTTAAAGTATTGACCTTCTTCTTTAATTATGCAAAAAAATAAAAACCTCACTACAAAAAAAAATTAAAAGAAAAGCAACAAAATATGAAGAAGAAGACCACTTCAAAAATGTTAAATTTAGAAATTAATTATTCACATTTGATACATTAGAAAATTTAAAGTAAAAAAATAAGCCTTTTAAAAAAAGGGCTAGATACGGAATCAACACTATTAAAATCAACAAGCAAATCACTAACATTCTAAAAACTTGTTATGAAACCATCTCACAAAAAGATAGAAAAGATAGATCAACGACTTAGAAATCAGCCTCTTCGAGGGGGCAACCTCCTTTACATTACACAAATGAACAATTCTTGGATGATACAAATGGAAAAACCTCCTTTCTATATATAGGAGTCTAAGGGGTCACAATATAACCAAAGCCGACCTAACAATAATAATATAAGGGCGCAAAAATAACAATAGTGGGCTTCTATGGGGCACAATAATAACAATATGGGGACAACAGGGGCACAACAATAACAATAAGGGATATAATGGCAATAGTAATTGGGGAATCACTAGTATTATTGGTACCTAACATGCCCCTCTCCTTCAAAAAAGTGTTGTCCTCAACACTTGAGTAGTTATGGATGCTTCTGTATAAAATTCTCATCCTCCCATGTGGAATATTCAACGGGCAAGTTCTTCCACTTGATGAGATACTGTGAAATTAGTCGATTTCGTAGTTGTCGGCTTCTTGTTTCTTTGACTGCTTCAGGTTCCAATATGATTTTTCCTTCCTCATCAACTTCTAGCAATATTATTTGAACTGGGAGCTTGTCACCTATAACCTTCTTTAAGCATGACACATGGAAAATTGGATGCACTCGGGAAGCTACAGGAAGCTCCAATTTGTATGCCATAGTACTTATCTTTTGCAACACCTTGTATGGCCCATAAAACTTTGGTGATAATTTATTATCCTTCTTAGCTTGTTTGAGGGACATTTTTTTTATATGGTTGTTTCCGTAGGAATACCCAATCACCTACACAAAAACTTCTTTCGCTGCGATGTTGATCTACCTGCAGTTTCATTCTATTCTACGCCAAGGTGAGGTTATCCTTTAAGAGTTGGAGAGCTTGTTGTTGATGCTCGATGTGATCATCCACTGCTTGAACCTTAGAATTTTCTCTTAAATATGATGTGATGGATGGTCGATGATATCCATAAAGTTCCATAAATGGGGTCATTTTTGTCGCAGTATGGAAGGAAGTGTTATCCCACCATTCAGCCAGAGGAAACCATTTGACCCATTGTGTCTATTTATCATATACAAAGCAACGAAGATATACTTCCAAACATCTGTTTACTCTCTCAGTTTTCCCATCAGATTGAGGATGATAAGATGAGCTATGAGCTAACTAAGTAACAAGACAAGAAAATAATTCTGTCCAAAAATTTCCAGTGAAAATGGGATCTCTGTTGCTTACAATAATCTTTGGTTTTCCGTGTAGCTTTTGAATTGTTTCCATTATAAATGCAGTAGAAACTGTACTCACTTTAAATGGATGAGATAATGCACAAAAGTGTACATACTTGGTGAGTCTGTCAACTACCAGCATGATAACACTCTTTCCTTTGGAATTGGGTAAACCTGTGATAAAATCCATTGAAACCTCCTCCCAACGTTGGCTTGGAATGGATAAAGGTTGTAATAGACCTGGGGTCTTAATTTTTTCAAATTTATTTTGTTGGCAAACCAAACGTTCCACCACAAAATTTTGAAGGCCATCCCCAAAAAATTCCTTCTTAACCCTGTGGTAAGCTTTTAGAAATCCTGAGTGCCCTCCTAAGGGAGAGGTGTGCAATTCCCAAAGAATCTTTTGTTTGAGTTGGGAATTCTTACATAGGTATAACCAATCTTTGTACCATAATGAATCATTTTTCCAGCTAAATGTATCAGATGTACTGTGATCTTGATGTAACTTTTTAATGAGTGCCCACACTTCTTTGTCATTCTTCCATTCATCCCTTGCTTCGTTTATCCAATCTGGTTGGATAATAGAAATAGCACAAAGAAATGCTTCCACATCCTCATCCTTTCTTGAGAGTGCATCTGCCACAACATTTTTATTCCATTTTTGTAGATTATTTCAAAGTCATAACCCAACATCTTTGTGACTCGTTTTTGCTACTTTTCTAAAGATAATGTTTGTTCTAAAAAGTATTTAAGACTATCATGACTTTTTTTTACCTTGAAGTGTCTTCCCATTAGGTAGGGTCACCATTTATTAAGTGCATGTAGTATTTCCAACATTTCCTTCTCATAAATAGCTTTGTGTAAATACTTTCCTTTGATTGGATGAATTTCAAAAGCAATGGGTCTTTCTTCTTTCAATAAAACAACACCAATTCCATTTCCTGAGGAGTCACATTCCACAATAAAGGTTTTTGTGAAGTTTGGTGTAGCTAAGACCGGTGCTTGGTACATTGCCTCTTTAAGATGTTCAAAGGCCTTCATTGTGTCTAGAATCTATGAAAATTCATCTTTATTCAATAATGTTGTTAGAGGTGCTGCTATTCTCCCATAATTCTTAACAAACTTGCAATAATACCCTATCAACCCGAGAAATCCTCGTCGATGATTTATGGATGTGGGGATTTTCCATTCCTTAATGGTTTTAATTTTTCTTGCGTATACCTTAACACCTTCATGAGATACAATATGACCCAAATATTCCACCTCTTGTACTCCAAAGAAACAGTTGGAGAATTTTGCATATAATTGTTTCTCCTCCAATAATTTGAGCACCCTATCAACATGTTGAACATGGTCCTTCCAAGACTTGCTATAGATTAGTATATCATCAAAAAATACTAAAATAAATTTTCTAAGGGTTTGAAAATGGAATTCATCAAACCTTGAAATGTAGAAGGTGCATTGGTAAGGCCAAAAGGCATGACCAAAAATTCATATTGACCCTCATGAGTTCTAAATGTTGTTTTTAGAATGTCTGGAGTGTGCTCCATCATTGAACCCTTTTGTTTCAGATTTATCAATTGGCTAAAAAAAGTGTTGATTTTTGTATCCTCATAATGTGTTATCATTTCATCCGTAAAAATAGCCCAAGTGACAATTTGTTTACGAGAGAAAATCCATTGATACCATACAAATTGATTTGGTTCTAAATACCTTTTGTGTGTTTTGGACATTATGGAGATCGAAAAATTTCTCCATCTGTAGTATCCATGTTAGGGATCCTCGCGATCAAACTTCCTCATATCGATCTTTGGAAGATGGTGGTCCTTTGATCCAACATTAGAGTCTATGAAATCATTATTAACATTTATTTTGTTCTCATCATGAGTTTCCTTTACTACCCTTTCGCCATTAGTAAGCATTTCTTGTAGAAACTTTGTCAAATATGTTTTCAAATCTTTCGTATTAGCTTCCACGTCTTTCTTTAAATCATCCATCTTAGCTTCCACGCCATCCATCTTAGCCTCCACATCATCCATCTTCGCTTCCACGCCATCCATCTTAGCTTCCACGTCATTCATCTTAGCTTCCACGCCTTTCTTTATACCATCCATCTTAGCTTCCACGCCATACATATTAGCTTCTACGTATTTCTTTAAACCATCCATTTTAGCTTCTGTTACTTTTTGTGCGAGTGAAATTTATTGCATTTGGTCTCGTAATTTTGATATATCATGTTGCATTTCTTCCTCTTCTTCATGAGTCATGCTAGAGTTTTCACGTTGCTTATTAGGTGTTTCCATTTTCTTTCTTTGGGGCATCAATTACTAATTATAATGCTTCACTATGCCCTTTGAATTCCTTCAAATTAATTTTTCAAACCTAATTTATGCAAAATTTTAAAAAAACTACACACTTTTTTTCACTTTGTAGGAGCTCGATATTGAATCTGTTGTATCTTTGTAATTTTGGATCTCCAAGGATTGAAATTGCTTCCTACGGTAACCCTCTAAGTACTATTTCTAACCCCCCAAGTTTGATCAAGATTGGATTCTCCAATTAAGAGTTATGCCAAATCTCCCACAATGACCTGATTATAGATCAGTTCAGTAGAGTGAGCTTGTACAAAGTGCCACGTGTCACTGTTTTGACCTTAGGATATGAAACCGATACAAAGAAAACTACAGTCCGTCCACTTTATGTAACTTCTTATGAAATTTCAATATGATGCTCAAAAACAAAGTTATGACGATTTTTCCCAAGTCACCTGTTTTAGATATAATTCAGGATCCTGCATAAACCCTAAATTCCTTGGATCATATCTCTGAAAATATAGTGAGACAAGATCTAAAAGTCAGACCCATGGTTTAGAGAGATTTAAGCTCAAATGGGTTTTTTTTTTTCACTTTTGAAACTTCGCAGAAAAAACGTTATAGTGCAAATGCCACGATGGCCTGTTTGGAGCAGCAAAACCCTAGAATCCAAGCTCTGATACCAAATGTTATGAAACCAACTCACAAAAAGATAGAAAAGATAGATCAACGACTTAGAAATCATCTTCTTCGAGGGGGAACCTCGTTTACATTACACAAATGAACAATTCTTGGATGATAAAAATGACAAAACCTCCTTTCTATATATAGGAGTCTAAGGGGTCACAATATAACCAAAGTCAACCTAATAATAATAATATAATAAGGGCAAAAAAATAAAAATAAGGGATACAATGATAATAGTAATGGGGGAATCACTAGTATTATAGGGACCTAACAAAACTAATGTACATAAAAAAATTAAAGTGTCAAAAACTATGCTAAAAAACATATATATGTATTTCGCATCACCACTTTTCAAAATTGGTTGATTTTCTTCCTACCTCAATGAACCGGGTAATCGTATCAGTTCCCATTTCAAAGTTTACATTGTTCCCTATTTCCTTGTACAATTCCTAAGGAAATTAGACCCCTATTATTTAAGAATTTCTTCTAAATCTCTTGCACAATTCCTTGGGGTTGATCACCTAAATAATACCATGAATTATACACTCAATCTAGTATATAATTAATCGTACACTACCTTGGAATCTTCACCACAGGTGGGGAAATCAAATTCTGTACATGCACTAGCTATCTTTGGCTTATTTATCAGTTAACTGGATGATCACTAAGTTAGACTGAAGTCCCACTATACAACTAACCTTCCACTAGTTCCTCCAACAGTTAGAACTAGTTTAACAGAAAACAACTTGAAATAATTGACCTTGATTTCTATCAATTATCAATCACACACGCTTAACTGAACTCTAACTACTCAAACTTGAATTTACTGAGTAAACTAGGTTACAAAAGCCATGTCACACATGTTAACTGCATCCAAGTTGTCCATTGTTGTGGTAATTCGAATTTTCTCAATTTAATCAAGGCAAAATCAAATTGAGAATTTTTTACTGCATTTTTCAACATTTAATTTGTAGTTGTTGTCAAAGTAAATTAGATTCACATATTTATGTGATGGAATGTTCTAGATTAATATTCTTTCCACAATATTAATCTATTTAATATTTTTTAATTAAAATACAAGGAATAGGGTATCATTGTCGTAGCCCAAAAATGGTGAATGACAATTGATATAGGTATTGTATTGACTAAATCACATGGTTGGATAAGGGATAATCTATACATTTATTAATTATATTGTAAGATGTCTCCCTTAGCGCAATCAATCCATGATATTTTATGATGACCATCCAACCTAGCTAAGTCTTCCACATCTAGGCTTTGTACCTCAAGCATGTGATTCAACAACCATGGGTTAGATGCCCAGGGGACAATTGAGGTAGGTAATGTGCATCAATTTGTCAACTCAAATGTTGCTTCATTTCTTGCAATTGGTAGATCTATTTATGCAATAGTTAAATGAAGGAGAGGGGTATATGCTCGTCAATGTTGGCTAGTGGATGTAGATTTATTGAATAAATTAGTAGATCAAAGGTTAATTAAGGTTTTTTTGTGGATATGTAATTTTTTTCAGGTGAGAACAAATTTCCATTCCAATTCCTTAACCCTCCAAATTCTATGAACCCATATCCATGAGTAATAGAGAATACTAACTCTTTCATTATAAGAAGTGAAAAAAATGTTGGTGGAGATCCAATGGTTAATATTTTGAGTTGACTCAATAAGGGTTACTAGATAGATGGGATTTCATTATAAGTAATGAAGAGTATGACAAGTGGATATAATCTCAGTGAATGTTCCTGCACTCACTGTCTAACCACTTACGTCCTTTTTTTATGTAGAGGGTATTTAATTTCCAATGGAAATTGCAACCACTACCATGGTTTAAGCCATGAAGCATTCAGGAAAGCGATAGCATTCAAGAAAGTGATACAAATATTCATGAACACAATATAGAAGAAATGACATCACAAGAACAACACCAAGAAATACTCTAGAAAACTGAAAGGCAAAAACCAGCAATCAAGCTTGATTAGTATTTTAACCAAACTAACCAAGCTTATGATCGGGGATCCCACACTTGCTCATCCCTTGGCACCTTATGATGGAGACTGATAATCCTTTTTATAGGATTCTTTCCAACCAAATACACGTGTAGTGCCACAAAACTATGTGTCCAAAATAGCTAGTTGTAAACTATCACTTCTGAGTCAAGGATAAAGAAATGTGTTTAATTATGTTGTGAGGCATATTCTATGGATTAATATAACAAAGTTGCATAATTACTTTTATATTTAATTTTTATTTGGCAAGCTTTTTAAAAACAAAATAAAATATTCTTTAAAAAAATTAGTATTTTTCATAATCATTGTAGATTCATTTTCACTTTGGATTTTCCAAATGTCTAGAGGAATTAAATATCTCAACATGCAAACCTATTTGTGAGTGCAAAGTTAAAGAAATATTTACACCTTGAGAGACTTTATTCCTATCAACTCATAGTAAATCCAAAGTTAATATGGTCTATGTTGGTTTTTAACAACACACTAATAAAATGTTTAAGTATAAGAATTATTTTCTAACATGTTTTATATAATATATACATAGTTTATGATTTAAATTCTCCATATTAAAATGTCCATACATACTCCTTTATATTGGGAAATAGAAAACATATATCCATTGGATATTATTATTTTTTAAGCTATGAGAGTTAGCTCAATTGGTCCCCATGTGTGTGTGTAGAGAGAGAGAGAGAGAGAGAGAGAGAGATTACATATTTTAAACAATTACTAATGGAATAAAAATAGTCTCATTTTCTCTCATATATATATATATATGAGAGAACAAGTTGTTTTTGTTTTCTATGTATCATAATTATCAATCTAGTTGTTATAGTCAATTTGATTTCAGTTCAGTTGATTTATAGTTAAGTTCCAATTCAATTATTACATAACATTGTCTTTATGTAATCTTATTTAGTTGTTTGAGAATATTGAGAAGATAAATTCTCTCCACACTTTGAATCTTCAACGTGATATCGGAGCACAACTTGCATAAGAAACTTTGAGAATAGCAAAGAGAAGAATATTAGCAACGAAGAACGTGACTGAACATGAGTGAACATGAGGTAGCTATGAGAAGCCTTCGTTGTTGGAACAAGCTAACTATGAAAAATCCCTAATGTTGCCAACCCATTCAATGTCAAGAATAATCATTGTGCATTGAAGTGGAAGTGGGGGGCAGCCAAAATAAAACACCCCAAAAACATTAATGGTGGTGTTACGAACGCACCCCATTGCCTCAAGAACTCATGTTATCTCTCATTAGCCATATGAGGCATGGAAAAAAGGCTTTGTATTGTCTATTCGAAGCACCAAATTTCATAAGGTGAGGCACCAAATTTGAAGGCCTTCGTATGATGTATATCTAAGGAAACCACCTTTTTAAACAAATTTTCTTAATATTTTATTTTCATTAAAAAAATGACTCATGGATTTTTCTATAAAAGAAAAAAAAAAAAAAAAAAAAAAAAATTAATTTTTTATTAAAAAAACAGCTTATGTGATTTTTCAAAGGGGTTTATTTGATTTTCAAATGGGCTTATTTAAAACAAAAGGCACTACTCATATTTGAAAGGTTATTTTAAAAATGGAAAATGATTTTTTCAAAAAGATAATCAATTTTTAAAGAGGGTCTATTAAAAAATGAAGGGGGTGTTATTCATATCAGTGGTGAGTGTTGCAATATTTTTTTTGGAAGAGGGGTTTGTGAAAGTGTTTCCTTTATAGAGAATTTGTAAACCCATCTATTTTTAGAATTTGAGTAATAGAGAAGTTACCATAAAGGTGATTTTATTGCAGACAATTGCTATATATGCAGGTTTATTTATTTGTTGAGCTGCAGTCACACAATGCTCAACAAATGGGAAAATCCAAGAGGCTAAGACAATCAAAGCAAAAAAAGAGTTGTTTGAGATCTATTTGAACGAATTGGAATAAAAAGGGCAAAAGATTGCCTTTACATTAAAATGCATTACAATAATGCATAGATGGTAGCATTATTTCCCTCATTGCAAATGCAAATGCAAAAAAGGAGGCTTAGGATATCCTTGAGAGGAGTTTCAGTATAAGGGGGAGTAATCTTGTTGAAGCTGAAAATGAAGGTGGATCTATACCAATAGATCTAGGAAAAGAGTTTGGTGAAGCCCACTTTAAAGTGGATGACAATAATGATGGTGTGTTACTAGAAGCAGAGAAAGGGCACACAGATGCTCGTGAATTCCACTATGCTTAACCACAAGTGGATGACCATTTAGTGAATACAACAGAAAAGCTTGTTGATGAAAGTGAATTTTCCATTGGAGTAGCCAATAGTATGGTGAATCCAGCAATATATGTTTTTGTTGTTAGATTTGATGAAGAAGAGTTAGCCAATGACGAGCCATTGCACATGATGCAATAGAATAATATCATAGATATGTTGTTATTTGGTGATAGAATCCCACTAGGATCTAAAAGCAAAGTGGAAGGAAATCACTTTGAAGCAGCAAGTGTTAGTAAAGAAGTGGAAGCGACAAAGGTAGAGAAGCAAGTGCAAGAAGAGAAATCTTTCATTGTAGAGGAGAAAAAACACAACCAATATGGATCTGTAGATGTTTTTAAACTTAACATTGATTTTGAATGTGTAGATGTTAGCAACAGCTAAGAAGAAGCAAAAATAATTGAAGTAGAACTAAAGTTCCTTGAAGCGTGGCTTGTAACACCATGCATTAGAGAATTTTTGAGGTAAAAAATGGGTCTCAAAACAAAAATGTACAAAAAAAGGCAAATTTATAAGAACCAATAGGATTCAATATGATGATATCAGCCATGGGGGATGATTCAACATTTTTGAAGTAAAAAGGTAAAAAGATATAAATAAAAACTATTTTTTCAACTTATCTCCCTATGATTTGACTCAAATTTTGAGCAGGAGGAGTACCCATGTTGCATACTTTCAATGGACCATACTAAACGAAAATTCTAAAATACATGAAAAAATGTGATTGAAATCACGTTTTTTCATGTATTTCACATTTTTGTGTAGTATGGTCCATCGAAAGTATGCAACATGGGTACTCCTTTGATGCAAAATTAATTTTTTCTTTCAATGAGTGATCCCGCTTGAAATTTAAGTAAAATCATAGGGAGATAAGTTGAAAAAATAGTTTTTTTCTTTTTTCCCTCCAAAACTTGATGAGTTAATCTAATCTTATTTTATTATTTCCACTATTATTTTATAATATTCCTTAGGAGACCCTTTTTAGACATGAAAATATCTCTAATGTTTTGATGAAGTCTACATAGAAGTTGTAATAATGAATGTTGAAGATAGCCTGGATGTTGTAGAAAATGAAAATATTGATGACATTTTCATGTATTATAGTGCCAGATAAATACAATTTTACTATGGACTTGTGTTGCAACAAATTGATGATGAAAAGATTAGTGATGAAGAGCACACAATTGAAGATGACATGAGGCAACATTACACATATAAGTAGATTTTTCACGAAGTAAATGACATGCATGGACAACCTGAAGAAACAATGGAAGAGCTACAGGATCCCTTGCACAGGAAGGAGCGTCGGAGGTTGTGAGTCTTCGTGAGAATAACTTTTGGAGCTGCAAGTACAGAGAGAAGGTATGTAGGTAGAGATTACAAGACCAATTTCATAAGGGTAAAACATCTAATAAAGTTTAAGGCCATTATGGTCTAGCTGGAGAGTTTAGCTTCAATTTTTAAAAGGAGATCATCCAAACTACAATGTGGATAGGGTTAGAAGTGAGAGGGTCACCTAGATATTGGGATGTAAGGGAGCTCTTTTTGAAGCCCAAAAGATGAGAAATGTGGATTTGAATGGCAAAAGGGGTATTAAAAAAAAGATATATGATTTGCCTTTATTAATCTCAGTGCCTAAATTTGTTGCAAAGGTGTTTAAAAGGGATTTGAATTCTTGTGCCACCTAAACGGAAGGATGACCCATTAGGAGTGCATAATCCACAAATTCTTGACGAGTCGATCGATGATGGGGATAAATATAGAAATTAGGTTGTATATTTGCAACTTCTCGTGAAGTTTTAATCAAAACCACAAGACACGGATCTACATTACTGCTTTGCGAACATTAATTCACAATTTAGAACAAAAAATTCAGACATGCAAGAAGGAATAACACACATGCAACAAGTATTTTTATTGGGCGAAAGAAATATTCTTAAAACCACAATTCATCTTACATTAATCAAACAAAATAGAGATGTATTACAATTTCTTTGCTCAACTGAGCTCACCCTGCAATTGCAAAACCTAGCTCTCTACTCACTAAAGGCCTTTGAATCAGACTTAGTCAAAATTTTCCTTGGCTTGAGATCTTATTTCCATGAGATGTTCCCTGAGGAGTTAGTACCTATTATTTAGGAAATTCCCTCAACTGAATTGTGCAATTCCTTTAGGCTGGTCATCTAACTGCCTGCAACACTTGTACCCTCAAGACTAGTCTACAATTGATGTTACACTGCCTTGGAATCTCCACCTCAACTAGGTAACTCAAATTCTCTGCACACACTAGCTATTTTGGGTTGATTGATTAGTTAACTAAATGATCACTAAGTTTGACTCAATTCGCACTACTTAACTGACCTTCCACTACTTCCTCCAAAAGTTGGAATTAGTTTAACTAAAAACAATTTGAGAGAAATGACATTGAATGCTACAAATTAGCAATCACACATGAAAAATTGAAATCTAACTCCTCCAACTTGAATTTACTAAGTAAACTAGGTGAAACTATCTATGTCACTTAAGTTAACTTCATCCAAGTTTTCTGCTAAAGTATAAATTCAAATTTTCTTAATTTAATCAAGGCAAAACCAAATTGAGAATTTATTGCTGCGTTTTTCAACACTCCCTCTTAGAAAGAAAGGGATTATCAGCCACCCCTATCTTGCACCTTTGGAAATAAAACTTACCTCTTGATAAGGCCTTTGCCAAAATATCAGCATATTGTTCCTCTATCATAATATACTACAACAACATTGTCAACCTCTACACACAATCCCATAAATGGTGATACTAGATATCTATATGCTTGGATCGATCGTGAAAAACAACTTTTTTCAGAGAGATTGATAAAATTTGATTATCATAATAGATCACAGTTAGATCCATCATCTAATCAAACAATCCAAAAATTATCTTTCTCATCCAAATCGCCTCAAATGTTTCTTGATTGACATCCATGTATTCTTCTTCTGCTGAGCTGAGTGCTGAAAACCTTTTCTTCCTACTATAGCAAGAAACCATTGCAGACCCAACACTAAAAATTCTACCTAATGTACTCTTTTCATCCGATGGACTCCCCACCCAATCTACATCTGTGAAGCCACAAAAATTAACTCCCATTTTTCGTTTGTGCCATAGTCCAAATTGGGTAGTTCCTCTGAGCTACCGTAGAATATTCTTAGCTACCCTCCAAAATAATTTGTTTGGCCAAACATAGCTTGGCTCAACTATTTGAATACATAGAAAATATTTAGTCGTGTGTCCAAAAGATACATTAGTGAACCCACCAACTATTGGTAGATAGTAGCATCCACTTCCTCACTTGAAGTGGCATCCTCTTTCCTCCAGTTGGTCGCCAGAGGTGTCTCCAGGGGTTTGTAATTGTCCATGTGGAACCTCTGAAGTATCTCATTGGCATACTTGCCATGAGATAAAAATAGTTCCCCATCCCCTTTCCATACTTCCAATCCAAGGAGTAGTCCATTAGATCCATGTCCTTCATTTCAAACTCTTTTGCAAGGTTCTCAATGCAAGATCTGATCAGTTGCTCATCACTAGTTAAAATCAAGTCATCAACATATAAGAAAATAATCAATAATTTAACTTCTACCAAGATATAATAAAGGCTTGCATCTGCTTCACTTTTGGTGAAGCCTAAACTAGTAAGATAGCTATCGATCCTGGTGTACCAAGCACAGGGTGCTTTCTTGAGACCAGACAATGCTCACTTGAGTCTGTGTACACCAGACTCTTGATCAAAAGTCTCCAAATCTTATGGTTGCTTTATGTACACCTCCTCCTCAATAACTCTATTGAAGAACATTGTTTTCACATCCATATAGCGGATATTCCACCCCATATGTGCAGCCAGAGAAAGAATCGATCTGATGGATGAGTACCTTGCTATAGGAGAAAATGTCTCCTCATAGTCAATCTACTCAACCTGAGAGTACACCTTGGCCACAAATATGGCCTTGTACATTTCTATGCTTCTGTCTACTACATGCTTTACCTTGAAGATCCATCTCGAACCCACAAATAATTTAGTTGCTGCCCTTGGGACCACTTCCCAAACATTATTGTTTACAATGGATTTGTATTCCTCCACCATTGCTTCAATCCACACAGCTTGCTCTATTGCTTCCTCGAAAGAGGATGGATCCATCTCTACAATCTTAGTCATTAGAGCCATGTATCTATTTTACCAATATGGTGACCTTCTATGCTTGTGTTGATTTGAAGGAGCACCCACATTCTCCCTCACATCCTTTACAGGTCTCTCAGATTCCTTGGTCCTTTTCCTACCTTCTTTGGATGGTTCTTATTGATTGGTTGTCTCCACTCTTTGCTCCTTAATTTATGGTTGCTCCAGAACCTCTGGAGGTTCCTCCATTGGAGCTAAAATCTCTTCTTCTATTGGGATCTTAATATCCCTCTCAAGATAACATCACATGGATTTGTCTTCATCAAATTTTACATCCCTTCGCATAACTATCATTCTAAAGGATGGCAAGTACACACGGTAGTTGTGGGGAGTTTCTATGTAACCCACAAATACCTTGAATTGTATTGTTGGCTCTAGCTTCTTCCTTAATTCTTTGAGATATGGTAGTAAACAGAGGCTCCAAAAATCTTGAAGTGTGACGCATTTGTCTTTCTCCCTAAGAAAGCCTCGTCCATTGTAATCATGCCCATAATTCGATGAGGACTCTGGTTCTGCAAATAGACCATTGTGTTGAATGCCTTGACCCACATGTACAAAGGTAGGCCTTGATCAAACAACATCGCCCTCACTGCTCTCACAATGCTACGATTCTTCCTCTCAACCACCCCATTCTGCTATGGGTTGTGGGGTGTTATCAACTCTCGTCGAATGCCTTATTTTGCACATAAATTTTTAAATTAATTCGACATGTACTCACCTCCATTATCACTCTTAGGAGCCTTCACCTTCTCTCCCATTTATTTCCCAACCAGTGCCTTGAATTCTACAAAATTGGAGAATGTCTCATCCTTCATTTGAATGAATAATATCCATTACTTTCATGAGAAGTCATCAATAAAAATGACAAAACATATGTGCCTGGAAATGGAGGCTATCGAGAAGGGTCTACAGACATAAAAGTGGATAATTTCAAGGATTGTATGTGCCTTGTTGTCCCGATCATCAAATGTGGATTTTGTGTACTTCCCCAAGGTAAATCCTTTCCATATATCTTGTTGTTTAAGTGATCCTTTGGGGAGGCATGTGGTTATCCATTGCATGATCTACAAATCACCATGATGCTAATAACTAAGTCTTTTGTGCCAAAGTTCATCGGCATCATGACTCTGCACCTTCTCTGCCTTTGTGCTCAAAGTAGCACAATCCTCCACATCTATCATGTATGAGTTTTTCACACAAACCCCATTTTTCTTCACTTGTCTCGTGGCTATGTGTCTCAGGAAATCCTTTCCTTTGCTAAAGATCACATCATAACCACAATATTCCAAAATTGCAACAGAGGTGATATTTTTCTTTAGGCCCAGAATGAACATGAAATCCTTGAGCTTAAGGGGGGATCCCAACTCCCTATAAAAGGTGACTGTACAAATCCCAGTGGCATTATACCTTCCGTTTCCCCCCATCTCAATGTGAATATGCAAATATTTCTCCTCCAGGTCACTGAAAAAATATATATTTCCCATCATATGGAATGATGCACCTGATTCCAAGTACCATACACTCCCATCATTGTGCTGGCCATGCATACAATGAGGGTAAATTCAAGCTCGAATTGTGAAGCCAAAGCTTCACCAGCTTCTCCTCCTCACGTCTTCTTGGTTACCTTCTTGTGTGGACACTTCATGGCATAATGCCTAAATTCATGAAAATGGAAGAATTTAATTTTTGATAGATCTTTCTTCTTTCCCCCTTGACTGGATTCTAGTTTGGATTGGGATTTCTTCCCTTTTCACTTCTTTTCCTTTCTAGCCAATGCAAAGTTTTCTTCATCCTCACCCTTGGATGAAGTCCCATCTTTGGTATTCCACCATATTTTCTCTTATACCACGTTGGACCATAAGTGCTCCCAAGTCAGTAGTTTATCCCTCCAATTCACTGAATCTTGATAGCCATGTCAACTCTTGGGAAGGCCCAAAAGGGCTAAGGTTACCAAGTATTCTTCAGGGACATTAACATCAACCCAGCTAAGTTCATCATGACACTGTGTAAAATGTCTTAGATATTGCAAAATTATGTCATTCTTCTGCATCTTGATACTTCAATGTTTATCCTTAAGTATCGGCTTCCTGTGGTCATTACTATTCTGGAACAATTTTGTTAGTTCTTTCCACATCGAAGTTTATTTTTTGTGGATATTCGAGACAATATGATATCGTATTCCCTCCAAGATTATTTTTCTCGCCTTAGCTACATATTTCTTCCACTGAAAAGGTTTTGGGCATCATATGCTTCAAGTTTTGCAACATATACCTTGATGTATTCTAGCAACCAATTCTCATCCAATATTTCCTCCATGAGATCCTTCCATGCAAAAAAATTAGAGGTTCCTTCCAAGACATACTCTATTCTTAGTCCATTGAAGGCCATCGTCTGGGCTCTAAAGAAATATTGCTACACTGATCTTCAAATTCAAACCTCTGAGATACAACTTTGAGTTTCTTGCTCTAATGTGAATCCATCTCTGATACCATGTAGAAATTAGATTGTAGATTTTCAATTCCTCATGAAGTTTTAATCAAAATCACAAGACACAAATCTAAACTACTACTCTGCAGACATTAGTTCAAAATTTAGAACAAAAAATTCAGACATTCAAGAAGGAATAACACACATGCAACAAGTATTTTTATCTAGGGAAGGAAATCTGCTAAAAACCCCAATGCCTCTTGCATTAATCAAATGAAATAGAGATGTATTACAATTTCTTTGCTCAATTGAGCTCACCCTACAAGTAAAATTCCTTAAGGAATCAACCGTTATTGTTTAGGAAATTCCCTCAATTGAATTGTGCAATTCCTTTAGGTTGATCACCTGACTTCATGCAACACCTATACACTTAAGACTAGTCTACAATTGATTTTACACTACCTTGGAATCTCCATCTCAACTGGGTAACTCGAATTCTCTGCATGCATTAGATATTTTGGGTTGATTGATTAGTTAATTGGATGATCATTGAGTTTGACTGAAGTCCCATTGCTTAACTGACCTTCCACTAGTTCCTCTAGAAGTTGGAACTAGTTTAACTGAAAACAACTTGATATAGTTGACTTTGATTGCTACAAATTAAAAATCAAACATGCATACCTAAACTCTAATTCCTCTAACCCAAATTTACTGATTAAATTGGGTTACCAAGCCATGTCACACAAGTTAACATAATCCAAGTTGTTTGCTAATGTGGAAATTCGAATTTTCTCAATTTAATCAAGGCAAAATCAAATTGAGAATTTCTTCTTTCATTTTACAACAAGAACCGGGAGAGAAACCTCATAGGATTTGATGAGATAGCACATGCCTTATGGAATGAATTAATCCTTCTGCAACTAGCAAGAAAATGTATGGAGAGATAGGATCTCCTTGTTTGATGCCTCATGAGGAGGCGGAAGTATGGGAGGGAGAGCCATTGACCAAGATGGAGAAGAATGCTTTTGAGATAAGAGCCATCACCGAGGATATCCATTTCTCATGAAATCCATATGCCTTAAAAACATGGTAGATGGATTTCCAACTTACCTTGTCAAAGGCTTTAGACATATCAAGTTTTATTATCATTCTTAGTTGCTTGGAAGAGTAAAGAGAGGGAAGATGCTCTTGAACCAGGATGATGCTATCTAGAATTTGCTTCTCCTCTACACATCTTATTTGCTTTGGGGTGATTATATTGAGTAGAGACTTGAGCCTATTAGTGATGGTCTTAGAGATGATTTTATAAACGAGTTTGCACAAGGTTATGTGACAAAAGTCAGAAGGAGATGAAGCTTTGGTTGATTTAGGCATAAGAGAGATGAATGTAGTATTAAAGGATGATAGGAGGGAATTTGAACATCTTAAATCTTCTACAACTTGCAAAATATTTGTTCCCAAAATTTCCCAACATGCTTGAAAGAATTCCATTGTAAAACCCTTAGGGCCTAGAGCCTTTTTTCTTGCAAGATTCATAACTACTTCTACTTCTTCAAAATTAATTTCTTTTAAGAGTAGGGCATTTTGCTCTGATGTTATTAGTTTTGGGATGTGTTAGGTGATCTTTTGAATGCCCCCTTGCTTATCTGGGACCAACTTAGTTACAAGATAACTAAAATGTTGAGAGAATATTTTCTCCATATCTTTATGATCTCCCACATACCAGTTGTTCCTGTTGTAGAGGTTATTTATGCAATTTTGATGTTGATAATTAAGCATGGATCTATCAAAGAATTGTGTGTTTCGCTCTCCTTATTTGAGCCATTGTCTTTTATATTTTTTCTTGTAAGGGATTTCTTCTTGAGCTAATCTTTCCTCAATTTGACTTCTTATGACCTCTTCCATTACTTCCTATATCACTGTGAATTATATCTGGTTACTGGTAATATTTTCATTGTAGTTAGTCAATATCACATTCATATCAATCTCATCATTCAACTGTAGGTTACTCCTTTGGGGGAATTGTGTTAGCAACAACAGTTGTATTGTTCTTGACGTGTTATGTAAAGGGGAAAAGGCTTTATGGTAGCTCTAATTTAGTGGTGGAGAAATTCCTGAAGGAATATGCTCATGAAATGCCAACATGATACTCCCACTCTCACCTCAAGAATATCACGAACAACTTGAGAGGAACACCTAGATTTGTGGCGCCAGAGGTGTGTGATAAATTAGATATCTATAGTTTCGGTATGCTTTTGCTAGAGATTGTTGGGGGAAGAAAGAATATACACTGGAAGGCAAGCCGCTCCAGTTAGTTTTAGTTTTCTAAATGGGCTTTCAAGCTGCTTGAGAAGGGCGAGTTAGGGATGAGATTGAGAGAAGTAGGAGGAGGAGGAAGAATGGAAGCAGAAGAGGAGGAGAAGGCAAGGAGACTCACTAAAATTGGATTGTGGTGCATTCAATACAACTCGATCGATCATCCTTGTATGAACAGGGTTGTGAAGATGTTAGAAGGGAATGGAGACCTTGCATGAGTAGGGTTGTGCAGATGTCAGAAGGGAATGGAGACAATGTGACCAATCCTCCCTTGCCCCTCAATTCCTTGCTTGAACGAGAAAAACATTCAGTATCTTCTGCTGTAAATTCTTGTTCAACTGAACTTGGAATCTAGATTCTATTCTAATTCTTGTTCAACTGAACTTGGATTGTGGTGCATTCAATACAACTCTAGTGATTGTCCTTATATGAGCAGGGTTGTGCAGATGTTAGAAGGGAATGGAGACGATGTGACTAATCCTCCCTTGCCCCTCAATTCCTTGCTTGAACTAGAAAAACCTTCAGTATCTTCTCTTGTAGATTCTTGTGAATTTGAACTTGGAAACCAGATTTGTATTTGAGCTTTGCTTAATCAAACTAGGGTTTGAATTTTTGGCATCGATCCTCTAAGGAGATATGGGGTAACTATTATGTCTGTCAATGTGACCGTACAAACAATGTATATGTAATTAAATATGAGTAAATGTATACAAAATAAAAATATTGAAATGATTAAAATTTAGTGTAATTCCATCTTATTGCCATTAAATTTTATTAAACAAATTTGACATATTGAAGATGCTAAATGTTTAGCTCATCTTTACTACGTAAGGATATCCTTTCTTCATAAGGGAAAAAATAAAATGCTAAAGAAAGAAAAATTGCAACATTGAATTAACATGAAGATTTGAGCATACGACAAACACGATAGAGATGTTTGTAATTCTCCACATTTTAACAATCGAATAGATTATTATGGTTAGTTTATGTTTTGATAGGATTAAAGTTAAGGGAAAAATTAAAATGTTAAAGAAAGAAAAAATGCAACATTGAATTAACATGAAGATTTGAGCATACAACAAACACGATATAGATGCTTGTAATGCTCCACATTTTAACAATCAGACAGATTATTATGGTTAGTTAACTACCCGTTAGCTATATAGCTAATGGTTGATCAAACCCATTGACATACTAGTTAGTGATATAGCTAATGTTGATCAAACCGATTTAATGTGGATATGGGTTCATTTATTTAATGTGATTATTTAAGGCATATCTTACACAACGTGATAACACAACATTTGGATATGTTATGCTATATGATATTGGTGTTGTTTATTTAACTTTAGAGTTGCATCTAATCAAGATTTTGTGATCATATGTAAGGATGTCTATTTGATGTATATGATGTTAGTATAATATATTTATTTCATTTTGAAGTGTATATATGTGGGATAATAGAGTAGCTATACCTAATTTCAAATATTTTATATGATTTATGAGTTGATATGTGTATGATTTCAAAAGGAATGTGGTTATTAGGTGCATGTTTATAGGGCTTGATAATTAAATTTATATATTACATAAGTCATCGTTATTTTATAATACTGTGTTTATTATTATGTTGCTTAGTAAGTATGTTGTATGGGATACATGAATTTGTGTAAGTGATTATCATAATATGCAGTTTAATGTGTGGGTGATTGATGGATGATAATGAGTAAGGAAATAGAGTATGTTATTTTATTTTATTTTGAAGAGAAAATAACGTTGAGAGAGGTGATATTGTTCCATTGTGTATCTCTTATGTTACCTCTAGATGATGGTAACATGATATTTCTCATCTCATTAGCTAGCTTGCATAGCATTAACCATGTCTACATAAGTATTCCAAAGCGAGTAGCTCAACTTCCACATTTGCATCATTTGGTCTTCTTGTAGGAGGGGTTTACATAACATCAAACACTTCATATACTACCTTAATTAATTGATATTTTCAACACTCATCATGGGAACAATTTGCTCAACTTATTTATCTATTTTTGTTATTGTTAACAAAAATGCACAATCCTTCACTAATTTTATTTTTTTTGGCTTAGAAACTATGATATGTGCATATTTAATCTTCAATACATGATTGAATTGTTGTGGCCTTCTTGGGGTTAATTGCAAGAAATTGCCTATTTTAAGGATTGGATAGAGTGATGGGTGGCAAAGACATGAGTGAGAAGGAATTGTAGTTGTGCCTTGGGTGGATGTTTAACACAAGTGTTGGCTCAAATGTTGATATTAATTTGGCCACTAAGGGTACATGTATTCACATTAATTTGGCCACTAAGGGTACATGTATTCACATGTGATGAGGAAATTAATGTTGAAAAATGAAACAATATATTCTCAATTTTGTTTTTCCTTGATTAAATTGAGAAAATTTGAATTTCTGCATCAATAGACAACTTGGATGCAATTAACTTGTGTGACATGGTTTGTGTCACCTAGTTTACTTAGTAAATTTGAGTTGTAGGAGTTAGAGTTAAACATGTGTGATTACTAATTTGTAGCAATTAATGTCAATTATCTCAAGTTGTTTTTAGTTAAACTAGTTGGAGGAACTAGTGTCAAGTCAATTGTGCAGTGAGACTTCAGTCAAATTCAGTGATCATCCAATTAACTGATCAATCAACCCAAAGTAGCTAGTGTATGCAGAGAATTCAAGTTCCCTAGTTCTGATGGAGATTCCAAGGGAATGTAACATTAGTTGTAGACTATTCTTGAGTGTATAGGTGTTGCATGTAGTCATATGATCGACCTTTGGAATCACACAATCCATTTTAGAGAAATTTCTAAATAATAGGGGCCTAATTTATCAAGGAATTGCACAAGGAAATAGGGGCTCAAGCAGAGGAATAATTTGACTAAGTCTGAGTCAAAGCTTCTCAGTGAGCAGAGAGATAGGTTATGCACTTGTAGGTTGTGCTCAATTGAGCACAACAATTGTAATACATCTTTATTCATCATGTTAATGCAAGTAGGCATTGGAATTTTTAGTAGTTTGTTTTCCCCAGGAAAAATATTATTTGCATGTGTGTGATTTCTTATTGCATGTATGAGATTTTTGTTTTAAATTGCGAATTAATGTCCGCAAAGCACTAGAGTAGGGCGATGTCTTGTGATTTTGATTAAAACTTCATAAGCAATTACAAATCTACACCATAATTTATACAATTAAAAGTTAGCTAAACTTCTAGGAGGGTTCTATTCATTTCCTTTTAATTTTTTCTCTAAAAGTGTTTTTTATGGACTATTATCAAAGTTTTTACCACTAGGATCAGGAAATTTGAAATTTATCATGGTTGAGGGTCTAAATTTTTCAAATATTAATAATGGGTAGATTTAGTGTATCATTTGACTTTGGATATATATAGATTGTCTAATAATTTTAAAATAGTTTCATTATTTAATATTAAATTTATTCAATACCATTTCTTATTGATATTTTTAGTGATGCAAGTTAAAAAGTGGCTTAATTCAGTTTCATTATTAAGTGGAACCTTAATTATAGATATGTTTTTTTTTTAATTCAATTTTATTTCATTAATGGAATTTTAATCATAAATATAGAGATATATTTTTTAAATTAAAAAAAAATAATAAATAAATAAATCACCAGTTAATTTAATGTAGAAATTATGGTGTAGATTTGCAACTTGTCATTAAGTTTTAATCAAAATCACAAGACACAAACCTACTCTATTGCGCTGTGGAATTTAATTCATGATTTAGAACATCAATCACAAACATGCAATGAGAAATAACACACATGAACACTGTATTTTCTGGGGAAAGAAAATTGTTAAAACACTTTCCCTGCTTGCATTAATATGATAAATAGAGATGTATTACAATTGCTTTGCTCTAGTGAGAAAAACTTGCAAGTGAATAACCTATCTCTTTGCATGCTGAGAAGCTCTAACCTGGGCTTAGTCAATTTTTTCCTCTGCTTGAGCCCCTATTTCTTTGCATAGTTCTTGAGGAAATTAGGCCCCTATTATTTATGAACTTCCTCCAAAATTATTGCACAATTCCTCAGGGTTGATCACCTGACCAATACCATGAAGTATACACTCAATCTATTATATAAATAATTGTGCACTGCCTTGGAATCTTCACCATAGCTGGGGAAATTGAATTTTCTACATGCATTGTTATGAAACCAGCTCAAGAAAAGATAGAAAAGAGAGATCAATGCCTTAGAATTTAGCCTCTTCGAGGGGGAAACCTCCTTTACATTACATAAATGAACAATTCTTGGATGATACAAATGACAAAACCTCCTTTCTATATATAGGAGTCTAAGGAGTCACAATATAATCCAGCCGACCTAACAATAATAATATAACGCCACAAAAATAACAATAGAGGGATTCTATGGGGCACAGAAATAATAATATGGGGGTAATAGGGGCACAACAATATAAATAAGGGGTATAAATACAATAGTAATGGGGCAATCACTAGTATTATAGGGACCCAACATGCCCCTCTCCTTCAAAAAAGTGTTGTCCTCAACGCTTGAGTAGTTCTAGATACTTCTACATAAAATTCTCATCCTCCCATGTGGAATCTTCAGCGGATAAGTTCTTCCACTTGATAAGATACTCTGAAATTGATCGATTTCGTAGCTGTCGAGTTCTTGTTTCTGTGACTGCTTCCGGTTCCAATATAATTTTTCCTTCTTCTTCAAGTTCTAGTAATATTGTTTGAATTGGGAGCTTGTCACCTATAACCTTCTTTAAACATGAAACATGGAAAACTGGGTGCAATCGAGAAGCTGCAGGAAGCTCCAATTTGTATGCCATAGTACCAATCTTTTGCAACACCTTGTACGGACCATAATACTTTGGTGATAATTTATTATCCTTCTTAGCTTGCTTTAGGGACATTTGCTTATATGGTTGTAGTCGAAGGAATACCCAATCACCTACATCAAAACTTCTTTCACTGCGATATTGATCTGCCTGTTGTTTCATTCTATTTTGTGCCAACACAAGGTTATCCTTTAAGAGTTGGAGGACTTGTTGTTGATGTTCGATGTGATGTTCCACTGCCTGAAACTTAGAATTTTCTCTTAAATATGATGTGATGGATGGTGGTTGATACCCATAAAGTGCCATAAATGGGGTCATTTTTTTTGCTGTATGGAAGGAAGTGTTATACCACCATTCAGTCAGAGGCAACCATTTGACCCATTGTGTCTGTTTATCAGATACAAAGCAATGAAGATATCCTTCCAAACATTTGTTTACTATCTCAGTTTGCCCATTAGATTGAGGATGATAAGATGATCTATGAGCTAACTGAGTACCAAGACAAGAAAATAATTTTGTCCAAAAATTTCCAGTGAAAATGGGATCTCTGTCACTTACAATAATCTTTGGGTTTCCATGTAGCTTTTGAACTATTTCCATAAATGCAGTAGAAACTGTACTGGCTTTAAATGGATGTGATAATGCACAAAAGTGTGCATACTTGGTAAGTCTGTCAACTACCACCATGATGACACTCTTTCCCTCAGACTTGGGTAAACCTGTGATAAAATCCATTGAAACCTCCTCCCAACATTGGCTTGGAATGGATAAAGGTTGTAATAGATCCGATGTCTTAATTGTTTCAACTTTATTTTGCTGGCAAACCAAACATTCCGCCACAAACTTTTGAATATCTGATTTAAGGCCATCCCAAAAAAATTCCTTCTTAACCCTGTGGTAAGTTTTTAAAAATCCTGAGTGCCCTCCTAAGGGAGAAGTGTGCAATTCCATAAGAATCTTTTGTTTTAGCTGGGAATTCTTACAGAGGTATAAGCGATCTTTGTACCATAACGAATCATTTTTCCAGCTAAATGTATCAGAAGTACTGGAATCTTGTTGTAGCTTTCGAATAAGTGCCCACACTTCTTCGTCATTCTTCCATTCCTCCCTTGCTTCGTTTATCCAATCTGGTTGGATAATAGAAATGGCACACAACAATGCTTCCACATCCTCATCCTTTCTTGAGAGTGCATCTGCCACCACATTTTGCTTCCCTTTTTTGTAGATGATTTCAAAGTCATAACCCAACATCTTTGTGACCCACTTTTGTTGCTCTTCAGAGGATAATCTTTGTTCTAAAAAGTATTTAAGGCTATCATGATCCGTTTTTACCTTGAAGTGTCTTCCCATTAGGTAGGGTCGCCATTTCTTAAGTGCATGGAGTATTGCCAACATTTCCTTCTCATAAATAGCTTTGCTTAAAAACTTTCCCTTGATTGGACGACTTTCAAAAGCAATGGGTCTTTCATCTTGCATTAGAACAACACCAATTCCATTTCCTGAAGCATCACATTCCACAATAAAGGTTTTTGTGAAGTCCGGTGTAGCTAAGACCGGTGCTTGGCACATTGCCTCTTTAAGATGTTCAAAGGCCTTTGTTGCTTCCGGAGTCCATGAAAATGAATCTTTCTTCAATAATGTTGTTAGAGGTGCTGCTATTCTCCCATAATTCTTAACAAACTTGCGATAATACCCTGTCAACCCAAGAAATCCTCGCAGATGCTTTATGGATGTGGGGATTTTCCATTCCTTAATGGCTTTAATTTTGCTAGGGTCTACCTTAACTCCTTCATGAGATACAATATGACCCAAATATTCCACCTCCTGGACTCCAAAGAAACATTTGGATCTTTTTGCATATAATTGTTTCTCCTCCAATAGTTGTAGCACCCTGTCAACATGTTCAACATGATCCTTCCAAGACTTGTTGTAGATTAGTATATCATCAAAAAATACTAACACAAATTTTCTAAGGAATGGTTTGAAAATTGAATTCATCAAACCTTGAAATGTTGAAGGTGCATTGGTAAGGCCAAAAGGCATGACCAAAAATTCATAATGACCCTCATGAGTTCTAAATGTCGTTTTTGGAATGTCTTCAATCTTCATTCTGATTTGATGATATCCCGAACGAAGATCCAACTTGGTGAAGTAAATTGATCCATGCAATTCATCCAGTAATTCATCAATAACAGGAATGGGGAACTTATCTTTAATAGTGAGCTTGTTGAGCTCCCTATAATCCGGACACATGCGCCATGATCCATCCTTCTTGTGCACCAATACTACTGGAGCTGAGAAAGAACTTTGACTCGGTTGAATTATACCAGCCTCTAGCATTTCTGCAACCATACGTTCAATTTCACTTTTTTGGACATAGGGATATCTGTACGGCCTGATGTTTGGAGGAACACTTCCTGGAATCAGATGAATAGCATGATCATGATCACGCATAGGTGGGAGACCCTTGGGAGTCTCAAATACCTTGGAATGATTGTCCAGGACTTTTTGGAGATCTGGAGAAATAGATGATTCCAATGTGGAAACATCTAGCGAACATAATTGTGCAATTACACCTCTTTGCTCCTTTTTTAGAAGCTTTGTCATACCATTAGAGCTGATTATCTTTCCTGGTTTCCCTGCAATACCCCTTAATTCAACTTCCTTTCCTTCCGAAGAAAATTTGATGAAAAGTTCTTGAAAATTAAAAGCTATTGTACCCAAGGATTGTAGCCATTGGACTCCTAGTACAACATCAGCACCTCCCATTGGAATGGAAAGCATTGGGCTAGTCAATACATATTCCCCATGGATAGCTTGATATTATGGCACTTTCCAGAGCAATTTATTGTTCCTCCATTTGCAATCATCACTTGACACTCTGGTGCTGGATATAGGAAGCAATTCAATTCTTTTGCTACCCTACAATGAATAAAATTGTGGGTGCTTCCTGAATCAATCAACACTATTACCTTTTTCTTCTTGATTTGTCCTTCTATCTTGATGGTTTGAGGAGTGGTAATTCCCGCCAATGCATTACAAGATATGGTCGGATTTATTTGTTCTTCATCTAGGCTTTTTTCCTGGAGTATATCTTCTTCTTTTGACCTTTCTTGCTCCTTTTCTTCTTCCTCTTCACAATCTATGTAGAATAATTTCTTCTCAGCACACTTATGACCTTTAGTGTATTTGCTATCACAACTGTAACAAAGCCCTTTTGCTCTTTTTTCTTCCAATTGTTGTGGTGTCAACCTTATAGGTTGTGGAAGACTAGGGGCAACAACACTTCCGTCTTTATAGTTGTGAGTGGTATGCTTCCTAGTTGCCATAATTTTTCTTTCCATTTTTCTTGCTAACCTGAATGCCTTCTCTAATGAATCAGGTTCCCAAAGGCGAACATCATGTTGGATATTATCCTTTAAAGACCCTATGAACACATCAATCCTATGCTCCTCTGGAATATCTTTTACCCTTATGTTCAATTTTTGGAACTCCTCAATGTGCTCCATTACTGAACCCTTTTGTTTGAGACTTATCAATTGGCTAAAAAAAGTGTTGCTTTTTGTATCTTCATAATGTGCTATCAATTCTTCCGTAAAAATTGCCCAAGTGATAAATTGTTTACGAGAGCAAAGCCATTGATACCATACAAACTGATTTGGTTCCAAATATACAGTTTCCATACGTACCTTTTGTGCGTTTTGCACATTATTGAGATCGAAGAATTGCTCCATCTGTAATATCCATGTGGCGGGATCCTTGCCATCAAACTTCCTCATATCGATTTTTGGAATATGGTGATTCTTCGATCCAACATTAGCATCTATGGAATCATGATTAACATTTCTTTTGTTCTCATCATGAGTTTCCTTTACTACCTTTTCACCATTAGTGACCCTTTCTTGTAGCAACTTCTTCAATTCTTCCATGTCTGTCTTCAAATCTATCTTCAAATCTGCCATGTCTCTCTTCAAATCTGTCTTCGAATCATCCATCTTAGCTTCCATGCCCTTTATCTTAGATTCCACGCCACTTATCTTAGCTTTTGTTAGCTTTAGTGAGCGTGACATTTGTTGCACTTGTTCTTGTAATTTTGATATATCATGTAGCATTTCTTCCTCTTCTTCATGAGTCATGCTAGAGCTTTTAGGTTCCTTACTAGGTGTTTGCATTTTCTTTCCTCGGGGCATCAGTTACCGATAATAATGCTTTACTATGCCCTTTGAATTCTGTTAAACCAAGCTTACACAAAAATTAAAAAAAAAACTACACACCTTTTTTCACTTTATAGAAGCCTGATATTGAATCTGATGTATCTCTGTAATTTCAGATCATCTAGTTCTGAAATTGCTACCTGTAGTATCCTTATGCGTCCTCTTTCCAATGCCACAAGTCTGAGCCAAATTGGATTCTCCAAGGAAGAGTTATGTGAAATCTCCCATAGTGACTTGCTTTTAGACCGGTTCAGTAGAGCGAACTTGTACGACGTGCCACGAGTCACTGTTTCAACCTTTGAATCTAAAACACACACAAGAAACTATAGTCCATCCTCTTTTTGTAACTTCTTACAAAATTTCAATCCGATCCCCACAGAGAAAGTTATGACGATTTTCCCCAGGTCACCTATTTTGAATGTAATTCAGGAGTATGCAACAAGACCAATTTCCTCAGATCATATCTCCGCAAATATCGCGCGAAAAGCTCTGAAATTCGGACCCAAGGTTCAGCGTGATTTCTTCTCAAATGGGTTTTTTTTGCGACTTCTGAAACGTCACAGAAAAAAAGTTATAGCGAAAATTCCACGATGACCTGTTTGGAGCAGCGAAACCCTAGAATCCAAAGCTTTGATACCAAATGTTATGAAACCAGCTCAAGAAAAGATAGAAAAGAGAGATCAACGCCTTAGAATTCAGCCTCTTCGAGGGGGAAACCTCCTTTACATTACATAAATGAACAATTCTTGGATGATACAAATGACAAAACCTCCTTTCTATATATAGGAGTCTAAGGAGTCACAATATAATCCAGCCGACCTAACAATAATAATATAAAGCCACAAAAATAACAATAGAGGGATTCTATGGGGCACAGAAATAATAATATGGGGGTAATAGGGGCACAACAATATAAATAAGGGGTATAACTACAATAGTAATGGGGTAATCACTAGTATTATAGGGACCCAACATGCACTAGCTATTTTGGGCTGATTGATCAGTTAATTGGATGATCACTAAGTTAGATTGAAGTCCCACTGCACAACTAACCCTCCACTAGTTCCTCCAATAGTTAGAACTAGTTTCACTGAAAACAAATTGAAATGATGACCTTGATTGCTACAAATTATCAATAAAACATGCTTAAGTAAACTCCAACTCCTCCAACTTGAATTACTAAGTAAAATGGGTGGCACAAGCCATATCACACAAGTTAACTGCATTCAAATTGTCTGCTAATGTGAAAATTCATTTTTTCTCAATTTAATTAAGGCAAAATCAAATAGAGACTTTATTGTTGCATTTTTCAACACTCCCTCTCAGCAAGAAAGGGATTATCAACCACCCTTATCCTACACTTGTGGAACCTGAACTTCTCTCTTGACAATGCCTTTGTCAAAATGTCAACATCTTGTTCCTCTATTGAAATGCATTATAGCATCATTATATGCCTCTGCACACAGTCCTATAAATGGCGATACTAGATATCTATATGGTTGGATCGATTGTGAAATACACGATTTTCAAAGAGCTTAATGCAACTCTGGTTATCACAATATATCATTGTTGGGTCCATCATCTGACCAAATGATCCAACAAATATTTTCTCATCAAGATCACCTCACATGCTACATGACTTACAACCATGTATTCTCCTTTTGTCGAGCTGAGTGCCACAAATATTTGCTTCCTACTATACATTGAAAATTCCACGTGATGTACTCTTTCGATCTGATGGACTGCCCACCCAATCTACATCTGTGAAGCCACACAAATTCACTCCCTTTGTCCATCTGTACCATAGTCCAAACTGGGTAATGCCTTTTAGGTATCATAAAACATGCTTAGCTACCTTCCAAACTAATTTGATTGGCCTAACCATAGCTTGGCTCACCTAGTTGACTACATAGCACATATCTGGTCATGTGTTTACAAGATACATTAGTGAACTCACTAGCTACTGATAAATGGTAGCATCAACTTCTTCACCCAAAGTGGTATCCTCCTTCCTCTAGTTCATCGTTGAGGTTTCTTCATGGGTTTGCAACTCTCCATGCAAAACTTTTGTAGTATCTCATTTGCATACTTACCTTGAGAGACAAACAGTTCCCGATCACCTTGCCATACTTCCAACCCGAGGAAGTAATGCATGAAACCCATGTCCTTCATTTCAAATTCCCTTACAAGGTCCTCCTTGTAAGACCTGTTCAACTACTCATCACCAATTAAAATCAAATCATCAACATATAAGACAATAATAAGCAATTTACCTTCTACCAATATGTGGTAGAGGTTTGCATCCACTTCATCTTTGGTGAAGATCAAATTGGTGAGATAATTTTCGATCCTGGTGTACAAAGCACGGGGTGCTTGTTTGAGACTATACAATTCTCGCTTGATTCTACACACATGAGACTCTCAATCAAATGTCTCAAAACCTTATTCTTGCTTGATGTAAACATCCTCCTCAATAAATCAAATGAGATATGTTATTTTTACATCCATTTGGTGGATCTTCCAACCCATTTGCATAGTCAGCGCAAAAATTGATCTAATGAATGAGTACCTTGCTACAAGAGCCAAGGCCTCCTGATGGTCAATTCCCTCGACTTGAAAGTACCCCTTGGCCACAATTAGACCTTATGATTCTCTATGTTTCCATCTACTACATGCTTAACCTTGAAAAGCCATCTCAAACCCAAAATTTATTTATCTGTTGGTCTTGGGACAACTTCCCAAACATTTTTCTTTGCCATGGATTCATATTCCTCCACCATTGAATCAACCCATACAGGTTTCTATACTACTTACTCGAAAGACAATGGCTTACTCTCTACAAGATCAGTCATTAGAGACATGTAGTTAGTGTATCGATCACGTGACCTTCTCTATCTGCTTAAATTTAAAGGAGCTCCCACATTCTTCGATCGCATCTGACATAAGTCTATCATCTTCCCTTACTATTTTCCTGCCTTCTCTGGATGGTTATTCTTGACTGGATGTCTCCACTCTCTACTGCTCAACTTGTAGCTGCTCCACAACTTCCTAAGGCTCCTCCTTTGGAGCTAAAATATCCTCTTCTGGTGGGATCTGAATCACCCTCTCAAGAGAGCATCACATCGCTTTCTCCTCACCAAACTTTACATCCCTTTGAACAAATGTCATTATGAGGGATGGAAAGTACACACGGTAGTTGTGGTGAGTTTCTATGTAACCCATAAATACCTCCAATTATGTTGTTGGATCAAGCTTATTCCTTGATTCTTTGGAGACATGAGAGTATACAAATGATCCAAAAATCTTGAAGTGTGACACATCCATTTTTCTCCCCAAGAAAGCCTCCTCCGGTGTGATCATGACAAGAATTCGACGAGGACTCTAGTTCTAAAAATATATTGTTGTGTTGCATGCTTTAGCCCACAAATGCAGAGGTAGGCCTTAGTCATGCAACATCACCCTTGCTTCTCCCACAATGCTACAATTCTTTCACTCAGCCACCCCATTTTGTTGTAGATTATGGGGTGCTGTCAAATCTCTTCGAATGCCTTTTTCACACATAAATTTTTTAATTCATTCGATATGTACTCAACTCCATTATCACTCATGAGAACCTTCACCTTCTGTTATAGACATATTTGGGCACTTCAAGCCCAAACTTATATGTTGATAAACTAGGGCTCATCAACCCCTAAAAGAGTTGTTTCATACCCTAAAATAACATGGTAATTTGATTACATCATTCCCCAAAAGTTCCACCTGAGAAACCATCCAGAAATGGCCTAAACTGAACCATACTGACTGCTACATTGGCCAAGTGCGATGCATACTGAGTGGTACACTGCTCAGGTGTGATGCATACTGATTAGGCCTTCTATAGGGTGCGATGGGCGAGGATGGACAAATGTCTGAGATAGTTTGCTAGGTGGTTGCTCATGGAATCTTCTAGAAACTTCTCCTATGACACTTGCCTCTCTGAATTTGCCCAGGGATGAGTAAGAGATCCAAGAAATCTCCAAGTGGAACCAATTGTAACAAGTGGAATGACACTAATCAAACCTCAGAGATGACTCACACCCTTGCACACATCTATAAATAGATCCCTCATCTAAGAAATCCAGAGGCTAGAATATTGTGAATTGCAAGGAAGTGTTGATAGTTTGTATTTGAGGAAAAGAGCATTGTATTGTTGTGTGATCTTGCTATTTCATGAGGTGAAGAGGGAATGAAGCTGGGAGTATGATGCTAGATCAGACAACTAGGTTGTAATTCTCCCTTTTATTTAATAAAGTTCTTCAAGTTTTCTTCCATATGATTGTGTAATTGTGAATGTTATCATTTGTTAATGCGATCATTTTTTCATTATATATGTGATTATGTAATGTTTATGTTGTAATAGATCAAGATGCTTAGATGGTTCTTTGTTGCTGTGTTTCTGCAAGTACTCTCCAAGAGGGTTAAGTATGGGGAGGAGTTAAAAGCTCTGTCAAGGGAGAGAGAGATCAAGCAAGGGATTAAGCGGAAGTTCCAGGTTGGTCCCATTGTCTTTCTCTTACCTATTACACATAGAATAAATTGTTGAATTGATTTAAGCTGTTGTTTCTAGGGTAGCTGCCAAACCTAGAAAGCTAGTTGTTCGACAAGATATTAGTTTTCCCCCAAATAAATTGGCGACTCCGCTGGGGACTCGAATAGATTTTTTTTTTGTTATTGTTTGTTTTATAAACTATAGACAGAGCCTGAAGTTAGCCAGGTAGCCTTCGAACTGCTTTTTGTCTACAATTGCATAGTAGATGAATGCTGCTTCAGTCAATCCTTGGTTTAGTTTATGAATTAAACATTTCACTTACAAGCATTATAGATTCCCTTTTGGTAGCTCAGTAACCTCTCAATACCTCCCTCTATATTTTTCTCTTTACTGTTCATCATAGCTCAGCCTAACTCATTGAAAACAGTTGCACATCTGAGCCAAAACCCACTTTAGTTGCGCTCCCTGGCCCATCATACTGTTTGTCACTGCAAACCAATATGCATCACACCTCTCAAGTGTGTAAACTATGATGCATCCCTATTTCTATGAAGCTCAGGTGCGATGACTGACTAAACCTATTTCCATTCTAGAAATTGGGGGTTTTTGTCCTTGTTTTCAGTTTCGTTTAGTTGTTTTTGCTGCTTATGAACAATGCCTCCTTATTGAAGCCTACTTGCATCACATAGATCAACCTCCATTAGATTAGGATTATTAAATGTTTTTATGTATTTTTCCATCATTTACAATCCTTTGTTGAAAAGTTGCTTAAATTGATTTGTCGCTTTGATGCAAAAAGTGTTGTAACTGTCATTTTGTGTCGAAAAAAGAAGTTTCGTGGATTCTTCCTTCCCTAGATAGTCGATTGAACTTTTCGTCATGTATTTGGTTTGATTTGTTTATATTCGAAGTGTTGAAAGCATTTTTTTTATTCAAAATTGAAAAGTGTCGTTTAGTCTTCCTTTCTATTTTGAAGAAGAAATTGTCGAAAATGTCATTTTGAAAGAAATATTTCAGATATTTGATGCATTTAGTTTTCCTTTTTGGCATTTTTTACATTAAGGAGAATGAAAAACAAATACATGCATTTGAATTTGCATTTAGTTTGTGTGCGAAAAATGATTTAGGAAAATGCACTAGTGTGTGCTCTTTTCTCATTGTTTGAAATAATTGTAATCTTCTTTCCCTAGTAGCTAGGATTTTCATTGCCAAAAAATAAAAAAAGATAGTTTATCATTGTAGATTTCAATTTAGGAATTTCAAATCAACATCACGTGGTGAACCATTGAAAGGCAAACTTTAAACAAGATCAACTCTAAAATAAATTTCAATGAACCTAACAATGCTTTGGAACTTAACGAAACACATCTAGAGGTCTGGGCTAGAGATGTGTTCCGACGTCGTAAAAACTAGTAACTATCGTTTTCATCGAAGGTTGGGTGATTCCTCCTCCTTGATATGACAAGTGCTAGCATAGACTTGTGCTCCCCGTGTCGTTGAGTATATATTGGGAGACCACACTAGGCTTATATCCTTTATCCATAGGAAGCCGAGTATGTTGCCTTATTAATCACAATGCACTGAACACAACAGTCGGGAAGATTGACTATCGTACATAAGTCCTTGGTAATTTCTCTTTAATTTATCACCAAGGTGTATATTGTAGTTTTGTGATTGGTTTGGTAATCCCTCTGTCTAGATTTTCCAGAGTAGTCACTTTCGTTCCTTTTCAACTTTTTAGAAGAAAAGGTCCATCTGAGCACTTGTCACTTCAGGCTTATTAAAAATCGAAGGAGACTAGAGTCATCTTTAACTTTTTTCGACTCTTAAAAACTGAAAAAGCAAAGTTGTGTCAAAGCATCATTAAAATTAATTTAATTCAGAATAACATCACTTTCCCCTTTAATTTTGATTTGATCGAGTAATCCGCAATCGTGGAAGAAAGTCAATCAAAACCTCGTCATTCGTGGAGACTAGTGAGTCAATTGTCTTTGATTCTGGAAGCGAAGCCAATCCGGGCAAAACGGTCTCATTTAACTGAGTCCAATTCATCTGGTTTATTTGAAACTATTGTTTCAACATCGTCAGAGACCATAGTTACTCTGATCATTTCTGGTACATCTGCCTTTAGAGAAGAAGTTCCACAGTTACAAGAGGACATTAGAATTGATCCTACTGTAATGGTAGACACTTCTATACCTGAAATGACTCCATCTAGAGTTGATCCAGAACCCATCTCAGTTCAAACCTAGGCTACATTTGAACCAGTAGTTGTTCAAGAACCTCCCTTTGAGACTGAAGTTCACTTACCTGAACATCTGGAAGTTGAGTTTTAGAATTGAGAAGGTGTCACCCCTCCAGTATCTGTCACTGCAGAAGCTATACCTTCTTCGGCTCCAGAAATATTTTATGGACCTGACGGTCTTCCTCTTCCACCTAGTCTGGTTGCTATAGAGGAGATAGTAGAGGATTTTCCATCTAGTACCCCGTTACATTTTGGAACTGGGATTCATTTGTATCCTTCTACTCCTGAGTTTAGTTCTTTTAATCATCCTTCATCGCAAGTTCCTGTCGAATCGCTAGGAAAACTTTTGGATAGACTAAACATGTTTGAGAAACCATCAACATCTAGGACTGTGTCATTTGATGTAGCTACGGTAGAACTTCCTACTGCCATTCCTACAATGTTTGCGGTATACCATCTGTTCCAGCTAGTTATCAATCACTAGCTGGAGTCCACTTAAGGTTTGCCTCGGCAACATGGTCTACTCCTATTTATTCATCTAGAGTCCCATCTGGTATTTAAACACTGGATTGCTGCCATATGGAGGGCAGTATGCTTTTTCATTGTTCCCTCCTAGGGAACAACCATATGAGAGTTTACAACAAAATTCAGTTCAAACTGGAATTACATCTAGTGGTTGGGTACTAATATTGTTACAACAACCAAGAGTTGTATATTCAATGCAACCAATCCAACCTGTGTCGAATATTCCCACTACACCTGCTATTATGACTGTGTCGCAAGTACAAGAACTTCCTGTTGTGTCTCCACCTCAAGTCTCTTAGGTTGCGATACAATAGCCACTTGTCTCTACGGTTCAATCGCAACCTCAGGTTAGTGCTTCCTTATTTGGAATGACTTAGGCTCAAACAAGTATTGTCAATCCACATCTTGGTCAATCTTCCAGTATTGGGCAACAGAAAATGGTCCAACAACCATGGCTGGTGCAATACCAACAACTGCAATTCCAGCAAACCCAACCTCAGTTTGGGCTTGGTTTACAAGCTCAAACTGGATTTGGTCAATATCAAGCCTACCGAGGACCTGAGAAACAAGGATTTGTAGGTAATGGACAGCCACATTTTCAAAATGGTTATCAACAACCACACTATATTGGTTATGTCCAACAACCTTATCAAAGTTACCAACATCAGATACATTATGCTGGTATGCAAAGACCTATTGCTCAGGCAATTCCATCTTATCCTGGGTATGCTTCACCTAACTTGAATCAGCAGTTGCCTTTTGTAGCAACTCCAGAATTGCTAGATTTGAACCAAATAACGAATGATCCAATTGCATATGCCCCTTGGTGACAGCGATTCCTCATAAACTTCCCTAGGATATTCCTAAATTCAATGGAAATCCAGGTGAAGATCCATCGAATCACGTAATGACTTTTCATTTATGGTGCTCATCTAACACCCTGAATGATGATTCGATTAGGCTTCACTTTTTTCAGAGAACGCTCACTGGTCCGGCAGCGAAATGGTATATTGAATTGCCGGGAGCTTCATTTGATAACTTCAGCACACTTGCCACTACTTTTCTAACCCACTTTCAGTTACCCATCAGGTACGAAACGGGAATAGAACTCCTTACCAACTTTAAACATACCACGGCCACTCACATATCTGATCATATTCATGAGTGGCGGCGTCATTGTTGAATGGTAAAGATGTATTTTCCTAATCAGCTTTTAGCTGAGTGGTTTATTAAGTCCTTGTTACCATCTATCACTGAGGACGTGGCAAAAGGAGGAGTTGTCACTAAAGAGCAAGTTATTGCTCATGCCCAATATTTAGACTTGATCTATACTCAGTCTAGCACACTCTACGAAAAAATTCCTGACGCTCCTAGACCAGAATTTTCCATTCCACCTCCTCCTAATCGAATAGGGACTCTCATGCCGATGACGGTGTGATCGGTGCCTCAAGCACGCAAACCAAAAGGGCTCCATTTGGTAAAGCTCATGTTGTTTCTAGCCATAATGCAAATGACAAACCTCTTGCCTTGGAGATTAATGTCGTGTCATCTGACAAAGGAAAAAAACCCAAAGCAACCAGGGGGCAGGAAGAAAGGGAAAAATAATAAGAAGAAACAAGAGAACTCAACTCCTGAAAAATCTTCTAAGAACCCTACTGGTCCAAAGAAACCTCCTCGTTTTCCATGTTTGATATATAATGAGGAGCATTATACGAGGGAATTTCCACATCAATTTGAGGTTTCAAAACTCTTGAAGGCTTCGAAAACCTCAGCGGTGTTGGTTGATCCATTTCCAAACCCAGAAACTAATCTAGTTTCTATTGATCATGCTTCAACATCACAAGTGCTTATGCTATCCATCTCAAACAAGAAAAATGATGCTTTGATATCGACAAGGAATAAAGATTATGGAAATCCATCATTGTCAAACAACCAGGCTACAGATCAACCTAGTGGTTCAACAACAACTTCGCCAGAAGTTGTTCCACCCATTATTCCTGAATTAACTATAAAGCCACCAAAGGGAGTTGTACATAAATCAACATTTAATCCTCGTGCTCGAGCTGCACAGAATTATAATATAGTGGAGGATCTGGCTCAAGAACTTTATTAAATAGAAGGGACAATTAAAACCCAGTTGTCTGATCTAGCATCATCCTCCTAGCTTCAATCCCTCTTCACCTCATGAATAGCAAGATCACACCAACAATACATTGCTCTTTTTCACAAATACAAACTATCAGCACTTCCTTGCAATTCACAATATTCCAGCCTCTAGATCTCTTAGATGAGGGATCCATTTATAGATGTGTGCAAGGGTGTGAGTCATCTATGGGGTTTGATTAGTGTCATTCCACTTTTTACAATTGGTTCCACTTGGAGATTTCTTGGAGATTTCTTGGATCTCTTACTCATCCCTGGGCGAATTTAGAGAGGCGAGTGTCATAAGAGAAGTTTCTAGAAGATTCCATGAGCAACCACCTAGAAAACTGTCTCGAACATTTTTCCATCCTCACCCATCGCACCCTATAGAAGGCATAATTAGCATGCATCACACCTGAGCAATGTACCACTCAGTATGCATCACACTTGGCCAGTGTAGCAGTCAACATGGTTCAGTTAAGGCCATTTCTAGATGGTTTCTCAGGTGGAACTTTTTGGGAATGATGTAATCAGATGACCATGTTCTTTTAGGGTATGAAACAACTCTTTTGGGGGTTGATGAGCCCTATCTTATCAACATATAAGTTTGGGGTTGAAGTGCCCAAATATGTCTATAAGAATTTCCCCCTAAAGCATGAAGTCATAAATCATGATGTAGGGTGAAATGCTTTATCATGAGGATCTGAGGTTTCGAACTGGAAGGTGACCTGCATAAGTTACAATAAAATACATCATCATAATATAATTTGCATGATCTAGTTGAGGTAGGCATTCCCATGCTCAGCTTTATAAATTCATTTCATGTACATAGATCATATAGTCATCGGCAGATGCAGACTGGTGATTCTTCAGATGTAGAGTCATCATCCTTGGTTCGGATGACTATTTGTGCAACGTCTTTGTACATTTGATATTTTTATATTCCTAAATATATCGCAGCCCGGATGGATGAAACTAGATCCTAGGTCTTCAAACTCGTTCAATCTTCACCCGATGTACAAGTCAATCCATGTGAAGAGATGTTTTGAAGTCGAACATGGAAAGACATCGCCTGATTACCAGCCAATAATGTGAGTTGTTAACAGGCGCGAGAGGAATCACCGATAATGATAATGACCCTAAAGGTACTACAGTACAATTCACGTGGTGTGAATATATGATCCGATGTTGAAAACCATGCAAAATCTTTCGGTCGAAGGCCATTGATGTCAAACCTGTCGCCGGAAGTGAGAAACTTGCCATTGATTCATGAAATCTTCAAAGCACTAAAAGGGGTGTTTCTAAGTCAACTTCTTGGATAATGAGATGATGTCAACAAGAAGTGACTCGTCGTAGGAGGGCCTTAATGTATCCCACATCTATGACATGAAATGAAGCAAATGATTTCTGGACGTGAAAATGATCTAACGACAGAAGGTACAGAAATGGCAGTCACAAAAAATGAAGGTTGGAGGTATTGCAGTGGATGAGGCATTAACTGGATTGTGGTTTCTCAACTGAATGACTTCTCTTGAACATGTCAGTGACACTGAGATAGATTGATATAGTTAACCCTAAAAGATGGATAGTGTGAAAAACCAATGGTGAGATGACCAGTAAACGGAATAACCCAACCTGACTCAATAATGTTGATGGACTGAAAGTGTCATGTTCAAGAGAGACCTGCTACCATAAGTTCTTCAAGTTTTTTCCCTTTTTCCCCAGTTATTTCTGACCAGTACCTCTTTATTTTTGTCAAGCTTGAGGAGGATAACATATGCTTGTTCTATAATTTTCCCTTCGGGCAAACTTGTCGCTATTTTTTAATGAGTCTAGCGACAGTGAAACGCGGTCTTGTCTAGAATGGACAAGTTTGTTGCTATTGTTTTAATGAGTTTAACGATAAGGATAACTCGGTCCTTTTCGTGTTTAGACAGTTTCAAAAGGGCAGGAAATAAAACTCCATAAGTTCTTTTTCGTGAAATAATCCCTTAGGTCCGAAAAAGGATAAAATAATACAAAAGCGATGACTTTTCTGATCACTTTAACGAGCCGAAAAAGAAAAGCGCTCACACCTTTTCATAGGATAATCCCTTGGGTCCGAAAAAGTATAAAATTATATAGGAGGGATGACATTTCCAAGCACTTTAACGAGCTGGAAAGGCCAATTGCTCGACAATCTTTTCATATTTAAAGAGTTTGAAAAAGGGTTTAAAGGAGACTCAATTTTTGAGGAATGAGTGGTGTCTAGGGTAGCAACTGGTTTCGGGTAATCTTGGAACTTCTCAAAACATGGTGAATTCTGTGAAAAGGTTGGCTAACAAGACCACTCATCGCAATTGTTCCTCAAATATGTTAAACAACCAAGTGGAAGCGTATGATCGGCCAAAAGAATGGAGGTGATGATAGGTACACAACCAAAGCTCATAAGGCTGATAGAATGGAAATCACAAAGGTTAATTACTGAAGGTGGGTTCATGTTTTGACAAGCTTGAACCATGGGGGACTATGCTTGATGGGTTCATTTTTGAAAAGCTTGAACCATGGGGGAACTATGCTTGGATTCGATTTCATTCTTTTACAAGCTTGAAACATCCAAACTCTACTTGGAGTCAGTTTCATTTTTCCACAAGCTCGAAACGACAAAATTATGCTTTAAGTCAATTTCATTTTTACACAAGCTCGAAATGACAAAATTATGCTTGGGTGAATTTTTTTATATATTTTATTTTATAAGCTCGAAATGACAAAACTAAAAATGGAAAAATGGAAAAAATAAAAATTGAAAATGAAATTAAAAAAAAAATGGTTTGCATGCCCCCAAAATGATGAAAAGGAGAGTCTCCTGTAACCAGATGGAAATCACTGCAGTGAAGCAGGACGGCTTCGTCTAGAATAGACAAAGGTGAATGGTGTGACAAACCAGTATGACAGACCAATCACATAACCTACAGGGAAACTTATCTTTACAGCTAGGTGCATCCAGAATAGATAAGGGTGCATGCACCCTAAGCTTTGTTACATTCACTAGATTACTCCTGGTTATCAGGTGGATGGAAGGAAGGTTCAAGTGATACCATTGATGTAAAAGGACAATTTAGGGATGATGATTGACTTGGAGTTATGCTTGGACCGAGAAATGAAAGCTGGTCAATGTTGACAATTTTGCGTTCGTGTGGGAAACACATCACTCGTAAGAGTGTTGAAACAATAGCCTCCATGTTATAAACATAGTCACATCCAAGGAGTAAATTGTAATCTAACGTTCTTGGGACTACCATCACATTCAAATGAACGGTTTTCCCTCCCAAAGTGATTGGTAACTTAGGAAGGATCCCTAACGGTCATCTGGTTCCTTTGTTAAAACCTAATAGATTCTACGTAACAGGCGTAAGCAATGGCGAACCAAGTGCTTTCCAAGAAGTTGAGGAAAGAATACTCACTAATGCACCCTCATCTATGGTAGTGCCAGACACAATCATTTTGTAAACTTGTACTATGATCTGGAAAGGTACATAAGAAGGAAGGCGGGATCTTGCTAGTCGATTCCAATCAAAGGAAGTGACTAGACTACTTGGAGGGGGTACCGAATAAATGGGTGAATTAACCCCTTGAGTTATGAGAGCTTGAGGGTTTTCCTCTTGTCTAGATGGAACAAGAATATTTCCCCGAAGGTCGTTAGAATCTGAAGTAACATAAAGAACTTGAATGGTATCATCTCCACTCTCTTCGGGAAATATTACACTAAAAAATGTCTCCATGGCTATGTACAGTTAGTATGGCTCTATCAACAGTCATGCTACCCTCTTAGGCAAGTCTTAAGCCTCTACTCTCCATGTAAAACTCCAAAAAGAGAGAAAGTCTTTATAAAAGTGTTTATCTCTGGGGACGCAGGTTCTCTCAACCTTGCCTGCGGGTACGCACCTAATGTTCACAATAACTGCGTCCTTGGACGCTCTGTATGTAAAGGGGCAGGTGCGTCCCCCTGTAAAGGTAAAAATGCGCAAGTTTCATCTTTAAAAAGTTACTTGTGGTCATTTCTAGAGCATTCTAGAAGGATGTTTGACGTGTATGAAGCGCCTCCAGATGGTTCATGTACCCCTACCAAAGAGGAACTTATCCCATCAATAAGGGAGCTATCCCATCCAAAGAGGGGATTATCCCATTGATGGTGGACCTGATTAACTTCCTCTTGAGCACTATAAGTACAGGCATTGGGCCAGAAGGAGGGGAGGTTGAAAGCTATGTTGGAAATAATACTGAGAGGGGGGGTGAATCAGTATTATCATATTAATAAAACTTTTTCATTTCCATAATCAGATTCATATATGCTACTTCCACAACTTCTTATGATTAAGTTAATCGATCTTCAATGAGTGCATTAGAACATTATCAACGATATTATCAGTTAACAGATGCAGTAACATAAAGTAGATCATCACACATAAGGCACACACATGAACACAATGATGTAAGGTGGAAACCCAATGCGGGAGAAAAACCACCTGCTGCAAGTCATCTCAATCTTCTTCTTAATAAGAAAATTCTTTTACAATATTTGTACTGGTGCAGCCTTATACCAGTACGGGAGCTACAACCCCCTTTGCTCTTGTACTAGCCGATCCATTTACTAGTACGCAGGCTACTACCTGTTACAATGCTCCAAAGATTTCCTTTAGCTCTTGTACTAGCTTAGATACTAGTACGTAGGCGCCGGCCTACAATCTTCTCTCCTTCAAGTACCACGTTTCATCAATTTTCATACTGGATACACTAAAGCACAACCCATAAACTGAAAGGCCACATTTCATCCAATTTTCATACTGGACCCAACAACAACATTGAAGCTCAAACAACCTTCTGAAACACCCAATCAACTGAAATAACCAGATCAACAATAATAGGACCAAACCCGGAATACAACAATGATAAACAAAGATTTTAAGAGAAGGAAGCACCCTGCTCAACTGCTGGCCTGAGTCCGGACTCACCCTGCTCAACTGCTAGCCTGAGTCCCGGACTCACCCTGCTCAACTACTGGCCTGAGTCCCTGGACGCACCCTGCTAAACTGCTAGCCTGCGTCCCTCGCACTGAGTCTTCTGAACTGCCTGCGTCCCGGCACACCTGAACCCTTCTGCGCCTGCGTCCGGCGCACCTGAACCCTTACTGCACCTGCGTCCCTCCGGGCATAGATGATTTCAAGACTTTAGAAGTAACCCAGACAATCAGATCCACAGATCTGAACATGCGCCGAAGAGATCTCGGTCCATCAGTAGATTCGCCTTGTTTAGATCTAGACCAGATCTAGCCCTCATAAGATATTCAACCCAAGACTTGCCAAATCCAAATTATCTCCTTTGCTTTATATAGGCAAGCTCCTCCTCAAAGCATGGAACAATACCACGAGCCGACACCATAGAAACACAAAACCGTTGGCTAGATACCACACAGGAAACCCCCACGTGCTTTTCTCTGCCTTGAAATGTGTGCACTGGGTGGACGCACCCCTTGAACGGCTGACTTGCGTCCCTGGACGCGGGTTCTGCATGGTGTACCTGCGGGTACGCACCTTCTGAACTGGCTTCCTGCATCCTTCATAATTTTTCAATAAAATGAGAGCTGATCATCAACTTCTGCTGCTGTCTTGAAGAATAGTGAACTACCACCTGAATGGGTTTCCATCAAGGACAACACTTTAGCCATAATGCCAACAAGCTAAACATTTCTAAGGGTAGATGCTGCAGGAATTAGGACTCCCATTTAGAAGCTTGTGAGGAGAGATTGCCATCTTTGCTTGTTCTATTTGGAAGTGGGTGAGCTTTGTAAAAGTAAAGGAGAACTCTTGAAGGACCCTGGGAGGAACTTGCAAAACACCAAGGCTCAGGTTGTAATTGTTCCTTTTGTTACCTATTAATGCAAATGAGTCCATCCTTCTCAATAACTTGTTATTTATGAGTTGTTTCATATACTCCTTGGTCTATATGTTGAATATGCTTTGTTTTATGTTATAATCAGGTGCTATTTAATGGTTTGACTGTTGGTGAATGCAGGTTTTGGAGAAAAGGAGGAGCTCATCCGGATCAACGAAGCTGAGCTACTACAACAGCGTTTGGTTAAAGGTAAGAGCCACACACTTGATTTCTCATATTGCAATACATATTTAGAGAAGGATTGCTCTCGTTTGTTTTGTTTGTCATTAGAATGTCTTAGACTTCTAGGAAGGTCAGTTGTGTCCGCACTATTGACTGATTCCGTGTGACAAATTGGCGACTCCGCTGGGGAATCCATTGATGTGAAAGTCTTTTCCTTTGTATGCAACTTTGCTCTGAGAAAAGTCATTTATTTTCTGGTTTTTGGCTCTGTGACTTTGTTTTTGGGTGGGTTAGCTTAGGGTTAGTTTCAATTTAGTTTTTCTTGAATTTTCCAGTAGGACGCACCCTCTGAGTTTTGCACAGTGCGTCCCTGCACGCACTGTTGCTGTGTGCACAGAGCGGGCCCGCACCTGTCTTAACTGGTTGCCTGCGTCCCCTGCTAAAATTTAAGAAAATTCCATTTTTTGCATTTTTTCTCTTAGATTTTGCTTTTTCTTAGTTTTTACTGCCCAGATCCATTAGTCTCTTGTCAAAGATCTTCACCTGAACTTGTTTCAATAGCATTGAGTGTTTTAGTGGATTTCCTAGAAGTTTAAGCCCTAGGGTTTGATTTTTGAGTAGGTCTTGTAGTGACTTTGGCGGTAGAAGTTGTCAAGCCTTAGATCTCTCTAGTTTTTTCAGCCTTCTTAGAAGTCAGACCTGTCATAAAGTCTACCTGTGAGAGCAACTTACCTTTGAGTTGTCTCTTTGGCAAATTTCGAAGTGCTTGTTGATTGAGTATTGATTTCCATTTTACGAAAAGAACAAAAAGATTTGAGTTTTGTTTTGACTGGTCTTTTGATTCTGCATTAGCTGGTCCTTGACTTGGTTTTGGTCAAGTAAAACATCCTAGAATCATCTTTGTAGGCTTTTGCCTCGTTAGGTTTACTTAGAGTAAATTTCTTTTTGGTTTGCTTGTGAGTCAAATTTTTATAGTTTTTATAGTTTTTGAGATTAATTTTCATTAAAATAGATTTATATGCTTTATTAGATAAGAGAAAATACAAAAACATCTCCTTTGAAAAGTTTTGTTTCAAGTAGCTTTGAAGAGTTTTGACAGAAAAAGAGTTTTTCGTGCACGTAAGGAGTGGTCATGTTTGTATGCTTGGAAAGAAAAAAGAATTGTTTCTTTGATTGTCTTTACTAAGAAAGTTGTTTTCTATAAAATTTGCATCTCTCAACTCTCTTAGTTAGGAATTTCATTGAAAAGGAAAGTAGCGTAAATAATCTTAGGTGCATTTTTGTAGTGGATTGAGTCGAGTCTACACACCATTGGCTTCACTTCCACTACCTTTTGTCTTTAAGAAAAACCATAAAATTAACGCTTAAAGTAAAATCAACGTAGTAACTTTTATTTACTAGGGCTCTGAAACACCAATTTAGATTAGGCTAGTGTCTTGGAGTAGGAGAGTAATTAACTCTCCAAGACAACAAAACCAAACAAGTAGCTTATCTTGTGATAGAATAAATCCAATTGTCTCATTTGTACTCTGGGAAAGCTCCTCTTAAAGGAGAAGCACGAGCTCGTGTCCGAACCAGTGAGGGGATCAATCCTCCCTCGTTGGGAACGACGCCAAACACGCACGTATTACAAACGGTAAACCTCGGATTAACCATTGTCGAGGAGCCAGGGGTCACTTGTCGGTAAACCTTGGATTGTTGTCAAGGAACCGGCAAGGGGATTGAGCTAGATACTCTGCCCTTGCGTGCTGTCGGAGTGTAGACTGTTCCCCCAGGTGCATTTGTTGCGGTTGGTAACCTTAGTGACCATTATCTTTAGGATTCTACCGAGGTGACGGTGGAGGGAAGATCCCACTGTACCTGGAGCAGACGTCGGCTAGACTCACTTGGATTTTCCGGGGGGTTCACTTCACTCGAGACGGTTAAAGTGGAGGAACTTGTGCCGGTCTATTCATTAAGCAGGTTGCCGGGGTAACTGTTCCACCCGCCACTTCTGTACTGAATCCGGCGATGTTGGGTTTCATCACCAACTAGCGCTTTCGGTCTGGAAGGCTACTGTTTGTGCTTGGTTTGACGCCCTAGATTCTTTAGGCGTGTGATTCAAATTTGTTTGGTTCTTTAGAGACTTTAGGTGGTTTGATTTGAGATTTTACTTTGTTTTTGTGTGTAGTAGTTACAAGTTTTTAGCTGTGGCGGAATTACCGAGACAGTCCCGTAGACTTCGGGGCAAGTCACCTGAGATTGTTACCGAAACTGATTTGTTAAGGAAACTCCATAGATCACGGGGTGGACCTCCTGAAGACGTCCCGGGTCATCACGAAGGTTTGAAAGTCCTTGTAACTCCTCCTAGTGGCAGTAGAGTAGGTTCACCTGAAAAAGGAGAGTCTTCGTTGGTAGTCCATCCGGATTACCAAGGTTTAGAGACAGGTTACAATCCTGAAGCTGTTGCAGTTTCCGAGATTGTTGGTAGTTTTTCGTCTACCAGTGATTTAGGCGAACAACCTGAAATATCTGAGCCTGTTACTCCGACTTCTAGTGTTCCTGATTCACCTAGGATTGAAAGAGTCATAACCGAAAATCTTCCTTCTGGTTTGATAGCTATTGAAGAACTTATTCCAGAAGAGGAAGTAGGCCCTGTTCTTGAAGATCAACCTACTCTTGACTTAAGAGAGCGTGAATCTATCTTTTACAGTCCACCTAGGAGTACTACTTGGTATCTTTCGTTAACTAATTATTTGGACAACTCAGGGATAAGTTTTTCTCCACCTCGTACTCCTTATCCATCCGGAGGTATTTATACTCCTGTAAATATGTCTAGTTCGTCGTCCGTGTCTACTCCATCTCCTGAAATTTTCTTGTATGGTGGTCCTTCTGTTCCTACTGGGTATCAATCACTTTCTGGTACCTTTGCGGGAGCATCTCCTCAACCCATTGATCATGGGTTATTAGCTGGAAACAATGGTAATATACCATTGGGTGTAGGAGACATTTACATGATGTCAGGTTCAGTTCCCGTTTCCCAACCTCAAGGTGGTCAATTTCCGCCTGGGGGGCAGCCTCAATTAACGCTTGGGGGGCAACCTCAAGGTACACAAATTGCGTCTGGGGGGCAACCTCAAGGTCAGTATGTACCTATGGTGCAATACATGCCTCAAGGCCAACCCCAGCCTCAATATGTGCCCCAAGGTCAACCTCAGTATCAGTATGTACCTCAAGGGTATCAACCCCAAGGGTATCAACCTCAAGGTCAAGGTCAACCCCAGTATCAGTATTTACCTCCAGGTTATCAACCTCAAGGTCAATACTCGAGTCAAGGTTATCAACCGCCTCAAGGTCAGTCATATGTTCAAGGTATGGGAACTGCACCTTTCAATTATCAATCCTATCCTCAATCCGGTTATGGATCTCAGTATCCTCAACCTGTTATGGGTCAATACCCCGGAATGATAGTGTGGAATCCTTCGCAAGGTCAACCGGTGTTGCAGCCAAGTATACAGTCGTCACCTCAAACTGGACAACCTGTAGTTTCTGGTCCACCCCAGCAACCGCAACCTGTCCAGTCAAGCGTTCAAACTTCTGTAACTTCGGTAGTTACTCAGCCGCCAATCGCACCTAGTACTCCATCTCAGACAGCTGCTGCAACTACCGCAACATCTACCACACTTACTTCTGGAGTATCGACAGCTCCGGTTTCTACTATCTCTGCAACCACCCCTCAGACATCTGTACCGTTGTCTGGACCCACGATTCAAACCACGGTCCAGATGCCTGTAGGGCAACCTGGTTTAAGTACTGTTGTAACAACTCAACCATAGTATACGTATCAACAGAACCAGGGACAATACCAATACGGGCCTGCTGTCCAACAACCAGTTTACCAGTATCAACCATATCCTGGATATACTTATCAACAACCTCAGCAACCCCAGTACGGTCCGGTTAATCCTGGTTTTCCAGGAGGATATAATATCCTGAATGCGATTCCTATTCCAAGTTATCCTGGGTATCCTCCTCCTGGAGCTGGTCTTGTGACTCAGAGTTTTATAGATCCTAACCGGCAATTGTCGTTCATTGTAACTTTGGATTTACCCGACTTGACGCGCCTAACGAACGATCCAATAAATTATCTTTCGCTCTGGCCGCCAATGCCCAATAAGTTGCCCAGCGATATACCCAAGTTCGAAGGTAAGTCTGGAGAGGATCCATCAAATCACGTGATGACTTACCACCTCTGGTGTGCTTCAAATTCTATCTCGGATGATTCGATCCATTTACGTCTTTTCCAGCGTACACTCATTGGTCTCGCGGCCAAGTGGTACATTGAGTTACCACGAGCCTCTTTTTACAATTTTAGCCAGTTAGCCACCTCGTTCTTAACTCACTTTTAGTTGCCGGTCAGATACGATAACGGCACGGAGTTATTAACTTCACTAAAACAATCGACGTCCACGTATATTTCTGATCACATTCATGAGTGGAGACGTCGAAGAAGGTTAGTGAAAGTTTTTATTCCGGACCAAATCTTAGCTGAATGGTTTGTTAAATCATTATTACCGAAGATTACTGAAGATGTAGCTAAGGCCGGAGTAGTTACTGAGGAGCAAGTCATTGCTCAAGCCCAGTATCTTGACTTAGTTTATACTCAGTCGGGTACGTTACACGAGAAGATCCCAGATCTTCCAAAATCAAATCAAATCGCTGCTGCTCCTTCGGGATCTCATGCTGCTGATGGTATGATTGGCACGGTGAACACAAAGAGCAAGAAGAAATCTTCCAAGAATTCTACTACTCCTATAATCACCTTGCCTGATTCCCCGACAGGAGAGTCTTCTCCTGAACTTTCCGCCGATATTCATGCCGTGGAGTCATCTACGGCCAAATCAAAAAACGGTGGAAAGAAGAAAGGAAAGAAGAAGGCTAAAGCTGACAAGGCTCCAAAGGAGAAAACAGAAAAGTCGGAGACCAATGACGAAAAGCGCAAACCTCGATATCCTTGTCTTATTTGTGAAGAAGATCATTTTACAAGAGATTGCCCGCATCGGGCCGAGGTTGCGAAAATAGTCAAAGGTTCTTCCACTTCTGCTGTGTTGAAAGATCCTTTTCCAAAGCAGGAGAGTAAGATGATAGGTTCTTCCTCGGCTGCCAGTGAAGAACCCATTTTGATGATGTCTCACGTGAGGATTGCGACTCGATCGCAAGATTATGGTAGTAAGGCTCCTGTTGATGGTAAGGAAGCAGAATCTTCTCATTCTATTCCGTCAACCTCAGCTCCTGGTCCCGATCCACTACAGATCGAAAAACCTAACTCGGACTTAGTCATCAAACCGCCCGCCAAGGGTGTACTTCGAAGGTCTGCTTTCAATCCACATGAGAGAGCGGCCCAGAATTACAACATTGTTGAGGACTTAGCTGTTTCACCCTCAGTAATGTCGGCTTTAGAAGTGCTGCAATCATGCCCAGCACAACGAAAATTACTTTTGTCGGCTATAGGAGCTATTGATATTCAGGACCCGAACCTGATAATCTTCGATCTAGAAAATAGTACACCGCGTCTCCCTCATCAGATGGCTTTCCAGATTCCAGTGATAGTCAAAAACAGGCCTATTCATCAGACTGTGATTGATGAAGGAGCTTCTACGTGTATTATGTCAATTCAGTGTTCGAGATCGCTTGGTTCTCCTTCACTGAACCAATCCCCGACCATCCTTAAGGCCTTTGATGGCTGTGGGTTCCGTCTGTTTGGTATTCTACAGGAATTGCCTATAGGGGTAGAAGGTAAAACCGTTAGTCTGGATGTGGAAGTGGTTGATGCCCCTCTAGACTACAACCTTCTTTTGGGTCGAAGTTGGTCATATGCTATGACAGCGGTCGTGTCATCGGTCTTCAGAGTAATCAAGTTTCCACATAACGGTAAGATCGTGACGATTGATCAGCTGACATACTTTTCATCCAACCCAGCCTCTTCAGAGAGTATCCAGCATGTCGGTAAGACGACAATCCCTTATAGGGATGTTGGTGTAGGTTTAGTTAAAGATTCCAGTTTACTGGGAACTTTTCCTTTCCCTCCAATCAACGCATACCCTTCATTTGCATCAATTCATATGATTACATCAAAAAACACTATTTATGATGATCCTTGGATCGTCCCATCTGAATCTGAGATAGACTCATTCGGTGATGCTATGCCTTTGAGTCCATATGAAATTGCTTATGAAGCTGTCATGTCTTTTACCGACTCGCGTTCAACCAAAGTCGACCAAATGAATGTGGTCAGTGGAGAATCACTTTTCACATCAACCTTAGAACGGATAGCGTTTCCCGAAGTCGTGTCATCTGACGAACAACTTCGCGAAATCCTAAGTGTAGACGATCTACCATGGGAAGATCTCCATCACAGATCTTTGTTTTTACCTAAGGATGATGCTTTTGAAAATGATTTTTCATCTATCTTTACCGCTGAATATGTCAAAGACGCTCAGGATCCAACGAAACATTCTGATTCAGAGTTGAATTTAGGGAATATTTCTCGTACTATTCCCATTGATATTTCAGTGAAGCCCGGAATTGAGGAGAACATTCATATAGGTGCCGCATGTACAGAAGATGAAATCCAAACTTACAAGGCCCTATTCCAAGAATTCCGCGATGTGTTTGCCTGGTCTTACGAGGAAATGCCGGGAATCGACCCTGCCATTGTTGTTCATGAAATAAAGACCTACCCGGATGCTAAACCCGTCCGGCAACGGTTGCGCCAGATTCACCCTCGGAAAGCGGCTGCAATTAAAGCAGAAGTCGAAAAGCTGTTGAAAGCAGGTTTCATTTATCCGATCCCGTTAACGGATTGGGTATCGAATATTGTTCCGGTCAACAAGAAACAAGGAACAATAAGAATCTGTATCGATTATAGGGATATAAATCGAGCTTGTCCAAAAGACAACTATCCTACGCCTTATATCGATCAAATTATTGATGATTGTGCCGGAAGTGAGATGTTTTCCTTCATGGATGGTTTTTCGGGCTATAATCAAATCAATATTCTACCTGCCGACCAACCAAAAACGGCATTCATTTGTCCATGGGGGACGTTTTCTTATTGCAAATTACCTTTCGGACTTAAGAATGTCGGAGCCACTTTTCAACGGGCGATGTCTTACGCATTTCATGACATCAAGCACATTGTGCAACCGTACCTCGATGATTTGCCTGCTCATTCTTTACGTCGCGCTGATCACCTTGTCCACTTACGAGCAATCTTTATGAGGTGTAGGCATTATCGTATTCGGTTGAATCCCCACAAGTGTGTTTTCTGTATAGAGACAGGTCGATTGCTGGGATTTGTTGTTTCAAAAGCCGGCATTCGCGTCGATCCCTCGAAGGTTGAAGCTATCATCAAATTGCCTCCTCCTTCGAGTTTGCGCCAACTCCAAAGTTTGCAAGGGAAAGCGAACTTTTTACGCCGATTCATTCCAAACTACGCCGAGGTCACTAAAGGTTTTACACGGTTGTTGAAACAGAACGCTCAATTCTTTTGGGATGAGATTGCCCAACAATCTTTTGATGCACTCAAATACGCGTTAACCCATGCACCGTTGTTGCATCCTCCCAACTACAACCAGGACTACTTCTTATACCTCACAGCTTCCCATTCCACCATTGGAATGGTGTTAGTTCAAGAAGATGAATTCGGAGCGGAACATGTAATATATTATCTTAGTAGGACATTAAATCCCACTGAGCTAAAATATTCGCATGTGGAGAAATTGGCCCTGGCAGCCGTTCAAGCTGTCCAACGTTTTCGTCACTACATTCTTCTCCGCAAAACTACAGTCATTTCGGATTGCAACCCTATGATTTATATTTTGACAAAACAACTGCTAGGGGGCAAGTACTCTAAATGGATCGTTATCCTGCAAGAGTTCGACTTGGAGTTTGAAAAGTCCAAGTCTAAGAAATCCTTAGTTTTCGCGGAATTGATGTGTGATTTCCCGCGTACTGACACGGAAACTATGGTAGAGGAGTCCATTGCGGACGAATCTTTGTTTCTTATCAGTACTTTAGATCCGTGGTACGGGGATATAATCATCTATCTCCAAACCCAAACCTTTCGGCCTGAAGCTTCAAAGTCGGAACGTCGAAAAATTCGGTTTCAATCCCAGCAATACAAGATTATTGGAGATACACTTTATCGCCGGGGGGCAGACTTAGTCTTTCGACGTTGTTTAACTCACGAAGAGGTTGAGAGGGTTTTGAATGATTGTCACTCTGGAGCATGTGGCGGTCATATGTCTGGGTATGCCACAGCTCAGAAGGTGTTGCGCGCTGGCTACTTTTGGCCATCTATGTTCAAAAATTGTATCATCGCAGTCCGGAAGTGCCACAACTGTCAAGTGTTTGATCGCAAGATGCGCGCACCACCCGCTCCTCTCCACCCTATAATTGCCGTTGGTCCATTCGCCAAATGGGGTATCGACTTTATTACTTGTAACCCTCACTCGGCCGGGGGGCATGCGTATATCATCCTTGCGGTTGATTATTTTACTAAATGGGCCGAGGTGATGCCTACATTCGACGCAAGCGGCAAAACAGCTGCAGTTTTCGTATTCAATCATATTATAACTAGGTTTGGTGTCCCACAAGCAATCATTACTGACCATGGGAGCCATTTTCGAAACATCATGATGACTGAGCTTACAAGCCAGCTTGGTTTGCACCACGATAGTTCTACTCCTTATTATCCACAAGCCAACGGTTTGGTTGAGTCTATCAACAAAGTTCTGGTTATCATGATCCGACGAACCATTGGTATTCATCGGTCAAATTGGCATAACATGTTATTTTCGGCGCTATGGGCATAACGAACCTCAGTGAAAACTTCAACAGGGTTCACTCCTTTCCAGCTAGTTTATGGCTTGGAAGCCATGTTACCCATTGAATGCGAAATCCCATCACTTCAAATGGCTGTCGAATTACTTCCAGCTACTTCCGAAGAGGAGAAACGTTTACTATACTTAGCTAAATTAGATGAGACTCGACGTGATGCTACATTGGCAATCGAGACTCACGCGAACCGAATGAAAGCTCAGTATGATAGAAATGTGACTCCTCGAAGTTTTTCGGAGGGAGACCTAGTGCTATTATATGATCAAGCTAACGATAAGCTAGGTGCTGGAAAATTCGTTCCTATGTGGCATGGACCCTATATTGTAAAGCGAAAGCTAGCAAAAGGGGCTTATGAGCTGGTTGATTTTGATGGGGACTCTTTGGGTAAACCCAGAAATAGACTTTATCTAAAGAGGTATTATGCTTAAATGGTGGGTATGGAGAATTTTTAGTTAGGTTAGTTTTTCTTTCCAGCTAGTATGTTTGTTAGTTTAGTCAGTGTGCTTAGCTTAGAGAGTGTGTTTTTTGGTCGTTATTCTGGCTTATCTTGGTTTTACTCTTGATATTGCAGATGTCGACGCCTCTCCAAACATACATCGGATTTGCTGATGATGCTTGTCGTAGTACACGGAATATCTCTTCCGCAGCCTGGGTTATCTATTCGCCCTCTGACGAGTTAGTTTCTATGCATGGGGTAAGCCTCGGTCAAACAACGAACAACATTGCAGAATACAGTGCAGTGGTTGAGTTATTATCCGAATCTATTTCATTTGGAATTCGACATTTGATAGTGAGGTTAGATTCTGAACTTGTTGTATTACAGCTTAATAGAGTATATGCCATTAGAAATCCTGTGTTATTAAGGTTATTTTTGAGAGTGCGTCTCTTGGAACGTGAATTTGATTACATTGAATATCAACATATTCCAAGGTCTTTAAATACATTAGCAGATGCAATTGCTTTTCGAATGTTAGACAGACATTTACAATAATCATGCAAGTAAATTTAAAAGCATTTCATCACATATGTTAAACAAGATAAGCCGGTAATAATGATATATATATAGATAGAAGTGTGTCAAAAAATATACATCGTCTTCGATCATAGGTTGAAAAACACCTTATGATCGGCAAAATGATAAGTACAAAAAGTCAAAAATGTCATATGTGTCTACAAAGTGACTAGCCAATCACTGGTGGTGCTCTCTATACGACACCACTGCACGGGCTACCTTACACAAGAACCTCCTAAACGGCCCAGGGACTGCGACTACATAGCGCTGAAGTCTGATAGGAATGTCATCTATGGTGGTCTCAGGCATATCCACCATCAAGCGCTCTAGATCATGCTCCAACTCAGCTAGTGACTCTGCAGCCGCGTCCTGTGGAGCCGGTACCGGTGCAACTGGATGTCTCCTCTCAAAAGGCCGGAGGTTGGCTGGGCGCCGTGGACCAACATCTGCATTTTAAACATTTTTACTGTTAGTTTTGAGACGATATATATAAAAAACAAAAAATATATATAATTTGAAAACTTGTGAAAAATAAAGTACCTCTATCATCCCATTGTTCTCCCTGTGGAAGAATCATGTCCGGATCACCTCGAAAATCTACTCCGGCATACGGAAAGTCCTGGATCAAAAAAACCTGGTCCTATAACCAGTGAAAATAACTATCAGGGAATTGAACAACCGTCGCGCCCTCGTCAGGATGCCGGGCCATCACCGTAACCCATCGAATCAGCTTTGGCTCCCGAGGACCCAAGATGTCAACAGTGAGGTGTTGATGGATCAGCATCGGAACTCTCTCTAGGGCAAAGCTCACAACTAGAGGCCCATATCCAAAGGTCTTCAGTTGTCCGTTCTTTACCCTAGTCAGTTGGGCCTTTATATTGGCTAACACAGCATCACACCAGTTGAAAATGGTGCCTTGGAAACAGTCAATCGCCATCCGCATTTGGGACCCGGTGGCAATATGTAGAGTGGCTGAGCCGCAAATCCTGGTAAGCATGAAAGCTATTACCTTGAGTTCAGGTATGGAGATGTGTTTGATTTCTACGCCTTTCGCATGGTGTGCATTGGGTATGCAACAATCTGCCCGGAGACTAGCAAGGGATTGGCCACCCGGCCTAGTCCCGGCTAGATTGAGTTTCTCACCTCTATTTGGCAAGCCAGTGAGAAAGTATATGTCAGAAGGCTCTATCTCGAGCTGGTGCCCTCCGACGTAAAAACATTGCTCATTAATGTTCCATCTCTCGACCAGCCACTCCAAGAATCTCACCTGAGCCCTCATGCCAAGTATGGCCCAGTATTTGTATAGCCCGCATGATTTTAGGGAATCAATGGAAGGTTGATGATTAATTGCGGCTAAATCAACGTCCTCGTGCTCTCTTTCTCTCCAATCCAGCATGGTGAGTGCCCTACACACCAAGAAACAAGGTTTAAAATTGATTTGGGAAATTTTGAATGGTTGATTGTGGAGTTGGGGTTTCAAAATTCCGCCTTCCGCGGGGGACGCACCCCGCGTTCAGGACACAGAGCGTCGGGACGCAGCTAGCCTGAAGGTGGGCTGCGTCCCCCGACCTTTTTCCTGTGTGGGAAAAAGTCGGGGGACGCAGGTTACCCTTTAGGCCACCTGCGTACCCCGCAGAGCGCACTTTGAAACCCCAAACCCCCTAAAAATCAAAATTAAAACCTAAAATAAACTTTGAAACAGATGAAAATGAAGAGGGGGATGTTGTAAAATACCTAGAAGAGACGGCGTTCGATTCTGACGGTCGGATTCTCCGCAGCAACCACGGGAAGTTTCTTGCCAAAAGCCCTTTGTTCAACCTCAACAGTAAAATGGTAAAAATGACATGGTAAAAAGTCTTTTTATAGGTTTTTTGGATGAGTGAATGCTAGGTTTGTTCATTTTTCACCATGAAAGGATATTTTTCAATGCATTTTTGCCTATCTTAAACAGGTATGAGTAATGTGTCGTTTTTGTGCAGGACAAAGGGATTTAGGGGGAAAACTGTCATTTTTCACGAACCAAAATATCAGAGTCATCTTTTAAGCTCTTTTCTGACTCCTAAAATATGAAAATATTGCCGAGCGTTTCTTTTACACTCGTTAAAACGGAATTAAAAGACGGTCCCCTTATAGCTCTTTTCTGACCATAAAATCAAGAAAAGATTGCCGGGTTTTTGTCGTTTCAAACTCGATATGGAAATAAAACGACGTGTCCTTGATCGCTTTTTACTTTTCAGGTCAGTGGCAATAATTATGAAAGTACTCCTTGGTCGCAAGATCAAGCGGTTCCCCCAGGTATTATTTTATACTTCTTCGGGCTTCAGGGACACAAATCTACGAAAAAGTTCAACTTGGAGTCTTCTTAAGTTTTTCAGACTCTCTAAAATTGAAAAACGCCGAGTTAAAATTTCACAGTAAAGGACCTGTTCAATTACAAATAGGAATGAACCACTCCTTCCTAGGGTTCGAATCAAAACTAGGTTGGACTCATCCGAAGGATGAGCTTATAATCAAGCATATGTTATCCTCCTCAAGCTTGTTAAAAATAAAGAGGTACTTGCCAGAAATGGTGGGGGAAAAGAGAGAAGAATGAGCCTATTTGTTATCTTTTGTCTCAGAAGAAACTTTATTACCACTCTTGGACACGACACTTTTCATTCACCTGGGTTGGGAAATCCTTTACCTCACAGTTGATCAAGCCACTTTGAAAGTCTTCAGCCGGGTTCCGGGGATTAACTTTGAGTTATTCATCACCAAGCCATCTGTCGTGTCGTTATGTGTTCAAGAGGTCTGCAAGCAAAACTTTCATCTGCAAAATACTTGTCATCCATTTTGACCATCCCTGAGTCAGTCCTTACAGCAATATTTCTTCAACTTGAACAATGATTTCGTGTTGTCGGCTTGCCTACAACGAGTCGCTTTCTATCGACATCAGCACATTATCTAGAGAGATGACTTAGAGATCGTCAGTACCTTGAAGTCTGCATGCATCAATGGCAGGTTTCTCGCCTTTGACGTCAGTTTACATCATTGACTTTCGATCGAAGGACTCCGTGAAATGTTCGACATCAACTCATTCATTCACATCTCATGGATTGTACTGGGTACTTTGAGAACCATTGACATTACTGGTGGTCTCTCTCACACTTGTTAACAGTTTACATCATCGACTAGTAATCAAGTGGTTTCTACCATGTTCGACATCAACTCATTTAATCGCATGGCTAGAATCGTACCAATTCGGGAAGCAGAAATGAAGACCCTGGATCCAGTTTCCACCATCCAGGCTGCGAGGAGTTTTGTATTCATTATCTAAGTAGACTAATCATAAATAGATGGCTGCGCCCATACTGTGTCTACAAAAGTTTATGATTATGATGTACTACAAGATCATTCCTGTATCAGAGTAGTTAGTCTGTTAGTTAAAGTTTTGATATGAGTATGGGAATGCCTACCTCAGTGATGATATAATCTTATACATGTACTTTGTGTTGAAAATTGCAGGTTTTGACCAGGCTCTCCGCGAGATAATCCTTGAAATGATAAAGCGCTTCACCCTTCCTAGATTTACAAAACCCTAATCTACTACAGGCTTCGCACTTTAGGGGGCAATCTGTTACACTAAAAAATGTCTCCATGGCTATGTACAGTTAGTATGGCTCTATCAACAGTCATGCTACCCTCTTAGGCAAGTCTTAAGCCTCTGCTCTCCATGTCAAACTCCAAAAAGAGAGAAAGTCTTTATAAAAGTGTTTATCTCTGGGGACGCAGGTTCTCTCAACCTTGCCTGCGGGTACGCACCTAATGTTCACAATAACTGCGTCCTTGGACGCTCTGTATGTAAAGGGGCAGGTGCGTCCCCCTGTAAAGGTCAAAATGCGCAAGTTTCATCTTTAAAAAGTTACTTGTGGTCATTTCTAGAGCATTATAGAAGGATGTTTGACGTGTATGAAGCGCCTCCAGATGGTTCATGAACCCCTACCAAAGAGGAACTTATCCCATCAATAAGGGAGCTATCCCATCCAAAGAGGGGATTATCCCATTGATGGTGGACCTGATTAACTTCCTCTTGAGCACTATAAATACAGGCATTGGGCCAGAAGGAGGGGAGGTTGAAAGCTAAACATTTCTAAGGGTAGATGCTGCAAGAATTAGGACTCCCATTTAGAAGCTTGTGAGGAGAGATTGCCATCTTTGCTTGTTCTATTTGGAAGTGGGTGAGCTTTGTCAAAGTAAAGGAGAACTCTTGAAGGACCCTGGGAGGAACTTGCACAACACCAAGGCTCAGGTTGTAATTGTTCCTTTTGTTACCTATTAATGCAAATGAGTCCATCCTTCTCAATAACTTGTTATTTATGAGTTGTTTCATATACTCCTTGGTCTATATGTTGAATATGCTTTGTTTTATGTTATAATCAGGTGATATTTAATGGTTTGACTGTTGGTGAATGCAGGTTTTGGAGAAAAGGAGGAGCTCATCCGGATCAACGAAGCTGAGCTACTACAACAGCGTTTGGTTAAAGGTAAGAGCCACACACTTGATTTCTCATATTGCAATACATATTTAGAGAAAGATTGCTCTCGTTTGTTTTGTTTGTCATTAGAATGTCTTAGACTTCTAGGAAGGTCGGTTGTGTCTGCACTATTGACTGATTCCGTGTGACAGGAAAGGTACGATTTTCTGAAGGTAAAACTGGGACAACTGTCATCTTGACCTGTTGACTTTGGTCGAGTATGGACTCATAAGACTCATTTTCAGAGAGAGTGGTTTCGAATTATGGTTGATTTAAGTCAGTCAGTTTTTCAACTAGTAAAGGACTTGGGGAGAGTTTCTTGTAGCTAGATGGAAGTCTCTGCGGTGATGTAGGATGGTTATCCAACAATCTTTTGGCTTCATCCAAAAAGGGACAAAGGTGAAGGGTATGGTTCCCTTCACATAACCTACATGGAAAGCTAACCTTTCTCATATGTCCATGAACTTTACTATCACTAGTCGAAGGTGTGTTATCAACATGATATCCAGAAGTTGATGACATAGGATGTCGTGAACGGGGAGACCATTCTTTCAAGATCTAAGGAAAGCAAGGACAGTCTCGAGAAAAATGGTCACCCGCACAAATTACGCATGGAAATTTGGCTTTAGAAAGTCTAATGTGTGGATTTTCACCAGATGATGCATTCAAATCAATGGTTGCTTGGTTGCCCCCTTGCTGAATTGGCTTCTTCATCTTCTCCTTCCCTTTCTTCTTCTTCTCAGCCACCCAGTTACTAGCATCACTACTTTCACCAAGCAAAGAGGAAGAAGGGGATGGGGAAACAAATGAAGAAGAAGGCGAAGGGTCAACTTCAGTATCAACTGGAGGTTGACTTGATTGCGGAGGAATGACGGCATTTTGAACCACCGAGGTTGAAAATAGCCATACTGGCAAGCCAATGGTAATTCCCAGGAGGGAGGATGTGGCCATATAGGGAGCACCAATATTTCCCCAAGAGTAAAAAGGACTAGGATTCCCCTCAAAAGGGATCCCTTGATTGGTGGACTCCGGATTCGTTGCCATATGTCTCAACCTAAGATCAATTAAGGAACAGGGTTGTTATTCCGAATTCAATTAATTTTTAATGACGCTTTGACACAACTTTTCTTTTTCAGTTTTTAAGAGTCGAGAAAAAGTTAAAGATGACTCTAGTCTCCTTCGATTTTCAATGAGCCTGAAGTGACAAGTGCTCAGATGGACCTTTTCTTTTAAAGAGTTGAAAAGGAACAAAAGTGACTACTCTGGAAAACCTAGACAGAGTGATTACCAAACCAATCGCAAAATTTCAATATACACCTTGGTGATAAATTAAAGAGAAATTACCAAGGACTTATGTACGGCAGTCAATCTTCCCGAACGCTGTGTTCAGTGCATTGCGATCAATAAGGCGGCAGACTCGGCTTCCTATGGATAAAGGATATAAGCCTATTGTGGTCTCCCAATATATACTCAATGGTACGGGGAGCACAAGTCCATGCTAGCACTTGTCATATCAAGGAGGAGGAATAACCAAACCTTCGATGAAAACGATAGTTACTAGTGTTTACGACGCTGGAACACGTCTCTAGCCTAGATCTCTAGATGTGTTGCGTTAAGTTTCAAAGCGTTGTTAGGTTCATTGAAATTTATTTTAGAGTTGATGTTGTTTAAATTTTTTCTTTCAATGGTTCACCACGTGATGTTGATTTGAAATTCCTAAAATGAAATCTACAATGATAAACAATCTTTGTTTATTTTGAGCAATGAAAATCCTAGCTACTAGGGAAAGAAGATTACAATTCTTTCAAACAAAGAGCAAAGAGCACACACTAGTGAATTTTCCTAAATCATTTTTCATACACAAACTAAATTCAAATGCAAATGCATGTATTTGTTTTGCATTTTCCTTAATGTGAAAAATGCCAAAAAAGAAAACTAAATGTAGCAAAGATCTGAAATATTTCTTTCAAAATGACATTTTCGACAATTTCTTCTTCAAAAGAGAAAGGAAGACTAAACGACACTTTTCAATTTTGAATAAAAAATGCTTTCGACACTTCGAATATAAACAAATCAAACCAAATACATGACGAAAAGTTCAATCAACTATCTAGGGAAGGAAGAATCCACAACACTTCTTTTTTCGACACAAATTGACAGTTACGACACTTTTTGCATCAAAGCGACAAATCTATTTAAGCAACTTTTCGACAAAGGATTGTAAATGATGGACAAATACATAAAAACATTTACTAATCCTAATCTAATGGAGGTTGATCTATGTGATGCAAGTAGGCTTCAGTAAGGAGGCATTGTTCATAAGTAGCAAAACAACTAAACAAAACTGAAAACAAGGACAAAAACCCCCAATTTCTAGAATGGAAATAGGTTCAGTCAGTCATCGCACCTGGGCTTCACAGAAATAGGGATGCATCACACTTTACACACTCGAGAGGTTGTTATCGGGAAATCTAGTGTCCATTCAGAGTTGCTAGTCCCACTAAGGCTGGTAGCTATCTTAGAAACAAACAAACTAAAGCCACTTTTGTTTTCCTTTATTAGAAGTAGATAAGAGGGGAATGAAGGACACCAACCTCAGTCTTGCGCTTGGTTCCTTGCTCGGTTCCTCTCCCTTCTGACAGATCCTTGCCGCTTCTCCTTCATCTACCCAGCTTCAAAGAGCACCTGTGGAATCAAAGCAGCATAATACTATCGAAGAACAGAGATCTAAAATCATAAACAATATAGGATCAGATATATATTGACCACACAAATGCATATATCATCAAACGTACAAGAATGTGGAGGAAAACTTGAATAGCTCTATTAATATCAAGAAAAGCAAAGAGGATTACAACCAATTTTTCTGACCTAACATCATCCTCCAGCATGAAATCCCTTCTTTCACCTCATGAAAATCTTAGATCACCCAACATTATGATATTCCACCAAGAAACCAACAACACTTCCTTACAAGATACAAAATTCCAGCCTCTGGATCTCTGGGATGAGGGATCCATATATAGATGATTACAAGGGGGTGAGTCAGCTTCTGGGATTTTGATTAGTGTTCTCTCTCTGATAGTTCTTGATTCCACTTGGAGATTGATGACCTCCTACTCATCCCTGGGCGAATTCAGAAAGGCAAGTGTCATAGGAGAAGTTTCTGGAAGATTCTATGATGTAACACCTCGCAAACTGTCTCTGCCATTTGTCCACTCTTGCCCATCGCACCCTACAGAAGGAATTTTCAATATGCATCGTACCCTTTACACTGGGAAGGTGGGATGCATCGCACCCTTAGCACTGAGCAACCTGTATGGTCCAGTTTTGACCAATTCTGAGCAGTTTCCTGTGGAGAACTTCTGGGAGATGATGTAATCAGATGACCTTGTTCTTTTAGGGTATGGAACAACACTTTTAGGGACTTAGGAGCCCTTGGTTTATGGACATGTATGATTGTGGTTGAAATGCCCAAAAATGTCTATAATAGAGGTGCAATGCATACTGGTTTACAATGACAGACAGTGCGATGGGCCAAGGAGTGCAATTGAAGTGGGTTTTGGCTCAGATGTGCAGTTGTTTTCAATGAGTTACGCTGAGATATGATGAACAGTAAAGAGAAAAATATAGAGGGAGGTCTTGAGCGGTTACTGAGCTACCCAAAGGGCATCTAGAATGCTTGTAAGTCAAATGTTTAATTCATAAACTAAACCAAAGATTGACTGAAGCAACATTCATCTACTATGCAATTGCAGAGCAAAAGTAGTTCGAAGGCTACCTCGCTGACTTTAGGCTCTGTTTATAGTTTATAAAACAAACAATAACAAACAAACATCTATTAAATAGAATATGGTACCTCTTATGATCCTTGGTCTCGTATACATTCTACAGACGAAGGAATCATCCAATCAATGATGATAGGAGAGACGCCGTGGGAAGATTACCACCATCGTTCCCACCTTTGAGATGAAAATGAAGATTATTCAAATGACCTCAATCATCCTTCAGCTTTTTATTTTTTATTAAATTCTGTAAATATAGTAGATTCCAAGCGAAATTTGTCCAATATTGAAGAAACTATTGCCATTAATATTTCAACCAAACCTAATATTGTAGAGAATATTCACGTTGGCAAATCTTGTTCTCCATCGGAACTAGATATTTACTGCGCTCTATTTCACGAATTCAAAGATGTCTTTGCATGGTCATATGAAGAAAAGCCAGGCATTGAATAGAGAATTGTTGAACATGAAATCAAGATGTATCTAGATGTCAAACCAGTGCGACAATAGCTTCGACCTATTCATCCGAAGAAAGCGTTGCCATTAAAGTAGAATTTGAAAAAAATTTGCATGCTGGCTTCATTTACCCTATTCCTCTCACTGATTGGGTATCGAATATTATTCCTGTAATGAAAAAATAAGGAATGATTAGAGTGTGTGTCGATTATATGGATGTAAATCAAGCGTTTCTAAAGGACAACTATCCTACACACTTCATCGACAAAATTATTGATGAATGTGCCGGATGCAAAATCTTTTCATTCATGGATGGATTTTCCGGGTACAATCAAATCAATATTCGCCCACAGGACCAGTCAAAAACTGCATTTATATGTCCATGGGGCACATTTTCATATCGTAAATTACCTTTTGGTTTGAATAACACAAGGGAAACATTTCAGAGGGCAATGAATTACGCCTTCCATGACATCAAACACATCGTTCAACCATATCTCGATGATCTGCCAGCTAATTCGCGAAAATGGACTGACCATCCCCATTTCTATGTTGCCAACACTACAAGATACGACTCAATCCGCATAAATGTGTTTTTTTGTTGGTTCTGGTTGATTGCTTGGTTTTGTAGTTTCTAAGGACGGAATTTGATTCAACCCATTTAAGGTTTAGGCAATCCTTGACATGCCTCCACCTTCAAATTTACTTTAGATTCAGAGACTCCAAGGGAAAGCTAACTTTCTAAGGAGGTTCATTCCACATTATGCTGAACTCGCTAAAGGTTATACAAGTCTTTTGAAAAAAGCAGTACCCTTCCACTGGGATTAGGTTGCGCAAGCTTCCTTTGATGCTTTAAAAGAGTCCATGATAAAAGCATTATTAATGTACACTCTTGACTATCAAAAATACTTCAACTTGTATCTCACCACTGCAGATACAACCATCACCATGGTTTTAATGCAAGAAGATAATGGAATTGAACATCCTTTATATTATTTAAGTCACAATCTTAATGATACAGAAAGCAAGTACTCTTATGTTGAACAATTGGCTTTAGCAGTCGTTCAAGCAGTATAGAGATTTCAACACTATGTTCTCTTTCGCAAAACTACCATTGTATTAAATTACAACCCTATGACCTACATTCTGTCACGTTAATTACTAGGGGGAAAATATTCCAAATGGATAGCCATTTTGCAAGAGTTTGATATGGAATTCACCAAATCCAAATCAAAGAAATCTCTCGTCTTTGCAGAGTTACTTTGTGACCTTCCCTCGTCATCCAACGATTTAACATCCAAAGCATTAATTGTGGATGAGACTCTATTTCTGATATCGTCAAGTGATTTGTGGTATGGGGATATACTCGTCTATCTCCAAACCCAAAATTTTAGGCCTAACACCTCTCGCTCTGAATAGTGATGTACTCAATACCAAGCCAAGGACTATATGATCGTTGGTGATACACTTTACCGTCGTGGTGTCGATACAGTTCTACAAAGGTGCCTCACGCATGAGGAGGCCGAAAAAGTTTTGAATGATTGTCATTCAAGTGCTTGTGGGGGGCATCTATCTGTTTATGCTACTGCACAAAAGATCTTATGAGATGGTTACTTCTGGCCAACCATATTCAAAGATTGCATAATTGCAGTCAGAAGTTGCCATGTTTGTTAGATTTTTGATCGCAAAACCAGATTACCACCTGCACCACTGCATCCAGTAGTTGTTGTTGGGCCATTTGGTAAATTGGGGCATTGATTGCATGACATGTAACCCCACCTCGGCCAGGGGGCATGGGTATATTATAGTCGCTATCGACTATTTTACCAAATGGGCCAAGGCGATGCCTACATTAAACAACAGTGGCGAAACAACTGATCTTTTCTTTTTCAATCATGTAGTTTCTAGATTCGGTGTACCATAGGCTATAGTCACAGATCATGGGTTGCATTTTCGCAATCACATGATGATCGAATTGACTACCAAATTAGGACATTTCCATGATAGTTCTACTCCATATTATCCGCAAGCTAACGAACAAGTTGAAGCGATCAACAAAGTCCTTAAGCGCATGCTGTAGAGAATGATTGGAGTCCACAAACGGAATTGGAATTTTAATCCTATACTCATCTCTGTGGGCATATAGGACTTCGGTGAGAAATGTGACCGGATTTATGCCTTTTCAATTGGTGTATGTTCCAGAAGCAGCCTTACCAATTCAGTGCGAAATCTCATCCCTCATGATTGCAATTGATCTGATTCCCCAAACTTTTGAAGAAGAGGCTCGTTTCTTGGAACTAATCCATCTGGATGAAGCCCATCGCAATGCCGCATTGGCTAATGAAGCACATAAGAAACGCGTCAAGGCGCAATATGACAAAAATGTCAAGCCTTGTGTCTTCTCAGAAGGTGACCTAGTCTTGCTTTACGATCATGACTTTGACAAATTAGGAGAAGGTAAATTCGAACCATTATGGATGGGACCCTACATTGTTAAATGAGTATTGAAAAAAGCATCCTATGAGCTGGTCGATTATGATGGGATTCCACAGTCCCAGCCCCGAAACGGGTTGTATCTTAAACGTTACTATGCTTGATTAAGTGTAGTAAACTCATTGTACATATGATTTTATTGCATTTTTGAGTGTTTCCTTTTAGAGTTATCATTTTGGTTAGGTAATCCACTTCGCATTTGTTGCATATGTCAACCTTTTTGGAACCATTTGTTGGGTATGCTGACGGAGCTAGCCGTAGTACGCAGAACCTATCTTCTGCGGCCTGGGCCATTTTCGATCCAAGAGATGAGTTAGTGAGTTTCAGGGGGATATGTATTGGTCGATCGACGAACAACATCATTGAGTATAGTGTGTTGATTGAGCTTCTATCTAATGCTATTTCACATGGTATACGCTGACTATTTGTAAGGCTAGATTCGCAGCTCGTCATTCTACAGCTTACTGGTGTTTATTCCGTTCGGAACCCAACTATTTATCGCATTTTCCTAAGAGTTAGGATTTTGGAAAGACATTTTGATTCCATTAAATATCAACACATTTCCAGAAACTTAAACACATTGATTGATTCATTAGCAAACTATGTGTTAAATAGACATTTGCAGCATTTGTAAAGAAAGCATTTCAAATCAACATTTGCATCAGGATTGCATCACTTAGCCAAAATAAAACTCCCAAAAATCAAAATTAGATAGCTTTTTATAGTTTTTACAAAATGTTTTGTGTCCAAGGCAAAATCGGTCATCTGACCAAAAAACTCAAAATGAATGCAAAAAAACATCCTAGGCTAGTGATGTTGGTGATAACATGTCACCGCCTATGCTATCATGCGCAGGAGCCTAGTCCAACGACTTGGCACGCCTATAGTATGGCATTATAACCTCAAAGGTAACTCATCGGTCCTAACATCCTAAATTCTAAGAGTGAGGCCCTCGATCTAATCTTGAAACACTGCCAAGGTCTCTGATATGTCCAGATCCCGAAGGATGGCCCTCCCTACAACCTCTCCTACTGGAGCGTCATCCGCCGCTCGTGGGCGTACCACTGGTCACACTGGTCCAATATCTGCACAAACATATAAGTTTGATTAGTCTTGGTAACATAAAAAACACAAAAATATTATAAAAACTAAAAAACAAAGATGTGGTCGAATCATTTTACCTATAGCACTCCACTGCTCACCAGCTGGTAACGCCAAATCCGAGTCACCTCGGAAATCCATCCCGACGTATGGATACTCTGCAAATACCATCTCCTGATAGTTGAACCACTCAAAAAAGGCATCAGAGAAGGAAATTTGTGACTGGCCGGCATGTCTGGCCATAAGATCAACCCATCTCTGCATTTGTGGTTCCCTCGGTGCTGGTAATCCCAATGAAATGTTCTGAGGCTGCATCAGTGGAATCCTCTCCAAAGCAAAAGCAGTCAATATGGATCCATAGCCAAAATTCTTGGTTCTTCCATTCTTTACTTTAGAGAGTTGTTCTTTTATGACAGGAAGTATCTCCTCACGCCAGTTGAACACCTTCGGTTCCAAGCATTCCAGGGCATACTGCATGTAAGATCTGTTTGCCAAATGTAAGGTCGCGCTACTAGCCAATCTAGCAAATGTAAATAAAATGGTCCTCAATGGTCGATCAGTGACATCCGAGATATTAATCTTACCATCTATACTGGGCTGAGATCTATCCCTATAGAACTGGCGAATGTAATCTTTCACAGATTCGCCCCCACGAGCAAATCCTAATGGTGAAAGAGGGGCACCACGCCTCAACAACCCCATCAAAAAGTAAATATCAACCGTGAGAGGAATGGATTTACCTCTGATTTGGAATACCTGTTCAATAGGATCCCAAGCATCGAGGAAATATTGCAACAAATTGATCTGTTGCCCCATACTGGATATGCGGAAGAACTTCAGCAAACCACAATTTCTTAATGCATCAATTGTGCCCTGGTCATGTAAAGAAATCATGTCCTCCTCTTCATGTTATCATTCACGCCATGTGACAACCATATTGATCCAACAAATATCTGAAATGCAGACAAAATATGAGTTAGGATCCAAATTTGAGCAAAAACAGGCAAAAATTTGATAAAAAACACTGGGTAAAGGTCCCTTTCTGCACCCATCGCACCCTGCCTTTGAGCAAGGTGAGATGCATACTAACTGGCCAATGTACAACTCAGTATGCATTGCACCTTTCGATATAGGCTAGGTGCAATGATTGGGAACAAAATCTTTAAACCCCAGGAGCCCAGAAAAGTGGAAGAACTAGCTCAGAATCAAGAGAAGATGGAATGAAAATGAAGAGCTCAAGGATATCTCCTACTTGGTCTACGGAAAATGGTCCACAGGATCTCCTGAAATCAACTGGTGAAATTTGAGACCACTCTAGAGCTCCAAAATCCCAAATTTGAAAAGAAATTATGAAAGTGAAAGGTAAAACTACTTTTTGTGTTTACTATTCATGTACTTCAAATAAAATGTTAGTTTTAGTTCTTTTTCGTCCATATATGTGTATTTCTAATCAATTTGATGGAGTGATTGAGGAGGTTGAATGACTGAAGAAAGAATCTGATGTGCTAAATATTGAATTGAACATCTTTGACCACCAGTCCAAGCACAGTTTTGTCTTTTCAAGCTTGAGTAAAAATGAAATTTACAGCAAGCATAGTTCCCCCATGGTTCAAGCTTGTCAAAAAATGAACCCACCTTCAGTAATTAACCTTTGTGATTGCCATTCTATCAGCCTTTTGAGCCTTGGTTGTGTACCTCTCATCACCTCAATTCTTTTGGCTGATCATATGCTTCAACTTGTTTGTTTACCCTTTTTGAGGAACATTTGCGATGAGTGGTCTTGTTAGCCAGCATCTTCACAGAATTCACCATGTTTTGAGAAGTTCCAAGATTATCCGGAACCAGTTGCTACCCTAGACACCACTCGTTCTTCAAAATTGAGTCTCCTTTAAACCCTTTTCAGACTCATTAAATATGAAAAGATTGTCGAGCAATTGGCCTTTCCAGCTCCTTAAAGTGATTGGAAATGTCATCCCTCAGTGTAATTTTATACTTTTTCAGACTAGAGGGATTATCTTATGAAAAAGTTCGAGCACTTGTCTTTTTCGCCTCGTTAAATTGATCGGAAGTCATCCTTTTGTATTATTTTATCCTTTTTTTGACCTAAGGGATTATTTCACGAAAAAGAACTTTTGGAGTTTTATTTTTGTCCCTTTTAAAACTCTGTAAACATGAAAAGGACCGATTTATCCTTGTCGTTAAACTCATTAAAACAATAGCGACAAACTTGTCCATTCTAGACAAGATCGAGTTTCAATGTCGCTAGACTCGTTAAAACATAGTGACAGGTTTGCCCGTAGGGAAAATTATAGAACAAGGATATGTTATCCTCCTCAAGCTTGAAAAAAATAAAGAGGTACTGGTCAACAATGACTGGGGAAAAAGGGAAGAAACTTGAAGAACTTAAGGTAGCAGGTCGCTCTTGAACATGACACTTTCACTCCATCACCATTATTGAGTCGAGTTGGGTTATTCCATTTACTGGTAATCTCAACATTAGTCTTTCACACCATCCATATTTTGGGGTTAAGGCTACCAATCCATCTCAGTGTCGCCGACATGTTCAAGAGAAGTCATTCAGTTGAGAAACCACAATCCAGTTAATGCCTCATCCACTGCAATACCTTCATCTTTCATGGTCATCATTCCTGAACCTTGTGTCGTCAGTCCATTTTCACCTCCAGAAAATCATTTGCTTCGTTTTGTGTCGTAGATGTGAGATACATTAAGGCCCTCCTATGACGAGTCACTTCTTGTCGACATCAGCTCATTATCCAAGAAGTTGACTTAGAAACACCCCTTTTAGTTCTTTGAAGATTGCATGCATCAATGGCAAGTTTCTCACTTCCGGCGGCAGGTTGACATCAATGGACTTCGACCGAAAGATTTTGCGTGGTGTTCGACATCGGATCATATATTCACACCACGTGAATTGTGTTGTAGTACCTTGAGGGTCATTATCATTATCGGTGATTCCTCTCGCGCCTGTTAACAGCTCACATTATTGGCTGGTAATCAGGCGATGTCTTTCCATGTTCGACTTTAGAACATCTCTTCACATGGATTGACTTGTACATCAGGCAAAGATTGAATGAGTTTGAAGACCCCAGATCTAGTTTCATCCATCCAGGCTGCGATATATTCAGGGATATAAAAACATATAATGTACAAAGATGCTGCACAGATAGTCATCCAAACCGATGATAATGACTCTACATCTAAAGAATCACCAGTCTGCATCTACCGACGACTATCTAATCTATGTACATGAAATGAATTTATAAAGCTAAGCATTGGAATGCCTACCTCAGCTAGATCATGAAAATTATATTATGATGATGTATTGTATTGTAACTTATGTTGGTCACCTTCCAGTTCGAAACCTCGGATCCTCATGATAAAGCATTTCACCTGACATCAAGATTTACGACTTCATGCTTTAGGGGGAAACTATTATAGACATATTTGAGCACTTCAAGCCAAAACTTATATGTTAATAAACTAGGGCTCATCAACCCCTAAAAGATTTGTTTCATACCCTAAAACAACATGGTCATCTGATTACATCATTCCCCAAAAGTTCCACTTGAGAAACCATCCAGAAATGGCCTAAATTGAACCATACTAACTGTTACACTGGCTAGGTGCGATGCATACTGAGTGGTACACTACTCAGGTGTGATGCATACTGATTAGGCCTTCTATAGGGTGCGATGGGTGAGGATGGACAAATGTCCAAGACAGTTTGCTAGGTGGTTGCTCATGGAATATTCTAGAAACTTCTCCTATGACACTTGCCTCTCTGAATTCGCCCAGGGATGAGTAATAGATCCAAGAAATCTCCAAGTGGAACTAATTGTAACAAGTGGAATGAAACTAATAAAACACCATAGATGGCTCACACCCTTGTACACATATATAAATGGATCCCTCATCTAAGAAATCTAGAGGCTCGAATATTGTGAATTGCAAGGAAGTGCTAATAGTTGTATTTGAGGAAAAGAGCATTGTATGGTGTGATCTTGCTATTTCATGATGTGAAGAGGGATTGAAGCTGGGAGGATGATGCTGGATCAGGAAACTGGGTTGTAATTCTCCCTTCTATTTAATAAAGTTCTTCAAGTTTTCTTCCATATGATTTTGAATGTTATCACTGTTTATGGCAGTGGAGGTTGTCGAGAAAGGTCCACCAACATCATAATGGATCCTTTCTAGGACTACATGTGCTTTGTTGTACCAATTATGAAATGTGGATTTTGTGTGCTTTCCCAAGGTACATCCTTTCCATACATCCTGCTGCTCAAGTGCTCTTTTTGGGAGGCCAATGGTTATTTGATGCATAATCTTCAAGGAACCATGATGAAAATTACTAAGTATTATGTGCCAAAGTTCACCGACATTACAGCCCTACACTTTATCTACCTTAGTTCTTAATGCAGCACAATCTTCCACATCTAGCTTATATAGGTTCTTCACACGAAACCTAATCTACTTCACTTGTCCCATGTCTATGTGTCTCAGGAATTCTTTTCCTTTTCTTAAGATCACATCATAACCACGGTCTTCCAAAAATGCAACAGAGATTATTTTTTTCTTTAGGCCCATAACAAACGTGACATCCTTTAGTCTAAGAGGGGATCCTCACTCCCTCTAAAAGGTATTGTACCAACTTTGATCACGTTGTACTTTCTATCATCCCCTAGTTCGATGTGCATATGCAAATATTTCTCCTCTAGGTCACTGAAAAACTCTCTACACCCTACCATGTGGAATGATGCACCTGAGTCCAAGTACCACACACTCCCCATCATTGTGTTGGCCATGCATGCAATAAGGGTAAAGTCAAGCTTTAACTCTGAAGCCAATGATTCACCTACTGCTCCTCCTGAGGTCTTCTTACTTGCCTTTTTGAGTGGACACTTTGTGGAATAATGCTCGAATTCATGACAATGAAAATTTTTAATTTTGGACAAATCTTTCTACTTTCCCCCTTGGCTGGATTCTAGGTTGGTTTGAGATTTCTTCCCTTTTTCCTTCTTTCCCTTTCCAACCAATGCAAAATTTTCCTCATCCTCACCCTTGTATGAAGTCCCATCTCTGGTATTCCACCTTATTTCCCTCTGTACCAAATGAAACCATAAGTGTTCCCAATTCGGTAATTTCTCCCTCCCGTTCACTAAATCTTCGTATCTATGCCAGCTCTTGGGAAGGCCTAGAAGGGATAGGCTTACCAAATCATCATCTAAAATAGTAACACCAACTCGTACAAGTTCATCATGAACTTCTACGAACCTGCTCAGATACTACGAGATAGTGTCATTCCTCTGCATCTTAATATTTCAAAGTTTATCCTTGAGCGCCAACTTCCTATGGTCACTACTATTCTGGAACAAATCTGTTAATGCCTGCCACATTTCGTAACGAGTTTCTTTCCAATGGATATTGGTGAGAATTTGGTCTTGTACTCCCTCAAATCTTATTCTCCTCGCCTTGGCTACATCTTTCATCCACTAATAATGGTTATAGGCACCATATTCTAGTGGTTTTGCAACATCTCTCTTGATGTATCCTAGCAATCCATTGTCATCCAATACCGCCTCCATGTGATCCTTCCCTATGATGAAATTAGAGGTGCCTTCCAAGGCATACTATAGCCTCAACCCATTGAAGGTCATCTTGTCATTTATGAAGAGATCCTACTACATTAAACTACAATTCCAAAGCTCCTAAGAAACAACTTCAAAATTCCTACTCTAATGTGAATCCTGCTCTGATACCATGTAGAAATTATGGTGTAGATTTGCAACTTCTCATGAAGCTTTAATCAAAATCACAAGACGCTATCCTACTTTATTGATTTCCCCAAGTTAATTCACAATTTAAAACATAAATAAAAAACATGCAATGAGAAATAACACACATACACACAATATTTTTCAGGGGAAAGAAAACTACTAAAAACTCCTCACATGTTTGCATTAATCTGATGAATAGAGATGTATTGCAATTGCTTTGCTCAACTGAGCACAACTTGTAAGTGAATAACCTATCTCTCTGCTCACTCAAAAGCTCTGACCTAGACATAGGCAACTTTTGCCTCTGCTTGAGCCCCTAACAATGTAAACTTTGAAACAGGAACTCTAGCTAAAAAACCCCAAAAAAACATGAAAAACAATGCTAAAAACAAAAAGTGTGTATACTGGAGCAATGATTTTTTTTTTTTTTAGGGTTAATTTTGAGCATATTTAAAAAATGGTAGTAAAACCAATTTTCTTGTGCAAAAACAATTCTTTTTGAGGAAAAAAACACACTAATGTTTTTGGTAGAATACCATTTTTCTTTCCCAGGTATAATTCCAACATTTTTTAGTAATGATGATAAAGATAAAATAATGAGATCCGAAACACATTAAAATTCCATCAGTTTTCATCCATGTTGTTAAACATATAATAACATGACACTAAAGATCGCTAAAATTCTAATTTTTTTTAACCATAACTTCAAAGATAAAAAAAAAAAAAAACAAAACAAAATTGGAAAATTTTCAATCATAGAATTAAAAAACTCTAAGTTTTCAATACATTTAAACCATGACATTATGAACAACTTACAAGACTAAATTAATCAAAATGTCAATACTTGCAGATTGAATGAAACATAAATTATATCTCTAAGTTATTGTTGTATTGTAGATATTCTAAACAATAAAAATCATCATAACTAAAACATATAATCCAACAAACATATAAATGACTCGTAACTTCATTTAACACCATAAGGAAATCAAAATTTTTATTTCAAGATACGATGCAAGCATCAATTATATAAAATGTCTTAGACAATTATTCAAAATCACTCATATTTTCTTGCACGCCATCAGAATTCACATCTTCAGATGAATGACTAGAAGCAGATGAAGATGTTCCATATTGTTCTCTTTCATCAACTAGTGCCCCATCTGAGTCCACATGCATGCCCACCATTTCAGGTTTCAAAATTCTTCTAGATCTACGGCTGGTTTCAACAAACTACCATCTTAACATTGTTTCTTTTGTTAACAACCTCTTTAGAATCTCTATCGTCTTGAAGTGAAGAGTTCCTCTCTTTGTTAAATTGAAGTCAAAAACAAGTATGTCAACATCCTCCAATTTTAAGAGGTCTGTGTGGCGACGATTTATATTTGTACCCTTTATTTTTCTCTTTCCACCAATTTTTTTATTAACTACCATATCTGCCTTGTACACACCATTGAATGGGTGTGTATTTGTGGCATACCAATGTACTTCAACACCCGCAACATCTTCATTTTCTGTAATGACCTTTATAACCTTAGCAACCCAGAATGGATAACCATTGGGATCTCCATATTGGGATCTCCATATTCTAGCATTGTGATCATGCAACCCTCCTTATTATCATGTATTGAAACCTTGCAAGGGTCTTCCATGGCTTCAGGTTGTGCACGAGATCTTCTAGAACCAATATATATTTCTCTTTCCTTTAACTGTGAAGAATTAATAATGCCTTGATATTTTTGTTGTTCAACAATGTTTCTTTCCTCATGTTCATTTGACACATTTTGTAGCAAAATAGATGGAGATTTCAAAGGTATATCTTCATTTGTTGTTATTGAAATGGTATCACTTTGATTATTGAAAAAAGACTCCCACCAAACTGAATCAGCAATATCAAAGTATGCATATATATATCTAATACATTTTTTAATTTCTTCCAGGCAATCAGAATAATTTATATCTCTATTATGCCTGCGTGCATTATGAACTTCAACAACTGATTGTAATAACAATATATTATATTTCACACAAATATTAGATGATCTAGAATGAACTTAAAAAATGCCAACCTGATGACAGTGCCCATTCTCTAGTAGTTGAATACTTCTTGCCCCATATTAGTGTTTTCCCATTATTATTTTTTATATGAAATTGATGTTGGAATCTAATGTCATGAAGTTATTCAATGCATTTCTCCTTACCATGTGATCCCAGAATAAACCTTCGCATGTCAACAATTTCTTCCAACACATGAAAAATAGGCTCTCGCATGTATGATTTCTTAATACATTCCATTAATAATGCAAGCTCCCAAATTCATTCCTCCTCAATGTCACTGGAAAACGAATGAACATCTGATCGATATGGTCATGAGTGTGCCCAACAAGAAGGAAACCAAGCTTTACCTTCTGAAAAATTCTCAATTCAACAAGCATGTTTAGATATCCAAAAACAATCTGATTTTTGTTTTCACGACAAGCGTTGTCCAATTGTAGATACAAAACTTCAGGAATATTACCATACCAATGAGAAAGAACATCATGAATTATGGCTATTTTAATATTTGCATCATTATGAATATTTGAAGTTGTGAAGTATACCCTTGGGAACATTTTCCCATTGAAGACCATACAACTGACCAAGTGATACTGAATAAAATTTTCCTCCTGTAAATTTTTGGGTGTGTGAAAAAAATGTGGTAGAAGTGTTTTCACGATGCTTTTGAAGCGCTTTGACAATGGAATCTACACAACATAAAATAAACTCATTAATAAATACATTTTCATAGTTGATGACTATACAATTTTAAAAATTAATGTTATGAATTCTTACCTCTTATTGCCCCTTCAAATTTATCCCCTTTTTATTTAAGAGAAGGACATTTACTGCAAATCCCCATACTTGTATTCTTAGGAATACAGACATTGTTGAATTCTCTCTTCCATATCTTCACAAAATATTGATATGTAATAAATCGACTATTTCCTTCAACACCTTCTGCATATTATTTGTATAAGTTGTAGATTTCCCGTCTTGAGAAATTATCGGGAATATGTATTGTCTCTCTATTTGGCATAAACCCTCCGTGCTCTGAAAATAAGTCTTTCATCCGTGACATTGTAGTATTTGATAATGACCCAAATTGTCGTTTATGACGTACTTTTGAATAAAATGTGGGATCCTTTTCCAAATTTTCTTGGATTCTCAACAGACGAAAATTACCCATTGAATGAAACATTTTGAAATCCTTTATACGTATAAATAAAGACCTAATATGTTAATCATAACCTGACAATGTAGATTGCATGGACCCCACTAAATATGAATTTTGCATGCTTTTATTCATTGACAAATATCTCTTCCTTTTATCCATGCAAACTTGAAATCTATATGTTTCAAGCAATCTTTCTAACAACATTCACTTGAAATGAGAGCACTGATAGAACTTCTTCTCATCAGCTATTCTACTCTACACCTTGTATAACTAGAAAATATTGGATTGATACGAAAAGGTCTGCTCCTACTCCTCGATAGAATATTTGTTGGAAACATCTCCATCATTGGATCATCATTTGTATAAGAATTTTCATCATCATTATGAGGAATATTATCCTCACTATAACCATATGTGCTTTTGAAATACTGACTTGGAGGATATTCTTCATCTTTCCCTTCTTTAGTGCTACCCTCATAGTCCTTAGAATTAGGAATAAATGGAAAATTTGACTCGATGTTTATTGGATATTCTTCATCATGTGTATTGTCAGTGCTTCTATCATAGTCCATAGGATTAGGACTACATGGAAAATGTGACTCTTTACTTACTAGAAATTCTTCATCCAGCCCTTCATCACTGTTGCTCTCATACTCCTTAGGATTAGGAATAAGTGTTTCATCCTTACCTTTGTCACTGCTACTCTCATAGTCCTTAGGATTAGGACTAAGTTCTTCATCCTACCCTTGGTCACTCCTGCTCTCATAATCCTTAGGATTAGGACTATGTGGAAAATGTGACTAACGATTTATTGGAAATTCTTCATCTTGACCTTCATCATTGTTGCTCTCATAGTCCATAGGGTTAGGACTATGTGGAAACTGTGACTCTCTATTCATTTGAAATTCTTCATCATGCTCTTCATCATAGCTTCTCTCAGAGTCCATAGGATTAGAACTAAGTGGAAACTACGATTCTTTATTTATTTGAAATTCTTCATCACTGTTGCTCTCATAGTCCATAGGATTGGGACTAAGAGAACATTGTGACTCTCTATTCGTTTGAAATTCTTCATCACTGCTGCTCTCATAGTCCATAGGATTAGGACTAAGTGGACACCGTTACTCTCTATTCATTTGAAATTATTCATCATGTTATTCATGTGACTATTGCTCTCATGGTCCATAGGATTAGTATTGTGAAAACCTCGACTCTTTTTATTTATTTGAAAATCTTCAACACTGCTACTCTCATAGTCCATAGGATTAGGACTAAGTGGAAATCGTGACTCTTTATTTATTTCAAATCATTCATATTTTCCTTCATCAATGTTGATCTCATAGCCTTTAGTATTAGGACTAAGTGAAAGATTTGACTGTCTATTCATAGTGGAAGAATTTCCGTTATATTCATCAATATGAATAGAGTTGTTACGCGACAAAGATGGTGATGCTTCATAAAGCGAAACTTCATTATCAAAAGAATTCATGCCTTTCAAACATAAGAGGTTGAATGATACAAGTGCACTTTCTCCTAATGATAATATATAGCTTAAAGAATGAAAATTTCCCTCCAAAGTTTCCCTCTAAAATTTTCGCTGAAATTTTTCCCTCCAAAAATTTTGTTTCATGTATTTTCCTCCATAAGTTTCTTCTACAATTTATTGAAAAAATTTAACTAAAATTTTCTTATGAAATTAATCTTTTAAACTAAATATTTAAATTAAAATTGTAAACTAAATCTTTTACCTAAATTATTTTTACGTAAACTATATAGCATTTACTAAACAATTGAATGTTTCTTTTAAAATTTATTATATCTTTTATCACACATCTAAAAGTAATTACTATATCGCCATAACATGATTTATATGTTAAGTTTTTATAAAAAATATTAATACCACATTCACCATGCAGTAAAACAATCTTGTAACATTCACTTTATCATAATTTATTATATCGCCATAACAAGATTTATATGTTAAAGTTTTTATAAAAACAAATTAATCCCACATTCACCGTGTGGGTAAAACAATTCTGCAATTTCCGTTATATCATAACTTTCATTATCGCTATTCCTCACATCACATCAAGGTTTTTTGATGTTCGTTAAAAGACTTGGAGCAATTTTGTGGAGCAACTACATTGTTATCGACAACATATTCAACGAAAGATTATCGCATTTGAAAGGTTAGTTTCCCTTTTGTTGTGTGTAAGTTTTAAACATCAATGAGATTACCAGTAGTTATGTGTCAGTTGGGTTGTTATCTTCATGTAATATTCCAGTAAAATAATATTTAATTTTTATTAATGAAATTTCTGTTTTTTTAGAAATTAAAAATTTAGATGAGCAAGGCCTACCCGATAGCCCCATGTCAGGCATAAGGCCACTACGTCCACAGTGGCCATGGTGGGCTTGTTCGTGCCCGCTGGAAGCACATAACCCCACGACCTAACCTGCCAAGGGTGAGGGTCGATTCCTAGAATTGGGCCTCCACCCACACGAGCCCATTGGGCAACGAGGGAAGGGAGGGAGGGCGTTGTACACAATCATCCATTGGTTCGCGGGAGGGGGCTTTCTGTATCCCTTCCCGCCCCACCCCCACAGACCAACAGGTCCATGGGATCGCAGGGGTGGGACGAGAGAGGTTGCACAAAGCCCCCTCGCACCCCACCCTTGCCACCCAATGGGTATGTTGGGCCACAGGGGTGGAATGGGAGGGGGCTGCGTGCAACCTCTCCCGTCCCTCCCCCGCGACCCAATAGGCTCGTGGGGCTGGAGGGCTGATTCTCATAATCAAGCCTCCACTCGCACGGGCCTGTTGGGCCACAGGGGTAGGGCGGGAGAGGCTACGCATCGAGCCTCCACCCCCATGGACTCGTTGGGTCGTGGGTGGGGTGAGAGGGGCTACACATCAGGCCTCCACCCCCACGGGCTCGTTGGGCCATAGGGGTGGGGCAGGAGGGGCTACCCATCTCGCCTCCACCCCCACAGCCCAATGGGCCGCAGGGGTGGGGCTGTAGGGGGTTGCATCTTCTTAACTTTTTTTTTGTTTTTAATCTTTTTTAAAAGGTTTTGTTTTACAAAATAATTTATCATTTATGATTATTTATCATTTTTAGATTTGTTTTGTGTTTTTGTTTCTTTATTTAATCTTTTTTTTCTAAATTTACTGACTTATATATATGTGTATATTTTTTGTAGGAAAATGGCACCAAGGAAGATTTATGTGAACCTTTATGGACCAAAGACTGTTAAAATTAAAGGTGGATCCTCAAAAAATATTGCTTAATGAACCAAACCTAAGCTAATAACTACAAATATATCAAGTTCCTCAAATGATAAGAAGACAATTTCATACTGGAAGAAATCAAAAGAAGTGAAGCTTACAGAAAGTGTAGGGTATGTGAAAGATAGAGAAAGAAAACAACATCTGCAGATATATCTATATGTTGATATCCCTAACGATAGTGGACTTTATGAGGTGTTGGGAAAATTCATAGACATATGTTTGATATCGGACACTGAAGTTGTTTATGTACTTACAAAACTGCCCAAGTCACATAACAAGATTAAATATCAGTTATCATTGTCAATGTATGACATGACAGAAGAATCTACAAAGATGCGTAAACAAATCATTAATGATATTACACAAGATATGGTAAGTATTGTTATTTATATTTATGTGTTTTGTGTTATTGTAACTGTATCATTACATTTTTATAACTTAGTTTTTATTGACATACGATATTTTGTTTGACATAATTTTATTGAAAATATTTCAATTATGTTGGGAGGCATTAATTTCATAGAAAGATATTATGAATGTTGTCATCAATTTCTACTCAAGGTCAGAAGAAGATATGGCAAACACGCAAAAAATAGTAATTCATGATGCTACAAAACTACATCCAAGGGATCAACAAAGAATGTCTATAGTGGATAAATCTAGCAGAGATAGACAAGTTACTTTTGAAGATGAAACTAATGCCGAAGAATATGTTTCCATTACTGAGGATGACATTAGAACTTATGTTAGAATGGAGAAGAGCCATAAAAGACCAAAACTAAAAATGTCGAGGAATGTATATGTTCTTGTTAATGATGAGAATGTTACGTATCTAGAAGAAAAGAGGAGGAAAATGCAAGTTGACCATTCTCAAATAGTCAAGGCCAATAGTGAAGATCCTAGTGAAAATTCAAAATAAAGCAGGGAAATCATTACACGAGGAGCTGATTTAGAAGATGGCATTATTAGAACAAAACAAAATGCCATTTGATATAACTTGACAAATTCAAACTTAATTGAGGGTGGTTGTACATTTAAGCTTAATGTGAGACAAATCTATAAGCCAAGTGGAGGACAATTTAAATATCAAATTAGAAAGCCACAACACCTACATGTTCACAACTCGAAGAGATTGATGGGGTACAATCCATATGCTCATGTGGTTAATTATGTGCTTCTTGTTTATCCAGTTCAAGTTCCCAACAAAGAAGCATTTGATAAGTCAAAATGTTTTGAATACAATTATTATGTGCTTGGAGGGAACCATTCCGTAGAAGCTCAAAGGCAATTGATGGAGAATATCCCAATAATCAACATTTTGAAACAATTAAATGTATCATTTATGCTGGTTTATCATATACAGAAGCAAATTTATTGGCATGGGATCATAATACAGATAATGAATCTGGAATGTCTATGAATTTCATCCAAATGATTATATTTATTCATAATGAAATGGAGAAAAATGTGGTGGGGATAAGATAAATGTTACTCTAGATTTTTGAAAGGAATTTTGTATGGAAATAGGCTATCAAATTGAGGAAAAAATCAATTCAAAAGGAAGGAAAGTAAATTCTGATATATTCAGAAGTATTGATAATATTTTCTAGTTGGAATTTAGAACTGGAGAGGTATGAGAATTGAGTAATGATATTTTTAGCATGTGGGAGAACATTGGCATTCAAAACCAGAAGGTTAGAACGTCCAAATCATTGATATGTAGCAGCAGTAAATCAACTCCTGAAATGAAGCAGCTTCTAGAAGATATGACAATCACACCTTGGAGAGCATTTCGAGTGAAGGATGAAAAAATTGTCAAAGCAATAATATCTTGTGTGAAGTCAGGGGAATTATCATTGGACAAAATGTGTGAGGAATTGCAAAAGTAAGTTTGTTGAATTATTTTTACTTATTTCTAGATTATAATTTTCTTTTAAATATAACATATTGTTCTTGGTAGTATTTGTTATACATATCATTATATTAACTTTTTTTTACTTTATCTATTAAGTCACAAAGTTTACATGAAAATACAAGAACAAATGGTTAAATTATCGAATTAAGATAGTTGGGATGATGTTGTACCCAACTACCCAGATTCAAGTTCTACATCAACACTAAAAGATTTTTATCTTGCATTTAAAAATGTATGTTGATTTATACATTCATTTTTGTTCATCTGTATACTACTTTTATTTTTTAACTTATACATATATTTGTTTATTTTATTAAATATGAGGAAGGATGCAAGTGGAGCAGAAGATAGCTTCAAAAGCTTTATTGAAAAAATTAAGATCAAAAGACTGAGAAAGCAACGTCTTAAGAATGTTGAACTTAATCCAACTCTTACTTATTTCATTTATAATGGGCTTGACACTATTCAATTACAAGTAATACAAGGTGATTGTGAAGACATTGTTAAATTCATACTTAAAAGGGATTATTCCCTAGTTATTGCAGATATTCCACATGGTTTCAATGTCCCAAACATTGACTATGATAGTGACTGTTATACTTATCAATCTCTTAGTAAAGTGGTTGTGGGATTTGTAGAAGTCACATCATCACCATTATGGAGATTTTTGACATTACATTCAGACACACAATTGGCAATGTTATTGACAAGCTCCAAGGGGAAAACAAACTCAGGAACACCGCTTACATGGTAAGACGTTGAAATTGTATGATTGATTAATGTTAAAAAAATAATTTATGTACAAGTTAATTGAAATTTTACTATTTCATGTTACAGGAAAAAGTCAAATCTTCTTAACCATGAACATCAACCAATTATAAATGATTGTGAATTCATCCATATTGATAGTTGGAAAAAACATGATAGCTATAAGTTTATGCTTCTCGGGTAGATGGAAAGAGTCATAACCAAGTACTAGTTTATGATGTCGTTGTGAAAAAACTAACATATGAAGATAAAGAAACAAAATGAGAGCTAGTTAACATTTATCAAAAACCACAGTCATTGATTAACTATCTTATAGACTTATGTTCAAATGAAGGAAATTGGGTTCTGGATTTATTTTCAGGCTTAGGTAAGTTTTATTATATCGAATTGAATTTCAATATCTTCTTTCTTAATTTATATGTCAGTATAGTAACTTACTTCATTATTTCTATTGTGCTTGATAATTAGGTACAACACTAGCATGTTGTGTGCAAAAAGGAAGAAATTGCATTGCCATTGAAAAAGATCCAGTATAGTGCAAATTTATTCAGCAAATAATTAATGCTCTTCAATTTATTCCAGATGCAATGCAAAAAATTGGGTTGAGAAAAGGGGATTTTAATGAATCATGTGTGGAAAAAAAGGCAAAGGAACCTCAACCACCATTAGATGTAATGATTGGAAAGACATACATTGAGAGATTCGCAAACATCAAAGATACATCGGAAGAGGAAAATGAGCAAAATGAAACAAAAAATATTTTGGAAGAAGACAATGATGAAACTCTAGAGGATGAAGAGTTTGGATTATGTGATATTGTTGATTAAATTTAAGTAATGCTTGCAAATCGAGCTCATTTTTTGTAACTATTAATTAGTTACACTTGTAATGTTTTGACTTCGACATTTTATGAGAAGAATAAGCATTCAGTTAATGTTGTTATATGTTCAATATTTGTATTATGTGATTTTCACTTAAATTTTTATCTGAATCATTATTTTTTGAAAAAAATTGTGATTATTATTATTGTTTGACATGAAATTCATAAAAAAACTATTATATAACCATTTTTTGTTACATTTTTCCTATAAAAATTGTGACTTTGACATGTCATTTCCAGCAAAAAATTATCAAAATGTGTAATTTTTTAGTTATATTTATGTTCTAAATGTTTATTTTTATATCAATTGTTAAATGTTATTGTTTTTTTAGAGGCAATTATTTCATGTGCATTGAAAAAATAATTAACATTATATAAATATGTAGAATATTGAAACTTTAAAATGTCGACCTTATTCTTTAACTATGCAAAAAATAAAAACCTCACTACAAAAAAAAGAAAAAAAAATAAATAAAAGAAAAACAAGAAAATATGAAGAAGAAGAGCACTTCAAAAATTGTTAAATTTAGAAAATAATTTTTCACATTTAATACATTAGAAAATTTAAAGTAAAAAAATAAGCCTTTTAAAAAAGGGCCAGATGCGGAATCAACACTTTTTAAAATCAACATGCAAATCACTAGCATTCTAAAAACTTGTTATCAAACCAGCTCACAAAAATATGGAAAAGATAGATCAACGACTTAGAAATCAGCCTCTTTGAGGGGGAACCTCCTTTACATTACACAAATGAACAATTCTTGGATGATACAAATGATAAACCCTCCTTTCAATATATAGGAGTCTAAGGGTTCACAATATAACCAAAGTCGACCTAACAATAATAATATAAGGGCACAAAAATAATAATAGTGGGCTTCTATGGGGCACAATAATAACAATATGGGGACAATAGGTGCACAACAATAACAATAAGGGATACAATTTAGCAACAGTAATGGGGGAATCACTAGTATTATAGGGACCTAACATGCCCCTCTCCTTCAAAAAAGTGTTGTCCTCAACACTTGAGTAGTTCTGGATGCTTCTGTATAAAATTATTATCCTCCCATCTGGAATCTTCAATGGGTAAGTTCTTCCACTTGATAAGATACTCTAAAATTGGTAGATTTTGTAGTTGTCGAGTTCTTGTTTCTTTGACTGCTTCAGGTTCCAATATGATCTTTCCTTCCTCATCAAATTCTGGCAATAGTTTGAACTGGGAGCTTGTCACCTATAACCTTCTTTAAGCATGACACATGGAAAACTGGGTGCACTCGGGAAGCTGCAGGAAGATCCAATTTGTATGCCATAGTATTTATCTTTTGCAACACCTTGTATGGACCATAATACTTTGGTGATAATTTATTATCCTTAGCTTGTTTGAGGGACATTTGTTTATATGGTTGTCGTCGTAGGAATACCTAATCACCTACATCAAAACTTCTTTTGCTGCAATGTTGATTTGCCTATTGTTTCATTCTATTATGCGCCAAGGTGAGGTTATCCTTTAAGAGTTGGAGAGCTTGTTGTTGATGCTCGATGTGATCTTCCACTACTTGAACCTTAGAATTTTCTCTTAAATATGATGTGATGGATGGTGGATGATATCCATAAAGTGCCATAAATGGGGTCATTTTTGTTGCAATATGGAAGGAAGTGTTATACCACCATTCAACCAGAGGAAACCATTTGACCCATTGTGTCTGTTTATCAGATACAAAGCAATGAAGATATCCTTCCAAACATTTGTTTACTATCTCAGTTTGCCCATCAGATTGAGGATGATATGATGAGCTATGAGCTAACTGAGTACCAAGATAAGAAAATAATTATGTCCAAAAATTTCCAGTGAAAATGGGATCTCTGTCGCTTACAATAATCTTTGGTTTTCCATGTAGCTTTTGAATTGTTTCCGTCAATGCAGTAGAAACTATACTCGCTTTAAATGGATGAGATAATGCACAAAAGTGTACATATTTGGTAAGTCTGTTAACTTCCACCATGATAACACTCTTTCCTTCGGACTTGGTTAAACCTGTGATAAAATCCATTGAAACCTCCTCCCAATGTTGGCTTGGAATGGATAAAGGTTGTAATAGACCTGCGGTCTTAATTGTTTCAAATTTATTTTGTTGGAAAACCAAACGTTCTGCCACAAACTTTTGGATATACGATTTAAGGCCATCCCAAAAAATTCCTTCTTAACCCTATGGTAAGTTTTTAGAAATCTCGAGTACCCTCCTAAAGGAGAGGTGTGCAATTCCCTAAGAATCTTTTGTTTGAGTTGGGAATTCTTACATAGATATAACCGATCTTTGTACCATAACGAATCATTTTTCTAGCTAAATGTATCAGATGTACTGGGATCTTGTTATAACTTTTTAATGAGTTCCCACACTTCTTCGTCATTCTTCCATTCATCCATTGCTTCGTTTATCCAATCTGGTTGGATAATAGAAATGGCACAAAGAAATGCTTCCACATCCTCATCCTTTCTTGAGAGTGCATCTGCCACAACATTTTGCTTCCCTTTTTTGTAGATGATTTTAAAGTCATAACCCAACATCTTTGTGACCCATTTTTGCTGCTCTTTTGAAGATAATCTTTGTTCTAAAAAGTATTTAAGACTATCATGATCCGTTTTTACCTTGAAGTGTCTTTCCATTAGGTAGTTTCACCATTTCTTAAGTGCATGTAGTATTTCCAACATTTCCTTCTCATAAATAGCTATGTGTGAATACTTTCCTTTGATTAGACGACTTTTGAAAGAAATGGGTCTTTCTTCTTGCATTAAAAGAACACCAATTCCATTTCTTGAGGAATCACATTCCACAATAAAGGTTTTTGTGAAGTCTGGTGTAGCTAAGACCAGTACTTGGCACATTGCCTCTTTAAGATGTTCAAAGGCCTTCGTTGCGTCTGGAGTCCATGAAAATGCATCTTTCTTCAATAATGTTGTTAGAGGTGCTACTATTCTCCCATAATTCTTAACAAACTTGTGATAATACCCTGTCAACCCTATAAATCCTCATAGATGCTTTATGGATGTGGGTGACCCAGATATTCCACCGCTTGTACTCCAAAGAAACATTTGGAGCTTTTTGCATATAATTGTTTCTCCTCCAATAGTTTGAGAACCCTATCAACATGTTGAACATGGTCCTTCCAAGACTTTCTATAGATTATTATATCATCAAAAAATACTAAAATAAATTTTCTAAGGAAGGGTTTGAAAATGGAATTCATCAAACCTTGAGATGTAGAAGGTGCATTGGTAAGGCCAAAAGGCATGACCAAAAATTCAGATTGACCCTCATGAGTTCTAAATGTCGTTTTTAGAATGTCTTCAGTGTGCTCCATCATTGAACCCTTTTGTTTGAGATTTATCAATTGGCTAAAAAAAGCATTCATTTTTGTATCCTCATAATGTGTTATCATTCCATTCGTAAAAATAGCCCAAGTGACAATTTGTTTACGAGAGCAAATCCATCAATACCATACAAATTGATTTGGTTCCAAATACCTTTTGTGTGTTTTGGACATTATGGAGATCGAAAAATTGCTCCATCTATAGTACCCATGTTACGGGATCCTTGCCATCAAACTTCCTCATATCGATCTTTGGAACATGGTGGTTCTTTAATCCAACATTAGAGTCTATGAAATCATGATTAACATTTATTTTGTTCTCATCATGAGTTTCCTTTACTACCCTTTCGCCATTAGTAAGAATTTATTGTAGAAACTTTGTCAAATCTGTCTTCAAATATTCCATCTTAGCTTCCACGTCTTTCTTTAAATCATCTATCTTAGCTTCCACACCATCCATCTTAGCCTTCACGCCATCCATCTTCGCTTCCACGCCATCCATCTTAGCTTCCATGTCATTCATCTTACCTTCTACGCCTTTCTTTAAACCATCCATCTTAGCTTCCACGCCATACATCTTAGCTTCTACGTCTTTCTTTAAACCATCCATCTTAGCTTCTATTACTTTTTGTGCGAGTGAAATTTGTTGCACTTGGTCTCGTAATTTTGATATATCATGTTGCATTTCTTTTGCTTCATCATGAGTCATGTTAGAGATTTCCATTTTCTTTCTTCGGGGCATCAATTACTGATAATATGCTTCACGATGCCCTTTGAATTCCTTCAAACTAATTTTTCAAACCAAACTTATGCAAAAATTTAAAAAACTACACAACTTTTTTCACTTTGTAGAAGCTCGATATTGAATCTATTGTATCTCTATAATTTTGAATCTCCAAGGTTTGAAATTTCTTCCTGCAGTAACCCTCTAAGTACTTTTTCTAAGCCCCCAAGTATGATCAAGATTGGATTCTCCAATGAAGAGTTATGTCAAATATACCACGATGACCTAATTATAGATTGGTTCAGTAGAGTGAGCTTGTACAAAGTTCCATGTGTCCCTATTTTGACCTTAGGATAGGAAATTGATAGACCGAAAACTACTGTCCTTCCTCTTTCTATAACTTATTATGAAATTTCAATCTAATGCACAATCTATATATATATATATATATATATATATATATATATATATATATATATATATATATATATATATATATATATATATATATATATATATATAATAAAATAAAAAATTATGACGATTTTCCCCAAGTCACCTGTTTGAGATATAATTCAGGATCATTCAAAAACCCTAACTTCTTGGATCATATATCTGAAAATATAGCGAAACAAGATCTGAAATTCAGACCCATGGTTTAGAGAGATTTTGGCTCAAATGGGTTTTTTTTTCGCTTCTGAAACCTCGCAGGAAAAAAGGTTATAGTGAAAATGCCACGATGGCCTGTTTGGAGCAGCAAAACCCTAGAATCCAAGCTTTGATACCAAATGTTATGAAACCAGCTCACAAAAAGATAGATCAACGACTTAGAAATCAGTTTCTACGAGGGGGGAACCTCTTTTACATTACACAAATGAACAATTCTTGGATAATGCAAATGAAAAACCTCCTTTCTATATATAGGAGTCTAAGGGGTCACAATATAACCAAAGTCGACCTAACAATAATAATATAAGGGCACAAAAATAACAATAGTAGGCTTCTATGGGGCACAATAATAACAATATGGGGACAATAGGGGCACAACAATAACAATAAGGGATACAATGACAATAGTAATGGGGGAATCACTAGTATTATAGGGATCTAACAAAACTAATGTACATAAAAAAAATTAAAGTGTCAAAAATTATGCTAAAAAACCTATATATATGTATTCTGCATCACCACTTTTCAAAATTGGTTGATTTTTTTCCTACCTCAATGAAACGGGTAATCATATCAGTTCCCATTTCAAAGTTAAAGTTGTTCCCTATTTCCTTATACAATTCCTAAGGAAATTAAACCCCTATTATTTAGGAATTTCCTCCAAAATTCCTGCACAATTATTTGGGGTTGATCACCTAAAAAATACCATGAATTATACACTCAATCTAGTATATAATTAATCGTATGCTGCCTTGGAATCTTCACCACAGGTGGGGAACTCAAATTCTCTGCATGCACTAGCTATTTTTGGCTTATTTATCAGTTAACTTGATGATCACTAAGTTAGATTGGAGTCCCACTGCACAACTGACCTTCCACTAGTTCCTCCAACAGTTAGAACTAGTTTAACAGAAAACAACTTGAAATAGTTGACCTTGATTTCTATCAATTATCAATCGCACATGCTTAACTGAACTCTAACTACTCCAACTCGAATTTACTGAGTAAACTGGGTTACATAAGCCATGTCACACAAGTTAACTGCATCCAAGTTGTCTGTTGTTGTGGAAATTCAAATTTTCTCAATTTAATCAAGGCAAAATCAAATTGAGAATTTTTTACTGCCTTTTTCAACATTTAATTTGTAGTTGTTGTCAAAGTAAATTAGATTCACATATTTATGTGATGGAATGTTCTAGATTAATATTCATTCCACAATATTAATCTATTTAATATTTTTTAATTAAAATACAAGGAATAGGGTATCATTGTCGTAGCCCAAAAATGGTGAATGACAATTGATATAGGTATTATATCGACTAAATCACATGGTTGGATAAGGGATAATCTCTACATTTATTAATTATATTGTAAGATGTCTCCCTTAGTGCAATCAATCCATGATGTGATCATATAATCATTCTTGTTAATTGATATTTTATGATGACTATCCAACCTAGCTAAGTCTTCCACATCTAGGCTTTGTACCTCAAGCATGTGATTTGACAACCATGGGTTAGATGCCTGGGGGACAATTGAGGTAGGTAGTGTGTGACAATTTGTCAACTCAAATGTTGCTTCATTTTCTACAATTGGTAGATCTATTTATGCAATAGTTAAATGAAGGAGAGGGGTATATGCTCGTCAATTTTGGCTAGTGGATGTAGAGTTATTGAATAAATTAGTAGATCAAAGGTTAATTAAGGTTTTTTTGTGGATATGTACTTTTTTCGGGTGAGAACAAAGTTCCATTCCAATTCCTTAACCCTCCAAATTCTATGAACCCATATCCATGAGTAATAGGGAATACTAACTCTTTCATTATAAGAAGTGAAAAAAATGGTGGTGGAGATCCAATGGTTAATATTTTGAGTTGACTCAATAAGGGTTCCTAGATAGATGGGATTTCATTATAAGTAATGAAGAGCATGACAAGTGGATATAATCTCAGTGAATGTTCTTGCACTCACTGTCTAATCACTTGTCTAATCACTTACGTCCTTTTTTTATGTAGAGGGTATGTAATTTCCAATGGAAATTGCAACCACTACCATGGTTTAAGCCATGAAGCACTCAGGAAAGCGATAGCATTCAAGAAAGTGATACAAATATTCATGAACACAATATAGAAGAAATGACATAACAAGAACAACACCAGGAAATACTCTAGAAACTAAAAGGGAAAAACCAACAATCAAGCTTGATTAGTATTTTAACCAAACTGACCAAGCTTATGATTTGGGATCCCACACTTGCTCAACCCTTGGCACCTTATGATGGAGACTAATAATCCTATTTATAGGATTCTTTCCAACCAAATACAAGTGTAATGCCACAAAACTATGTGTCCGAAATCACTAGTTGTAGACTATCACTTCTGAGTCAAGGTTAAAGAAATGTGTTTAATTATGTTGTGAGGCATATTTTATGGATTAATATAACAAAGATGCATAATTGCTTTTGTATTTCATTTTTATTTGACAAGCTTTTTTAAAAATAAAATAAAATATTCTTAAAAAAAATAGTGTTTTTCATAATCATCGTAGATTCATTTTCACTTTGGATTTTCCAAATGTTCAGAGGAATTAAATCTCTCAACATGCAAACCTCTTTTTGAGTTCAAAGTTAAAGAAATATTTACACCTCAAGAGTCATTATTCCTATCAACTCATATTAAATCCAAAGTGAATATGGTCTATGTTGGTTTTGAACAACACACTAATAAAATGTTTAAGTATACGAATTATTTTCTAACCTATTTTATATAATATATACATAGTTTATGATTTACATTCTCCATATTAAAATGTCCATACATACTCCTTTATATTGGGAAACATAAAACATATATCCATTGGATATTATCTTTTTTTAAGCCCTGAGAGTTATCTCAATTGGTTCCCGTGTGTGTGTGTAGAGAGAGAGAGTGAGAGAGATTTCATGTTTTTTGTTATTCATATTTTAAACACTTGCTAATGGAATAAAAATAGTCTCATTTTCTCACATACATATATATACACATATATATATATATATATATATATATATATATATATATATATATATATATATATATATATATATATATATAACCCACATTAAACATTTTTTGTTGATAATATTTTTTAAATGCTATATATCCACTGCATATTAAAAATGAAATAAATTACATATCTCTCCCACAATCTCTCCCATAATGGAAAATGAAAAAACAAGATATTTTTTAAATTTAAATTACTGTATTTTTTTCTATATAAAGTTATGTTATTTAATATGGAAATTGAAATATTTTGTTTCTAGGTGATCTAAAATATTTTTTTGTTATTAATACAATTTTGTTTTAAATATTATATGTTAATTGAACATAGAATGAATTACACATTATGTAATATAATTATATTATTTTTACATATTATTCAACTTATATGTGCCTCGTATTGAAAAAAAAATAAAAAAAATTCATACTTTTAATTACTTTATCCTTGTAAATAAAATTGATGTGAAATTAAGGTGAAAATTGAAGTATTTTATTATATCAACTTTAAAGAGAGTTCACATAATTAGAAGAAAAAATAATCTTATATTTTCACTTTTGAGTGTGAGGATGATGTAGAATGCTTATCATTTTTAGAAAATATTTCAATACAAAACTTAAAATAGACTATTTAAATACCCATAAGTAAAACATTTCAATATATAGGTTTCAGTGATATTTACATCCATATGCATGTATATGTTGGAAGGCTTCACAATTTTAATTTAATTATTAAGTCTATGGTAGGGATTTAGCCTCCACATAATATTTTAGAATATTCATAGTAATATACACAAATCAAAAGTTGGTATCTATCTCCAAAATAGTTATGTATTTTTTATCCTTTTAATTAAATCAATTAATTAAAAAACTATCATATGGACAAGTGTCATATGAAGTGAGTTATGATTTTTTTGACAAGTGACATTGACAAGTCATAGTATTGGCCAATGGTATTGTGACAAAACCTATTTATAAATAGATTACGAATAACCATGAAAAAGTGGGAGTAAATATCCATGGTTAAGAACATTATTCTATGATTTTTTAAATGTATATATGTTTAACTATAGTGAGCTTTAATGATTTTTTAAATTTTAAAAACTTCAGATGTATCATGTAGTAAGTGTTTTGATGCTTATTATGGATTCATGTCTATCAACATTTACCAATCATTTAATTTGTATGGAGTTAATTAGTGTTAATAAACACATTAATAACAAAAATAAAACATTTTAATGTGCACCATAAAATAAATATCAGCACCCATATTAAATAAAACATTTCAATATCATTATTAACATGCATGTATAAAGGTCATCTTCAAATATCGATTAGTTTGAGTCTATCCATTTGTGGTGACTCTTTACTGGCACAAGAATAGTTCAAGAATAGTTCAGTGATAAGGATTTTGAGAAAACATAATTCACTAAAATGGCTTTTAAGATAACATGGGATGTTGACTGGAACAAAGATCAAAGTTGCAGTGCTTGTTTGGGGGAGTAAGGGGATTTTTCTTATGACATTTCCAAGCCTGGAAAGTTTTTAAGCTATTGTCTCAATGGCTCCTCGAAATGGTAGACTTTCGATTGCAATCTACAAATCTGATTACAAAGCTGAATTTTTCGGACAATATATTTAGATATGATTCATTTTTCCATCAAGATTGAATCTGAATATGGTCTATTCTAAGTGAATCTAAGGATCTTTGTCGTTACTAATAACTAATTTTCATGTTGGCGTTACAGGAACGTCATTGTAATTGGTATATATGATTTCTTTGTATTCTTATGTCAATGTGAATTAAATATGGTTACTATTAATAATATTTCAATTGCAGTTAAAGACAAAGATCACATTGTTGGGCGAGTTGCTACTAGCAGTAATAGGTGTACTGTCCTTCACATGTTAAGTAAAGATGAAATATTTTTGAACCCAAAAAAACTTTAGTATCTTCGGCTTTAAATTTTTCTTCAATAGAACTTGGAATCTAGATTTTATTCTAAACTCGCTTACTCAAAGCAAGGTTTTCGGTTTGGAATCAATCCTCCATACCATATTTGGTGACAATCAATGGTGTGAATTTGGTGACTTGATTATAGAGGGAGTGCAAAAGCACTTGAAACCCCTTGACATAAGTCTATGAAAAACTCAATGGTCAATAAAATTAGGTATTCCTACTCATTGTTAGCATTATTGGAGAAAACAATTCCAACAACTTGTTTTTGGTTTCTAGGTATCATAATTATCAATCTAGTTGTTATAGTCAATTTGATTACAGTTCAGTTTAGTTGATTTATAGTTGAGTTCCAATTCAATTATTACATAACGTTATCTTTATGTAATCTTATTTAGTTGTTGGAGAATATTGAGAAGATCAATACTTTCCACACTTTGAATCTTCAACATGGTATCCGATCACAATTTGCATAAGACTCTTTGAGAGTAACAAAGAGAAGAATATGAGCTTGAATAAGACTCCTTGAGATAACAACAAAGAACGTGAGTGAACGTGAGGTAGCTATGAGAAGCCTTCGTTGTTGGAACAAGCTAACTATGAAGAAGCCCTATTGTTGTCAATCCATTCAATGTCAAGAATAATCATTGTGCATTGAAGTGGAAGTGAGGGGCAACCAAAATAAAACACCCCAGAAACATTGATGGTGGTGTTACTAACACACTGCCTCAAGAACTCATGTTATCTCTCATTAGCCATAGGAGGCATGAAAAAAAGGCTTTTTATTGTCTATTCGAAGCACCAAATTTCATAAGGTTTCGAGGCACCAAATTTGAAGGCCTTCATCTGATGTATATCTAAGGTAAACGCCTTTTTAAACAAATTTTTTTAATATTTTATTTTCATAAAAACAAAGAAAAGGGACTCGTGGATTTTTCTATTTAAAAAAAAAAAAAAAAAAATTATTAAAAAAAGAGCTTATGTGATTTTTCAAAGGGTTTTATTTGATTTTCAAATGGGCTTATTTAAAAAAAAAGGCATTGCTCATATTTGAAAGGTTCTTTTAAAAACGGACAATGATTTTTTTAAGAAGATAATCAATTTTTCAAGAGGGTTTATTAAAAATGAAGGGGGTGTTATTCATATCAGTGGTGAGTGTTGCAATATCTTTATTGGAAGAGGGGTTTGTGAAAGTGTTTCTTTTATAGAGAATTTGTAAACCCATCTATTTTTAGAAGTTGAGCAATAGAGAAGTTACAATAAAGGTGATTTTATTGCAGGTAGTTGCTATGTATGCAGGTTGATTTATTTGTTGAGCTGCAGTCACCCAATGCTCAGCAAATGGGAAAATCCAAGAGGCTAAGACAAAGCAAGCAAAAACAAGAGTTGTTTGAGATCTATTTGAATGAATTGGAATAAAAAGGGCAAAAGATTGCCTTTACATTAAAATGCATTAAAATAATGCATAGATGATAGCATTATTTCCATCATTGCAAATGCAAATGCAACAAAGGAGGCTTAGGATATCCTTGAGAGTAGTTTCAGTGCAAGGGGGAGTAACCTTGTTGAAGTTGAAAATGAAGGTGGATCTATACCAATAGATCTAGGAAAAGAGTTTGGTGAAGCCCACTTAAAAGTGGATGACAATAATGATGGTGTGTTACTAGAAGCAGATAAAGAGCACATAGATGCTCATGAATTCCACTATGCTTAACCACAAGTGGATGACCATTTGGTGAATACAACAAAAAAGGTTGTTGATGAAAGTGAATTTTCCATTGGAGTAGCCAATGGTATGGTGAATCCAGCAATAGAGATTTTTGATGTTAGCTTTGATGAAGAAGAGTTAGCCAACGATGAGCCATTGCACATGATGCAATAGAATAATATCATAGATATGTTGTTATTTGGTGATAGAATCCCACTAGGATCTAAAATGAAAGTGGAAGGCAACCACTTTGAAGCAGAGAAGGTTAGTAACGAAGTGGAAGCGACAAAGGTAGAGAAGCAAGTGCAAGAAGAGAAAGCTTTCATCGTAGAGGAGAAATAACACAACCAATATGGATTTGTAGATGTTTTTAAACTTAACATTGATTTTGAATGTGTAGATGTTAGCAACAACTAAGAAGAAGCAAAAATAATTGAAGTAGAACTAAAGTTCCTTGAAGCATAACTTGCAACACCATGCATTAGAGAATTTTTGAGGTAAAAAAGGGGTCTCAAAACAAAAATTTACAAAAAAAAAATCAAATTTATAAGAACCAATAGGACTCAATATGATGATATTAGCCATGGGGGATGATTCACCATTTTTGAGGTAAAAAGGTAAAAAGATAAAAATAAAAATAAAAATTAATTTTTCAACTCGTATTTTCAACTTATCTCCCTATGATTTGAATCAAATTTTGAGTAGGAGGAGTGCCCATGTTGCATACTTTCAATGGACCATACTAAACGAAAAATCTAAAATACATGAAAAAATGTGATTGCAATCACGTTTTTTCATGTATTTCACATTTTTGTGTAGTATGGTCCATTGAAAGTATGCAACATGGGTACTCCTTGGATGAAAAACTAAATTTTGCTTTCAATGAGTACTCTCACTTGAAATTTAAGTAAAATCATAGGGATATAAGTTGAAAAAATAGTTTTTTCTCTCTTCCCTCCAAAACTTGATGAGTTAATCTAATCTTATTTTATTATTTCCACCATTATTTTATAATATTCCTTAGGAGACCCTTTTTAGACCTGAAAACTTCTCTAATGTTTTGATGAAGTCTACATAAAAGTTGAAAAACTGAATGTTGAAGATAGCATGGATGTTGTAGAAAATGAAAATATTGATGACATTTTCATGTATTGTAGTGTTGGAGAAATAAAATTTTACTATGGACTTGTGTTGCAACAAATTGATGATGAAAATATTAGTGATGAAGAGCACACAATTGAAGATGACATGAGGCAACATTCCACATATAAGTAGATTTTTGAAGAAGTAAATGACATGCATGGACGAATTGAAGGAACAATGGAAGAGCTACAGGATCCCCTGCACAGGAAGGAGCATTGGAGGTTTTGAGTCTTCATGAGAATAAATTTTGGAGCTGCAAGTACAGAGAGAAGGTATGTAGGCAGAGATTACAAGACCAATTTCATAAGGGTAAAACATCTAATAAAGTTTAAGGCCATTATGGTCTAACTAGAGAGTTTAGCTTCAATTTTTAAAAGGAGCTCACCCAAACTACAAAGCGAAGAGGGTTAGAAGTGGTCACCTAGATATTGGGATGTAAGGGAGCTCTTTTTAAAGCCAAAAAGATGAGAAATATGGATTTGAATGGTCGAAGGGGTATTAAAAAAAAAGATATATGATTTTCCTTTATTAATCTCAGTGCCTAAAGTTGTTGCAAAGATGTCTAAAAGGGATTTGAATTCTCGTGCCTCCTAAATGGAAGGATGACCCATTAGGAGTACATAATCCACAAATTGTTGACGAGTCGATCGATGATGGTGAGAACTATATAAATTAGGTTGTATATTTGCAACTTCTCATGAAGCTTTAATCAAAACCACAAGACACGGATCTACATTACTGCTTCGCGAACATTAATTCACAATTTAGAACAAAAAATTCAGACATGCAAAAGGAATAACACCCATGCAACAAGAATTTTTATCGAGGGAAAGAAATATGCTTAAAACCACGATTCCTCTTACATTAATCAAACAAAATAGAGATGTATTACAATTTCTTTGCTCAACTGAGCTCACCTTGCAATTGCAAAACCTATCTCTCTACTCACTCAAGGCCTCTGAATCAGACTTAGTCTAATTTTTCCTCGGCTTGAGCTCTTATTTCCTTGTGATGTTCCTTGAGGATTTAGCACCTATTATTTAGGAAATTCCCTCAACTGAATTGCGTAATTCCTTCAGGTTGGTCATCTAACTGCATGCAACACTTGTACCCTCAAGACTAGTCTACAACTGATGTTACACTGCCTTGAAATCTCCACCTCAACTAGGTAACTCAAATTCTCTGCACGCATTAGCTATTTTGGGCTAATTGATTAGTTAACTAAATGATCACTAAGTTTGACTCAATTCGCACTACTTAACTGACCTTCCGCTACTTCCTCCAAAAGTTGGAACTAGTTTAACTAAAAACAATTTGAGATAAATGACATTGATTGCTACAAATTAGCAATCACACATGAAAAATTGAAATCAAACTCCTCCAACTTGAATTTACTAAGTAAACTAGGTGAAAATGTCTATGTCACATAAGTTAACTTCATCCAAGTTTTCTGCTAAAGTATAAATTCAAATTTTCTCAATTTAATCAAGGCAAAACCAAATTGAGAATTTATTGTTTCATTTTTCAACACTTGCTCTTAGAAAGAAAGGGGTTATTAACCACCCCTATCCTGCACATTTGGAAATAAAACTTACCTCTTGACAAGGCCTTTGCCAAAATATCAACATATTGTTCCTCTGTCGTAATATACTACAACAACATTATCAACCTCTACACACAATCCCATAAATGGTGATACTGGATATCTATATGCTTTGATCTATCGTAAAAAACAACATTTTCATAGAGACTGATAAACTTCGATTATCACAGTAGATCACCGTTAGATCCATCATCTAACCAAACAATCCAAAAATCATCTTTCTCATCCAGATCGCCTCACATCTTGCTGGACTGACATCCATGTATTCTTCTTCTGCTGAGCTGAGTGCCAAAAACCTTTTCTTCCTACTATACCAAGAAACCGTTGTAGACCCAACACAGAAAATTCTACCTGATGTACTCCTTTCATCCGATGGACTCCCCACCCAATTTTCCTCTATGAAGCCACAAAAATTAACTCCCCTTTTCCATCTGTGCGATAGTCCAAATTGGGTAGTTCTTATGAGGTACCGTAGAATATGCTTAGCTCCCCTCCAAAATAATTTGTTTGGCCAAACATAACTTGGCTCAGCTATTTGAATGCATAGCACATATTTAGTCGTGTGTTCACAAGATACATTATTGAACCCACCAACTATGGGTAGATAGTAGCATCCACTTCCTCACATGAAGTGGCATCCTCTTTCGTCCAGTTGGTCACTAGAGTTGTCTCCAGGGGTTTGTAACTATCCATGTGGAACCTATGAAGTATCTCGTTGTCATACTTACCTTGAGAGAAAAATATTTCCCTATCACCTTACCATACTTCCAATGCAAGGAAGTAGTCCATTAGATCCATGTCCTTCATTTCAAACTCTCTTGCAAGGTTCTCAATGCAAGATTTGATCAGATGCTCATCACTAGTTAAAATCAAGTCATCAACTTAAAATACAATAATTAACAATTTAACTTCTACCAGGATATAATAGAGGCTTGCATCTACTTCACTTTTGGTGAAGCCCAAACTAGTGAGATAGCTATCGATCCTGGTGTATCAAGCACAGGGTGCTTTCTTGAGACTAGACAATGCTCGCTTGAGTCTGCATACACAAGACTCTTGATCAAAAGTCTCAAAGCCTTATGGTTGTTTGATGTACACCTCCTCCTCATTAACTCTATTGAAGAATGTTGTTTTCACATCCATCTGGTGGATATTCCACGCCATATGTGCAACCAAAGAAAGAATCGATCTGACGGATGAGTACGTTGCTATAGGAGAAAATGTCTCCTCATAGTCAATCCACTCAATCTGAGAGTACACCTTGACCACAAATATGGCCTTGTACATTTCTATGCTTCTGTCTACTACATGCTTTACCTTGATGATCCATCTCGAACTCACAAATAATTTAGTTGTTGGCCTTGGGACCACTTCCCAAACACTATTGTTTACAATGGATTTGTATTCCTCCACCATTGCATCGACCCGCACAGGTTTCTCTATTGCTTCCTCAAAAGAGGATGGATCCATCTCTACAATCTCAGTCATTAGAGCCATGTATCCATTTTACCAATCTGGTGACCTTCTATGCTTGCATTGATTTGAAGGAGCACCCACATTCTCCCTCGCATCCTACATAAGTCTCTCAGATTGCCTGGTCCTTTTCCTGCCTTCTTTGGATGGTTCTTATTGAGCGGTTGTCTCCACTCTTTGCTCCTTAATTTGTGGTTACTCTAGAACTTCTGGAGGTTCCTTCTTTGGAGCTAAATCTCTTCTTCTATTGGGATCTTAACATCCCTCTCAAGACAACATCACATGGCTTTGTCTTCATCAAATTTTACATCCCTTCACATAACTATCATTCTGAGGGATGGCAAGTACACATGGTAGTTGTGGGGAGATTCAATGTAACCCACAAATACCCTGAATTATATTGTTGGCTCTAGCTTCTTCCCTAATTCTTTGAGATATGGTAGTAAACAGAGGCTCCAAAAATCCTGAAGTGTGACGCATCCGTCTTTCTCCCTAAGAAAGCCTCGTCCATTGTAATCATGCCCATAATTCGATGAGGACTCCAGTTCTACAAATATATCATTGTGTTGAATTCCTTGACCCAAATGTACAGAGGTAGGCCTTGATCAGACAACATCACCCTCACTGCTCCCACAATGCTACGATTCTTCCTCTCAGCCACCCCATTCTGCTATGGGTTGTGGGGTGTGATCAACTCTCATCAAATGCCTTCTTTTGCACATAAATTTTTAAATTAATTCGACATGTACTCACCTCCATTATCACTCTTAAGAGCCTTCATCTTCTCTCCCGTTTATTTCTCATCCAGTGCCTTGAATTCTAAAAAATTGGAGAATGTCTCATCATTCTTTCAAATGAATAAGATCCACACTTTCATGAGAAGTCATCAATAAAAATGACAAAAGATGTGTTCTTGGCAGTGGAGGCTATCAAGAAGGGTATACAAACATAAAAGTGGATCCTTTCAAGCACTGTATGTGCCTTGTTGTCCCGATCATCAAATGTTGATTTTGTGTACTTCCGCAAGGTAATCCTTTTCATACATCTTGTTGCTGAAGTGATCCTTTGGGGAGGCACGTGGTTATCCGTTGCATGATCTATAAAGCACCATGATGAAAATAACTAAGTCTTCTACACTAAAGTTCATCAGCATCACGTCTCTGCACATTCTTTACTTTTGTGTTCAAAGCAGCACAATCCTCCACATCTATAATGTACGATTTTTTCACACGAACCCCATTTTTCTTCACCTGTCTCGTGGCTATGTGTCTCAGGAAATCTTTTCCTTTGCTAAAGATCACATCATAACTACAATATTCCAAAATTGCAACGGAGGTGATATTTTTCTTTAGGTCTGGAATGAACATGAAATCCTTGAGCCTAAGGAGGGAGCCCAACTCCCTATAAAAGGTCACTGTACCAATCTCGGTCGCATTATGCCTTCCGTTTCCCCCCATATCTATGTGCATATGCAAACATTTCTTCTCCAGGTCACTGAAAAATATATATTTCCCGTCATATGGAATGATGCACCTGATTCCAAGTACCACACATTCCCCATCATTGTGTTGGCCATGCATACAATGAGGGTAAAGTCAAGCTCGAATTTTGAAGCCAAAGCTTCACCTACTTCTCCTCCTCAGGTCTTCTTTCTTGCCTGCTTGTGAGGACACTTCATGGCATAATGCCTAAATTCATGACAATGGAAACATTTAATTTTTGACAGATTGTCTTCTTTCCCCCTTGACTGGATTCTCGTTTGGATTGGGATTTCTTCCCTTTTCACTTCTTTTCCTTCCTAGCCAATGCAAATTTTTCCTCATCCTTGCCCTTGGATGAAGTCCCATCTTTAGTATTCCACCATATTTTCTCTTGTACCACGTTAGACCATAAGTGCTCCCAACTCGGTATTTTATCCCTCCCATACACTGAATCTTGATAGCTATGTCAACTCTTGGGAAGGCCCAAAAGGGATAAGGTTACCAAGTATTCTTCAGGGACATTAACTTCGACCCGACCAAGTTCATCACAAAACTGTGTAAAATTTCTTAGATATTGCAAAATTATGTCAGTCTTCTGCATCTTGATACTTCAATGTTTATCCTTAAGTGTCAGCTTCCTGTGGTCATTACTATTCTTGAACAATTTTGTTAGTGCTTTCCACATCGAAGTTTATTTTTTATGGATATTCGAGACAATATGATATCGTATTCCCTCCAAGATGATTCTTCTCACCTTAGCTACATCTTTCTTCCACTGAGAAAGGTTTTGGGCATTAGATGCTTGAGGTTTTGTAACATATGTCTTGATGTATTCTAGCAACCCATTGTCATCCAATATTGCCTCCATGCGATCCATCCATGCAAAAAAATTAGAGGTGCCTTCCAAGACATACTATAGCCTTAATCCATTGAAGGCCATCATATGAGCTCTAAAGAAATATTGCTACACCAATCTTAAAATTCAAACCTCTGTGATACAACTTTGAGTTTCTTGCTCTAATGTGAATCCAACTTTGATACCATGTAGAAATTAGGTTGTAGATTTGCAATTTCTCATGAAGTTTTAATCAAAATCACAAGACACAGATCTACACTACTACTTTGCGGACATTAATTCACAATTTAGAACAAAAAATTCTGACATGCAAGAAGGAATAACACACATGCAACAAGTATTTTTATCTAGGGAAGGAAATATGCTAAAAACCCCAATGCCTCTTGCATTAATCAAATGAAATAGAGATGTATTACAATTGCTTTGCTCAACTAAGCTCACCCTACAAGTGCAATTCCTTAAGGAATCAACCCCTATTGTTTAGAAAATTCCCTCAATTGAATTGTACAATTCCTTTAGGTTGATCACCTGACTGCATGCAACATCTATACACTTAAGACTAGTCTACAACTGATTTTACACTGCCTTGGAATCTCCATCTCAACTGGGTAAATCGAATTCTCTACATGCATTAGCTATTTTGGTTTGATTGATCAGTTAACAGGATGATCATTGAGTTTGATTGAAGTCCCACTGCTTAACTGACCTTCCACTAGTTCCTTCGGAAGTTGGAACTAGTTTAACTGAAAACAACTTGAAATAGCTGACCTTGATTACTACAAATTAGAAATCACACATGCATAACTAAACTATAATTCCTATAACTCAAATTTACTGATTAAATTGGGTTACATAAGCCATGTCACACAAGTTAACATAATCCAAGTTGTCCGCTAATGTGGAAATTCGAATTTTCTCAATTTAATCAAGGAAAAATCAAATTGAGAATTTCTTGTTGCATTTTTCAACAAGAACCAGGAGGGAGACCTCAGAGGAATTGATGAGATAACACATGCCTTATGGAATGACTTAATCCTTCTATAACTAGCAGGAAAATGTATGGGGAGATAAGATCTCCTTGTTTGATGCCTCTTGAGGAGGCAGAACTATGGGAGGGAGAACCACTGACCAAGACAGAGAAGAATGCTTTTGAGATAAGAGCCATCACCAAGAATATCCATTTCTCATGAAATCCATATGCCTTAAAAACATAGTAGATGGACTTCCAACTTACCTTGTCAAAGGCTTTAGACATGTCAAGTTTTATTATCATTCTTAGTTGCTTGGAAGAGTAAAGAGAGTGAAGATTCTCTTGAACCAGGATGATGCTATCTAAAATTTGCTTCTCCTCTACATATCCTATTTGCTTGGGGGAGATTATATTGAGTAGAGGCTTGAGCTTATTAGTAATGGTCTTAGAGATGATTTTATAAACGAGTTTGCACAAGGTTATGTGACAAAAGTCAGAAGGAGATGAAGCTTTGGTTGATTTGGGCATAAGACAGATGAATGTAGTATTAAATGATGATAGGAGGGAATTTGAACATCTTAAACCTTCCACCACTTTCCAAAAATTTGTTCCCAAAATTTCCCAACATGCTTGAAAGAATTCCATTCTAAAACCCTTAGGGGCCGGAGCCTTTTTTCTTGGGAGATTCATAACTACTTCTACTTCTTCAAAATTAATTTCTTTTAAGAGCAAGGCACTTTTCTCTGATGTTATTAGTTTTTGGATGCGTTGGGTGATCTTTTGAATGCCCCCTTGCTTATTTGGGACTGACTTAGTTAGAAGATAACTAAAATGTTGAGAGAATATTTTCTCCATATCTTTATGATCTTCCACATACTAGTTGTTCAGGTTGCAGAGGTGATTTATGCAATTTTGATGTTGATAATTAAGCATGGATCTATCAAAGAATTGTTTGTTTCGCTCTCCTTCTCTGAGCCATTGTCTTTTATATTTTTTCTTGTAAGGGATTTATTATTGAGCTAATCTTTCCTCGATTTTACCTCTTATGACCTCTTCCATTACTTTCAATTTTTCTTATCTACCTTCGATAATTATAGTTTGTTGAACCATTTTCATATCTTCTTTAACCTTAAAATTTTCCTAGAAAATATCACCAAAGTTGTCAATGTTCCAAACTCTTAATCTTTGCTTGATGAATTTTAATCTTTGTTGGAAACGATACATCACTCACCTAGAAATAAAGGTTCATTCTTTCCACCAGGTCTTGATATTTGACAGGAAGTTAGGGTGGAGAAGCCAGAATGCTTAAAATTTAAAGCATGTATTGCATGGTGAAGAGGGCCATTAAAGTTGGAGAATGATAGGCCAATGATTGAATCCATGGTTTGGTAGAATTGAAGCCTCCAAGTGGATTCCAGCTAGAAAAAGGGGTTCAGAGATGAGGAAACGGTCCATCTTAGAGGCTACATGATGAGATCATCCACTTTTATTATTCCAAGTATTAATTCCATTGGAAGTTTGAATATCCACCAATTTTCTCTTGTCTATGAAAGAGCTAAAGATTGAAGCCTCCTCTTCCAATCTTCGATTTTTGCTAGGTTCTTATCAAGTTGAAATCTCCACCCAAAATCTAAAGATCAAGGTGGACTAGGCGAGCAACCATAGAGAGATAAGAAAGAAAGAATCTTTTATCTTGAGAAAGAGTGGGGCCATAAACATTTGAAATGATGTCTAACTACAAGGATCTTATCAGTTGAAAACAAGTTGATAGAATTTTGGGAAGGGATAATGAGTCTTTAGTATAACTATAGATGGCTTCCATAGTATAGAAAGACTTGCAAAAGCACCCGATGTACACTGAGAGATGAGGTCACAGTTTTTCCATAAGGTGTTGGTTATCTGAGCGAGGAGTTGGTGGGAGCAGTTCATTTCTTGGAGTAACTTGATGTTAGGTTTATCTGCAAAAAAAAGAAAAAGATTTTTTAGGATATGACATTTAGATTTACCATTCAAGCCCTTAGCATCCTAGAAATAATCTTCATTATTGAGATCTAGAAATGAAAAAGAAAAAACGGTCATAAAAGCGACTCTTCCCAAATTAACTAAAACTCACCCAAATAAAAAAACAAAAAAAAACAAACTTATTTAAAATATATTAATATGAATTTATTTATAAAATATAAATAAATTAGTTCATACAAAATTTCAGTTATTTAAAATATTATAAAACGTAATAAAATATAATAAATATATATTTAATTATATTTAAAGCATATTAATATAAATTTATTTATAAATTACTTCTTAATTATTTAAAATATTATAAAACGTAATAAAATTTAATAAATATATATTTAATTTTATTTAAAACATATTAATATAAATTTATTTATTAAATACTTCTTAATTAATTAATATGATTTTTTTAATTGAATATTAAATTTAAATTTTATGAAAAAGGATGGAAGATAAAAGTCACTTACTCAAAAAAGCAAGTAAATAAAAATAAAAAATTGAACCTAAATTTATCAATCTTCGTAATGATTCTTTAAACCTAAAAATAAATAAATAAATAAGATGATAAGTGTGGATTTATACAAATTTGTACTCGAGCTTAGGGGAAAGTCAGTTAAACTAGAATCACCTTTACAATGATCAACGTATAATGCCACAACACGTGTAATTGACGGAGTCTTCCCAAGAAGCAAACTTTGTTACAAACTCAGGAATGACGCCTTATTCAATGAACGGATGTGAAAAGGCAAACATGATCACAAATTCAAAAGCTTTTCGTACCATCAAAAACTTCTTATATCATCAGTCAATGTTGTAAACATTGGAAAAGTTGGACATCTTTAACCTTGATTTCAGGGATTTCATTTCACTTTAGTTATCAAATTTAAAAAATATGTAATTCTGTTAAATTTAAATATCATATTTCATTGAAATATGTAATTTCAGTGAACGGATGTGAGAAGGCAAACATGATCACCTCATTATACTCACTGTGCTCTGGTTCATATTTTCATATTTGCCAAAATACATCCACAAATCAAAGTGGGGTGGATAATACTGGTACTACATCAGCGTTGCTTCAGGGAAGATTATGTGGCGATGTTTGGAAACTCCTAAGTTGGGAGCAATTGTATTCAATCTCTTTGGGAGTAGCTCGTGGAATTGCATATTTACACCAGGATTGTGACAAGCGCATCATACATTTCGACATCAAGTTGCAGATTTTGGTTTGACAAAACCTTATGGAAAGGGAGAAGACCATATATCAATGACAGCGTAAAACATAGACACATTATCTATATTTTTTCGTCGTTGCTCACTTAAAACCCGCTGCCCATCGTGAAATAGCCTGTCCACACACCATTAGCACATGGATTAGGTTCATCATTCAGTATGGTGTAACGTCCCCACATATGAATAAATAAATAAATTATTTTACTTAAATTATTGTGTGTAAATAATTTAATCATGGCTCTTAGGAATACACTGATGGTATACAACCCCTATGAATACATTGCAAACATCATAAATATATATAACTAGCAATTGCACCAAATGTTGCAAAGGAAACGATGTAAGGCATAAATTCGAGAATAATCCTACTATATAAAACATCATTGATAATAAAAATTAGTAAACAACATGTCATTCAGAGCTAGAAGATAAAGAGAAATCACTTACCTTTGCCTCTTAATCTTCAAAGATGGTGTTTCAAGTTGCAAATAGAAAATATTTGCTAGATTTTGAAAAAATACTAGTAGATGACATTAGATAAGCTAAATAAAACTTACCTTTCCAACATAGATTGCCTCTTAATCTTCAAAGATGGTGTTTCAAGTTGCAAATAGCGAATATTTGCTAGATTTGAAAAAATACTAGTAGATGACATTAGATAAGATAAATAAAATAATATTAATTCATGAAAAATATGATAGCTAACAATATGATGCCTATCTTTCCAAATATAAATTTGCATAAAAAATCACAAATTTTAGACATCACCATGTATTAGATGAAAATGAGCTAGACATGAGCTCGCAATTATTCATAACTTTTGGTATAAAATCTGCAACTTTGACGATTCTAATCTCGTGGTGGCCAAAATTCTAATCTGTGTTATATCATCGTTTTATATTGACAATTGGAACATGCCATTCCAAGAGTTTACATGGTGAAAAACCTTCTACTTGGTTGAAGGCATTCATTATTCATACAATCCAATAAACCAACATTAAAGAAAATTATTCTTCATTACAAGGAAAATCGTTATTTTGAAAGAATCTAAATAGGAGGGCACCATGAGAGAGCTCATGTTAGATTTGTGCTAAGATAGATCTATACTTGTTCTAACCAATCCCTTTTTAACTACTTAATATATAAGCTAAGATCCCTAAATACATTGATATCTAGTGAGAGTCTTTGTTCATTTTCTTATATATATATATATATATATATATTTCAAAATTATTTATTGAGGATTTTTTTTAATTAAATATATTTTAGGTTATTGTATTTCTATTTATATTGAAAAATATAAATTTAGAATATATAAAGATTAAAGGCAACATCAACCATAATTTTTTTTAATTTATGTGAGCTATTTTGAAAGATGAGTTTATTTAGGTTATTGTATTTCTATTTATATTGAAAAATATAAATTTAGAATATATAAAGATTAACGGCAACATCAGCCATATTTTTTTTTTTAATTTATGTGAACTATTTTCGAGAGATGAATTTATGTGAACTTAATATACTATAAGTTCATTATGTGTATATATTTGAATAGCATAATTTTTTTTTTATAAATTTATGTGAACTATTTTCGAGAGATGAATTTATGTGAAGTTAATATACTATAAGTTCATTATGTGTATATATTTGAATGGCATCGTTTCTCAACCGAAAAATAAACAATCAAAGTTAACCGTTACTCGAAAGATCTAATAATTCCATATTCTTTTCCACAAAAATCAACACAATGTGTCACTTTTCAATATGTTCATCTTTGACATTGTTAGACCAAAAGTATGCATTAATTGTATTCAATGACTAGTTAAATTGTTCCATCATAAATTGTTATTGTTATATTATGTGTATATATTTGAATGGCATCGTTTCTCAACTGAAAAATAAACAATCAAAGTTAACCATTACTCGAAAGATCTAATAATTCCATATTCTTTTCCACAAAAATCAACACAATGTGTCACTTTTCAATTACTTTCACCGTGACCTCGAATATGTTCATCTTTGACATTGCTAGACCAAAAGTATGCATTAATTGTATTCAATGACCAGTTAAATTGTTCCATCATAAATTGAATTAAAATCTTATTGATATATTAATTTTAAAAGTTTAAACAAGAAAAATCATCATAAAAAAAAATATAAAAGTGAGCTCATGATTTCATTTGGCAAGGGCTATAGTCATTTTTGTTTTAATTGCATACACATTAAATCACTTTAATTTCACATAACTTGCATATAAAATTTAAATCTTATATTATATCCTTGCGGAATGTTAACTGCAATATTCAGTACGAGGTTTTTAATTCTTGGCATGATTAACTTAAGGCATTAAGAAATGAATTTAATGTATGCCGAGGACATCATGCATGCTGTCCACTTGGCCTTTGAACCTTCTCGATGCTAAATCTGCTCCATCCACTTGTCATCTCTCGCTCCAGGATTCACCAACACATCGACGATTCTCCGTGATCCTATCCGATGGACGATGTAGATTACAGAGGAGGGGTACAAGGAAACTAACTCACTCACCCCTCCCACAATTCGGCCTCATTCCTTCGCTACACGATTCAGTTTTCTTTGCTTGCGACGATCTGCAAGGCTTTGCTTTCTCAGAGTCTGGTTTTGAGATATCATCAACAATTTGGTTACTCGGGTAAGTTCATTGTTTTATACATCCTCTTCTGGGTTTTTAACTGATTACTCTAGATTTTCCTCAATTAATCTGACTTGACCTATTGAATGCTCAGGAATGGTTCTCGTTTATGCTCAGTTCAAAAGCTAGAGCAGGTTTAGTGCCCAGAGCCTCAACACTGGTGGGCATCTTAACCCTGCTTGGAGTAAACCCTCTAGCATTTTTCTTAATCTGAGCATGAGTATCGACTTGGCGTTTTTTACACAGGTTTTCTTTCTTCCGAGGCATGAGTATCGACTTGGGGTTTTGTACACAAATTTTCTTCTGTCCGGTGTTTTGTTCTGCACATAGGTTATTTGTTATAGGTGATGTTCATAGTCCTCTCTGTCAAACAGTTGCTTTATATATTTTCCTTATCCGTCCTCAATACCCTGCTTACATTTCTTTTTTAAGGATCTTCATTTTAGAAATATACTCTGTATCTTTGATATTTTTATTACTGTGGGAGTATGCTTCTTGCTACTATGGTCAAGACATGTTAAGAGAGGGTTTCTATTGTAGTTTTATTTTGAACTGGTAAAGCTTTTATTTCAACATGGGTCGAATTGGTATCTCAATAGATAAGTTCAATTCTTGCTGCTATTGTCAACACAAGTTAAGAGAGGGTTTTTGTTGTAGTTTTATTTTGAACTGGTGTAGCTATGATTTCAACGTGGGTCGAATTGGTATCTCAATAGATAACTTCAGTATTGTTTGACATAATAATTTTGGAATATTATTAAGGAATTTAGACTTCTGTGATCCATAACATTGTTTAGAAAATCTTCGGCAGAATCACATAACCAATCTTTTGTCGACGCGTTTCGAACCAACCAGTGTGGTTCATCGTCAGGACAAGTTGAAGAACCAATCCGGCTTAGCTTGATTAAATAGAGTGTGTAGAGACTCCAACGGCTATAATGCCAACGGCTAATTTGACCAGAGGTCCTAGTTAAACCACTAATTTTATTATTAATATTCTTAGAAATAGCTAAAACCTATAATTCATTATTATTAGTTCATATATTAAGAGCGTTCATTAGTTAATTTGGGTATATCTAAAACATAAAATTTTTATAATCCATTTTTTTATTAATAATAATCTATATATATATTATCATTCAATATTATTTAAATTTAAATAATAGTTTTAAATCACTATTATTCTAAGAATTTTGTTACCTTAGGTAATTTGTGTATTTATTTAATTAAAAAGCTCAATACCCTAAAATATAAAAATTATATAATCCATTTTTTATTATTTAGACATAATAGACATGTATAATCATTCATATTTTTTATTAATAAATCTATATATCTATTATCATTCCAATACAATTTAAATTTAAATAATAGTATTAAATCACTATTATCATACGAATTTAAATTATATTGGAATGATAATAGATATATAGATTTATTAATAAAAAATATGAACGATTATACATGTCTATTATGTCTAAATAATAAAAAATGGATTATATAATTTTTATATTTTAGGGTATTGAGTTTTTTAATTAAATAAATACACAAATTACCTAAGGTAACAAAATTCTTAGAATAATAGTGATTTAATACTATTATTTAAATTTAAATAATATTGAATGATAATATATATATAGATTATTATTAATAAAAAAATGGATTATAAAAATTTTATATTTTAGATATACCCAAAGTAACTAATGAACGCTCTTAATATATGAACTAATAATAATGAATTATAGGTTTTAGCTATTTCTAAGAATATTAATAATAAAATTAGTGGTTTAACTAGGACCTCTGGTCAAATTAGCCGTTGGCATTATAGTCGTTGGAGTCTCTGCACACTCTATTTAATCAAGCTAAGCCGGATTGGTTCTTCAACTTGTCTTGACGATGAACCACACTGGTTGGTTCGAAACGCATCGAAAAAAGATTGGTTATGTGATTCTGCCGAAGATTTTCTAAACAATTTTGGAATACATATAATGATTTTATTACTATATTCTTTTGGTGTGCGGCTAGAGTGATGCGTGAGCTTTCTTTTACAGATATTTCGAGTTATTTACATCATTATTTTCACATCACATTTCTGCTTGTTTCTGTTATGGTTTGGAAATCATTTAATTCACACAACATTTCTCTTGTTTATTAATACCCTGGTCTAAGTATCTGGTCTTCCTCACACCAACACACTCATTTTCAAGAAGAAATAGATATACATTACACAATATACTGACAACAACTTCCTACATTTACAACTACAAACATCAATTACTATTCATGTTAATAATCAGTAGTCTTGGATATCGATCGATGGAAAGACTTACGAGAATGGCGTAGAACATCACAGTGGTGGGGAGGCTGGCAGTATGCGACTCTCTCCTTTGCATCCTTCTCTTCTCTTCCATGCGATTGGCGGCTGAGATGACATTGGTTAAGTGTAGCCTCAGTGTCCATGAAGGGGTTCTCCATGTCTCAGTGTCTCTCTCATGGTTTTTCTGACCCGATATATCATAGCATGGTGGAAGAGAGATTCATAGGGTTTAGAAAGTTAGTTATTTGGTAGGGTTTAGAAAGTTAGTTATTTGGTATTTATTTGTGTAAATGAGGGAGGTTACGGATCTAATGGCCTAAAACATTTCGATCATCTAACATTTGATCCGATGGTGCAGACAGAGACATAGTGGCAGTCAGGGGAGTCGTTTTCGAAGGGGAACGCCTTACGGCATAAATATTTGTTTGGATTACGTTAAATGTTTATCCACATTGTAATGGTATTCCAAAGTCCGTTGGAAAATTAAATAACTGGGCATGACTATGGTGTACGATAACGATAACCTAGGTTTTTTGAAGCATCAAAACCTCCTCCACTTCACACCACGCGACAGACACTCACCTTGGGATCCATGAAAGATCCACAACAAATGGAAGCTTTGGGATTACCCCCAGATCAACGGTCAGGATCTAGGACGACTGTTTGGATGGTGGAGATGCGGGGTAGGGCGTTAGAGAGTAAACCCTCATTCTCATCCTCTGCCACCGTAAATTGTTGCTCTGCAACTTCGCCAGGGTTTAGTGGTTTCTCTTCAGTTTTTTTACTCATTCCAGTTTACTTTTATGATTAGAAACTTTGGTGAGAAAGAAAATAGCGCTCATAGAACTCACGACAAGCCCTTATCCACTTGGTGAGCTCCATTTATCCTTTGCTCTTCATGCATAGTTCGGTATAGTCGGTATCTCTGACATAACATCATGGGCTTTGTGGATAAGAAGGGAGGAAGTCGGGTGTTCCTTTGTCCTCAAGATCCTGTGCCTTCACCCGGCTCATCTTTCGCCCACGGTGATTTGTACAGGTTGTTAGCCTCCTGTTGCAACAGGTGTTCATTTTTCATGATTGACATTTTTACATGCCAAATATGTCATACTTTGCAGGTTGCAGTGTTCCATATTTCCACAAGATGCCATGAAGTGTGCTAGTCCAAAGGGCACTAGTGTATTCCAATTTTGATGAGTTGTTCTAGTTTTGAAGAGTTTTTAAAGGGACGTCCAAACAGTCTAATCTTGGTCTCCCTAGGTTTCAATTTCCTGTTTTAGAATATAGAGAATAATATCTTACCAAACAGTTTAATCTTGGCAGATTTGTAGATAGGTAGAGAATCAAAGGGACCCAACTGCTTAATCTGGGCCCTTGGCAGAAATAAGGGTAGACTTAGATAGAAGAACAGAAAAAAGAAAAAATTGTAAAGCTGGGTCTGCAAGTCTAAGTGCACCCAAACCAAAAAGAGGAAAAAATGTTAGGAAGGTAGGCTGGGTAGGTAGTTTTTTGTGGTGGCAGAATGATTCATGATCAATCTTGAGTTTTAAAGTCTTATATCTTTTCAAATCACAGTTATCAGGCAATTTTCAATTGGAGGAGCTCAAGCTGGACATCACTAACTCCCCCTTCCTCTCATTTCCCAAATCACTTACTAACTTCCCCAAAGAGGTCAAGATCTGCTTGATTCCTCTTAGTTCCATCTTTTTTCATGTCATTTGTCTTGGTGAAGATCTGCTTCACTCAAGCATTCTTTATTTCTCATTTACAAGTTCTTTTCCCCAAAATTAGCCTAAGGTTCCTTACCTTAGCACTTTCTTATCATCTCCATATTAACTACTAACTCTAGTACATAACTCCCTATCAGTTTTCCCCTTCCCCTACTAAAACTATGTATATAATACTCCCCTATGTAAATATCCCCTCCCTGGCAATTTAGCCATATTTCTTCTAAGTCAGGGAAAAAGCAGTCTATCTAGGGCTGTTTTTAGCCCATCCGTGTCATAGCAGGAGTTAGATGACACCTGGTCATGCTAACAACCTCTCCCCTAGCCCTAAAACCCTCAAAAAACCCATATTTCGCCCCTATCCCTAAGTCCCAAGTGTAAATATATGAACCCGCGCCCGTTTGTAACCCCCAAAACCCACATAAACCAAAGTTTCAAATCCCGCCGCGCTTTATTAAAATTAGAATATTCCGTGTATATCCCCGCCCTTATACCGCCGTCGCTTCACATTCGCCACCAATCGTCTGATCCCCCGCCCCGCAGATCAACGGTGGGCGGGTCCTTCCCATCTCCGAGCCGCCTGAAGGTTAGCGTCCGGGAGATGGGCGGTATTCCCGCCGTACTTCCGCCACGCGTCACATTCCCGGGCATGGCGGAGCCCCTCCCCCGAAACCACCTCTCTCCAAAGGCGGTGCGCCCGAAACCATTTACCGCCCTCCCCCTGTGACGTAAGCCACACGTCACCTGCCGTGTCATCCACCTGCATGGCCTCCTGCCACTGTACCGCCAAGTCACCCTGCCACGTCCCTGCCACGTGTCCTGCCACATCATCAGACCTGTCGTACTGCCACGTCACCTCCGTACATGCTGACATCATCCTGCCACGCCATCCGTCGTACGAGGTCCGTCATGCTGACGTCATCAGCAATTTTGGCGTGAAGGGTGAAAATCGCACTCTGGAGCCCTGGAATCAGTTTCTGAGGCAGTTTTTGATGCGTGATTTGCGCTAGGCGCAAATCGCGCATCGCTGGATAAAATAGGCCAAAATGGGGAATCTTTTCATCGCGCAGCCCCCAGCAAGCCTGAAAGGTGTGAATGACCCATTTTTCTTCGCGAAGCATGCAGAAAGGAGCAGAAGACAGTTTTGAAGGAAACCGAGGGCCGAACAGCGACCATTAAAGGTTGATTTAACGCACAGCACATCAGAGCAGCAACCCAGTTTATTTCCAAAGAGTATCAGAGGAAGAAAAAGACGTCAAAGAGTACCAGTCAAGATTTTTAGGGGCTCGAAATAGCTAAACAATTATGTGCCCATCCCTGCCTTCAAATCAGAGCTAAAACATTTAAGGCAGCCGAACAACAAAGAACAGAAACCCATGCACAGTTATTGCGGAGGCAACTACACCAAGCCACCGAGGACAAGCACATTCACTTCATTTTGATATGGTGGCCCTCAGCGCAGCCAAAGATATTTTCATGCATTTATTGCAAATAGGATTAGGTCAGATTAATTATTCTTTAGGACTTGTTTTTAGGTCAAGATGTAATAAACAAATTGTAGAGAGTTTTCCCTATATATACCGCCCTCAAAATTGTTTCAAGGGTTGGTAAATTGGTAGTTTTTCACTAGAGACTCGCACTGTATACCTGAAATTGTTTCTGTAATCAAAGATTGCCGAAAGTTCTGAGAAGAGATTGTTTGATGTGTTGTTAATGTTTTCTGGAGACTGAAGATGGAATTCTTGTGCTGCAACCTGATACAATAAGTGCTTCTTACCTCTGTTTACTGTTTACCATTATCTAAATAGCATAAATAAAGATTAGCTTAGAATTTGTTTAAATACACTCTATGCTCAATTTCTGTTGTTTCTTCATGTTTTCCTCTAAATGAATTGGTAATGAATATGAATTCCTTCTGGCTCATATTTACCCTGATTCACCTGTGTGTGCCAATTATCTAGGAATTCTTTACTGCCCCTAGGTAGAGCTCTGTTACTTCCCTTTGTTAAGTTGATTGAGAGATTATTAACTGCCCCTCATTACTTAGCATTCATCCCATCCTTTAAACCTGAAACATTGTCTCATGTGCAGCTACCCTGCTCCATTTTTCTCTCTTATGACCAAGAAAACGCACCAGCAGTCCTCCTTTTCGACTCCACGCCTAATGGTTTGAAACTTTCAAATTATGCTCTGCCTCTCTACCTGAGAACATCAATTTTCCCACCAAAAAAAAAAACCCCTGAACTCAATAGCTAGCCTAAGATCCTTTTCAACAAAGCTAAATCTGAAAGAGAGAGCCCTCTCTGATTGCAGGTGGGCTATAACCTGCAATCCAAAGTTGGTCTGTGGTTACCTCGGCCGTATCCCTTTTACAACCTGAGTGATAACATAATGGCGACTCCACTGGGGACTTTCCTCAGTTAAATTCACAAAGAAGGTTGTAAAATTCCACAGGAAAAATCGATTTTCTAATTGTTGTATATCCCTTAAAACTACAGATGAAGCCTGAATATCAGCCAGGAAGCTTTTGAAACTATTCTTGTTTTACATTTACAGGAGTAGATAAAAGCTGCTTCAGTCAATCTTCATGCTAGTCTTAAGCTATACACAGCCATTCCAAAATCTGATCAGTTCCTTGCTAATCACAAAAATATTCCCAGAAAAATACCAAAAAACAAATTCGGAAGCTGGCTCCTAAGAAAAATCCACGATACACAAGGTCAAATCCAGACCCGAATCCCCCAGCTGTTTTTGAGAACCCTAACATAATCCCAAAAATCCTTAGGAAGCAAGAAAGACAGGAAAATTTTGCTGATTTGAGTCCTGAAACAGCTTACCCTAGCTGTATTCCGACTCCTGTCAAGGTTTTATTTCGTTCAACCCCTGTTTCCCCTAATTCATCATCCACATCTCATAGCACTCCTTCCACACCTCCATTCATTGCATATACTCCCATTTCCACTACTGTTGTTCCCACTGTTCCAGTTGTTCTTGTTATTCCGATTATCCCTGTTGTTCCATTAATCCCCGTTGTTCCACTTATCCCTGCCAACATGGCCAATAGATATGCACCCCTGCAACTTCCTGCTAATCCTGGGGCTTTACCTCAAGAGTACCAATCGAAGATCACGTATTTTGATTCCACTGGTCCTTTCACAGCCATTCAGCATACCAAAAAGATGCAAGACTATTTTGAAAACTATGAAATAGATGATGATAGCGTGAGAATGAGAATTTTTGTTCAGAGTCTGACAGGTGATGTAAGAACTTGGTTCAGAACACTTGCTGCAAATTCCATAACCACTCCAGATGAGCTTTACCAATCCTTTACCAACAGATGGGAGAAAAAGAAAGACCCCTTGCACATACTAGCTGAATACGATACAATTAAAAGAGGTCCTCAAGAGACTGTCTTGGAGTACTGTGAAAGATTCAATAATGTTTACAATGCAATACCACAGAACCTAAGGCCTCCCCCTGATCTGGCTTTGTACAAATTTCCTGATGGTTTTGACCCGGATATGACATACCAGTTAAAAGAAAGAGCTCCTCAAACCCTTGCAGACATGCAAAACGTTGTTGTTAGCGTAGAAGCCAACTTAATTGCCAAAATAAACAGAGCTAGAATGGAAAGAAGAACCACCTTTAAAGAAGAACCCTCAGCTTTTGATCAAAAGCTTGATGCTATCATCAGTGGCCTGCAAAGACTAGGAGAAAGAGTAGAAAATGTCGAAAGGAAAGCATCATGGGAAGGACAACAGTCTAATACCATAAGGAACCCAAATTTTAGGAAAACGCAGAACACAAATGCTGGTAGGTCTAACCAAGACCATGACATAAGACCCCCTTTTCAAGACAACTATGTTGAAGGATCTACTTCTAGTGAAACCGTAGAGGACACTCACATGAACCTGATGGATCTAAAGGGTGAACATAAAACATTTCTGAGCCAAGAAGACCAAAATGAACTCGAATACAATCAGTTTCAGACTAAATCTGGTGAGTCTTTTGATTTCAAACAAGGTTATGATACTGCTGTATATGAAGTACACAAACAATATAAGCTAAGAACTAGGACCATTGACATTTCTGAACCTAGCAAAACAAAGGATGGCAAACAGCCCAACAAGATTAAAGGCAAAGCTATTGTATCAGAGCCAGCTGATACAACTGTCCTGAAACTGCAACAAGTCACTGTAGAAGACATAACAGAAATACAGCCTTCTGGAGATCAGCCTTTTCCACCTTCTTCCTTGAAAGAAAGCTCGAACAGTGTTCCAAAAAACTTTCTTGAAACTGAAAAACCGCAAGCAATCAGTCCTCATAATGCCGATAAAAAAGAGAAAATCGCAGATAGTTCAGAAGAAAAAGAAAAAACTGCCATTATCAACACCAAGACTCCATTGGAAAAGCCATTTAATTTAGAGGCAGAAATAGCTAAGTTGAAGATATCCATCCCCCTCTCAGAACTTGCCAAACACGATGTGTATAGACAACAAATTCAAAAATCACTTCAAATGCCAGAGGTTAGGGATGTTGTAAATGTTTTAGATGACACCCTAGAGCTGTTGTTTGGCCCAGAAGTTAATGGAAAATCAACATATGGACCAGTCCCACCCTTTTATGTCAGTTTGCATATACATGAAAAAGTTTTGCACAACGCTATGTTTGACTCAGGGGCATCGCACAATCTAATGCCCAAAGCAGTTATGGAAAAACGGGATCTTGATGTTACAAGACCTTACAAATATTTATACTCATTGGACTCAAGTCAAGTGAAATGTTTAGGCCTCATCAAAGACCTGTGTGTCTCCTTAGTCCAATATCCCAACAAGACCATCCTCATGGATGTAGTAGTTGTTGACATTCCACCAAAGTATGGTATGCTCCTATCAAGATCATGGGGAGCAAAGCTCCAAGGATCCCTTCAACTAGACCTCTCCTATGCCACTATTTCAGTCTTTGGGCAACCAAAGAGACTATATAGAGAAACGCTCATGAAATATGTGGTAAGTAGTAAGAGCAAGCCTGAAAATTTTCCCATTTATTCAATCCACTCTGATATGGATTCCTTTATTTTGTTTAATGATGACACAAATTCTCCAAATGATAATGAGCCCTTCGCTCAAGAACAACAAGCATAAATCAATGAAGAATCAGTTGCACATACCCATGAGACTGTCACAATAATTAGTGCAACCAACATACTAGAAGAAACTCCCCAAACAGAAATTTCAAATATGCCCAATCCTAAGTTGGTTGAAACTCTTAGCACTAACCATAAGCAAGAAATCACATGGTATTTAGAGTTTGATGGCTCTGTTAACAAGTTAGGAGCAGGGGCAGGTGTCTGGATTCTGTTGATGCCTCGAAAATCGCTGCAACAACATTGGGGGATAACCACCCGGTCCGGACCTTAAAAGCAGCTCCTTTTTCGTTTGGTGTGGTGGCTCCGACTGTTTATCTAGGTCCAGTTACCTTCTCCCTATTGCTATTGGTTTATAATGTATCCTTAATTACCAATAGACAGGGACATCAGATCACTTCTTCTTGCTGATCAGGCAAGAGAATGACCCTTAAGCTGATTTGGGCTCAGCCAAGCCACAACTAAAGTTTTGCCCCTCTGAGGAGAGGACTTAACAGAATGTAGAATTTACTCTAAATGCAAGCTTATTCTATGATGCAAGCAAAAGAAACTAATCTAAATCCTATCTTAATTAGGCAGATATAGATCTAACCCAACTAAGAGCAAGATAATTAAAATATTAGGATTTAAACATGTCTTGTTTATAATGAATATCAAGTTAATGAAGTAGTTCAATTAACTGATATTATGGTTACCAAAACACATCCTATTGAGACCTTAAAACTGAAATAATAAATCAACAACATTCAGGAAGTAGTTCTCAAAATGATATTGATTATCAAATCAATAAATCCAATAATTGAATAATGATATGTAGAAATAGTTCACACACATTAGTATTCAATATATCAGTTTCATAAGACAGATTTCAGAGTAAGTAGTTACTCCAAAATGAGAAATTAATCCATAAAAACAGAGATACATAATAACAAGATTGAGACAAATTACCCATCTTGACAATAGTGCACAAACATGAATAAAATGACACATTCATATCATCATAAAAATAAAACTGATATTTGAAACAGTAGTATTAGAAATACCAATTTATTGCATCCATTTCTCTGTTCTTGGTCTCCAACAACCCTTTACATTGCTTGAACTTTTGCCTTCAAAACTAGAGCCACAATAGTGCAAGCTTGGTTCCTCATGCATAATTCAATATACAAAGGGAAAATCCACAATAATCCCCAGATCTGAGATTTTTCACTCCTCTCTCCTACTGTTATAGACAATTTTGTGCCTTACAGCAACAAGCATGAATTGTCAATAATCCAAGGGATCCAAAGTTCCCTAAACATGATGTTTCTACCCCTAGAGGAACAAGGTCAGTAAACCAACAGCTCTCAGATCAGTTCTCCACCTGAAAACACTCAAAAACAAGAAATCTTGAAATCAAAGCAGGTGCTCCACTGAGTTTCTGTGCTGAAACACAACTGCTCCATGGTGTACCTGCGTTGCAAAGCAGGCAGAACAAAGCCCACCTGCGTTGGGCGAGTTTGGACATGTGGCAGAGTGAGTCATAGCTTTGGAATCTTCCAAAATGACACTTGGATCAGGTATTTCGCCTTGTGATGAGTCAGAGGCTTTGTTTCTCCAAGTGGAAGCAAGGTTCACCAAGTGGACTCAAGAACTGAAGATCAACTAAAGATTAACTGAAGAGAGAGAGGACACAAGGCAGCTACACATCAGTTGCAAGCTGACTCATCCTTTCTCAATTCATCTATATATTGAGCTCTCTCCTATGAGCTCAGGAGGCTGGAATTTGGTGCAAAGTAATGATATGCTGTTGGTTTCATTCTTGAGTTATTGGGTGATTGTTTGAGAGAGGTGAAGAAGAGCAATTCTTTCTGCTGGGAGGTGTTGCTGGGTTGGAGCCTGCAATGGTTGTAATCCTCTCAGAACCTTTATTTCTTCATTAATAAAAGCTATTGAGGTTCTTCTATGTGCTTTTGTTCAATTATATATTGTGATGATTGCATGTTTGGTTTACACTAATCCATGAACCAATTATGATTGCATGCCTCTTGTAGTTTCCTTCTTTGTCATTGTGCAGGATCTCATTGTAGCTGGGCGAGAAGAAGGACAAAGAGCTAGAAGCAAGCGGCCAAAGAGGAGAGTTTGGATTCGACATTAAGCGCAAGGCAATGGTTAGTGCTTCCTCCATTCTCTTTTGCTTTCATAAAGAAGAAATCCTTCAGTAGTTTGCTTTACAGTTGTTGCTAAGGAACTGTCACCCTTAGAGTGGGTTAGGGTCATCCGAGTCGGATACTTTTCCCTACAACAAACTGGCGACTCCGCTGGGGACCGTATCCGTTTGATTGTGTTTGTAGTATCTTTGCTATTCATTTCCTGAAGAAAAGAGTACCAAATCAAAAAGCTTTTGACTATATCAAAAGCGAAGTAGAGGGGCTGCTACTCTTGCTCATTTTCTGAGCAGATTCATGATTTGAAGAGCTGATCTACAAAGATCCTTGTAAGCTCTTAGTGATAGCTTTGCACCTTCTAAATCATTCCTTTAAGTTTGCTTGACTGAATGCTTCTGATTTGAGCAAAAACCGTGCATTTTTTAGAAAATTATGACCCGGAGACTGTGAAAACGCAACTCTCATTTTCCAAAGCAGGTAGTACACAGGCTACCTGCTTTGCAACGCAGGTCCCGAACTAGCTACCTGCGCTGAGAGCCAGTTTGACTGTGCAGAGCCTGCATTGACCCAAATTTGCTTAGTGCATTTGGGGTTTCCTCTTTTCTCTTGCCTGTTTTCACTTAGTTTTGCTGCTAAGTGTCAGTCTTGTACCTGTTTTGAAACCAATATTACTTGCCATTATTCCGCCTCTGTTATATAACAAAATTGTACTTGTTCTTTGTATTTCTTGCTCATTTACAATTTCCCATAACGAAAAGTAAACTAGTCATGCTTTTGGCCTCTTAGATCTGAACCTGTGTTAGGCGTTTTGCTGGTCTAAAGAGTTAGCTTGTTTGTTGTCCATAGCTGATTAGTCATTTTACTTTCGTTAGTTTGGTTTGATTTCATGTATTTCCAGTGATTAAGCAAGTGAATCTTAAGGTGTCTTTTGATTTTGGACAAACTTGTTTACTTTCGCTTTAAATCGAAATCAAAGTTATATAACCACTTTCTTTTTGTGATCCATCCACATTAAGAAAGGGAAAAGAAAATACATGCATTGTGCATTTTGCATTTGAAAAAGTTTGCATGATGATTTAGGAGAAAGTGCATTAGTTTGTGCTGTATGAACTGTGTGAAAAGAATTTGCTTTTCTTCTCCCTCAGTAGTTAAGATTTTCATCAGTCAAAAAGATTTGAAAAAGCTTGCTTCTCATCTTAGGCTGCATTTAGGAATTTGTCATATACATCTCGTGGTGAACCTTGAAAGGCAAACTTTAAAATGATCAACTTAAAATATACTGAATGAACCTAACAACGCATTTGAAACATAACGCAAACATCTAGAGGTCTAGGCAGAGACGTGTTCCGGCGTCGTTAAACATAGTGACTGTCGATCTCTACGAAGGTGGGTGATTCCTCCTGAGAGTCGGTGGCACTAATACGGACTTGTGCTCCCACGTACCGTCGCGTATATATTGGGAGACCCCTATAGGCAATTATCCTTTATCCATAGGAAGCCATGTCGACCGCCCTACTGATCGCGATGCAGTGAACACAGCATTCACGAAGATCGACCACCCGTACCGTAAAACGTATTCTGTGGTTTCGCGAAAGGTTTGGCACACCCTCTGCCTAGATCTCCATAGCAGTTTCTTTTGGCCCTTTTCAAACTCTATAACTGAAAAGGTCCAACCGAGCATTTGTCACTTCGGGCTCGTTAATACATCGAAGGCGACTAGAGTCATCTTTAGCTTTTTCTCGACTCTTAAAACATGAAAAAGAAAAGTTATGTTTAAAAGCGTCTAATAAAATTCATTCAAATTGGAAACACAAATTTTCCCCTTTATATTTTAGTTGATCGAGTAATCCGCAATCGTGGAAGAAAGTCAATTGAATATCCATCGTTCTCGGAGGCTTGCGAGTCAACCGTCTTTGTCTCCGGAATCGAAAACAATCCGGACAAAGCGAGCTCGTCGAACCAGTTCAAAATCTCCTTTAAAAGTTAGAACAAGCGTTCCAACAACATCTGAGATTCTGGTCACTCCAAACATTTCCGGAAACCCTGCCTCTATAGAAGAAGTTCAACCGCCACAGAGGGACAGTAATACTGATCCTAGTTTGGGGGCAAATACTTGCATGACTGAACCAGTTCCATCTGTAACCGGTCCAGAGAGTTTTGTTCCTCAAACATCCGTCGCGGTCGATACAACCCCTTCTTCGGCACCGGAAATCTTTTACGGACCTAACGGTCTTCCTCTTCCACCTGGTCTGATTGCAATAGAGGAAATTATAGAAGAACCGCAAGTATCCACTCCAATTCAATTTGGAGTAGGGGTCACTCTATTCCCTTCTACAACAGAAGTTTGTCCATCACCAGTGGAAGTTCCTGTAGAATCACTAGGTGATCAATTGGATAAACTAAAAATGACTGAACAACCGTCGACATCTAGGACTGTGTCGAATGACACGGCGACGGCAGAATTACCTGCTGCAAATCCAACAATGTTCGCCGGCATACCATCTGTCCCAACTAGCTCGCAGTCGCTAGAAGGAGTCCAGCAAGAGACTATCTCGACAGTATGGTCTGTTCCTGTTTGTTCTGGAGTAATGTCTGGTAACTCTCATGGTGAGGCTCATCAAATTGACCCTTTTGGGAATCTAATTAGGCCACCCAGTCCTCCAAGGCAGGCAGTTGCCTTGAGTTCTGGGTTGCTACCGTATGGGGGGCGGTACCCATACGGGAGCTCTCAACCTTATTCAAGTTATGGCGGAATTGCAACGAGTAGTTGGGTACCTGTGCTATCCTAGCCACCGAGAGTTGTATATTCTATGCAACAGTGTGTACCTGTGACAAACATCCCAACTACACCGGCTATTGTGACCGTGTCGCAAGTGCAAACAATGCATGTTGTGTGTCAACCTCAGATTGCTCAGGTTCTCATGCAACAGCCACTTGACCCTGCGACCCAACCACAATCACCTACTGGTGGGACAACACAAGTACAGTTGGGTACAACTACCCCACATCTTGGTCCAATGGTTAGTGTAGCGCAACGACCCATGGTGTCGCAACCGTGGATTATGCAATACCAACAACCGCAATTCCAACAAGTGTACCAAGGTTCTGAACAGCAAATATTTGCGAATACTGGACAACCATATATTCAAAATGGTCAAAATCAACCACTTTATAGTGGTCAATTCCATCAACCGTATTCATCATACCAACATCAACTCCATTATGCTGGTATGCAAAGACCGACTGTTCAGGCGATTCCATCGTATCCTGGTTACGCTTCACCTAACTTGAACCAGCAGTTACCATTCGTGGCGACTTTAGAGTTGCCTGATTTACATCGGTTAACAAACGATCCAATTGCCTACGCCCCTTGGTGGCCAGTGATTCCACACAAACTCCCATTCGACATTCCTAAATTCAATGGAAATCCAGGTGAAGACCCGTCGAATCATGTAATGACATTTCATCTATGGTGTTTGTCGAACACTTTGAATGACGATTCGATAAGGCTTCGCCTCTTTCAGAGGACATTGACAGGTCCAGCGGCAAAATGGTATATAGAATTGCCTAGAGCTTCGTTCGACAATTTTGGCTCCCTTGCCACAACATTCTTGACCCACTTTCAATTACCAATAAGGTACGAAACGGGAACAGAGATATTGACTAACTTCAAACAGACAACCGCGACTCATATATCAGATCATATACATGAGTGGCGACGTCAACGAAGAATGGTTAAAACATACGTTCCTGATCAGCTTTTAGCTGAGTGGTTTATAAAGTCATTACTTCCGGCTATAATGGAAGATGTAGCAAAGGGAGGAGTCGTAACAGAAGAGCAGGTTATCGCTCGTGCACAATACTTGGATTTAGTATATACTCAGTCCGGCACGCTCTATGACAAAATACCAGATGCCCCTAGACCAGAGTTTTCAATCCCTCCTCCTCCTAAATCGAACAGTGACTCTCATGCCGGCAATGGCGTGATTGGCACGGCAAACACGAATCCAAAAAGGACCAATCAAAAGAAGGCCCGTAAGGATTCGAATCAAAATGCGCATGAAGAAGTTCTTGCTTCGGAAGTAAATGCCGTATCGACAAATAGAGGCAAAGAAACCAATCAACCAGGAAGCAAGAAGAATCAAAACAAAGGGAGGAAGAATAAACAAGGTGGGTCATCCCCTAAGAAAAATTCTTCAAACCCTCCTGGGAATAGGAAACGGTTTCCGTGTCAAATATGCGATGACAAAGATCACTACACTAAGGATTTCCCATTAAAAGCTGAGCTAAAGAGGTTCTTTAAAAGTCCTCATACCTCAACTGTGTTAAGTGATCAATTTCCTAACCCAGGTCAAAATCTGGTTGATAGTGGAAACGCTTCCCCGTCCCAAGTACTTATGTTGTCGATTTCGAAACAGCAAAATGATGCTTTGATTTCGAAAAGGAGCAAAGATTATGGGAATACACAGGTGTCGAACGATAAAGGGACAGATCAACCTAGCAGTTCGATGACAACTTCGGCAGAAGTTGTACCCCCCATCACACATGAATTAACAATAAAACCGCCAAATGGAGTGGTACACAAGTCGACATTCAATCCTCGTGCCAGAGCGGCACAGCATTACAACATAGTAGAAGATTTGGCGCAATCGCCATCTGCTATGTCGACTCTTGAGGTATTATAGCATTGCCCATCTCAAAGGCAGGCATTGTTATCAGCAATTGGTGGGGTGGATCCTAAAGATTCAAATCTGGTATCCTTTGATCATAAAGGGTATGATCCTCAGTTGCCGGCTCAATTAGCTTTCCTCATCCAAGTGAAAGCCCTCAACAAAACAGTTCATAGAACGATTATTGATGAGGGAGCATCGACATGTATTATGTCGATGAGTTGCTGGAAAACTTTAGGATCTCCAACCTTGTCGCGATCATCGACAACATTAAAAGCATTCGACGGGAGGATATATACCCCTTACGGTATCCTTAGTAACCTGAAGGTTGAACTAGGGGGAAAAACAGTAGAAATAGATGTTGAAGTCATCGATGGCAATCTTGACTATAACATCCTACTGGGAAGGCCATGGATTTATGCCATGCAAGCTGTTGTGTCGACTTATTTTAGGAAGATCGCATTCCCCTTTGAAGGAGGGATTACGGTCGTCGATCAACAAAACTTCCTCCCTAATGGTTCACAAGTTACAGGAAGCGTTCCCATGATCCATGGCAGCGACCGGTCGATTCAAGACATTGGAGTAGGTCTGTTGAAAGACCCCACTATGATGGGAACTTTCGCGCTACCACCTCCTATATGCATAGGAAATGTACCATTTGTAGCAACATGCAATATGGTATCCACCTTGAAAGTCACAGATGGCAGAGTCGCTATGGATCATGCAATGGTTTTGCCGCCAAGTCCCATTGAAATATTGTAGCAATCAATGTTTCATGCATGGGAGGCAAACCCAAATCAGCGCTCGTCGAGCGTTTGGGTAGATAGATCTAGAGAATATGGTACCCCATTAGATCCTTGGTCGAAAGTACATGGGACTGACGAAGGAATCTTACAATCAATGATGATTGAGGAGGCACCATGGAATGATCACCACCATCGTTCCCTTCTTCCAGAATACGAAGAAGATACTCAGAGAGATCTTTACCACCCTTCAGTCTTTGAATTCTTAACAAATACTGTAAACACGGTGGATTCCGAGCGAAACTTATCAAATATCGAAGAGACTATAGCCATAAATATCTCGACAAAACCTGATGTTGTAGAGAATATTCATGTTGGCAAAGGTTGTTCCCCTTCAGAACTGAAAATATATAACGCTCTTTTTCGTGAATTTAGAGATGTCTTTGCTTGGTCATACGATGAAATGCCAGGCATCGACTCGAGTATCGTTGAACATGAAATTAAAATGTATCCTGATGTCAAACCAGTAAGACAACGGCTTCGACAGGTGCACCCTAAGAAAGCCGCTGCCATTAAAGCAGAAGTTGAGAAACTTCTCCATGCTGGATTCATCTACCCGGTTCCTCTAACCGATTGGGTATCGAATATTGTCCCTGTTATGAAAAAACAAGGGACGATAAGAGTGTGCGTCGATTATAGGGATGTAAACCAAGCTTGTCCGAAGGACAATTACCCCACACCCTTCATCGACCAGATAATTGATGAATGCGCCGGATGTGAAATCTTTTCCTTTATGGATGGATTTTCTGGGTATAATCAAATAAATATCCGCCCACAGGACCAGTCGAAGACTGCATTTATATGTCCGTGGGGCACGTTCGCTTATCGAAAATTACCCTTTGGCTTAAAGAACGCAGGGGCAACTTTTCAGAGGGCTATGAATTACGCCTTCCATGACATCAAGAGCATTGTTCAACCATATATCGACGATCTTCCAGCTCATTCGCGAAAGCGGACTGATCATCCGCAGCATTTAAGAGCGATATTTTTACGTTGCCGACACTACAAGATAAGACTCAATCCTCACAAATGTGTGTTTTGCGTCGGTTCTGGTCGTTTACTTGGCTTTGTAGTCTCTAAAGATGGGATTCGTCTCAACCCCTGTAAGGTTCAGGCAATCATTAATTTGCCTCCACCTTCGAATTTGCTTCAGATTCAGAAACTCCAAGGGAAAGCAAACTTTCTGAGGAGGTTCATTCCAAATTACGCAGAACTTGCTAAAGGTTATACACGTCTTTTGAAAAAAGATGTACCTTTCGATTGGGACCAGGTTGCGCAAGCTTCCTTTGACGCTTTGAAAGAGTCCCTAGTAAAAGCATCATTAATGTACGCCCCAGATTATCTTAGGGATTTTAACTTGTATCTAGCTGCAGCCGATACAACCATTGCAATGGTTTTAGTACAAGAAGTCGATGGAATTGAACATCCTGTATATTATTTAAGTAAAAACTTAAATGATACAGAAAGTAAATATTCTTACGTTGAAAAGCTAGCGCTCGCTGCTGTTCAAGCGGTACAGAGATTTCGGCATTATGTCCTCTTTAGGAAAACTACCATTCTGTCAGATTGCAACCCCATGACTTATATACTGTCGCGACAGTTGCTGGGGGGCAAATATTCCAAATGGATAGCGATCCTTCAAGAATTTGATCTGGAATTTGTGAAATCCAAATCAAAGAAAGCTCTAGTATTCGCAGAATTATTATGCGATCTCCCATCATCGTCCAACGACGAAACTTCCAAAGAGTCAATAGTGGACGAGACTTTATTTCTGATATCTGCAAGAGATGAATGGTATGGAGATATAATTATTTATCTCCAAACCCAAAAGTTTCGGCCTGACACCTCTCACTCCGAACAGAAACGTATACGATACCAAGCAAAAGACTACATGATCGTCGGTGATACTCTTTACCGTCGTGGTATCGATACCGTTCTGAGGAGGTGTCTCACCCATGAAGAAGCCGAAAAAGCCCTGAATGAGTGCCATTCAGGCGCGTGTGGGGGGCATCAATCAGGTTTCGCTACAGCCCAAAAGATATTAAGAGCAGGATATTTTTGGCCAACAATGTTCAAAGATTGCATAATCGCAGTCCGAAGTTGTCATTCCTGCCAAATCTTTGATAGCAAAACCAGAAGACCACCCGCACCGCTGCAACCAATAGTTGCGGTCGGGCCTTTCGCCAAATGGGGCATCGATTTCATGCAATGTAACCCCACCTCGACCGGGGGGCATGGGTATATTATAGTCACAGTTGACTATTTTACCAAATGGGCCGAGGCGATGCCTACATTGGACAATACCGGTGAAACAGCTGCCCTTTTCTTTTTCAATCATGTAGTCGTCAGGTTCGGTGTACCCCAGGCTATAGTTACAGATCATGGATCGCACTTCCGCAATCACATGATGGTCGAATTAGCTGCCAAACTAGGGCTATCACACGACAGCTCTACTCCATATTATCCACAAGCCAACGGACAAGTTGAAGCAATCAACAAGGTCCTGAAGCGTATGTTGCAGAGGATGATCGGAGTTCATAAAATAAGATGGCACCTAATCCTGTATGCAGCCTTGTGGGCCTACCGAACCTCGGTAAGAAACGCGACCGGTTTCACACCTTTTCAATTGGTGTACGGTCTAGAAGCAGTCTTACCGATCCAGTGTGAAATTTCGTCGCTTAAACTCGCAATTGATCTCCTCCCCGGAACTTCGGAAGAAGAGGCTCGTTTCATGGAATTAATCCAATTGGATGAAACCCGTCGTGATGCCGCTTTGGCTAACGAAGCCCATAAGAAACGAGTCAAGGCTCAGTTCGACAAAAATGTCAAACCCCGTGTCTTCTCAGAAGGTGATTTGGTCTTGCTTTATGACCAAGAATCCGATAAATTAGGAGCAGGTAAATTCAATTCCTTATGGATGGGCCCCTATATTGTTAAAAGAGTATTAGCAAAAGGAGCCTACGAGTTAATAGATTACGATGGAATTCCACTGGCACAGCCCCGGAACGGGCTGTACCTCAAGCGTTACTATGCTTAAATAGTAACCTGCGTGCTTTTGTTATATTTTGTTTTCGCCAAAGTTCTTACTCTGGTTGAGTGATTCCCTTTTTGCATTCGTTGCAGATGTCAAACCTCATGGAGACATGTGTTGGATATGCCGACGGAGCAAGTCATAGTTCGCGAAACCTATCCTCCGCAGCGTGGGCCATTTTTAATCCAAATGGTGAGTTAGTAAGTTTCAGAGGTATATGTATTGGGCAATCAACGAATAACATCGCTGAATATAGCGCATTGATTGAACTACTCTCTGATGCCATCGCACGAGGCATACGCCGACTAATTGTCAGGCTAGACTCACAGCTCGTAGTACTACAACTCAATGGTATATATTCTGTTCGTAATCCAGCTATTTATCGCATGTTCCTAAGAGTAAAGATCTTGGAAAGACGATTTGATTCAATTCAATATCAACATATTTCAAGAAATCTAAACACATTAACAGACTCATTGGCGAACTATGTGTTAGACAGACATTTGCAACATTTATAAAGGACACATCATAAAAAGTGTACATATGAATCATCCAAAACAACCAGAATAAGACTCGAAAATCAAAATATATATAAACTGTTCATAAAGTTCACACATGATGTTCTGCAACCAAGACAAAATTGGTCATATGACCTGAAAACTCAAAATGCTAGGGGGCACCCTAGCCTAGTGATGCTCCTGATAGTAAGCCACAGTATGTGCAATCATGCGCAGAAGACGGGTCCATCGTCTAGGTACATCGATAGTATGCTGCTGCATCGGTAAAGGTAACTCGTCAACCTGTACATCCGGAAGACCACGGGTAAGGTTCTCAACCTGCCCCTGCACAGCTGTAAGGGTCTCTGTGTCGCTAAGATCACGGATAATAACTCTCCGAGCAGGTTCCTCTGCCGGAACAGTAACAGGTTGCCTCGGACGAAATGCCGGACGAACAGGACCGACATCTGCAAGCACACATGAGTTTAATTAAAGTCTTGAAAGAATAAAGCGCAAGAACATTATGAATGAAAACAATGAACGGTAATATGGTTGAAGCTCTTACCAGTAGCATCCCACTGAGCACCGTCTGGCAGTACCATATCCGGATCGCCCCGGAAATCCATACCAACATATGGGAACTCGGAAAAAGCCATCTCCTGGCGATCGAACCACCTAAAGAAAGCAGCATTGAAAGAAATCTGGGATTGACCAGCATGCCTCGACATGTGATCAACCCATCGCTGCATACGTGGCTCCGTAGGAGAAGGCACTCAGAGATCAATGTACTGAGGTTGCATCAGAGGGATCTTCTCCAAGGCAAAGGCAGTCAGAATTGAACCAAAACCAAAGTTCTTCAGCTTCCCGTCCTTCACCTTGTTCAATTGATTTTTCATCTGACTAAGCACTGCATCACTCCAGTTGAAGATTTTCGGTTGGAGGCATTCCAAGGCGTGCTGCATGTGAGACCTGTTGGCAACATGTAGAGATGCGCTACCGTCCATCCTACCAAGAGTATACAGAATGGACCTGAGAGGCCTGCTAGTAACATCACGGATAACCACCTTGCCGTCTCTGCTCAGCTGGGACCCCTCCCTGCAATACTGGCGAACATAATCTCTCACGGAATCATTCCCCCGAACTGTACCTGATAAAGAAATGGGAGCACCCCGCCTTGACAGGCCAGTCAAGAAATAAATATCTGTCACAGTCAATGGAATGGATTTGTTCCTGATCTAGAATACTTGGTTAACAGGATCCCAAGCATCAAGTAAATACTGCAGTAGTGAAATCTGTGCTCTCATGCTAGAGATACGGAAAAACTTCAGTAAACCACAGTCTCGCAATGCGCCCACCGTAACAGGATCATGAAGGGCAATCATATCTTCTTCTTCGTGTTCTCGTTCTCGCCATGTTAGGGCCATCTTGCTCAAGAATCCCTGCAAAACAAACAAGAGGATGAGTCAGCTCCTGAAATTGATGAAAAACTGGCGAAAATTTCATCAAAAACCGTGAAAAATTGTTGCTTTTATGCCCCAAAGCAGGTGCCCAGTGTACTACCTGCGTTGGGAAACAAGCTGCCTTCAAGTAGCTTGAATCCCAACGCAGGTTTCGAATGGGGTACCTGCGTTGATCAAGGGGCGCCCTGGCAAAACCCCAGAGGCTCAACAAAGCAGAAAAACAGGCATAAAACAGGAAAATGAAACCATGAAAATGAAGAGCTAAGGTTTAGCTCCTACCTGGTCCGAACGGCGCCGAAAATCGTCCGCAGAATCCTCCGGAATCAACTGGTGAAAATCGAGGGGAAAGAGGCTCCTCCAAAGCTCCAACAAGCAAAATGCAAATGAAATGGTAAAATGAGAGGTAAAACCCTTTTTATTTTGCTTTCTTACGTAATTCAAGGTAGATATTGTAAGTTAATCTCATTTTCAAGTAAATATTACCCATTTCTAACTAGTTTGTTGCAGCGAATGGAAAATGCAGTGCTATCAATGAAAAAGAGAAGCTAATTGTGGTAAAAATCAAAAGTAAACCATATATCGAGCAGTTTTAGCAGTGTTCATGCTCGTTAAAAAATAAACGCAAGAATCGAGCAGTTTTTGTGCAGAAGTTCATGCTCGTTAAAAAATAAACGTAGATTGTGAGCAATCTTTCCCTAAGCAGTTCAAGCTCACGCATAAAAAATGAACCGGTAAACAACCTCGAGAAATGTAACCTTTGAAAGCCATATTAAAAACCCTTGGTCGTGTTTATATGCCATCACCTCCATCCGTTCATTTGGCCAATCGTTCACCTCCATATGTTTGTTTACCCATTTTGAGGAACAGCTGCGAAGAGTGATTTCATTTAGCCATCCTTGTGACACTGCCGTGATTGGAGAATTCCAACCTGTACCTGGAATCTGCTACTATCCTTGTTCATCACTCGTTCCTCAAAAGACGAGTCTTCTTTGAGCTCTTTTCACTGACTCGTAAAATATGAAAAGTTTGCCGAGTTTTGGCCTTCCAGCTCGTTAAAGCGACCGGGAAAGCTATCCCTCCTCTAGATTTTAATCTTTTTGGACCTGAGGGATTATTGCACAAAAAGATCGAGCGCTTGTTTTGTTCGGCTCGTTAAAGCAACCGAAAATTCATCCCTTCTGTATTGTTTTATACTTTTTCGGACTTAAGGGATTAGATGACGAAAAAGGAATTTTGGAGTTAACTTTTCGTACCTTTTCAGACTCTCTAAAAATGAAAAGGACCGAGTTTTCCTTGTCGTTAGACTCGTTAAAATGATTAAATAGCGACAAACTTGTCTTTAAACGAGAACGAGTTTCCCTATCGCTAGGCTCGTTAAAACATAGCGATGGGCTTGCCCGAAGGGCAGGTTATAGAACAAGCATATGTTATCCTCCTCAAGCTTGACAAAAATAAAGAGGTACTGGTCAGCAATGACTGGGGAAAAATTGGGAGAACCTCACAGTATTAATGGTAGCAAGTCGCTCTTGAACATGGCACTTTGTCCTCTGTCCGCTTCGGGTTGGGTTGTTTCATTCACCGATCGCAGAATCATGGTCCTCGCCACACCATCCACAATTGGGGTAATGCTACCAATCCATCACATCAGTATCGTTATATGTTCAAGAGATGTGGTTCTGTAAAGAGTCAACCCTGTTCCACCCACTGCCATACATTATCCTTCATCCACTTCATGACCGCCACCCTGAATTATACATCACAGTTTGTTTTCACCTCATCATAATCACTAGCTCCGTTCCGTGTCATTGATGTGGGATTCATTAAGGCCCTCCTTTGACGGATCGCTCCTTGTCGACATCAGCTCATTATCCAAGGAGTTGATCTAGGAACACCCCCCTCAGTACTTTGAAGCTTGCATGCCTCAATGGCAAGTTTCTCACTTCCGGCGACAGGTATACATCAATGACCTTCGACCAGAAGATTTTGCATGGTGGTCGACGCCAAGTCCTTTATTCCCACCATGTAGATTGTACTGCCGTACCTTGAGGGTCATCATCCTTATCGGTGATTCCTCTCGCGCTTGTTAACGGTTTACATTATTGACCGGTAATCAAGCGATGTCTTTCCATGTTCGACTTCAAGAAATTCTCGCATGGATCGACTTGTACATCGAGTGAAGATTGGAAGAGATTGAAGACCCCGGATCTAGTTTCATCCATCCGGGCTGCGATATATATTCAGGACATAAAGACATTTGATATGTACATCATTGCAACAGATGATCATCCTTCTCAAAAGATGATGAATTCGGCAGAGAATTATCAGTGAAGGATGATAAATTCGGCAGAGAATTATCAGTCTAGCATCAGACGATCGTCTGTTCTATGTAACAAAATGTATTTATAAAGCTGAGCATGGGAATGCCCGCCTCAGCTAGATCATGAAAAATGTATGAAAAATAATGTATTGTATTGTATCTTATTACAGGACACTTCTCAGCAGATTGAATGAACTTCGGATCCTCTCAATAAAGCATTTCACCCGATAAATGACCTCATACTTTAGGGGGCATCTGTTATAGACAATTTTGTACCTTACAGCAACAAGCATGAATTGTCAATAATCCAAGGGATCCAAAGTTCCCTAAACATGATGTTTCTACCCCTAGAGGAACAAGGTCAGTAAACCAACAGCTCTCAGATCAGTTCTCCACCTGAAAACACTCAAAAACAAGCAATCCTGAAATCAAAGCAGGTGCTCCACTGAGTTTCTGCGCTGAAACACAACTGCTCCATGGTGTACCTGCGTTGCAAAGCAGGCAGAACAAAGCCCACTTGCGTTGGGCGAGTTTGGACATGTGGCAGAGTGAGTCATAGCTTTGGAATCTTCCAAAATGACACTTGGATCAGGTATTTCGCCTTGTGATGAGTCAGAGGCTTTGTTTCTCCAAGTGGAAGCAAGGTTCACCAAGTGGACTCAAGAACTGAAGATCAACTAAAGATTAACTGAAGAGAGAGAGGACACAAGGCAGCTACACATCAGTTGCAAGCTGACTCATCCTTTCTCAATTCATCTATATATTGAGCTCTCTCCTATGAGCTCAGGAGGCTGGAATTTGGTGCAAAGTAATGATATGCTGTTGGTTTCATTCTTGAGTTATTGGGTGATTGTTTGAGAGAGGTGAAGAAGAGCAATTCTTTCTGCTGGGAGGTGTTGCTGGGTTGGAGCCTGCAATGGTTGTAATCCTCTCAGAACCTTTATTTCTTCATTAATAAAAGCTATTGAGGTTCTTCTATGTGCTTTTGTTCAATTATATATTGTGATGATTGCATGTTTGGTTTACACTAATCCATGAACCAGTTATGATTGCATGCCTCTTGTAGTTTCCTTCTTTGTCATTGTGCAGGATCTCATTATAGCTGGGCGAGCAGAAGGACAAAGAGCTAGAAGCAAGCGGCCAAAGAGGAGAGTTTGGATTCGACATTAAGCGCAAGGCAACAGTTAGTGCTTCCTCCATTCTCTTTTGCTTTCATAAAGAAGAAATCCTTCAGTAGTTTGCTTTACAGTTGTTGCTAAGGAACTGTCACCCTTAGAGTGGGTTAGGGTCATCCGAGTCGGATACTTTTCCCTACAACACCTACAACTCTAAATTCCAATTACAATAGTGCTTTTAGAAGCTCTAAAATTGCAGAGGAGAGCAACCCCTATTCCATTTTGCAATCTGTTATTTATACTGTTTGTGAAGGAATTCTTGAGAGGAAAGTTTGGTGAAGAGAAATCTGCCAAATCCAATTCTATTTGCTCAAAATTCCTGATCTTCAATTGCTGGAGCCTTCTCATTGATTGAGATCTTTTTTCTCCATATTCTTCCCACTGTTTTCCTGCAAAAGAAATCAAAATAAATTAAAATGCAATCAAAATATCATTTCTGGCAATTAAATCAAACCCAATCAAATTCTATTTAAATAAATAATTAAAAACAAAATATAAGCTCTGTATTGATGCTTGGAATGGTTTGATTGGTAAATGATATTATTGACCAATGGATCTGCACTTAGAAGAGGTTTTTGGACAAATGAAATTGAAAACAATAACTCAGAAAATTGATTTTGTTTTCAAAATTCGGAGCCTGATATTCTGCCTGATTTTTGGCCCAATAAATGATCCAATCTGTTGGTGAAACCTCCTCCAAAATGTTCTCCTTGATTTTCTCTTTCCAATGAGCCGTCCTGGGCCTTATTTGGCCAAGTATAACTCATCTTATGAGCTTCCAAAGTTGATGAGTCAAATCTGGCATGAATCTGGAAATTCTGTTGCTGGGCTAAAAAATTGTAATTAAAAACTAATCCTAAATTAGTCTCTAATTAATTCTAATTTAATTACTAATTATTAATCTAACTAACTAATATCTAATTAATTATTTAAAAACAAATTAAATCTAACTACAAACTAATTAATATTAATTTAAATGATATTTAAATGAATTAATTTAATTACTATAATATATTACATATTATAATAAATTACATATTATTAATTAATTAATATAATATATTTACATATACATAATTCATATACAAATTAATATTAAAAAACATAAACTAACCATAACCATATAAAAATATTAAAACTAAAACTTGTCACCATACGTAAGAGTTAAAAAAGTCATTTGAAATAAACTACACAAGGTTTTAATTCATAGTTTTAATCCCTTTTCGCTATCGGCATGAGAGGATGGACGAGTTAACAACTTATTCCGCATACATATAAGTTCCGATGCGATGGACAAGTTAATAAACTTATTTCGCATGCATATAAGTTCCGATGCGATCGCAGTTTTAATAAGACTTGGTCAATGCCTTATTGCCTTTTGTTTATCGGCAACTCGCGTCGGGTGTAGCCCAAGGGGCATATCGGGGCTCTTTTAAAATTGGTTGCAAAATAGAATTCCCGATGCAATTATTTTTATAATTTTGTTTTTTGTTTTAAATTTTAATTTAATTAATTTAATTATATAATATATTAATTAATTTAATTAATTTAAAATTTAAATTTAAATTTTCATTTTTTTTGTTTTGTTTTTATGAACCTAAGTTTTTAAACTATAGCTAAAAATAAAACTACAGCCACTTAGAAAATAAATGAAAAATAATAAAAATAAACTACAGCCACTTGAATGTTAGGTTTTTCGAGATTAAGATTTGATTAGAAAATTGGAGTGAATTTCTTAAGTCCCGATGCTTAATTATTTGGCTGCATAATGAAAAATGTTAGTAAAACCTTCTACGAGTTAATATTTAAACTGAATGCGTTATTGGACAAATTTATTTATAAAATGTGATATTGTACATTTTATGCATTTTTAACCCAGGCTAGATAAATGATGAGATTTCAAAGGAGTGTCATTTTCAAACCAGTTGACCAAATGAGGCGAAACAAGCGTCGATGGGAAGCTTATAAAAAATCGATTCTAACAAAGCAATCAAAACAAGAATCCAAAGAAAACTAAACATTAACGAAAGCGTAGGGCAATCAATTAAAATAAAAATAAAAAAAAAAGGTGCTTAGCTAAAATTTTTATAGAAAGGGTCCCCATTATTCGAAGCGGACGCATCAATAATGGGGAGTGTTGTATTTTTACATCAACAATTGGCGACACACGGGAGAAGAACCAGTTATCTCTGTTATGAATGAGATTTTCCTAAAATTAAAGCAAAAATAATTAAAGAAGAGAAGATTATGCTTGAAATGCTTGACTTAGTTCATTAGTCTGAATAAAAAACCAGAATCATCTAACTGTAATTTTTCTTAAAATTCCTCATAAATTAAAATATTTCGAAACTCTATATCAGTCATTAATTAGCTGAAGGGATAAAGCAGGGGTAACTTTACAGCTTAGCTTTTAAGGTATACTCATTTGTCACAGGTAGAGCCACTGCTGCCAGCAAACATCCCTAGTTTCGACAGGGTTACCTGTTAATCACCAATGATTTCAGAATCCCATCTTTTTAAGAATTATTGATCTAGAGATAAATCCATTTATATATATATTATTTTTTTATTTTTTATTTTTATTTTTTATTAAATCTTAAAAGCCATTGTCCTAGTATGGTAGCCAGATAGTTGACAATGCCATTCACTGGTTAAAATTGGACTGAACAAGCTGGCTCGTGATGAGACCCCTTGTCTTATAATTGTTTGCAATCATAAGCCATTACCCTGGTTTGTTTAGCAGTGTTGGTAATGTCAGCCTATTTTCCCCTATGATCATGGTAAGCAGGCTCACGATGAGACCTCTTATCTTTTAAGTTTAAATATATTTCTGGATTATTCTCTAGAAAAATAAGACTCTTTGGGACAGGGAGAAACATTGACTCCTTAAGAGTTAAGAATGACAATTTCAGAGTTAAAGGTGCTTTGCTGTAAAGTGTCTTTACTTGGTTATAAATAACTTTTCTTGACTGATAATAGAACTCTGAAAGATCTTAATGAAATTTTGAAATCTCAAAATGATTACAATTTGATGAAAAATAAATTTTCCAGATTTTATGATACTTTGCCAACTTCTCTTGATTGGTAATCTCTTCCTTAAGTATGTCTACTTTTATAATAAGAAAATCAAACTTTACTAAGAGATTTAAGAAAAAGCTAATAGGTGACTATTAACAATTTTTCTCCATGTATGCTGACCATTGTTAGGTAACAAGTAGGCCTTCCAAATGGCAAATTCACCAAAATCAAAATTGAAATCCAAAGGAAAAGAATTCTTATGCTAAAATGAGAAAAGAAATCAGCGAACAAAAATAAAAACAAAGAAATCTCTAAAAATGGAAAGGAAAATCCAAGTCTCGCAAGATAAACTCAAACAAGAATGTTTATACTAATGTCTCCAACAATATGAAGAAAAAGAAGATAAGCATGTAATCATTCCTTCTTATGTTGAGATTTAGAAAAACATACCTTGCAGAGTTGTGAATGCTTTAGGCTTTTAGATAATAGTGATCGTAAAATTCAGCCACAATGAATAATTTCTGTTTGATATGAGTCTTCTTGTTCCCAAGCATCATCTTAATCATTTTCTAAAAGAAAAAGAATGCTTAAAGAAACAGATTAAAGGTTCAAAAACTTCCTGGTGTAGCTGTTTTGATGAAGATTATCGCTGCTTATTGAAATAAAGCCAGAAGAAGAGTATGGACTTTGAAAATATGATCTAGCGGAGGATTGGAAACTTCAAATGGAGAGCTGCAAAACAGAGTTTTATATCAGCATAATTTAACAATAAAAATGAAACCAGAGTGATGAAATGGAAATTAATGAAAGTGGGTACATGAATCTTACCATTGGATCATTGCTTTTGATCTTACCTGAAAGGTGTCAATTTCTCCAAACTAACTGACTTGTTATTTTAATTAATATTAAAAACATGAAGAAGTCAAACTAACCAAAATCATATAACCCCAAAATCATTATTTATTTTATTTAAACTAAAGCAAGCAGTAAAAAATGGAATGCTTAGTGCTCAAGGGAATTGAAATTAAAGCAAATGCATCAAAAATGAGAATGAGAATTTGCAGCAATGACTGTTTCTCAAAATATCACAAGTTTCATATAAATTCCATGATTTTATAAATAGTTCGGAATCAAGACCAAATCTACGATAATAAAATTTAAATATGAAGATAGAGAGATCTTGAATTCCATTTTTAATTATGGAATTATATATTTAAACTAAAATGTATGAGAAATTGAAATAATTTGAATATGCTGCAAATTGGTCATTAACTGCTTTCTTACCATAGTGGTTACCCAAGCTCGCTTTCAAAATAACACATTGCCGTATCGGATGATTTACATAACATGTCTCTTCACCATGCTTGAATCTTAATTTGCAAGACTTCACTTTTGTTGCTATGCCATTTATTGATTAAATGTTAATGGCTCAAAGGCATGCATTGGAAGCTATTGCATCGGAGATTGCAATGGCAAATTGCCGATAAGAACATGTGCAATGAAATGAAGCGATCGCATCATTAAAGAAATATTATATCGGGGATCAGAAAATATTTACCTTGTGTTTCCCGTATCGCAAAACGCACACCGCAGATTCAGAGAAGTGATGTAAGCATAAAAATGTGATGAAATGATTGCACTATCAGCGATGCGATGGATGACGTAGCTAATCGGCAATCAGCAAACTTTGGGTACCCGATGTAGCACAGTATAATTGTTGCGATGCCGATATGCGATGAATGACGTGGCTAGTCGGCGATCGGCAATTTTTATCACATGGTGTAACAATATTTGATATGCCGATATGCGATGAAGAGCGGACCCGATTACTTTTTATGATGGGATTTTAATAACATATCGGATCCGAAAGATCGGCCTCCTTTAAAGTTATACTCCTACCATTATTGCGATTGAACGGACGCGATATTTTTTATGAATTTGATTTGAATTTCATATCAGGTCCGGAATTATGTGTTTATCGCAATATCAGTAAACTCGATTATCGGCGATTCATGTTCATAGAAGTACACTTCGCTTGGAAAGCTCCGATATGCGAAATGCGATATGGCATATGAGTAAGATAATACATCGGAGGTCTTTGATGAACAATTCTTTATCAAAAGAAATACTAAGAACTATTTCCGATGAAATCTTATGATGCGAATGGGTTTTCTAATGAATGAAAGCAAAGCTAAAAAAAATGCTTAAATTCTAATGAATCAGAATTGAATTTCCCTGAACCTGTTTGCAAATTTGGAATGAGTTTGCTGCTTACTTCATGTTTTGAAAACAAATGAAAACCTGCAAATAAAACAGAACACGAATCAAAAATAAACTAAGAAAAATAGAAACTAATAAGAGATGAGAACGAACTTATAAATGCGTACCTGAAAGGAATTTGTCTGTAAATTTTACCTGATAAATCTTCAAATTCTTCCTTTGATTAAAATCATCTCATTATTTATTTCTAAATCTAAGTGTGCAATCAACCTAAATAAAATCTGTTTATTCATGTCCAGGGAATATAAAATTTATCAGAAATAAATATTAAGCTATGCTTTCCTTTCGAAGTGAAACAACAATTCATTACCTCTGCTCATTGCGAATTAATCTTGATAAAAATCTGTATTGTTATAGTGGTTGTTCAATAATGCCTTCAGTAAATAAAGATGATGCATTTTACAGCATCAGATAATAAACTAAAGATTAGAATGAGATTAAGCCACTAATTGTAGAAAAATGTCAAAACAGATTTAAATGTGTGCACTTGGCAAAATGGGCATCCTTAAGATCAGCTTTTGGCAAATTCCGAGGAATATAATATGAACTTCATATGATTGTTGTGACAGGTTAGATTGACTGATAGTGATTGAATTAGAATTAGGCTTATCATAGTCAATCATACATCTCATAGGATAATGGGATCATGAAGCTTTTATATCCTCAAATACTTACCATATAAATTTCAAAAGAAAATCTTAGAAGGAAATGCTGAAATAAAGAAAAGTGGCTTTGAGGCAATTGATACCAAGTGCAACTTTAATTGAATTTAATCAAGAGATTATTCATAATAGGCAGAGTAGAAATATCGCTATAAGAAATCTAAAAAAGGAAAGCAAGAATTAAAATTTTCTGATAAGGAAAAATGTTTCCACTGAACATGTATGAGAAGGCTGATTGTTTTGTTTTATTTTTTAATCTACAGAACTATTGCAAATAAATTAACTACATAAAACAAACTAACTAAATTAATTCTACTCCTATTCTAACCATATATATGAGAATGACTAGGTATAGTCATATTTCCAGTGTAGCCATTTTCTCATTTTTATTCCCGCGTTTATATATAGTTCAAATGTTAGTAATAAAAATACAGATTTGACTAAACTAAGGAAAATAAATATGAAATCAGAATGTACAGTTATTGTTAGCAAGTTGATTAAAATCTCATTCTCTTGAAATTTCGTTTCCAATTGAATACCAATTGGATCATAGAAATCTGGATGGATCTCTATTAAAAATTGAGAAACATTCAAAGGAAGAGATAACAGGCCAGATTGTGAAGATGAGCTTTTAAATTCAAAGGCCTGGAAAGAATTGTTAGTATTATGTACAAATGTTAAATCATTGACAATTTTCCTTGAAGGAAAAACTTCCAAATAATTTTCAAATGAGTCAATGAAAAATGAATGGAAGTCTGTCAAATGACATGGAAAATTATTAATTAAATTGGATTGCTGGCAGATTTCTAAAAATACATTCTCTTGTTGATATTTCCTTTGAGAAGATAGAAGCTTTTGATAAGTAATGAGCATCAATTGACATTGATATGTTAACAGCTCTTGATGTTCATGGTTATAATATGAAACTTCAATTTCCCAATAAGGCAATTCATCAATTGAGTGTTTGATAATAAAGTGTTCAATATGCCAGCGAAAAGTGTGAAAATCTTGCAAAATAAAATCAGAAAATAAATCTAAGTTTAAACAAAATAGCTGTGAAAGAAAAACTAAAATGAAATCACTATTTGTACAATTAATGTTACAGCACATTTGGGATCGTTTTGAAATGATTTCATTTTCACAAGGAATGGCCAGAATTATGGAATTTGAAAATTTTTGAATTCCAACTTGTGAATTAGAAAACGAATTATGATTATGAATGGGAATGGGAGTTTGATCCTCATATGAATCATAAATTGGAATGTTCTCTTGAATAATGAAATCATGAAAATAATTTGCTACTCTAAAATGAGGATTAGTTGGGATAATTCCTAAATTGAAGCGTTCCTCATTTTCAGATGTTATTTGAATTTTTTCATGAGGATTCTCTTGAGAAAATTTGAAATCAACATCCTCAATATCAGAGTAATCATCATAAATGACCTCACAAGATTCTCTAGAATTTCCTTCAATCTCATCCAATATATCAAAACAAGGAGGGACAAGAATTTCATGTTCATCAGTGGCAAAAGAATGATCAATTATTGTTTCTTTATCTTGATAAAAACTTAATGGTAATTCATTTAGATCAGCCTCTTTAATTTCTGAAATATCATTAACATCAAGAGGAAAAATATTACCATTATTGAAAATATCAGGATAAAGGGAAAAGTGTGAACCTGAAACAATGCATTTAAAATTGTCTCTGTTTGAGAGCTTTTGTGCATTATGCTCATTGTAAATTTCAGATTGCAGATCATTCCTTTGCGTGCATATGATTTCTTGAAGAACACTGCTTTGCTGCTCTGATTTCGGCATTTGTTCATCATGGAGAAATTCAGAAATTTGTACAGCAGTATGCATTTGATTTTCCGAATTTACTTCGAAGTAGCTTTCAGATTTCAAGGCGGCCTTTTCTCCAAAATTGCTGCTGTTGTCTTCTTGCATTTGATTTGAAATACTTTCCAAGCTTTGTAAAACCACTTCATCACCATTTATTTGCACATCCAAATTGGGATTCTCATTTGTATTGGAAGGGGATGGAACAAAACTTAAATCAATTTCATATGGATTGGTAATGGTTGGAAGAGAACTAATATATTCAAACCAATCTAATGATTCTTCTTCCGTAGGTTTATCTTCGTCTTTAAATCTTAAGCAATTCAAATGAAATCGCATATTAAAATCATTAACAGACTCATTTTTAAACCTTCGTAGATATTCAATTTCTTCACATACCTGTTCATAATCGTAGTCGTCAAATTTACAAATGAAAATTGTAACAAATTGATCCCAGCTATGGATTGAGGCAACTGGAAGAGTTTTGCACCAGTTTCTGGCTTTTGCGGCAAATGTGAGAGTAAAAATTCTGCATAAAATGCCTTCATCAATTCCTTGAAAATCATAATTTGAAACATTTTGAATAAATTGAAAGACATGGTTAAAAGCAGAAGAATTTCTCTTACCATTAAACTTTGCCTGAGACAAGAGTCTTACCACTTCGGGTGGAGTATTGGAGGATGCACGTCCATGGATACAACTCCAAATTGGAAGTTTAAAAGGAGCCATCACAATAAATAAAATATTAAAATTTGAAAAGACTCCAATAGACAAAATCTCAGGCCCTCCTTCTAGCGCCAAAAATGTTGATGCCTCGAAAATCGCTGCAACAACATTGGGGGATAACCACCCGGTCCGGACCTTAAAAGCAGCTCCTTTTCCGTTTGGTGTGGTGGCTCCGACTGTTCATCTAGGTCCAGTTACCTTCTCCCTATTGCTATTGGTTTATAATGTATCCTTAACTACCAATAGACAGGGACATCAGATCACTTCTTCTTGCTGATCAGGCAAGAGAATGACCCTTAAGCTGATTTGGGCTCAGCCAAGCCACAACTAAAGTTTTGCCCCTCTGAGGAGAGGACTTAACAGAATGTAGAATTTACTCTAAATGCAAGCTTATTCTATGATGCAAGCAAAAGAAACTAATCTAAATCCTATCTTAATTAGGCAGATATAGATCTAACCCAACTAAGAGCAAGATAATTAAAATATTAGGATTTAAACATGTCTTGTTTATAATGAATATCAAGTTAATGAAGTAGTTCAATTAACTGATATTATGGTTACCAAAACACATCCTATTGAGACCTTAAAACTGAAATAATAAATCAACAACATTCAGGAAGTAGTTCTCAAAATGATATTGATTATCAAATCAATAAATCCAATAATTGAATAATGATATGTAGAAATAGTTCACACACATTATTATTCAATATATCAGTTTCATAAGACAGATTTCAGAGTAAGTAGTTACTCCAAAATGAGAAATTAATCCATAAAAACAGAGATACATAATAACAAAATTGAGACAAATTACCCATCTTGACAATAGTGCACAAACATGAATAAAATGACACATTCATATCATCATAAAAATAAAACTGATATTTGAAACAGTAGTATTAGAAATACCAATTTATTGCATCCATTTCTCTGTTCTTGGTCTCCAACAGCCCTTTACATTGCTTGAACTTTTGCCTTCAAAACTAGAGCCACAATAGTGCAAGCTTGGTTCCTCATGCATAATTCAATATACAAAGGGAAAATCCACAATAATCCCCAGATCTGAGATTTTTCACTCCTCTCTCCTACAACTCTAAATTCCAATTACAATAGTGCTTTTAGAAGCTCTAAAATTGCAGAGGAGAGCAGCCCCTATTCCATTTTGCAATCTGTTATTTATACTGTTTGTGAAGGAATTCTTGAGAGGAAAGTTTGGTGAAGAGAAATCTGCCAAATCCAATTCTATTTGCTCAAAATTCCTGATCTTCAATTGCTGGAGCCTTCTCATTGATTGAGATGTTTTTTCTCCATATTCTTCCCACTGTTTTCCTGCAAAAGAAATCAAAATAAATTAAAATGCAATCAAAATATCATTTCTGGCAATTAAATCAAACCCAATCAAATTCTATTTAAATAAATAATTAAAAACAAAATATAAGCTCTGTATTGATGCTTGGAATGGTTTGATTGGTAAATGATATTATTGACCAATGGATCTGCACTTAGAAGAGGTTTTTGGACAAATGAAATTGAAAACAATAATTCAGAAAATTGATTTTGTTTTCAAAATTCGGATCCTGATCTTCTGCCTGATTTTTGGCCCAATAAATGATCAAATCTGTTGGTGAAACCTCCTCCAAAATGTTCTCCTTGATTTTCTCTTTCCAATGAGCCGTCCTGGGCCTTATTTGGCCAAGTATAACTCATCTTATGAGCTTCCAAAGTTGATGAGTCAAATCTGGCATGAATCTGGAAATTCTGTTGCTGGGCTAAAAAATTGTAATTAAAAACTAATCCTAAATTAGTCTCTAATTAATTCTAATTATTAATCTAACTAACTAATATCTAATTAATTATTTAAAAACAAATTAAATCTAACTACAAAACTAATTAATATTAATTTAAATGATATTTAAATGAATTAATTTAATTACTATAATATATTACATATTATAATAAATTACATATTATTAATTAATTAATATAATATATTTACATATACATAATTCATATACAAATTAATATTAAAAAACATAAACTAACCATAACCATATAAAAATATTAAAACTAAAACTTGTCACCATAGGTAAGAGTTAAAAAAGTCATTTGAAATAAACTACACAAGGTTTTAATTCATAGTTTTAATCCCTTTTCGCTATCGGCATGAGAGGATGGACGAGTTAACAACTTATTCCGCATACATATAAGTTCCGATGCGATGGACGAGTTAATAACTTATTTCGCATGCATATAAGTTCCGATGCGATGGACGAGTTAAAAGTTCCGATGCGATCGCAGTTTTAATAAGACTTGGTCAATGTCTTATTGCCTTTTGTTTATCGGCAACTCGCGTCGGGTGTAGCCCAAGGGGCATATCGGGGCTCTTTTAAAATTGGTTGCGAAATAGAATTCCCGATGCAATTATTTTTATATTTTTGTTTTTTGTTTTAAATTTTAATTTAATTAAATTAATTATATAATATATTAATTAATTTAATTAATTTAAAATTTAAATTTAAATTTTCATTTTTTTTGTTTTGTTTTTATGAACCTAAGTTTTTAAACTATAGCTAAAAATAAAACTACAGCCACTTAGAAAATAAATGAAAAATAATAAAAATAAACTACAGCCACTTGAATGTTAGGTTTTTCGAGATTAAGATTTGATTAGAAAATTGGAGTGAATTTCTTAAGTCCCGATGCTTAATTATTTGGCTGCATAATGAAAAATGTTAGTAAAACCTTCTACGAGTTAATATTTAAACTGAATGCGTTATTGGACAAATTTATTTACAAAATGTGATATTGTACATTTTATGCATTTTTAACCCAGGCTAGATAAATGATGAGATTTCAAAGGAGTGCCATTTTCAAACCAGTTGACCAAATGAGGCGAAACAAGCGTCGATGGGAAGCTTATAAAAAATCGATTCTAACAAAGCAATCAAAACAAGAATCCAAAGAAAACTAAAAATTAACGAAAGCGTAGGGCAATCAATTAAAATAAAAAAAAAAAAAAAGGTGCTTAGCCAAAAATTTTATGGAAAGGGTCCCCATTATTCGAAGCGGACGCATCAATAATGGGGGGTGTTGTATTTTTACATCAACAGATTCACAATACATGTAACAACCATGCAGAAGGTCATGCCTACAGACTGAATTTTAAATGCACAAATAACATGGCAGAGTATGAGGCTCTGCTGCTAGGCCTTAAACTGCTCAAAGCTATAGGAGTTGCGAAAGTGTCTATCCTAGGAGACTCTGATTTAATCATACAACAGATGAAAGGTAATTTTGTAACCAATGACAATAGAATGAGAGCCTATAGGACTGCTGCCACTAATATACTCAATGCATTCACTGAATTCAAGCTGGCCAAAATTTCAAGAGAACATAACATTCATGCACACAGCCTAGCAACCTTCGCTAGTACATGCAAGCTTCCTTTTAAGCCAAACCATCACTTCACAGCTGAAATAAAACATAGGTCTGCTGTCCCAAATAACGTTAAGGATTAGCAAGTGTTCGAAAATGATACCCAGATTAATAATTTCCTCGCTCTTGAGCATGAGTTTTCAAATATCAACATTGATTTGGATGCTTTGACAGATTCAGAACAGCAAACAAATGAAGATCATCAAGTTGTAACAGCTGCAACAGCCAAGCAGATCTTGAACCCGACTGTTTTTGACAAAGAAAACATAGAACAGCTGAAAAAAATGCATTTGGAAGACATTACCAGAGCAGAGGCTAAGATCATTGACTTAAAGGATAACTTTCTGCCTGTTGGCCTAACCCCATTATAAGACATGTTTGATGCCAATGATGTTCCTAGAAAGCCAAAATTGCAACCCATTAAAACTGATATAGAAGAACACAACATTGGAACAAAAGAAAATCCCAAAATGATCAAACTGTCCAAAAATTTGCCTCTTGATCAAAATCCCAAGTACATTGATTTATTCAAAGAGTTCCAAGATGTATTTGCTTGGAGCTATGAGGATTTGAAATCCTATGACACCTCGGTGATCCAACACACAATTCCCTTAAAACCAAACCAGAAACCCTTCAAGCAGAAACTTAGAAGAATTAACCCTATGCTTCTTCCCCCGACTGAGAAGGAAGTAAAGATGATGTTTGAAGCAGGCATAATAGCACCTATCATATTTTCTGAATGGGTGTCCAATCTTGTTCCTACAAGAAAAAAGACAGGTGAGATCAGACTTTGTGTAGATCTCCGAAATTTAAACCAAGTCTCCTTAAATGACCACTATCCGTTGCCCAAAATGGACCACATCCTACAAAGGGTAGTGGGGTCATCTAGAATCTCTTTGCTAGATGGTTTTTCAGGCTTCAACCAAATACTTGTTCACCCGGATGACCAAGACAAAACAGCCTTTACCACACCGTGGGGAACATTTAAGTATGTAAAAATGCCATTCGGACTTAAAAACGCTGGTGCAACCTTTCAAAGAGCAATGGACATTGCTTTTGCCAAAGAAATACATGACTTCCTAGTTGTCTACCTTGATGACTTGACCCCATTTTCCAAATCTGATGAAGAACACCTCAAGCACCTTAGGCAAATATTCATGACGTGTAGGAAATATGGCATTTCCTTGAATCCCAAAAAGTCTCTCTTTGGCCTTGAAGAAGGCAAATTACTTGGCCACATCATATCAAAAGATGGGATCAGAATTGACCCTGAAAGAATCCAAGCCATCCTCCAGATTCCATTTCCAAGAAACATAAAAGAGCTACAAGCATTCCTTGGGAAAATCAACTTCCTAAGAAGATTTATTCCAAATGTGGCTGAGTTAATAAAACTGTTGAGCAACATGTTAAAGAAGGATGCCAAGGTAAAATGGTCTCTTGAAACCAAGCAAGCATTTGAAAGTATCAAAACTGCCTTAACCCAAACTCACGTCCTAACCAGCCCACAGTTTGACAAAGATTTTATCATATTTTCATTTGCATCTGATCACACGATAGCAGTTGTCCTTTTACAGAAGGATGAACAAGGAGCTGAAAAGCCAATCGCTTTTTAGCTGAGCCTTAAGAGATGCCCCTTTAAAGTACCCAATCATGGAAAAGCAGGCCTATGCACTTGTTAAGGCCATCAAGGATTTTAGAGTGTACATACTGTATTCACACGTGATTTCCTATGTTCCACACGCTGCTGTAAAAGGCATACTGACACAAGAAGGATTAGAAGGCAAAATAGGCAAGTGGATTGCAAGCATCCTTGAGTATGACATAGAAATAAAACCTACCAAGCTGATAAAAGGACAAGGTTTAGCTAAACTGATGTCCGAAACAAATTTTCAAGCCTTAGACATTAACCAGTTGGACAATGAACCGGAGCTGGCGACTCCATAGATCAGTGAAATCTTTTTGCAATCCCCATGGTACGCTGATATATGTTTTGTATTGTTAAACCTGTGTGCTCCCCCAGGATTGTCCAGGACCAAGAAAATATTTTTGAAAATGAAGGCTTTAAAGTTTTGTGTTATAGATGGTGCATTATTTTGGAAAAATCATGAAGGTATATTGCTTAATTGTTTAACCATGAATGAAACTAACAATGTCATGAAAGAATTCCATGCAGGTGACTGTGGAGGACATCTATACTGGAAGTCCACTGTTGATAAAATTATAAGGGCTGGTTTCTATTGGCCCTCTCTTTTTGCAGATGTAAAGAAGTTTGCCATGTCATGTCACAAATGCCAAATCTTTGAGGGCAAGAGAAAGTTGTTACCCCTGCCCCTGAAACCCATCTCAACCGAAAAACATTTTCAACAATGGGGTCTTGAATTCATTGGAGAAATCCATCCCTCTTCCTCAGGCCAGCACAAATGGATCCTAACAGCCACCGACTATTTCACTAAGTGGGTTGAAGCCATTCCCTGTAGGCAAGCCAATGACACCATCATTATCCAATTCCTTGAGTGTAATATCCTTTCTAGATTTGGCTACTCTAATAAAATCATCACTGACAATGCCACTGCCTTTAAGTCCAAAAAGATGATCAATTTCTGCCACAGATTTCATATTACCTTGGGCCACTCTACAGCCTATTACCCTCAAGGTGATGGCTTGGCCGAATCATCTAACAAAAGCCTCATCAACATCATAAAGAAAGTGTTGGAAGAAAACAAGAAGAACTGGCATAAAAAGCTGGTGAATGCCCTATGGGCAGACAGACTTTCAAGCAAGAGATTCATTGGGATGAGCCCTTATGAGCTAGTGTATGGCATGGAGGCCAGATTCCCTTCATCCCTGGGCATTCCTACTATCAAGTTGTTACAAGAGATTCAGGCTGAACCAAATGACATTCAAAGAAGAATCAATCAGACCATTCATCTTCAACAAACCAGAGAACAAGTTTATGACAGAGCTCAAATTTTGCAAGAGAAGCTTAAAAAGATGTTTGATAAGAGAGCCAAGGCTGAGGATTTCAATATTGGTGACAAAGTTCTAAGGTGGGACTCAAGAAGAGAAGACAAGGGCAAACATGCCACGTTTTATTTTTTATGGAAAGGGCCAGTTGTTGTTTCTGTTGTTCAGGGAAATAACACTTACTTTCTCAGATCTATAGATGGCAACACTGCTGAAGAAGGCCCTGTTAATGGCCGTATGCTGAAACATTACCATGAACCCTTTTAAGGGACATAATGCAGCTTTGTATATATCTTTGTACAGTAATATTTGTATATATTAGCATTCTGTTTTTATTTTTTACAAGCAGGCTGATTGCTTAACGAACAACAGTAAATTTTATGAAGACACAGCCAATGCAAGTATTCCAGTTTCAAAGGCTCTGTCTCTATACCAATTCCAGCAAAACAGCAAGAGGAAAAATTGTCACATTACAAGCAATTCATGGTAGAAAAGAACTATTTGCAGTCAAAGGCATGTTCCAGCAGCATTGTACATAGTTATCAAGCACGTAGAAGAAAGCAGGCGATGCTATACAGTTCACAGTAACTCAGTTGAGGAGAGAATGGTTCAAATTTCAAAGTTTCACATTTTTAGCAGTCAGAACAAAGAAGTTTTCCAGTCTACAGTAACAAACAGAAGATCAAGGCAGTCTGACTTGCTGTTCTTGGCTTTTCACAAGGAAAAGCCATCCCCAAGTGGAGCCACTGTTAGCCTCCTGTTGCAACAGGTGTTCATTTTTCATGATTGACATTTTTACATGCCAAATATGTCATACTTTGCAGGCTGCAGTGTTCCATATTTACACAAGATGCCATGAAGTGTGCTAGTCCAAAGGGCACTAGTGTATTCCAATTTTGATGAGTTGTTCCAGTTTTGAAGAGTTTTTAAAGGGAGTTCCAAACAGTCTAATCTTGGTCTCCCTAGGTTTTAATTTCCTGTTTTATAATATAGAGAATAATATCTTACCAAACAGTTTAATCTTGGCAGATTTGTAGATAGGTAGAGAATCAAAGGGACCCAACTGCTTAATCTGGGCCCTTGGCAAAAATAAGGGTAGACTTAGATAGGAGAACAGAAAAAAAGAAAAAATTGTAAAGTTGGGTCTACAAGTCTAAGTGCACCCAAACCAAAAAGAGGAAAAAATGTTAGGAAGGTAGGCTGGGTAGGTAGTTTTTTGAGGTGGCAGAATGATTCACGATCAATCTTGAGTTTTAAAGTCTTATATCTTTTCAAATCACAGTTATCAGGCAATTTTCAACTGGAGGAGCTCAAGCTGGACATCACTAACTCCCCCTTCCTCTCATTTCCCAAGTCACTTACTAACTTCCCCAAAGAGGTCAAGATCTGCTTGATTCCTCTTAGTTCCATCATTTTTCATGTCATTTGTCTTGGTGAAGATCTGCTTCACTCAAGCATTCTTTATTTCTCATTTACAAGTTCTTTTCCCCAAAATTAGCCTAAGGTCCCTTACCTTAGCGCTTTCTTATCATCTCCATATTAACTACTAACTCTAGTACATAACTCCCTATCAGTTTTCCCCTTCCCCTATTAAAACTATGTATATAATACTCCCCTATGTAAATATCCCCTCCCTAGCAATTTAGCCATATTTCTTCTAAGTCAGGGAAAAAGCAGTCTATTTGGGGTTGTTTTTAGCCCATCCGTGTCATAGCAAGAGTTAGATGACACTTGGTCATGCTAACAACCTCTCCCCTAGCCCTAAAACCCTCAAAAAACCCTTATTTCACCCCTATCCCTAAGTCCCAAGTGTAAATATATGAACCCACGCCCGTTTGTAAACCCAAAAACCCACATAAACCAAAGTTTCAAATCCTGCCGCTCTTTATTAAAATTAGAATATTCTGCATATATCCCCGCCCTTATACCACTGCCGCTTCACATTTGCCGCCAACCGTCTGATCCCCTGCCCCGCAGATCAACGGTGGGCGGGCCTTCCCATCTCCGAGCCGCCCGAAGGTTAGCGTCCGGGAGATGGGCGGTATTGCCACCGTACTCCCGCCACGCGTCACCTTCCCAGGCGTGGCGGAGCCCCCTCCCCCGAAACCACCTCTGTCCAAAGGCGGTGCGCCCGAAACCATTTACTGCCCTCCCCCATGTGACGTAAGCCACACGTCACCTGCCGCGTCATCCGCCTACATGGCCTCCTGCCACTGTACCGCCGAGTCACCCTACCACGTCCCTGCCACGTGTCCTGCCACATCATCAGACCCGCCGTACTGCCACGCCACCTCCGTACATGCTGACGTCATCAGCAATTTTGGCGCAAAGGGCGAAAATCGCACTCTGGAGCCTCGAAATCAGTTTCTGAGGCAGTTTTTGATGCCAAAATAGGCCAAAATGGGGAATATTTTCATCGCACAGCCCCCAGCAAGCCCGAAAGGTGCCGAATGACCCGTTTTTCTTCGTGAAGCATGCAGAAAGGAGCAGAAGACAGTTTTGAAGGAAACCGAGGGCCGAACAGCAGCCATTAAATGTTGATTTAACACACAGCACATTAGAGCAGCAACCCAGTTTATTGCCAAAGAGTATCAGAGGAAGAAAAAGACATCAAAGAGTACCAGTCAAGATTTTTAGGGGCTCGAAACAGCTAAACATTGATGAGCCCCCTCAGCAAAGTCAAATCAATAAGTGTAAGCCCATCCCTGCCTTCAAATCAGAGCTAAAACATTTAAGGCGGCCGAACAGCAAAGAACAGAAACCCATGCACAATTATTGCAGAGGCAACTACACCAAGCCACCGAGGACAAGCACATTCACTTCATTTTGATACAGCAGCCCTCAGCGTAGCCAAAGATATTTTCATGCATTTATTGCAGATAGGATTAGGTCAGATTAATTATTCTTTAGGACCTGTTTTTAGGTCAAGATGTAATAAACAAATTGTAGAGAGTTTTCCCTATATATACCGCCCTCCGCATTGTTTCAAGGGTTGGTAAATTGGTAGTTTTTCACTAGAGACTCGCACTGTATACCTGAAATTGTTTCTGTAATCAAAGATTGCCGAAAGTTCTGAGAAGAGACTGTTTGATGTGTTTTTAATTTTTTCTGGAGACTGAAGATGTAATTCTTGTGCTGCAACCTGATACAATAAGTGCTTCTTAACTCTGTTTACTGTTTACCATTATCTAAATAGCAGAAAGAAAGATTAGCTTAGAATTTGTTTAAATACACTCTATGCTCAATTTCCGTTGTTTCTTCATGTTTTCCTCTAAATGAATTGGTAATGAATATGAATTCCTTCTGGCTCATATTTACCCCGATTCACCTGTGTGTGCCAATTATCTAGGGATTCTTTACTGCCCCTAGGTAGAGCTCTGTTACTTCCCTTTGTTAAGCTGATTGAGAGATTCTTAACTGCCCCTCATTACTTAGCATTCACCCCATCCTTTAAACCTGAAACATTGTCTCATGCGCAGCTACCCTACTCCATTTTTCTCTCTTGTGACCAAGAAAACGCACCAGCAGTCCTCCTTTTCGACTCCATGCCCAATGGTTTGAAACTTTCAGACTATGCTCTGCCTCTCTACCTGAGAACATCAATTTTCCCACCAAAAACAAAAACCCCTGAACTCAATAGCTATCCTAAGATCCTTTTCAACAAAGCTAAATCTGAAAGAGAGAGCCCTCTCTGATTGCAGGTGGGCTAGAACCTGCAATCCAAAGTTTGTCTGTGGTTACCTCGGCCGTATCCCTTTTACAACCTGAGTGATAACACAGGTGAGTTGTGGCTTTAGCATTGATGTAATTCCTTCATTATACATTCAAGATCTATGTTTTTTTTGTTTGATATTAATCTATTGCTCCTCCGTGCAGGTGGAACTATCTTACCAGTACCCATCTACCGAAACGGGGATGAATGGGTCACCACTACTCCAGCATTGCACTTATCTCCATACTGATTCCCAGGTGTGGTCATTCTTGAGACTCGTGATGAGGGTTTTTAAATTAAGGTTTTTGTTTGTATTTTTGTAAATCCCTGAAGGCTTAGATGGTAGCCAGAGCTTGTGTATGTACAAAGACACTCCATTTTATGGAAAGCCCATAAGCTTGATTTCTAGTCTTCTAGGTTACTAAACAACCTTATATGGCTTGCATTCATTCTATAGAAATTTTAATCTTGTTTCTTAAATCCCAAACTCTATTGAGGAAACTTATTTCAATCTTTCATTGAATGTTTTTTTTTTTTTTTGTAAGAAACTGTGCCGACCCTGTTGGTGAACTCTTTTAAATGTTTAATTCTTAATTTTGTTATTATTGTTCTCCCATTAATTAGATAGTTTTCACTCACTAATGTCGATTTTCTTAAAATAATTCTTGTATTTTCATGAGCTTAAATTACAATTACTATGCACTATCTATATGCTTATAGTTTTTTTCTTACGATGGCACTTAAGCCCCTTTGAGAATAGGGATTGTTCCCAGATGATGTTTCGACAACTGGTCTAGAACTAACCCAACCAACCCCAAACTCTGATCGGGTATACCAAGCTTCTATTTTTATTTTTTTCAATACGTATATAAATATGGTATTACACAACTAGCATTCTACATTCTGACACTTCGTGCATAATTTGCTTATCAAGTTCTTTATCATTGCTATGTTTATTGGTATTATCTTGTTTATTGGTATTATCTGGTTATTAGTTTCTCAGCAAGCAGCACAGTCGTATAGATATGTTATCCATCGTGACTTGCTATTAGAATATCTAGTACCAAGATTCTATTTTTATTTTTTTCAATACGTATATAAATACGGTATTACACAGCTAGCATTCTACATTTTGACACTTCGTGCATAATTTGTTTATCAAGTTTTTTAACATTGCTCTGTTTATTGGTATTATCTAGTTATTAGTTTCTCAGCAAGCAGCGCAATCGTATAGATATGTTATCCATCATGACCTGCTATTAGAATATCCAGTTCTGTGTTTTACCTATAATATTCGACTTCTACAAGAACAATCACACTCATATGACTTTTGTCTATAACCATTTTACTGTTATTTTCTTCTCAGAACAATTAGAGTCATGTAATTTCTACAGGAAATTAATACAGTTTTGCCATGTATTTTTGTCCATAAAATTTTATTGTTATTTTCTTTAGAAATATAACACATTCATGCAATTCCTACAAGAAATTAACACAGATTTTCTCTATTTACTTATAAATCTATTGTTCTTAAACTTGCTAGCAAAAGTATGAAGTTACAGGTCTTCATAACAATTACACAGTCATGTAATTTCTAAGGAAATTAACACAGTTTTGCCATGTATTTTTGTCCATAAAATTTTACTGTTATTTTCTTCAGAAATATAACACATTCATGCAATTCCTATAGGAAATTAACACAGATTTTCTCTATTTACTTATAAATCTATTGTTCTTAAACTTGCTAGCAGAAGTACGAAGTTACAAGGACTTCATAACAATTACACAATCATGTAATTTCTACTGGAAATTAACACAGTTTTGCCATGTATTTTTGTCCATAAAATTTTACTGTTATTTTCTTCAGAAATATAACACATGTATGCAATTCCTACAGGAAATTAACACATATTTTCTCTATTTACTTATAAATCTATTGTTCTTAAACTTTCTAACAGAAGTAAGAAGTTATAAGGACTTATCTGTTCTCGAAGTGGTCCACCACAAGATTACATGTTACACAAAAATATCGTCGCCATGATTATTTGCAGTCAGTATGGGTCTATCATCACATGTACTATCCTCCTAAGCAAGTCTCAGATCTCAACTCTTCAAGTCAAGCTTTGAAATTGAGAGAAAGACATTGAAAATCAATAAAACTCTGGTTCCGCACTTTCTCTTACTGTTACATGCAGTCCTGCGCCTTCTGTTTACAAAAACTACAGACCTACCCGCTCTATCCCTAAAGGTGTGGGTGCGGACCCCTGTGAAAGTCAAAAAGGCGCAAGTTTATTCTAAAAAACTCACTTTGGGTTAATCCTAGATGATTCTAGAAGGAATTTTGACGTGGATTGGCCACTCTTAGGTGGTTCATGCATCCCAAAAGAGAAGGAGCTAATCCCTTGATGAGAGGAGCTATCCCTTTGAAGGAGGGTTTTATCCCTTTGAAGAAGGACCTAGTAACTTCCCTCCATTGCACTATAAATTCAGGCATTGGGCTAGTTGTTGAGGAGGTTAGAAGCTGAACATTTTTTAGGGTAAATGCTGGTGAAATTAAGACTTCCTAGTTAAGCTTGAGAGGAGAGATCACATACCTTTTTGGCTTCATTGGGAAGAGAGTGAAACTTGTCAAAGTAGAGGAGACTTCTTGCTGGACCCTGGGAGGAGCTTGTACAGCGTCAAGGCACAGGTTGTAAATTTCTTCTTGATTTGAATTAATACAATCAAACTCATTTTTCTCAACAAATTGTCTCATGTCATTTGTTTCATGAATTCCTTGACTTTCATGTTAAATATGTTTTATGATATTGGCTTTTCAGGTGCTATTTAATTTGTTTGCTTGTTTGTGTTTGCAGATTCGCGACAAGGGAGATCATTTGGATCGAAGGAGCGAGGCTTCCACAAACTTGCGTTGGACCTAAGGTAGGCCTAAAACACTTGTTTGCCTTTGTTTATAAATGCATATTTAGAGAAAGATAATGTGTGATTGGTTTGCTTGTCATTAGGTCTTCTTTAGAGCAAGGTCTATCTTGTCTGCAAGATCGACTTATTCTGTGTGACAAAATGGCGACCATACTAGGGAGTTGATTTTTTCCTTGTTTTTACTTTGACCTGAGAAACTGTATTTTTGTTTCTGTTTTTGGCTTGTTGTGTGTGGAATTGGGTAGAAATTGTAGATCCAGGGTTATTTTTCATTTTTCATAACTTTGGTAGAGGACCGCACCCTAGCCTTTTGACACAGTGCGTACTTATCCGCACTTTTTCTTTTAGCACAGAGCGGTACTGCACCTGTGTTAACTGTGGGTTTGCGGACCCTGTCAAAATTTTGAAAAACCTAAGATTTCCTCTGTTAGTCAACTTAGTTTTTGTTTAGAATTTATTATCCACTGCCCAAACCTGCATATAACCTGTCAGAAGCTTTCCTTAGGTTGATTTCATTGGTGTTAGGGTTTTAGGTGAAATTCCTAGGAGTTTTGCTTGTTGGGTTTGTTTTCATCTTGGTCTTGTAGTAGCTCTGAGCTTAGAAGTTGTAGGGACCTCAGATCACCCTGGTTTCTACTAGTCTTCTTATGAGTCTAACCATTAATGAAATCTACCCTTGTTGATGAATTGACTTTGTGTTTTCTCTTTACAAAACTTCGAAAAGCTTATGTTTAAAAGTTTGGATTTTCATTTTTTAAAAAGAAAACAAAATTGGTTGTTTTTTACTGATTTGTGATTCTGCATGAATTGGTCCTTAGTTTACATCTAGCTAAGTAAAACATCCTTAAAAAGACATCTTGTAGGCTTTGACTTCAAATAGGTTTTTATAATTTATAGATCTCAAAGTTAGTCATTTCCATAGTTTTGAGTGTTTTATAAAAAAATAAAAGATCTCTTTTGGAAAAAGTTTGTTTTTGTAGTAGTTGAGTGCTTTGAAACGAAAAGGGAAATTTTTTGTGAAAATAACTAGTTATCTCGTTTTGAGTGCATTGGAAAGGACAAAATCTTTTCTTTTAATTTGTTTGTTAAGAAATATTTGTGTTTACAAAGTATTTGCATTCTCAAACTCTTTCTTAGCTAGAAGTTCATCGAAGGGAAAAGATTGTTTAAATCATCTTAGGTGCATTTCTAGTGATTTTGAGTCGAGTCTTCATACCACGAGTTTCATCTCCGCACCTTTTGACTTAAACAAAAACCAATAAAAATAACGCTTAAAGTAAAATTCATCTAGTAACATTTTTATTTCTAGGGCTCTGATACACCAACTTAGCTTAGGCTAGTGTCTTGGAGTAGGAGATTAATTAACTCTCCAAGACAGCAAAAACAAACAAGTAGCTGTATCTTGTGGTAGGGAAGAAATCCAATTGTTTCTTTTATGCTCTGGGAAAGCTCCTCTTAAAGGAGAAGCACGAGATCGTGTCTGAACCAATGTGGGAATCAATCCTTCCTCATTGGGAACGACGCCAGATATTCACGTATTAAAAATGGTAAACCTCGGATTAACCATTATCGAGGAGCCTAGGGTCACTTGTTGGTAAAACTTGGATTATGTCAAGGAGCCTTCAAGGGGATTGAGCTTGCTACTCTGCCCTTGCGTGTGTATCGGATCGTAGACTGTTCCCCCAGGTATATTTGTTTTAGTTGGTAACCTCAGTGGCCATATTCTTTAGGATTCTTCCTAAGGTGATAGTGGTGGGAAGATCCCACTGTACCTGGAGTAGACGTCGGCTAGACTCACTTGGATTTTCTAGGGGGTTCTCTTCACTCGAGACGGTTAAGTGGAGGAACTTGTGCCAGTCTATTCATTAAGCAGGTTGTCGAGGTAACTGTTCCAACCGCCATTTCTGCATTGAACTCTGCGACGTTGGATTTCATCACCAACTAGTGTTTTCAGTACGGAAAGTTACTGTTTGTGTGTGTTTGATCTCCTATATTCTTTAGGCGTGTGATTCAAATTTGTTTGGTTCTTTAGAGGCTTTAGGTGGTTTTCATTGAGATTTTACTTTGTTTGCGTGTGAAGTAGTTAAAAGTTTTTAACCGTGGCTGAATTATCGAGGATGTCCCATAGACTTCGGGGCCAACCTCCTGAGTTTTCACCGAGCCATCCTGAAGGGTTGAAAGTCCTCGTAACTCCTAGAGACAGTAGAGTTGGGTCACCTGAAGGAGAGTGTTCTTTGGTGGTACATCCTGATTTTCAAGCTTTAGTAGCAGATTATAATCCACAATCAGTGTCTGTTTCCGAAGTTACTGGTAGCTTTTCATCTACTAGTGATATAGGTGAGGAACCTGAAATATCCGAACTTGAAAGTGAATTTGCTGCTACTCCGACATCGGGGTTTGCTTCTCCAGCTTCTAGTGGTCCTGGTTCACCTAGGGTAGAAAGAATAATCACCCAAGATCTTCTTTCTGGACTTATAGCTATCGAAGAACTTGCTACTCCGGAAGAAGAAGTAGGCATCCCTATCCCTGAAAATCAACCTGTTATTGAGCTAAGGGAGTGTGAATCAATTTTTTACAGTCCACCTAGGAGCAGTGCTTGGTATCTTTCTTTGACTAATTTCTTAGAAAACCCAGGGTTAAGTTTTTCACCACCTCATGTTTCTTATCACCCAACACCTAGAGGTTATTATCCTCCGTTAAATATGTCAAGACAGTCATCCATGTTTACTCAATCGCCTGAATCCTTTTTGTACGGCGGTCCTTCTGTTCCCTCTGGGTATCAGTCACTTTCTGGTACTTTTTCGGGAGCATCTCCTCAACCCATTGAACAAGGGTTATTAACTGGAAGCAATGGTACTAAGCCGTTGAGCGTAGAATATATTCTCATGATGTCAGGTTATATTCCCAATCCTTAACCTCAAGGTGGCCAGTTACCGCCTGGGGGGCAGCCTCAATTATCTCCTGGGGGGCAACCTCAAGGTACCCAATTTGCATCTGGGGGGCAACCTCAAGGACAGTACATACCTACGGGACAGTACGTTCCTCAAGGTCAACCCCAGACTCAATATTTACCCCAAGGTCAACCCCAGTATCAATTTATACCTCAAGGTCAACCCTAGTATCAGTACGTGCCTCAAGGGTATCAACCCCAAGGTCAGTACTCGAACCAAGGTTTCCAACCACCCTCCGGTCAATCATATGTTCAAGGAATGGGAAATGTACCTTTGAATTATCAACCCTACCCTCAACCCGGTTATGGTCCTCAATATTCTCAACCTATTATGGATTCGTACCCCGGAAGGAATTAGTGTGGGATCCATCACAAACTCAACAGGTGTTGCAGCCAAATGTACAGTTGTCATCTCAAACTAGACAACCCTTAGTTTCTGGTACACCCCAACAACCTGTCCAGTCTAATACTCAAACTTCTGTACCTTCGATAGTTTCTCAGCCTAGGCCTAGTACGCCTCGTACTCCGCCTCAAACGACTGCTGCAACTGCCGCAACATCTGTTCAACCTACCCCACCTACTTCCGGAGTATCGACAGCTCCGGTTTCTACTGTTCTTGTATCTACTCATTAGACATCTTTACCTCCGTCTGGATCTATGATTCAAACTTCGGTTCAGATTCCTGTAGGACAACCTGGTTCAAGTACGATTGTCACAAGTCAACCACAATTTACTTATCAACCGTACCAGGGACAATACCAATTCGGTCCTGCCGTGCAGCAGCCAATCTATCAGTATCAACCGTACCTTGGGTACACATATCAACAACCTCAACAACCCCAGTACGGTCCGGTTAATCCTGGTTTTCCGGGAGGATACAATATCCCAAATGCAATTCCTATTCCTAGTTATCCCGGATATCCTCCTCCTCGGGCTGGTCTCATGACCCAGAGTTTTAGGGACCCTAATTGTTAGTTACCATTTATCGCAACTTTGGACTTGCCTGACTTGTCGCGCCTAACGAACGATCCCATTAATTATCTTCTGTTTTGGCCGCCAATGCCGAATAAGTTTCCTACTGATATTCCTAAGTTCGAAGGCAAATCAGGAGAGGACCCGTCGAAACATGTGATGACTTATCACCTCTGGTGTGCGTCTTACTCCATTTCAAATGATTCAATCCGTCTAAGACTTTTCCAACGCGCACTAATTGGTCTCGTGGCCAAGTGGTACATTGAGTTACCGCGAGGCACTTTTTATAATTTTAGTCAGTTAGCTACCTCGTTTTTAACTCATTTTCAGTTCCCAGTCCGATATGACAATGGCACAGAATTGTTAACTTTGTTAAAGCAATCGATGTCCACTTACATTTCAGATCATATTCATGAATGGAGACGTCAGCGGCGCTTAGTGAAGGTTTTTATTCCGGATCAGATTTTGGCTGAGTGGTTTGTAAAGTCTTTGTTGCCAAAGATCACTGAAGATGTAGCTAAATCCGGAGTTGTTACTGAGGAGCAAGTAATTGCTCAAGCACAGTACCTTGACTTGGTCTACACCTAGTTAGGTACGTTACACGAGAAAATCCCTGATCTTCCCAAGCAAAATCAAATCGCTGCAGCTCCTTCAGGATCTCATGCCGCCGATGGTATGATTGGTACGGTTAACACTAAGAGTAAGAAGAAGTATTCCAAGAATTCTTCTCCTATCATAACCTTGCCTGATTCCCCGACAGGAGATTCTTCCGCGGAGACTTCCGCCGATATTCACGTTGTAGAGTCATCTACAGCCAAATCAAAATCCAGTGGGAAGAAGAAAGGAAAGAAGAAGAATAAAATGGACAAAAATTCAAAGGAGAAACCTGAAAAATCGGAATCCAATGATGAAAAACGGAAACCTCGTTATCCTTGTCTCATTTGTGATGATGAACATTTTACAAGAGATTGCCCTCATCGTGCAGAGGTTATGAAGATTGTCAAAGGTTCCCAAATGCCTGCTGTTTTGAAGGATCCTTTTCCAAGTCAAGACAGTAAGATGATAGGTTCTTCCTCGAGTGCCAATCAAGAACCCATACTGATGATGTCTCATGTTAGGATTGCGACTCGATCGCATGATTATGGTAGTAAAAGTCTTGTTGATGGTAAAGAAGCAGAATCTTCTCATTCTAATCCATCAACCTCAGCTCCCAGTTCTAATCCACTACAGATTGAGAAACCTAATCTAGACTTGGTAATCAAACCGCCCGCCAAGGGTATACTTCGAAAGTCAGCTTTCAATCCACATGCGAGAGCGGCTCAGAACTATAACATTGTTGAGGATTTAGCTGTTTCACCCTCAGCAATGTCAGCTTTGGAAGTGTTGCAATCATGTCCAACACAGCGTAAATTACTTTTGTCAGCTATAGGAGCTGTTGATGTTCAGGACTCGAACCTAATAATTTTCAATCTAGAAAATAGTACACCACGCTTACCTCATCAAATGGCTTTCCAAATTCCAGTGATAGTCAAAAGCAGGCCTATTCATCGGACTGTGATTGATGAGGGAGCCTCAACGTGTATTATGTCGATACAATGTTGGAGATCGCTTGGCTCTCCTTCACTAAATCAATCCCCGACGATTCTTAAGGCCTTTGATGGCCGTGGGTTTCATCCTTTTAGCATTCTATAGGATTTTCCTATAGGGGTTGAAGGAAAAACCGTTAATCTAGATGTGGAGGTGGTTGATGCCCCTCTAGATTACAACCTTCTCTTGGGTCGAAGTTGGTCTTACGCTATGACAGCTGTCGTTTCATCGGTCTTTCGGGTTATAAAGTTTCCTCATAATGGAAAGATCGTAATAATAGACCAGTTGGCTTACTTTTCATCCGACCCAGCCTCTTCTAAAAGTATTCAGCATGTCGGTAAAACGACTATCCCATATAAGGATGTTGGAGTAGGACTAGTTAAAGATGTCGGTTTACTGGGAACTTTTCCTTTTCCTCCGATCAACGCATCGTCTTCATTTGCAACCATTCATATGATTACGTCAGACACCATTGTTTATGATGATCCTTGGATCGTTCCTTCTGAATCTGAGATAGACTCATTTGATGATGTCATGCCTTTGAGTCCATATGAAATTGCGTATGAGGCCATGCAATCGTTTACCGACCCATCTTCAACCGAAATTGACTTAATGAATGTGGTCCGTGAAGAATCACTTTTCACATCAAGCTCGGATTCAATCATGTTTTCTGAACTTGTTCACTCTGATGAGCGAATTCATGAAATCCAATGTGTAGATGATTTACCATGGGAAGATCATCACAGATCTTCGTTTTTACCCGAGAATGATCGTTTTGAAAATGATTTTTCATCAATTTTTATGACTGAATATGTCAAGGAACCTCAGAATCCAATGAAACATCCTGATTCGGAGTTAAATTTGGGAAACATCTCTCGAACTATTCCTATTGACATTTCGGTTAAACCTGGAATTGTTGAAAACATTCATATAGGTGCCTCGTGTACAGATGACGAAATTCAAATATATAAGGCCCTATTTCAGGAATTTCGCGATGTGTTTGCCTAGTCCTATGAGGAAATGCCAGGAATTGATCTCGCGATTGTTGTTCATGAAATAAAGACTTACCCGGACACTAAACCCGTCTGGCAACGTTTGCGTCAGATTCACCCAAGAAAAGCTGCTACAATTAAAGCAGAAGTTGAAAAATTACTCAAAGCAGGTTTCATTTATCCGATCCCGTTAACGGATTGGGTATCGAATATTGTTCCGGTTAACAAAAAGCAAGGGACAATAAGAATATGTATCGATTATAGGGACATTAATCGATCCTGTCCAAAGGACAATTACCCAACTCCCTATATCGATCAAATCATTGATGATTGTGCCGATCTCCTTCATGGACAGTTTTTCCGGATACAATCAAATCAATATTCTACCTGCCGATAAACCAAAAATGGCTTTCATTTGTCCATGGGGGACATTTGCTTATTGCAAATTACCTTTTGGGCTCAAGAATGCTAGAGCAACTTTTAAAAGGGCCATGTCTTATACGTTTCATGACATCAAGCACATTGTGCAACCCTATCTCGATGACTTGCCTGCTCATTCATTACATCGAGCAGATCACCTCATCCATTTACGAGCAATCTTTATGAGGTGTAGGCATTATCAGATTCGGTTGAATCCACACAAATTTGTCTTCTGTATAGAAACGGGTTGATTGCTGGGGTTTGTAGTTTCGAAAGCCAGCATTCGCGTCGATTCCTCGAAGGTCGAAGCTATTGTCAAATTGCCTCCTCCTTCGAGTCTTCGCCAACTCCAAAGTTTGCAAGGGAAAGCAAACTTCTTACAACGATTCATTCCTAACTACGCCGAGGTTACAAAGGGTTTTACCCGGTTGTTGAAACAGAATACTCCATTCTATTGGGATGAGATAGCTCAGAAATCTTTTGATGCACTAAAACACACGTTGACCCATGCACCGTTATTGCATCCTCCCAACTACAACCAGGATTACTTCTTGTATCTCGCCACCTCTCATTCCACCATTGGAATGGTCTTAGTTTAGGAAGATGAATTCAGAACTGAACATGTGATATATTACCTTAGTCGAACTTTAAATCCAACTGAGCTAAAATACTCACATGTGGAGAAATTGGCATTGGCAGCTGTTCAAGCTGTCCAACGTTTTCGTCACTACATTTTACTACGTAAAACTACAGTAATTTCGGATTGCAACCCTATGATCTACATTTTGACCAAGCAATTGCTAGGGGGCAAGTACTCTAAATGGATTTTTATCCTACAGGAGTTTGACTTGGAATTTGAGAAATCTAAGTCTAAGAAATCTTTAGTTTTTACAGAGTTAATGTGTGATTTCCCGCGTATTGATACGGAAACTGTGGCGGAGGAGCCCATTGCAGACGAATCCTTGTTTCTAATCAGCACTTTAGATCCATGGTATGGGGATATCATCGTTTATCTCTAGACCCAATCCTTTTGGCCAGAAATTTCAAGGTCAGAATGTCGGATAATACGATTCCAGTCCCAACAATTCAGGATTATTGGAGATACTCTTTATCGCCATGGGGCGGACTCTGTTTTTCGACGTTGTTTAACTCACGAGGAAGATGAAAGGGTTATAAATGACTGTCACTCTGGAGCGTGTGGCGGTCATATGTCTGGGTATGCCACAGCCCAAAAGATATTGCGCGCTGGCTACTTCTGGCCGTCTTTGTTTAAAGATTGTATTACCGCGGTCCGAAAATGCCACAACTGCCAAATTTTTGTTCGAAATATGCGCGCTCCACCTGCTACTCTCCACCCTATAATTTCCGTTGGTCCTTTTGCCAAATGGGGTATCGATTTTATTACATGTAACCCTCACTCGGCCGGGGGGCATGCGTATATCATCCTTGCGGTAGATTATTTTACCAAGTGGACCGAGGCGATGCCTACATTTGAGGCAGACAGCAAGACAACTGCAATTTTTGTGTTCAATCATATAATTGCTAGGTTTGGTGTCCCACAAGCGATTATCACTGATCATGGGCAACATTTTCGAAACGTTATGATGACCGAACTTATAGGCCAACTTGGTTTGCATCACGATAGTTCAACTCCTTATTATCCACAAGCTAATGGTCTGGTTGAATCCATCAACAAATTCTTAGTCATCATGATTCGATGAATCATTGGGATTCATCGGTCGAATTGGCATAACATGCTATTTTCAGCGCTTTGGGCGTATCGAACTTCAATAAAAACATCAACAGGGTTCACTCCTTTCCAACTAGTTTATGTTCTGGAAGATGTGTTACCCATTGAATGCAAAATCCCGTCATTGCAAATGGCCATCGAGTTACTTCCAGCCACTTCCGAAGAGGAAAAGCGTTTGTTATACTTGGCTCAATTAGATCAGAATCGACGTGATGCTGCATTGGCGATCGAGACTCACGCAAAACGTATGAAAGCTTAATATGATCGAAATGTGACCCCTCGAAATTTTTCGGAAGGAGATCTAGTCTTAGTTTACGATCAAGCTAGTGATAAATTAGGCGCTGGAAAATTCGTTCCTATGTGTCATGGTCCCTATGTTGTCAAGCGAAAGCTAGAAAAAGGGGCCGATGAATTGGTATACTTTGACGGGGACTCTTTAGGTAAACCCAGAAATGGTCTTTACCTGAAGAGGTATTATGCTTAAAGAATGGGTATGGAGATTTTTAGTTAGGATAGTTTTTCTTTCTAGCTGGTGTGTTTTAGTTTAAAAAGTGTGCTTAGCTTAGAGAGTGTTTTTCGTCATTATTCCTGCTTATCTTGGTTTTACTCTTGATATTGCAGATGTCGATGCCTCTCCAAACATACATTGGTTTCGCTGATGGTGCTTGTCGTAATACACGGAACATTTCTTCCGCGGCTTGGGTTATCTATTTGCCCTCTAACGAGTTGGTATCTATGCATGGGGTGAGCCTCGGTCAAACAACGAACAACATTGCCGAGTATAGTGCAGTGATTGAGTTATTATCTAAATCTATTTCATTTTGGATTCGGAGTTTGATAGTGAGGTTAGATTCTGAACTCGTTGTATTACAGCTTAATAGAGTGTATGCCATTAGAAATCCAGTGTTATTGAGATTATTTTTGAGAGTGCGTCTCTTGGAACGTGAATTTGATTATATTGAATATCAGCATATTCCAAGATCTTTAAATACATTAGCAGATGCGATTGCTTCTCGAATGTTAAGTAGACATTTGCAATAATCATACATGTAAATTTAAAACCATTCCATAACATGATTTACAAGATAAGCCGGTAATAGTGATATATATATATAGGAGTGTGTCAAAAAATACATCGTCCTTGATCATAGGTTGAAAAACACCTTATGATCGGCAAAAATGATAAGTACAAAAAACAAAAATGTCATATGTGCCCACAATAAGCGATCATCCTATCACTGGTGATGATCTCGATAAGAAACCACTGCACGAGCCACCTTGCAAAGGAACCTCCTAAAAGGTCCTGGGACCCAAATCACATAGCACTGAAGTCGACGAGGAATGTCATCTATGGTGGTCTCCGGAATATCTCCTGTCAAGCACTCTAGATGACCCTCCAACTCGGCCAAAACCTCTGCTAATTCGTCCTGTGGGGCTGGCGCAGCTGCAACTGGTTGTTTCCTCTCGTAAGGCCGGAGAGCGGCTGGTCACTGTGGACCCACATCTGCATTTGAAACTTTTACTATCAGTTTTGGGACGATAGAAAAATAATAAAAAAATTAAAATAGAAAAAATGTTGAAAATGATTTTACCTGAGTCATCCCATTGCTCTCCTGGTGGAAGAGCCATGTCTGGGTCACCACGAAAATCTACCCCAGCGTAAGGGAAGTCCTGAATAGAAAAAACCTGGTTTTCCAACCACTGGAAATACTCAGGTTTGAATCGAACAACCTCTGTCCCCTCGTCCGGATGACGGGCCATAATTGCGACCCATCGCATCAGTTTGGGCTCTCGAGGAAGCCCAGCTCCAACAGTAAGGTGTTGCGGGATCAACATGGGAACCCTCTCCAGACCAAAGCTCACAACCAAAGCCCCATAACCAAAGGTCTTTAGTTGTCCGTTCTTGGCTCTGGTCAGTTGGCCTTTCACATTGGCCAACACAGCATCGCACCAGTTGAAGATGGTGCCTCGAAAGCAGTCAACTGCCATCCGCATCTGGGATCCGGTGGCAACATGTAATGAGGCACTCCCGCAAAGTTTGGTGACAGTAAACCCGATCACCATGAGTTTAGGAAGGGATATGGTTTTTATGTCTATCCCTTTCTCTCTAGCCTGGCTGTTGCAGAACTCTAGCTGGAGGCTATCGACAGACTGGCCACCTGGCCTAGCCCCGAATAGAGTCAAGTCATCACCTCTCTTAGGCAAACCAGTCAAGAAATATATATCTGCCTGCTCGATTTCGAGCTGGTGGCCACCAATGAAGAAGCACTGTGTTGTGGGGAAAAGTATCCGACTCGGATGACCCTATCCCTACTCTAAGGGTGACAGTCCTTAGCAACAACTGAAAGTAAAGCTTTGATATTTTCCTTTATGAAAGTACAGAGAAGGAAGAAAAGATTGACCAACCGGTGTCTTTCGCTTTTGTCGATCCTATCCTCTCTCTTTGTCTCTTGTTCCCAGCTCCTTGCTCCCTTTGCCGGTCCAGCTACACAAAGATCCTGCACAAACAAGAGAAGGAAAACTACAAGAAACATGTACTCATAACTGATGCATGGATTAGAGTGAATCAGATATACAAGTAAATACAATACATCAATGCAATACAAGTATATAGGAGAACATTCAAAGCTTTATTGATAGAAGTAAAAGGGTTCTGAGAAGGTTACAACCATTAATGGCTCCAATCCAGCAGCACCTCCCCAGCAGCAAGAAATCTCCTCTTCCCCTCTATAAAAGCAATCACCCAATAGCTCTAACTGTAAACCAACAGCACTTCCTTGCTTTGCACAAAATTCCAGCCTCTTTAGACCTCATAGAAGAGCTCTATATATAGGATAGAAGAAGAAAGGATGAGTCAGCTTGAGACTGACATAAAGCTGCCTTGTGTCCTCTCCCTCTTCAGTTAAACTTCAGTTCTTGAGTCCACTTGGAGATCCTTGCTTACACATGGAGATCAAGTACCTCTTACTCATCACAGGGCGAATCCCTTGAACCAAGTGTCAGTTTGGAAGCTTCCTGGGCAATTGACACCTTGCAGAATGACTGTGCCACTTGGCCAATCTCGCCCAGCGCAGGTAGCCTTCATTAGATTTGACTTTCAGCGCAGGTACAAGGAGGAGCAGTTGCATTCCAGCGCAGATGCTCAGTGGAGCAGCTGACATGATCCAAAAATAGCCTGTTTTTGAGTGTTTTCAGGTGGAGAACTGATGGGAAGTGTTGTGGTTTGCTGACCTTGTTCTTCTAGGGGTAAGAACAACATGTTTAGGGACTTTGGATCCCTGTAATTATCGACATTTCATGCTCCATGCTGCGAGGCACAAAAATGTCTATAACAGTTGCCCCCTAAAGTATGAGGCCGTTTATCGGGTGAAATGCTTTATCCAGAGGGTCCGAAGTTCATTCGAGTGCTGAGAGGTGCCCTGTAATACAATACAATACAATACATTATTTTTCATTCTGTTTTCATGATCTAGCTGAGGCGGGCATTCCCATGCTCAGCTTTATAAATACATTTTGGTACATAGAACAGACGATCGTCTGATGGTAGACTGATAATTTTCTGCTGAAATTATCATCCTTTGAGTAGGATGGTCATCTGCTGCAATGATGTACATGACAAATGCTTTTATATTTCCTGAATATGTATCGCAGCCCGGATGGATGAAACTAGATCCAGGGTCTTCAAACTCGTTCGATCTTCACTCTAAGTACAAGTCGATCCATGTGAGAATTTCGCTGAAGTCGAACATGGAAAGACATCGCTTGATTACCGGTCAATGATGAAAACCGTTAACAAGCGCGAGAGGAATCACTGATAATGATAATGACCCTCAAGGTACTGCAGTACAATTCACGTGGCGTGAATAAAGGACTTGGCGTCGAACGCCACGCAAAATCTTCTGGTCGAAGTTCATTGATGTATACCTGTCGCCGAAAGTGAGAAACTTGCCATTGAGGCATGCAAGCTTCAAAGTACTGATGGGGTTGTTCCTAGATCAACTTCTTGGATAATGAGCTGAAGTCGACAAGAAGCGATCCGTCAAAGGAGGGCCTTAATGAATCCCACATCAATGACACGGAACGGAGCTAATGATTTTAGTGGAGGTGAAAACAAACTGTGATATATGATTCAGGGTGGCGATCATGAATGGATGAAGGATAATGTATGGCAGTGGATGGGACACGGTTGACACTTTCAGAATGACCTCTCTTGAACATATAACGACACTGATGCGATGGATCGGTAGCATTACCCCAAAATGTGGATGGTTTGGCGAAGACCATGGTGATGAGACCGGTGAATGAAACAACCCAACCCGATGTGGTACGGAAGAAAAGTGTCATGTTCAAGAGCTACTTGCTACCATTAAGCTTTGATGTTCTCCCAATTTTTCCCCAGTCATTTCTGACCAGTACCTCTTTATTTTTGTCAAGCTTGAGGAGGATAACATATGCTTGTTCTATAACCTACCCTTCGGGCAAGCCCATCGCTATGATTTAACGAGCTTAGCGATAGGGAAACTCGTTCTCGTCTAAAGACAAGTTTGTCGCTATTTAATCATTTTAACGAGTCTAACGACAAGGAAAACTCGGTCCTTTTCATTTTTAGAGAGTCTGAAAAGGTACATAAAGTCAACTCCGGAATTCCTTTTTCGTCATCTAATCCCTTAAGTCCGAAAAAGTATAAAACAATACAGAAGGGATGAATTTTCGATTGCTTTAACGAGCCGAACAAAACAAGCGCTCGATCTTTTTGTGCAATAATCCCTCAGGTCCAAAAAGATTAAAATCTAGAGGAGGGATAGCGTTCCGGTTGTTTAACGAGCTGGAAGGCCAAAACTCGGCAAACTTTTCATATTTTACGAGTCATTGAAAAGAGCTCAAAGAAGACTCGTCTTTTGAGGAACGAGTGATAAACAGGGATAGCAATTGATTCCAGGTACAGGCTGGAATTTTGTGCAAAGTAAGGAAGTGCTGTTGGTTTACAGTTAGAGCTATTGGGTGATTGCTTTTATAGAGGGGAAGAGGAGATTTCTTGCTGCTGGGGAGGTGCTGCTGGATTGGAGCCATTGATGGTTGTAACCTTCTCAGAACCCTTTTACTTCTATCAATAAAGCTTTGAATGTTCTCCTATATACTTGTATTGCATTGATGTATTGTATTTACTTGTATATCTGATTCACTCTAATCCATGCATCAGTTATGAGTACATGTTTCTTGTAGTTTTCCTTCTCTTGTTTGTGCAGGATCTTTGTGTAGCTGGGCCGGAAAAGGGAGCAAGGAGCTGGGAACAAGAGACAAAGAGAGAGGATAGGATCTACAAAAGCGAAGGATATCGGTTGGTCAATCTTTTCTTCCTTCTCTGTACTTTCATAAAGGAAAATATCAAAGCTTTACTTTCAGTTGTTGCTAAGGACTGTCACCCTTAGAGTAGGGATAGGGTCATCCAAGTCGGATACTTTTCCCCACAACAACGGAGTCGCCAGTTTGTTGTGGGGAAAACTATCCGACTCGGATGACCCTATCCCTACTCTAAGGGTGACAGTCCTTAGCAACAACTGAAAGTAAAGCTTTGATATTTTCCTTTATGAAAGTACAGAGAAGGAAGAAAAGATTGACCAACCGATATCCTTCGCTTTTGTCGATCCTATTCTCTCTCTTTGTCTCTTGTTCCCAGCTCCTTGCTCCCTTTGCCGGCCCAGCTACACAAAGATCCTGCACAAACAAGAGAAGGAAAACTACAAGAAACATGTACTCATAACTGATGCATGGATTAGAGTGAATCAGATATACAAGTAAATACAATACATCAATGCAATACAAGTATATAGGAGAACATTCAAAGCTTTATTGATAGAAGTAAAAGGGTTCTGAGAAGGTTACAACCATCAATGGCTCCAATCCAGCAGCACCTCCCCAGCAGCAAGAAATCTCCTCTTCACCTCTATAAAAGCAATCACCCAATAGCTCTAACTGTAAACCAACAGCACTTCCTTGCTTTGCACAAAATTCCAGCCTCTTTAGACCTCATAGAAGAGCTCTATATATAGGATAGAAGAAGAAAGGATGAGTCATCTTGAGACTGACATAAAGCTGCCTTGTGTCCTCTCCCTCTTCAGTTAAACTTCAGTTCTTGAGTCCACTTGGAGATCCTTGCTTACACATGGAGATCAAGTACCTCTTACTCATCACAGGGCGAATCCCTTGAACCAAGTGTCAGTTTGGAAGCTTCCTGGGAAATTGACACCTTGCAGAATGACTGTGCCACTTGGCCAATCTCGCCCAGCGCAGGTAGCCTTCATTAGATTTGACTTTCAGCGCAGGTACAAGGAGGAGCAGTTGCATTCCAGCGTAGATGCTCAGTGGAGCAGCTGACATGATCCAAAAATAGCCTGTTTTTGAGTGTTTTCAGGTGGAGAACTGATGGGAAGTGTTGTGGTTTGCTGACCTTGTTCTTCTAGGGGTAAGAACAACATGTTTAGGGACTTTGGATCCCTGTAATTATCGACATTTCATGCTCCATGCCGTGAGGCACAAAAATGTCTATAACAGTTGCCCCCTAAAGTATGAGGTCGTTTATCGGGTGAAATGCTTTATCTAGAGGGTCCGAAGTTCATTCCAGTGCTGAGGAGGTGCCCTGTAATACAATACAATACAATACATTATTTTTCATTCTGTTTTCATGATCTAGCTGAGGCGGGCATTCCCATGCTCAGCTTTATAAATACATTTTGGTACATATAACAGACGATCGTCTGATGGTAGACTGATAATTTTCTGCTGAAATTATCATCCTTTGAGTAGGATGATCATCTGCTGCAATGATGTACATGACAAATGCTTTTATATTTCCTGAATATGTATCGCAGCCCGGATGGATGAAACTAGATCCGGGGTCTTCAAACTCGTTCGATCTTCACTCTAAGTACAAGTCGATCCATGTGAGAATTTCGTTGAAGTCGAACATGGAAAGACATCGCTTGATTACCGGTCAATGATGAAAACCGTTAACAAGCACGAGAGGAATCACCGATAATGATAATGACCCTCAGGTCCAAAAAGATTAAAATCTAGAGGAGGGATAGCGTTCCGGTTGTTTAACGAGCTGGAAGGCCAAAAATCGGCAAACTTTTCATATTTTACGAGTCAGTGAAAAGAGCTCAAAGAAGACTCGTCTTTTGAGGAACGAGTGATAAACAGGGATAGCAACTGATTCCAGGTACAGGTTGGAATTTTCCAATCACGGCAGTGTCACAAGGATGGCTAGGTGAAATCACTCTTCGCAGCTGTTTCTCAAAAGAGGTAAACACACAAATGGAGGTGAATGATCGGCCAAATGAACAGTGGAGGTGACGGTGCACAAACACGACCAAGGCTTTTATGGCTGATGAATTTACGATCTCAAAAGGTTATTTACCGGTTCATTTTTTCTGAATGAGATTGAACTCTGAAGGGAAGCCTGCTCATAAACTTATGTTTATTTTTTAACGAGCATGAACTATGCGCTAAAACTGCTCGGATCTTGCGTTTATTTTTTAACGAGCATGAACTATGTGCTAAAACGGCTCGATATACCAGTCATAAGAATGCCTCCTGTGAGATAGCTATTTTTTAAGGAGCTTTACCTCACGAAGCTATGCTCCAATTTTGGCAAGTTTTTACCTTTGCCCCACAGACTTTCTTCATGCAAGGTCGGAAACGGCTAATCCTACGAGTTTAAAGGGTTAGACCTACAGGTTTAAAGGGAGGACCTAAAAATTTAAAAAAATAAATAGTCGTCCCTCGCTCACATTCCAAAAGTTTGCATGCCCCCAGACATAGGATAGAATTTCGAGGCTGCCCCTCCTCTCCCCTACCTCTGCTTTTCTTTAGGTGTTCACAGCTACTTGTCATCTTGCCAATCTAATGTTAACGATACTAGTCTTCTCGTTATTTTAAGGGGTCTTACGCGGTACTTGTCTTCCCGTCGGCCCAACTTTTAACGAACAGCTATTTGTGACAAGAGAAGAACACTACTCAAAGACAAAACATTGGTATTATTGAGGGAGGCTTGCCTCTTTCTTATTATCCGAAGAGGGTTCTATTTGCTGCCGCAAATCAATCTCTTTCTTCGGCGATGTCTATCATCAGGTTACTAAAGATGGCGACCACCTGTTGCAGCAATAGAATCTCTTTCTTTGGAGGCTGCCCCTACTTATCCTTCAAAACATATGTTTTAATGGGTGAGGCCTGTCTTCAAAGATGGTTACTACTTGCTACCGCAAATGGTCCCTTTCCTCGGTATCCTGATTATCTAGACAAGGGGAGCGAGAAGTTGATTATCTCACTCACATAACTTTGACAAAAAGAATATTATTCTAGAACAACCCCTCTTCCACCGCCGGACGGGGTACGGACTAGTCCATTCTTCTGCGGAAATTCTACCCTACACCCGGGGTTTCTTCTGCCCGAAGCAGACCAGGGTGCATGCCCCCTAGGTTCCAGTCTTTCTTTCCGAATCACTCGCATTCATCGGGAAGGAGGACCGGGGGTGGAGGCGAATCTTGAGTGAACAGACCATTTAGGAATGGTATTTGACTATTTGCGATGCGAGATCCCGGAAACGAAAGTTGGTCTACGAGCTTGACCACTCTTCCTTCGTGTGGAAAACACATTACTCTAAAGAGTGAGGAGACTATCGCTCCCATGCAATAAATATAGTCACGTCCAAGGAGTAGGTTATAATCCAAGGGTCCCTGGACGACCATCACGTTCACATTGACGGTCTTCCCTTTCAATGTAACAGGCACATTGGGGAGGATTCCTAATGGTCGACTGGTTCCTTTATCAAAACCTGAGAGATTTCTTAACTCAGGTAAAAGCGTCGGGGAACCCAGTGCTTTCCAAGCAACAGAGGAAAGGATACTCACAGACGCCCCCTCATCAATGATAGTACCAGCCATAATCATTCTATAGATCTGGACAATGATTCTGAATGGTATACTGGCTGGTAGCCGGGGTCTGCCTAGTTGATTCCAATCAAAGGATACAACCAGGTTGCTTGGTGGTGGGACCGAATATACGGCCGGGTATGACCCTGATGATGTTCCTCCCTGCGATAAAGGAATGGGTGCATTGCCCTGACGCTCATCAGAGTCGGTGCTAATGAAAAGAACCTGGATGGTGTCATCCTTATTCTCTTCAGTGAGGGTGTCGCATGAAGATGACTCTTCGGCGACGGTGTCATTTGAAGATGGGTCTTCAATGACAGAGTCATTGGACGATGAAACCTCTGAAGGAAGAACCGGGTCAACTGCCATTTCGACCTTTAGACTCTCGTCTGGTCTGGATTCAGTAGGTTCATTCTCAATGACTGACACTTCAGCTGACCACTTGGGCGGGTCAACTGGATTTTCAACTATCAAGGGATTAGGCACGAGTTTTTGGTATCCAGGAGGAAGTCGTAACGGTGAAACCGGACGATCTTCCAAAACTCTCTTGGCCTCATCTAAGAATGGACATTTGTGGATGGCATGCTTGCCTTCACACAATACACAGGGTGATCTTGGTCTCCCTCTTCGTCCTTCACTCTCGCTAGTTGACGGACTGCAATCAACATGACTATCAGAGGTTGATGCTACCGGATTGTGCAACCTCGGGGACCAGTCCCTTAGTATCTGGGGAATACAAGGACAATCACGATGGAAGTGGGTCCCTTTGCAAATGACACATGGCGACTTAGGCCCGGTCGGTGCAGTGTGTGGGTTTTTGTCAGCTGTCTTTTGCCTGCCCCCAGCTGCCTTCGCCATAGGCTCCTTCTGCTTCTTTTCTTTCTTCTTCTTTTCCTTCTTCTCCTTGGGAGGTTGACTTTTGCCAGCTCTACCTTGCGAAGATGAAGGATCAGAGGAAGTATTGTAAGAAGTGGAAGACTGGTGGGTAGTTCTAGACTGTTCTGACTGTTGATTCGACTGCTCAGGATTAGTGGCGATCTGGACTACATTAGTTGAAAAGAGCCATACAGGTAGGCCAATTTTCAATCCTGGAAGTGACAATGTCGCCATATGAGGCGCACCAACATCTCCCCAAGAGGAGAAGGGATTTGGACTTCCGCCAAGGTTGCCTCCTTGGTTGGTGGGCTCCATACTTTTCAACTAAAAGATCAACGTGGGAATAACAGGTGATTTTGTTCCGCTTAAAATAAATTTTATTAACGACGCTTTTAGACACAAACTTGCTTTTTCATGTTTTAAGAGTCGAGAAAAAGCTAAAGATGACTCTAGTCACCTTCGATGTTTTAACGAGCCCGAAGTGACAAATGCTCGGTTGGAATTTTTCAGTTATAGAGTTTGAAAAAGGCCAAAAGAAACTGCTCTGGAGATCTAGGCAGAGGGTGTGCCAAACCTTTCGCGAAACCACAGAATACGTTTTACGGTACGGGTGGTCGATCTTCGTGAATGCTGTGTTCACTGCATCGCGATCAGTAGGGCGGCCGACACGGCTTCCTAAGGATAAAGGATAAATGCCTATAGGGGTCTCCCAATATACGCGACGGTACGCGGGAGCACAAGTCCGTATTAGTGCCACCGACTCTCAGGAGGAATCACCCACCTTCGTAGAGATCGACAGTCACTATGTTTAACGACGCCGGAACACGTCTCTACCTAGACCTCTAGATGTTTGCGTTATGTTACAAAGCGTTGTTATGTAAATTGGATTTATTTTAATGTTGATCTTGCTTAGTAGTTTGCCTTTAAGGATCACCACGAGATGTATATATACAACTTCCTACATGCAATCTAAGATGAGAAGCAAAACTTTTCGATCTTTCAACTTTGAAAACCTTAATCTACTGAGGGAAAAGAGGATATCAACTTTTCTCACAGATCATAGAACACACACTAAAATGCAAATTTTCCTAAATCGTCAAGCACACAGTCAAATGCAAAATGCACAATGCAGATATTTCTTTTCGTTATCCTTAATGTTGATGTAAGACAAAAAGGAAACTGTTGTATAACTTTGAATCTAATTTCGAGCGAAAGTAAACAAGCTTGTCCAAAATCAAAAGACACCTTAAGATCGACTTGTTTAGACACTGGAAATGTATAGATTCAAACCACAAAATGGAAAACAAACAAACTCAAACAGCCATGAACAGTAACAAAACTAGCTCTTAAGATCACAACGACACTTATACAGTTCAGGATCTAAGAGGCCACAGCTATACTGGTTTGCTTTTCACAATGGGAAACTGTAACTGAGACAAGAAATACTAAAAGAACAATCACAGTTTCATCACACAACTGAGGCGGAATAATGTCAAGGAAATTTGGTTTACAGCAAGTACAATGACAAGCAATCAGCAGCAAAATAACAGTGAAAACAGGGCTAAGACACAGTGGGAAACCTCAGGAAGACATAGCCTAACTGGATCAGCGCAGGCTCTGGTCTGTCAAATTGACTCTCAGCGCAGTTCCCGAAGGGAGTACCTGCGCTGGAATGCAGACTGCCTGTGGACAGCCTGCACTGAGACACGAGAGTTGCGTTTACAAGGATTTCCGGGTCATAAAAAGCTCAAAAATTCACTGTTTTTGCTGAAATAAAAAGCTATAGGTCAAGTACAAGCTAAGGGATGATCAAGAGGATGAAAAGCTATCACAAAGAGTACAAGAGTCTTTTGTAGATCAGCTCTTCAAATCATGAATCTGCTCAAAAATGAGCAAGAGTAGCAGCCCCTCTACTTCGCTTTTGATATAGTCAAAAGCTTTTCGATTCGGTACTCTTTGGTTCAGGAAATGAATAGCAAAGATACTACAAACACCAACAAGATACTAGGCTCCCCAGCGGAGTCGCCAGTTTGTTGTGGGGAAAAGTATCCGACTCGGATGACCCTATCCCTACTCTAAGGGTGACAGTCCTTAGCAACAACTGAAAGTAAAGCTTTGATATTTTCCTTTATGAAAGTACAGAGAAGGAAGAAAAGATTGACCAACCGGTGTCTTTCGCTTTTGTCGATCCTATCCTCTCTCTTTGTCTCTTGTTCCCAGCTCCTTGCTCCCTTTGCCGGTCCAGCTACACAAAGATCCTGCACAAACAAGAGAAGGAAAACTACAAGAAACATGTACTCATAACTGATGCATGGATTAGAGTGAATCAGATATACAAGTAAATACAATACATCAATGCAATACAAGTATATAGGAGAACATTCAAAGCTTTATTGATAGAAGTAAAAGGGTTCTGAGAAGGTTACAACCATTAATGGCTCCAATCCAGTAGCACCTCCTCAGCAGCAAGAAATCTCCTCTTCCCCTCTATAAAAGCAATCACCCAATAGCTCTAACTGTAAACCAACAGCACTTCCTTTCTTTGCACAAAATTCCAGCCTCTTTAGACCTCATAGAAGAGCTCTATATAGGATAGAAGAAGAAAGGATGAGTCAGCTTGAGACTGACATAAAGCTGCCTTGTGTCCTCTCCCTCTTCAGTTAAACTTCAGTTCTTGAGTCCACTTGGAGATCCTTGCTTACACATGGAGATCAAGTACCTCTTACTCATCACAGGGCGAATCCCTTGAACCAAGTGTCAGTTTGGAAGCTTCCTGGGCAATTGACACCTTGCAGAATGACTGTGCCACTTGGCCAATCTTGCCCAACGCAGGTAGCCTTCATTAGATTTGACTTTCAGCGCAGGTACAAGGAGGAGCAGTTGCATTCCAGCGCAGATGCTCAGTGGAGCAGCTGACATGATCCAAAAATAGCCTGTTTTTGAGTGTTTTCAGGTGGAGAACTGATGGGAAGTGCTGTGGTTTGCTGACCTTGTTCTTCTAGGGGTAAGAACAACATGTTTAGGGACTTTGGATCCCTGTAATTATCGACATTTCATGCTCCATGCTGCGAGGCACAAAAATGTCTATAACACACTGGTCCTGTATGCTCCATATGTCAACCAGCCACTGTAAGAAATCCACCCGGGCCCTCATGCCAGGTATGGCCCAGAATTTGTACAAGCCGCAGGCCTTCAATGCATCGATCGAAGGTTGGTGGTTCAACGCGGCTAGATCCACTTCCTCATGCTCTCGTTCACGCCAATCTAGCATTATGTACTCTCTACATCAAGTAAAAAGATAAATTAGAATGCTAGAAATTAATTTTTTTGGGCCAAATTTGAGAATTTTTGGGTTAAAAACCCTTGCGGCAAGGAACGCACCCTCTGGGTTAGACACAGTGCATGGGTCCGCACCTTGCCTACATGGAAGGTGCGGACCCCTGACTTTTTCCCCACTAATAAAAAGTTGGGGTCCGTGGGCTGGCAGTGTTACACCTCCGGGCCCCCGCGCGCGGGTTTTAAGCCTAGAAACCCTCCAAAAAATGAAATAAAAACCCAAAACAAAAAATGAAATGGTTTAAAATGAAGAGTGGGATGATGTGGATTACCTGGAGAAGACGGAGTTCGATTCCGACGGTTGGATTTTCCGCAATCTTCACGGGAAGTTTTCTGAACAAAAGCACTATTTTCTCACCCAAAACTCAAACGGTAAAAATGAATTGACGAAAGCCCTTTTTATAATTTTTTGGAGTAAATAAATTGCAAAGTTGTTTATGTGTCACTTTGGAAAGGTGATTTTGCATCATTTTTATTCATTTCAAACAGGTATGAGTAATTTTAGCGTTTTGTTCAGGATAACGAATTATTCAGGCAAAATCTATCATTTTCGACGAAAAACATTTAGAGTCACCTTTAAGCTCTTTTCTGACTCCTGAAACATGAAAAGGTTGCCGAGTTTTTCTTTTAAACTCATTAAAACGGAACTAAAATACAGTCCACTTACAGCTCTTTTCTGACCGTAAAAACATGAAAAGATTGTCGGATTTTTGTCGTTTCAAATTCGATACTGGTTCTAAAACGACGTGTCGTTGATCACTTTTTTACTTTTTCGGATCAGGGGCACTAATTACAAAAAGTACTCCTTGGTTGTAAAGATCAAGCGGTTCTCTCAAGTATTATTTTATACTTTTTCGGGCTTGGGAGACACAAATTTACGAAAAAGGTCAACCCTGGAGTCTTCTTAAGTTTTTCAGACTCTCTAAAATTGAAAAACTCTGAGTTTCTCCTATACTGGACTCGTTAAAATTTCACATTAAAGGACCTGTTCAATTAAAAACAAGAACGAACCACTCCTTCTTAAGGTTCGAATTTAAACTAAGTTGGACTCATCCGAAGGATGAGCTTATAATCAAGAAAATGTTATCCTCCTCAAGCTTGTCAAAAATAAAGAGGTACTTGCGAGAAATGGTGGGGGAAAAGAGAGAAAAATGAGCCTGTTTGTCATACTTTGTAACCACTCTTGAACACGACACTTTTATTCACCTGGGTTGGGAAATCCTTTGCCTAACAGTTGATCAAACCACATTGAAAGTCTTCAGCCGGTTTCTGGGTATTAACTTTGGGTCAATTGTCACCAAGCCATCTGTTGTGTCATTATGTGTTCAAGAGGTCACTACCAATAAGCCATTCATCTGCAAAATATCTATCATCCATCTTGACCATCCCTGAGTCAGTCCTTGCAACTAAAATTCTTCAACTTGATCTATGATTTCGTGTTGTAGCCTTGCCTGCGACGGATCGCTTTCTATCAACTTCAGCTCATTATCTAGAAAGATGATCTAGAAATCGTCAGTACCTTGGGATCTGCATGCCTCAATGGCAGGTTTCTCGCCTTTGACAACAGTTTGCATCATTGACCTTCGATCAAAGGATTCCATGACATGTTCGACATCAACACATTTATTCACATCTCATGGATTGTACTAGGTACTTTGAGAGCCATTGACATCACTAGTGGTTTCTCTCACACTTGTTAACAGTTTACATCATTGACTGGTAATCAAGTGGTTTCTACCATGTTCGACATCAACACATTCATTCGCATGGATAGAATCGTACTGTTTCGGGAAGTAGAAATGAAGACCCTGGATCTAGTTTCCACAATCCAGGCTGCGAGGAATTTTGTATTCATTATATAATGGACTATTCATAAATAGATGGCTGCGTCCATACTGTGTCCACATGAGTCTATACTTGTGATGTATTACAAGATCATTCCTGTATCAGAGTAGTAGTTAGTTTTCTAAGTCAGTTTTGATCTGAGTATGGGAATGCCTACCTCAGTGATGATATGATCTCATATATATATCTTGCATTGAATGTTTTTACAGGTTCCAACCGGGCTCTCCACAAGATGATCCTCGAAATGATAAAGTACTTCACTCTTCCTAAATGATAAATGAAATCCTCATCTACTACAGACTTCGCACTTTAGGGGGCAATCTGTTACACAAAAATATCGTCACCATGATTATTTGCAGTCAGTATGGGTCTATCATCACTTGTACTATCCTCCTAAGCAAGTCTCAGACCTCAGCTCTTCAAGTCAAGCTTTGAAATTGAGAGAAAGACATTGAAAATTAATAAAACTCTGGTTCCGCACTTTCTCTCACTGTTACCTGTGGTCCCGCACCTTCTGTTTACAAAAAATGCGGACCTGCCCGCTCTGTCCCTAAAGGTGTGGATGCGGACCCCTGTGAAAGTCAAAAAGGCGCAAGTTTATTCTAAAAAACTCACTTTGGGTTAATTCTAGATGATTCTAGAAGGAATTTTGACATGGATTAGCCGTTCTTAGGTGGTTCATGCATCCCAAAATAGAAGGAGCTAATCCCTTGATGAGAGGAGATATTCCTTTGAAGGAGGGCTTTATCCCTTTGAAGGAGGACCTAGTAACTTCCCTCCATTGCACTATAAATTCAGGAATTGGGCTAGTTGCTAAGGAGGTTAGAAGCTGAACATTTTTTAGGGTAAATGCTAGTGAAATTAAGACTTCCTAGTTAAGCTTGAGAGGAGAGATCACATGCCTTTTTGGCTTCATTGGGAAGAGAGTGAAACTTGTCAAAGTAGAGGAGACTTCTTGCTAGACCCTGGGAGGAGCTTGTACAGCGTCAAGGCATAGGTTGTAAAGTTCTTCTTGATTTGAATTAATACAATCAAACTCATTTTTCTCAACAAATTGTCTCATGTCATTTGTTTCATGAATTCCTTGACTTTCATGTTAAATATGTTTTATGATATTGGCTTTTTAGGTGCTATTTGATTTGTTTGCTTGTTTTTGTTTGCAGATTCGCGACAAGGGAGCTCATTTGGATCGAAGGAGAGAGGCTTCCACAAACTTGCGTTGGACCTAAGGTAGGCCTAAAACACTTGTTTGCCTTTGTTTATAAATGCATATTTAGAGAAAGATAGTGTGTGATTGGTTTGCTTATCATTAGGTCTTCTTTAGATTCTAGGAAGGTCTATCTTGTCCGCAAGATCGACTTATTCCGTGTGACATTACAGAAAGGAGGATTCTTTACAAGGACTTATCTGTTCTCCAAGTGGTCCACCACAATATTATAGAAAAGAGGATTCTCCTCCCAACCTAAGAGAACCAGACTCACAACTGGTACTCCCCCGAGCCAAATATGTGCTCAAAACAACGAGACTTACTTGTCTTCATGTTTTCCTCAAATCTAGTTTTCCTCTTCATGTCGTGTAGACTCTACAAAACCAAAATAGCAATGCCCCCCTTTCCTCTCTTTTTGCCTCAGGTTCCTAATACCATTTTGGTCTCCCAGGTTCCCAATACCCTTTTGGCCTCCTAGGTTTCTTTTTTTTCCCTGGAGAGAGGAATTAGGCAACTAATTGAGAAGAGTCGGGCAGCGAATTGCCAACCCTTAACTATCTTAACTGTTTGAGCACCAGAATCTTGTCTCTCATTTATTTATTTATATACATAACAATCATAATTTCCAATGAGTCTTTTACTGTAGTAAAAATAAAATTGCTATGAATTATCCACATAACTAAGTGATATTACATATGGCAAGGACCGGAAGTGTTTCAAGAAGAAATATATATATATTACAACAATGAACATGGCATACTAGATGATGGATCAACATGAATAAAAAATAAAATCATGGATAAATGAAAGAATGTGTTAGTCCACAGTATAATGACAGAAACATCCTACACACACAGCAACAGTAATTAATTACTAATGTTTAATGTTAAATAACCTGATATTAAATAACCTTGATCGATAGATTAAAAGACTAGCGAGAACGACACTGAACATCGCAGTGGCGCGGAGGCTAGCAGACGTTGCAGGTTTTCGGAAGGTATGTTCTCTCCTCCATCTAAACTCGAAATATGTAATGTTGGCAACTAACATAACCGTAACTAACCATAACTCACCCTAACCAACAAACATTCGCATCAGACATTTGATAATATTTCAATCGTCCAACACACAAGATTGAAGGTCTCAAAAGGTGCAAAGTGGCAACTGGGAAAGTTGTTTTCAAAGGGAAATGCCTTACATCGTAATAAAAAATATTCTTTAAAACAAAATTGAATTCGCATCGGATGGCTGATAATATTTCAATCGTCTAACACACAAGATCGAAGGTCTCAAAAGGTGCAAAGTGGCAACTGGGCAAGTTGTTTTCAAAGGGAAACGCCTTACGGCGTAATTAACTTAACAACCATAAATCATGGTAAAGTGTTATTTGATTGTTGAACAAGTGTTACATAGTAGCTAGTTCAAATATATTTAAATTAAAGTAAAAAGATTGAATTCAAATTATTGTCGAGGTTTTATTAATTGGAAAATTGAGGTATGTTGTTAATTGTAATTTTGCATTGTGGTTGTGGAGAATCCAATCCAGCCCAACTTGATCCAGGTGGATGTTGGTGGCCACCAAACTATCCCATTTGGACCCCCACAACTGTCTCTTTCAGCTTTTCAGTGTCCTTAATTGTAGCACAACTTACTATTTTAAGCAGTTTTTTCGGGCCCTGAACTTCCTGAGCCGTTTTGATGCCCTAAACGAAGTTTTTTGGGAAAACTGGGATCAACATGGGTCCATGGACCAAAGTTTCTCTTCCCAAAGCTGTAGTTCTCGGATAGATCTTTCTAATAAGATATTTGGCACGTCAAACGAAGATCATATGCCAAAGTTATGACCACGGGAAATTGATGTACCAATTTACCCAAACGGGGCCCATAGTTTGGCGTTTCATCTTCTAGGGTTAGGTTTTTGGATGTTTAGGGATTTCCATTGTTTTTCAACAATAAAGAGGCCTTCGAGCCTCATTGTAAGATAGTTCAGAGGCATGTAGCCACATCGCTTCTCAGAGATAAGCTACCATCGCCCTAGCTGCTTATTTCCATTTTCTGTTTGTAAGCATATCTCATTATTTTACATTAATGAAATGAAGTATTATTTCCGCTGCATCTTTGTGTTTATGGTTATCTCTTTAATTTGTTGCGTTCCTATTTAAATCTGGATCAATGGTATCAGAGCGGTCTGTTTTTTCTTTGTTTTTTTTGCATGTCCCCAACGAGGTTGGGATATAAGGAGTTAGGGCTTGAGCCAGTTGAACCTTTACAAGACTAGCCTCGCAAATCTCGACGGCCTCCCATGGTAGATGAGAAGAAAGACGAGGGGGTAGGTGATCCTATCAAAATCTTGCTCGAAGAAGCCCTCGAGTGACAAAGGAATGCTATGATGGACAGCTTTGCCTAGATCCAGTGGCAGATAGACGTAGATGTTGTAGATAAATGGTTAAATCTGCTAGAGGGTTATTTTTTTGTTCATGAATTTTCAAGTCAAGAAAAGATTATTTTCGCTCTTCTCAAAGCAGCGTCCCACATCAAGGACTGGTGGGAAACCTACTGCAAGTAGAAGGATGAAAATAAGGGATCACTGTTTTCAACCACACCCACTTGGGATTCATTCCAGGATGTCGTTAAGGAGCAGTACTACCCTGTCAAAAGCTATGAGGACAAATACATCAGATGGACCACATTGCTGCAGGGGCGGGACCAAGATGTGCCAGAGTTCACAAACATTTTTCATACCCTTTTCACACAGTTGGGTATCGAGGACTCTAAGCTGCATTTGGTACTCAAATATCGCGGCTGCCTACACAGATACATCCAGGAAGAGATGGGGTTCCTGAACATCTCCTCGCTCGGCACGGCATACCAATATGCTATCAAAATCGAGAAAAAGTTCAAACAGAAAAAGCGAGACTTTGGATCTGCAAATTCGAAGCCTAAAGGACAAAGCCAAGGCGGGGTGACCCAAGACAACCTGTCAAAGCCGCAAGAAAAGAGCAACACCACAAAGCCGAAGAAGGACACAGGAAAGTGGTGTGATTTCCACAAGAGCCCCACTCACAACACAAGTGAGTGTCGGACCAAGCAGTCGTTGGTGGCGGAGTTGAAGGCTTCCGATTCAGATGCATGTTCTGACCTTGAGTCAGAACCCAGCAAGGGGAATGGCAAAAGGAAGCAGATCATTGATGCGGAGCCCAACATCATTGTTGGCACCGCCAAGATCTAGAAGAATGAATCCGAAGATCCAGAGGAGGGGGAGCGTCTTTTCCACTCACATATGTGGGTGAAGGGTTCGCCGCTACAATTCATTGTCGATAGTGGCAGCCAAAAGAACCTCATTTCAGCAGAGATCGTGAAGCGGTTGGGCCTACCGACTACACCACACCCACAGCCATACAGTATTGGGTGGCTTCATGAAGGACGAGATCTCAAAGTTTGCCAGTAGTTCCGCCTTCCCTACAGCATCAAGCCCTTCACAAACGAGGCATTGTGTGATGTTACACCTCTGAATGTTTGTGATGTATTATTAGGCCATCCATACTTGTGGATGTGACATGCTATGTATGAGTCAAGGCCTCGCGCTGTCATTATTTCTTTGGGTGATTCATTATACAAGATACCGGAGGTAGCCCCACCTACCACCAACTCTTTGATCACTGCTAAGAAAGGCAACAAGCTCATCTCCCAGACTAGGAAATTCATCTTGTCTGGTTCGCTCCTAAAGTAAGGGGAAGATCGTTGCCACATCCATGACCCTTGCAAAGGGTTCCTCCATGCAGCAACAGCAGCAAAGGAATACGGTCATGACAGAACACAGGAACAATTTCTCCTCACCTACAGGGGTACCACACAAGTTTCAGGTGGGCAATAAAGTCTGGTTACATCTGCAGAAAGAATGCCTTACAAGAGCCCATCAAAAGCTCCGACCACACCAACATGGTCCTTACACCATTACCAAGGTTGTGGGAAATAATGCTTTGGAGCACAACATTCCTCTATTCCTTCGCTTGCACTGAGTGTTCAGCGTGGACCGTCACCGACCCTGCTTCCCACCATTACTAGACACATTAGAGATTGCAGAACAGCTCACTAGAGACCTAACTCAACAGAAGCTTCCTCATCTCAGGGAGAAACTCAACGCAATGGGGACCATTACTTCCTAAGGGGGGAGGAATGATCCAGGGGGATGTTGGTGGCCACCCATCTATCCCATTTAGACCCCCACAACTATCTCTTTTAGCTTTTCAGTTTCCTTATTTGTAGCACAAATTATTTTTTTAAGAATTTTTTTTGGGTCCTGAACTTCTGGAGCCGTTTTGAGGCCCTAAACAACATTTTTTGGGAAAACTGGGACCCATGTTGCTCTTCCCAAAACTGTAGTTATCAGATAGATCTTTCTAACAATATATTGTGCACGTCAAACGAAGATCATATGCCAAAGTTACAACCTCGGGAAGTTGATGTACCAATTTACCCAAACGGGGCCCACAGTTTGGCGTTTCATCTTCTAGGGTTAGGTTTTTGGATATTTAGGGCTTTCCATTGTTTCTCAACAATAAAGAGGCCTTCAAACCTCATTGTAAGACAGTTTAGAGGCATGTAGCCACCACATCTCTTCTCAGAGATAAACTACCATCGCCCTAGCTATTTATTTCCATCTTTTGTTTGTAAGCATATCTCAGTATTTTACATTAATGAAATGAAGTATTATTTCCGCTGCATCTTTGTGTTTATGGTTATCTCTGTAATTTGCTGCATTCCTGTTTAAATCCGGATGACAACTACATAATAATGACTTGATAATGTTTTTGTTGAGAAGATTGCCTTGAAGGTTTTACTCCTAATTATTAAAGTTTTGAAGAAAACATAAATAATGGTGGGTAGTAACAACCCCTGGTAAATGTATTTATTTACATCTTGCTTCTATCCATTTTTTATGCAAATACTTGCTTAAATTATGGTGGGTAGTAATTGATGGTAAACATGTTATTTAAGTCAATATGAACTATTTTCACGAATTTTAATTTTTGGTGGTTCTATGAAGCTTAAGAAGGAGAAATCTAAAATCATCTATGGCATAAATATTATAACTGTATAAATAATTATGGAAAAAGAAGAAGAGACATAACATTGTGTTGTATAAAAATTACAATAACAATTATTACATAATAAGACTTGAAACAATCATATGGTAAATAAATAATTTTAAATATTTATAAAAATAATAAAATTCAATTCATAATATTAAACTATACAAAACTACAAAAACTTTGGATCAAAAATCAAAATAATACCTCACTATTTAAAAAAAATCCAATAGATAATACCATGCCTTACTAGATATAAAAATAATACCTCACTATTTACAAGTAAAGTAAAGTAAAATAAAATAAAAATTTAATAATTAAAATAAAATCAAAATAAAATAGCCAATTTGTTGTTTTTGAGCTTTAGGGTTTGAGAACCCATGGATTTGCAATAGTGGAAAAGGAGCATAATAGAGCATTGATAACATAGTTCCATAATGTAGTGCGATGTTGCATAAAAAAATATGGCCATACCACTCTTCCATTTAGCCCCAACTGCATCTTCATAACTCATCATCAAAAAAGGTACATCCAAAGGAGGACTATTGAATGGTTGTTTGAAGGGGGACTATTGAAAGGATTGGCATAATTTTTCTTATAACGTTTTGGTTTAACCATAGCTTCGACTGATTCTTGCTCGGAGAAGCGGGAGCCTTCGCCAATACATTTTTTTGGAAACAGGTTGGTGACATTGTCGCCATGAAGCTCATCAGGTAATCAGTTTTTCCTTTCAAATCTTCCCCGTTTTTAAAGTTCTAAACATGAAAAACATCCCCAAAAATTTGAATTTGCATAGTCTAGACTGCATATAACAAGGGTTTTGATGAATGTCCTGAAGTTGAAGAAACTCAGCCTCATTCATGGATCAGCTAAATATAAGTTCAAGTGCAAGTTAGTCCCCAGGAATGTTGTCTCAAAATTTCGTTAGATAGCTGCAAAATCAGTTCCAAACCTCAGATTTAGGCTTCAGAATATGCCTCAGCCACAGCCAAATTATACGATGAATATTTGCAACAAAATTTCTCAAAAATTCCCATTCCACAAGGGTCGAGTTAGCTCAACATTCTAGCCACAAAAAGTAGTCAAAATTACAAAAATTGCGTCCAAGAATTTTGCCTACGGTATTAGTGATTAAGCTGAGAATTACCCCCCGCATTACCTCCGAATATGCCTCAGGAGATGTGCCACAGGGAGGCCGGAATAGGACCTTAGGGCTTATGTGTTTGTTACAGGAGTATAGCCTTAGAGCTGTGCGAATATGCCCACGAAGTGCCTCGGAGAATACACTCAGATCTACCTCAAAAAATGTGGAGTGGCCTGAGAAGGTGCTCAATTCCCCAACGAAAAACCATAAACAAAAGATATACACATTAAGCCCAAAAACCTTCTTCAATCTTGACCTCCTCTTTAGCTTGGCGTGACTACACAAGGGCGCACACAATTGAAGAGATGTATCAATTAAGTGCATACAAGATGGTTTAATTGGAGGGTAGACGATCCCTATTTATAGAGGCTAAAGAGCTTTCTAGAGATGCAAGCTAACCAGTTCAAGAGGTTATGGAGTCAACCCTCCATAACTGATTTGAAATCTAAATTAAATTGATTTTGGAGCCAAAAATCAATTTCCATTTAGGCTGATTTTAGGAGATAGAAAATGTTATTTTAATTTGATATTTGGAGCTGATTTGGGGCTCATTAATCCTTATAGATGGACAAGTAAATCTATACAGACAATAATAGACAACATTATTTCAACATTGCCCAATCACCAAGCTGACTTCAATATCTATTTGGGGCTCCTTGAACACACATTTGGGGCACAAACTTTGATCTGACATATCTCCTCAACCGCGAGGAGTTGTAAGGTGTGACACCTACTAATAGAAGCAACAAGATGAGGACCATCAAATGAAGATGATCATGAGCCAAAAAACCCTGATCTTCCTTGTCATTTTGTCATTGAAAGTGGGTTTTTTCTGCTGCTGCTTGGGTTGGCATCAATGACGACCAATTTTCAACATATTATGTAATACTTTGCTGATTATTATTTGTGAACTATGTATTTTTTTACCATCATGGAATCATGCATTCCACATTGTTAGATTAAACATAGAAAATAGTTCACTCGTTTGTGTCTCTTTGTAATGTATCTCTTGAAGTTTTATAAGAATTATATAATTCTATATGTAGAATGAATTTTATTGATGAAGGTCACTGTTTGCAACAGTTTACATTTGAGATCCTTTGACAGAGAATAATGAAAAAAGAGATTAATCGAAGGCTATGCATGTACCATTAAAAAATGAGGTAGAAATTTCTAATTCTAAAGAAAATCTTTTCACATGCAGATAAATCATAAGAGTCAGATTTGGAGGTATTATGTTTGAATTTCAAGGTTGAAGCAAAAGTTTCGATTCTTTCATAAAATAAAATAGCACCTTCACAAAATCAGCCTATCAAGAGTCTTAACAAAGGGCCTAGTGGAAAACGCTTTGTGGTATGTGTGATCATCCTTCTTTATGGTTATATTTTCAAAGACATGTTAAATTAGTTATGTTTTGAAATTTAACTTGATATATTGGTATCCACCAGATGGTTTCTTCGATTCATTTTCAAATGTGTCTGGGAATTTAGATGAAGACAACTTTATTATTCACATAGTTATTCCTAATTTCAACATTGGGTCAATCGAAGTAGGTGTCATATAAGGGCTAGGAAGTAAACGACAAGTTTATAGAGGAAATTAATGGTCACTTTATTTTGAAGTTATGTAAATGTTGTTGAAGTGTATAATCCATGGAGTGCAAAAGAGGTATTAACAGTCAAAACTGTGTGGTTAAAAGATAACAATGATAACTAGGGAAGGTGTCAATTACACCTTCCATAGTCCCTCTGGACTTTGGCCTAGTTCTTGCAAGCATTAGGGGGAGAATCCCTGTGCAATCCAGAGATGAAATATAAACCTGGGAGACAACATACTCTTCCAATCTGTAAGAATAACTATGCTCTAGTATACAAATCAGACCTGAAATCCATGTGAAATACATTCGGACAGCAAGCTATGATGCAGATTTACAAGTAAACGGTTAATTGTAACTTAACTGTGCAAATTTACTCTAAACACAGAAAATGCTTCAAATCTTGTCTTGTGCAAATCTGTCTACAAAAGAACAAAAAATAGCAAGCTTGAAGTCCAGAAATTAATATTTGTGACTGTCGGGACTTAATTTTTGTAGGCAATGGACTAGAAAATCAATTAGGCAGAAGTAATTCCCAATTTCAATTGACTGAAAAAAAATCAAGTATGAAAACATATCAAAGAGCTGAGGTTTAGCTGCCAAATAACATGGTATGTTTATTCAAAAAACTGCAAGTACTATGAAGTCTAGAGATATTAGCTTCAACTTCAAATCACTCCAGGGGATGTCAAGTTGCTTCCAAACTATCTTTTGTTTACCAAGACCTCTACTATTAAAGGTCTCTCACAATTTTTTTATTTTCAAGTATATAGAAGTTAGCAAGTCATGGTAGGAAGTGTTATGGTCAAAATAAGATATAGCAGTATATAGATGGCATCATTCTAGAAGCATGGAAGGATAAGCCGGAGTAGCAGTTATGTGGTTGAAGCAAGTCATCTAGAAAGAATAGGAAGATAAGAGTTTGTCACACTTCATCATCATTAGAAAGTAGCATTTGCAGAATAAGGAAGATCCTCCGTTGGAATCTTTGTTAAAAGGTTGATCACTACTTGAAGAAGCGCCACATAGATATTCTACATTTGACCTAGTGTGGGATCCACAGTTTAGAAGGATGAAGGTATGTTGAAGCATTTTTCATCTTTAAGCAAAGAAAAGGGAAGCTGCTGAAAAAGCCTGGATGATCACATGAAGGAAGATGTTTCTATATATTTGTTAAATTTGATAGATGGATAAAGCCATGTCATCACTTAATTGTAGATAGAATGGTTAGAATGCTCTATCTAATGAGCATGATTGAAGAAGAAGGGATTCTTCCTTATGAATGATACATGAAGGCATAAATACAATATGCCTTGAACTCTTCTATATGATGACATGATGGAATCAACATTACATGATCTCATGAAGAATATGAGGTGGTTGACAACCATTGTTCCTATGATGAAGGAACTATGTATTGAGATCCTGAGGAAGCAGTGTATGATGAAGCTGGAAAAAATAGTTAGTAAAGATGTACCTATAGTCACTTGAGATAAAATGAATAATCGACATCCGAAAACAACTAGAAGGATTAGCTATGAAAGCTCCATGGAGAAGGTATGAAGACCCTGATATGTAAGAAGAAGAAGGAGGACCTTGGTAGTGAATGTATTGGAGATGGATTCATACAATATGTAGGATGTTGATGTTGCAAAAGTTGATATTATAATGAAAATCCATCATGAAAAGGTAATTTTTTATTTCATGCTCATTTTTAATATTTGAAAGAAAGCCTCTGGTTGGGTTGGAATAGGGCTACCGAAAGAGGGTTGTAGAAATTCACCTACAACTATTACACATAATATTGATAATATTGATGGATGATTTTGAAAGGAAACAGATCAAACCCCGCCAAAAAACCCCAAAACACATGCCAATACGAACTTGCTATTTTCGACATATGAAAAATGGCAACACTACGTTTTTCCACCGTTTAAGTGCCGTTTTGTACCAGAATCTGTTTTGGATTTAGAGAACGACGTTTCCAACCCTCTACCTAGGCATTTCCAACAACTTAGATGTTAAAACCCTAATCCCACTGTCAAAAAAAACTTTAAACATCGACTTCCCCGACTTTTCTGATGCGTTCCCGGTGACCCAATAGCGTGATTCGTTTCCGGAAATATGGATACAGATCACGATTTTATTGGATCCATAATCAGATTTCCGGAAACGGATCAAACCTTGCCAAAAAACCCCAAAACGCATGCCAAGACGGACTTGTTGTTTCTGACATATGCAAAATGGTAGCACTATGTTTTTCCACTATTTCAGTGTCATTTTGTACCAGAATCCATTTTGGATTTGGAGAACGACGTTTCCAGCCCTCTACTTAGGTGTTTCCGACAACTTAGATGTGTGCACCATAATTCGATTCCCATGCCAAATCTTTGCCAACACCCTACAGGTCAATGATTGCATAGACCATGTACACAGGTTGCTCTTCATTCATCAGACTCATCACATCGCACTAGTAATTATTGTTGTTTACATTCACTCACGAGTTGCTCACAACTTTCAGGTAGCCTTAATTATAGCACATAGTACATGGCTGAGATGAGCATAGTTCAAGTGCTTATTGAGGTTCGAACATCATTAATATATCTATCTATTCTATGCTGAAGATGTCTTAGGTATAGGCCCAAAGTACTCCATGGATTAGTGATACCTTAGATTCACATGAAACCATGATTACTAAAATGAATCCCTTCCTTCAAAATTTATTCCTTCTTCCAAAATCACACAGGGCTGCAAGCACGAGTTATAGGCCAGGATTCAACCTGTTCAGATTAATTCAGAAGAGGGCCAAAACTATATTATATGAAACCTCAAACAAGGATATGTTTGTGCCCAAAAATGTGACTGTATTAGCTGGTGAAACCCTCAAGAGACAATAAACATTTTCACCTGTGAACAAAGCTGCAAAAAATTGAATTTTGGTCACAGAAACCCTCTTCAATTTTCCCAATGAAAAGCCCCAAAAGATATAAACATTATACCATCTCCCAAACTTCGACCTGTCTCACAACCGCAGTTAGAAGATTGAATGCCTCAAATCACAATATTTCAGAGTATGATTAGAGCGAGCTTACACCGATGCAAATTCACCTGCGAAATAGACCTTGATATATTCCAACGAATCCGAAAACCACAAATCATAATCATAGGCCATAAACTCTCAGCGTAAGCCTTCATTGAATGATCTTCAATGCACCTTAGGGCCAAAGGGAATTTCAGAGCTGGATCATTCAATAAATATCCATTGAATGCATGCCTTGGAGGTGAGATGTGGTGCCTTTATATAGTTTTGGAGGACACCATATGAGAGCTAGCCAACTCGATAAATTTTTAGGAGGGAAGGCCAATAAATTCAAATTGGAATTTGAATTTTAGAATGGAGCCAAAACATTGGTCCAAAAATTAAAATCATTTAATGTAATTAGTTCTCCAATCATGATTTGAAAATTATTCTACGCCCATGAATAATTCCTTCAATAATTAATCCTTTAATTATGATAAATTTCTTCTAAGCCCATGAACAAATGATAAGTTGCCATGTCACCCATTTATTGGGGTTTTTGACCACGAGGTGGGTGCTTCATATTCAAACAAAGATATCTCTCAAACCGTGAGGGCTCTTGTGGCGTGGCATATACCTCTGGAATCGGCTCGACGAGGAGCATCCAATGATGGTGATCTTAGGAGCAATCCGACTAATCTTTGTCCTCAAAAAGTGAAACAAGTGCGGGGATTTTGTTAATTTGGTAGCTTAGGGACAAATTCCCTCTTTTGGACAACCTTCCTCATCTAGAGAAGACCCTCTTTGTCCTTGGAAGAATTTAATTTGGTCAAGGAAAAATATATTTTTAATGTGAAAACCCACACGTGCACAAAATTATAGGTCGGCTTTAAAGACAAATTGGGTCTCCAAAGAAGCATATAAATACAAGTCAAGGCATCATCATTTGGACACACATCTCACACATCTTCTTCTATTGGAGGCTCGTACAAGTCTGAAATTGCAGGTCTTCATTCACATGTGTGAGGAGGAGAGAGAATTTCAGGAGGGCTGAAAATCTGTCTTTGACCAGCGATGGCTTTTTGATGTTTGGGCTTACTTTGACTTGGTTTGACTTCTGATTTGGATTTGTTCTTGGAGGCTGCATTCTTTGGCACAAATATCGAGGATTTCTGGGCAGGATGACTTCCTTTGACCGCAGATTTTCTCTCTGTAGACCAGGTTTGACTAAGTTGTTTGGGGTTGCTTTGACTTGATTTTGACCAGCAAAGGAGACCAAATATTTTTCCCTTTGAATGAGCTCTTTTGGAGAAGTTTGACCACTGATTTCAGGATTGGTTAGGGCATCTTTGACTGCTGTTGACTTTGACTAGATTTGACCATATTTGACTTTTGGGATCATCTCTTGGATTTTGGATATTGGTTTGTTGGAAAGTCAAAGCTGTTGACCTTTGACTCTTGGTTGGTGAATTGGATCATTGTAATCTCTCTGCCGAACATTTTATGACAATCTAATAAGAAGAAGAATTTGAAAGGGTTTTCCCCCTTGTGGGGTTTTCCCGTGGTCTTTGACCAAATCTTGTGTCTCCTATTGGTCTTGATTTTCCTCTGTTGTACATTGTATTTATTGTTGTATCTACAATTGCTATTTGTAACTGGAAGATTGAAATTGATTTGAAAGTAATTGCTAATTGAAGAAAAGAATTGGGCTAAAGTGATTGTAACAACGTAGAACAATAGAAAATTGACAACTTCTAGGGTTTTCTAGGGCTTCTTCCTTTGGAGCTTTCAACAGATGTAACCCAAACAAATATTAAGAGCGTTCAATAACCGATGTTGACATTAGTGACAACACCATTCAACAACTTCGCCTAAAAATTCCTGGATTTGCTCCAAACAAACATCTTCTGTTGGGACCATTTTGATAGTTGCTTTATTTTGCTACACCACCCCATGCACCTATTTCACCTTTACTCGCCCTGCAATTGACTGGATCGTCAGGTTACCCAACAATTCTCCATGCAAAGTGCCCAAGTCTATGCTTTTTCTTATGAAACCTGCACTACCATAGAAACACTCCATCTCCCTTCCCAGATCTGAGTTACCAGAAGTGACCTTCGCCTCCTATAAGGAATTAAGTGGATCTTTAACTATAGAGTGTGGTAGTGAATCAGGGTTGCGGGGGAGCACCCCCCCCCCCCCCCCCCTACCCCTCCCCCCCACATCCATGCTCGCATCGTGCTCCAGGTGGGAGCGGCTCCGGAGCTCGCTCCTTGAAAAAAAACGATCCCTGCCTTAGTCGAAGCATTTTTTGGAGCATTGACTTTGGGAGAATTTTTTCAGATCCTCTGAAACAACGCTCCTGGTCAGTGGAAAAAAAGGCTGCGGCCAAGAGGGAGGGAAACGCCGGCAGTGGAGAGGAGAGAGTTAAAGGGGAGAGGAAAGAGGAAAGGGAGGGGAAGGGAGGGAAAGGGGAGGGGGGAAAATAAATATACCCTCTCCCTTCCCATTATTCACTTCATCCATTGAGAGCTTGAGCAAGAGAGTTTGGAGCAAGAGAGAGTTTGAAGCTTGGAGAGAGGTGCTTGGTGAGAGAGGAGCTTGGTGAGAGGGGAGATTAAGGAGCTTGGGATTGAAGGCCAAAGAGGTAGGATCTACACTCTAATCTAGCAACTTTTTATTTATTTATTTATTTTTAATTTGATTTGATTTTTATTTTTATGTTCATTGCTAAATAAATAAATATTTTTTTCTCTATTTCCCATTCCCATTCCTCCATTTTTTTGCATATTCAAACTTCAAATTTCAAACATCATGGTTATATGGCTTGGAATTTTCTTCTTCTTGGTTCATTTTTTGGTTATTATGGTGTTGGAGAGTAGAATGAGGAGGGTTGAGCATGAATAAGAGGATGAAGAAGTGGGTTATATTGGATTTGATGAAAACCCCGGAGAGGAGTACCGTGGTGAGGAGGAAGAGAGTGAACATGATTCAACCCAGAAAGTTAAACAAGACCAAACCCCATTGTGGAAATATGTTTCTAGGCCTGAAGTAGGGAAAGGGGGTGGAATCACTAAATTTGATTGTCCCCATTGCAAAAAAAACTTACAAAGGTTCATACACCAATGCCAGAAGGCACCTTTGTGGGGAAAGGACATGGGATGAAGATAAATCAATAGGAATCAAAACTTGTACAAGTGTGTTAGCAATAGATAGAGCCAAATACATAAGGGAAGAGGAGGAAGCCCAATACAAATCTAAAAAATCAAAGGGTTTCTTTGAACCAAGCTCACAATCACATCAACATGCACAAAGAACTCCTTCAACATCCTCCCATAGCAGTGGATATGGAGGCATAGGGTCAACAAACGTCTCTGTAAGGCATAGAACCATATCAAATTTCCTTGATGAAGGGTGCAGGAATGATGTGGATTCAAAAGTTTACCGGTTTATCTATGCATGTGGGATACCATTCAATGTTCTTTTCTCACCTTATTGGCATGAAATGGTTTCTGCCATAAATGATGCCCCTAAAGGATACAAGAGCCCTGGGTATGACAAGGCTAGAACCGTTGGACTTGACCATGAAAAAGCAAAAATATCACATTCTTTGAGTAGAATGACAAATTCTTGGACTGAGCATGGGGTGTCCATTGTATCTGATGGATGGACAAATGTAAAAGGCAATCCATTGATAAGTGTTCTCGCTGTGTCTGTTAGTGGTGCCATCTTTCTTTCAGCATGTGATTACTCAGACAAGTTCAAGACTGGCATGCAGAACCATCACTTCAAACAATTGTACGTATTGGGCCATACAATGTCATCCAAGTCATCACTGATAATGTTGCTAATTGTAAGGCAACGTGAGAAATTATTGAGTATAAATACCCCAACATATTTTGGTCTGGGTGTTTGGTTCACACTTTGGTGATCAATTATGATAAATGTTATATATTGAATTTTGAAAGCTTGAAACTTTAAGATTGATGAATCATGAGACTCAATATGTTGTATCTTACTAACTTGTGGACGTGGTTGATGAAGATTATAACCTCTAGATGATTGTTGTTATATGGTTCAATCAATGTTTTTTTATATCTAATTCATCATTCTACGTGTTTTTGTTGACATATATTCATCAAAATATAAAAAACATATATTATATAAAAAACGCTCCCAAACCGGGAGCTTCTGAAAATGTTGCTCTCGCTCCCAAGTAACCTTTGGAGTGAATAATGATCTGTAGCTGTTCTTCTGGATGCAAAACAATTGATCGTGTGACATTCCCACTGAGCAATCCATCCATTGCATATTGCCTACCTAAGCTAAGGTATGTTGGAGATTAGATAAAGGCCTTGTTTGGCTCTACAGGATGTGACTCAACTTTGTTTTGCCTGCTTTCGTGCTTTGCACTATAGTTCCATTTTTTTGTAAATGAATTGGATCCTGACAGTCTCCCAAGCTTTTCACCTAGAGATAAACAATAATCCTAGTCCCTCACCCCTCGACTTTGGGCTAGTGAAAAATCAGTAGGGTCCTTTGAGTAATCCACTATATCCTCATGAAACTCCATTGAAACTCTGGTCTTCAACCTTCACCAATCCCTTAGAATATGCATTATATGAATCATCTTAAAATTAGCCAGCAATTTGTTAACTCTAGTGCAAAATTTGCAGTAATTCATAGTTCAAAGGGTTGCTACATTTCAAGGTATCAATCACATGTTTGGAATCACCTCAGACACGAAGTTTCCTAATTTGGACTCCTTTCTCTATTTCTAGTTAAAGTCCTTGGATAAGGCTTATGTTAAAATTGGCAACTAGGGCCAAACTCCATATGGGTCACCTTATTTATAGCAGCTGATATTTTTCTTGGATTCCTCTCTCCGAGAGGTGTAGGATTTTGATCTAAAGATCATCTGATTCCGACATGTATTTATGGAGATATGAATTTATTCATATTATTGACAATTTGTCAAGGTCAACCAACAAGCTAAACAAGCACTTTTACCCCCTAGCTCATCCTCAACATTGCATTTAAATAGAGGAGACCTCAAGCGATTTGAGGAACACATCATCTCATGATCTCTCTCTCCATTTGTTTAGGTATGTCTTCTCACAAGGAGTACATGGTGGAAAGATAGATCTAAGAAGCCCTAGCCGCAACAAGAGAAGGATCCCTATCCACAGCAGAGGAGCCTTAGCCACAGCAAAGAGAGCAAGCCCTAGCCACAACAAGGGGATGTCAAGGGACAATGTGGAAGAAGGTCTACTTCAAGAAAGTGTGGACAGGTATGTTTGGAGGTTGTGTGTTGGACAAGAGTTAAGATTGGGTTGAGGGACTGTTTTGTGGTGAAAACAGGTCTGAAGTTAGGTGTTTCTAGCGCCAATTTTGCTGGGTAGTAGGCCGAGTTTAGAAGAGGGAAATATATCGCTGTTTGAGGTGACTGTTTGGACCTATTGGAGGAGACCGCAGCTACAGCTAACTACTTTTCTAGGCTACAGGGAATAGCAAGCCGCTAAGGTTGTTGCAAGGTAGCGTTGAGATGAACAATACTTGCGGGAGGCAACATGGCATAAGGGGAGACTCTCCTAGGTGGACCACAACCCTAGAAGGGCTTAGTTTGCTGACATTGTGTACTACCGTACTCCCTATGCTAGGATGACCTATATTGATCTGGGATCAATTGGAACTGACTTCGGGCCAGTAAGAGTGGTATGAAACACTCTTTTATCTGAGAATGACTTTGGGTCAGTAAGATTGGTATGAGACACTCTCTTTATATGGAACTGACTTCGGCTCAGTAGAGAATGGTATGATACATTCTCGATCACTTCTTCTTCTTTGTAGTTAGCAGAGCAGAGCATTACATAGCAGTGCATTGATGGCAGAAATAGTATCGACTAACAAATGGATTAGCAGATGGAGTTCTTCCTAGTTGAGAGGGAGTGTTAAAATTGGAAACTAGGGCCAAACTCCATATGGGTTACCTTATTTATGGCAGATGATATTTTTCTTGGATTCCTCTCTCCGAGAGGTGTAGGATTTATCTAAAGATCATCCGATTCTAGCATGTATTTATGGAGATATGAATTTATTCATATTATTGACAATTTGTCAAGGTCAGCCAGTAAGCTAAACAAGCACTTTTACCCCCCAGCTCATCCTCAAAGTTGCATTTAAATAGAGTAGACCTCAAGTCATTTGAGGAACACATCATCTCATGATCTATCTCTCCATTTGTTTGGGTATGTCTTCTCACAAGGAGGACATGGTGGAAAGAGAGATCTAAGGAGCCCTAGCTGCAGCAAGAGAAGGATCCCTAGCTACAGCAGAGGAGCTTTAGTCGTAGCAAAGAGAGAAAGCCCTAGCTGCAGCAAAGAGCAAGCCCTAGCCGCAGCAAGGAGAGGTCAAGGGACAACGTGGAAGAAGGTTTGCTTCAGGAAAGTGTGGACAGGTCTGTTTGGAGGCCGTGTGCTGGACAGGAGTTAAGATTGGGTTGAGGGACTGTTTTGTGGTCAAAACAAGTCCGAAGTTAGTTGTTTCTAGGGCCAAGTTTGCTGGGCAGTAGGCCGAGTTTAGAAGAGGGCAAGATATTGCTGTTTGAGGTGACTGTTTGGGCCTGTTGGAGGAGACCGCAGCTACAACTAGCTGCTTTGCTAGGCTGCAGGCCATAGCAAGCAACTAAGGTTGTTCCAAGGCAGCATTGAGGTGAACAATTCTTGCAGGAGGCAGCGTGGCATAAGGGGAGACTCTCCTAGGTGGACCGCAGCCCTAGAAGGGCTTAGTTTGCTGACAGCGTGGAGGGTTAAGGGCTGCATATGGTGCCCTAACCAGAATTGCAGGAGCAACAAGTAAACAGTGGAGGACAACAGCATTTTGTGGAGGAGTGTTGGGTCAAAGTGTTGACCGGATTGGATCGTGATTGTAGCAGCCTGTTGTTGCCATGTGGAGGATCTTCTGAGGAGTTGAAGGATCTTCCTAGGAGCAGAACCAGTAGTGTAGTTTTTGGATGCATTGAGCTTAATGTTGAAGGCTGATGTTGGTTGGGTTTGATCGAGCGATTTAGAGGAAGACTTACATCCTGTTTGATCAATATTGATTTCTATGGTCAAGGCTTTACTGCTGCTGTCATAAAATACTAGATTTGTATATTTGTACTATCTCTCTCTCTGTGCTGAACTATTGAACAATATAAGAAGAATTGATCAAGGGTTTCCCCACATTGGGGTTTGTCCTTGGCTGGTGCCACATCTTGTGTCCTCTTATCTTGGCTTGTCTTCTACTGTTTATGTTTATGTTCTATCAGCATTTTACTATCATGCTGACGTGATTACTAAACTGGATATTGATATTGGGCTAACAAGAAAATTGAAGTAAATTGCTCTTAAGCATAGAACATACCAAAAATTAACAGCTTCTAAATTCTGCTTCATTATTGGTCATGCTTTTATATCACCAGAGTTCTCCAGATGAACTAACTTTTTCACTCCAAGCTGCAACAGATCCTCAATTCTTCCTAGATCTATATATAATGGATGCTTGTAAAAGTATTCATGTTCGACATCATACTCTACTCATGTGCCCAAATATTTCTTTTCTGACTGATGATTTTTTAAAAGCAATCTGAATGAATTCAGAAAACAAGATAAGAGCTCCAACTGTTGTTCAATCCAATTCAAAGTTTTCTTACTTGAAGATGACATTATTTATGTTGATCCACATGGGTTCTCAAGATAAATTTAGATAGAGATATACACATTGGCTTTTCTCAAAGATGACAAGGATAAAGTAAATCAAAGTTGGTTTAAGTCAGATTTTGTCAATGGAAACTGTCACAAATTCTATTTCCATGCAAGCTTATTGTTTTTAGAGTTGAGGTCATTGAAATACTTCTACATGGGTTTTGACATTATTGTTTTTTTTTTGTATTCTAGGACAGTTCAAGAATTTCTCTCAACAACTTGAAGAGGTTGATATTGATGTATTTCGAAGTCTAGCACCTATGAAACTTGAGCCAACTCAAGGAACATCATTTTTCCAAGAAAACCTTCTACAATGGCGGGTATTGCTTTATTCATTTTTAAGATGATGTACATTTGCTCTGTGTTTTAGTACAATTGGTATTTGTCTCTTTATTTAAATTTCATTTAGTGAAATGGCATTTTTATTTCAATGGTGTAAAATAATTTTGAGGTTGTTTTTATTGTCAAGTGCGCCTTGCAAAAAATTAAGTCAAAGGTCATTGCTGTTAGTTTTTGTAGCTCAGACAGGTATTTCCATAATAGTGTTTTCTCATCAAAATCATCATTAAATGTCTCCTATGCTTTTCCCAGAAGTTCACTTTATTAATTAATTAATAAAGTGAACGTTTTTTTTTATTAAAGTGACTTTTAATTAATAAAGTGACTAAAGTGGGTCACTTAATGATTTAATTAAAAGAAATCCATTGGTCTCACAGTTAGATCTCAACTATTGAAAATTAAGTTTTTGTCTCATGTCGAAGTTATAAAAGAAAGAGAAAACATGACAAAGACAAACAAAGAGCATTTATTTGACAAGTCATGTGAGTAAAGGAGAAAATCAGAGATCTGATTTTCAGCCATTGGTGAGGAGTTTTAGTTGTAGTTCAGCAAGGAGGCGGCGGCCGGTTGACAACAAGGAGAAGAGCAACTGTACAACCCAGCAAAGCATGTAGTACAACAGGTTGTACAGATTCTGTACAACCATACAAATATCATAGTAGGTTGTACGGATTTCGTACAGCCATACAGATTACAGAGCAAGCTGTATGTTTGGTGTAGATCAGCTTTGATTTTTGTGCAAACTGAAATTTTTCCAGATTTTCTATTTGTTTCTTAATTTCATAGAGCCATTTTCGCTGTAAAGGAGCTCTTGTAAGTTCTGAAGATATTTAGAATGAAGAACTGATCTAGAAGAGCAGAAATAATTGTGCACTGTGCGTAATTGCTTTTCTCATATTTGCTTCCTATAAGAGTTGATGTTAATTTTAGGTATGTTTTATGATTAGAGCAATTTATTTCAATTTTCATAGTTAGCTCAGTATCTTTTCTAGGATAGCAATCACATTAGCATAATAGTAAATTGCAGATAGAACATAAACATAAATCGCAGAAGACAAGCCAAGAAAAGATGACACAAAATGTGGCGCTAGCTAGGGACAAACCCCAATGTGGGGAAACCCTTGATCAATTCTTCTTATATGTTCTTCAATAGTTGAGCAAAGAGAGAGAGAGATAATACCTATACAACAGAAGTCAACACTTTGACTTATCTAAATAAGAGCATAGATCATCTCTAAGAAGATGATACATGAGGTAGCTGAACTCAGAGGACACAAAATGTGGCGCTAGCTAGGGACAAACCCCAATGTGGGGAAACCCTTGATCAATTATTCTTATATGTTCTTCAATAGTTGAGCAAAGAGAGAGAGAGATAGTACATATACAACAGAGTTCAACACTTTGACTTATCTAAATAAGAGCATAGATCATCTCTAAGAAGATGATACATGAGGTAGCTGAACTCAGTTGAAGACACACTTCTTCAACTGATTCTCGAAGGTGACTTCATCACGATGATGCACCTATCATTGTGCTGCACCTCATCATCATGCTGCACCTCACTGTGCTACACCATGCTGCACCCATCATCACTATGTTGCATCTCATCATGCTTCACTAATCATGATTGTACCCATCATTGTACTGCTGCACTATGCTGGGCTCTTCATTGCACTATGCTGCACCCAAATGCATGCTACAATACTTCATCATCCTGCTATTGTATACATTCTCGTTGCTGCTCTATGTGCATCATTACCATGTTGTCCCATTACTGCTCCAATGTCCAGCAACACTGATCTACACCATGCTACATTGTACATCATGCTATGCATTGCTGCTCCTATGTGCACTATGTTGCACTGTACAACATGTATTCATAGTTGCTCCTATGTGCACTATACATCCTGCTATGTTGCTCCAACTCTGTATAGGGTTAGGGCCGATTGCATCAAAACTTTGACCCAACACGTTGTTGCAATACTGTTGTATTGTTGTTCTTGGTTAGGGCATGATCACGTTGCAACAATCCTTATCAACCCACACAAACAGCGTCCAAATAACTGCGGCCTAGTCAAGGTAAAGTGTTGCTTTTATATGTTGTTGTTCTGGGCATATGGTAGCCTCTCAAGCCTACACGCAACCTTGTTTTGTAGTAGCTAGGCCTGTGGCCTACCTCAGATCTCTGTGACACCCTAACAACCCTCCAAAACAGTGATACCTTACCTCTTTCTGTGCTCACAAACCTGCGTGCTCCCTTTTTCAAACTTGGCTTGGCTGTAGCATAGAACAACCCTCCACACAGTCACCAAGAGGCTCCAACAACCCTAAGACACCCATGTTTTCCCTACCTTCTTTGCTGGTTAGGGCATCCTTTAGACATCGAGTTAGGGAGCCTCTTTACTGCAGTTAGGGTATCTCTTTTCCAGCGTCTAAGGGTTGTCTCAAACAATGTATAGATTAGGGCATCTAGGGTATGATAAGACTGTATTTAGGGACAATTTTGAGGCCTCCTTCACCGTGCTAGATCTCCCTTTGAGCTGCGACCAAACCTTCACAAGACTTGTGGTTAGGGCATCCTTCTTTACTGTGAATAGGGTCTCCTTCTAGACCTACATTTAGGGCTTCCTCTTCTTAGAATTCTCTTCCACTAAAACCAAAAACAAGTGGAGAGAAATCAAGACTAAAGTGTGTGCTAAATGACTATCAAGTCACCTCCTTTTATATTAAAATGTTGAGCACACATGTGGGTTATTTGGTTGTTGGCCGACCTTGACGAATTGTCCCATAACACAAATAAATTCATATCTTTATGAATACTTATTAGAATCGGATGATATTTAGATCAATCCTACACCTCTCGATGAGAGGAATCCAAGAAAAATATCAATTTCCATAAATAAGAAGACCCACATGGAGTTTGGCCCTAGTTGCCAATTTTAACAGTTAATAATTCGAGAAAGAAACTAGATTTGATTTGTTTGTTCAAATAGTTGATTTGAGGATAATTTAACATGGTATTAGAGCTTTTGCTCTGAGAGAAAAACAAATCTATTGTTTTCCAGGTCTCTTTTGCAAGCTTGAGATACAGAGCTCAGGATAGCCATGCTAGTAACTACTGTGAAAGTTGAAGATTGATTTGATGGTGTTTCAAATTTCTTGCCATGGAAGGCAATAATATTAGTGATCTTGAAGGAGCAAGACTTTTGGGAAGTCATATACAACCCCCCCTCCAACTCTAATGTAGACCTCAAGGAGCATACAAAGAGTAGCAACAATATACCTTGTAGTGTAGGAAGTGTGGGATAAGGACATAAAGGCACAAAGGGTGATCCTTGTATCTATTAAGGATCATTTGATTCCTCGTTTGTAGAAAATTTGAGATCTAAAGGAGATGTTTGATGCCTTAATATTGCTTTTTCAAAGCGATAACATGAGTATGAAATTATTCTCAAAATTAAGCTCAGAGAGTGCTCCCCTGCAACATAGGAATGTTGCTTTAAATGGGTTCACCAAGGCTTGGGAACCATTCATCATGGGCATCTATGCCCGAGAACATCTTCCCAAGTGGGAGAGACTTTGGGATGATTGCATCCAAGAGGAGACTCGTAAAGGGTCCAAGACTAGCAAGTAGGGAGAAGGAGGAACAAATGAAAACTTCTCCCTCGTCAGCAAGATGAAGAAGACTAAAGGGAAAGTTTCCATCAAGAAGGGTGACACTGATGGAAAGGGACAATAATCTAGGTAGAAGAGAGATATGAGAAAAATGATCAAATGCTATATTTGCCATAAGAATGGCCATTTTGCTTCTCAATGTCCACAAAAGAATAAGGGCAAGGGGAAGTTGCAAATATTTTCAACAACAATAGAGACACGGTTGAGCGAGCTTGCTTCCAATATCGAGAGTGAATTTTTACTTGTCTTGCCTTTCTACCAACATTATTGCTAGAAGCTCCTGGTACTTGGATAGTGGCAACTCCCACCACATGGCAAAGGCTAGAGATATACTCAGCGGTTTTGCAAAGGATGACTCATGGATCCATATTGAGCTTGGTGATGATGGCAAGTATGTAGTGAGGGGACAAGACACAATTTAGTTCTAGCCTGAGTTAGGAGGGTACTCTGTGTACTTGGCGAAAAGAACCTTTTGTCCATGTTCTTCATGGAGGGCATTGATTATGAGGTCAACTTCTGGAGGGGGCAAGTGTTTCATCTGCCTTGAGGGAGCTAGTCCAAGACTGCAATGAGGATTGTGTTGATTTTTGAAGAGTCCTCTAATATGATAATTGTTTCTTATGATTCTTTCTTAGATTGATCTTTTCTTACATTTATTGTTCATCATAAAATAGTTACATAGGGAACTTCAACAATAAAAAATATGCCAATAGGATCATAAAGAGATAACCATACAAGCACATAATAGTTTACTCTCAGAAAACCCACATGGGGTGGAGAAACCCAACAACCTTTTCCTTAGAAGAAATTCATTACTTCAACAGTGATATATCTAAGTCAAATACTAGGTCAAACCTAGTCCATCCTCCTAGTCAAGTCATAGATGCACTTAATAAAATTTAGTATGGTCTACTCTCCTAGGGCAGAACTTCGGTCTCTCTTCTCGTCATAATATTTCAGTTTTGTAGCTTTGTTGCTGTTTGGAAACTCGACCCTTCAACAAAATGATAATCATGAGGATAGATCTTCAAGAGTTCGGTTCTTCAACTGAATGTCAACCTCATAGATTAGACCTTCAATATATAGATAGATCCATCCTCCAATACATAGATAGATCCATCCTTTAATACAAAGATACTCACCCTTCTTTCTTGTATGTATCACAGAAGATATCAAGTCTTGATGTTGTGATGTGAATTTCCATTGGAGGAGGTCAATCACTCATATATCTTTGTTGGAAAACCTCTTTACCTTCACACGTGTGACTGTTTTCTCTGTGGTGTATACCTCTTCCTTCTTCGCTTATCAGAGATCTTTCAATGATTGAGTGAGGGGCCTTATAGGCCTGCTTAGATTTCCCAACCAATGATATTATGTGGCTGTAATGATAGTGCTGCTGTGACTGCAGGAAGAGGTTTGTTCCTTGTTTTTTGCGCTAATTTCAGAGCTATGAATGCATTATATTGGAGTGGAGTACAACCCTTATATATAGGTGTTTTTTCCTTCTTCTAGGCCAACTAGATAACTTGTTTGTACGCTGACTTGAGGAGTGTTCTTATGCTTCAGATTTCTTCTTCCAAGGATGTCATAGCTTGGATGATGCTTGTGAATTTGTTTGGGGATATTCTCTTGACCATAATACATATACATGCAAGGTATACCATGCCCTTAAGGTATTCAACTTATTCTTTTGACTATTTGACTCACCTATAGCACTTTAAATAGTGCTAGAGCTATTTCAATGAGCAAGAAACTCATTGACTTATATTATAAAAATAATATTTCTTTTCTTGAATAAATGCAAATATCAAAAGTACATTTATGAAGATCGAACCTAGTTACATTTCCTTCAAAACTCCCTCTTAACTAGGGAGGTATTCATATAATCTTCGAAGGTGTTTGGCTATTATCAATCTTGAAGAATTCACATAAGAGAAACCAGATTAGCAATCCATCTATTATAGCATCATATCCATCAGCATTGTCATAGTGCAAGTCCTTGACTTAATAACTCCATATTTTTACGTCAGAGTGAAATTCCTTGACTTAACAACTCCATCTCTTTACGAGACCATGAGCTACAATGCTGGCGAGACCAATGATTTATAGACACCTTCATCATTGTCTCTCAAGGTACATACCCACTCGGGTGTTCTCTGAGTATGACCTTCTAGGACTATTCTTATCTTGGGTTCTTAATCCTCAAAAAATATCGGTCCTCTTACCTACTCTTGTCTTGGATGCCCTACAAATCCTCAAAGAGTATAGGATGCCAGATGATTACCTAATCCTCCCATTCTCTCTTCCCAAGTGAAGACAAGGATGTTGTGTCTATCTTGTGTCTACATTTCCATTCATGGCCTTCATCTAGACTTACAGCTGTTAGTCCTGGTCTAGTGCATGATCCATGAAATGGAAAACACAATTGTTAGTTCTTTGTAATCAGGGGTGATCCAAATCTCCCTCTTGATCAGGGACCTGTTAGAGCTCCCTCTTAACTAGGGAGTCTTTCATTCATCAACAACTTCTTCTTCCGGTGTCCTTTAGCTTCTTGATCTTCTTCCTTTCTTTGATGTCATGAAGTCTTTGTTCAGACTTCTTCTAGGTAGGGCACCATCCATCGATCACTTTCATCCCTGGTTTGTCATGTCATGCTTCCTTCGTGGAAAGTGGCTTTCTTGTCATTCATCGGGTTTTATTTTCATCTTGGCTACTCCTTTGTCATCTTGTCCATGGTTCGAAATATTCTTCTCATGGATGCTTCATTGTACTTGATTGCTTACATGCTTTGACCTAGTAGCCCATGATGACTTCATCCTGATATTGTTTCAATGTTTCTTTTTATTTTGGTGGATGGCTTCTTCATCACGACATCTCTATAGAGTAGAATCAATCATCTGCACCCTTTATATCTCCAAGGCCTTCATAGGTGTCAAGGGTCCTTTCTTCCTTTATCAGAGTTGTCATTCCTTCTTTCGCGAGATATCTTCAAAGTATCTTGTCAGATAGTGATTCTTGGTGATCATGGTGTTCTTCCACATGCTTGATCTCTTTCTTCGTTTGCTTCTTGTCAGGTAGATATGCCAACTATCTAATGCTTCTTGCAAGAGCATTCCTTCATTGCTTGCTTCCTGGACTTGTTAGCATTTCTTCTTGCTTCTTAGTTAGCAATCTTATACTCCTTATGTGAGAATATTCTTTTGTTGACCTTCATTTCATTGTGGTATATGCCCTCGAGCATGTTCTTGGTGAAAGAGATTTCTTTCATGCTTGATCGTGTTACAGAACTATGTCTCAATAATATAAAAATGATAACATGACTAAGCTTTGATGCATACATACCTCATCTTGATTCTCCTTTGATCATCTTAGCTTCATTTAATTGTCCTTGGTGTGGCCCTTCTTGCTTCATCCTAGCTTGCCTGCATATCATCCTTTTCTTGAATCCCATGAATGAGATTCCCAATGAGACATCTGCTTGGGTTTATGAACCTTCTTTTGAAGATTCCATCATAGGATCTTAAAGATCCTTGCCTTACAAATGTTTCTTTTCCTTTTGATGATGGAGGTCTTCTAAGATTCATGATCAATTTTCCTTTCATCGTGGATGAGGTCCTATATTAGCTATGCCTCTTCTATATGAATATCTTGAGCTATATCTGCCATTCTCCTATATTCTAGAAGATATTTCTACCTATTCATTTTTATTCTTATTATAAATGCTACATCCTCATGAGTATATAGAACTCTATGTACATCATGCTTCTAGATTCTAGAGGATTTTTCTAGCCATGCAATTTTATTCTATTCCTTCATGCTCCTATACTACTCAAAAATTTGAAAGAATTCTATAAGTAAAGAGTTTGACCTAGTCATAGTAGAGATCATGAGGATCTTCCTTCTTCTTTCACTTCTTGAGTTATGTGAGCTTCTTCTTGCTTTCTTTTGTTGTTGTTGTCCTTCTTAAGCTTAGGACAATTCCTTCTGTAGTGTCCATATTCTTGGCATCCAAAACATTAGATTTTGGACATGTCTTTGTTGCTTGTTCTTCATGGACCAAACTTGCCAAATTTACCCTTTCTTTTGGCCATGGTAGAAAATGCTTGCTCCTTTGATCCCACATCTTCTTTTGCCTTAAGTTTGGTTTCCTCTATCCTGCATAGAGACCACATTTCACTGAGAGTGGTTGCTTCCTTCTTGGCATATATGCTTGATGTGAAGTTTCCCCACTCCTCAGGTAGAGCATTGAGTACTGCAATTGTCATCTCTCTGTCAGACATGACTTCCCCAAGCTCTTGAATTTGATCTCTCATTTAAGAGATTTTCACGAAGTAGGGAGCTATTCCTTCCTTTGTTATCTTCATATTTTATAATTCATTCCTTAGAGATATTACTTCTCTGGTTGTGGATACTAAGAATAGCTCTACTAGCTTATCATAAATTTCTTTTGATGTCTCAAACTTGGAGACATAAGGAATGAGAGAGTCTTTGATTGATTCTATCAGAATCCTTTGAGCTCTTGTCTCATCCTTATTGTACTTGACTAAGGTTTGAGTTTGTTCCTTAGAATGGGTAATGATATTCCTTTGACATGTTCAAGGAGTTCATTCTCCTTGAGAAGTAGATCAGTCCTCTTCTTCCATGGAAGAAAGTTATTTGTACCTACCAATTTATTGCTTTCCTTGCAAACCTACCAATTTATTCAGAAGGGGACATGTACTTACTTGAAAGATTTTGAGATGTAATGGATTTGCTTCCTCCTTGAATACTTGATGGCTTGATTTACTTCAAGTTTCCTTCTTCAAGTGGACTTGCTTGATGATGAGATTTGCTTGATGACGTGGAGCTTGATGTAGGTCCTTCTTCAACTTTCTCTTCTTTGTAGGTGCCTTTATGTAAGGCTTTTCTTCTTGTTATGTAGACCTCCTTGATGAATGATGGATTGTAAACCCTTCTTGTCCCTGAAGTGATTGAGACTTCTAGGCTTGATGATTCAACTTTGTAGGTGCTTCTCCTTAATGAGTGTTCTTGAGTTGCCCTTTCCTTGATGTGTTAACCTTCGCTCTGATACCATGTGTTAATCTTGCCCTTTACTTTTTTTGTTAGCTTTTTCTTCTTCTTATTAGTGCATATCTGTGTACTTCATGAAACTACTACGAAAACATAAAAATAAGAAAACAAGATGTTGGCTCTCTGCCAGGGCCAAAACCTCTCTTCTCTTGAGAGGAAAACCCTTTAGTGAATTTCTCTTATTGAAGCTTCTATTGATCAATGCCAAACTCGAGACCCCTGACAAAGAGATCCTCCAAGCACAATTCAAGTCTTCACTCCTTTCTGCACCATATACCCCGACACTTCTTTCGGCATTTTGTTTCCCGACACTTCGTCCTCCTTCGTCCGGCTATGTGATTCACCTTACCCTCAAGCTGCCACAGCCGCAGACCAACAACCACTTCTAAAAGAAATCACTACTACATAACGTTGGAAATAATAGTGTTTATGAACCACCTCTTCGGACTCTATAATCTCAAAACAAAGTGAAGTGCACATTGACCCCTGCTATTTTTGTTAAACATCTTGAAAAATATTAACACTTGAACGTCATATCAAAGAACACGACTTTTCACTACAGTCACTAAGATCAATATTTTTGATAAAAACAAGTTAAGTTTGTAATCAATAAAGTGAGAGAAACAATATAGTATACCGGCAAGGTTCTAATTATAAAAGCATTATATTATTAGAATCATAAAGTTTCATATTATATTAAAAGGGTGATAATATATATTTTATAAAAAGGAGATTTTAATTTAAAAAAGGTCTCTTATTATCCAAAGTTCAACAAAATAAAAAGAAAGAAATGAAGAAGAGGAACAATAAAAATGTATATTTAAAAAGTCATATAAAGTTAAAAAAAGAAGGGAGGTGAAGAAAAGAGAGGATATATATATATAAAAAGGGTATTTAAAAAAAAGAAGAAAAAGACGAATTTTATATAAAGGGGATATATATTATATAAAGTTATGTAGAAGTCTATATACACGTACAATGTTTTGAAGGTCATAAAGAAGAAAATAACAATATTTTATTATAGAGATTAAGAAGGGTTATCTTCAAAAACCCTAATTTCATCTCAAAAAAGGCAAATGGAGTCTAATTCAAAAGGAAAGGAATTTTTCTCCTATAAAAGTATTCCAATTGCAGATTGTAGATTAATTACATTAAAAGGGAATACCCAAGGGAAGTAGATTAATATCACTATCAACACACGTAACGAGGAAAATTACATCAATGTTAATCTGGCGAATCAATTATTAATCCCGGAGTTAAACAAAGGAGAAAGACCATATATTTTTGGCAAAAACCATGTTAAAAGAATTGACATCATTTTGGGTCAACCTTGGTTAAAAGAATTGGGTACGTTCATGTTAAACTTAGAAAAAAAGATTTTGATGTTTCCTTACAAGAGGAAGATGACCACCTTCCAAGATGTGACAATGAAGTCAAAGCCGATAAAGCCTTCATCAGGAGACTTTAAGGATATTTCAGAATTATTGTTTCAAGATAATTAAAAAACTATACCAAAGAAGCAGAAAGAGCTTGAAGAAGTCATTTCCAGTAAATACAAAGAAATTTCGCGTCTCGGAGAACACAATGAAAAACTACTCGAACAAGTCAAGAAAATAAGGTCATGAAGAAGGAACTCAAGACGCACTTCTTGGAACAAGAAGAAGAAAATTTATGTTTAAAGAACCTTAATCAAACATTATTAGAACAAATCAAAAGTTTAAAAGATGATGAGGCTACTAAGAATAAAATTGACAATACATCAAACGAATAGGTTTTACGCCTAAGAAATCATAACCAAAACATCCTTACACAAATAAAGAAGCTTAAATGTGACAAGAAGTCACTAAATGACAAGTTAGAACAACTTCAAGAAGTATCATCAAAGTCTCCAATCGTTTGAGTCCAAGTTGAAGAAAATGGAATGAATATCAATCTAGTGAATATCACAACTCAAGAAGTGAAGAAATTTTGACCCCCACTCTGGTCATCAATTTTCCTTATCACTCCATGCATTTAGTTTTAAATCCAAGCATGATAAAAATTCTACAATTTGGAAATGATAATATTTTTTTGAAAACACAAATTTAGAGATTTCACAACTGCTGAAATTGCATAAGTAAAACACAACAAAATTATGACAGCCACACATAGAAAATAACACAGTGATTTTTGGTCAATGTGACCCTGGAAAAACCCCCTATAACTCTTGGGTAAAACCAGATTGAGAGCTCTTCTTTATTTCTGAAAATGCTTTTACAAAGAAACTGAAATACACAGTAAAAATTCTAGCAACCGCAAATTACAACTTATCTCGATTTCTGTGCTTGAAGCCTTGAACTCCACCTCGAAAATTGTGCCAATCAGCAAATAGCCAAAACATAAATTTTTACAGCCATAAAACAACATTAAATGCTATACGGCTAGCCTTGAAAAATGTGCCCAGAAATTGCTGTCCCTCTTTCTCGATTTTTGTGCCTTTCTCCTACTGTAAGGTTTTCCTTGGGATGCGTGCCAATAAATGCTGCTACCTAGATTTGTTGAAATGTCTTCTTGCTGCTCTCCTTCACTTCCTCATTGCTCAGAAATTTTCTCCTTGCTCTCTCTTCTCTTTCTCTCAAATGCTCATGAAAGAATGAATTGATCTTTTCCTCTTCTCTTCTCCTTTTATTCTCTAAATGACCTTTTGGGTTACCCTAAGATCTAATGGCTGAGATTCATTTAGATCTAGGGATGAGAATAAATGTGCATTTAATTCTCACTTTCTATTTTTTAACTCACCCACTTAAATAAAGACCCACTTAGCCTTTTATTTCCATAATCACTTTTTCACTTTCTAATTCTTCATTCACTTTAATAAAGTCACCTTTAAATTAGAGTGTAACATTACCACTTATAAAGTCACTTTTAAATTAGAATGTAACTCTACCACTTATAAAGTCACTTTTAAATTAAATTGACTTTACCACTTGAAGCTTTGGATAGTGGAACCTTTGGAAGCTTGAACAAGTTAAGAACTTGAGGGCCTTTGGATAGTGAAGTTTGTTGATAACAATTTGAAGATATCCTTGTAGCAGACGTATGACAAGGTTGTCATTGATGAAGTGACGTGGAGACTCACTGAAGGCATTTCTAAAAATTGACAGGGCTTGTCGAAGAAGACATTGGGAGCCGTGAAAAATAATCAAACACATTTTGACGAATTGAAGTTGAGGGTTGTAGCCCTAGAGGATATGAGTCCTCAAGAAACTAGGTTGGGGCCAGTACCCGAGATAGGGTTGGATCCCTAGAGGTTGGTTGATCCGAATCGGATCCATAGAAAGACTATCAAGAACCTTGACTGTATCAAGTTGAACAAATCCTTGAAAATTCCAAAACAATAATCGAAAACACCCTGAACCAGTGGCCATGGCAGCCGGCGTGGAACAACAAGGACCTCGGTCAAAGTGCGCTGACCGAGGCCCATGGAGACCACGCAGGAGGTCAAAATAGCACTTGGGAGCCCCAGATATGGAAAAGGAGCTGATTTTTGATGCGCAATTAGCGCGACGCTGGGCAAACAGGGCCGAAATGGGGGAGCCTTAAGCACTAGGTCACGTTGGGAGCCGGAGAACCGCGGGTAGAGAAGTAAAAGCGCTAAAGGAAAAAGGCGGGACCCACGCTCTGGAAAACTGGCGGTATCGATTGGGGCACCCTTGATCGGTAAGAGGTTTTGGAGGAGAGCAGAGCGATCCCACTCATCGATCGACGCGTGGCAGTGGAGGTGAGAGAAAAACCACCGTGATCACGCAGTAATGGTCGAGCAAGTCAACCGCGCTCGACGTGCATATGACGTTGGATCTTGAGGAGCCTAGATTGGACGCCTGAGATTGCGCCCGATAGAAAGAAGCGGAATCGACAGGGAATTAAACCGCGATTTAAAAGGATTTGGAATCTGTTTGACCGCCACGCCGGAGAAATAACATATCCATGACATAACTGAAGAAACAAGCCGATGATGCATGTTGGCACCAGTTAGATGGGTACACGTCTCACTCCCTGAGCGCTCATGCTGACGCCGAACAGGGAACGCCGAGCACAACTGCAGAAGGTGAATCAATGCAGGCAGGAGAGGAACCGAACATGCATAGGGGTCGAATGGTTAAAGCCATGAATGGAGAAGGAGGATTTGGAGAGAAGTCTAAGCATCCAAAGAGACAGTGAACAGTGAAACCTGAGAGGAGGACTGAACATATAGAACAATAAAGCCAAGCAGAGGAGACGGAGGGTCGAGCTGAACACAGGCAGCATCGAGCACCAGAGATCTTGAAGATTCAAGCCTTCCCATAGAGGAATCTGTCCGGACCGAGCATCACATTTGGCTCTTTCCACTGTAGACCAAGGGTCACAGAGCTGGTAGGAAGAACAAGAGTCTGTGTACTCTGAGTGGCTTGGGGAATCCAAGAACCACCCTGCCAAGCAAAATTTGCTTCAGGAGAACTCACATTGAGTCTCTATATTGTAATTTCTCTGCTGTAAGACACAATAAAGCAAGGCCACCACTGAAGCTGGACTGGAGACGTAGCCCTGGAGAATAGGGTGAAATCCTTATTAAAAACTGTTTTGTGTCTTTGTGTTGCTTACTATATTTATCTGCTATCTTTCCACTTATTTTCTGTGTATTGGCAATCTGATCGATCCGTTGCTTAAATAACATAGAACACACACCAGCACATGAGTCTATAATACCTTTTGTTTAATAAATCTTCAACTGAGGTCACTCATAGGGTGATTATCAGATCAAGTGGTATCAGAGCTCTAGGCTGTAAGGTTAGACAAGCTTGTGTTGGTTTAGCTGTGAATGCTCACTAGATCAAAGCTCAAATTAGGAGAAGGAGAGTTGGTGGAAACTAATCCTGAAATTGGGAGAGTCTATTCTCGGAAGACAATGTCAGAAGAAGGTTCTGTAGCACCAAACCCTCAATTCATAGAAAGTTTCCTAGCTATAAAGTCTATGGTAGAAGAAATGTATAGGCACTTTAGAAAGTAGAAGGATGAAGATTCATCAGACTCTAAGCAAGATAAAGAAGAAGATGAATCTCATTCCCATGACCACTCAAAAGGAAAGGGAAAAGAAGAAAGTTTTCCTACACCTCCTAGTAGCCCTATACATAATAAGAAAGCAACCTTGATTAAACTGGATGTCAAATTTGATTTGCCTATATATGATGGAGAGCTAAATGCTGAAAAGTTGGACAATTGGATTAGACAAATTGATGTGTATTGCAGAGTACAGAACATAGAATCAGACAAGAGTAAGATTCAGCTGGCAAGCCTACGCCTAGGAGGCACTGCCTTAGTTTGGTGGGAAGGCAAGACCCAAGCTGATATGAAGAGGCATGGTAAGACCATCTCTGTCTGGAGTGAATTTGTTGCTGCAATAAAAAAGCAGTTCTATCCATTGGCCTACATGCAACAAGCCATGATGAGTTGGCAAACTCTTCGATAGTTGAAAGGGCAAAGTGTGCAAGGGTATACTCAAGAGTTCAGAAAGAGAGCATTGATGTTGGGTATCTCATTAGACTCACTAGAAACTCTTTTGAAGTACATTGGTGGTCTATACAGCTACATGAGGCATACCATCCTCATGTTTAATCCCACTAGTATAGATGAGGTATCTGTACAAGCTACTCATCTAGAAGCTAGAGGAAAGAATGGAAATCCAGAAGTTGGGGGACCATCCCAACCCACTGTAAGCAAGAGCAAGGAGAAAAGAAAGCATAGGTGGAAAGCAAGGAAGGATAACACTGCACAGAAAAGCAAAGCTTCATGCACTCACTGTAAAAAGGATGGGCATGATGATGAGCACTGTTGGATTCTGCATCCAGAGCTGAGACCTAAGAAGTCCAAGGGCAAGAAGAAGAAGATTGTTGCAGCTATTCAACAATATTTGGGGTCAGACTCTGGAGATGAAACAATCATTGCAGCCACAGGTATAAAAGGTAAGAATTCTGAAGCATCTACTAGTAATTCTACTCAATCTGTTATTGATGAAGAACATGAGAGAAAAAGGCATGAGCTTTTCCATATTCGAGTTGTTTCCAAAAATCAAAAGATTGATACTTTGTTTGATAGTGGCTCAAAAGTAAATCTAATTTTTGAAGCAATTGTAAAGAAATTGGGATTAGCAACTACACCTCATAAGAAGCCATACCCATTAGGATGGTTGAATGATAAAGCACAACTACAAGTGACTAGATAGTGCAAACTCAAGTTTTCTTTTGGGTCAGCATTTGTAGATGAGGTTGAGTTAGATGTACTTCCTTTGGATATATGTGGAATTGTTTTAGGAAGTCCTTACTTGTATGATAGAAAGGCTATTTTCTATAGAGTTGAGAACAAGTATCTATTTGTTAAAGAGGGAATCGAATAATTTGTAAGAGCTCATAAGCTCAAAAATAATTATACTATCATAAACTCAGGACAGATGAAAAGAATGATAAATTCCTGCAAATAGTTCTTACTAATGGTTGTAAAGGAAAGGAAAACTGATAAAACCAATGTATTCGAGGGCTATAATTCTGATCAGCGAGCTGATATAGAAAAGATTGTTTCTGAGTATGATGTCTTGTTTCAAGAACCTCAAGGTATGCTACCCAAAAAGGGAATAGTACATGATATTATTTTGCAGCAAGATGTTCCTTTGCCTAACATTGGGATGTACAGGTTATCTGCTTTAGAGAATGCTGAAATCAAGAAGCAGGTGCAGGAGTTGCTCGAGAAAGGGTTTATCAGGCCTAGCACATCACCATGTGGGTCACCAATTGTTCTGGTGAGAAAGAAAGATGGCTCGTGGAGAATGTGCATTAACTTCCGAGCACTGAATAAGATAACAATAAAAACTTGTTATCCCCTTCCTCGCATATATGATCTTTTAGATCAATTGAAGGAAGCTATTTATTTCACCAAGTTGGATTTGCACAGTGGATACCATCAGGTCAGAGTTGCAGAGCAAGATGCATGGAAGACTGCTTTCAAAACAAAACAGGGATTGTATGAACGGCTGGTTATGCCTTTTGGCCTAACTAATGCTCCTGCTACTTTCATGAGATTAATGAATGATGTACTTAGACCTTTTCTTGATGATTTTGTTATTGTGTATCTGGATGACATTTTGATTTTTAGTAAAACGTGGGAAGAACATTTAAAGCATGTTAAGCAGACATTATATGTTTTGAAAAGAGAAAAAATTTATGTTAAACTCTCCAAATGTGAATTTGGCAAAACCTCTCTAAATTATTTGGGTCATATAGTAGGGGGAGGTGAATTGAAAATAGATCCCTCTAAAGTGGCAGTCATTGTAAACTGGCCTAAACCCAAGTCTGCTACAGAAGTGAGAAGCTTCTTAGGAGCAGAACAATATTGGAGGAAGTTCAATTCAAATTTTTCCTCAATTGCAGCTCCCTTACATGCTTTGACAGGATTGAACAAGGTGTTTCAGTGGGGAAGCAAACAACAAAAATCCTTCGACACCTTGAAAGAAAAAAATATTATAGCACCTGTACTAGCACTGCGAGATCTACAAAGACCATTTAAGATCCAAACTGATGCCAGTGACTATGCCATGGGAGCAGTGTTGACACAACACAGTAAACCCATATGTTATCATTCTGAGACTTTTAATCCTGCAGTAGTTAACTATCCTACATATGATAAAGAATTGTATGCATTAGTTCAGAGTGTGAAAAAGTGGAAACATTATTTAATGAGCAGAGAAACAGTAATACATACTGATCATCAACCACTTCAATACCTACACTCCCAAAATAAATTGCAGCAATCAAGACATTACCAATGGATGGGGTTTCTACAACAGTTTCATTTAGTCATCAGATATAAAAAGGGCATACATAACAAGGTTGCAGATATGTTATCCAGACCCATTATAAATGTATCTACCATACTTAAGCATAATTATGTGCTGCATGAAAGCTACATAAAACAGTATGCTCAGGACATGGACTTTAAGGATGTATATGCAACTTTGAGTCAAGGCAAAAGAGTAGAAGAATTGGACTATCATGTGAAGGACCGACTCTTATATCATTGTGGGAAACTCTGCATTCCACAAACTGAGAGAGTAAAGAGAATTAGGGAAGCACACACTTCTCTGATATCAGGTCACTTTGGGGTAAGTAAAACAGTTGCACAACTGCAAAGGTTCTGCTATTGGCCGAAAATGAATGAAACCGTTTCTAGATATGTAAAGGAATGTGCTATGTGTGCTAAAAGCAAGCCCAGTAATAGGAAACTAGGCTTGTACACTCCATTTCCAGTTCCTTCTCACCCTTGGGAAATCATTTCCATGGATTTTGTTGGAGGACTGCCTAAATCTAGGAAAGGTCATGATTACCTATATGTTGTTGTGGATAGGTTCAGCAAAATGTGTATTTTGATACCTTGTAGTAACAGATTACAGCTAAACAAACTGCAAAATTGTTCTTTGAACATGTATGGGTTCATTTTGGATTACCCACTTCTATTGTATCTGATCGAGACACCCGATTTGTGGGGAAGTTTTGGTCAAGTCTATGGGAACTAATGGACACCAAATTAAAGAAAATCACAGCTTTTCATCCACAAACAGATGGCCAAATAGAAGTAGTTAACCAGACAGTGATCCAGTTACTGAGAGGATATTGCAGCAAACATCCTAAGCTTTGGGATGAACGCTTGTGTTATGTGCAGCATGCTTACAATAGAGCCAAACACTCTTCTACACAAAGATCTCCTTTTGAGACCTGATTTGGTTTCATACCAAGGTCTCCTTTGGATTTTATCTTTGGTAAAGATACCATGATTGATAGCCACAATGATGTGGACAAGGCAACTAGGTTCATTGAACAGATCCAGGAGATCCACCAGGTAGTACAAGAACAGCTGCAAAAGAGCCAGGCCAAGTACAAGGCTAGGCAGATAAGCATCGGATGGAACATAGTTTTCAAGTTGGAGACCAAGTTTGGCTGTATATCAGCAAGGACAAAATGCAAGGTGAATGTAAAAAGCTAAATCCTATCAAGTATGGACCCTTCAGGATACTTGAGAAGATTGGTGAAAATGCTTTTCGCCTTGATCTGTCAACTTACATGCACATATACTCAGTCGTGAACGCAGATTACTTGAGATTGTTTGAACCTTCAATGATTGAGGACCCTGAAGAGCAGAGACAATTACCTTCTATTGATGACCTGCTACCTGAATATCTTAATGAGTTGCAGGAAGATACAGTGCAGGATCGGAAGGTAAGGATGACGCGCAATGGATAGGTGGAATACCTCAGGATTGGGCTTAAAGGTTCGAAACTGAGCAGTGCGAAGTGGATTGAGATTGGACAAGTGAGACAACAGTTTCCTCACTTAGTTGATGCTTGAAGAAAACCAACTTTTGGTGGTCCAAAAGATTTTTCAATAGGGAGGTCGTGATCCGAATCAGATCCATAGAAAGACTATCAAGAACCTTGACTGTATCGAGTTGAACAAATCCTTGAAAATTCCAAAATAGCAATCGAAAACAGCCTGAACCAGTGGCCATGGCAGCCGGCGTGGAACAACGAGGACCTCAGTCAAAGCGTGCTGACCGAGGCCTATGGAGACTGCGCAGGAGGTCAAAATAGCCCGTGGGAGCCCCGAATCTGGAAAAGGAGCTGATTTTTGATGCGAGATAATCGCGCATCGCTAGGAAAACAGGGCCGAAATGAGGGAGCCTTAAGCACTCGGTCACGTCGGGAGCCGGAGAATCGCGGGCGGAGAAGTAAAAGCACTAAAGGACAAAGGCAGGACCTGCACTTTGGAAAACCGGCAGTATTGATCGGGGTGCCCTTGAATGGTAAGAGGTTTTGGAGGAGAGTGGAGCGATCCCACTCAGCGATCGACGCGTGGCAGCGGAGGTGAGAGAAAAACCGTCGTGATCACGCACTAACGGTCGAGCAAGTCAACCGCGCTCGACGTGCGTATGAAATTGGATCTAGAGGAGCCTGGATCGGACGGCTGAGATTGTGCTCGATAGAAAGAAGCGAAATAGACAGGGAATTAAACCACGATTTAAAAGGATTTCGAATCTGTTTGATCGCCACGGTGGAGAAATAACGTATCCACAACATAACCGAAGAAACGAGCCGACGAAGCATGGTGGCATTAGTTAGATGGGGACACATGGCACTCCCTGAGCGCTCATGCTGACACCGAACAGGGAACGCCGAGCACAGCTGCAGAAGGTGAATCAATGCAGGCAAGAGAGGAACCGAATAGGCATAGTGGTCGAATGGTTAAAGCCTTGAATGGAGACATTCGAATGGAGAAGGAGGATTTGGAGAGAAGTCCAAGCGTCCAAAGAGACAGTGAACAGTGAACCTAGAGAGGAGGACTGAACACAGAGAACAGTAAAGCCATGCAGAGGAGACAGAGGGCCGAGCTGACCACAGGCAGCATCGAGCACCAGAGAGCTTGAAGATTCAAGCCTTCCCATAGAGGAATCTGTCCGGACTGAGCATCACATTTGGCTCTTTCCACTGTAGACCGAGGGTCACAGAGCTGGTAGGAAGAACAAGAGTCTGTGTACTCTGAGTGGCTTAGGGAATCCAAGAACCACCCTGCCAAGCAAAATCTGCTTCAGGAGAACTCATATTGAGTCCCTGTATTGTAATTTCTCTGCTGTAAGACACAATAAAGCTGTTTGGTCAATTTAGTGTGTTCTAAATTGCTAATTAAAATGTTAATCCGAGATTCGTAAACTGACGAAGTGAGGTGTACTATATGTACAAGATAACCATTTTCTTAGTCTTTTGTCGTTTTTGAGTTTCTTTTAGTTTCTTTTTGGGTTTATCTTCTATGGGTTCCCTAGTGTGCGATGGCGAAATTGAAAGTTAAGTACGGATGGTAATGGTGATTTCTACAGTGATTTTCCAAACTTAAAAGTTTTCAAAAAGAATGTTCCAAACTGACTGTAATGAAAATTATTATCAAAAGGAAGTAAATGTACCAAAATAGTGAACTAGTGACAATGGCCCAGTATCCTTACTGTTGTATGAAAAAGAAAGTAAAAACTGAACTTAAAGCAACTCAAAGACTGAAAGCAAAGCAAACTAAATCACACTACTTCAACACCCGTTCTGACCCTTCACCTTTAGACTCACTTCGTCTATAGGAAGTAATCATAAACAAGCCGAGTAATATGATATCTAAATTGCAGGAAATTAAATTGCATAAAAGGAAACTAAGATTTAACTACTCATTCATATTTCAACTCTTGAAAATGACATAAGTAATTCAATCTCTTGCAGGAAAGCAAACTAAATCATACTACAATAAGTAATATTCTGATTCTTTACTAATAGAGTCGCTTGACTATAGAAAGGAAATCATAAACAGATAAGTAATATGATGTCTAAGTAGCAGAAAAGTAAATAAGCAAAACACAACTTGAAAAATGACAGTGCTGGAATTAAACTCAGGAAATGAAAATCAACAGAAAGGACAAGATGATCTCATGTCAGTAGTTATCAAAAATATGTAAATCTGCCCAGGCTACCTACAAAAACCTATAAAAGAAGCACTGATCAACTAACAGTTATAAAAGAAAACATAAAGGAAATATGGACAGCAATGAACATCAGAACAACGCAATATATATACAAGCAATGATTTAAAAACAGTAAATGAAAGAAAGTAAGAAACTATACAAAGCTTTGGTGTACAGGGGCCCTCTGCAACCTCGGCCAGTCAATCACTTAGTCACAAATCAGATTCAGGAAAGCTGTCTTCTCATGTATTTAAAGTGCAGTAATACAACAAAGTGAAACACAGTACAGTGGGCTGATGACAACAGTCAAAATTACATTTCAAAAACTAACTGTCCAGCGTATATCAACCCGTTATTTATAAGTAAAGGTGCTGCAACTAATTCCTAGATTTTATGCTGCCAAGAGACATGTAAATCTCCTTGACCCGAGATCTAGCGTGATGGTCATCATGACAGTTGAATCCATGGAGTGGTGGCTGCTCAATTCAGTTCACGGGCTGCTCTACAGGTGTGCCAGTACCTCCGGAAACTAAGGATCGTGCCACGCAAACCTTCACGTGGGCAAAACAGAGCCGTGCCACCACAAAACTCCTCATTTGGCCCTTCCTTTGACCGTCATTGACCACGACCATTTATGAGTGATTTGGCTGAACTGAGGGGACACACTCCATGTACACGTCACTTGCAGCTTACCCATGTGGCCGGTTTCTCCATTGGACACTTGTAGCATAGCCTTTAACAAAATGGCTGCGCAAACTTGGGCTGGCTGCGGAAAGTGACAAGTTTCCGTAGCTGCTTGAACAAAAATCTAAATCAAACAACAGTCATAAACATAGTTAGGAAACCATTTCATAAGCTATTTTTAAACTAATATGCAACAATTTGATAGCTTGGTGGATGAAGTAAATGGAAAAGGAAGGCTGAAAGGGTATATAGGGAAGTGCAGGTTTGGGAATCAACATACCCCCACTGTGAAGGTGTTGCATGTCCTCATGCAACCAAAATTTAGTCACTCCTCTCTAATCCATATGTTCTAATGCTTTTGCTAGGACATCTAGCCCTCTTTTCTTCTTCTTTGGTGCTACCACCATTCTTGGTTTCCTTATTAGACATCTGAACTTGAGATTGATCAATGCTCTGCTCAACTTTTTGCACTTTTTCTTTAGTTTCTTGTATTTCTTCTGCCATAGTCCTAAATGGAGCATAGCGTTATCATGAATAATTTTATCTACTTTGCTCTGCTCTTTGAGTGCTTCATTTTCCTACTTGATATGCCTATTTAGGACCTCTAATTCAAATACCTCCTGTTTTAAGGATTGAAATTGTGCATCTAGTGGCAGAGTGGTACTTGGACCTGCAGCTGATTTTTCTAATGATTCCAAGTAGTCATATACTTCCTGTTGATTGGGGTCTACTTCAGGTGTCTTTCTTGGACTGATTTCAAAATCTGGTGGAGGAGGAGGACTGCTCTCTAGCTTTGGCCGAGAAGGGCTTTCATCATGTGGAGGACTGGTTTCAATGCTTGGCTAAGGACGAGGTGGACTACGACCAGCTGGAGTTTTCTCAGGTGTCTCTCCACCCAATTCAATGAAGTGGGGCCGTTTTATTTGTGTTTTACTCCCTTTTCCTCTTAACCTTGTGCTTCTCCTTAAGTATGGTGGACTAGTACTCTTTTCTTGTATACTCTGTTTTGTAGAAATTTTGAATAATTTAACACATATTCAACAGAGATTATCCTGATCATGTACTATTGCGGAAAACATACACAATACATAAGCTCCTCTACGTTGATCATCAATATAGCAGCATCAATAACAATAAAACATCAAGAGCATTCACACATTAACACAGTATGTATCCTGGGGAAAGCATCGCGCTAAAAACCCCAACTATCTGTATATTAATGATTGAGTCATGTAACATTACACAACATAATACTTCTCACAAGTATCTCCACCTCCGTTACACACAATACAGCTCAGATCTGATCTCCAAATCTCTTCCACTGCTTGCCTGCCTCCACTGCTCAATACTTGCTCAAGAACTGATGAGAATGGCTTCCCAAACTCGTTTTTCACCTGCAAAATAGTCACTCACTCTTTGTGGACGTGAGCAAAGGCTAAAATGTGGGCAAATACGTGAGCAAACTCATTGGCATACTCAATCCCTTGATTGTGCAAGATCTGGTGCACAACTATAGTCACAACTGATAGCAATCTGATTCTCTACCACCTGTCCCTGTTGAACTGAACATGCACTGACATGCAACTGAGTTAACTAATGTATTCATTAGTTGTATTATGAGTTAATAACTTGTGAATTAATTAATAACTAATTCACCCAACTCATCTCTAGTCTATTTGCCAGTTAGACTAAATACAACCAGTTTAACAAAGCTAAACTGAACACAACTCCATCAACTCCACAATCAACTCCACCAAACTCAACTGATTGAGTTCTAACTGAAGTCATGCATGCAACAACTCAACTAACTCATAAGAAAAGCGTATTTCCTTCTGACAGCTGCATGTGCCACTTCTGTAGCTCAAAATGAAGTGCTCCAAGAGAATAAGATTAAGTTTATAGTCCAAATATTATTGTGAGATAATAATATTTGACTTTTCTATTTTTTGACAGCCAGTCTAAAAATAGACTTTGATCACTCACACTTTCATAAAAAATAGAAGTCCATCTATTTTTCCCAACTTGATCAATCATCCATAAATATAGACATGATCCATATGTCTAAAAATAGACATAGTCTAAAAATAGACTTGCGCCAAAAATAGCCTGCGGGCCCACTTAGTGAAGGCGACTCTTTTCACTAAGCTCCATCATCTTGTTGCAATCTCAACATGTTTTCCTTTTGCCTTTTTCTTTGCTATAGCAGCAGCCTGAAGATGTACTAATCTTTCTGTCAGTGGTTGATAATCCTCCTCTATGGATGGCTCAGGTGATTGGTAGACTTCTTGGATGGTCCTTTTGCCTTTTTCTTTCTTCTGTTTCTTGTCTTTAGTTCTATCTTCTTCTTCTTTTTGACCAATTTCTTGAGTTTCTGTAGTAGGGGAGTCTTGGACTATGGTGCTCTTTTCTCTTCTCCTACTTTTTCTTGGTGTCTTTGGTGTACTACTTTCAGAGGCCTCAGATGGCTCTTGGAAGTAGTTTCTTATCAAGAATTGTTCCCATGTATCTTTGTTTTTCTTTAGTTGGTCTTCAATAAGAATTTTTATAAGTCCATGATGGTATAGATGAGGGTCTACATTGCCTATGTGTTTTTGGACTGTAATACTCGTCTTCTTCAAACTCAACAGTAAGAAATAAGGAAAATTAAGAGTCTGAATCTTTAAGAAATTCATCAACAGTCTAGCATGGTACATGTACATCGAACCAAAGCGTCCTTCACAAATGACAAATTTTTGGATAACTAACAGCAGACTAGCCCATTCTTCCTTCAATGCATGAACAGGAATTCCTTTAGTAAACACAGTGGTGTCCATACCTGGGTTTCTTAGCATAATTCTCCATGCCTGTTCATCCATGCTTTTATTTTTGAACCATCTCTCACCTTCCTGAGGTAAGCCTGTGGCAGCTGCTACTGTTGTTTCGGTCACCGTGAGCTTCAAATCTCCAATCTCCACTTTTTGACCATCAAACGACCGTGCAAAAGCCTTGGTTACTTCTTTGTTATAGCCTTTAAACTTTTGAATGAACCGTAACCATTTGGCTTTCTTCAGTAAATCCTTGGCTTGAGGGTAACCTTCTAGATATTTTGGTCCTTCTAGCTCTGCCCTTACTAGTTTTCCCATTCCTTTCTCTGTTTTAGATTTCAACTGAGGATGTAATTGCATATGAGGATTTTAGCAGAGGGAAGTAGCTCGGTTGCAGGGTTTATGGTAAAATGCAATGGCTGAAATCGATAGCAGGTAATGGGAATGCTTCAGATTACAGGCGGAACAGAGGATAAGCAGTAGTGAATGAGTTCACAAATTGAAATGCGTGTGTATGAAAAGGAAGGTCTTAAATGAAATGGTAAGTGAACAGTAGTGGAGGAGAGATCTTTTTTTTTTGAATTAACGGCTGCATACAGGAGATCACACGTTTTGATAGATGGATGCGAAAAATACGGTGGAGAAGAGCCGTAAAGGGATTGGTCACATCTTATGAGCGCAGGTGGTAAATGAAAGTGCAGTCAACTTGAGTTTAAACCCGAAAACCCATCATGAGACCGTTAAGAAATGAATACATGGTGTATGGAGTAATATCGTGGGATAGGAGTGGGTAATGGAGCTATCATATCGAATCATTGCACATAGTAGAACTTTTTATGGTTTGATAACTATGCATAATCATGACTTTAATTGCTATTTGATAAAAAAAAATTGCTCATACCTTTGGAAACTTTGTCATTTCTTGCTCATAGCTTTTAACCAACTGTTCTTTCTTAATGTCTTGGAGATGCTCCATGTCTTCATGGCATTTGCTCACTTACACCTGCATTTTCATGCTTTTTGTACTAACATTTTGACTGTGAATTTGAAAAACAGAGTGGTGGTAGCTGCAGAAATCGTTTCTGGCTGCGGAAACTGTTTCTGGCTGCGGAAAATACTTCCAGTTGCGGAAACTGGGACAACACCCACTTAGCTGAACAAATATGGTTAGAAAAGAACTAACTGAGTGAAAATAGTCCTGAAAGGAACTTTTATTGATGAAATGAAAATGAAATGAGTGGAATGGAATGAAAATGAAGCAGAGTGAAGTGAAGAGAAAATGTGAATGAGATGGAGATGGAGTGGAATGGCAAATGAGGTGGAGTGAAGATGGAAAGAGAAGGAGAGGAGATTTTTTTTTGGAAAATATAGAGTGTCAAGTGTCCCTGATTTTCACTCTATATTTTCTGTATAAGACTGCCAATCTATGATTGGTTTTCAGGCTTATACAATTTTTTTTTTTTTTTTTTTTTTTTTTTTTTTTTTTTTTTTAACTGAAAGAATCAAAGGCTAGGCTGGTGGGGAAGAAGGATTCTTCTCCACCAGCCTTATTGCAGAATTCTCTTGGAACATCTTGACAAATTCTTCTTTTGAGAGTGGCTTATGATAAATTTTCAATCGGTGGCCATTCACAATAAGAGAAATCCAAAATTCATCAATGGTCTTGATTCTTACCACTCCATTGTTAAAGACTTTGTCAATTTCATATGGCCCAAGCCAATGGGTCTGAAATTTACCTTTAAAGTCTTTGAACTTGGAATCAAACAGTAATGCCCAATCTCCCTCTTGAAACTTTCTCTCTTTGATGCATTTGTCATGCCACTTAGCTCTTCGATGTTGAACTAGATCAGTCCTTAAAATTGCTTCTTGTCTGATCTCATCTAGCTCATTCAGCTGCTCCATTCTGTGCTTTTAGGCTTTTGATAGATTCATCCCCAACTGGACTGCCATCTTAAAAGTCTTGACTTGAAACTTAATGGGGAGTAGGACTTCTTTCCCATAAACAATTTCATAGGGAGAATGTCTTGTTGTATTCCTCCATGTAGTTCTATAGGCCCATAAGGCTTCAGGAAGCCTTTCTGCCAAATCTTTTATGTGTAGATGAACAATTTTGGTGATGATGCTCTCAATAACTTTGTTTGTAGACTCCACTTGGCCATTTGCTTGCAGATGGTAAGGAGTAGATTTTCTGTGCTTGATTTTGTATTCTTTCATCAGCTTCTCCATCAAGTTAGATGTAAATTGACTTCCCTGATCTGTCACAATTTCTCTTGGGACACCAAAATGAGTAAAAATATCCTCAAAAAGAAATTGAACAACTGAATTTTCAGTGGCAGAAGGCAATGCTTTGGCTTCTACCCATTTAGTGACATAATCAATGCATACCAATATATACTTTTTCTGTTTAGATGGTGGATTAATGGGTCCAATGAAATCTAAAGCCCATTTTTCAAAGGGTTCGATGAGTACCTGTGGTTGTAATGGCATTTCATTTTAAAGAATCGGTCTCCCAACTCTTTGGCAGCTGTCACACCTTCTGACATATTGTTTTGCATCTTTGAAAAGGGAAGGCCAATAATATCCTAAAGAAAGGATTTTATAGGCCGTCTTTTTGTCAGCAAAGTGTCCACCGCATGTTCATCATGACATGCGTTGAGGATGTCAGGCATTTCATCTTCCCGAACACATCTTCTGATCACACAATCTAGCCCTGTTTTATACAATTCATTAGAAATCCATGAATAACTTGAACTCTCCTGAATAATTCTTCTTTTTTCACCAGGAAATAAATGTGGAGGTAGCTTTCCTGTAACCAAATAATTAGCAATATCTACATACCAAGGAGTCTTAGTAGTTACTGCAAATAAATACTCATCTGGAAACTTATCCTCTACAGGAGAATCTTCATTAGTATTTTGGATTCTAGACAAGAAATCAGCTACTGTATTTTGTTTCCCTAGTCTATCCAACACAATAATATTGAATTCTTATAAAAGTAAGAGCCATGTTGTAACTCTGCCATTAGTAACAGGTTTATTCATGAGATATCTAATTGCAAAATGATCAGTATGGACAAAAGTTTCATAGCCTGTTATATAATGTCTAAACTTATTGATTGCATGAACAACAGCTAAGAACTCTTTTTCAGTCACAGTATAGTTTAACTCGGTGGGAGTCAAATTTTTACTAGTGTCGTAAATGGCATAAGGAACTAAATCCTTTTGACCCAAAACAGCTCCTAGAGCTGTATCTGAAGCATCTGTGGAAATATGGAAAGGAAGTTTCCAATTTGGTTCTCTCAAAATGGGTGCTTCAGATATTCTTGTTTTCAAAGTTTCAAATGTAGATTGACAATCAGGATCCCATTTGAATTCACAGTATTTTGTAAGTAATTTGAAGAGTGGAGATGCTATTTTGGTGAAGTTTTCAATAAATCTTCTATAGTATCTAGTAAATGCAAGAAAACTTCTAACATCTTTTTAACAATTTGGAATAGGCAACTTGGAGATGTCTTCAACTTTTGATCTATCAACTTTAATCCCATCCCCTGAAATATGATGTCCTAAAAAAATCCCCATAGTAAACATCATACAGCATTTTTCATGACTCAATGATAGGTTTGTTTCTTTACATCTTATAAGGACTTTTTCCAAATTCTCTAATGCCTCTTCAAACGAATTACCATAAACTGTAAAATCATCCATATAAACCTCTACACAATCATGGATTAGATCAGAAAAGATTCCTAGTACTACCCTTTGAAATGTTGCGGGTGCATTACACAATCCAAAAGGAAGTACTCGGTAAGCAAAAGTTCCCCATGGAAAGGTAAATGTGGTCTTATCCTGATCTTCAGGTGCTACCTGAATCTGATTATAGCCACTAAAACCATCCAAAAATGAAAAATACTTTTTGCCTGCTAAAGTATCTAATACCTGATCGATAAAGGGTAAAGGAAAGTGATCCTTCAAAGTTGCTTTGTTCAATTCCCTGTAATCAACGCATACCCTCCATTTACCATTCTTTTTAGGTACTATAACCAAAGGAGAAACCCATCGGCTATCTGAAATTGGATAAATGAAGTTTACATTGAGTAGTTTTTGGAGCTCTTCTTTCACTATCTCCCTAAGGTTTGGATTCATCCTTCTTTGAGGTTGTCTGATTGGTCTACTGTTTTCTTCAATGTAGATGTGATGAATGCAAGTCTTAGGGTCAATACCTTTCATATCAGTATATTCCCATGCAAATGCAGTAGAATGTTTTTGCAAGATTTTGGTTAGTTCTTCCTGTTGTGATCTTTCCAAATTTTTGTTGATATTCAATGTTTTACCTGGAGAGATCTCAATGGCGAAACTACCAAACTCTTCCATAGAGAAAAGATACATTTGTCTAGATGATAGATACTCAATGTCAGAATCTAACTGAAATTGTGTGTGGTCATATTCTGAATATGTTTCAAAGTTTTCTAATGTGTTCAGAATTTGACTATCTTCACTGACTTCAGAAATGGTAAAGACAGGTTGTATAGTATCCTCATCATCAACCCACTCATTATCTCCTATTTCTGTAATTTCTTTTGCTGGAGGATACAGATTGAATTTCTTTGTCGAATTACCATCAGAAATATACATATCCCCAGACCTACAACTAATGAAAGCATCAGCTGTGGCTAGCCAAGGTCTTCCTAAGATGAGAGGGTGTCCTCCTAAATTACTCTTGGGAGTTAAAATCATGAAATCTACTGGATATTCCCAAGAGTCTAAGGAGACCGAAATGTCTTCTAATACACCATCTGGTTTGATAATTGATCGATCTGCAAGTTGCAGTAAAGCAGGTGTAAAAAGAAGATTAGGAAGTTTCAGCTGTTCCATAGTCTGTCTACTCATAATGTTGATAGCAGCCCCTAAATCAATCAAAGTATTTGAAATTTCTACCCCATTGATATGTGTTTTGACAATTGGACTACCGGGATCTACATACTTCTGCATAGTAATTTTTCCATCATGATATCTGCAATTTTTCCTACTAGGTGGATTCTTCTTGTATCTCTAGGTTTCCTTCCTGGTCTTTTAAGACTCAACTCCTTTATTGTTTTTGCTAGAATAGGAATCTCTCTAATGGCTTGTAACAAGGGAATCTTGATACAGACATTCTTCAATTCATCTAGAAAATCATAGTTAGGAAACAAGATTTGTTTTTCCACCCCTTTGTCAATTTGTAATCTTTCAGGAAAAGGAGGTGTGGATGAAGATGCAGGTTGCTCAACTATAGGAGTTGTGGGGGTTAGCTATTTTTCTTTTTCTTTATGAGAGCTTGGGTTTTGAAGAGATGCTTCAAAACCTTTATTGGCTTCAAGAGAATCTTCCTCAGAAATGATTTGCTTTTGGGCATCTATAGAAGGTTTATCTAAAACTCTACCAGATATGAGTTGTACATCATTGAGAGGAACAATCATATAGGTAGGAAATTGTTGACCTTCTACCATGTAAGCATTTTGAGGGTTTTTATTATTGGGGTTTTGCAATGGCTGGGAAGGAAGTTGATTTGACTTCTGTTGGAATGGAAGCAAGAGTTGAGAATTTGAATTCTGTTGAGAAGGTTGTTGTTGTTGTTGTTGAAATGGAAATGATAGTTGTGGATTTTGATTTGGAAGTTGTGGAGCTTGTTGGTTTTGAAAAGATGGAGGATATTGATAAAATTGAGCAAATCTCCCATAATGATTTTGCAAGCCTTGTACCCATGATTGAAAAGGATTTTTAGGTTGGGACCAAGGTTGTTGCAAATGATTCCAATTTGGTGGGGTTTGAAAGTTCATAGAGTTGTTAAACCCTTGGTTTTGTTGCCCTTGCCAAGGTCTCCTTGCAACAAAACAAAGAGACTCAATTGTATTTGGATCTTCTTGGAAGACAGCTTTGAGCCCAGGAATTGAAGGACAATCCTTGGTCTCATGATTCTCTGAACAAATCGCACATGTTTCTACAACTTTTGCATCCAAGGGACATTCCCTTAGAGCATGTTTCTTTCTACATTTTGGGTAAAATATGGCCAAAGCTTCAGCTTCTTCTCTCTGCTTATTGTGTATCTTAAGAGTGTCCAGTTGCTCACTAAGACTTCCTAAGATATCAGTTTTGAATTCATCAAGCATATTGCCAATCTCAACCCTACTTACTGATCCAGTTGCAGATTTGTTTGCTCTGATGAGAGAAGGATCTCTAGGCCCTTTCCTAGTTTTAGATTTTCCTCTTGAGAGATGGACACATAGTTCTGCTATATCATGAAGTGGAAGTTGAGATATGTCTCCTTTTCCCATCATGTTCAAAATATCTATCCATTCATCTCTAATGGCTTTTAATAGAAGGGCTTTCAGGGTTTCCTCATCTAAGTTACTCATTTTTTCTCTTTTCGGGTTGTATTGGAATCTTTCAAGTAAATCCTCCAAGTTTTCATCTTCTCTTTGCACCATTTTGAATACTACATCCTTGTGATTGGTGGGCATACAATAGTCCAGGTATCTATCCAAAAGTGTTTGTTTCATATCATTCCAAGTCCTAATGGATTGAGTGAGTAATCCTATGAACCATTTCAAAGCAGCTCCTTTCAATGTTGAAGGAAACAGTTTGAGTTTTTGAGAGTCTTCCAGATAATCATAAGTTCGACACATGACCTCAAACTCAAATAGAAATGTTTCAGGATCCTCATTTCTTAACCCATGAAATTTTGGGAGGACAGATGGTGAAATATTTTTCATTGTTGCTCGAGAATCCTCATCGACTACAGGAAATCCGAATGAGTTATCTCCATCCCTATTTCCCCCATTGTTACCTCTACCTCCTCCATTGTTTCCTCCTCCCCCTCCTCTACCTCTACCTCTACCAAATCCGTTAACTACCTCCTCTGTCATAATAGCTTCCTCAGAGATTTTAGAGTCCTCTGGTTCCTCTACTAATGGCGAACGAGGAGGAATTTCTCCCTATTCTTCCTCAGGTGATTCTACTTCTTCAATTACAATGTGTCTCCGTGTAGAAGGAAAGAAAGGATCTTTTCCTAATTCAGATTTGATGGATGGTGTGGAAGAGTCTCCTAATTCAACTACTGCCTCTTGAATTCCAGGAATCCTAGGGCTAGGAGTGTGGGTTGGAGATGATGGAGGTGTCTCTTGTCTATTCCTTGAAGTAGATGGAGCTGTGAAAATCGAACTCTTGGCTCTAGCTAAAAACCTTCCCCTAGAATCTCTTTCTCTATGCATGTCATTTTTATTTGTCTTCAAGTCAGGCTAATAATTCTCTTTCTAATCTTCTAGGTCACTCTAGGTGCAAGAAGATAGCATACTCAAGAAACTATTAAACCAATAACTTTCTCTTTTCCGATCCTCCAGATCACGCTAAGTGCAAGAGGAGAGCATACTTTGAGAGGTTATCAATTTTCCTTGAATTTTTTTATTATTATTTTTTTTAAAGAAATTGGCTACCTAGTTTCACTTCCCCGGCAACGGCGCCAAAACGTTTGGTCAATTTAGTGTGTTCTAAATTGCTAATTAAAATGTCAATCCGAGATTCGTAAACTGACGAAGTGAGGTGTACTATATGTACAAGATAACCATTTTCTTAGTCTTTTGTCGTTTTTGAGTTTTTTTTAGTTTGTTTTTGGGTTTATCTTCTATGGGTTCCCTAGTGTGTGATGGAAAAATTGAAAGTTAAGTACGGATGGTAATGGTGATTTCTACAGTGATTTTCCAAACTTAAAAGTTTTCAAAAAGAAAGTTCCAAACTGACTGTAATGAAAACTATTCTCAAAAGGAAGTAAATGTACCAAAATAGTGAACTAGTGACAATGGCCTAGTATCCTTACTACTGTATGAAAAAGAAAGTAAAAACTGAACTTAAAGCAACTCAAAGACTGAAAGCAAAGCAAACTAAATCACACTACTTCAACTCCCGTTCTGACCCTTTACCTTTCGACTCACTCCGTCTATAGGAAGTAATCATAAACAAGCTGAGTAATATGATATCTAAATTGTAGGAAATTAAATTGCATAAAAGGAAACTAAGATTTAACTAGTCATTCATATTTCAACTCTTGAAAATGACATAAGTAATTCAATCTCTAACTTGCAGGAAAGCAAACTAAATCATACTACAATAAGTAATATTCTGATTCCTTACTAATAGAGTCGCTTGACTATAGAAAGGAAATCATAAGCAGATAAGTAATATGATGTCTAAGTAGCAAAAAAGTAAATAAGCAAAACACAACTTGAAAAATGACAGTGCTGGAATTAAACTCAGGAAATGAAAATCAGCAGAAAGGACAAGATGATCTCATGTCAGTAGTTATCAAAAATATGTAAATCTGCTTGGGCTACCTACAAAAACCTGTAAAAGAAGCACTGATAAGCTAACAGTTATAAAAGAAAACATAAAGGAAATATGGACAGCAATGAACATCAGAACAACGCAATATATATACAAGCAATGATTTAAAAACAGTAAATGAAAGCAAGTAAGAAACTATACAAAGCTTTGGTGTACAGGGGTCCTCTGCAACCTCGGCCAATCAATCACTTAGTCACAAATCAGATTCAGGAAAGCTATCTTCTCATGTATTTAAAGTGCAGTAATACAACAAAGTGAAACACAGTACAGTGGGCTGATGACAACAGTCAAAATTACATTTCAAAAACTAACTATCCAACGTATATCAACGCGTTATTTATAAGTAAAGGTGCTGCAACTAATTCCTAGATTTTATGCTGCCAAGAGACACGTAAATCTCCTTGACCTGAGATCTAACGTGATGGTCATCATGGCAGTTGAATCCATGGAGTGGTGGTTGCTCGATTCAGTTCACGGGCTGCTCTACAGGTGCGCCAGTACCTCCGAAAACTAAGGATCGTGCCACACAAACCTTCACTTGGTCAAAACAGAGCCGTGCCATCGCAAAACTCCTCATTTGGCCCTTCCTTTGACCGTCGTTGACCACGACCGTTTATGAGTGATTTGGCTGAACTGAGGGGACACACTCCATGTACACGTCACTTGCAGCTTACCCATGTGGTCGGTTTCTCCATTGGACACCTGTAGCATAGCCTTTAACAAAATGGCTGCGGAAACTTGGGCGGGCTGCGGAAAGTGACAAGTTTTCGTAGCTGCTTGAACAAAAATCTAAATCAAACAACAATCATAAAAATAGTTAGGAAACCATTTCATAAGCTCTTTTTAGACTAATATGCAACGATTTGACAGCTTGGTGGATGAATTAAATGGAAAAAGAAGGCTGAAAGGGTATATAGGGAAGTGCAGGTTTGGGACTCAACAAAAGAAAGGCCACCACTGAAGCTGGACTGGAGACGTAGCCCTGGAGAATAGGGTGAACTCCTTATTAAAAACTATTTTGTGTCTTTGTGTTGCTTAATGTATTTCCCTGCTGTCTTTCCACTTATTTTCTGTGTATTGGCAATCTGATCGATCCGTTGTTTAAATAACACAGTACACACACCATCACATGAGTCTGTAATACCTTTTGTTTAATAAATCTTCAACTGAGGTCACTCATAGGGTGATTATCAGATCATTGGTGCCTCAAATTGACAAGGTTGGGGCCTTGGGAAGTCCAAGTCGGTGCTCGGAAAAATACAGGTTGGAGCCTGGGAGATTTAAGATTGGTGTCTTCATCTAGGGTTGGAGCCCTAAACATTATTGAATTGAATTTATTGTAAAGAAGAGATTAATAAAAGTATTTATTCTTATTTTTCATTTTTTTTCTAATTATAAGTGATCTTAACTGGTAAAAATAACAATTGAAAAGGAGTTGCATGATATTTGACCGCGCGATTTTGAATAGGAGCTCGCACGCCTCTGCAACCTTGCCTCCTGCCTGGCAGCCCCTGCTGCTAGGCCTCCTGCCTTCCTCCACGACTCCCCCGCAGTCGGACCCCACCCCCATCCTTCGACCAGAGTTGCGTCTGGCTTCCCCCTGACCTTTTCATGGCTGGGAATGATCCCTCCCAGATGCAAGACAATGAAGACCAGGTTGAGATTTTTGCCTCTCTCATTTCTGAAAATGCAACCACTAGAAACAAACCTACAACTTCAAAGTTCGTTAAGAAACTGGCTGACATCCCAGAAATCTTCGTTCCTCCTAGTCTCCCAAGGAAGGCAGTGATCTCTCTAGTAGAGAGAGGTCTATTTGGACAATTTACGAGCATGTGGCCCTCTCCCATAGCTGTTCAGAAATGGGTGGAATGAAACTAGAATGCGAACATCCAAGGAAAAATCGCCATAAGATTCTATGGAAGGGGTTACTATACTTTCCTCTTTGAAACCAAAGAAGACCGGAATCTCATCTTCAGAAATGGTCCCTACTTCATGGATTCAAGAGGTCTTTACCTGAACAGATGGTCCCCTGACTTCGACCCTGAAATAGATATACCTAATGCAGTCCCGGTTTGGGTTCGCTTGCCCCATCTCCCTCTTCATTGCTGGGAAGATGAATCAGTTAAAGCCATTGGGAACGCTGTTGGAAAATACATCGATAGATGCGAATCAAAGGATAACATGCATGCCTGTGCAAGGATCTGTGTTGACGTCGACTTAGGAAAGGGCCTTCCGGAAGCAATCAAGATCAAAGTGGACCAATGGACCCATATTTAGCAGTTGGACTACGAACAAATTTCGTTCAAATGTAAGGTATGCCATGAATATGGTCATTTTGATAATAGGTGTAATAAACTAAAAGAAAATGAAATGAATGAAAATGTTGAAGCTAGTGAAGACACATGGGAACAAGTCAAAAAAAAAAAATCAAACCCCAAACAGTTTGACCCTAAACCAAAGTCTCCCCCAGAATCCCAAGCTGCTCCCCTCCCCCCCCCCCCCATCTCGACTCAGCCTTTACCCTCTACTTCAAACCCCTTCGAATCCCTGGAGGACGAAGATCCATCCTCCCCCCTTTCTCCACCTCCAGCCACTGCTCTAGCAGTCATTCACTCCCCTTCTTAGATCCTCCCCTCACCCCCTCCCACCATAGACCATATCCTAACTAGAAACAAAGTCAAAGAAGCAAGCTACAACTCAGAGCCACCAAAAAAAGTAGGCAGGAAATCAAATAAAGAAATAAGAAACGAAACAACAACTAAAGAAATGGCCACAGGCACTCAATAACTGCTGGACTCTTTTTTGGCCAAGCAAAGAGGAAGCAGGGAAAAGATAAAGGAGAAGAGCGGGGCTCACCAAAAATCCAGTAAGTAATGATTTTGGTCTCTTGGAATAGCAGGGGCCTGGGCTCCTCTCTAAAATCCAACGTAGCCCGGGATATAATCAGCCAAGAGCAGCCAGATTTCTTCCTGATCCAAGAGACCAAAATGTCCAACCAAGACTTTCAAAAATTTACAAAAAGATACAAAAGCTTTGAAGGAACAGCAACAGACTCACTGGGTGCCTCAGGAGGAATAGGCACATTGTGGAACAAGAGAAAATGGGACCTTATCAGACAAAAAACAACTTACTGGTGGGTCAGAATGGACCTCAAAAATAAAATCACAAATGAAGAATTTACCGTGCTCGACATTTATGCTCCAAACCATTACAGGGATAAAGCATACTGTTGGGATTCTATCAAATCAGAGTTGCAGGCATGTCAAAATAGGAAGGCAGTTCTGGGTGGTGACTTGAACTTAATAAGAAACATTGAAGAAAAAATAGGAGGAAAATATCTTGCTGATCCATCAAGAGATGCTCTGGAAGAAATAATAGAATCCCATAAACTCATCGACATTCCACCATGCAATGGAAAATTTACATGGAGCAATAAGAGAGCAGGAGCACACAATATCAAAGAAAAACTTGACAGGATCTTAATCCATGAAAGTATAGCAGTAGGATTCTCCTCAATAAAAATCAAGATTATCCATGCCACAGCTTCAAATCATAAGCCAGTGGTCTTGATCCTAGATAGAATAGGAAATCTCGGTCCAATCCCATTCAAATACAATAAAATTTGGGACAGCAAGGAGGATTTCTGCAATATCATCAAAGAAAGTTGGGAGATGGAAGTCATTGGATCCCCCCACTATATTTGGGAATCCAAATAAAAACTCCTAAGATCAGCAATCAAAAAGTGGGCAAAAGAGAATGCAACAATAGATAAAAATAAGAAAATCGAGCTACATAGAAAATTGGAAAAATGGAATCAGGAAAAGGAGGGTCAGCAAACATCAAAGGAAGAGAAAAATCAGGAAAACGAAATCTTCAGGGAATTATATAGGCAAAACAAAGCTGAGGAAGAGGAGTTGAGACAAAAATCGAGCTGCCTCTGGTTCAGCGCGGGATATAAAAACACATCTTTCTTCCATAATAATCTCAAGCTCAGAAGAGCTGGAAATCAAATAGACAAAATCACTGCTGAGGGTAAAGAATTAAGAGAGCAAGAGGAAATCAAAGAAGCAGCCCACAACTACTTCAAATCTCTCTTAACTGCTGACTATCAGCCTCTGGACAGCGTGGACTTCCTCCTACCAGTAGAACGTAAAATCAATGAGCAGCAAAACAACGAGTTGGAACAGGAAGTCTCGGAGGAAGAAATTAGAGAAGCCATGTGTAGTATGCAGCCGGACAAGGCTCTCGGGCCTGATGGCTTCACAATTTATTTTTACAGGACTCACTGGGATATAATAAAGAAATATTTCATCAGGATGGTCAAAAATATTTTCAAAAAAACCAAGATGGGAGAAAATACAAAAACTTCCCATTTGGCGCTTATCCCCAAGGAACCAAACCCCCTCTCCTTTGATCGCTTCAGACCCATTTCCCTCTGCAATGTCTCCTACAAAATCGTCACCGAAATATTGGCATAGACTGAAAAATCTCTTGCCCACTCTCATTTCAGAGAACCAAGGAGGATTTGTCCCTAAAATACAAATAACGGATAATGTCATTCTGGTCCAAGAAGCAATACACAACAATTTGCATAGAAATGAAAGAGGTATGATCATAAATCTTGACATGGCAAACGCCTTCGATAGGTCTATCTCCAATTTTTAGAAGATGTTCTCCGGAAGTTTGAAATATCTAACAAATTTATAAACATCACTATGGAATGCATTTCAAATCCTTGGACAGCTCCCCTAATTAATGGAAGGCCTAGTCACTACTTCCGAAGTTCCAGAGCACTGAGACAAGGCTGCCCCCTCTCACCCTTCCTTTTCATCATCATGGCGGAAACCTTAAGCATACATCTAGAAAATCTGAGGAAACAAAAGGAGATAACAGGCATAAGTATAGCGAGAGGAATAAAAGATAAATCACTCGCTCTTTGCCGATGACACTCTCTTAATAGGAGGAGCCTCAAGCTTAATTGTAAGGAGATTCAAGAGAATCCTAGACACTTTCCTGGTTGCCTTAGGGGGACTGCTTAACAATAAAAAGTGCAGAATATACACTTGGAATGTCTCGCTAATGCAAAGAATCTCTCTAATCATTTACATCCCAGTCCAAAGAAACTGGAGCCACTTTTCCTATCTTGGCCTTCCTTTGGAAAAGGAAGTTGTCAAGTCTGAGATTTGGAACAAGCAGATTGAAAAAATGAGAGGGCTTCTCCAAAGTTGGGGGCTGTTGTGGTTAAACTTAGCAGGCAGGACCATCCTCATTAAATCTCTTCTTTCAGCCCTCCCTATTTATCAGTATGCTGTTACTTTGGCTCCATCAAGCATTCACAAACAATTGGAGCTAATTATGAGAGGCTTTCTTTGGCAGGGAGGGAAACAAGATACAAAAAAATTTAGTTTGGTTCGATGGGAACAGGTGATCCTCCCCTTCAAAAAAGGTGGCATATCCATCAAAATCCCAAGCCTAACTAATAAAGCGATGGGCTTCAAAATTGTGTGGAGAATGCTAATGGAAAAAGGTAGCTGGTGGGTTGAGGCTCTAAAAAAAAAAATACCTTAATGGGCAGCACTCCAAGGTACTCACTGATTTGATCATGGAAATACCATTCACTCCTACATGGAGACTTATCAAAAAAGTCATTCCCCAAATCAAAAACCATATCTCAAAGTCCCCTGGAAATGGAAAAGATATAAATTGTGTGGAGAATGCTAATGGAAAAAGGCAGCTGGTGGGTTGAGGCTCTAAAAAAAAAAATACCTTAATGGGCAGCACTCCAATGTACTCACTGATTTGATCATGGAAAGACCATTCACTCCTACATGGAGACTTATCAAAAAAGTCATTCCCCAAATCAAAAACCATATCTCAAAGTCCCCTGGAAATGGAAAAGATATAAATTTTTGGACAGATAGAATAATGGGTTTGGAGCCAAGAAATCATCTCTAGCAGTTCAAACCCCTGAAAATATGGATGGAGGCTAAAAGCATTCATTCCTTATATGACATCTCGGTTTGGGACCACAATAATTGGTCTACTTGGAGGGACCTCCCTCTCCCAAATCATCTCAAAAATCAGTGGGCAGATCTGAAGAGAACGCTGATGGGAGCTGCCCCAACAAATAAATTTGCTCAAGACAACTTCGTTTGGGACCCAAGTGGAGGAAAGTTCATAGTGAAAGATGGGTATCAACTCCTCCAATCTAGCAACAATTTAGAGAATTGGAACCTTCAATTAGCAGTTTGGAATAACGAATGCCTCCCAAATATAAAAAAAAAATTGCGTGAACCCTCCTAAAAGGGAAGATCCTCACTACTGAAAATCTCAAAAACAAAGGGATTCAAGGTCCTTCAATGTGCTACCTTTTCTATTCGGAGGAGGAGAGCAGTCAACATTTATTCCTCCATTGCCCCTTTACCCAACACTGCTGGCACCAAATTATCAGCCCTTTGAGGTCTCCTAGAGAAAACTTCGATCAGCTCACAACTCTTAACAGAAATTGGGAAAAAGGCTACCCCCACGCAAGAAAAGGAAAAGCCATAATTACTCGAATCTGGAGATGCATTCCTTCTACTCTCTGTTGGCAAATTTGGCTCTCCAGGAACAGCTACATCTTCAAAAACCAAAAGCCAAACCCAGCTCTCACTTTGGCCAAAACTCTGGGCCTAGTCGCAGAAATGATAAGTGCCAACACTGTAATAAAAATTGACCACACCAACTGGCAGAAAGAAGAGGAAGAATGGTATAATAAGTTCCCATTGGTCTACTCAAAGAATAAACAATCTCCAACAAAGTCAGGTAAGGTAAAAAAAATGGAAACTCAGGGGAACTCAAAATGAAATAGAACAGTGGATTCAAGAACATAAGACTTTCACTCTTCAGTTTGATGGTGCTTCCAAAAAAAAACCTGGACAAGCAGGGGCAGGGGGAATAATCACAGATCAAAATGGAAAAGTCATCATCACTTATGAATGGGGATTGGGAAATATGACAAACAACATGGCAAAGTTTTGAGGCCCTAAACGACATTTTTTGGGAAAACTGGGAGCAACATGGGTCAATGGACCAATGTTGCTCTCCCAAAAGTTGTAGTGCTCGGATAGATATTTCTAATGAGCTATTGTACGTGTCAAATGACGATCAGGTGCCAAAGTTACGACCTCGAGAAGTTGATGTACCAACTAACCCAAAACGGGGCCCAAAATTTGGCGTTTCATCTTCTAGGGTTAGGTTTTGGGATGTTAAGGGTTTTCCATTGTTTCTCAACAATAAATAGACCTTCAAGCCTCATTGTAACACACTTTAGAGGCATGTAGCCGCCACATATCTTCTCAGAGATAAGCTACCATCACCCTAGCTGGTCTATTTCCATTGTTGTTTGTAAGCATATTTCAGTATTTTACATTAATGAAATAAAGTATTATTTCCGCTGCATATTTGTGTTTATGGTTATCTCTGTAATTTTTTGCATTCTTGTTTAAATCCAGATCACGTTTGAAGATCATCGCTAATTTGAAGCCAAAAACTATAGGGAGAAACCTCCATCACTAAAACGTTAAATAGTGTGAAACTTCTAGAAGATATAGTGATGGATTCATGACAACATGTGCACTCGTTAAATAGTGTGGTCCTAGTAAAACAAATTATGACATGTGGCATGCGTAGGCCCAGTGACCTTTTGGGCTTTGTTAGTTGAAAGGACACATGGGTATGAACTTATAACTAAGCCCCTAAGGGCATTAACCTAAGGATCAAGGTATAGGTTACAACTAAGCACGATAAATAAGGCCATGACTCCATGGCACGGTTCCATTAAGTCATCCATGGAGGGTCATGACGTAAGGTTTAAGGAGATGAGGATATGGTTAAGTCTTGGACACAAATCATCACATGTCGAGTCATGTGAACAGTTGACCACATCAAATTGTATATATATGCCAACCCTTGACTCAGTTTGAGGATGGAACATTGATTGAATATCTTTTCACTCGGGGCAAGCCTTGTTTGGTAATGGTGGTAGATGTGGTTCTCTGAGATAGTGGTAGAAGTGAGACATATATTTTTTATCAAATGGTGGCTTGAAGGCTTGTGATCAGATTCAATGAAGTTGAGGCAATGGTGGCTTAGACATGGACATATATTGCTTATCATGTAAGCCAAGTCAGCGAAATTCGAAGATGTCGAGACGTGGTTCAAAATAATGGTGGTTGTAATGCTAAGACAATGGAGATGCAATTTAATTAACATTATCAAGATGGTGGTGTTAGTGCCTAGATTTACATCAGGCTGAGAAAGGTAGGATCTAGGGCCAACATCAAACCACGCTTAACTTGGTAACTAGCCCTACCAGGTCGAGAGAGGGCTCTCTCCGGGTCAATCTCAGCAAATTATGATTACTAAGGGCTTGAGATATGACTGATTTAACTACTAATCTTAGGCTAGGTATATGTGCAAAGAATTTGATTGGATAAAATGATGTGTTTGTTGGCTCTAATGGAGAGGCAGATTTTGGGTGCGGGAAATGAGGCTTAGTCTTGTAGAGGCCTCAATGGGGCAAGGTAGGCAACTAATTTTGGCACTTCAAATTGAATGAGATGGAGGGATTAGAAATGTGAGGAGTTGAAGAGGGCAAGAGAAACCATGGATCCTCTCCAAACAGCTGAAAACATCAAGAAACTAAAGCAAACCTCAAGTAGAGCACTGCAATTTCAATGGATTCTACTTACACTCTTGTTTGATTTAGTTGAAATAAACAAGATAGATAATTTCATACATAACACGTAAGTAAATTCACAATTACAAAGAAAAGCACTGTACTAAAACAAAATGCCACAGGGATCCCAAAGAGTGCTGCAAATCCTAGTCTCAATTCCTTAGCCAAAATACTGATATGAGTGTACAATGAAGCTCCTTGCTTTCTCAAGAGTCCAACCTTCTACCAAAATCCAACCCCTACACTACAAATTCATAAAATATATACATTTTCTCATCCTTGTACTAAGGGATTGAGCTCAACAATTTTCTTCAAAATAGAATCAGTTACATTAAACTTGGGCCGAATTTCTCAAAATAGGTTTTGAAGATGAACTCGTATCTCCTAAACCATAACATCTGTTACAAAACTGAAAGAATTTTTTGTAGATAAGGTCATTTTTGAGAAAAAATTCTCTCAAATTTTGGAAATTCATTTCCAGTTGCTCGCAATCTGTTCCACAAAATCATCTCTAAAACAGAAAATCATTAAAAATTTAAATCTGTGAAAATGAGCTGTAAAGATCTAGTCACATATCCCAATTCGTGACACCTATGAATAAACTGAAAGATGTTTTTGTTATATGGCTCATGCTTAACAAAAAAATCCTTGAGTTTTGCACAATTACTTTCCATATGTTGTAAAATGTCCCCGCACTAAAATGACTAAAACAGTAAAAAATATGAAAAATTTGTTTTATTTTAATGTAGGCTCCAAATATCACTATATATCTCCCACATAGTAGCACCTGTGCATAAAATGAAGGAGGTTTTCATTATTTGGTATTTTATGAACAAAAACCTCTTTCACTTTTGAAAAATTCCTTACCATTATTTCAGAAACTGATTTTGTACTAAACTTGTCATTGTGTGCAGCAACTGACCTCAAAACATGCATAACCAAGAATCACTCATTCATTTCGATCATATCTTCTAATCCGGGAGCCGGTTATGGGAGTGTGATATACCGTTGGAAATATTTTTCTGAGCTTCTTCTGATGGACACACTTGTGACATGTTTTGTGCTGAACATCATGTGCAAAACATCTAACAAAACCAGACATAGTAAGAGCTCATGTTGATCCCTGGTGACAGGCTGCGAAGACTGGAACTAACATCGGCTCCATTGGGGATGGCAGCTCCTTGGAGGTGTCAAGAACACCATATGACAAGTGCCTCATCCATTGGGCATGGATTCAAACAACTGCAAACCCAAAACAACTCATACCAATCCAAAAACATATACATACTGCAACATGTACATAAACAAATACCAGAAACTGAAATGCTGCCTTAGGCAGCTTATTTATGTACAAATCTAACCCACTTTGCTGCAAAATTGATAGATCAAGTAATGTTGTAATGCCATATCAACCAATCAAGTAACTGTGACAAGGATGCTGCTTGAAAGTGCTTCAACCAGGACACAAATGTAAATGCTGATAGCCATACATGCACATAACGAGTATGGTTATGTAAAAGAAAATCTGACTTATCATTCAAACTGAAAAAATACTCCATATATGCAACAATAGGATCAAAGAAACCAGACTCTATTTTCTGCCCTAACTCCTCAACACAGACCGCCAACTGCAAACTGTCAATGAAAACATCCACAGGCAGCTCTATTGTTTCTTGTTTTGAAGGAGGGAGAGTTTCCAAGAACTTTTTGGGATCTAGGAATTCATATGATTGGATTTGATCATTTAAATACTGAATCTCCTTCTCAAAATTTTCAACAACTAACTCAAAGAAACCAGTTTTAGCTTTAGGAGGAAACTTTGGAGATCTCAAACATTAAAGCACGACAATGAAAAATGCTTCATCAATTTCAATATCTTCTAACTGATCTCTAACTTCTTTTGAAACTTCACAAAGCACAAGGTCTGCCACATACCCTACCATTTTATTTTAGTGCATGAATGGATCAGTGAGCACTGGAATCTCTGGATTGAGTTGGAGTCGCCAGGTGAATGTTTTAGCCTTCATATGTGTCTGACTGCTGTCCACCATCAACAATCAGATCTAACTTGATACATGTACTAGGGAAATTTGCAAGTCAGATGTTCAGTTCATAAGACTAGACCGAAGATTGACTGAAGCAGCTTTTATCTACTTTCGCTAATGCAAAGCAAGATTGTTTCGAAGGCTACCTGGCTAACTTCAGGCTCCATCTGTAGTCTATAAAACAAAGAACACTAACAAACAAATAAACTTTTCTTCCCCAGTATGGTCGCCACTATGTTAGTGCCTAGATTTACCTCAGGCTGAGAAAGGTAGAATCCAGGGCCAACATCAAACCACGCTTAACCTGATAGCTAGCCCTACCAGGTCGGGAGAGGGCTCTCTCAGGGTCAATCTCAGAAAATTATGATAACTAAGGGCTTGAGATATGACTGATTTAACTACTGATCTTAGTCTAGGTGTATGTGCAAAGAATTTGATTGGATAAAATGATGTGTTTGTTGGCTCTAATGGAGAGGCAGATTTTGGGTGTGGGGAATGAGGCTCAGTCTTGCAGAGGTCTCAATGGGACAAGGCAGGCAACTGATTTTGGCACTTCAAATTGAATGAGATGAAGGGATTAGAAAGGTGAGGAGTTGAAGAGGGCAAGAGAAACCATGGATCCTCTCCAAACAGCTGAAAACATCAAGAAACTAAAGCAAACCTCAAGTAGAGCACTGCAATTTCAATGGATTCTACTTACACTCTTGTTTGATTTAGTTAGGAAGAAAAAATATAGATAATATCATACATAACACGTAATTAAATTCAAATTACAAAGAAAAGCACTGTACCAAAACAAAATGCCACAGGGATCCCAAAGAGTGCTGCAAATCTTGGTCTCAATTCTTTAGCCAAAATGCTGATATGAGTGTACAATGAAGCTCCTTGCTTTCTCAAGAGTCCAACCTTCTACCAAAATCCAACCCCTACACTATAAAATTCATAAAATATATACATTTTCTCATCCTTGTACTAAGGGATTGAGCTCAACCATTTTCTTCAAAATAGAATTAGTTACATTAAACTTGGGCCGAATTTCTGAAAGTAGGTGTTGAATATGAACTCGTATCTCCTAAACCATAGCACCTATTAAAAAACGGAAAGAGGTTTTTGTAGATAAGGTCATGTTGGAGGAAAAAATCTCTCAAATTTGGGAAATTCATTTTCAGTTGCTCGCAATCTGTTCCACAAAATCATCTCTAAAATAGAAAATCATTAAAAATTTAAATATGTGAAAATGAGCTGTAAAGATCTAGTCACATATCCCATTTCGTGACATCTGTCAATAAACTGAAAGAGGTTTTTGTTATATGGATCGTGCTTAACAAAAAAATCCTTGGGTTTTGCAAAATTACTTTCCATCAGTAAAATGGCCCCGCACTAAAATAACTAAAACAGTAAAAAAACATGAAAATTTTGCTTTGTTTTAATGTAGGCTCCAAATATCACTGTATATCTCCCACATAGTAGCACCTATGCATAAACTGAAGGAGGTTTTCGTTATTTGGTATGTGATGAAAAAAAAATTCTTTCACTTTTGAAAAATTCCTTACCATTATTTCAGAAACTAATTTTGTACTAAACTTGTCATTGTGTGCAGCAACTGACCTCAAAACATGCATAACCAAGAATCACTGATTCATTTCAATCATATCTTCTAATCCGGGAGCCGGTTACAGGAGTGTGATATACCGTTGGAAATTATTTTCCGAGCTTCTTCTGATGGACACACTTGTGACATGTTTTGTTCTGAACATCATGTGCAAAACATCTAACAAAACCAGACATAGTAAGAGCTCATGTTGATCCCTGGTGATAGGCTGCGAAGATTGGAACTAACAGGTGGTAAGCTAAAGACATGGTTTGTTTTGCAAACAATGTTCAGGCAAGATTTAAAGTAGAAAATAATCATAGGCCAAAGGCCGTGGCCACCAAGTTGAGAGTCAATATATATACTTGCTATGTGACAATGAAGAGCCAAGCTAAGATTGTGGAGTGTTGATCACTATGGCCGTATTTGATTATGTGGTCGGATCTCCACAAGGATTCTTTTGGGAGCCTGTGAAGAAGTTCAACGAAAACTCTATGACCTAAATGCAACCAAGTCATAACAATGGTGGCTTAGCATGCTAATGGAAATGACTTTCGTTGACATATTGCTTCAAAAATTTGAATATGTAACGACCCATAATTAAAATTTTAAAAAATTAAATATATAAACCATGTTATCGATACAAATTTTCTACTAATTGGAAAAGAATTTTCAAAATATAGATTAGCAAATAAAACATATCAATAGGGAGAAGAATGAAAAATATATCTTACTAGTGATTTGAGGTTGTAATGCCATCCAAATCCTACTAAGCACAACAAAGTGTTGGGGATGACTCTCCACCCAACCTTAGACATGTTGCCGTAAATATTTCTTGCATTTTCTACCCCCGAGCCCTCAATCAACTTACTACTGCCAGTGTCATTTGTCTTGCAACATTCCTTTCCTCAAAGAATGAGTGAATTAATGAATGCTTATCACCTCTCTTTTCTGTCATTAAATAGAACCAACTATTCTAAAAATGGCAAGGGGATTGGAAAGGGGTTCGCATGTGCACAATCCATGCATCATCATGCCAACTTTTAGTTATTTTTATTTTATTTTATTTATTATTTATTATTTTATTATTATATTTTCTCCATTATTGAATATTTTATTTATTATTATATTTTTTTTATATTTGTTATTTTCTTTATTTATATATTATTATTTCATTTATTATTATTATTATTTATTAATATGAGACATTATATACTTCCCTTTTTTAAGGAACTTCATCTCGAAATTAGTATATTCATTTATTATTTTATTTATTTATATTATCAATTATTTATTTATTATCCATGTTTGTCCAACTCCCACTATTGAACTAATATACCAATAGGCATTGAAAGTTACACAACACCAGGGAAATCCCAAGAAACTTCAAGTCCTTTTTCCTAACTTTCGGAACCAGACATAAAGCCTCATCGGTCTATATCATAGCCCCAAGACTTGCCCCATGGCTTAAACGTCATCAACCCCAAGGTAGACATCTGATGTCGGTACTCAATGACTGCAGACATCTTGCAAGGCTAGACCAACTCCATCCACAACCAACTAAGGTACACAACATCAAGAATTGAAGTCCTTACACCACTTCTGGACTCCGCCATCCCAATCCAATTCCAGGCATTCGACCTCGTAAAGATGGTCTCATAATTCCTTAAGAGCTATCCATCAAGAGTTACACAAGACAAAATAAACATTGGCATATGTAGTGTTGAATGAGTCTATCCCCAACCTATATGGTTTACACCTTCTCCCTCATATGTATGGGCTCCTACAAGATCATCAAATAATTCGGCCCTCTTTGCTCATTGGTGTATTTCCTGTCAATCACCACATCTCGAGATGCAACTATTGCATTAGTTATAACATCGCAATATCATAGAAAAAATCCACATGCCTACTCTTGCATACCATGAGAACATAGGATTATTGTTATCACCACATTATGAATAGTAAAAATTGCATGCTCATGCATGTCATAAAATATGAATGCAATAATCAAATGCTTCACATAATCATAAGTGTTACACAATAATTTGTCACCATTGGTCACCGTCCCTGTTACCCCTTTCCCGTACTTTGGAGGACGCATTCCGAGACCTGTGAGCAGTGACATAACTTAAAAACACTTGCATTATGTTCCCCTGAGTATGGACTTCATGTGTCCTGAAGACACCTCTGCAAAATATCTCTGAAAAGTGCCCTTTTTCCATTAGCGCGGGTCCACAATGTCCTACCCGCGCCAATCAATAAGATCCTCAAAAGAGGGTGCGACCATTGGCGCTCTGTCTTAGAAAAACACCCGCGCCAACCAAGTTTGGTAATGATTTTTGACAAACGCGCGCCTAGATGTTTTTTCCCTTCAAGTCATGAAGTCTTTTGAGGATAAAGCTTATCTTCTAGATGTCGAGAGTCATCATCTATCCTTGACATCTATCCATAGCGGATTTTTGGAGATAATGCCAATCCACAATGGGTGTCCTGATGCATTGTATCTTCTTCCCCTACTCCATATATAAAAGTCTGTCCTCATGCATTTGACAAGCTAGTTTTGGAGTAATGCTAGTTGTGATAACGCTTGTCTTGAGTGATAGTAAGAGTCTTGAAGTATAGGGAGGTTATGCTGCCGGAAGTCTGAGAGAGAGAAGGTCTATTGCAAGACATACATAGCTGCTCGCCCAGCCAGAGGATAGGTTCAACGTCAGAACCTTGGTTGTATCTTTCTCTGTTTATTATTCATTAATAAACGACTATCATTATGGTTCCGATCTTATTGTTCATTATGATAATGTTTGATCTATTTCCTTTCTGACTGAAATATAGTTGTATTTTAGTGGATTTTATGCTTGTATTCGCTTCGTTCTTTGCATGTGCAGGTATCCATTCGCGGGGATCGCAAGGATTGTGACCTGCCGGAGCAAGGGAACGAGAGTATCAACTCTTCTTCGACATTAGCGTTGGACTCCAGGTTGGTTCTCATAATCCACTTTCGATTTGCAACTAGGAACTTGCATGGTAGCGTGAATTGATTGTTGCTAGATCCATTTTGGTCTAGTGGGATCGCCTCTGTCCGCAGAGGGGATTTATCTCTCCAACAATTTGGCGACTCCACTGGGGAGGAGCTATTTGTTGTTTGATTCATAAACCTTGGACGGAGTCTGAAGCACGGCCAGGCAGCCTTTGAAACGCTATTGCTTTGCATTAGCGGAGTAGATCAACGCCACTTCAGTCAATCTCCGGTTTGGTTTATGAACCGAACAGCTTGGAGTTTTTCTTGCATGTTAGTTTTCTCTTGCCTGCTTGCATAAATGAGCTTTCTGGGTCAGCTTTAAAGTTGTTTCTTGCTGTTCGATCTATCTGAGTACTGCCGATCAGACCCTGGACTGCTTGATTTATTTTTAAGCTAGCAAACTTGATTGGCGCTCTTTTTTTTATGACAGTCGCGCCAATTGGCGCCACTTGCCAGTGTACAGCCCGTGCCAATGCTTAATTAGCACAATTTTCTTCCTGACAGTCGCGCCAACCCTGTGAACTTGTTCATTTTGCTTGTTTACAGCCTCCCAAGCTTGGGTTTCCTGTTTTGTTCAATCATCTGAATGTATCAGAGTCTTTTTTGACTGGTTTTGAGTCTTTTTCTGGCAAATTATTAATTTGATTTCCTTTGATCATTACTTGGAGGTTTGTCTCGATATTTTCACAATTTTGAATCTTTTTGCTTTTGTTTTTGCAAAAAAATTTCCCCCTCATTCGCCGGGGGGGGGGGGGCTAAATTGTGTATGAGTGTTAATCGCCTTTGAGCGTTTTTAGTTTATGATCTTTGGAACTCTCACCCGTTTTTCTTGGTTTTCACTTGATTGGTTCTTAGATTACATTAGAATCATCGTGTGTTTGAGAATTATCTTGCATAGATCACACTTGCATAATTAGAATTCTCATTTTCAGGATATGAATGAAAAGTGTGCATAGATTACATTTGCATACTTTGGGTGTTTGCCAGTTTCTGTTTTGGTCTTCTCTTGATCCAGTCAACTTTTTGGATACTCTTTGGTGGTTGTTGAAGCTTGTTTTTGGGTTATTCGAGCAATTTAGTTCTTTTTGCTTGATTTCCATATGGCTTCGTTTTGAGCCTAGCTCACATGGCTCATTGAGATTTTGGAGTTTTTCTTGGTTTGAAGGATTGCCTTTCTTTTCAAAGACTTGATTGTGTCCATTGAGTGAAATTTTCTTTTTTGCTCTCTGTTATCGTATCTCTCAAAATTTACTTAGTGCATTTTGCCAATAAAACAAAAACGAACAATCTCTTTTGCGTTATATTAGTTAATGGAAATTAAAGTTTTTCGTTGTTGTTAGTGACTTTAAAGAAAAGGTTCTTTTATTGCCATTAGCTGCATTAGAGTTATCATTGTTTGTTTTATGATCATTTTGTTCGATTGAAAGATCTCAACTCTCTCATAGTTAGCATTCATCGAATGAAATGATATATTTTGGCATATAGTTTGCATCTAGGAAATTTTGAGATATTACATACAGTAAGGCCTGAAAATCGAAACCTAATCAAAGATCAACTGTAAAATGAACTGAATGAATCTAACAACACATTGGAACTTAACGCATACATTCTAGAGATCTAGGCTAGAGACGTGTTCCGGCGTCGTTAAACCTAGTCACTGTTGTTTCACATTACGGTTGGGTGATTCCTCCTTTTGTGACTCGATAGTGGTCTAGCATGGATTTGTGCTCCCACGTACCGTCGAGTATATGTGGAGACCCCACTAGGTTATCATCCTTTATCCACAGGAAGCCGTGTCTGCCGCCTTACAAGCCGTAATGCACTGAACATAGCATTCGGGAAGATTGACTGCCGTACGGGAAGTCCTTGGTTTTCATATGATTGCCAAGGTGTATAAGCAGTTTTACGGATTGTTTGGTAAACCTTTTGCCTATTTCTCCAGAGTAGTCACTTTTGATCCTTTTCGGACTCCTTAAAAGAAAAGGTGCCAGTGAGCGTCTTGTCACTTCGTGCTCATTAAACATTCGAAGGAGACTAGAGTCATCTTTTCGTCCTTTTCTCAACTCTTAAAACATGAAAAGGTCAAGTTCAGTTCCTTTGTCTTAAAATTTATTCGGCCACGATACACATTTACCCAGTTAGATCTTGTTTGTGTTAGCCTGAGTAGGGTTCTTTCTCGTTTTCAATGGCAACCTTCCCCGATTCTACCGGCCAAGGTGTTCCCCCGGATGGAAACCCTAGTTCATTTCCTTCTTTTGGAAATGCCGGTGCTCCGTATATGGCAACTTTGTCTTTGCCTGGGTTAACCATCGGTTTGCCCGTATGGTTGTTTTCAACCTCGGTGGTCCCGAGTGTGATCACTCCTATTCCACCGTCTCCTCCACCCGAACAACATCATGTTGATTCCAAGGTGGACCTCTCCCCTTCTTCGCCTATTTCTGTGTCCTCATCTTCTACTTCGCTTGGCGAAAGTCTGGATTCAAGTAACCAGGTGGCTAAGAAGAAGAAGAATAAGACAAAGAGAAGAAGACTCCTAAGCGAGAGGTTAAAAGTACAACTCAAGTCGGGCCACCTTCTGCTCCTCCGTGGAAGGTCAAATTTCCTTGTAAGTTATGCAAGGAGGACCATCTTCTTCGCGATTGTCCTGGCATTCCCAAGGTCTTAGAAGTATGGTCTTGCGATCCGGCCCGCCCCTCATCGTCCTCCGATGCTCACGGCGATGCTACACTATCAGCTGGAAATGTTAAGGGAAAAGGGAAGATTCGAATCCCCTGTAGAATTTGTGAAGGAAATCATCCCCTTCACCTTTGTCTGCTCATGGATAAAGCCTCTGTTGTCTTGGAAAGTATTACAGCTCCCTCACCCCAACTTCCCATTGGTTATCAACGTCTCTCTGCAGTCGTAGATCGTTGCCCTGCTGACAAAGAGATCAAACAAGATTCCTCTCTTGTCCAGCCTCCTCTTCCTGAACCTGGCTCTGCCAAGCTTGTTCCAGACCAACCATTGGTCGGAAAGAGTGTCGACTCGAGTCCACCCATCGACCACTCTGTTTCGGAAGAGCATCATCCCCATGTTCTTCTCGTCTCCTCAGATTCTCCTGAGTATGGAAATGACTCTCCTATCCCAACTGTTCCCGAGAGTCCTGCTTCAGTCCCTTTAGAGCAGGGGGGCAATCATACGAGTCCCCCACCAAGTAGTTCAGTCGTTTCCTTCGACTGGAGTCGTTTGACCACCTCCCGCCTTCCGTCCCATGTGCCTTTCTGGGTTACGGTACACGCCTATAATAAGGCGATACCTGGCACTGTTTTGGATGAGGGTGCATCTGTCAGTCTTATGCCTGCCACTACTTGGCAAGCTTTGGGTTCCCCACAGCTTGTGCCAGTCGCGCCGAATCTGACGGCTTTTGATGGAGGAACTAGTCAACCATTAGGGATCCTTCCAAAGTTCCCTATTACTTTGGGAGGCAAAACCGTCTATATAGACGTATCGGTTACCCAAGGTGCTTTAGATTTCAGTCTTCTCCTTGGCCGTGACTATGTTTATGCCATGGGGGTCCTTGTCTCTTCACTTTTCCGTGTGGTTTGCTTTCCACACGATAGAAGAATGGTGACTATCGATCAATTATCGTTCGTTCGTCCACGGGTCCCTCCTGCGCAGTCATCATCCCCTTCTGGTTTTCATCCACCAGTTGCATTTGCCCCACCACAGATCAACTATGTGGCCACCTATCCCGTGCCTGTATCCAGCGATGCCGCCGTCATGCACAGTGTCCTGGGGGCATTGGGTCCTGACTTCCGAGATGTTGTCCTTCCACCGGGAGTGGCACTCTTGGAAGCCCCGACTTCCTATTCATTATGATGAAGTTTAGTCAGAGCATAGTTCGTTTTCCTATGTCAAGCTCCTTAAAAAATGAAACTAGGTCTGGCCGAGGATAGTTTTGATCTTGTGGCGACCTCGTTTAAAAATGAAACAAAGGTTATGAGGATAGTTCTTTTCCTCTGTCAACCTCATTAAAAAATGAAACAACTCCCTTTCCAAATCCAGTCTTTTGATTAAGATCTCGTAAAATACAAGTCGAGTCTTTCCTAGATCTCGAGAGTGAACCTTCATTCCATCCACTTTGTTGAATGCAATGAAGCTTGGGGGGCATGTACCTCGATTTTTGTTATTATGCTGGGGGGCATGTGAACTTATAACAAGCATAGTTTTTCGTTTCAAGCTTGTGTAAACATGAAACCGAATCCAAGCAGAGTTCTCCATGGTTCAAGCTTGTGTAAAAATGAACCCATACCCGATTTACATCTCGTGATTGCCGCCTATTTGCTAAATTTTGTTAGATGAGCCTTGGTTGTTTCATTCCATTGCCACCATCTCTTTGGCCGATCATATGCTTTCACTTGGTTGTTTATCCTTTCCTGAGGAACCGCAACGATGAGTTGTTTTATTACCCAGCCTCTTGACCATTATATGTTTTGAGTAGTTCCACCATTACCGGAACCAGTTGCTACCCTTTATACCACTCATTCCTCCAGGACGAGTCTCCTTTTAAGCTCTTTTCTGACTCGTAAAAAATGAAGAGATTGCCGAGTATTTTTCCCTTTTTGACTCGTTAAAGAGAATAAAATGGAGGTCTGCTTTCAGCTCTTTTCCGACCGTTTAAAGACGAAAAGATTGCCGAGTTATCCCTCTTGACTCATTAAACGTAAATAAGAGGCGGTCGTCTTTAAACTCTTTTCCGACTGTGTAAAAACGAAAAGATCGTCGAACCTTTGTCGTTTCAGGTTCGTTAATGGTTACGAAACGACGTGATCTCGATCGCTTTTTTACTTTTTCAGGTCGAAGTCACTATTTATGAAAAGTACTCCTCGATCGTAATGGTCGGGCGGTTCTTTCGAGCATTGTTTTATATTTTTTCGGGCTCGCAAGTCACAACTTTACGAAAAAGGACACCCCTGGAGTTTCCTTTTCTGCTGTCTTTTTAAACTCTCTAAACATGAAAAGACGCCGAGTTCTTCCTTTGTCAGACTCGTTAAAACCTGATGACATCGGATTTTGTCGAAATGACGCACCACAAGCATATGTTATCCCCATCAAGCTTGTTAAAAATAATTGGGGTACTTGCCAGAAATGGCGGGGGGAAAAAAAAGGAACCATAATTATTGTCGTTTCGGCAGTATGTCGCTCTTGAACATGGCACTTGACTGCTTTCGTGTCTGGGTGGGGATATCTCATCTCATTTTTCACTTGCCTCCGTGGACTTGGGTAATTCTGTTTGACCTCTCATCTGCTCATTGCCTCGTCACCATGACCTCTGATACATTGATGTCAAATACTGCCAATTCCACTGTCGTGCCGCCGATATGTTCAAGAGAAGTTGACCTCTGCAAAGAAACAACCTCCCTCTGATAGCTCACACAATCTTGATTCACAACATTATCTCTCTGTCTCGTGTCGATGATGTGGGAAACATTATGGCCCACCTTCGATCAAGGTCACTTCCTGTCGACTTCAGCTCATTATCCAGGAAGCTGATCTAGAGACTCCCTTCCGGTGCCTTGGAGCCTGCATGCCTCAATGGCAGGTTCTTCGTATTCGACGTGAGGTTTTCATCATTGGCCTCCAATCGAATGATTCTACGGGTGTTCGACGTCAGATCACTAATTCGCACGCCGTAGATTGTACCTGTAGTACCTTGAGGGCCATTGTCATTATTGGTGGTACCTCTCGCGTCTGTTAACAGTTTTCAATATTGACTGGTAATCAAACGATGTTCATGCATGTTCGACTTCAACTCATATATTCGCATGCTTGAACTTGTACTTTTGTTCGGGTCGAGATGGAGCGCAAGACCATGGATAGTGTCTGTTGCAATCCAGGAGTGATTATTGATACATGACTCATTCACTGGATGGCTGCGACCATACCTGAGTCGATTCATTGATCCTAACCAGATGGTTGCATCCATACTATGGATCTAGATTATTATGTACTCTCTTATGGATGGATGCGACCATACCACATACATCATGTACTTGAGCTATCAGTTGTATCTCTCAATGCAGATTCTCGGTGGCATCTACATGTGTTCTTGTAAAGCATTTCACCCCTCTCTCTCTCTCGGGCCTCATGCTTTAGGGGGCATCTGTTACACAGTAATTTGTCACCATTGGTCACCGTCCCTGTTACCCCTTTCCCGTACTTTGGAGGATGCATTCCGGGACCTGTGAGCAGTGACATAACTTAAAAACACTTGCATTATGTTCCCCTGAGTATGGACTTCATGTGTCCTGAAGACACCTCCTGCAAAATATCTCTGAAAAGTGCCCTTTTTCCATTAGCGCGGGTCCACAATGTCCTACTCGCGCCAATCAATAAGATCCTCAAAAGAGGGTGCGACCATTGGTGCTCTGTCTTAGAACAACACCCGCGCCAACCAAGTTTGGTAATGATTTTTGACAAACGCGCGCCTAGATGTTTTTTCCCTTCAAGTCATGAAGTCTTTTGAGGATAAAGATTATCTTCTAGATGTCGAGAGTCATCATCTATCCTTGACATCTATCCATAGTGGCCTTTTGGAGATAATGCCAATCCACAATGGGTGTCCTAATGCATTATATCTTCTTCCCCTACTCCATCTATAAAAGTCTATCCTCATGCATTTGACAAGCTAGTTTTGGAGTAATGCTAGTTGTGATAACGCTTGTCTTGAGTGATAGTAAGAGTCTTGAAGTATAGGGAGGTTATGCTGCCGGAAGTCTGAGAGAGAGAAGGTCTATTGCAAGACATACATAGCTGCTCGCCTAGCCAGAGGATAGGTTCAACGTCAGAACCTTGGTTGTATCTTTCTCTATTTATTATTCATTAATAAACAACTATCATTATGGTTCCGATCTTATTGTTCATTATGATAATGTTTGATCTATTTCCTTTCTGACTGAAATATAGTTGTATTTTAGTGGATTTTATGCTTGTATTCACTTCGTTCTTTGCATGTGCAGGTATCCATTCGCGGGGATCGCAAGGATTGTGACCTGCCGGAGCAAGGGAACGGGAGTATCAACTCTTCTTCAACATTAGCGTTGGACTCCAGGTTGGTTCTCATAATCCACTTTCGATTTGCAACTAGGAACTTGCATGGTAGCGTGAATTGATTGTTGCTAGATCCATTTTGGTCTAGTGGGATCGCCTCTGTCCGCAGAGGGGATTTACCTCTCCAACAATTTGGCGACTCCACTGGGGAGGAGCTATTTGTTGTTTGATTCATAAACCTTGGACGGAGTCTGAAGCACGGCCAGGCAGCCTTTGAAACGCTATTGCTTTGCATTAGCGGAGTAGATCAACGCCACTTCAGTCAATCTCCGGTTTGGTTTATGAACCGAACAACTTGGAGTTTGTCTTGCATGTTAGTTTTCTCTTGCCTGCTTGCATAAATGAGCTTTCTGGGTTAGCTTTAAAGTTGTTTCTTGCTGTTTATTTAAGTTATTATGAAGCGCATTAATTTTATAAGTAAAAAACGAGTGGAACTCTGAGCTAAAAGCACGTGAACTTTGACATTTCCACTTGTTAAGCCATCTCAAATGAGGTTTGCATCCACACAAATATCAATTCCAACTACCTTGATTTTCACGAGTGGCCAGAGGGACTTTCATATTTATTATTTTATTAAATTTATTTAATTTTTAAATATAAATTCTTATTTTTCAAGTATAATAATGTTTTGGTTTAGTAATAGAAAAGTGAATATCTAAAATGAATTTAAAAAATTATGGCATTTTAAAAATGAGATTTAAATGTGAACATTTTCTAAATTAGGGAAAGACAACACATGGAAATATGAAGAATGAAAATTTTAGGGAAAGATAACAAAAGGAGATATGAAGAATGAAAATTTATTTATTTATTTTACATTTAAAATTATAAAATAATAGTATATTTGTTTTTATAAAAAAAATTAATTATTCAATAATTTAGATTGATTTAAAATATGTTTGGTTAGTTAGGAATATTTATTTCTCACACAAAAATTTAATATTAAAATGAAATATATGATTTCTAAATTTTAAATAATACAATGTTTCTTAGCATGTTAAAATTTAGTTATTTATATAATTAACGAAATAGAAAACAATATAAATTTCATATTTAATAATAATGAATTTTGAAATTATATTTTCTAAATTATTCATAATTTAAATTATTTAAATCACCTTTTAAATAATACTCTATCTCTGCATGTAAATTAACGACTCGAATGTATGGTGAGTAACTTAAATATTCGGATATCAAATCTATAATTTTGAATTTCAAATCATTGTTGCAAGTTCCCCTTGTTACAAAATTTTTATTCACTATCAAATACAGCAAAGAAAAAGCAAAATGTAGAAATGCTATGCGGAAAGGCCAGGAACATGAATTGCTAAATAAGGAGGATTCCACAAATACCTTCATCCTACATGCTATTGTCAACTTGAGGATGCGAACATTTTATGGTTCATAAAAGCATGAAATCTTCATCTCAATTTATCCATTACTTGCCTTACAAGAAATCCCTTCTGCTCATATAATGAAGAGACTAATGGAGGTGGAGGATGCCAACATTTTCTGGTTCATAAAAGCATGAAATATTCATCTCAATTTATCCATTACTTGCCTTGCGAGAAATCCCTTGAGCTCATCTAAGAAGAGACTAATGGAGGTGATTGTTCTAAATTTGGGCGCTAGTGAAATTCAAATAGTGAATTAATGCCAGCATGTGCAACGAAAGACTTGATGGTACAACTAACTAATTTTGTGATACACATGTAATCATTGCAAAATAAAAGATGAACCAATCAAATTTCAAATAAATATATTAAAACATTATTAAAAAAATAATAAAATTCAATCTCTAATGTTAAACTATGGAGAAATATGCAATATTTTTTGGTCAAAGTAAACTAATAGTTGGTCAAGCAAATGAACACGATATATCTCGCCTGCAACAAATATATTAATGATCCGGATTTAAACAGAAATGCAACAAATTACAGATATAACCATACATACAAAGATGCAGCAAAAATAATACTTCATTTCATTACTGTAAAATACTAAAATATACTTACAAACAAAAATGGAAATAAACTAGCTAGGGCAATGGTAGCTTATTTCTAAGAAGAGATGTGGCGGCTACATGCCTATGAACTGTGTTACAATGAGGCTCGATGGCCTATTTATTGTTGAGAAACAATAGAAAACCCTAAACATCCAAAAACCTAACCCTAGGAGATGAAACACCAAACTGTGGGCACCGTTTGGGTAAATTGGTACATCAACTTCTCGGGGGTCATAACTTTGGCATATGATCTCCGTTTGACGTGCACAATACCTCGTTAGAAATATCTATCTGAGGACTACAACTTTGGGAAGAGAAACATGGGTCTTTGGCCTCAAAATGACTCCGACAGTTCAAGGCCCGAAAACTGCTAAAAATAGTAAATTGTGCTACAATTAAGGAAACTGAAGAACTAAAAGAAACAATGGTGGGGGTCCAAGTGGAATTGGTAGATGGCCACCAATATCCACTTGGATCATTCCTACCTCTTAGGAAGCAATGGTCCCCATTTCATTGAGTTCCTCCATGAGATGAGGAAACTTTTGCGGAACTTGGTCCCTGGTGAGCGACTTGCCTTGGTGAGGGAGTTGGCCTGCTTTGACATCTCAATATAGTGGGATTTTCTGCTGGCAAGTGTTTGTGATCTGTGTGTCCATGATCCGATCAGTTGCAGATTGTTCCATGCAATCTGGATTTAACTCGGTGGGTGTGAGATGTTATGCAATGTCAGATGTGTCTAGAAATGGTGGAAAGTATGGCCGAAGGCAGTCCACATTGAACATTGGGTGCAGGCCAAGGAATGGGGGAATGTTGAGCTCAAATGCATTGTCTCCCACAACCTTGGTAATGGTGTAAGGGCCATATCAGAGTGGTCTGAGTTTCCAATAGGCTTCGGTAAGGCTCCTTTTGCAAATGCAACCAAAATTTGTCGCCCACCTAAAACTTGTGTGGCACCTGATGTTGATCATGTCGCTGCTTGTACTTGGCATTTGATTTCTCTGGAATGTCGTGGACCTGTTGGTGAATATGTTGGATGCGCACAATGAAGTTATTTTCCTTACCTGTTTCGGACTGGACATGAGCCTAATCTACCTGAGTAGCTACAAATGGCATGGCCACATCAATGGGACATAGTGGCTGGAATCCCAAGCCCACCTGAAAAGGGCCGTGGCCAGTCGAGCTGTGGAGAGCTCGGTTATAGCTGTGTTGAACATAGGGGAGGCTCTCATCCCATGTGTGTGGATGCTTTGAGTTGTACATGCGCAAAATGTGTACGATCATCCTGTTGACAACCTCTATCTGGCCATCAATTTGGGGATGGAAGGCTCTGGACTTAGTGAGTTTGGTGTCCAGCAACGACCAGAGACTGGACCAGAATGTACTGAGGAACCTGTTGTCCCGATCTGAGATGATAGACTATGGGATCCCAAGGTGTAACCACACTTGTTCAAAGAAGAGTTTAGCAGTGGCTTCTGTTGTGATATTGTTCTTGCAGACCGCCATAATGGCCATCTTCGAGAACTTGTCAATGACCACAAAAACACAGTCATTTCCATGCTTAGTAGAAGGAAGGCCCGACATGTAATCCATGGAGATGGATTCCCAAGGTCGGCTAGGGGTAGGAAGCAGGGTATAGAGGCCTTGCTTCTTGATGGTCTGTTTGGCAATGGCACAAGCAGTGCATGATTTGATGTACTTCTCGACATCTTGTCGAAGATTCAGCCAATAGAAATACATCTGCATCACTGCCACCGTTTTCTTGTCCCCAAAATGCCCAACAGCCTGACTGTATTGTGCTTCCCAAATAATCTTGGCATGCTCACTTGAAGGAACACAAAGGTGACCCAAGTGGCATAACATGGCATCCTGGAGGTGAAAATCTGGAACATGTTGAACCTCCAAGAGAGTCTGGTATGTGTGGCTGAATTCTGGGTCACTTTTGTAGAGAAGTGGCTAATCAAAAGTCTTGTGCCCACAAGAGTTGATCACAGTGGTTAACACCATGATCGGTGGTCGACTGGGCCAATCTACAACATTATTGGTGCTGCCTTTCTTATACTTGATATTCAAATGGAACTGTTGCAGGTATGTGGACCACTTCTGATGGTGATCATTCTACAATTTCCCTTGGGTCTGTATGAACTGTAGGGGCCGATGGTCTGTGTGGATGACCATTTCCTTCCCCAAACTGTAATGCTTCCATTGTCGGAAAGCCTGCACAATGGAATATATCTCTTTGTCATAAGTGGGATACTTCCGGACTATGTCTGAAAGTGTCTCACTGTGATATGCCAATGGATGCCCAAATTGCGTAAGGACTGCCCCAATAACATAGTTAGAGGAATTTGTCTTGACCTAAAATGGTTGTTGCAAGTCTGGTAATGCGAGCACTGGTGCCGAACAGAGCTAATGTTTCAACTCTGTGAATGCCTTTTGTTGAGATTTAGACCAAAAGAATTTTGCTTTCGCTCCTCCCTTGTTGACTTGACTCAAGGGCCAAGTGATATGAGAAAATCCCAACACGAACCTGCGATAGAAGTTGGCAAGATCGAGAAAGCTACGAAGCTCTGTTAGAGTGGTTAGAGATGGCCAATCCCGAATGACTTGGATCTTGGTGGGATCCACATGCACCTCCCATTCATCAATAATGTATCCCAGATACTGAACCTGGGTCTTGCCAAAAGTGCATTTCTCCAAATTGGCACATAACTTGTGTTGCTGATGTGTTTGGAGAACCTATCGGATGTGGTGGAGGTGCTCTTTCCAACTATAGCTGAAGATTAGGATGTCATCCAAGTATACCACTACAAATGAGTTGGTGAATGGTCGCAAGATTTCATCCATTAGCCTCATGAAGGTTGCAGGAGCATTCGTCAACCCAAAAGGCATAACCAACCATTCGAAAAGGCCCTCCTTAGCTTTGAAGGTAGTCTTCCACACATCAGAGGGTTCGATTGGTACCTGGTGATATCTTGACTTCAAATCGATCTTGTTGAAATATTTTTCCCCCTTCAGTTGGTCCACGAGGTCATCAATTTGTGGGATCAAGTACCTATTACAGACAGTGATCTTGTTCAATGCCTGATAGTCAATACAAAGGCTCCAAGTCCCATGCTTCTTCTGTACTAACACGAACAAGATCCCATAGGGTGATGAACTTAGATGGATGTGACCTTTCTGCAGCAACTCTTGAATCTGCCTCTTGCATCGTTCTCCAGAACGGAGTGCTAATAGATTGGTCCATTGGGCAGCGGCACACTTGGGGTCAGATCAATGAAGTGCTTGACCTGACAATGCAGAGGAACCCCTACGGGGGAGGTGAATATGTCCTCATACTCCTCCATGACCTTGTCCATCTGTAGTTTTCGTGCGGAGGGGCCCTGTTTGGAGGTCGTGGCCACTGTCTTCTTCTTTCCTTGAGGGTGTATCACCAGGAAAACAAATTTCCCAGTTTTGAAAATGAGCTTATTGCATTGTTTTGCAGTAACCAAAGAGATGGTGGTAGGTGGTGCTACCTCCGATAACCTGTACAACTTATTTCCCAAAGTAACAATAACATCACGAGGCCTTGATTCATACACAACATGTCGCTTCCACAAGTATGGCTGGCTTAATAATACATCACAAACATCAAGGGGAGCAACATCACACAATACCTCATCCGTGAAGGGCTTGATGTTGTATGGAAGGCGACATTGCTGGCTCAGGCGAAGATCCCATCCTTCGTGAAGCCACCCGATGGTGTACGATTGTGGATGTGCTGTGGTTAGTAAGCCTAGTCGCTTCACAACCTCTATCGAAATGAGGTTCTTTTGGCTTCCTCTGTCAACAATGAACTGTAGCAGGGTGCCCTTTACCCACATTCGGTAGTGGAAGAGGCGCTCCTCCTCCTCTGGATCTCCGGGTTCCTCCTTCTGGATCTTCGTGGTGGCAATGGTGATGTTGGGCTCCGCATCGATAATCTGCTTCCCTTTGTCATTCCCCTTGTCAGGTTCTGACTCAGAGTCAGAACATGCATTTGATTTTGAAACCTTCAGCTTGGCCACTAGTGATTGCTTGGCCCGACACTCACTTGTGTTGTGAGTGGAGCTCTTATGGAACTCACACCACTTTCCCATGTCCTTTTTCGACTTCGCAGTGCTGTTCTTTACTTGCAACTTTGACGGGTTGTCTTGGGCTGCCCCGCCTTGGCTTTGTCCTTTTTTACTGTGGTTTGGGGGCACCTTTCCCTTGCTTCAGATTCACAGATCCAAAGTCTTGCTTCTTCTGTTTAAACTTTTTCTCGATCTTGACAGCATATCGGTATGCTGTGCTGAGCGAGGAGATGTTCAAAAATTCTATTTCATCCTATATGTACCTGTACAGGCAACCGCGGTATTTGAGTACCAAATGCTACTATGAATCCTTGATACCCAACTTTGTGCGAAGGGTATGGAAAATATTGGTAACTCCGACACGTCTTTGTCCTTTCCCTACCGCAACGTGGTCCACTTTATGTATTGATCCCCATAGCTTCCAGCAGGGTAGTACTGCTCTTTGATGGCATCCTAGAATGAATTCCAAGTGTGTGCGGCTGAAAACAATGAGGCCATACTTTCATCCTTCTGCTCGCAATAGGTTTCCCACCAGTCCTTGACGTGGGGGTGGCTTTGAGAAAAGCGAAAGTAATCTTTTCCCGACCGAAAAATTCATGAATAAAAAAATAACCTTCTAGTAGATTTAACCATTTATCTACGACGTCTGCATTTATCTAACCCTCAAATATGGAATGTCAAATTTAACTTGTACCTTAAAGGTTGTGGCGCTTCCAGAGTAGCTGCTAGAGGTAGATGTGTCGCCCCTGGGTAACCGCTGAAGGATCTGGGGAAAGTTGTCCATCATCGCGTTCATTTGTCATTCGAGAGCCTCTTCGAGCAAGATTTTGATAGGATCTCCCATGCCCTCGTATTTTTTTTCATCCGCCATGGGAGGCCATCGGGATTTGCGAGACTGGTCTTGCAAAGGTTCGACCAGTTCAAGCTCTAACTCCTTATATCCCGATCTCTCTGGGGACATGCAAAGAAAGACAGAGAAAGAGCAGACCGCTCTGATACCACTGATTCAGATTTAAACATAAACACAACAAATTACATATATAACCATACATACAGAGATGCAATAGAAATAATACTTCATTTCATTACTGTAAAATACTGAAATATGCTTACAAACAGAAATGGAAATAAACTAGCTAGGGCAATGGTAGCTTATCTCTGAGAAAATATGTTGCGGCTACATGCCTCTGAACTGTGTTACAATGAGGCTCAAAGGCCTATTTATTATTGAGGAGCAATATAAAACCCTAAACATCCAAAAACCTAACCATAGGAGATGAAACACCAAACTGTGGGCCCCGTTTGGGTAAATTGGTACATCAAACTTCCCGGGGTCGTAACTTTGGCATACGATCTTCGTTTGACGCGCACAGTATCTCGTTAGAATGATCTATATGAGGACTAAAACTTTGGGAAGAGAAATATGGGTTCATGGACCCATGTTGCTCCCAATTTTCCTAAAAAACATCGTTTAGGGCCTCAAAACAGCTCAGGAAGTTCAAGATCCGGAAAACTGCAAAAAATAATACACTATGCTACAATTAAGGAAACTGAAAAACTGAAAGAAACAATAGTGGGGGTCCAAGTGGAATTGGCAGATGGCCACCAATATCCACCTGGATCAATTAAGTACTTTTCAACTAAACTAAATATAAAACTCAAAATATAAGTTTTAAGAAGTTCTTAAAACAAGACTCACTTAATTTCAAACAACTTCCCTTGGAAGGGAATCTCAACTTACATATAACTATAATTATAAGGCAATAACATTCATTTCTATTAAGAACTTCTCATGGTTTTCTTGGATTTAATGATAATCATAATTAACGTAAGAGTCTCAATTCTATTAAGGGCTTCTCATGGTTTTTCTTGGATCTAATGATATCCATAATTAATGCAAGAGTCTCATGCATAAACAACAAGGAAAGTACAGAAGTATGGATTTTAAGCAAGCGGTAATTATTACAAGTTAAAGGTAGGTAATTATAACAAGTTAAATGTAGGAAATTTATGGGTAAAGACAAGAAATTTCAACCCACCATAAACTATCATTTGTTGCAAGCTTTTAGTTGTATTAATAATTCAGAGTGTGGGCAAGAAATTAATAGAGCCATTTTATGCAATAATACACATGGAAAAACTTAATGACACCAAAGTAAAAAAATTTGAGCATGATTAGAAAGATGATGAATGACCTTGATTAAAAGTAAACCAATTTGATACTTCCAAATGAATATGAATCACAACAACAACAACAACAATTATATATGTAATATTATACCATCATATATGCTCTCTCTCTCTCTCTCTCTCTCTCTCTCTCTCTCTATATATATATATATATATATATATATATATATACATACACACCTTATGTTTTTATCTTATCCTATATTATATCATATTCATATATCTTCTATTTATCCACTTACTATTTAATAATATTCAATATTATTTATCCTATATCTCCACATATTTACATACATATCTATTCATCCTATTTGATTTTCTATCTTTATATTTCTTACTTATATTGATTCTCTCATAATATATTGCATATATCTCTATTTTGATAAATTATGCTATTTTTATATCTTACTATCACTATTCTATCATTCCTATTAAATCAATATACTTACACATATATTATTATTTCCATCTTCATCATTATAAATTATTCATTTATACAATTTTTTTCATTCTTATTATTTACTATTTTAACTTCTATTCATATTGCCTTTCCCAACTACAATTATCGTACTTTTGCTTAATTCCCACTTCACAAAAAGCCCTCACCCAAACTTTCCCAAGTGTGAATAGTTACTGCCATCTTCTTTTTTATTTTTTAAAATGATATACTCATACACCCCATAAAGATATCAATAGCTATATATTAAGATTTACGCTAACAACCATGCACATCATACTTTATTAATGAAAACATTGATAAGTATAATTTACGACTTACTATTTGTACTTGCATTCATACCTTGAGCTAAATAACAAATTACAATGTAGGCTAGCTTATTTAAAAACATATTTTAATCCCTATATATAAACAGTCCTCATAAACCACATTGTATCTTGTTACGCACAACAATCTTTCAAAAACGTTAGAAGAATAGATGATCATCATCATGGGAAACAATAGATTTATAAGGCTTGCGTCTATGTTTTCTTTTTTTAACTCGAGATCAATTTATGCGCAGAAGACTAACATGGTAACATGGTTAGCAAGCCAAGGAGTCCAGGGTTTTAGAAATTCAACGAGGAAAATAATATTTTTTGCAGTGGAATATAAAACTTGCAGCGTTATTTATCGAGTTTGGTGATGTGTATCTTTTTTTTAATCTGTTAGGTTTATATATTTGTTGAATTTTTCCTTCACTGTGAATCCAAAACCATGCATACATTTTGTGTCTTTTGCATATCGCCCCGTTATAGATATACACATTATTATGACTCTCTCTTGAATAAAGCATAATTGTCAGAGCATTAATCATTATGGTGCCAACGGCGTCGTTCACTCACGTCATCAAGTTTAATGTGAGTCGACACGAGTCGGTAAGATATAGTTCAAGTCGATGGAGATCATTATTGATTCTCCTACGTATGTATCTATCAATAATTATATTTAGTAATGAAATAATCAAGTTCTTTGATAGAGTCTTCATAGTTTCTGTCATGGTATCAAAGCCGAGGGTTTCGGCTATGGCTGCTGTTTGAGGAAGAGCAGGAGTTGTGGGCTCTGGGGTGGTTGTGTGTAAGCCTGGAGCCAATGGCAGCCTAAATAGCTGACTAATCCATGCGTGCGTGGAATGTGGTTGACGGAGCCACTACAAATCAAAGTGTGGAGAAAACCTGTTGTTTTGCATAGAGCAACGTGAGGGAGTTGGAAATGAGCGTAGAGTGTTGAGCCACCCGTGGAGCCGACCAGAACGCAAGCATACTGTTTGGCGTTGTTATGTGCTGGAGAGTTGCGGAGCAGATTATTGTGCCCGTTATGGCCGTTCTGAGTTCATTGTGCCATTAATAGATGCTGCCAAGTGCCTTTAGGTTGTGAGGAATCAGTTGTGTGAAGAGCTAAGTGCATTGCTATTCTCAGGTCTATAAATTGAACCTTAGTGAATGAGCAGTGTTAAAAGGGGAAGTAGTGTGATAGGAATAGTAGATCCCCTAGAGTTGGAAGCGCTTGTGATTGTTAAGTAGACGTTGTTATGTGGAGGCATAGTTGAAAGTGTGGGAACGTTGTGGAGCTGTGTGCTCTCTATGAATTAACACTGGGTGAGATGCTTGTTGAAGAGCCAAGCGTAGTGTGGAGGAAATGTTATGTCCTGTTTTGAGTTGTGAGACATTGTGTCATGCTGTTGGCGCTGACTGGTGAGAGCTGTTCAGTGCGAGAAGGTTGTTGCCTGAGGTGTAGTGTGGTGCTGCGAGTGTGGAGGAAAGATCCTTTGTGTGTCATGCTGCTGATCCATTGTGTTTTGAATATAGAGAGTCCATTGTGGAATAAAGCCAAGGGTCGAGTATGCTAGTTATATGGTGTTGGCATTATGATGCATGTGTTGTACTTGATGGCAACCCTCTCATAGAAGAACATCTCACTTACATATAACTGGATCAATCTACAGATGTGACTAAATGCATGGGATGCAGGACAGCTCAAAGGAATAAGAAGATCAAGTTCTAAGTATGACAAGTTAGCTTTGCCATCAAGTCCAAAGGGGGAGATTGTTGGCATTATGAGACAAGTGTTGTCCTTGATGGAAAAATGACAGATTATAGTGCAGCAGGTCAGTAGCAAAGAATTGATGATCAGACTACAAAGAATGAAGAAAGAAGAGTATATACGCAGGTTCACTATATACCAAGTAGGGTATACACGCAGGTTCACTATATAGCAAGTCGCCTATACGCAGGTTCGCTATATACCAAGTAGGGTATACACGCAAGTTCACTATATACCAAGTCGCGTATACGCAGGTTCGCTATATACCAAGTGGGGTATACACGCAGTTTCATGCATGGAAAAGTGCGTACATGTCAGAGAACTTACTTTTGGTCCATGGTAGTTAGTCCTCGGTATTTGAACCTATGGTTTTGGACCATGGTGTCTCGTCAGAAGTGTTGATCCCAAGTATTGGGCCCATGGTATTGATTTATTATGGTTTTGGACCGTGGTATTGAGCAAGGCCTAAGACTATAAAAGGAGAAGAAGATCATTAGGCAAATGAATCAAGAAAGTCTTGAATATCTGACGAAGTAGGAGATCCAGTATGTAGGTTAAGGGTTGATGATGCATTGCTTGATCTGAGCTAAGGAGGGATCTCACCGGTTGATGGAGAACAAGATCTAAGGAGAGATCGGGATCAAATGGTTTGAAATGAACTATCTTTATGATGCTTATTCTAGATCTGCATACTAACGCATGTAATATACTATAAATGTTATGAGTATGACTGATGTCTGGTACAGCTACAAATTTATAAGAAAATATTTTTAGATTTGTACGTAGGTTGTCTTTGGCAAAAGCACGCATGTACGCGGGTTTGATTCATTGTAGTAGCGTATACATTATGAAGTATAATATTTGAAGTTGCAGATGGGTCTGATTGTTATGGCAGAGTTCTGTAGTCTGTTCTGGTGACTGTGATATTGACAGGGTTTTAGTGTTTCAGTGATTCAGAGATTGATGATGTTAGTAGTGATTGTTTTGAGCTTCAATGATAGTTATGGGTCTGGTATGAAAATTGGATGAAACGTGGCCTTTCAGATTATGTGTTGTGCTTCAGGAGTATCCAGTCTGAAAATGCATGAAACGTGGTACCCGGAGGAGAGAAGATTGTAGGCCGGCACCTATGTACTAGTATCTTAGCTAGTACAAGAGAAAAGGGGGTTGTAGCTCCCTTCCAGGAGAGTCTGGAGAACGAGAGAAGGTTGTAGCCTTCTACAGGTTGTAGCCTGCGTGCTAGTAAAGGACTGCACCAGTACATTGTAAAAGAAGTTTCTTAATAAAGGAAGATAGAAACGAATTGCAGCAGGTGGTTTTCACCCACATTGGGTTTCCACCTTATATCATGGTGTTCATGTGTGTTGCTTATGTGTGTTGATCTATCTGTTTTACTGCTACTGTTGATTGTTAATATGTCTAATAATGTTCTAATGCACCCATTGAAGATCACATAACTGAATCATGAGTTTAATGGTTATACGCTAGTTGCAATAGACATAGTCGCGTATATATGCGCGTATACTTAACTGAAGTAGCGTATATGAATCTGAGTATGAAAATGAGAAAGTTTTATTGATTAGATAATACTAATTCACCCCCCCTCTCAGTATTATTTCCAACAATTGGTATCAGAGCAGGTCCTTTGGTAGAAGCTTGATCGCTTGAAGGAGATCCGTGGAACTATGGGAAAGAAGCTTAAGAAGAAAGCACCTAAGAAGAAGAAGACATCTCAGAAGAACTATGACAGTGGGAGAATCGATTGGGGACTAGGTATAAGAAGCTCTTCAGATTCAGAATCATTTCAGAATGAAGATGAACTATCAAGTATGAATTTACTATCCTCTAATGTTCCAGCTATCTATCCATTTGGAAAAGATGAAAGTGATAGCGAAACAACTGAATTTTCTCTGATGGGTGAACAAGAAAGATATCAAATAGAGGCAGAATTTAAAAGATTGACAAACAAAATTAGAACTCAAGAAGAACTTTTGAACATAAAGGATGGTGCCTTCAAAGAAGCTGCTAAGACTCAACGAGAGTTATTCAAGGACAAATATCAAAAGTTACAGGATGAAGTAACATCTCTAAGAAATGAAGTCATTGAAAAGAACACAACAATCAAGGAGCTTAGAGGTCGATCCAGTTATTATGAAAGTCTTGAAGCTACGACCCTATCGCTAAAGGAAGAACTTGAAGAAACAAAGAAGCAGAATAAAGATCTACTCCAAGCTATTGAAAAATAGGAAAACGAAGTTATCAGCTTAAAATCTCAACTGGAATGTGCCTTCAGAATTCGTCAAATGCAGCAGGATGTGAATGAAGAACAAGAAAAGGAGATTCTCAAACTAAAGCAACAAATGGAAGAGGAAAGAAATGTTGAAGAATACATGAAGAAACAATGTTTGGAAAAGGAAGAACAACTTCAAGTTGAGGTAAATATCTTGAAAGGTAAATTAGAAGAAAAGGATAAACTATTACACTTTCAAGATAGTACTAAAGCCTTGGATGATATTCTTAGTAGTCAAAGGTCTCCTGCTATCAAGACTGGTCTTGGTTTTCATGAATCTGTTGAAGGTGAATCTAGTTCACAAGGTGAGGCAAGGAACTCTAAAGAGAAATCCAAAATTATTAACAAGGAGATGAGAGGTCAACCTCATCAACAATCAAGGAAAGAGATTCTTCAAAAAAAATATCTTACTCCTAACTATGGTCGGCCATTTACTCAGATGAATAATATTGAATGTTATGAATGTCATAATCTTGGACATCTTGCAGCTAGATGCAGAAGAAGGATGGTTCAAGATCATGACACATAAAGATCATCACATTCCAGGTACTTCAATGGATATTGTTTTTCTTGCAATATGTTTGGTCACAACGCTGTTGATTGCTACAGGAGGAATATGAAACATGTAAGATGTTATGCATGTAACAAGCTTGGACATATAACAAAGGAATGCAGGAACAAAGGACGGACATCACACCAAAAGGAGAAAACATCATCACACTTGAAGATATGGAAGAAGAAGGAAGTACAGTCAGACAGATGTGGCACAACACAATGTACTCAGATACAGCACAACACAGACATAACAGACTCAGAGGGAGCTGAAAGTATAAAACTTCAGTATCCTGAATCTCATACGCAAGTTCCATAAAGGGAAGTCGCGTACATACGCTAGTTAGACACTGCAAAGTCGCGTATATGTCAGTCTGATGAAAAGCAGTGGGGACATGCTTAGAAAAAGGATCTGATATGATTCAGTCCATTATTTTCTCTATTGGTTAATAGTTACAGTCTGCTGAGGATGTGTGTAAATGTTTTGATACTTGTAAGATGTCTAGAAGTGTTTTTATCCTAACTAGATGATGATGATGTCTTGATGCTTATTGCTGATATATGCATGATCAGATCTAAATAGATGGCTCAGGTTGAGGGGGAGCATATGCCTTTAATAATGCATTGTTGGCATTATGGATTAATATTCCTTGGTGATGATACTTATATGGCTAAATGGTATATCTTGCTCTGATGTGGTTGTGAGTTGTCTATGATAAACTCTCATATGATTCTTGAAGTTACATAGTAGATGTTCAGATCGGATTTATGGTTGATTCTTTGATGATGCATATATGGTGCTTACATGGTGATCTTCATAAGGATAAGGAGAAATACAAAGCTTGAATACACATCTTCCTCACTTGATGATGAGTCACTCATATGATGCTGTCGTCATATGCATAAAGGCACTCATGTGGATAAGGATTGTTGCTGTTGATGATATCAAGAAGTTTTGTCAAATGAGCTTGAGCTCAAGATACATAGTACAGATACATGGATGATTATTCAAAATTGCATTATTGGAGATGATGAGTTCTTACCTATATGATGATAGGTTGTACATATGTTGATTGATGCAAATATTCCCAATTGATGATACTTGGTTCATGCAGATCTGGATGGATATGGTGTTTCTCACATATGATAAAATGTGAATGAGTCTGTATATGCAGAATTCTGTTCAAAGGGATGAATTGATTATACCCTGTCATAGGACATTTACAGGTTGCTGATCTGAAATTGGATGTACGCGAGTTTAATAAGGAGTATCCGCGTATATACGCAAGTTTCTGTGGATACAGTCGCGTATATGTTGGTTTGAATAAAATCAGTGGGCCAAACTCAGAATGAGAAGATTCTGATATGGGTCTGACAGAGACCATCTGGCACAGGTTCAGGGGGAGTAGATAATCTTCCAATGATGCATTGTTGGCATTATCTTAGAAGCTTTTGGTTCTAGTTCACAGTTGTTGTTGATTTCAGGTGAAACAAAGGCAGAGGGAGAACAGAAGGATCTCTTGGTTGCTGATCTGAATGGTGATTGACAGATGCTGGCGATATCAGTTATTGGTGACTTTCATAAAGTCTTACTCTAGATATTTCGGTCATATATCTCTTTTGTGATATCTCTTTCATGGTGTCAAGGTCATGTAACAGCCTATATTGGTTTCCCCACTATGCCTGGGATGAAGATGTAATGTTCTTGCTTTATCATGTGTAAACTTTTGATGTATCCCCACTTGGTTGGGTGGATGAGTCAATTCTAGTATATCCCCACGTGGTTGGGAAATGGATGTATGTATTGAGTCTTTTGGTGATAGGAAGGTCTCTTATGATGTATAAGTCATGGTTCTTCTTGAAGAACATCTTTTTGCAGATCTTGCCTTCAGTCAGGAAGAGCATGAACATCACACTTTAGCAGTACAAAGACTTGGAATGTACTCAAGGGGAGCATGGACAGATTGGTACACTTTGGCATATACAAAGGGGGAGCAAATTTGGAGATTTCAGCAGGTACTCAGGGGGAGTATGGACAACAGAATGTTTATCAAGGAAAGAGAATATCTTGGTCCACCCTTTGCCCTTGATGTCAAAGGGGGAGAGTGATTTGGTGTTGTTGCCATCAAGTCCAAAGGGGGAGATTGTTGGCATTATGATGCATGTGTTGTACTTGATGGCAACCCTCTCATAGAAGAACATCTCACTTACATATAACTGGATCAATCTACATATGTGACTAAATGCATGGGATGCAGGACAGCTCAAAGGAATAAGAAGATCAAGTTCTAAGTATGACAAGTTAGCTTTGCCATCAAGTCCAAAGGGGGAGATTGTTGGCATTATGAGACAAGTGTTGTTCTTGATGGCAAAATGACAAATTATAGTGCAGCAGGTCAGTAGCAAATAATTGATGATCAGACTACAAAGAATGAAGAAAGAAGAGTATATATGCAGGTTCACTATATACCAAGTAGGGTATACACGCAGGTTCACTATATAGCAAGTCGCCTATACGCAGGTTCGCTATATACCAAGTAGGGTATACACGCAGGCTCACTATATACCAAGTCGCGTATACGCAGGTTCGCTATATACCAAGTGGGGTATACACGCAGTTTCATGCACGAAAAAGTGCGTACATGTCGGAGAACTTACTTTTGGTCCGTGGTAGTTAGTCCTCGGTATTTGAACCTATGGTTTTGGACCATGATGTCTCATCAGAAGTGTTGATCCCAAGTATTGGGCCCATGGTATTGATTTATTATGGTTTTGGACCATGGTATTGAGCAAGGCCTAAGACTATAAAAGGAGAAAAAGATCATTAGGCAAATGAATCAAGAAAGTCTTGAATATCTGACGAAGTAGGAGATCCAGTATGCAGGTTAAGGGTTGATGATGCATTGCTTGATCTGAGCTAAGGAGGGATCTCACCGGTTGATGGAGAACAAGATCTAAGGAGAGATCGGGATCAAATGGTTTGAAATGAACTATCTTTATGATGCTTATTCTAGATCTGCATACTGACGCATGTAATATACTATAAATGTTATGAGTATCATTGATGTCTGGTACAACTACAAAGTTATAAGAAAATATTTTTAGATCTGTACGCAGGTTGTCTTTGGCAAAAGCGCGTATGTACGCGGGTTTGATTCATCGTAGTAGCGTATACATTATGAAGTATAATATTTGAAGTTGCAGATGGGTCTGATTGTTATGGCAGAGTTCTGTAGTCTGTTCTGGTGATTGTGTTATTGACAGGGTTTCAGTGTTTTAGTGATTCAGAGATTGATGATGTTAGTAGTGATTGTTTTGAGCTTCAATGATAGTTATGGGTCCGGTATGAAAATTGGATGAAACGTGGCCTTTCAGATTATGTGTTGTGCTTCAAGAGTATCCAGTCTGAAAATGTATGAAATGTGGTACCCAAAGGAGAGAAGATTGTAGGCCGGCACCTACGTACTAGTATCTTAGCTAGTACAAGAGCAAAGGGGGTTGTAGCTCCCTTCCAGGAGAGTCTGGAGAACGAGAGAAGGTTGTAGCCTTCTGCAGGTTGTAGCCTGCGTGCTGGTAAAGGACTGCACCAGTACATTGTAAAAGAAGTTTCTTAATAAAGGAAGATAGAAACGAATTGCAGCAGGTGGTTTTCACCCACATTGGGTTTCCACCTTATATCATGGTGTTCATGTGTGTTGCTTATGTGTGTTGATCTATCTGTTTTACTGCTACTGTTGACTGTTAATATGTCTAATAATGTTCTGATGCACCCATTGAAGATCACATAACTGAATCATGAGTTTAATGGTTATACGCTAGTTGCAATAGACATAGTCGCATATATACGCGGGTATACTTAACTGAAGTAGCGTATATGAATCTGAGTATGAAAATGAAAAAGTTTTATTGATTAGATAATACTGATTCACCCCCCCCCCCCCCTCAGTATTATTTCCAACATATGGTTTTTGTCAGAAAGGAGACAACCATGGGGCATTGAATTGTTGGTGTGGTGAATTGTTGACTTGGCACTGTGAGATGGTGGAGATGGTAAGTAAGTTCGTGGAGCCTGTTGAGTTGAGCATAGTATAGATTCGTTGAATGCATGTGTAGTTGTTGAATGTGAACCACTTGAATAGTGGAGCCTGAAGCTTGGATACATGGTGGAGCATGGATCTGCTAAGATGTTGGAAGAGGCGTGAAGGAGCTGCCTAAAGAAGCAACCAACATGTGTGGAGAGCTGCGTAGAAAATCACCTGTCCGATTTGAGTCTAATGAGTGGAATAATGTTTGATAGTGATCTTTTTGATGATGCATTTTTAGAGAGCCCATTTGGAAGTATTTTTGGCCCTGGTAATATTTTTTATTTCGGTAGTATTTTTGAGTTACATGATGGTTTTATTGATGACCATGAATATCAACAGGTGCATTTTATTCCACATGATGTTGCAATTGCTCAGAGTAAAACTTGCTTCTCTTAGAACCCAGTTGTTAGAAATTTGATTAGATCTACTTCTAAGATGGCTGCAATAGTGGAGGATACGACCATCGATGTTGTTCAAAGGCCGCTTATGTACGAAGGTGGGTGCATTTTCGTGGATGAAGAGGAACTTGGTCACATACTTTACAAGGCTACTCGTAGAATTTGGGGAGAGCATGAATTGGATTACCTTGTTTGGGATCTTGCCTTGCATCCCAATAAGGAAGAGGTTGTTGATGTTAAGTACTTAAGCAAGGAGCAGAAGAAGCTCATAATGAAAGCAAGAAAGGTGAAGATGAAACTACACCAAAAAATGAACAAGCATGGACCCTTTACCAAGAAGGCAAAAATGAAATGTTTTGTTGTAAGCTTAGCTGAGACTTAGACCAACATGCAATTTAAAGTTTAGGCCATCATGATTAAGGGGAGGTGCTAGAACATTAATCACGATGACGCCAATGCCGCTGCCCACTGTTCCCACGTCATCAAGTTTAATGTGAGTCAACAGGAGTCGGTAAGACATCAGTTCAATTCGAAGGAGATCATTATTGATTCTCCTATGTTTGTATCTATAAATAATTATATTTAGTAATGAAATAATCAAGCTCTTTAATAGCGTCTTCATAGTTTCTATCCATAACTCCACGCTCTGGTTATAAATTCTAGTCATCTCAAATTACCTGCTTATGACTTTGTACACAACAACCCCCATGATTATAAGCTCACGATTCTGTTCATAGTAGTATGAGAAGTGGCTACTATTTCAGTCATAACGGTCCATTAATTACAATTTAAAGCATCGTGGTCCTAGGTGTTGAAAAGTATGCAACAAGAAATGCTAAATTTAGAATGTGCTAAAAATAGACCTGCTAAAAATAGCATGTCTAAAAATAGCAGTTTGGCCAGTGAGGTCATTGGCCACATTGGGTGAGAGGTAAAACTACTAAAAATAGAAAGTTATAAAAATAGCATTTCTGGGTCCCTTCCTATTTATAGCAGTCCCTAGTCTATCTATAGGAAGTAAAATTAATTTTGGTCTTAACAACAGTTGGAAATATTAATTAATTAATTCAGTTGAGTTAATTAGTTAAGGAAATTCGAATTTGAAGTCTTTGTGAGCATGCACATGAGTTGTCCCACTTATTGAGGAATTTATCCTTAATTTCCTCCACTGATTGAGGGAATAAGTATGAGTTCTATAATGAGAGAATCAATTGACTTAGTTCTAACTAGTCAAGTCCAGTTAGATTATTTTAACAAGTTGTTAAAATAATAAAATATAGTTTGTTAATGCTTGCATGCATGTGACAACTATTATTTTAGATAACTGACAATTCATTCATGGATAACTGTTGCATGCCACTTCTGTCAGAGACCCAGTTGAGATCAGATGTGGGACAGTTTACTATCAGATGCGTGGATATTTATAGTAAGTATTCCTTGCATGGAGAAGGATCTATTTCCAAGAGAAATACATATTATAGGAGATTGGAGGACTTATGGCCTATATTGAGGCCTAGGTAGTCTATGATCTTCATATTCTGATTACAGAGAGAGAGGATAGCTATTGAGCTGATTCTTTTTGTATGTTGTTGAGGATCTCCACTTGATTGATAATACATGGTTGGGATTTTATGCTGGTGCTTTCCCCTGTATATATCTTGTGTTATGTGTGATTATTTCTCTTGATCAATTATGCATGTTTGTACTTGATGTTGCTCATGAATTCGATTATGCTTCCGCTTAATGTTTTGTAGAAGTAGAACAAGTATTATGCTTTAGGACATTGCATATATCGGTTTGTTCTACAGGTGAAATTTCTACATGGTATCGGAGCTAGCTGATTTGTAGAAAAAATTCTACATGGTATCAGAGCACAGGTGATCAAGCAAGAACAATATACTAGCAAGATAAAATTTGAAGTTTATTATTTGCGATATAGATCTCAAGTTCTTATCACATCTATTTCATCGATGGCGTTCTATGGTTTGAGGCTTGGGTATGCCCTTGATGGCAGCTCAAACTATATAACTCGGAAGGATCACATGGAGGCAGTTTTGAAAGATATTGGCCTTAAGGATTTCATTGATCAAGAAATCCCTAAACCTACTAACAAGACTGAGCAGGTGGAATGGAGAAAGTGTGTGGCTAGAGCTAGGAGAATTCTCTTGGAGGGAGTGTGAGATCACATTGTCTCGAGCCTCCATGGGAAGGAGACTTTGCATGCAATGTGGAAAACATTGAAAGGTTTATATCAGAATCGCAGTGATCAGAGGAAGCTGGCACTAAAGGATAAACTTCAAAAGATCAAGTGTGAAAGGGATGAGATGATCTCTATGTATCTAACCAATCTCATCACATGCAGCGATGAGCTTGCAAGTGTAGGGGTCATGACATCGGATGAGGATATGGTGATTCTAGCACTCCTTGGCCTTCCTAAGAGCTGGCATAGCTACCAGGACTCGGTGAATGGAAGGGAGAAACTGCCAGATTGGGAAAGACTATAGTTGGATTTGATGCAGGAGGAGATCAGACAGAGCACCAGAGATAGTTCTTCATCCATGCATGATGAGGAGAGCTGTGCCTTAGCGAGTAAGGCGAAGAAGGGGAAGGAGAAGGTTTCTCTTTCCAAATCCAGTTCTTCCAATGATGGGAAGAAGGTTGACAAATCGAAAGTGCGATGCTTTCGTTGTCATGAGGTGGGCCATTATGCTGCAAATTGTCCACGAAGGAAATCCAAGAAGGGATTTGGGGAAGGCTCTGAAGGTGAGGCACTTGCTTCACAGTTTGAGTTGGATTTCACACTCTTCGCATGCATGGTTTCATCCATGGTGGGAAGTGGTTGGTTTCTTGACAATGGAGCTTCTTTCCACATGACTGGCGACAAGAGTTTGTTCAGTACTTTGGAGGAGAAAGATCTCTAGATACTCATAGCGATGGGTAATGATGAGAAGTATAGTGTCTCAGGTGTAGGCATGGTTATTTTTCAGAGGGAGCATGGATCTCGCCTTACCTTGACTGATGTCAAGTATGTACCAAGACTGAAGAGAAACTTGGTGTTGATCTCGATGCTGGAAGATAGAGGCTATGATGTAGTCTTCAGTAAGGGAAAGGTTTTCCTTAGACACATCATCACTAGACAGGTGAAGAAGATTGGTTCACGGGTCAAGAACTAGTATGCTCTTGAGGTTCAAGATGCATGTAAAGCCTTGAGAAGCAAGGCAACTGATGGAGACTTGGTGGTTGAGAGGGAGGGTATATTACCTCTCAACATGTAGAGCTAGAAGAAGTCTCAGATGATTGTGGAGGAACCATGATTGATGCAACAGCTTCAAGAGGTTATGGAGTAGCCACAATAGGGGAAGATGAGTCGAGATCGAGTAGAGACATCTACTCATGCAGAGACCTCTAGTAGGGGGAAACTTCGAGCCATGTGGGCTGAGGGATCACATGCAGCCATACCTCTAGGTAGGAGGTGGGGCGATATAGAGTGATCGTCCCAAGGAGGAGGGGCAGGATCCTTGAGGTACCCAATCTCTTGGATGAGACCTTGCTACAGGAGCCCCAATGTCGAGTAGCAGGAATTGACTGATTGGGTAGAGACAGATGCGGATGGAGTGGCAGAGAGAGCGACAGTGTAGGGAATCCCAGGACAACACATAGCTAGCAGGCTACAGTAATGCGAGAGGCACAAGTGTTTTGCACAGTGCTAGGTGGCACAGAGAGGTGTGCAATGGTGTGAGATGCATGGAGATGTTGCAGTAGCGTAGATGTCAGATAGGGAGCACTTGCTAGCAGCGGGTAGAGCTTCAGCATCAGAGCATGTTCCTAGCCCAACAGAGTGGTCAGTTGGGAGTGTTTTTGTTCCAAGTTTTGTTGGAGCAAGTGGATCGGGTAGATGTGTTGCATGCATAACATTCCAGAGTTACAGGATCGGGTTCGAGAGAAAGCCTTTCTTGTTGAGAGGGAGTGTTGAAAAGTGTGCAACAAGAAATGCTAAATTTAGAATGTGCTAAAAATAGACCTGCTAAAAATAGCAGTTTGGCCAGTGAGGTCATTGGCCACATTGGGTGAGAGGTGAAACTGCTAAAAATAGAAAGTTCTAAAAATAGCATTTCTGGGTCCCTTTCTATTTATAGTAGTCCCTAGTCTATCTATAGGAAGTAAAATTTATTTTGGTCTTAACAACAGTTGGAAATATTAATTAATTAATTCAGTTGAGTTAATTAGTTAAGGAAATTCGAATTTGAAGTCTTTGTGAGCATGCACATGAGTTGTCCCACTGATTGAGGAATTTATCCTTAATTTCCTCCACTGGTTGAGGGAATAAGTATGAGTTCTATAATGAGAGAATCAATTGACTTAGTTCTAACTAGTCAAGTCCAGTTAGATTATTTTAACAAGTTGTTAAAATAATAAAATATAGTTTGTTAATGTTTGCATGCATGTGACAAATATTATTTTAGATAACTGAGAATTCACTCATGGATAACTGTTGCATGTCAATTCTGTCAGAGACCCAGTTGAGATCAGATGTGGGACAGTGTACTATCAGATGCTTGGATATTTCTATTAAGTATTCCTTGCATGGAGAAGGATCTATTTCCAAGAGAAATACGTATTATAGGAGATTGGAGGACTTGTAGCCTATATATTAAGGCCTAGGTAGTCTATGATCTTCATCTTCTGATTACAGAGAGAGCAGGATAGCTATTGAGCTAATTCTTTTTGTATGTTGTTGAGGATCTCCACTTGATTGATAATACATGGTTGGGGTTTTATGCTTGTGCTTTCCCTTAGATATATCTTGTGTTATGTGTGATTATTTCTCTTGATCAGTTATGCATATTTATACTTGATGTTGCTCATGAATTCGATTATGCTTTTGCTTAATGTTTTGTAGAAGTAGAACAAGTATTATGCTTTAGGACATTGCATATATCGGTTTGTTCTACAGGTGAAATTTCTACACTAGGGACTGTGATTTCTCCCATAGCCAACAATAATAAATGTTGCAAAACTTAGCATTTGCAAAAATCGATGGGTTAACAACTCTGAAATTGTCCAAATGGAAAAGAAAATGGGGAATTTTTGCTGTAATACAAATTTGAAACTTAAAAAAAAAAAACTAATGAAAAGTTGACCAAATTTTTGCATCTGATTGAGTTGAGAGGCTCATTCTACAACCCAGTATTATGAAAAATCTAAAAATAAAAAAATTAAATAATTATACAAAACACTTAAATAGTGTCATTCATAAAAAAATTTACACTTTAAGAAATTAAATCCTGATTTATACGGGTGTGTAACTCAATCTAGCCTAGTTGGTAGAGAACTTGAGATCTAGAAAACAAAAACAAGAAAAGAAAACAAAAGACAGTATTGAGAAAAAAAATATGCAATAAGAGCAACTCGACATCATAATTTACCATCAAAATGCATTGAAGGTAACCAAAAACTCAGATGGGCTCCGATCCAGATAAATTAGGGTCTGGTTGGGGCTTTGCAGTTAAGTATCCCCAATAGTGGCTTGATGGTCCAATAGAACTTCGTAGCCAGATCATTAATTTCCCTTGAAATATTAATATAAGGTAGTACCTCGCCAACACTCCATGACAAGCCAAGGATATGAACCAAGGAAATTTTGAGAATTTTAAAGATTTAGATCCTTCTTTCTAAAATAAGCGATTTTGTTGATCTCGAAGTTGTTACTTTGGGATGATGATGTAGAGCTCCTTATAGACTGCAACAAGTCTCCAGTGTAAGCTGGTTCTAACAACTTCAAACTATTTATCGTGAGACCATAGTTTAAAGTACAATTTTATACTATCGAGAGAAAGTCATCCTCTTTTCTTGAGGGCATAATGGCATATCACATCCTCTTTTCTTAAGTGCATAATGGCATATCACAAACTGTTGGAAATATTAATCCCAACCACTGCCTTAAACATACTGACAACGGAAGGACCGACGTTCTAAGCATTAGTACAACACTGACCATTCTACAACACATCAGAGGGTTAAAACACTTATTGAAGTTTGTGATTTTTTTTGCAGGCAGAAGGACTGAAGTTCTAAGCAGTATTACAACGCTGACCATTCTGCAACACATTAGAGGGTTAAAGCACTTAATGAAGTTTGGTAAACACATATGGGAAAACATTGACTCCATGAATGTTATCTACACTCCACAACACCTCCAGAAAATCATTTATTATGTAAAATCGCCCATACTGTGTATTAATGTTTTGATCTACCATGACTTAATGAGTCAAAGTTGTATGTTTTGAGAAATATGAATGTAAAAGTCATTTGCAAGGTTGAGCATGTTTTGATAAATACGAATGTAAAAGTATTTGCAAGCTTGAGTGAGAGAGAGGAGTAGATTATGTAAGTCTGAGAGGTAGTGAGGAGAAAATCGTGGGGCAATTTGTGGTGGACGCGTGAAAACAAGTTCTTATGGAGTTTTACAAAGAGTTACTCTGCAACCCTAATGAATCTTAAATCACAGTGAGATACTTTGGTTTTACTTGGAGCAACAACCTCCAATTTATCATGCGAATTTATTTCATATGCTTTATAATATAATCCAAAGTTTGGTTTGTTTTGATATGGCATTAAACCTTCATGAGTAGATTTACCGCAACCACATTTGCCGTGAGTTTTTTTCTGTGTTTTATGTAAGCCTCTGTCTAGTTGTGATTTCCTTGCCGCAACTGAAGATTTGATTTTCCGCAACTGTTTTCTCGTTCAAACTCCTCTCCTGTGCCCATGTAAAAATTTCTTACATGGTATCATAGTGAGTTAAACTCTGTTAGTGTAAAAACAAGTGTTTTTTTACTAGCAATTAAAAATCGTTTTGAGGGTAGATTTTTGAAGTGTATTTACCAGTAGGTAGAAAGTTTTTTTTACACTCAGAAATGGCAACATCAAACACAAGCTTGAATAATCCTCAGATACCTCATTTTAATGGAAAAAATTATGATTATTGGGCTATTACAATGAAGACCCTGTTTTCTTCTCAAAAAATTTGGGATTTGGTGGAGAATGGTTTTCAAGAAGCAGCAAATGCAACAACATACAATGCTTTGTCTCAAGCAGAAATGGATTTGTTGAGGGAAAATAAGAAGAAGGATGAAGAAGCCCTCTTCTACATTTTTCAAGTAGTTCATGAAAGTATTTTCCCAAAAATTGCAGCAACAACAAATTCCAAGCAAGCATGGGACACCCTCCAGATAGCCTACCAAGGCATGGCAAAAGTGAAGACAACAAAGCTACAAATGCTAAGGAGAGACTTTGAGACACTTTGTATGAAAGAGTCTAAGAATGTAGACTCATTTTTTACACATGTAATTGGGTTGGTTATTCAAATCAGGTCTCAAGGTGAGACACTTGAGGAAAGGAGAATATTTGAGAAAGTTTTGAGAAGTTTGCTAGCAAGGTTTGATGCCATTGTCCTGGCCGTAGAAGAGACAAAGGATCTCTCACATTTCTAAGTGGATGAGCTTCATGAATCACTAATTTCTTATTAACATAGACTGAATAGAGCAATAAGCTCCTCATTGGAGCATGCCTTCAAGACACAAGTTTCATTTGGTCAAGGTCGAGGCAGAGGAAGATCATATGCTTGAGGAAGAGGAAGAAGCCCACACGGAGGTGGAAGAAGCAACCCTTCAAGATTAAGTGGAAGGGGTAGCTATCAAAATCCAAGTCTAGGCCCAAGCCAAAATCAAGCACAAGGTCATAGGTATGATAAATCTAAAGTCCAATGTCATTATTGTAAGAAGTATGGTCATTATGCAAATGAATGTAGAAAGAATCACTATGACATTAGTAACAAACCAAGTGTAAATTTCACAAAAGAAAACCAGAACCATGATAACATGTTTTTAGCTTGTAATATAGCACAAGAAAAACAAAGTGATATATGGTATCTAGATTCAAGGTGTAGCAACCACATGTTAGGGAACATAGAAATGTTTTCCAATCTAGATGAAAGTGTGAAATCTGAAGTGACATTAGGGACTGATAGCAAAGTCTTTGTCATGGGCAAAGGAAGAGTTAATATCCTAACAAAGAAGGGGGAGAAGAAGTATATCTCAGATGTTTACTTTTTCCCTGATTTGAAGCAAAATCTCATAAGCATTGGACAACTCATGCAAAAGGGCTAAAATATCTTTTTCAAAAATGATGAGCGCACAATTTTGGATAAGCCTCCAAGCAAACAACTGAATGCAAAGGTTCAAATGGAAAGAAATAGGATGTTTCCCCGAAAGATAAGATCATATTTGAAGGAAGAAGGTGCACAAGAATAACTATCAATGAACTCACAAGAGGATGAAAGAAAAATTGCAGCTATTACACAAGTGAACTATCAAGCAAAGGTCAAAGATTAAAATTGGTTATGGCATTTTAGATTTGGACATCTCAACTTTGGAGGTTTGAATTTGCTGCATAGGAAAGGTATGGTGAATGGATTGCCACTCATAGAAAATATAGACAACCTATGTGAAGGATGTAACTTGGGAAAACAACATAGAGAGACATTTCCAGTAGGAAATTCAATAAAGGCAAAGGAGCCTATGCAGATTGTCCACTCAAATTTGTGTGGACCAATGCAGACACCATCAATTTGTGGTAGCCACTATTTATTGACCTTCATAGGTGACTACACAAGTAAGACATGAGTCTATCTCCTAAAACAAAAAAGTGAAGTGTTTGAGTGCTTTCACCAATACAAGGCTCTTGTTGAGAAGCAAAGTGGACACTACATCAAAGTCCTTAGGATTGATAGAGGTGGTGAATACATCTCAAATGATTTCCTACGTCTTTGTAGGGATCATGGAATTCACAAGCAATTTACAACAAGGTACACACCTTAGCAAAATGGTATCGTGAAGAGGAAGAATAAGACCGTTATGGAAATGGCAAGGAGTCTGTTGAAGGATTAGAGAAATTTTGAGGTCTAAAATGGGCCTCCTAAGAAAAATATACAACCAAAATAAACTTTATAAGAACCAAATAGGATTCAAGATGATGATTTCAACCATGGGTGATGATTCATCATTTTTAGAGTAAAAAAAGTAAAAATATTAAAAAATAATAAAATAATAAAACTACTTTTTTCCACTCGTATTTTCAACTTATCTCCCTAAGGTTTTACTTAAATTTCAAGTGGGAGTACTCGTTGGATGCAAAATTTAGTTCCTCATCCAAGGAGTACCCATGTTTCATACTTTGACCCTTATACATGAAAAATGAGAAATACATGAAAAAACATTATTGTAATCACGTTTTTCATGTATTTATCATTTTTCATGTAGCAGAGTCCATCGAAAGTATGCAACATGTGTACTCCTTGGATGAGGGATCAAATTATGCATCCAATGAGTGTTATTGCTTGAAATTTGAGTAAATTGATAGGGAGGTAAGTTGAAAACACAAGTTGGAAAAATAGTTTTCTCTTTTTTCCCTTTAAAATTTGATGATGTAATGTAATCTTATTTTATTATTTCCACTATTATTTTATAATTTCCTTTGAAGGCCCATTTTAGACCTCAAAATTCTCCTAATGGCAAAACATTTTCCAAATGATTATTGGGTTGAAGTTGTTGCTTGTGCAACTTATATCATTAATAGTTGTACAACCAAAAGTGTCAAGAATGTGGTTCCTAAAGATGCATGGGTGGAAGAAAGCATAATGTCACTCAAATGAGAGTCTTTGTATGTGTGGCATATGCACATGTCCCAGATGATTTGAGGAAGAAGTTGGACAACAAGGGAGAGAAATGCATATTTGTTGGATATAGTGATGAATCCAAGGCATACAAGCTCTACAATCCACCAACCAAGAAGGTCATAATCAACATATATTTGTAGTTCATAGAAGAGGAAGCATGGAATGGAAGTTTAGAGAAGACAATCATTGTGAAAGCATGTATACCACATGAGGACAAAGAGGAATTAACAATAGCAATAAATTCCTCAACAATGACTCCCTCTACTCCTATTCAAGCGCAACAAAGTAGGAAGCAAGTAACACCGTCAAAAAATAATAGGACATCATCACACAGTCAAGAAAGTGCTTCTCCAAGCACGCCACAAAGCGCAACACCAAGTGACATGTCAATCCCATCTTCAGCAAGCACAAGAGGACCAAAATTCATAAATTTAAATGAAATTTATGAGCAAGATGAAGTTGACAATAATGTTGGTCAAAATTCCTTATTTGCATTATTTTTTCATGTAGATGACCCAATCAATTTTTAGGATGTAGTCAAAGAAGAAAAATGGGTTGCGGCAATGGAGGAAGAAATATAAGCAATAGAAAATAATGACACATGGGAGTTAGTGAACCTTTCGCAAGGAAAATAAGTCATTGGAGTGAAGTGGGTCTATAAGACCAAGAGAAACATTGAGGGGAATATTGAAAGGCATAAAGCAAGGCTAGTTGTCAAAGGATACAAGCATCAACATGGAAGAGATTATGTGGAGACGTTTGTGCCAGTGGCGAGGATGGAGACAATGCGTACAGTTGTGGCGATTGTCGCACAACATAAATGGAAACTGTATCAAATGGACGCAAAATCAACGTTCTTGAATGGAGTGATGAAAGAGGAAGTGTATGTTGCGCAACCACCTAGTTATGAGGTAGAAGGCCAAGAAGACAAAGTGTATTGGTTGAGGAAATATCTTGATGGGCTGAAGCAAGCACTGTGTGCATGGTATAGCAAGATAGATGCTTACTTGTTGGACAATGGTTTCGACAAATGTGACAAAGAGGCTACTCTCTACATCAAAGAGAGTGATGATAAGATTCTTATTATTGTCTTATATGTAGATGATTTGACTTTTACAGATAGTGATGATTTCCTCATCACTGATTTCAAAGAAGTCATGAAGAGTGAATTTGAAATGACTGACTTGGGGTTGTTAAGATATTTTTTAGGGATAGAAGTGAAGCAAACATAAAATGGAATTTTTATTTCTCAATCAAAGAATGTGGCAAACATTTTGGAGAGGTTTAATATGCATAACAACAAGCCCGCACCAACTCCAATAGTCATCGGGTTGAAGTTGAGAAAAGAAGATTGTAGCAGTAATGTCAATCTGACATTACACAAAATCATGATAGACAACTTGATGTGTTTGACCGCCACTAGGCTGGATATAATGTATGCAGAGAGTTTGGTGTCGAGGTTCATGAAGACACCCAAGGAAACACATTGGCAATATTCAAAAAGGATTCTAAAGTATGTCAATGGGACAAAACAATATGATGTTTTGTACGCCACAACAAATGATTTCAGGCTGGTTGGTTACACTGACAGTGATTGGGAAGGAAGTGTCGATGAAATAAAGAGCACGCCAGGATATGTTTTTCATTTGGGTTCTGGAGCCATTTCATGGGCCTCCAAGAAGTAGCCAATAGTATCATTGTTAACAACAAAAGCTGAATATGTCACTGCAACAACAATATCATGTCAAGCCGTTTGGATGAGAAGGATGTTGAGGGATCTTCACCATGACCACGAGGAAATGACAACTATTTTCTGCGACAACACTTCCACAATTGCATTGTCAAAGAATTATGCCTTTCACAAGGGAACAAGCACATTGATGTTAAATATCATTTTATTAGAGAGTGTTAATTAACAATGGTGAAATTGTGTTGCAACACTGCGGGTCATAACAATTTGCTGATATTTTCACAAAGCCATTGGCACGTGACAGTTTTGTTTATCTTAGAGACTGTTTGGGAATTGCGAATGGCGACAATTATGATTAAGGGGGAATGTTGGGAATACTAATCCCAATCACCGCCTTAAACACACTTACAACCACCATACTTTACAGTCAACATTTTGCAGGTTGCGATTTTGTTTGCAGGCAGAAGGACTGAAGTTTTGAGCAGTAGTACAACACTGACTATTCTGCAACACATCAGAGGGTTACAGAACTTAATGAAGTTTGGTAAACAAGTATGGGAAAAAATTGACTCCGGGACTATTATCTACACTCCATAACACCTGCAAATTCAAAAAACCATTTATTATGTAAAATCACCTATACTGTGTATTAATGTTTTGATTTGCCATGAATTAATGATTCAAAGTTGTATGTTTTGATAAATATGAATGTAAAAGTCATTTGCAAGGTTGAGTGAGAGAGAGGAGTCGATTGTGTAGTCTGAGACGTAGTGAGGAGAAAATTGTGGTGGGAATGAGAAAACAAGTTCTTAAAGAGTTTTACAAAGAGTTACTTTGCAACCCCAGTAAAGCGTAAATTGCAATAAGATCCTTTTATTTTACTTGGAGCAACATCCTCCAATTTATCATGCGAATGTATTTACATATGATTTATAATATAATCCAAAGTTTGGTTTGTTGCGATATGGCCTTAAACCTTCATGAATATATTTACCACAACCACATTTGTTTTACTCTATTTCACCATGAGTTTTTTCTGTGTTTTATTTAAGCTTTTTTCCAATTGTGATTTCCTTGCCACAACTGAAGATTTGATTTGTTGCAACTGTTTTCTTGTTCAAACTCCTCTCCTCTACCCCGTAAAAATTTCTTACACAAACACCTCACAATATGTGAAGGGAAAGAATTTACAAAGTTTATTGTGGCCAACCTTGTTCTCAATGTTCCAAATAGGCTTACATGTTGGAAAGTTCAGAGGTGTCAAAGAAACTAAAAAAAGTGTCAATGAAATGTTGTGAAATGGTGCCACAAAGATGGTACAACAAAGAATGTTTAACGTGATCGAAAAGGGCCATGAAATTGTTGGCATTATGGCTTATGAATTGTCCTTGATATCAACCTCATCACAGTTTGGTTGTCTCCATGGATTATATGGATTATCATATTTTTTTGTATAGACTGCTTGTTCACGATGGTATGTCTACATGATGGATAACAATTGTGCAGTGCAAGATAGATGGTTGAGTTTCAGAGGCTTGAATGAGGCTTGTAGGGTGATATAGAGAATACAAAGCTTGAATAGGTGTTATAGGAGATAAGGATCTATGTCTCAAAGTTCTAGACTGAGAAGAGAAGGTTTTTCCCTACAATAAGCCCCAACCGCACAGAGGAAGGCTCATCAGGGTGGCTGTAAGCCTTCAGCCTAAAATAAGATGTGTTAATAGTGCGGCTACAATCGAAACATCCATGTTTTGTCATTGCGGCCATGTTTGTAGATGAAGAAAATTAAAATCCATGAGAGAAACCAAGGTTTCACCCATGGAATTTGTGCGCATGGATGGGACTGATTTGGTCAACCAGTGAGTAAATTAAAACCAAGGTAAATGCTTGTGGTATTGAGAGGATCAAACAAATATAAAAATAGAAGTGAGATAGAAGAATGTGTGTGAATTTGGTGAATTATTTTCTTGTGATTTGTTTTGAATAATAATGCATAAGGGCACAAGGAGGAGACCGATCTAATTAGTAAATGATAGATCTGTTTGTTTTTCGAAGGTTTTTGGTTGTTGATGGCAGAGATCAACATAGTTTTGGCAAAGCTTTATGATAAATTTTTATGAAATTATCTTTCTTGTAAAAGTTAATTATTTTTTTGTATTATAGTGGCAGAATGTTGTGATTGTCAAGATCTCTTACTTGTCTTGATGTAGATAGAACATAAAATAATTTTGTCGCATGCCATCATGGAGTGTTGATTGACTTATTTTGTAGAGATATGATTGTATGTAGAGAATTTCACGATACTATGACTGTGGATATGTGGGTCAAATAACTAGTTGGTTGACTTGGAAATTGTTGAAGATTGTGATGCTTTTGCAAATGTTAGATTTCCCTTGAATATTTATGCAGAGATCGATCAAAGAGAGAATCCAAGGATTAGTGAGGAGTTCTATCAATCATATGAATGTGGAATTCATTGAATTAATTTAACAAAGTGTTAGAAACATGTTGTCATTTATGGAAAATGATGACAAAGGTGTTGATAGATGATGGCAAAAGACAAGATGATTGCAAGATAGAGAAGGTGCAATGTATTTGAAGGAATTTCTAGTACAAAAGAACACCTCAAAGTCAAGTGGAACCCACTTAAATGGAAAGAGCTCTGAAAGATATTTCTAGTGGTATGTTGAAGACATAAAATGGCCTCCAAGATCAGAAGATATGGTCGGTCAAATCACATGTAACCCTGAAGTCAAAGGTTGCAGAGTTAAATTGATGGAGGACCTTTGGAGCAAGATAGTTTGGTGGTGTTTCCAAACTTTATGGCAAAGCTGGTAGCGACGTGAACTTTAAATTTTGGGCAAGTATGTGGCAGATATATGACCACATGTCCCCACTGACCCATCGACGGAAAAACGTGGGTCCTAGTGTGCTCTTCTGTTAATGTAAGGGGGGGGGGGAATGGGTGGTTTGCCCAAACCATTGCTCACAATATTACTGATAGAGGATGATTGCACCCCCCCTCCTCCCTCCAAACCATAAAAAACTTGAGGGGGGTGAGAAAACCACCCATGTCTTTGTATGACTAAACTTGATGGTTCATGGCGTGCATTGGGAGCAAGGAAGGGGCTGGCTAATATAAGCGATTGAGTTGGGTGCTTATTTCAAATCCCCTTTCAGGTTTTTTTGTTCAATATTAACTGAGATAGATCCCATGTGCCTAGGAAGGACGTGTTTGTGCCAATTTCTCCAAAACCTAAACTATTATGTCCCTAGTTGAGCATCTATCTCCCTTGTTTTGACGGTACTGGCCACAAGCAAGGGAGAGTCACATCTCCAAAGTAAGACAACAACACATGAACATGAAGATGACTGTGACAGTGATGTGACTACCAAATGTAATTTCAGATGTGGAACCACAAGCCAATGGGTGGCTAACTGGTAGTTCACTGGGATCTAACAACACGATAGAAGGACAAGTGGATGCACAGGTGGTAAGGACATGTCAATTGGTGATGACGTCAACATGACATACAAGTCGAAAATCCATGTGAGTTTTAAATATATTTAAGTATCTTACCATTAAGAATATGTTTATTACTATGAAAATATGTTTGTTATTAGTAACTTAGTATTGTAGGGACCTCTCTTTGAGTTGCAAGCTCTCGAAAACCATTTTCCTTGTACCCAAATAGTTGCAACTTATTTTTATAAGTTATTTTTATTTCTTTGTTTTTCTCAAGAAGTCTCTGCTACAAATTTATCATCATTGTTTCTCATCATTGTTAACCAATGTAAACTGCTTCATGCTTAACCAAGGACAATTTTTTAATTAACGTTTATAATATTATATAATTTGAGTAGTAGCAAGAATAATAATCTAGTTAAAATACACTTAATATCACTACTAATAATTTAATTTTAGAGAGTTTTTAAGCTTGAAGCTTTGTGAGGCTATTCTAAAATCAGTGCAAAGGACCCAGGGTGTTGCCATTAGTTTAACATTTTAAATTGAAGAGTAAGAAATTTGCATGGGAGATATTATCAACCTTTAAATTTTCATTTATTTTTTCAATTCTACAAATTCAACATTATATTTATATTTTTCACAAGATATGGAATTCTTCACGTGGCTTTTGCAAGTCCACACCAGGAACCTCTATTCCTCTATATTAACACATTAATACACGAGTACACCTTAGGAATCGCTCACTTGACAAGAAATCAAAAATTCCTAAAATTGAAAATGCATCCAAAATTTCGTTGAACTTGTTGGAAATAATATTGAGAGGGGGGGGGGGGGGGGGTGAATCAGTATTTACAATTCAATACTTTTCATTTCCCAATCAGATTTATATACGCTACTTCAGTGAAGTGAACTTGTGTGTAAACACAACTGTGATTAAAGAAACCAGCGTATACCCAAAAAACTTATGATTTAGTCAATTTATCATGTGTTGATCTTTAATCAGTGCATCAATATCTTATTATATAGTAACTATGTGCAGTAATAACATAATTAGCCATCACACGTAAACAACACATTTGAACACCAAGACTTAAGGTGGAAACCCAATGCGGGAGAAAAACCACCTGCTGCTGTCATCTTTGTCTTCCTTTAATATAAAGAAAATATGTTTACAATCTTGTACTAGTGCTGACTCATACCAGTACATAGGCACCCACCTGCAGAAGGCTACAACCTTCTCTCATTCTCCAGCTTCTGCTCGAAGGGAGCTACAACCCCCTAGCTCTTGTACTAGCTGATGTGTTTACTAGTTCATAGGCGTCGGCCTACAGAAGGCTACGACCTTCTCTCTTCCTCCAGGGACCACGTTTCATTAATTTTCAGACTGGATGATCCTAGTACACAAAAACACAATATGAAGGCCTCCTTTCATCAAATTTTCACACTAGACCCATCATAAATTTGAAACTCAAACTGAATCAAACCATAATCAGTTAATATGAACAATTAGATCACTGCCACCAGAACATTGTGCTGAACCCAAAAACCTACATCATCATTCAGAATGAGCTACAACCTCCAAAATCATACATCAAAATGTATACGCTACTTTACTGAACCCAACCTATGTGTATACGCTACTTCCTTTAACCAAACCTATGTATACCTTCAAAACTATAGAAACATAAAACGTTTGAATCAAAACTATACCAACCAGTAATATTCTGAACCTCTACTGTCAAATTACAGAGATCTAGACAGCCAATAGTAAAGATCACCCTTCTCACTTAAACAATCAATCAATTAGACTCAATCACTGTATGCATTCAGTTCTACTTTCAGATCTAAGAAGACATCATTGACAGACAATAGTAAACCAGTAGCACTAATCAGATAGATCAGTCATTTCTTAATAACATGCTTTTCTTTTGTATACGCTACTTGGAAGCTTCAAACTAGCATGTATACGTGCCTTCACCAAGGCGAACCATCGTATATATTTGCAAATACTAACTTACAAATTTGCTACTATTTCAGATTTCGTACATGCCCACAACATGACATTTAAAGAATAAAACATGTGTAAACAATCTAATCTAACCCAACCAATATCAGATCATTCAATGATAAGTCATTTCAGGTCTCATGATCCTGATCCAACATTGAATTCAAGTTGCACAAATTATTTTAGATCATACCATAATCATAGCCCCTGCAACATAAAATATACTTTATATGGAAGTATTCTCAAGAAACCCTTTTACTTACACACTCTTCCATTTGATCTTCTCTTCCTTATATAGTTTTTGGTCTTTCTTAATACCTCGGACCAAAACAATACTTGGAACCTGTGGTATTCTTGGACGGGATCAAATAGTTGTTACTCTGCTCAATATTGTGGGTTAACACCATGGTATTGACCCTTGGTATTCTTTACTCTTGAATTTCCTTGATTTTCCAACCCATACACGCTTTTCCTCTCGTGAAAATGCATGCATACGTATACGTTCTTTTTGTTCTGTGAACCTGTTTGTATACACTGCTTTGACAAGGTGAACCTACGTATACAACTTAAACTATATGAACACATCTTTTTCCTTCAAATTATTGATCTTGATCAATAGATCTTTGTTCCAACTTGTTGTTCTTCTGTACCAATGCCCTGTTACCTCTGAATTGACTTGTTACACTGTGAGTTGCCTTTTATCAAATCTGAGCTGACCTGTGAGTGAGTTTCCATCAAGGACAACACCTATACCATAATGCCAACAATCTCCCCCTTTGGACTTGATGGCAACCATATTGGTGTTGATTACTGCAAGCTATAGAAAATGTTAGAGATATCAAGCAACACTAAAATACTCTCCCCCTTTGACATCAAAGGCAAAGGGCGGACCAAGAGATTCTTCCCCTTTGAGATACACTATGCTACCCTTGCCACCCCTGAGTACATGCAGAGTCTGCAGAAATATTGTTTAAATGAAAAACATGACTCTAAAACTCAACTAAGTGAGTATAACCTCCCTAATATCAATGACTCATACATACATCAATCACCCAACCAAGTGGTGATATACCCAAATTTGACTTATCCAGCCAACCAAGTGGGGATATACCAATTGTTTATACATGACTGGAATACAACAATTATTACATCATCCATCCCATGCAAAGTGGGGATACAAATTACATCATATGTACAATAGGACTCATTCAAGAAAAGGCTATGACAAAAGGAGACATATAACACCCTAGATATTTACATGACCTATGCAACAATTGATGTAAATATCTGAAACCATAGCTGAAGTCAGTAACCATAATGCCAACAATGTAGAATGTTTGTGAATGCTAATTCTCCCCCTGAACCTATGCTACCTGCGCATTTTCAACAAATCATTCATCTAGACATCTTCATCAGTCAAATAAAAACCAATGGACAAAGCATATCAACAAACTGTAATCATCAATATCAGACTGAGCACCACATCAGAGTCTGACCCACTTCTTTTCTATCAGAAAAAACATATACGCTCTTGCAACCACAAAACTCGCATATATATGCGACTATCCTTCATGAAACCCATGTATAGGAACCTTCTTCAGAAAACTGGATTTAACTATAGGATGATGCAGAAACTACTCCCAGCTTCTGTCTGAGATATTCAAATGTTTCTTTGGGAAGCGATTTGGTGAATATGTCAGCAACCTGTTCTTTGGAGGGAACATACTTTAATTTAACCTTTTGTTCAAACACTTGTTCTTGTAGAAAATGGTACCTAATGGGAATGTGCTTGGTCTTGGAGTGCATGATTGGATTTTTTGAAATTCTAATGGCACTTATATTATCACATAGAATGAAGATGGGTGGATTACATGTGATTTGAATATCTTGCCATGTTTGCATCATCCAAAGTAGTTGTGTGAAGTAAGATGCATCAACCACATATTCTGCTTCAACTGTAGATAAGGCAATTGAACTTTGTTTCTTGTTGAACCAAGACAATAACCGTGATCCCATATAGAATGCACCTCCACTAGTGCTTTTTTGATCATCAAAATTTCTTGCCCAATCTGCATCTATATATGCATGAAGAGTAAGAACTATATCTTTAGGATACCATAGAACAAAGCCTTGAGTTCCTTAAAGATATTTGAATATTCTTTCTACAACATGAAGATGTGATTCCTTTGGATTTGCTTGGAACCTTCCAACAATTCCAAATACATGCATGATATCAGGTCTGATACCTATTAGATAAAGCAAACTTCCAATCATAGATTTGTATGATGGTTGGTTCACTGCATGTGATTCATCGTTAGAATTGAGACTGCATCCTATTACCACTGGAGTACATACTGGTTTAAAATCTTCCATTTCGTACTTCTTCAGAATCTGCTTGAGATATTTAGTTTGAGAAAGAAAAATACCATATTTTGTTTGCTGAACTTGTAGACCAAGAAAATAAGTAAGTTCACCAAGTAAGGACATTTCAAATTCTTGCTGCATAACCGAAGTGAAGTTCTGACTCATAGATTCTTCATTGCTTCCAAAGATGATATCGTCAACATAAACAACAATAATTAGTAGTTTATCATTCTCGATCTTGATGTATAAGTCATTGTCTGAAGATCCTTTTGTGAACCCTTGTTGTTGTAGATATTTGTCAAGGCGATAATACTAAGCCCTTGGATCTTGTTTCAGTCCATAAAGAGCCTTTTTGAGTTTGCATACAAGCTTTGCATCATTTCCTAGATTGAATCCTTCTAGTTGCTCAAAATAAACTTCTTCTTCTAACTCTCCATTAAGAAATGAAGATTTTACATCCATTTGATATACTTTGAATTTCCGAAAGTTTGAAAGAGAAAGAAACATTCTTATGGCTTCAATTCTGGCAACAGGTGCAAATGTTTCTTCAAAGTCTATACCTTCTTGTTGAGCATACCCTTTACATACAAGTCTTTCTTTTTTCTAATAACCTCTCCATTTTCATTCAATTTATTCTTGAATATCCATTTTGTTCCTGTAATATTTTTATCAAGAAGTTTAGGAACTAGTTCCCAAGTATCATTCTTTTCAATTTGGTCAATTTCTTCATTCATTTCCTTAACCCAACATTCATATTTGCTATCTACAATAACATTTTGTTGTTCTATGGAGGATAGTAATGCTAGATAATTGGAAGTTTCTACAAGAGTTCTTCTTGTCTATACCCTATACCCTTTTTCTCTTAGAATTTTAGATTCTGGATGATTCTTTTGAACATACCTGTATGGAGTCTTTTCCCTATCAGTTGTACCTTCTTCTGATGCTTCATCGGTTTCTTCGTCTATATCATTTTGATTTGATACGAGAAAGAATTCACCGTCTTCCTCATTATCATCATCCTTTGTTTGTTTCGGATTTTTGCATGCTTCATCAATTACTACATCAACACATTCAACAATTTTTCTGAAGTCTTTTTTTATAGCATTTGTATCCTTTACTTCTAGATGAATAACCATGAAGAATTCTTTCATCTGCTTTGGGTTCAAACTTACCAAGTCTTTCATCAATCTTTTTGATGAAACATTTTCTTCCAAAAATTCTGAAGTGTTTTGCAGTAGGAGGCTTACCATACCAAAGTTCATATGGAGTTTGATCACTATTTACTCGAACATTATATTTGTTGAGGATAGTCACAACAATAAATGCAACTTCACCCTAGAAGGTGGTAGGAGTTCCAGATTCATCAAGCATGGCTCAAGCCATTTATTGAACTATTTTGTTCATTCTTTCTACTACGCCATCTTGTTGAGGAGTTCTGTTTGGAAACACTAAGAGGGGGGGGGGGGGTGAATCAGTATTCCTTAGCAATTAGCACTTTTAAATCTTTTCAGAGCATTAATTAATCTTCAATTATTATTAATGTTTATGCATTAATAATTATAAATAAAAGAACATAGGAGGCACAAAAATTTTAGGTGGAAAACTGCCTCCTGGTCAAAAACCACCAAACGCTTTTGTAATAAATTCTTTAATATTCAACCCCAACTAAAATGAAAGAAACAACTTCCTAGAATTCTAGAAAAGAATTCTTATCCAGCTCCCACTAAAAGGATGCCCCAACGCCCTGGTTTCTTCAGTAATCAACTAAATGGATACCCCAACACTCTAGACCAACCTACCACCCTGAAGCATTCACAGGATCCAACCTGTAGGTGACTTCATGCACCTGCCTAGCACCTCCTTGCCACCATATAATGACTGAAATGAGACAAGAGTGTGGATTCCTGTACCAGGGACAATGATCCACGATACAATATGATTTACAATGATTTTGACCAGACACCCAATCACACTATGACCCACAACCCAAACATGGCATCATCCCGACAGAGACTCCTTTACCTCCCAACAATGCCCTTTCGACTCTAGGCAGATTGAATCTTTTACAGTAATGACTCTTCCAATGATGAAACTTTTACAAATGACTCTTTTACAACTTTACAATGATGACTTTTGGCCTTGACGCTTCTTCACAATATATGGATGGTTGTCATGTCTTCAAAGGATGTCCCACTGCAATGCTTCATTTGATTTAATACTTCTGCTCTTGAATTCTTGCTTTAAGTTTTACTTGAATATTCATCTACCTGCATGCAAAATTTTCCCAACGAAACTAATCCCAAAACAAAACAAAATACCCTTCAACTTACCTCTACCTGAAAACACATGTAAGTGCATAATAATGAATAAATACAGATTAAAATTACAATGCGTACTTGAAGTGTGCTTGTCACTTTTTTTGTTGACTTGTTGTTCTAGTAGACAAAGGCTCCCACTCTTGATATAGGCCTGGACTCTATGGAAGACTATATCCAAAACTGACCTAAAGATATATACAATAAAAACTGATGAAAAACCCTAGACTTGTGATGGAGGAAGTTCTAAGTACAAGAACAGAGACCATTCTATCAACTATGACAAGACAAGTAACATGAACTTGCAACATCATATAGATTTAGCAAATTTGGTGTAGCATCAAGAATATGTAGCATAAAATGTGTAGTATCAAGAATAGGACATCCAAAAAACTAATTGTGACATATAGAGACATAGAGATATAACCGAGACCCTGTATATACTTACGTTGTCTTGCAAAAACATATGTTAGAGATGATACTCAAAATTCAAATGTCAACACCTAATCATACATACATTCCTGTAGGAGACTTACCCTTGACTATTGATGTGTGTTCCTTATTGTAGCGATCCTTGAATGCATGCTTTTTCTTTCCTTCTAGGAGCTCAATATTGAATCTGTTGTATCTATGTCATTTCGAATCTCTAGGGTCTAACATTTTGTCCTATGGTGTCCCTATAAGTCCTCTTAGCAACCCCATAGGTATTATCAAGATTGGAATCTTTGAGAAAGAGTTATTCCCAATCTCCCACAATGACCTGATTATAGCCTAGTTCAGTAGAGAAAACATGTACGAAGTGCCACATGTCACTGTTGCAACCTTCAGCCCTGAAAATGCTACTCAACAAACTGTAGTCGATCCTCTTTCTATGACTATTTATGAAATTTGAATCCAATGCTCAGAGAGAAAGTTATGATGATTTTCCCAACGTCACATGTTTGACATGGAATTCGGGATCCTGCCAAAACCCTGATGTCCTCAGATCATATCTACGAACATATAGAGAAAAAAGATCTGAAATTCGGTAATGAGGTGCATTAATATTCAGGATCAAATGGGTTTTAATTTCACCTTTTGAAGCTTCACATAAAATAAGTTATAGCAAAAATCTCATGATGACCTGTTTGAAGCCACAAAAACCCTACAAGAGGAGGATATGAGGGTCATTATTTATATGAATTTCTTGAGTTGAGAGGGTCCTCAACAAGTGAACGTTGGAGGGATTGTAGGGGAAAAAATATTTATTAATTATTGACTATTCAATGACCACAACCAATTATGAGTGCCATGCCACAACCCCATAGGGTTTTAGCCCAATAACTGGGGTTACTAACTTCAAACATGAATATCTCTCAAACCGTGAAGAATTACTTGGCATGCCATATATAAATAGAAACATCTCGATGAGTAGAATCCATATGGAATAGCCTTGACTCAAAATAGAGTAATTTTTCAATTAAAAATGCCCTTGAAAGATTGGGGTAGCCCCTGGTGCTGCTTGGGTTGACATCAATGACAACCACTGATCAACAATCTCCCCCTTTGGCATTGATGGCAACACAAGTACGCCCCCTATGATCATGACACTTCTTCCTACTTCCTTATCTCCCCTTTGTCATCAATGGAAAAGGGTAACTCCCCCTAACAAACAGCCATACTGCGGACCTGTACACACCTCCACTCCCCTTTCTACTCGAGTAGATAAGAGAAAGAGTCTAATGGAAACTTAGGAGAATCCCAAGTTTTTGGAGAAGATACTCAAATGCTTCACAAGGTAATGGTTGGTAAAGATGTCAACAATTTGTTCCTTTGTGCCAACATATTCAAGCTTGATATTTCTTTTGGCGACCTTCTATCTAACAAAATGATATTTAATCAAAATGTGCTTCATTTTGGAAGGAATCACAAGATTCTTGGAGATACTGATGGCGCTGGTGTTATCGCAAAAGATGGGAATAGGCTCATCAAATTGGACTTGAATATCTTACAAAGTTTGCTTCATCTAGAGAACTTGTGAACAACAAGTTTTTGCCATGATATATTCTGCTTCTGCTGTGGATAACGAGATTGAAGACTGTTTTTTTACTTAACCATGAAAAAGACAACCACCTAGATAGAATGCTGCTCCACTGGTACTCTTACGATCATCAACACTTCTTGCCCAATCTACATCTGTATAAGCTTGTATAACCAAATCATTTCCTCTGGGATACCATAGACCATATTCCGTTGTGCCCTTAAGATATCGAAGAGTTCTTTTGATGGCAATAATATGAGATTGTTTTGGTGCTACTTGGAATCTTGCTACTTGTCCAAATGCCTGCATCACATCAGGCCAGAAGGCTGTCACATATAGGAGACTACCAATCATGGATCTATACGTTCTTTGGTCCACATCCTTTGATGAATCTTCTAAGCTTAACTTGCAACATGTTACCATGGGGGTAAGGATTGGCTTGGAATCTTCCATATGGAATTTCTTGAGCATTTCTTTGATGTAATTGGTTTGATATATGAATATTCCTTTATCCCGCTGAGAAATTTAAAGCCCTAAAAGGTATTTCATTTCATCAATCATAGACATTTCAAACTCGCTTTGCATTTTTGTGGAAAATTCTTTACTTAATCTGTCATCACTACTTCCAAAGATTATATCATCACATATACTTTGATAATTGTTAGGTTATCTCAATTCACTTTCACATAAATATTGTTTTTAGCGCTTCCTTTCTTGAATCCCTATTGATGTAGATATCTGTCAAGATGAGCATACCAAGCCCTAGGAGCTTGCTTGAGACCATATAGAGCCTTCTTTAATATGCAACCTGTAGGAATTTACAGGGTAAGTTCCTCAGAAAGAACACCAAAAGGACACCGCTCACAACCAGATCACAGATCAATACACCAGTATTTTTGAAGTGGTTAAAACCATCAAAGAGGGAAACAGTCCACGGCCTGAGCCAACGCGGCCACTTCAGGCAATTTATTAATCAAAGAATGAAAATTTACAATAGCTTCTCTCATGCATGGATTACCCTACAAATGACCCTCCATGCGCTTTAAATAGAATTCATGGACCAATCAGGTGTCAAGCCACGGATCAAGTGTCGGTAATATCGAGGAGAGAATGAACCGTCGGATCACTACATATCGTGACCGTCGGATTGTAAGTTACAAAATGTACAACGGTAAAGAAACACACTTTACCTAACTCTATACCTAACTCTATACTAGACCAAGTTGTACTTAACTATTTCCTATGTGTCGGAATATCCTAACATCCCCCCTTAAGAACAACTTGGGATAGGATTGAAGGATTTACAAATATGACATAATAGGAGAAGGAAGGAGGCACTAGAGCCTATCCCCCCTTAGTGACAACTTCCTGAACTCCAACCATAAATCGAAGTTTAGTGAACTTCGCCTCTGTGAGAGCCTTTGTGAAGATGTCTGCAACTTGATCATCTGTTGAACAATATTGCACTTCAAGAACATGGTCGTGAATGAGCTTTCTGATGAAGTGCATGTGTAGTTCAATGTGTTTGCTGCGCTGATGTTGAACTGGATCTTTGCATAGCTGAATGGCACTTTGATTATCACACCAAAGTGTAGTCGGATGCTGCTGCTGAAAGCCAAATTCTGACAGGATCTGACGAAGCCACAAGGCTTCCTTACTAGCTTCCACGGTACCACGATACTCTGCTTCTGCTGATGAAAGAGAAATGGCAGCTTGTTTCTTACAAGCCCATGTAATAGGTCCTGAACCAAGAGTGAACACATAACCGGCAGTAGACTTCCGATCATCAGGGTCACCAGCCCAATCAGAATCAGTGAAACCAACCAATAGAGGAGTTGCTTCGGCACTGTAATGAATCCCAAACTGAACTGTACCTCGAACATAACGAAGTATTCTTTTAGCTGCTTTCCAATGACTTTCACGGGGGTTTTGCATGAACCGAGCAACAAGGCCAACAACAAAGGAAAGATCAGGATGAGTATGGGTTAGATACAAAAGTTTTCCTACAAGTTGACGGTATAAGGTAGCATCAACTTCAGGAGAAGTACAAGTGACTGAGAGTTTGACTCCAGACTAAAAGGGAGAAGGGGCTGGCTTACAATCTTCCATGTGAAAATGACGTAGAATATCACAAGCATACTTGGACTGGGAAAGGGAAATACCCTCCTTGGATTGCAAGACTTGAAGACCGAGAAAATAGTGTAAGTGTCCTAAGTCTGTCATTTCAAATTCCCTTTTGAGGCTAGACTTCACATGGTTTATAAGGTTGGGATCACTACCAGTAAGGATAAGATCATCAACATAAAGAACAAGGATGATAAGAGAGTTGCCCACTTTCTTGGTGTAGACATTATTGTCAGAATGACACCTAGAAAAGCCAGATTCTAAAAGAAAGCTATCCATTTTGGCATACCAAGCCTGAGGAGCTTGCTTGAGACCATAAAGGGATTTCTTAAGTCGACAAACAAGGCTGGAGTCTGTTTGTATGAAGCCAATGGGTTGTTCCATATAGATTTCTTCATGTAAGTCCCCATGCAAGAAGGCAGATTTAACATCCATCTGATGGACTTCCCATTTATAAGAGGCAGCAAGGGAAAGAACAAGGCGGATAGAGTTCATTTTGGCAACAGGGGAGAAGGTTTCAGTGTAGTCAATGCCTTCAACCTGTGAAAAGCCCTTAGCAACAAGACGAGCTTTATGTTTATCAACTTTCCCATCTGGTCCATACTTGGTTCTGTAAACCCATTTGCATCTAACAAGTTTTCGTCCCTTTGGTAAAGGAACAAGATCCCATGTATCATTTGCCAATAATGAATGATATTCTTCATTCATAGCTGCTTCCCAATCTGGATGGCCTGAAGCTTCTGCAAAGGTGTCAGGATCATAATTTACTAGAGCTTGAGCCAGTAAAGAAGAGGCTCTCTCGAACTGAGAACGTGTGCGTCGCTGATCTGTAGGATCACCAGCAAGATCACCTGCTGCATCTCGAGTAGCACGAACCCATTTTGGAAGCTCAGGAGCTGAAGGAGGATCCTGAGATGGTGGGGGAGGATTGTCATCCTCACTTTCATCATCTGAAGAAGAAATGTTTTCAAAAGTAGAAGAGATAGAGAGAGGTGGCACATCCGCCGGACTAGGCTCGCAGGCCGATATATTTTCATCAAATTTTACATCTCTTCTAATGATAACATTTTTGGACTTAAATGGAATAAGTCTATAGCCTTTTACATCTTCAGAATATCCAACAAAAGTACATTTTTCACTCTTAGGTTCTAAAGCTTTATGCTTTTCATCTGGAATATGGGCCCATGCTTCACTTCCAAAAACACGAAAGTGACTTACATCTGGTTTAATTGAACTCCATGCTTCTTCTGGAGTGATATTCTTTAGAACCTTAGTAGGAGTGCGATTTATTATGTAATTTTCACAGTTAATTGCTTCTGCCCAAAAACTAAGACCAAGTCCTTTAGATTGTAGCATACAATTAGCCATTTCCTTTAAGGTGCTATTCTTCCTTTCAGCTACACCATTTTGTTGTGGAGTATATGGAACAGTATGTTGCATTTGAATTCCATTCTCAATGCAATAGTTGATGAATGTGTTTTTAACATATTCTCCGCCATTATCAGATCTTAACTTAAGAATTTGATGTCCAGATTGTTTTTCAACAAAGGCCTTGAAGACCAAAAATGTGTTAAATACTTCACTCTTGAGTTTTAAGAAGTATACCCAAGTGCGTCTGGAGAAATCATCAATGAAAGTTAAGAAATACTTGCAGCCAGAGAATGAAGCAACAGGAAGTGGACCACATAAATCACTATGCACAAGCTGTAAAGGGGCTGAGGCGTGCCAAGAGGCACGTTTTTCAAAACCGTCCCGATGATGTTTTCCGAGTACACATCCGGAACAAACACCATCTCTGCAAGATACCATAGGAAGACCTGTCACCATATTTTCTTTACATAGATGCTGAAGGGAGTGATAGTTTAAGTGACCAAATCGCTCATGCCAAAGTTTGCTCACTTCATCGTTATGAGCAACAAATACTGAGGGAAGATTTGATGACCCAAAGTTGTGAAACTTATACAACCTTTTAGAATCATCAGCAACGCCAGTAGCCAAAATCTGTTTAGGATCTTTTAAGTCCTTGATTACAACATCATGAGGTGAAAATTCAACGATTTTACCTTCACCTGAATGAGTTATCTGATATACAGATAGAAGGTTGCAGGATAAGGTTGGAACACATAATACATCATTAAACTGACCATTGTCTAGATGAAGAGTTCCAGTCCCTACAACATTAAGAGATCTATCATCACCAACATATATATTTTTGGTGTTACAATCATTTAAAGAAGAAAACATGGCTTTGTTTTTGGCCATGTGATAAGAAGCTCCAGAATCAATGAGCCACTCATGAGAATGAGAAGAAGAAGATACATTTAATGCATAACCAAACCGAGATGCTTGACAACCACATGCAGAAAGTGCCATTCCTGAAGATGAAGTTGAAGTTGAAGATTGCCCCAAATGGATGTTATGCTTCTTCATTGCTGCTTCCAAGGCTTCCATCTTTTTAAAGCATTTTGATTCTAAGTGGCCATCTCGATTACAAAAGTTGCAATGTCTGTCAGTCTTCTTCCATTTGTTTTTATTGGTCTTATCATTTTGCTGAAATGATCTTTCATTTTGAGGCTGAGTTTGCTTAGGACCCTTGTTTGGTTTAGGACCATTCTTTTTAGGATATGACTTCTTAGGATTCTTTGAATTTGGTTGCTGCTGGGCGGCTAACGCTTTCTTGGAAGAGTTTCCAAGATTAAGAAGACCAAGGTGTAAGAGTTTTTCTTGTTCTCTTATTAAAGAATCACAAAAAGAGTCAAAGGAAGGAGGCTTATAATATTTTCCTTGAGAAATGAAGGCTTCCCTTGTAGAATGGAAGGTGGAAACAAATACAGAGTAGGCTGGTCCCAACTTAGTAAGGATGGAATAAATAAGGTTACTATCTTCTTTCTTAACCTTAACACCTTCCAAAAGATATCTAAGGGTCTTGAACTTAGACAAGAGATCTTCAATGCAAGAAAAATTATTAGGGTCCAATGTAAGCAACTCATTTTCAAGTTGATGGGCTCTAATTCCATTTTTAATCCCAAAAACTTTATTGATTTGTTCCATTGCTTCATGAGGAGTTTCAAGTTCTGCAATATGGAATCTAAGATCTGGAGAAATAGACATCCCTATCAAACCACGTGCTTGATCTTGTCTATTTTCCCATTTAACAGCCTTGTCTTCATCTTTCGGTTTCTTTTCTTGGCCTGTGGCTATTCGGTAGAGACCTTTACTTCTAAGTAAATCCTCCATGTAAGACAACCATTGGAAGTAGTTGGTGCTGTCAAGGGTAACTTGGTATTGACTTTCCATTTCAATAGAAACTGAAGCTGAAGATGCTGAAAGTAAGTGTTCCAATGGATAGATCTCGAAAAATTAGGCTGGTTTAAAAAAAACGGCTCTGAAAAAGGCTTCCGGATGAAGAAGTTATGGCTTTTTGAAAAAAGTTGTTGAAGTTGCCGACGAAGTGCGGGAATGTGCGGAAATGAAAAAGTCCGCCCCCACAAAATGGAGACTTGAACCCAAGACCTCTACTCTCTTAAAATAGCTTTGAACCAATTGATCTATACAAAAAAATTTGAGAGAGAGAGAGAGAGAGAGAGAGAGAGGCCTTGGGTTGCGTGCTTGCTTTGAGAAAACTCTTTTTCCCTACAAAACAAAAAACACAAAACCCAACACGGACATGCAAAGAAAACGAACCTTATGGCTCGAAGTTAGCTTTACCCAAAAAACTAAATATTCTCAAAAATTGAACCTTGCGGCTCAAAGTTAGCTTTAGCCGAAAAACTAAATATTTTTCTCAATGTTTCTGATTTTCCGAGATCACACTAAGGTGCAGGGAAAAGAGCATACGCATGAGAAAAATCCTTCCTTTCTGTTTCTGATTTGCCCAGATCGCACAGAGTCGCAGGGCAAAGAGCATACGCAGAAATGAAAGGTATAGATCCGGTTAAAAAAAAGCTAAATAAACCGAAACCGAAATAAGCAGAGAGAAAATAACAGTAAACTGCAAATAAAGACTGTATACCTCCAGATCTTAAAAATGACGCAGCTAGGGCTACCGGAAACCTTTTCGCGTGAAACGAAAGGGGTTCCTCACTGGAACAGATGCTCCGAACACAATAGAGTAGTCCTCTCGGCCCGAAAGCAGTCAGAAACAACAGATCTAGGAAACGGCAGTCGGATGCAGTTCTACCGGCTTCAGATTTGGATCACCAACGGACGCGGCCCTCAAATAGCTCCGATGCCATGTAGGAATTTACAGGGTAAGTTCCTTAGAAAGAACACCAAAAGGACACCGCTCACAACCAGATCACAGATCAATACACCAGTATTTTTGACGTGGTTAAAACCCTCAAAGAGGGAAACAGTCCACGGCCTGAGCCAACGCGGCCACTTCAGGCAATTTATTAATCAAAGAATGAAAATTTACATAAGCTTCTCTCATGCACGGATTACCCTAAAAATGACCCTCCATGCACTTTAAATAGAATTCATGGACCAATCGGGTGTCAAGCCACAGATCAAGTGTCGGTAATACCGAGGAGAGAATGAACCGTCGGATCACTACATATCGTGACCGTCGGATTGTAAGTTACAAAATGTACAACGGTAAAGAAACACACTTTACCTAACTCTATACCTAACTCTATACTAGACCAAGTTGTACTTAACTATTTCCTATGTGTCGGAATATCCTAACACAGCCATAGTATTCTTTGTCAGAGAGCAGAAAACCTTCAGGTTGTTCAATGTAAACTTCTTCCTCCAATTCACCATTTAGAAAAGATAACTTAACATCCATATGTAGACCTTGATTTTTCTCGAGCAAGAATAAGCGAGAAACATATTGATAGCTTCCATTCTGGAAACGAGAGAAAATGTGTCTTCAAAATTGATTCCTTCGACCTGTGCATATCCTTTGTAGACTAAAATTGCCTTGTTCCTGGTAACCTGTAATCCTTCAACTATTTTTCTCCCCCTGAACCTCTAATGAAATTGCCATCTTGTTCAAACTAACTTCTTGTCAATCGTAGACTTGTGCCATATACTGCTGCATAGACTCCTCTTGTACAAACATTAAGGAGTCAACAAGCCAGATTGTTCAAAATAGTGATTCACCTAACGGGCCATCTTGACTTGAGTCATTATCTAAAGCAACTGCTAATTCCTCATGACCTTTTGCTTTTACAAATCCTAAAAGCATAACTGCTGAAACCTTGTTATCTGCTTTGTCTTCCTGTACCTATTTCCTTTTCCAAACCTTCTTATTCCTGGAATCTCGAACCATGTGCCCATAGTTATGACACTTGAAGCATTCAATGTTGTCCATAGGTGATTCCATCTGATATCTGCATCCATGAGCGCTATGGCCATAGTTATGGCATTTGAAACATTCAATATTTGTCCCATCTAGCATGTATTCTCTTCTGACAAAATCATCGTGGAACCTGTCTCGTGGTCCTGCAAACTTTCTTCTAGGGTTTTGCAAATAATGATTGTACATGTCAAAAAATTCACAATCCCTAGCCATATGTCCATAGTTAGCACATAAAAATCAATAACCATTAAATAAATGAACATACCTAGAATATTTTCCGTTCTTCTTTGGAGGCAGCATTGTAGTTTGTTTGTTCTTGATTACTTTGGTCTTGTTCTTTAGAGTTGAAACATTCTTCTTTGGCTTTTCACTTTGATCCACTTCTTTCTTAGAATCATCATGTGAAGATGTGGAGCTTGTACCTTCATCAACTAGAGCTTTACCATCTTTAATTGCCTTCATTTTTTCTTCTTCATCTGTCTTATCTTGTAAGTTTTATTTTTGCGATCCCTTGAGTTTGTTGATCTCATCATGGGTTGCATCAAGTTCTTCTAGCTTTTGAGCAAGATCTTCTTAAAACCATATTTTCAAGATCTTCCTTCTTTTTTCTGCCTCCTCAACCTGTATCTTGAGAAGATTGGTCTTCTCTACTTCTCTGTTGAGAACCTGTATCTGTTCCTTCTGCTTCTCCTTCTCAATCCCGATCCTGCTTATTTCTACTGAAGATGTTTCTAATTCCTTTCTCTTTTGGTCAACAACATATATGTATCTTTGATCAGATTCCTTCCTTTCAATTTCTAATTCCTGCATCTATTGTGTGATCCCGCTAATCTCTGCAAACACTGGGTCATGTTCTTGTTGCTTCAGTTGGAATTCTTTCTTGAGGTTTCATGTCATTTTGTTCTTGATTTCTTACAATTGAGTTTTAAGACTACTAAACATCTTCTCAGAATGATGCAGGAGCATTCAACCCAAGAGAAAATCATTGTAATTAGTAGACATAGGGGGTCATGAGTTTTAGGGAAATTAGTTTCCTAGGTCTCAAGTTAATGAAATATTTAGGCTTTTTGAGTGATTTAATTAGATAATCGGAGAATATGTAAGTTATCTCAAATAAATGAGAACATGAGTGGACAATAATGACAAAAGAGGCTAAAGTCAATTAGGACTCTTAAACAGTTCCATGATTCAAGGAACAAGAGAGAGCTTTTAGGAATTAATTAAAGTAGAAGTGGACATAGTATATCTAGGAGTCAGTTCAGTGTATTTAGGAGTCAATCTAGGCTTAGTTCAACAAAACTCTTGGCATAAATGTAAGCCTAAGGGCAGAGAGTAGAAGAGGAGGCATGAATAGTAGAAATCAGGCCTGTGTGCGAGACCAAAGAGTCTCGAATGTAATATTTGCTTTTATATTAATACATGGAGTTCATTTCCTGACTGTGTCAGTATGCTGAAGGAGTATTTCAGGAATGATTTACTATGAATTCATAGGCTCTGTAGCAGGTTGCACGAAAAATTTTGAAGGATGCAGAGGGATGGAGTGATTCAGAGGAATCCCAATGGATTTCGAATCCAAGTGAAGAGACAGAGGAAGCTCTGGAGGAATTGCATAGCAAGGATGCGCTTAAGAGTTAAGCTCAGAGAAGTTGAATAGTGAAGGGTAGAGTTCTAAAGAACAAGCAGAGAAAAAGAAGCATGATTTAGAAGAATCGAAAGGGATCATCGAGTCCAATTGGAGCATCAGAGTGGAGCTCTGAAGAGAAGGAGTGAAGTTAAGCCCTAGCGAGAATGAGTTGAGAAGCACAAGAGTGGACAGTAGAACCTTTGAAGAAACCCAAACTACAAAGAAGAAACTGAAGAAAACGCGAAAAAACTAAGTATAGAGAGTTGAGCGGAAAAGTGAAGGATGGACGCTCAGTAGCTGTTGGATCATGAGGATCAACGGCCAAGATTAAGTCACGTCGGCAAGACCCTTTTAAGATTATCGGAGAGAGCCTTGGAGGATTGAGATGAGCGAGTGCCGATTTTTCGTGGACCGTTGGATCGTGACTAAATCAACGGTCACAATTTAAATCACAATCGGAAGTCGGAGGTACTAAGGGCCAGTTGTAGTGTTTAACGGTGTTGCGATATCGCGAACAACGATAAATCGCTTATCACATATTGGAGAAGGCAGAGGTCAGAGCAATGTTGTGGAGTGATAAGTTATGGACCCAATAATAAATATAGTTGCACTTCAAATGAGTTTGAACTCCGCTTTCGAAATTTGGAGCGTATTTCAATGCTTCCGTTTGTGTCGCATTAAGTGTGGACGAGCGATAAGAAACAGGGAGAATGGTTTATAGACGCAGTTGTATAATATTTGAGGTCTGGTAATGTGTTATCACATATCAGATGCGATAGACATATATGTGTCAATGAACCCACGAAGACACCGATAAGCGATTGCGATTACGATAAAGGTGTCTCGGAATATGTGCTGGAGTTGTACGAAAAGCGGAGAAAGGTATGTTTTGTAGTAAATTCCTGTGTTAATGGATTTTATAAGGAAAAGCGTCGATGAAAGGGTTTATGTGTAATAATATATATGTAACGATGTTATGAGTGAGTGGTTATATATATATGTGGTTAAGGGGTTATGTAAAGGGACTGAAGGGTTTTAACCTCCCGATAGAAGGATTCTAAAGGTAAACTTTAACAAAGGTTTCAACAAAGACTGTGAAGAGATAGAACCTCCCGATAGGAGGTTTAGAAGGGGTGCTTGGTTCTAATTTAAAGGAATTATGAATTAAAGGGCCTTAATCACATATATAGTTTGAAGACTTGACTCCTTTGTGAGTCAATTGCCTGGGACAATTGTGTTTATGCATTTTATGCATACTGCGGGTAGGTGCGGGTTGTTACCCTGACATCATCTTACTAAGTATAGTTATATGTTGGGGGACCCCTGCACCATTAGTGGTATCAGAGAAGATCTGTAATCACAACAGGTTTGTATCAGAACAAAACTGAGGATTAGAGCAGAATTGTAAGTGAAATAGTTGTGGTTAGACAGAATAGAAAAATTCTATGTGAAAGAATTAAAAGCAGAGTTATGTGTAATGATGTTTACGTAGGCAAGAGGAGGATCAAATTCTAATATGATAGAATAATACACGTAGATATGATGTGTAGCAGTTCTAGCATAGGCTTGGAATATGCAAGAACAGAGAATTCCTTAAAGGAAAGAAAAAGCAAGATTGCTTAATGCAAGTTCTTGGAGACAAAACAGAGGACAATCCATGGTGGAATGGAGAAACAAGATCATGTTGAGATCTTGAAGGTGAGGTAATATGTTCTGTTTTAAATTAAGAATGTGTGTTTTTATACTAGTGCATAGGTGACAGCAAGAGAAGCTGTGAGAGGAGAACTATATGTGTTCTTAAAGACAGAGAAGGAAAACACTCTAAAGGAGAAGTGGAAGTGAACCTGAAGAATCCAACAAGAGATTGGACAGAGAGGACAGATGAAGTGTTCTCAAGAGGAAGTGAGAAATTATGAAAGCCTAGAAGGAGCAAAGGTGTTGCCCAAAAGGAGGGTCCAGATAGAGGACCATGCTTACCAAAAGACTGAGTGAAGAGAACTTAGTGAGGTAAGATTACAACGAGGAGGATTAGTTGTTGCAGAGGTTTGTTGCAAAGGAGCTCATGAAGAAAGAGGAGAAGAAGATGACTATTAATAGTCATAAAAAAGGTTCAGAGAAAAGCCACAGCAGAGGATATAAGAAAGAGGATGCCAAAGCAAATGGCAAGAGGATGAGTCAACAAGAAATTGACAAAGAGGTTGCTGAATTAAAAGAAAAACTCAATGCATTAAGGAGAATGCTTGAGGAAAGCCAGAGACTAGGTTGGGTCTTGAGGAAGAAGCCAGTAAAATGGCATGAGATGCAGCGAAGGCTACAACAAAAGCAAGTGTAATGGCTGATGGAAAAACTCAAGGAAGCTGAGTTGGAAATGGAAATGGAAGAGTACATTTGTGAACTGGAACAAGGAGAAATTTTAGGAGAGATTGAATATGAAAACTTGAAGATTAAAACTTCAAGTGAGACCAAAAGGTCTGATGATTTTAAATTTGACAATTTGTGTATGATTGCAGGTGAAATAGGTGAAGGGCAATTTGCTGATATTGTCATGGAGAAGGAAGAAGACAAGCAGAATAAAAATTATGTTTTGGAAGAAGATGATATAGTTAGGTCTCATATACATTTGGGGAAAGATATTAAGCAACCAAGTGAAGGGCTTGAAGAGATTGAACAAGAGACCATCAAAGTATTTCTAAATCATATGAAGGATTTAGAACAACAAGGAGATATGATGGTTGAAACATCCAGTGGGACCATAGGGTCTTATGTTTTTAAGACTAATAGTTTGTCTGTGGATGCAGAACAAATGCAGAAGAATATTAATGCAGATGGTAAGACAAGGATAGCTCTTGGAGAAGGTAGCAACAAGAGACTGAAGGCAAACTTGAGGAAGAGACTATGTTAGTTGAAAACATAGTAAGGGATCATCAATTCACTATGATGATAGGCACAATGGAGATATCTATGGAAATTGTTGAGACAGACAATAGGGAAGAAGGATATCTACTGAAAGATGTTAAGAAGGAGGAACCCTATGCAAAGGATTTAACATTGGGAAAAGGAACACTAACAAAGGAGTGTTTTGAAGAGGATGGACAGTCTTTTGAAGATGTCGAAAGTCTGGAGGAGTACTCTAGGAGAATAGAGTATGATGGAGAAGACCTCTTGAATGAGGGAAGTAGTGATTTGCTACAACAGAAAGACCTTGAGATTACAAGGGTCAAAGGAAGACAGGGTTTTAATATTGTAGCACAACATGTAAAGGATGAATTTGGAAGAAGAGAGCATTGTGGTGAAGTGCTTGGTAAGTGTGAAGAGGAAATTAAACTGATGAGAGAACTTGACGGTAGAACAAAAGCTATAGTTACAGATTTTAAAGACGAAGATGTGTCTCAAGTAGCCATGGAGACAAGAAGATGTGGTAATTTGTTTGTAGGTTCATTAAAAAACATGAATGAGTATGAGTATGTGATCAAAGAGATTGGGCAGAGATTGTTTGAAGATGGTAAGGAGGCAGTAGGAATCAAACAATTTCAAAGTGAATATAACCAACAATAGGTTAAAGGAGGAGAAGTTCAGTATTGTGAACCCAAGCAGGAAGACATCCCTCATGAAGAGAGACTAACTGACAGTCTCATGAATTTTGCTAAGAATTTGAATCAACATACTGATGTGTTGAGCGAGGAAGAGGAAACAGAGGAACAAACTGAATTGTTTCTAAAGGAAGATAAGGCACAAAAGCCTTATATTTTTTATTTTAACAAGTAGTTTGTGAGTGCAGGATTGGTTGCAATTGCTAGAGGAAATTTGGCACAGATGAGCAGCCAAATAAAGATGGAAGAGTAAGACTCCATGGGAAAATTTAATCCATGGAACAGAGATTTTAATTTGCTGGAGAGAGTGCTGGACAGTCATGATTTAATCATGAAAGAGGGTAAGGATGATAGGGAGTTATCAAAAGTGGAGGCAATGACTACAAAGGTGTTAAACAAAGAAAAAGTTGGAGCAAGCAAAGCAGAAGTCAGCATAAAAGTTAACATAGAAACCAAAGCAAAAGTGGAGGCAATGTATACAATGGTAGCAAGCAAATCTAGTGTAGAAGACAGTAGCAACAACCTAGAACATAGAGAAAGATGAAGAAGTAAGGAGCAGAGTATGGACCAGCCCAAAGATATGTTGGACATAGAAATTGAAGAAATGTGGCAGCAGATGATGAATAAATTCAAATGGATGAAAGTGGTAGTAGTAGGAAGCAAGATCAATCAGAACTTGAACCTGATTGACAAGAAGAAGAAGACAACAGACATACAGCAACAGAAAAGGTACAAGGCATCTGGACAGTTACAGAACAAAGTATGGGATCCAGGAAGACAAAGATCAGAAGACACATGATCAGGAGATCATGAACATTTTCTACTTTGGGAGTCTGATGCAGGAGCATTCAACCCAAGAGAAAATCATTGTAATTAGTAGACATAGGGGGTCATGAGTTTTAGGGAAATTAGTTTCCTAAGTCTCGAGTTAATGAAATATTTAGGTTTTTTGAGTGATTTAATTAGATAATGGGAGAATATGTAAATGATCTCAAATTAATGAGGACATGAGTGGACAATAATGACAAAAGATTCTAAAGTCAATTAGGACTCTTAAACAGTTCCATGATTCAAGGAACAAGAGAGAGCTTTTAGGAATTAATTAAAGTAGAAGTGGACAGAGTATATCTAGGAGTCAGTTCAGTGTATTTAGGAGTCAAACCAGGCTTAGTTCAACAGAACTCCTGGCATAAAAGTAAGCCTACGAGCAGAGAGTAGAAGAGGAGGCCACAAATAGTAGAAATCAGGCCTGTGTGCGAGACTGAAGAGTATCGAATGTAATCTTTGATTTTATATTAATACATGGAGTTCATTTCCTGACTGTGTTAGTATGCTGAAGGAGTATTTCAGGAATGATTTACTATGAATTCGTAGACTCTGCAGCAGGTTGCAGGCAGAATTTTGAAGGACGCAGAGGGATGGAGTGATTCAGAGGAATCCCAATGGATTTCAAATCCAAGTGAAGAGACAGAGGAAGCTCTAGAGGAATGGCATAGCAAGGATGCGCTTAAGAGTTAAGCTCAGAGAAGCTGAAAAGTGAAAGGTGGAGTTCTAAAGAACAAGCAGAGAAAGAGAAGCACGATTCAGAATAATCGAAAGGGATCATCGAGTCCAATTGGAGCATCAGAGCGGAGCTCTGAAGAGAAGGAGTGAAGTTAAGCCCTAGCGAGAATGAGTTGAGCAGTAGAAGAGTGGAAAGTAGAACCTTTGAAGAAACCTGAACTACAAAGAAGAAACTGAAGAAAAAGAGAAAAAACTAAGTACAAAGAGTCGAGTGGAAAAGTGAAGGATGGACACTCAGCAGCCGTTGGATCATTAGGATCAACGGCCAAGATTAAGTGGCATTGGCAAGACCCTTTTAAGATTATCGGAGCGAGCCTTGGAGGATTGAGATGAGTGAGTGCCAATTTTTCATGGACCGTTGGATCATGACCAAATCAATGGTCACGATTTAAATCGCAATCTGAAGTTGGAGGTACCAAGGGCTAGGAGTAGTGTTTAACGGTGTTACGATATCGTGAACAACGATAAATTGCTTATCGCATATCGGAGAAGGCGGAGAAGGCGGAGGTTGGAGCAGCATTGTGGAGCGATAAGTTATGGACCCGACGATAGATATAGTCGCAATTCAAATGAGTTTGAAGTCCACTTTCGAAATTTAGAGTGGGATTTCAATGTTTCCCTTTGTATTGCTTTAAGTGTGGATGAGCAATAAGAAATGGGGCGAATGGTTTATAGGCGTAGCTGTATAATATTTGAGGTTTGGTAATGCGTTATCGCATATTGGATGTGATAGACATATATGTGTCAATGAACCCACGGAGATGCCAATAAGCGATTGCGATTGCGATAAAGGTGTCTCGGAATCTGTGCTGGAGTTGTACGGAAAGCAAAAAAAGGTATGTTTTGTAGTAAATTCCTGTGTTAACAGATTTTATAAGGAAGATCGTCGATGAAAGGGTTTATGTGTAATAATATATATGTAACCAAGGTTATGAGTGAGTGGTTATATATATATGTGGTTAAGGGGTTATGTAAAGGGACTGAAGGGTTAGAACCTCCCGATAGGAGGTTTAGAAGGGGTGATTGGTTCCGATTTAAAGGAACCATCAATTTAAGGGCCTTAATCACATATATAGTTTGAAGACTTGACTCCTTTGTGAGTCAATTTCTTGGGATAGTTGTGTTTATGCATTTTATGCATACTGTGGGTAGGTGCGGGTTGTTACCCTGACATCATCTTACTAAGTATAGTTATATGTTGGGGGACACCTGCACCACAAAATCTTCATTTTATTTTATGAGTTCTTTTGCTGTCTTCAATTCTTCTTCCAAAAGTCTTGTCTTTTCCTTTTGACTTTTGAGTTCCTTTATCACCTTGATCACTTGATTTTACAATTTTGTTTTACTCATTTATCCCATTTCTTCATCATAATCATTCCGAATTTTCAAGAACATCTTGAACTGATTGCTTTGTTGAATAGAGATTATGAAGCTTTTCCCAAATAGAGTAAGCTATTGAACATTGACCAACTTTTGTTTTCACAGAATTTGGAAAAACATTCAAAATTACATTCATGACCTTTGAATTGTACCTTTTAGCTTCGTCAATAGATGTGTCTCCAAAAACAATTGATTCCCATACTCCATGTGCTTGAAAATGTACTTCCATCCTGGATTTCCATATCCAGTAATTATCTACATCAAAATCAGGGGTTGGTACACAATACTCACTTTCTTCAAATTTTGTTGTACCTTTACCTTCCTTTGAAATCCTTGCAACATGCTTCTTGGACTTTCCCATCTCTATGCTCTAAAAACTGACTTCCAGCGATTAAGCTATTACTGAAGGAACCAAGCTCTAATACCAATTGTTGGAAATACTGAGAGGGGGGTTGAATCAGTATTCCTTAGCAATTAGCACTTTTAAATCTTTTCAGAGCATTAGTTAATCTTCAATTATTATTAACATTTATGCAGTAATAACAGTAAATAAAAGAACATAGGAGACACAAAAAATTTAGGTGGAAAACCCCCTCCAGGTAAAAAACCACTGAACACTTTTCTAATAAATTGTTTAATCTTCACCCCCCACTGAAATGAAAGCAAAAACTTCCTAGAATTCTAGAAAATCATTTTTCTCTAGCTTCCACTAGAAGGATGCCCCAACACCCTGGTTTCTTTAGTAATCAACTGAATGGATGCCCCAACACCATAAACCAACCTACCACCCTGAAGTGTTCACATGCTCCAACCTGTAGGCGACTTCATGCACCTGCCTAGCACCTCCTTGCCACCCTATAATGACTAAAATTAGACAAGAGTGTGGATTCCTGTAACAGGGACAATGATCCACGATACAATATGATTTACAATGATTTTCATTGAACACCCAATCACACTATGACCTACAACCCAACCATGACATTATCCCGACAAAGACTCCTATACCTCTCAACAATGCCTTTTCGACTCTAGGTAGATTGACTCTTTTACAATAATGACTCTTCCAATAATGACACTTTTACAAATGACTCTTTTACAACTTTACAATGATGACTCTTGGCCTTGACACTTCTTCACAATATACAAATGGTTGTCATGTCTTCAATGGATGTCCTGCTGCACTGCTTCATTTGATTTAATACTTCTGCTCTGGAATTCTTGCTTTAAGTTTACTTGAATATTCTTCTACCTGCATGCAAAATTTTCTCGACGAAGCCAATCCCAAAACAAAACAAAATACCCTTCAACTTACCTCTACCTGCAAAACACATGTAAGTGCATAATAATGAATATATACAAATTAAAATTACAATCCCTACCTAAAGTGTGCTTGTCACTTTTGTTGTTGACTTTTTGCAGTAGTAGACAAATACTCCCACTCTTGATATAGGCCTAGACTCTATGGAAGACTATATCCAAAACTGGCCTAAAGATATATACAATAAAAATTGATGACAGACCCTAGAATTGTGATGGACTAAGTTCTAAGTACAACAACAGAGACCATTCTATTAACTATGACAAGAAAAGTAACATGAACTTACAACATCATATAGATTTATCAAACTTGGTGTAGCATCAAGAATATGTAGCATAAAATGTGCAGTATCAAGAATAGGACATCTGAAAAACTAATTGTGACATATAGAGACATAGAGATATAACTGAGACCCTGTATATAATTACGTTGTCCTGCAAAAAAAATATTTCAGAGATGATACTCAAATTTCAAATGTAAATACTTAATCATATATACCTTGATGTAGGAGACTTACCCTTGACTGTTGATGTGTGTTCCTTACTACAATGATCCTTGAATGCATGCTTTTTCTTGCCTTCTAGGAGATCTATATTGAATCTATTGTACATATGTCATTTCGGATCTCTAGGGTTTGAAATTGTGTCATGTGGTAGCCCTATGAGTCCTGTTTACAACCCCATAGGTCTGATCAATATTGGATTCTTCAAGAAAGAGTTATGCCCAATCTCCCACGATGACCTGATTATACCTTAGTTTAGTAGAGAGAACTTGTACGAAGTGCCACATGTCACTGTTGTGGCCTTTGTCCCTGAAAATGATACTCAACAAACCAAAGTTTGTCCTCTTTCTGTGACTATTTACAAAATTTGAACCCAGTGCTCAAAGAGAAAGTTATGACGATTTTCCCAATGTCACATGTTTTACATGGAATTCAGGAGCTTGCAAAAACCCTAAATTCCTCAGATCACATCTCCGCAAATATAGCGAACCAAGATCTTAAATTAGGTCATGAGGTTCAACATGGTTTAGTCTCAAATGGGTTTTAATTTCAACTTCGGAAGCTTCGCAAAAAGAAAAATTCCACGATGACTTGTTTGAAGCCACAAAAACCCTACAAGAGGATGATATGACGGTCATTATTTATATGAATGTCTTGAGTTGAGAGGCTCCTCAACAAGTGAACGTTGGAGGGATTTTAGGGGCAAAAAATTATTTATTAATTATTTACTATTCAATTACCACAACCAATTACGAGTGCCATGCCACAAACCCCTAGGGTTTTAGCCCACTAACTGGAGTTACTAACTTCAAACATGAATATCTCTCAAACCGTGAAGAATTACTTGGCGTGCCATATATCAACGGAAACATCTCGATGAGTAGAATCCATATGGAATATCCTCGACTCAAAATAGAGTAATTTTTCAAGTCAAAATTCCCTTGCAATATTGGGGTCTCCCTGTTGCTGCTTGGGTTGACATCAATGACAACCACTGATCAACAAGTTCTAGCAATAGAGAACTGCCTTTTTATTCCATGTTGTTCATAGAAATAAAAAAAAAAAATCAGCTAATACGAATTCTCCCCCTCGATCAGATCTGAGACATTTGATTTTTCGATCTGATTCATTTTCAATTAAAGCTTTGAAGGCTTTAAAATTTTCAAATGCTTCATCTTTATGCTTTAGTAGACCTATCCAACACATTCTAGAAAAATCATCAATGAATAAAATAAAGTATTCTTCTCCACGAGATGACTTTTTCCTTTTTGGTCCACACAAATAAGTAATGATGAGTTCAATAGGATTACTTGTTGATCCTTCTTTTTCACTGAAATGAATTCTGGTTTTCTTACTGACTTGACATGGTTTGCATATGGTATTTTCTGGGATGGTGATATCTGGAAGATCATAGACCACCTTGATTCTACATGCTTTTCTTATTTGAGAAAATCTTAGATGCCCCAATATTCTGTGCCATAACCAATTTCCATCTGTTTTTCTTATATAGCATTGCTTTTGTCCTCCTTTCAGTATGTATAGATTGTTTGGAGTTCTTGTACCTTTGATTATGGTCTTTCCTGTATCAAGCTCACGAACCACACATCCATTTGATCAAAACACAACTTCATTTCCTTGATCACACATTTGACTGACACTCAATAAGTTATGTTTTAAACCAGCAACATACATGATATTTCCAGCTTTAATCTTTTCTTTCAAATAAACATAACCTTTACCTTTAATGACAGTTGATGTGTCATTTCCAAAGGAGACATTCTTTTCCTTTTCTAAAGCATTATATGAATGAATTTTCTCTTTATCACATGTCATGCCTTTGGAGCATCCGTTGTCAATGTACCACTGATTCTCTTGTCCTTCTGCAAACAGAGCTATGCCACATCTTTCTGATTGAAATTCCTTATTTCTCCATACCTTGGAAGTTGATGATGTTTGCTCCTTTTGAAGTGTTGGCTGAAATTTTATCCCGCATTCAAATGTTCATGACCAAAGTTATTACAAAATGAACATTCAATTTCATCTTCAAGAGGAGAAAAGTTATCATAGGAACTTTTCTTGATTCCTGATATGCTCCTTTGATTTTGTGCTTCTCTAGTCATGATAGTTTTGTAAACAACACATTGAGCAGCCTTATGCCCAAAGTTATGGCATGAAAAACATTGTCCATTAAAGAAGTTTCTGTGATCATAGAATCTTTTGGCATTGTTTACCTGTTGGTTGATGCTTCTATTGATGTTCATCCTTGGAGTAAATTGAGTATGATTTACCTGATGAGTACTTTTAGGCTTTTGCTGACAATTGACGTACTCTTCACTGGTCTTTGCTGCATCAAGATAGCTTCTGGCGGAGGCTGATGAATTTTGTGATTGGGATGATTCTTCAGTATATCCAAGACCTGTCTCAATAAGAGGAGAATGTTGAACTTTGATGATTTCATTTAAAGTTTCTGATCCTTTAACAAATCTAAGATTAAGAGATTTTTTCTTCTCAAGTTATTTTCTTAGACCCACAACTTCACATTCTAATTTTTCATGGTGCTTTCTCTTTCAATGAGTTGATGTGTCAATGTGTCTATGATCATATTATTTTCTTCCAAACAGATTTTGAGTTTTGTGATTTATTCAAGAAAGTATTCCACTTCTAAGGCATCCAAAAAATCATCATTGTCATGAGCCATGAGTAGTTTATAATCTTGTTCAATTTCATCTTTGTTGAAATATGGCAACAAGAATATTCCAATTTAATTTGTCCTTGAATTAAAATTGAATTTAGTCTTAACAGCTACTTGGAAATAATTAATTAATTTATTTTAAATTAATTAGTTGAGAAATTCAAGTTAGAAGTCTTTATGAAGTCATGCAAGAGTTATCCCTTAAATTAAGGAGATAATATTGAGTTATATTTGAGTTGTAATTAGTTAACTCAATTTACTGAGTTAAGTCCAGTTAAATAGTTCCAAACTGTTTGAGGAACTAATGGTGAGTTAACAGTTAGTTGATGCATTAATGCACTCAAATAATACTACTCTAGCTAACTGAAGATTCCCTCATCAGAAACTCATGCATGTCTATTTTGAGAAAGACCCATTTGAGATTAATGTTCAAGGACAATGTACTATTAGTTGCATTTGTTTTCTCATGGAGAAAACTCATCCACGTAGTCAAGGATTCATCCTTGAGGATTGCACAGTTTTGAAGACTAGTTTTTCCACTTGGTAATAGGCTAATCATCCACAAGGAACAATGCAAGGAAATAGGAGCTTGGAGGGCAGAGAGGAAGGCTGGAGAGAAGCCAAGATTTACTGTGAGCATCTGTGAGGATTGTACTAAGAGCTGGCTAGCTGTGAGAGTTAATTATTTGTATAATTCCTATGTATTTCCACCATGTATGATAATACAATAGTGTGGAGTTTTTATCTGAGACTTTCCCCAAAGTATTTTCATGTGTATTGCACCATTAATTCTTCTTCTTCTGGTTATATTGTTCAACTCGATTTTTAATCTTCCACAAATTGATAGTAGAAGTAGGTTATAGTATTCTGCTTTGATTTATATTGCAATATCGAGTTAACCTATCATGGATTTTATACATGGTATCAGAGTTGTGAACAATATACTGAGAAGAGAATTCAAAGTTTGAAGTTTGGGGTTCCAAGTGAAAATTGAATTCATATCATACTTCAAGGTTGGTCAATGGCATTCTATGGCTTGAGACTTGAGTATGCCTTGGAAGGTAGCTCAAATTATATAGCATGGAAAGATAGAATGGAGGCTATATTAGAAGAAAATGGCTTGAAGGATTTCATTAATCAAGGAATCCCAATGCCAGATTCAGCTAATGCACAAGAGTTAGCTAAGTGGAAGAAGTGTGGCGAAGGCGAGACGAATCATCCTTGAGGGATTTCGAGACCATATTGTCTCGAGTCTCCATGGGAAGGATACTCCATTTTCAATGTGTAAGACATTGAAGGACCTCTACCAGAATAGTAGCGACCAGAGGAAATTGGCGCTCAAGGATAAGCTTCGAAGAATCAAGATGGAGAAGGGAGATACTATTTCCACATATCTGAACAAGCTTACCACCTGCAGAGATGAGCTTGACAGTGTGGGAATAACTCCTACCAATGATGATATGGTGAGCCTTACTCTCCTTGGCCTTCCAAAGAGTTGGAATAGCTACCAGGACTTTGTGAATGGAAGGGAGAAACTGTCGGATTGGGAATGACTGTGGTCGTATCTTATGCAGGAAGAGATCAGGAGGAGCACACGAGATGATTCTTCATCCAATAATGATGATGAAGAAAATATGGCCTTAGCAAGTAAGGCAAGGAAAGGGAAGGGGAAGGCTTCCATTTCAAGTCAAATTCTTCTCATGGAGGGAAGAAGGGTAACATGTCTAAAGTAATATGCTTTAATTGTCACAAGATGGGACATTATGCAACTAATTGCCCATTGAAGAATTCCAAGAAGGGATCCTCGGAAGGATCGAAAGGTGATGCATTAGCCTCTCAGTTCAAAATGGACTTTACCCTCATTGCATGCATGGTGTCATCGATGATGGGTTGTGTCTGGTATCTTGAAAATAGAGCCTCATTCCACATGACCAGTTATAAAAATTTATTTAGTGCCTTGGAGGAGAAAGACCTCAAGATGCGCATAGAGATGGGTGACTACGAAAGGTATAGTGTTTCAGGAGTGGGCACGGTTTCTTTTCAGAGGGAGCATGGAGCTCCTCTCACCTTGACAGATGTGATGTATGTGCCTGGACAAAGAAGAACTTGGTATCGGTCGCGATGTTGGAGGACAAAGGCTACAATGTTGTCTTCAGTAAAGGAAAGGTGTTCCTAAGACACATAGCCACAGGTCAGACCAAGAGGATAGGGATTCGGGTGAAGAATCTCTATGAAATAGAGGTAGATGATTGTGCAACATTGAGTACGAAAGCAGAATTGGTGCAAAGCCAAGACATTGGTGAGTTGTGGCACAGGCAGTTGGGCCATTTGCATCATGGAGCTTTGAAGATAATGCAACAAATATTTATAGGACTTACCAAAGGTAAACTTGAGCAAGTTGACACATGCAAAGGTTGTACCTTGGGAAAGTACACCAAGTCTTCCTTTCTTGATTGAGACAGTCGAGCAGAGGCTATCTTAGAGCGAGTTCATACTGATTTGTGTGGACCATTCTCGATAGCATCCATATCGAAGCAAAGATATTATGTGATTTTAATTGATGACTATTCTCATAAATGATGGATTTATTTCATGCAGAAGAAGGACCAAAATTTCACAAAGTTTTGTGAGTTCAAAGCTTTGGTCGAGAAAGAGTCAGGGAAGAAGATCAAGGCCTTGAGAAGCGACAACGGTGGAGAATATGTCTCTCAAGAGTTTAAGGACTTCTGTGCAGCAGAAGGAACTAAACAAGAGTTTATGACATCTCATAACTCACAATAGAATGGGGTGGCCGAGAGGAAGAACATAACTATTATAGGGGCAACACGGGCAATGTTACATGATCAAGGCCTACCACTTCACTTGTGGGCCGAGGCATGCAACACAACGATCTATTTGCAAAATAGAAGACCACATAGCATACTTGGGATGAAGACACTAGAAGACGCTTTCTCCAGTAAGAGACCAGATGTTGGTCACTTCAGGATCTTTGGCTCATCAGTATATTTCCATGTGACAATGGATGCATGGAAGAAGCTTGAGCCAACAGTAGAGTTGGGGTTATTTGTGAGGTACACTGATACACCTCACAATTATCAGGTGTACTTGCCTACCAGTTGGAGGACAGTGGTTCGCAGAGATCTCAAGTTTGATGAGCAGAAGGCCATGTGAGTTTCCCTTGAGAGGGAGCTCCAACTACAGGCTATGGAGGAACAGTTGGTTCCTAAGGAGGAGGAGCCTCAGACTAATGCGGAGCAGCCGCATGTAGAGGTTCCAGGAGTGGAGACATCCACTCAAGCAAAGTCTTCCAAAGATGGACGGAAGCACACAAGAGAAGCTGACAGATTGTTGGAGGATGCGAGAGAGAATGTGGGAGCACCATCTTCTTAGCACAGACAGAGGAGGTCACTTGAGAGGTACACTAGATACATGGCCCTTGCTGGGGAATGTGTTCAGACCGAGCCATCTTCCTTTGAGGAAGCAGTGCAACAGCCGATTTGGGTTGATGCTATGGTGGAGGAGTATGACTCCATAGTTCACAACAGTGTTTGGGACGTGGTTCGAAGACCAGAGAACAAATCAGTTGTGAGTTCATGTTGGCTTTACAAGGTAAAGAAAGCTGCTGATGGTAGTGTGGAGAAGCATCAAGCAAGATTTGTCGCCCGTGGCTTTTCATAGGTCGAGGGGATTGACTATGATGAGAATTTTGGATCTATGTTGGCACTATCAGCACAAATGGGTTGGAAGATCCATCAGATGGATGTGAAGACTGCATTTCTCAATGGTCAGATTGAGGAAGAGGTGTACATAGAGCAGCCGAAAGGTTTTGAGACCTTCGATCGTGAGTAACATGTGTTCCAACTCAAGAGAGCAATGTACGGGCTGAAGCAAGCACCTCATGCTTGGTACACCAGGATAGACAACTACTTCACCGGGTTGGGCTTCATAAAGAGTGAAGCGGATGTGAACCTGTACCACATTGTGGTGAAAGGTAATTTGTTGATCATCATATTTTATGTTGATGATCTCATATTGATTGGTGATGATTAGTTGATCGTGTCTTGCAAGGGAGAATTCGAGATGAAAGACATGGGTCTCATGCATTACTTCCTTGGTATGGAAGTGTGGTAGAAGGATGGGGAGTTGTTTGTGTCTCAGGGCAAGTATGCCAACGAGATACTCAGGAGATTCCACATGGAAAAGTGCAAGCCCATGCAGAATCCTCTAGCAGGTAACTGGAGGAAGGAGGTTGCTACTTCAAGAGAAGTGGTAGAGGCTACTGTGTATAGGTAGCTTGTGGGTTCACTGATGTACTTAATGAACACACGACCAAATTTGTGCTATGTGTTGAACCAACTGAGTCAAGCGATGGTTCAACCTACCAAGATGTTTTGGAAGGCGACAAAGCATGTATTGAGATACCTCAGAGGCACATCTCAGTATGGATTATGGTATAGACGGATAGAGGGAGTGAAGCTACAGGGCTTCACTGATGCAGATTGGGTAGGGAGTCCATCAGATCAGAAGATCACATCAGGAGGTATTTTCAACCTTGGGTCAGCGACAGTTCCTTGGTATAACAAGAAACAGAGGTTGGTTGCACTTAGCTCAGCAGAGGAAGAATACATGGCTGCAAGTCAGGCAACATGTGAGGCCATCTGGATGCAGAAAATCCTAGTTGGTTTGTTTGATCAGAGGATGGATCCAACTGTGATCTATTGTGATAATCAGAGTTGTATCAAACTCTCAGAGAATCCAGTATTTCATGGTAGGTCAAAGCACATCGACATCCGGTATCATCATCTCAGATACTGTGTAGCGAGGAGGATCATGTTGTTGTAGTATATTTCGATTGAGGAGAAAAATGTTGACATTTTGAAAAAGGCATTGTCAAAGTGTAAATTCGAGTTCCATAGAGATAGGATCGGGGTGGCAGATAATCCCTTTCTTGTTGAGAGGGAGTGTTGAAATATGGCAACAAGAATATTCCAATTTAATTTGTCCTTGAATTAAATTGTGAATTAAAATCAAATTTAGTCTTAACAACTACTTGGAAATAATTAATTAATTTATTTTAAATTAATTAGTTGGAGAAATTCAGGTTAGAAGTCTTTTTGAAGTCATGCAAGAGTTATCCCTTAAACTCATGCATGTCTATTCTAAGAAAGACCCAATTGAGATTAATGTTCAAGGACAATGTACTATGAGTTGCATGTGTTTTCTCATGGAGAAAAATCATGCATGCAATCACGGATTCATCCTTGAGGATTGCACAGTTTTGAAGGCTGGTTTTACCACTTGGTAATAGGCTAATCATCCACAAGGAACAACGCAATGAAATAGGAGCTTGGAGGGCAGAGAAGAAGGCTGGAGAGAAGCCAAGATTGCCTATGAGCATCTGTGAGGATTGTATTGAGAGTTGGCTAGCTGTGAGAGCTAAGGCTTTGTATAATTCCTATGTATTTCCACCATGTATGATAATACAATAGTGTGGGGTTTTTATCTGAGACTTTCCCCAAAGTATTTTCATGTGTATTGTGCCATTGATTCTTCTTCTTCTAGTTATATTGTTCATCTCGATCTTTAAGCTTCCGCAAATTGATAGTAGAAGTAGTTTATAGTATTCTGCTTTGATTTATATTGCATTATTGGGTTAACCTATCACAAATTTTCTACAATATTCATCACTATTAGATAATCCATCAATATCTTCATGGTTATAGTAACTTCTTCTATTAACAACCTATTTTCTATTTCCTTTTGCATATTCCTTTCCTTTTTCATATTTATCTTTATGAGGAAATTTGGTAGCATAGTGGCTGACTCTACCACAAGCAAAGCATTTGAATGGTAGCTTACCTTTGAATCTTCTGGAACCCCTTTGAAGCTTCTTGACAAGGTTTACCTCATCTTCTTCTTCTTAAATATACCCTGATTCATTGTGATCTTCCTTTTCTTTTCCCTTTGTTGAAGCTTTGAAAGCGACTTCTCTCATATCTGATGGACCTCCTTTCCTCATTTCAAAGGTATTTAGAATTCCATGAAGTTGAACCACAATAATAGATTGAAGATCCTACTTTTCTTCTATGGAAGATACTTTTGACTCAAATTTAGAAGACAAAGATCTCAAAATTTTCTCTACTAAAGTAGCCTCCTTTATCTCTTCACCTAGATTCTTCATACAATTAACAATCTCATCTACACATAAAAAGTAACTAGCAATACTTTCATCACTATGCATATTAAGAGTTTCATACTGAATTCTGAGAGTTTGAAGCTTAGCACGTTTTACCTGGGAGTCTCCTTCGTAGCTCTGAATGATTTTTTCCCATATCTCTTTAGCTGTCTTGAGCTGCATGACTTTGACGAATTCTGATTCTGACAGACTTCCCAATAAAGTATTGATTGCTTTGGCATTGGTTTCATATAACTTCTTACTTGCTATATCTGTAGGTATTTCTGCTAGAAATTGATATCCTCCTTCCACAATTTCCCAAACATTAGCTCCATGCGACTGAAGATAGGCTTCGGTTCTTATTTTCCAATACACCAAGTTGTTCCCATTGAATATTGGTGGTCTGATAGATCCCATGCCTTCGTGATTGTTCATCTTGGAAGATCTCCCTTCAAGCGATCAAGCTTCTTCTGAAGGACCTGCTCTGATACCAATTGTTGGAAATAATACTGGGGGGGGGGTGAATTATTTTTTACAATTCAATAATTTTTATTTCCCAATCAGATTTACATGGACTACTTCAGTGAAGTGAACTTGTGTGTTCACTCTATAGTGATTAAAGAAACTATCGTATACCCAGAGAACTTATGATTTAGTCAATTTATCATGTGTTGATCTTTAATCAGTGCATCAGTGTCTTATTATATAGTAACTATGTGTTGTAGGTTTTAACCGCGTATAGAAATTACCTGCATACGATTTCTAAACCACAGAAAATAAACAATGTGAGAGAATAACACATAAAACACATATACACAGAGATTTTCCCCTGGATCCCAAAACCGTGACTACCAACTTGATTTTTCATTATGTTCCTTTCAATGTTATAATACATATTTATACATGCCGAAGCATCCAATACCATGGACCGAAAACCATCACGTCCAATACCATGGACCGAAAACTATCGCGTCCAAAAACATGTGCGAAAATCATGCACAAAACCATAGGTGGGTCCACCCAACCTAACATAGGTTCCAAAACCTAAATTTTCCAGGGCGCTGCCCTGGACCCCATAGAGTGGGGTTACCTGCACCCCTCAAACCCCCTGTGACCCCCCCACCCCCCACTATGCAATCGACACAATGAAGGGGTAGCTCTGCCCCCCTCTAACCCCCTGGTTAACTACATGGGCTAGTCGTGGAAAGAATATAACACAACCCAACATTCTCCCACTTGTTGTTTTCTTTCCACAGGGGGCCACAAGAGAGCTTAGTCATTTATCTAGTCCTGTAACACCCATTGTTTCTCTACACTAAGAGAACTTCTCAGAGCTCACAGATTTTGTCAATGCATCTACAGTATTCTTCAAAGTGTCCACCATTACCAGCAACACCGTTTTTTCTTCTATCATATCCCTCACAAAGTGATACTGAACATCAATGTGCTTTGTCTTTGAATGATATGCAGGGTTCTTTGCCAAGAAAATTGCACTTTGGCTACCAAAGTCTATCCTTATAGTTGATCCGAATTGGATCCATAAAGAATAATCAAAGGAACCATGGTTTTACCAGGTCGGGACAAACTTCAAAGAATTGAGAGCAGCAATAAAAAACACCTCTAAAACAGTGGCAATTGGTAGCCAGCATGGAACGACGAGGACCTCAGTCAAAGCACGCTGACCGAGGCCCATGGAGACTGCGCAGGAGGTGAAACTAGCCCATGGGAAGCCCGGATCGGGAAACAGAGGGAGTTTTTGATGCGCGATTAGCACTAATCGTGCATTGCTGGGAAAAAACCCTCGAAATGGAGGGGCCCCGAGCACTTGGTTGCATGGGAGCCAGGAAAACCGTGGGGAAAGAGGCTAAAGGCTAAGGTGGGACCTGTGCTCTAAAAGCCGATGGTATTCATCGGAGGCACCCTTGGGTAGTAAGCAAATTTGGTGAAAACGGAGCGATTCCACTCAGCGCCCGATGCGTGGCAAGCAAAGGAGAGAGAAAACTACTGCTCATCGCGCACTAACGGTCGAGAAAGTCAACCGTGCTAAATGAGCGGATGGCATTGGATCTAGGAGATCCAGATCTAATGGTTGTCATCGCGCCCGACGGTAAGACTGGATGTAACGAGGAATTAAGCCGCGATCTAAAAGAATTTGAGGTCCGATTTGACCGCCAAGGTGGCAGATGACTCATTCCATAACGTAACTGAAGAAACGAACTGACGAAGCAAGCTGGAGAAGTTCGCAGGAGGACAAGTGGCTGCTCCCTGTGAGTCTAATGATGACGCTGAGACATGGAACTCTAATCAAAGCTGTAGCAGGCAATCCGATGGAGTTGGAAGAGGAATCGAACAACCAAGAGATCGAGTGGCTTTAAAACCATGCATAGACCAACAAAAAGGGAACACCCACACACACGGAAGAACAGAGAAAGCAGACAGAGAGAGCAAAAAGAAGCAGTGAGAAGACAAAGAGCCGAGCTGACCAAAGGCAGCATCGAGCACCAGAGGGCTTGAGAAATTCGAGCCATCCCTGAAGGGGATCTGTCAGGACCGAGCACCACATTGGGCTCCTTCCATTGTAGACCCGAGAGGTCAGAAAGCTGGTAAGGCCAAGAGTCTGTGTACTCTAGTGGCTTGGGAAATCCAAGAACCACCCTGCCAAGCTATCCTATGACAGGAGACTCATATTGAGCTCCTTCTTTGTAATTCTCTGCTTTAAGACACAATAAAATAAGGCCACCACTGAAAGCTGGACCGAAGATGTAGCCCTGGAGGATAGGGTGAACTCCTTATTAATTTCTTGTGTTCTTATATTTGCTTACTGTATTTCTCTGTTGTCTTCCATTTCAAGTGTCTATGTATTTGCAATCTGATCGATCCATTGCTTAAATAACCTAGACACACACCAACACATGAGTCTGTAATACCTCCATTTAATAATTCTTAACTGAGATCACTCATAGGGTGATTATCAGATCAAGTGGTATCAGAGCTTTAGGCTATAAGGTTAGACAAGCTTGTGTTGGTTTAGTTGTTGAATGCTTACTAGATCAAAGCTCAAATTAGGAGAAGGAGAGTTGGTTGAAACTAATCCTGAGATTGGGAGAGTCTATCCTCAGAAGACCATGTTAGAGGAAGGTTCTGTGGGGCCAAACCCTCAATTCATAGAGAGTTTCCTAGCTATAAAGTCTATGGTAGAAGAAATGTATAGGGACTTTAGAAAGCATAAGGATGAAGATTCATCAGGATCTAAACAAGATAAAGAAGAAGATGAATCTCATTCCCATGACCACTCAAAAGGAAAAGGGAAATAGGAAAAATTTCTCACACCTCCTAATAGCCCTGTGCATAATAAGAAAACATCTTTGATCAAGCTAGATGTTAAATTCGATTTGCCTATATATGATGGAGAGCTAAATGCTGAAAAGTTGGACAATTGGATTAGATAAATTGATGTGTATTGCAGAGTGCAGAAAATCGACTTAGACAAGAGCAAAATTCAGCTAGCAAGCCTATGCCTAGGAGGCACTGCCTTGGTTTGGTGGGAAGGCAGAACCCAAGCTGACATGAAAAGACATGGTAAGACTATCTCTGTCTGGAGTGAATTTGTTTCTGCCATCAAGAAGCAATTCTATCCATTGGCCTACATGCAACAAGCCATGATGAGTTGGAAAACTCTTCGGCAGTTGAAAGGGAAAAGTGTGCAAGGGTACACTCAAGAATTTAGAAAGAGAGCATTGATTCTAGGGATCTCATTAGACTCACCAGAGACTCTTTTGAAGTACATTGGTGGTCTACACAGCTACATGAGGCATACCATCCTCATGTTTAATCCCAATAGTATAGATGAGGTATCTGTACAAGATACTTATCTATAGGCTAGAGGAAAGAATGGAAATCCAGAAGTTGGGGGACCATCCCAACCCACTGCAAGCAAGAGCAAGGAGAAAAGAAAGTAGAAGTGGAAAGCAAGGAAGGCTAACACTGCACAGAAAAGCAAAGCTTCATGCACTCACTGTAAAAAGGATGGGCATGATGATGAGCACTGTTGGATTCTGCATCCAGAGCTGAGACCTAAGAAGTCTGAGGGCAACAAGAAGAAGACTACTGCAGCTATTCAGAAAGATTTGGGGTCAGATTTGGGAGATGAAACAATCATTGCAACCACATGTATAAAAGGTAAGAGTTCTGAAGCATCTACTAGTAATTATGCTCAATCTATTAATGATGAAGAACATGAGAGAAAAAGACATGAGCTTTTCCATATTCGAGTTGTTTCCAAACATCAAAAGATTGATACTTTGTTTGATGGTGGCTCACAAGTAAATTTGATTTATGAAGCAATTGTAAAGAAATTGGGATTAGCAGCTACACCTCACAAGAAACCATACCCATTAGGATGGTTGAATGATAAAGCACAACTACAAGTGGCTAGACAATGCAAACTCAAGTTTTCTTTTGGGTCAGCATTTGTAGATGAGGTTGAGTTAGACATAATTCCTTTGGATATATGTGGAATTGTTTTAGGGAGTCCTTACTTGTATGATAGAAAGGCTATTTTCTATAGGGCTGAGAACAAGTATCTACTTGTTAAAGATGGAATCAAATACTTTGTAAGAGCTCATAAGGTCAAGAATAATTATACTCTCATAAACTTGGGGCAGATGAAAAGAATGATAAATTCGTGCAAACAATTCTTACTAATGGTTGTAAAGGAAAAGAAACCCGATAAAACCAATGTATTTGAGGGCTATAATGCTAAGCAGCAAGCTGATATAGAAGAGATTGTTTCAGAGTATGATGTTCTGTTCCAAGAACCTAAAGGTCTGCCACCCAAAAAGGAAATAGTACATGATATTATTTTGCAGCAAGATGTTCCATTGCCTAATATTGGAATGTATAGGTTGTCTGCTTTAGAGAATGTTGAGGTCAAGAAGCAGGTGCAGGAGTTTCTCGAGAAGGGGTTTATCAGGCCTAGCACATCACCATGTGGGTCACCAATCATTCTGGTGAGAAAGAAAGATGGCTCGTGGATAATGTGCATTGACTACTGAGCACTGAATAAGATAAAAATAAAAAATCGTATCCCCTTCCTCACATAGATGGTCTTTTAGATCAATTAAAGGAAGTTGTTTATTTCACCAAACTGGATTTGCACAATGGATACCATCAGGTCAGAGTTGCAGAGCAAGATGCATGGAAGATTGCTTTCAAAACAAAGTAGGGATTGTATGAGTGGCTGGTTATGCCTTTTGGCTTAACCAATGTCCCTACTACTTTCTTGAGATTAATGAATGATGTACTCAGACCTTTTCTTGATGATTTTGTTATTGTGTATCTGGATGACATTCTGATTTTTAGTAAAATGTGGGAGGAACACTTAAAGCATGTTAAGCAGAAATTAAATGTTTTGAAAAGATAGAAACTTTATGTTAAACTCTCCAAATGTGAATTTGGAAAAACATCTCTAAATTATTTGGTCATATAGTAGGGGGCGGTGAATTGAAAATAGATCCCTCTAAAGTAGCAGTCATTGTAAACTGGCCTAAACCCAAGTCTGCTACAGAAGTGAGAAGCTTCTTAGGAGTGGCACAATATTGGAGGAAGTTCATCTCTAACTTTTCCTAAATTACAGTTCCCTTACATGATTTAATAGGATTGAACAAGGTGTTTTAGTGGGGAGGCAAACATAAGAAAGCCTTCGACACCTTGAAGGAAAAGATTATTACAACACCTGTACTAGCACTGCCTGATCTACAAACACCATTTGAGATCCAAACATATGCCAGTGACTATGCCATGGGAGCAGTGTTGACACAACACGGTAAACCCATATGTTATCATTCTAAGACTTTTAATTTTGCAGTAGTTAACTATCCTACATATGATAAAGAATTGTATGCATTAGTTTAGAGTGTGAAAAAGTGGAAACATTACTTAATGGGCAAAGAGACAATGATACATATTGATCATCAACCACTTCAATATCTACACTCCCAAAATAAATTGCAGCAATCAAGGCACTACAGATGGATGGGTTTTCAACAAAAGTTTCATTTAGTCATCAGATATAAAAAGGGAATACATAACAAAGTTGCAGACATGTTATCTAGACCCATTATAAATGCATCTACTATACTTAAGCATAATTCCGTACTACATGAAAGCTACATTGAACAATATGCTCAAGATATAGACTTTAAAGATGTATATGAAACTTTGAGTCAAGGCAAAAGGGTAGAAGAATTGGATTATCATGTGAAGGACCGACTCTTATATCATTGTGGGAAAATCTGCATTCCACAAATAGAGAGAGTAAAAATAATTAGAGAGGCACACACTTCTTTGATATTAGGTCACTTTGGGGTAAGTAAAACAGTTGCATAGCTGCAAAGATTTTTTTATTGGCCAAAAATGAATGAGACAGTTTCTAGATATGTGAGAGGGTGTACTATGTGTGCCAAAAGCAAGCCCAACAATAGAAAACTAGTCCTGTACACTCCATTACCAGTTCCTTCTCGCCCGTGGGAAAGTGTTTCGATGGATTTTGTTGGGGGACTTCTTAAGTCTAGAAAAGGTCATGATTATCTATATGTGGTTGTGGATAGGTTCAACAAAATGCGCATTTTGATACCTTGTAATAAGTAAATTATAGCTGAACAAACTGCAAAACTATTATTTGAACATGTATGGGTTCATTTTGGGTTACCCACTTCTATTGTATCTAATCGAGACACCTGATTTGTGGGGAAGTTTTGGTCAAGTCTGTGGGAGTTGATGGACACCCAACTGAAGAAAAGCACAACTTTTCATCCACAAACCGATGGCCAGACAGAAGTAGTTAATAGGATAGTGATCCAGCTACTCAGAGGATATTGCAACAAACATCCTAAGCTTTGGGATGAACACTTGTGTTATGTGCAGCATGGTTACAACAAAGTAAAACATTCTTCTACACAGAGGTCTCCTTTTGAAACCTATTTTGGTTTCACACCAAGGTCTCCTTTGGATTTTGTCTTTGGTAAAGATACCATCGTTGATGGACACAGTGATGTGTACAAGGCAACTAGGTTCATTGAACAAATCTAGGAGATCCACCAGGCAGCACAGTAACAGTTAGAAAGGAGCCAAGCCAAATACAAGGCAAGGCATGACAAGCATCGGGTGGAGCATAGTTTCCAAGTTGGTGACTAGGTCTGGTTGTATATCAGCAAGGAGAGGATGCAGGGTGAAGGTAAAAAGCTAAATCCTATCAAGTATGGACCTTTTAGGATACTTGAGAAGATTGGTGAAAATGCTTTTCTCCTTGATCTACCAGCTTACATGCACATCTACTCAGTCGTAAATGCAGATTGCTTGAGATTGTTTGAACCTTCAATGATTGAGGATCCTGAAGAGCAAAGTCAATTGCCTTCTATTGATGACCTGCTACTTGAATATCTGAATGAATTGCAGGAAGACACCATCTTGGACAGGAAGGTGAGGACAACGCACAGAGGAAATGTTGAGTACCTCAGAATCAGACTCAAAGGTTCGAAGCCAAGCAGTGCAAAGTGGATTGAGATTGGGCAAGTGAGATAGCAGTATCCTCACTTAGTCGATGCTTAAAAAACCAACATTTGGTGGTCCAAAAGCTTTTAAGTGGGAAGGCCGATCCATAAAGAATAATCAAAGGAACCATGGCTGTACCAGGTCGGGATAGACTTCAAAAAATTGAGAGCAGCGATAAGAAACAACTCTAAAACAGTGGTAGTTGGCAGCCAACGTGGAACGACGAGGACCTCGGTCAAAGTGCACTGACTGAGGCCCATGGAGACTGCGTAGGAGGAAAAACTAGCACCTGGGAAGCCCGAATAGGGAAACGGAGGGAGTTTTTGATCGCGCATCGCTGGGCAAAAACCCTCGAAATGGAGGGGCCCTGAGCGCTTGGTCGCATAGGAGCCGGGAAAACCATGGGGAAAGAGGCTAAAGGCTACGGCGAGACCCACACTCTAAAAACCGGTGGTATTCATCAGAGGTACCCTTGGGCGATAAGCAGATTTGGTGAAAATAGAGCGATTCCACTCAGTGCTCGACCCATGGCAAGTGGAGGAGAGAGAAAACCACCACTCATCACGCGCTAATGATCGAGCAAGTCAACCGCGTGAAATGAGCGGATGGCGTTGGAGATCCAGATCTAACGGTTGTCATCGCGCCCGACGGTAAGACCGAATGTAACGAGGAATTAAGCCGTGATTTAAAAGAATTTGAGGTCCACTTTGACCGCCAACGTGGCGGATGAATCATTCCATAATGTAACTGAAGAAACGAATCGATGAAGCAAGCTGGCGCAGTTCACAGGAGGATAAGTGGTCGCTCCCTGTGAGTCTGATGATGACGTCGAGACAGGGAACTCCAAGTGAAGCTGTAGCAAACGATCTGACGGAGTTGGAAGAGGAGTCAAACAACCAAGAGCTTGAGTGGCTTTAAAGCCATGCACAGACCAGCAAAAAGGGAGCACCCACACACACATGGAAGAACAGAGAAAGCAGACAGAGAGAGCAAAAAAAAACAGTGAGAAGACAGAGGGCCGAGCTGACCAAAGGCAACATCGAGCACCAGAGGGCTTGAGAAATTCAAGCCATCCCTGAAGGGGATCTGTTAGGACCGAGCACCACATTTGTTTCCTTCCATTGTAGACCCGAGAGGTCAGAAAGATGGTAAGGCCAAGATTCTGTGTACTCTAGTGGCTTGGGAAATCCAAGAACCACCCTGCCAAGCTATCCTATGACAGGAGACTCATATTGAGCTCCTTCTTTGTAATTCTTTGCTTTAAGACACAATAAAAGAAGGCCACCATTGAAATCTAGACCGGAGATGTATCCCTGGAGGATAGGGTGAACTCCTTATTAATTTCTTGTGTTCTTATATTTGCTTACTGTATTTCTCTGTTGTCTTCCATTTCAAGTGTCTATGGAAGACACACACCAGCACATGAGTCTATAATACCTCCATTAAATAGTTCTTAACTGAGATCACTCATAGGGTGATTATTAGATCAATAGCTCCCTATACTAACCCCATACTTGAACACAATCTCTACAACCAAACTGCTTCCTTTCTTGCATGAGTGGCTGCCATGTATTCTGCCTTTGTAGTTGATAGTGCCACTATAGATTGTTTCTTACTCATCCAACTGACTGCACCTCCGAATAGGTTAAACACATACCGACTTGTAGATCTTCTCTGATCTAGATCTCCAGCCCAGTATGCATCAACAAAGCCACAAATATCCAACACTCTATCCAATCCTGGTCTTCCTTGGTAGCACAAACCATAATCACTAGTGCCATGCAAATACATGAAAACCCGCTTCACTGCTGTCTAATGCTCGTTTCCTGGTTTTGACATAAACCCGCTCAATACTCCCACTGCATGTGAATTGTCTGGTCTAGTAAAGACCATTGCATACATCAGGCTACTGACTGCACTTGCATATGTAACACGAGACATGTCCTCTTCCTCTTCTTGTGTCTTGGGACATTGTTCAGCAACTAACTTTACACCTACCGAAATAGGAACCTTCACCGGTTTACTATCCTGCATATTAAATCTCTGCAATATTGTCTCGACATACTTCCTCTAGTTTAACCAGAGCTTCCTCTTTGCCCGATCTCTTTTAATTTCCATGCCCAAAATATAGTTTGTAGCACCAATATCTTTCATGTCGAATTTGGAGGACAATTGGGTCTTCAAATCCTAGATAATTTCTTTGTCATTTCCAACCAACAACATATCATCCACATATAAGACCAAATAAATAACATGGTCACCAATTAATTTAAAATACACATAGTGATCTCCTTTACTTCTGGTGAAGCCAAGTCACCGTATAAATGTATCAAATTTCTGATACCACATCCTTAGTGACTGTTTTAACCCATACAAATACTTCTTTAACTTGCATACCAGTTCTTTCTTACCCTTCACCGTGACCAATGATTCTAGCCTTCCTATCATCCCCTAAGAAGACATCACCACCATCATATTTCTCATACTCGCAGAACCACTCTCTATGGGGAGTGAAGTGAAAGGATGCACCTGAGTCAATCAACCATGCCTTGTGATCTACATGTGTACTTGAAAAATCCAAGTACACATCCCCACCTTCACCTGAGGTGGTTTTCGCCTCTACAGAAGGAGCATCCTCAGATCCCTTTCCTTTATTAGGAGCTTTGGATTTACAGTCCCTTTTGTAGTGCCCTTCCTTTCCACATTTCCAACACACCACCTTTACAGGTTTTCCTGGAGATTTAGATCTCCCACTCGATGACTTATTTTTGTTTTTGTTCTGGGACCGTCCTCATATAGACAAGGCATCACCATTCTCGCTCTCCATATTTTTCCATCTCATCTCCTCCGTCAGCAAGGATGAGACTATTTCATCAAAATGCAAGGTAGTTGCATTGCTACCTATTGCAATAACAAGACTATCCCACGAATCTGGTAGAGAACACAACAAACTGATGCACTTATCTTCATCTAAAATTTTAATATCAACAGATGCTAATTGACTTACCAAAATATTAAATGCATTCAGATGCTCTCTCACCGAGTCTCCATCTTTCATCATCAGGTTATACAACTTTTTCCGCAAGAACAATTTATTCACCAGAGACTTTGGTACAAAGTCCCTAACTTGTCCCACAAAGCCTTCACTGTAGCTTCCCCTGATACATTCAACAATATTGAATCTGAGACACACAATCGTATTGTGCTCTTTGCCTTCCGATCCAACTTCTTCCATTCTTCGTCAGACACTCCCGTTGGTTTAGTACCCGGGTCTACCGCGATCCACTGATCTTTATCCACCAACAGATCTTCCATCTTGAGTTTCCACAACTCAAAACTTTGACCATTAAATTTCTCGATCTCTATCTTTCCACTTCTCACCATCTTCTTTCACCACTAGAATCGATCCTACAGATCTCCCACTGAACAAGGTCTACCACAGGCCCGAGTGAAACCCCTCAGAAAAAAGGTGTCCCCTTGAAGCCAAAACAGCTCTAATACCAAATGTAGGTTTTAACCCCGTACAAAAATTACTTGCATACGATTTCTAAACCACCGAAAATAAACAATGCGAGAGAATAACACATAAAACACATATACGCAGAGATTTTCCCTTGGATCCCAAAACTGGGACTACCAAATTGATTTTTCATTATGTTCCTTTCAATGTTATAATACATATTTATACATGCTAAAGCATCCAATACCATGGACCGAAAACCATCGCATCCAAAAAGATGTGCGAAAATCATGCACAAAACCATAGGTGGGTCCACCCAACCTAATATAGGTTCCAAAACCAAAATTTTCCAGGGCACTGTCCCGGACCCCATAGAGTGGGGTTACCTGCACCCCTCAAACCCCTTGTGACCCCCTCACTACGCAATCGGCACAACGAAGGGTGGCTCTGCCCCCCCTCTAACCCCTCGGTTAATTATGTGGGCTAGTCGTGGAAAGAATATAACACAACCCAACATGTGCAGTAATAACATAATAAACCATCACACATGAACACCAAGATTTAAGGTGGAAACCTAATGCAGGAGAAAAACCACCTGCTGTTGTTGTCTCTGTCTTCCTTTAATATAAAGAAAATATGTTTACAATCTTGTACTGGTGCAGACTCATACCAATATGTAGGCACCCACTTGCAGAAGGATATAACCTTCTCTCGTTCTTTATGTTCTACTGGAAGGGAGCTACAACCCCCTAGCTCTTGTACTAGCCAATATGTTTACTAGTACGTAGGCGTCGACCTATAGAAGGATACAACCTTCTCTCTTCCTCCAGGGACCATGCTTCATTAATTTTTAGACTGGATGCTCCTGGTACACAACAACACGACATGAAGGCCTCATTTCATCAAATTTTCACACTGGACCCATCAAAACTTTGTGTTGTAATTTCTAAGTCTGACACGTTAGAAACCCTTCATGCACTTTACTGATTTATTCCAACCTACTTGTTCTTTTAATTAACAAGTTATTTACCATGTAAATACTGGAAATAAATACAAGTACATGCTCAACACATTACATATCATCAACTGAAGGAAATAGAAACAAGCACACAAGTGACACCGTTGTTTTTGGACTAATGTCCCCGGAAAAACCCAATGCGGGAAAACTAGTGCAGCTATATAAGGGTTTGATTTATTAAGCAGTTTCAGAATACAATCTGGGTGCCAAATCTAGCTCACCCAACAAAGAAAAATCTCAGTAGTAGTACCTCTCTACTCGAAAGTAGATATTACGGCTGAAACCCCAGATAAACACTCTAGCAGCTCCACAGCTCTAATTTGCCCCACGAAACCCCAACGCCAGCCTCTCTTTGGCCCAGAGTTAGCCCGACGTCACTTTTCCTTGGCATGCATAAGCCTCTAAAGGCACTGCATCAATCCTCTGGCCCTCTGCGTCACCCACGCTAGCCCTTTGAGGCACTGCATAGCTCCTGGTTGGTTCTGCGTGAGCCCTAGATGGCTCTGCGTGAACCCTTGGCTGCTTTTGTGTCCTTTTCTCCGACTACTACTCTGATCCTCCCAATGCTATCTCTGCCTCTCTTCTTCTGTATTCACTGCCCCTCGGCTATAACTCTGATCACTCTCTCAACTTTCTCAGCAAACCCAGCCCCAGAAAGTCGAAATCTTGATCTCTTGGTGTGTTCTCTATGTGACCCTCAAGCCTCCTCTTATAATTTTCTCATTGACAAATCAATGGTCGAGATTAAGTCCCTAATCAACAACTAATATTTGATATGGCTTGATCCATGCCTTTTGGACCATTGTAACGCAGTTTTATATTAATTCACATTAATATTTTATTTTCCTTAAGTTTAGACTTAGGGACTCCATTAAAAATATTAATTATTTTAATATCTCCCAAACTGTTTAGAATCTGCCCAAACCATTTCTGTGTATTGGAGATCTCATGCGTGTTAGCCTCTCCACCAATTTTCGTGGATAGAGCACATCCTATGCTACCCCAAATCAACACTCCCTCTTAGTTAGGATTGTGCTCTAGTAATACTCCTCACTGAGTATCACCCTGATCATCTAGCATCGATCCATGTGTTGATGCTAGGTCTGCTGCCCAATATCCTCGCACTGCTACATCCCGTATTGCTACCCATGGCCTTGCCACTACCATTTCTACATCCATACTGTAACTCCCTCTACATCTGTGTTGCTGCCCATGGCCCTACCACTGCCACTACTGCATCTGCACTACAACCCTTCTCATCATGTTGCATCGTGCTACCCATAGCACTACCACTACTAACTGTTGCATTGCAACTCAGTTACTAAGAAGCAAGTAACTGATATCCCAACTGTGACATCTCTGTCAGGTTAGAGACACCCTTGATGCTGAAACACCCTTTGTCGCTAACAAGTGCTCCCTCTCTGACCTCTGCGTTGCTGCAACAACTCCATGCATCTCGCACCATTGCACACCTCTCTGTGCCATCTTGCACTGGTGCAACACTCCCATGCTTCTCGCACTGCTGCCTCACGTTATCCTGGGAATCCTGCAATGTACCTCCCTCTGTCGGTCCATCCACATCTGTCTATACTGACATCGCCAATACTACTACTCCTCTTCGAGGCTCTCGTAGCAAGGCATAATGCAAGAGGTTGGTTACCTCGAGGATCCTGTACCTCTTCGCCTGTAGTCCATCTAAATACAACTCGATGTCTCCCCACTTCTGCTCAAGTGGCATGTGTGCACTCATGGCACAGCCATCATCTGTCTCCACTTCCTTCTCTACCCTTGCTGGCACAACCTTGGTCTCAAAGGCCTCTCCGTTGCCCTTCTTCCTTGGACACTGGGTCGCATAATGACTCAGCTCCCCACAATTGAAGCATTTGACCTTGGAGAGGTCCTTCTTCTTTCGTTTCTCCTGTTGTCCCTCACATGCTAGGGCAGCGTCCACCTCCTCCTCCTTCTTGATTCTGATCCCCTTGCTGCTACTTCCCGCCTTGCTCAACCTTCTGATCTCTTCTTGGTGAAGAGCAGACCACATTTCCTCCCAATCTGGAAGGGTCGCCCTACCCAGTATGCTCTAGACAAACACCTCCCATTCTTCTGAGACTGCGTTCAGGGCTATTCTCACCATCAATTCTTGATCCGGTGTGGCCCCTATGGAAGTCAGCTGATCTCAGATCTCCTTTAATCGACCAAGGAACGGGTTGATCTGTTCCCCCTTTTGCATCTGGTATGATCGTAGTTGATTTTCTACTAACATCCTTCTTTGCACAGAAGTATGCTGGTACAATTTCTTTAGGGCCTCCCACATCTCATTTTCTGTTTCCTTTTCAGTAATATGTGGTATTACATGGTCCTTAACCCCATCAGGGATGACACTCTTGGCCCTCGCCATTACCTCCTCGTACTTGTCATTATCATCTGGGTTAACTGGGATAGCTATCGTCCTCAAGGCGAAGAGCTTGACATGATTCCTGTCTAGAATGGATAAGATTCTGGCCTTCCAGACTATGAAGTTTGAGGCTCTGTCTAGTCTGTCCTGGTCTCTTACCCCATTCATCGCCATCTCACTGCTCCTCTACTTCCCTCTTGGAAGCTCTCAATATGACTCCCTTTGAGCCTTGATTTCCCTCCTAGAAACCATTTTTCCAATGTCAAGATGCCCCCACTCTGATCCTTAGTGCCGCTGCACCACTAATCTAGATTTCTTGGCTAGAAACCCTTGGTAGCAACTCCATCCTCCTTGGTCTTGCCTTGTTAGGTATTGTTTTGACTACAGTACCCCACCAGCTCCACTTTGAAACTTACCCACAACCTCCTAAACCCCAACAAACTGAAGGTTAGAGCTCCTAGGCTCTGCACAATCCCGATACCGGCAAATCAACCTCCTCAACCAACTATGTCAGCCCTCCTAGCCTCTGCGTGAGCCTGACTTTGCCTCCCTTAGCCTCTGTGCTGCCTCTTCCTAGTCCAATCTTGATGACGCATGCACTGCGTCACCCCTTCTTTGCTGCTACTTTGCTAGGAACAACTTCTATCACTCGGGACAGTTGTTTTTTGATGTTGCTGCTCTGATCGGCCGATGTCCTTAGTTCTACCGTGACCTGCAACCATGCTCTGATACCATGTTGGAATTTCTAAGTCTGACATGTTAGAAACCCTTCATGCACTTTAATGATTTATTCCTACCTACTTATTCTGTTAATTAACAAGTTATTTACCATGTAAATACTGGAAACAAATACAAGTACATGCTCAACACGTTACAGATCATCAATTGAATGAAATAGAAACAAGAACACAAGTGACACCGTTGTTTTCAGACTAATGTCCCTGGAAAAACCCAATGCGGGAAAAAATGTGCAACTATCTGAGGGTTTGATTTATTAAGTAGTTTCAGAATACAATCTGGGTGCCAAATATGGCTCACCCAACAAAGAAAAATCTCGGCAGTAGTACCTCTCTACTCGGAAGTAGATATTTCGGTTGAAACCTCGGATAAACAATATAATAGCTCCACAGCTCCAATCTGCCCCACGAAACCCTAGCGTCAGCCTCTCTTTGGCCCAGTGTTAGCCCAACGTCACTCTGGCTTGGCTTGCGTCAGAATCTAGAGGCCCTGCATCAGTTCTCTGGCCCTCTACGTCATGCACGCTGGCCCTCTGCATCATGCACGCTAGCCCTTTGAGGCACTGTGCAACTCCTGGCTGCCTCTGTGTGAGCGCTGGCTGGCTTTGCGTGAACCCTTGGCTGCTTCTGTGTCCCTCTCTCCGGCTACTACCTTGATCCTCCCAGTGCTATATCTACCTCTTTTCTTCTATATTCATTGCCCCTCAGCTGAAACTCTGATTACTCTCTCAAATTTCTCAACAAACCCAACCCTAGAAAGTCGAATCTTGATCTACTGATGTGTTCTCCAAGTGACCCTCAAGCCTCCTCTTATACTTTTCTTGTTGAAAAATCAACGGCTGAGATTAAGTCCCTAATCAAAGGCTAAGATTAGATTTGGCTTGATTCATGCCTTTTGGACCATTCTAACACATTTTTATATTAATTCACATTAATATTTTATTTTCCCTAAGTTTAGACTTGGGGACTCCATTAAAAATATTAATTATTTTAATATCTCTCAAACTGTTTAGAATCTGCCCAAACATTTTCTGGGTATTGGATATCTCATGTGCCTTAGCCTCTCCACCAATTTTCATGGCTGGATCACATCTGATGCTACCGAAAATCAACACTTTGAAACTCAAACTGCATCAACCCACAATCAGTTAATCTGAATAGTTAGATCACTGTCACCAAAACACTGTGCTAAACCCAGAAACCTGCATCATCGTTCAGAACTAGCTGCAACCTCAAAAATCATACATCAAAATGTATATGCTACTTCACTGAACCCAACCTACATGTATACGCTACTTCCTTTAACCAAACTTGCGTATACCTTCAAAACTACTGAAACATAAAAATTCTGAATCAAAATTGTACCAACCAGTAATATTCTGAACCTCTACTGTCAAATTACAGAGATCTAGATAGTCAATAGTAAAGATAACCCTTCTCACTTAAACACTCAATCAATCAGAGTCAATCTCCTTATGCATTCAGTTCTACTTTTAGATATAAGAAGACATCATTGACAGACAACAGTAAACCAGCAACATTGATTAGATAGATCTGTCATTTCTGAATAACAGGCTTTTATTTTGTATACGCTACTTGGAAGCTTCGAACCAGCGTGTAGACGCACCTTCACCAAGGTGAACCAACGTATATATCTGCAAATACTAACTTACAACTTTGTTGCTATTTTAGATTTCAGACATACCCAAATCATGACATTTAAAGAATAAAACATGTGTAATCAATCAGATATAGCCCAACCACATATCATTCAATGATAAGTCATTTCAGGTCTCATGATCCTGAACCAACATTGAATTCAAGGTGCACAAAATATTTTAGATCTTATCATAGTAATAGCCCCTGCAACATAAAATATAATTCATATAGAAGTATTCCTGAGAAACCCTTTTACTTGCACACTTGGCCCTTTGATCTTCTCCTCCTTATATATTCTTTGGCCTTTCTCAATACCTCAGACCAAAACAATACTTTGAACCTGTGGTATTATTGGACGGGATCAAATAGTCATTACTCTACTCAATATTGTGGGCTAATACCATGGTATTGACCCTTGGTATTCTTTACTCTTGAATTTCCTTGATTTTTCAACCCATATGCGCTTTTCCTCTTGTGAAAGTGTGTGCATACGTATACGCTCTTTCTGTTCTGTGAACCTGCGTGTACACACTGCTTTGACAAGGTGAACCTGCGTATACAACTTAAACTATCTGAAAACATTATTTTCCTTCAACTTATTGATTCTGATAAGTAGACCTTTGTTCCAACTTCCTGTTCTTATGTACAAATGCCCTGTTACCTCTAAATTGACCTGTTACACTGTGAGTTTCCTTTTATCAAATCTGAGTTGAAGTGTGAGTGAGTTGCCATCAAGGACAACACCTATATCATAATGCCAACATAACTCACCACCATCACTAAAGAAAACATATCCAAGATCTAACATATGTCAAATAAATATTTTTTAAATTTTGAGGATGGTTGTGAACCGATAGCATAAAGAATACACGTAAAAATAAATAAATAAAATTATTTATGACAAACCATCTCAGAAATTAAAAAATTCCATGTGAATGATGTAGACTAAACATATATTGTCTCTTTGTTTCTCACTAATGGGAAGGAAAATAAATAGGGCAGATTATAGTTGAGTTGGTTTTGCATGTCAGATGTAGTAATTGTTTTAACAATACTAATTCTTTATCTGAATTAAAGATTTCCTTTGTTGATAGTAGGTTATCGGCCAACATTCCCATTTGAAAAATTTATGAAATATTAAAACACTTTTAATACATTGTGCTAGTGGTGACGGTGTTGGATACTGCCAACATATAGGGGATCTCCCCGATATGAGGCGCCAATTAGACCTCACACCATTTGGTGTAGGAGTCCCATCATGAATATGAACCGATTGTCGTTTACTTAAAGTTATGCCTTGGCTTTAGTTGTTAGCATGAGAGAGAAGCACACATGTGCTTTTGAATGAGCAAGCAGGTATGCCTTGTGAATGTTTGATTGCAGATGTCGCAAGGTTCTTTTACTACATAGGGGGGAAATAAAGTGATCCTATAAGAGAGAAGTAATAGTAGTACCATAATGGATACACATGAATGATAAAGCCTCATCTAACATAAAGAGAAATAGTTCACATAGATGCAACGATCATTATAAACATTACAACACATTTCCAACAAGCTAAGCATCAAAGTCACCGAAATAGTTCAATTACTCCAGTACATGTGAAAGCAAAATGATTCATAAACATCCAAATAATAGTCTTAGAAACATCCACAATTCATGCATGAAAATTTGTTTGCTTGAAAGGCTTCTAGTATTAAGCAAAAGTCCCAAGATACATAAATACAATGAACATCACTAGCTCCAATAGTGGCGTTAGAGCCACTACTTGCTCCCCAAAAGTACTAACTTTGTCTCTCTAATGTCTTGTGGGAGAAGCCAGGGTTAGAATTCCTTTACATGAGTAATGAGGATCCTTTAATAACTTGAGGCATGACCTTTCAAATCCCCATGACTCTTGACTTTCCAACTCCTAATGACCTTTGGATTTCTACAACCTTTAGAGTTCCAAATGAATTTTAGAATTACATATGACTCTTGGTATTACATGTCTTTTGGATTTCCATGACTCTTTTGTCCATACATGGCTCTTGGACTTCCACTTATTTGTCATTACAATGATTACATTATTACATCATAACTTCCACATCATCATATGATGAAGGCATGACATGTCATTATCCTTTATGAATGGGACTAATAGTGATTGATGACATTGACTTTCTTTGGTGGTAACATGGCTACCACTCGTGTCTTCATTCTTCATGCCGCTTCTGATCATTGATATATTCACCCTCCAAAGGGTCTTTAATCTAATGGAGTCTTGAGGGTGATCTGATCATAAATATTTTAATGTGTTCTTTCTTCTTTAATGTTTCCTTTCTTTTCCTTCTTCACTCGATCTTGCCTATGTGCGCTTGCCATGTTGTTCCTAGAATACTTGTATCTACAATCACTCATGACAAACAACCATCAACTTGAAAATATCCTATTCTAACATGTTTTATGTGGATTTTCTATTCATGTCTTATCAGTGCACCCAAAAGGAACAAGGAGAGCTTTTGGGTGCAAGGGCGCACTTCGAAAGGGTGAAGGGTTGAAGGGAGTAGGCTTCAAGGCTTTGACATGTGCTCATGTGCTCAAAAGAAAGAGACATTCAAGGCAAGGCGCGTGTGTTAAAATTGGAAACTAGGGCCAAACTCCATGAGGATCACCTTATTCATGGCTTATAATATTTTATCTAGATTCCTCTCTTCAAGAGGTGTAGGATTGATCTAAAGATCATTCGATTCCAATAAGTATTTATGGAGATATGAATTTATTTTGATTATGGACAAATTGTCAAAGTTGGCCAACAACTTATGTCGGATCAGAAGCCCAACAAACACATCTATTCATCATCAACATTTTCATATAAATACAAGATGTCTCCTCCTCATTTGGACACACACTTCTCATCCATCTCTCTCTCTCTTCTGCGCAGAAAAGAGTCTCTCTCTCTCCTACGCAAATAGGTCTCTCTCTCACACGTGGGAGGGAAGGACGCAGTTTTCTAAGGGTTTACAAACTGTAGATTGGAATTTTGACCAATGTTGACCAACATTCTCTCTCTCTTGAATACACAGTAGGTGAAGCTGACTCTCTTAGAAATCCGCAATTTTTGGCACATGAATCGAGGTGATCTGACCTCCGGTTTGGAAGATATTGACTTCCCTAGTTTAGGGCTGATTTTGCTGATGTCGATGATGCTGATGCTATTGATGCAAATGATGTTGATGTCGCTGATGCCGATGATACTGATACCGCTAATGCCAATGATGCTGATGTCGTTGATGTAGATGATGTTGATGCCGCTGATGCCGATGATACTGATGCCGCTAATGTCGATGATGCTGATGCTGCTGATGCCGATGATGTTGATGATGTTGATGCCGATGATGCTGATGTCGCTAATGCTGATAATACTGATGCCATTGATGTTGATGATGCTGATGCCACTGATGCCGATGATGCTAATGTCGCTAATGCTGATGTTGTTGATCTAGGGTTTGTTGATGCTAATATACATAAGATTTTTGTATTATTTCTCTCTGTTGAATTATTGAAGATAAAAGAAGATTTGATCAAAGGGTTTCCCCATATTGGGGTTTGTCCCTGGCTAACCGCCACATCTTGTGTCTCTTGTCTTGGCTTGTTTTATTTTGATCGTTTAATGTTTTATCTGCACTTTACTTATGTACATGTGATTGCTAATCTATGGATAATAATAAGAAAGATAATTAAACTGCTCTAACCATAGAACATACCATAATTTAACATGGTATCAGAGCTGAGGTGAAGACAAAGCCCAAGAAAGAGCAAGAGAAATCACTGAATAGAAGGTTGGCAAGGCTATCTAAAAAGAACTATGGGGTCCTCAACACTCTTCCTCGCCGAAGACAAGCTCCGTGAGAAGTCTGACTATCACATATGGAAGATGTCTCTCAATATGACTTTAGAAGATCAAGAAGTGTTGGACCATGTAAGAGGAAATATTATTGAGCCTCCATCAAATGCATCGACTGCTTCCAGGAACAAATGGAAATTCGGAGAAGTCAAAGCAAAGAAGATCATCCGGGACTCTATCGACAAGCACTTGGTGGCCTATGTTTCTGAGTTGAACACCTCCAAGGAAATCTATGATAGACTGGTGGGTTTATTTAATGGCAAAATGCATTCAAGAAGAAGCAAGGATGGAAGAACAGGAAATGCACACACTTAAAGGTCATCCCGCTGCCTTTTCTTCTCATGCTGAAAGAAGAAACAATTCTGAGGCTAAATCCAAAGGAAAGACTGGACCAAAGGGTGGAAGAAAATGATGATGTTACCATTGCAATAAACCAAGTCGTTATGCAAGGGAGTGTCCTGATAAAAGGAACTCATAGGGATGATGATCAAAATCCCTCTCAAGGGAATCAAAGAAATGGCAGGTCAAATATCTGAGGTAAAAGGAGTGTTGGAAATCAAGGAAGAGGACAACCATTCAAGAAGGAAAAAAATTCCAGGTATGAATCTAACATTATTGACAATAAGCAGGATGAATATTATCTACCAACTACCCTATCTACCTCTGCTCCTCCAGACTCAATGGGAAATTGGCTTATTGATAGTGGTGCCTCAAGGCACTTCACTAGTTACAAAGAATTTCTCCATAATCTGATAGAGAAAAAAACAAACCTGGAAATTGTCCTTGGAGATAATATGAAATATCCCGTGAAAGGTGTAGGAAATGTATCTCTTAAATTGAATCAAGGTAATACAATGCACCTTCAGGATGTATTACATGTACATGATCTCAAAAAGAATATGGTGTCCATTTCGGCAATGGAGGACAAAGGCTACAAGGTGGCTTTCAGTGATGGCAAGAGGCTGGCATTAAAAGGGAGAATACTACACCATACACTCCTGAACAGAATGGTGTGGAAGAAAGGAAGAACCATACGATTATGGAAGTTGTCCGTGCTATGCTTCATGATCAAAGACTTCCGAAGTTTATATGGGCCGAAGCTGCAAACACCGCCGTATATATACAAAACCGATGCCCCCATCAAGCATTGGGTTCCTAAACTCCTGAAGAAATGTTCACTGGTAAGAAACCTAATATATCTCATTTTAGAATTTTTGGAAGCCCTGTATATTTTCATGTGCTGAAAGAGAAAAGGAATAAATTGGGTGCATCTGGAAAGAAAGGAATCTTCGTGGGCTATAGTGAAAATACTAAGGGCTATAGAATCTATGTAGTCGATCAAAGGAAAGTCGTGATTAGTCATGATGTCACCTTTGATGAAGATATGGCTCTCAGCAAGGTGAACAATCTTCCTATAGTGAGGAGCTCTCAAGAAGCTATCACCAGGGAACCGAAAGAAAAAGAGTATGATGAGATATTTGCACCTGTTTCTAGATATACCACCATCCACTCGATCATAGCCCTTGTGGCTTCACAAGGATGGAAGCTACATCAGATGGATGTTAAGACTACATTCTTGCATGGTTCGATCAAAGAAGAGGTCTACGTGGAGCAACCTAAAGGATTTGATGTTTATGATCGAAAATATCATGTGTGCAGGTTGAATAAGGCCCTCTATGGGATGAAGCAAGCACCTCGAGCATGTTATGAGAGGATCGATAGCTACTTGAAGAAGCTGGGATTCACTAGGAGTGAAGCCGATCCCAAACTTTACTTTAAGGTTGAAGATGAAAAACCTCTCATACTAGTGTTGTATGTTGAAGACCTCTTTCTAACAGGTGCAAACCCTCTCATTCACAAATGTAAGAGGGAGTTGGCTTCTGAATTTGAAATGAAGAACCTAGGACTGATGCATTATTTCCTAGGACTTGAAGTTTGGTAGAAGCTAGGGGAAACTTTCCTATCTCAAGGAAAATATGTGGTGATGATATTGGAAAGATTCGGTATGGTGGACTACAAGCCCGTAACTACCCCGATGGAGCTTGACTTCAAAAAGTTAAGCAGTAGTGCATCTGGACCTGTTTTACGAAATGCCACCAAGTATCGTTAACTCGTCGGAGCATTAATGTTCTTAGTGAACTCCTGTCCAGATATATGCTTTGCAGTCAACATGTTGAGTCAACATATGGTTGAACCTCACCACATACATTGGATTGGTGCCAAGAATCTGTTGAGATATCTTTGTGGCACAATTACTTATGGGTTAAGATACACTGCCGAAGATGTGAGACTACTTGGGTATACTGATGCTAATTGGGCAGGTAGTGTGGTTGAATGAAAGAGAACTTCCGGGTGCTGTTTCTCTTTGGGATCTGCTTCGATATCCTGGATGAGTAGGAAGTAGAAGTCAGTGGATTTGAGCACCGCCAAGGTAGAGTATATTGCTGCTAGCATGGCCTCCTGTGAGGTAGTCTGGTTATGAAAGCTCTTCAGTGAGCTATTTGGATTTACATTGGATACCATCGTGATTCTATGTGACAACCAGAGCGGGATCCGTTTATCAAAAAATCATGTATTCCATGATCACTCCAAGCATATCGATATCAAGTACCACTATATTCGAGATATGGTGCAGCAGGGAGCTATAAGGCTCCAACATATCAGTACAGATGAATAGGTCGCCCACATTCTGACAAATCCCCTAGGAAAGGTCAAATTTCTGACTTTCCGAGAACGACTTGGTTTCATTCAAAGACCTTATGATGAGGGTCAAGTATGATGTACTGAGCTCTGGGAGCTCTAGAGGGGGCGCGGGGTACTTCTTGAAGCGACATATGACCACGGGGTGACTCATCATCCCTTGTTGGTGCACTTTGTATAGGATAAAATGTTCAACTTTCCCCTGTGACACCTCGTTGCGACTATGGAACATGATGATTAGTTCTCCTATGGGCCAAGATGATTCATTCTCCGTGGCAACTATGGAAAAGGATGATTAGTTCTCCTGTGGGTCAGGATGATCCATTCTCCATGGTGTCTATGGAACAAGATTATTAGTTCTCCTGTGGGCCTGGATGATGTGTTCTCCATGGCGATTGTGGACAAGATGATTCGCTCTCCTGTGGACAGGATGATTGACTCTCCATGGACAAGATGATTCGTTCTCTTGTGGGACAAGATGATTCACTCTCCTATGGGACAGGATGATTCGCTTTCCTGTGGATAGGATGATTTGCTCTCCTGTGGAGAAGATGATTCGCTCTCTTGTGGGACAGGATGATTTTCTCTCCTGTGGATAGGATGATTCGCTCTCCTGTGGAAAAGATGATTCTCTCTCTTGTGGGACAAGATGATTCACTCTCCTGTGGACAGAATGATTAGTTCTACTGTCGAGGCATCCTACCCATGCAGTCTGGGACTCATGGGAAGTACCTCTCATATGATCAATGAGCAAGGAAATGAGGATAGGGACCATAGTAATACCGATGGACGCATCGTTGTATCTACCGTATTCCCTATGCTAGGATGACCTTCATTGATATGGGATCAATGATATTGGCCTAGGACCAGTGAGAGTGGTACCGACTATGACACTGACTTCGAGTCAGTAGGACTGGTTTGGGACCAGTGGTACACACTCTGAGACTAACTTCGGGTCAGTGGAGGATGGTATGATACATCCTCGATCTCTTCTTCTTCTTCTTCTTCATAGTTCGAGCGGAGCAGAGCAAGGCATAGCATATCGTAGCAAGGCAGAGCAGAGCATAGCAAGGTAGAGTATATCATAGCAAGGTAGATTAGAGCATAGCAGAGCAGGGGTCAATCTGTTCAGGGTAGTGCATTTGATGGACGAATAGTAGCGATGGTTAGACAAATTGCAGATGGAGTTCTCCCTAGTTGAGAGGGAGTGTTAAAATTGGAAACTAGGGCCAAACTCCATGAGGATCACCTTATTCATGGCTGATAATATTTTATCTAGTTTCCTCTCATCGAGAGGTGTAGGATTGATCTAAATATCATCTGATTCCGATAAGTATTTATGGGGATATGAATTTATTTTGACTATGGACAAATTGTCAAAGTCGGCTAGCAACTTATGTAGGCTCAGAATCCCAACAGACACATCTATTCATCATCAACGTTTGCATATAAATACAATATGTCTCCTCCTCATTTGGACACACACTTCTCATCCATCTCTCTCTCTCTTCTACGCAGAAAAGAGTCTCTCTCTCTCTCTCCTGCGTAGATAGGTCTCTCTCTCACACGTGGGAAGGAAGGACACAATTTTCGAAGGGTTTACAAACTGCAGATTGGAACTTTGACTAGCATTGACCAGAATTATCTCTCTCTTGACTATGCAATAGGTGAAGTTGAATATCCTTAGAAATCCACAATTTTTGGCACAGGAATCGAGGTGATCTGACCTCCGGTTTGGAAGATATTGAATTCCCTAGTTTAGGGTTGATGTTGCTGATGTCGATGATGTTGATGCTGCTGATGCCGATGATTATGATGTCGCTAATGCCAATGATACTGATTCCACTGATGCCGATGTTGCTAATGTCGCTGATGCCAATGATGCTGATGCCGATGATACTGATGTCGTTGATGCCGATGATGTTGATGTTGCTGATGTCGATGATGTTGATAACGCTGATGCGGATGATACTGATGCCGCTGACGCTGATGATGTTGATGCCACTGATGCTGATGATGTTGATGCCATTGATGCCGATGATACTGATGCCATTGATGCCGATGATGCTGATGCCGCTGATGTTGATGCTGCTGATCTAGGGTTTGTTGCTGCTGATATAAATCAGATTTTTGTACTATTTCTCTCTACTGAATTATTGAAGATAAAAGAAGATTTGATCAAAGGGTTTCCCCATATTGGGGTTTGTCCCTGGCTAGCCACCACATCTTGTGTCTCTTGTCTTGCTTTGTTTTCTGTTGATCGCTTAATGTTCTATCTGAACTTTACTTATGTACATGTGATTGCTAATCTGTGGATAATAATAAGAAAGATAAGTAAACTGCTCTAAGCAAAGAACATACCATAATTTAACAGCATGGAACAAGTCCGAAGGATGAATGGGAAGGGCTTTTGGATTCCTAAGTGTGTTGTGCACTCAAGGGAGAGAATGAGGCCACAGGGCACACTCCTGAAAGCTAAAGGAGGAGGCTTCTGGCCCTCGAGGTGCGCTCATGCGCTCAAGAGGCCCAGGAGGGCACATGGCACAAGTCTGAAGGCTGAAGGGTGAAGCTTTGTGCCTTCAGAGTGCACTCATGCACTCAAAGGGTCAAGAGGGAGCATGGCGCATTGTGGCAGGATGAAAGGTGGAGCTTAAGGCCTTTAGGGCATGATCATGCACTCAAGGAGGGTGCATTCCTTTGAGTCAAAGGAGTGTTCTCAAGGGAAGACTTGGTTTCTCAACTGGCATAGTTTGGAACAAGGAAGTGTTAAGGGGTTGAGTTAGCTTTGTGCTCTTGGAGGGTGTATGACACACTTCCAAACAACGAAGGATTCCCAATCAAGGCTTAAGAGTGTACTCATGCGCTCCTTGCCTCAATGGGTTCACTTTACAACCATAATTTGTCTAAGTCTAGGATATAGGGAAAAGGGCGAACATGATGAGTTAAGACATAAAACCATGTGCAACAGATACCAAATCATCGATAAAAATTAGACAAGCTAAAAAGGATAAATATACTTCAAAACACCACTTTACTTTCATTCCCTAAGCACAACAGATGAAGTGTGTGCGACTGCAACCACAAAGTGTCGTTCTACAACAACAAAGATATTACGACCATGAAATGCACTAAAGATGTTCTAATCAATGTGAAGACACCTTAGAACATTTAAGAGCACTTGAAACTTATATATTGACATGAAACGCCACTTAACGACTAAGGCGATACAGGATACGAGGGTGTTGTAGTAGCGACAACACCTGGCGACACACTATGTGAGCCTCAACTTCTCTGTTTAGAAATAAATTTTCAGCTCAAGGGTCAGACCTTCAAGAAGTATTGATTCACCAATAATATTACCTTGATTTACCCCTTTCTACCCAGTTATACGCATAGTACCTCACTTTTTGTACTTGGTTGAACAAAAAAAAGATACACCATACCACAGTTATTTCAATCTAGGAAAGGGTAATGTGTGCGGCGATTTTATGATATTCAGAGTATGAGTTTTTATCTCTGATGTTTTTTCACTACCAGCAGACTTGGAGTTACCCCAACAGATTCACTTCAAGAGCACACACATTGCTTCCCTGCCAGCAGGCTTTGACAGTACCTCGACGAAGTTGCTTGCTTCACCTCCCTACGAAGAAATATTTTCTTTTCTTTCACCCTTTATTTATTTATTTATTTAATAGAACTGTGCAACGACACTTATTATATTCAATGGGCAGAAGAGGGATCCAAAAGTATTGAGAGCAAAGGAGGTTACCCCTTCAGAGAGGTATTTTAAGACCTCTAATATAAGTTTTCTTACTTTAGATTCTCCCTTTATCCTTTCTCTACTAGATTGGACAAGTGTTAACACACATGTAGACTTACACCAGGTTGACTAGTTTAGATACTGGCATAGGAGAGAATCTAATAGGTTCCCTCATGGTTCTCCTTTTGCAAGTATCATATTTTCAATCCAGACTTAGCTCAACCTATGGAATTTTCCCAAACAAAGAAGGAGAACAAACAGAAATTCAAGCGTTGTGGTTGTCACACTTCTCTTTTATCCCACCACCAAGTCGTTTCGAGCCATGCAATTTTACACAAGGTATTATTTATGTACAATGACCAAAAAACATGATAATATAAGACACGAGTAATGTAACACACACACGATTGACATATACAAAAAGAAAAAGGAAAATAACAAACTGTACAGGAAGCACAACTTGTAGTTGCTATTGAAAATAATGTTTCAAATCTCGTCCATTGACATGAAGGGGATCAATCTTCCCATCTAAGGATTTAAGCTTGAATTTATTATGAATGAGATTTTCTTCAATGGTAAATGGGCCAATCCACAAAGGTTTAAACTTCGTGTGTTTTCCATTCTCTTCATGGGGTTTATCCCACTTCAACACTAGGTCACCCACATCGAAGGTCTTTGCCCCTGCTGATTTCTGATCAAAGGAGAGCTTTACACGGTTTTGGTGAACAAAAAATCTCTCTTTGGATTTGAGCCTTTTTTCCTCAAGTTTGGTTAAATTGTCTATCCTTCTCTGAACCAAAAGGCAAGGTATACCTTGGGAATATTGGGAGAGTTGCAAGGCTAGAAGATAAAAGTTCAAGGGCAAGATAACTTCTTTATCATAAACTAGAAAGTACATCGAGGTCTTGGGAAGGATTAGGAGTTACATGGTCAGTCCATAATGCATTGGTCAAGGAATTGTGCCAGTTCCTCTACACAGAGAATATGGTTTTCTTAATTATGCGGATAAGATTTTTGTTTGTCGATTCAGCCAAACCATTTTCGTGTGGGTAGTAATTAGATGCATGCTTTAATACAATCCCATTTTCTAATGTAAATTCATAGAGTTTCACTGATGAAAAGTAAGTCACATTATAAAAAACAAGTGACATTGGAACGCCAAACCTGGTTATAATATTATGTTACAAAAAGTGGATGACTTCTTGGTCATTTACTTGTCTTAAGGGAACTACTTCTGACCACCGAGTGAAATAGTTTGTTGTTGTTAAAATATATCGGTGTTGCTTTGACGAGTGAGAAAAAATTTCTCCGATAACATCTAGGCCCCATTGTTGGAAAGGTTCTTCAACTACTATTAGTAGCAGTAGGGAAGTTGACCTTTGATTTCGACTGATGCATTTTGACAATATGGGCACTTGTAAACATAAGCATGAGCACCTTTGAATAGAGTGGGCCAATAATAACCAACCCTCATGACTGTATGTATTGTAGTGTCACCCGCTTAGTGACCACCTATCAGTCCATCATGAAAATCTCTAAGTACCTTCTCTATATCATGTGGCTCAAGGAATCTTAGCAAGACACCATTGTGGTGCTTTTTGAAAAAAAATCCATGAAATAGCTGGTAGGATAGATATTTATTGGCCTCTTTTGTTTATTCGATAAGTGCATGGGCAAGGTGCCATGCTCAAGAAATTTTCGTATATTAGAATACCATGGCGCTTTAGACATGGAATGAGGAACATGTAAAACATTATACAATTCTATCTCCTACTCCCAACACAAAAGATCTTACTCAAAAGCATCTCTTGCTTCGACTGTCAACTTACAAAGGTCATGACCCTTTATGGTATGAACTGGTTTGTACTCTAGATCATACTCTTGTAGGTAGGTCATCCAATGGCCCTCTTCTCACCCAGGTCCAGTTGCACAAACAATGTTCTTACCGTTGGATGAGGCACAAATATGATCGTGTGAGCCTTAAAAGATAGGGCCTGAAATATTTAACTTCCTTGTATACAACATATGCTTGTTTGTTGATAGCAAGATAATTTAATTCTTACCCCTATAGGTCAGAGCTGATAAAAGAGACAAGTCGCTCGTTTCCTTCAATATCATTTTGAGTCAATATGACCACAATAGATGAATCCAAAGTGACGATATAAAGCAGGAAATATTTGTCATAGTTAGGACTGAATAACGCGAGTGCATAAAGAATAGCCTACTTGATTTGAACGAAAGCATCCTTTTCCTGTTTATCCCATTTATATGTTGCATATTTCTTAATAATCTCTTGTATAGGCTTAACTATCTAAGCATAATCAGAGATAAATTTTCTTATGAAATTGATCTTTCCTACGAAAGACTACATAACCTTCTTATTCACTGGGAACATGATTTGTGTAATGGCTTTGACCCTCTCGAGATCAATTTTAATTCCACTTTTTGCAATGATGTGTCTTAAGAGAGTCCCTTTTGACACACCAAAGATTCTTTTCTTGGGATTGAAAGAGATCCCATACTTTTGACACCGCTCAAATATTTGTTTTAGATGACATACGTGATATGATATTTTATTGGAAAATGTTGGATACTTAATCCTTTAAGGGTTGGTGTGGAATCTCAACAGCCAAAGGGAGTCCAAGGGACCATTTGGAATATGAAACCAAGGGTCATTCCTATGTAATATAAATATGTATCATTTTGAATAAGAAAAGTAATTCAATGTTTATCTTTCATATTTCCTCCGCCATGTATGTGTTTAACATGGTATCAAAGCCTAGGAATTCTAGGGCTGCTCTAGATTGAGCCATTGGTTCTGTGGCCTCTCTGTACATATCAGTTCTGCCATCAATTAGTGAATGTGTTGTCATTTAATTCTAGTTATGTTCTCTATCAGGTATCTCAGATCTACCTCTGCATAAAATATCTACCGGTTCAACCTCCCATGTGACTGATTATCTATCATCAACTTAGCTCGCCTCTTTGCTGTCTGTCCTGCATTCCTTGGCTCAGGCTTGAAATTTAACAAGAATCACAAGCAGACAGCCCACTAAAAGCATGTTTACTGCTAATGCTTATTTATTTTACTTTAGAAACATTTTTCCTCTTCTTTCATGTGATTTATTCACTAGACCATAGAAATATTTCCTACTTACAAGGATAATGCCCACTGTAACTGCAGAGACCTGCTCGAATCTCATTATAAGAAAGTGTGATCATTATTTTAATTAGCGTTTTCGATTTGTTGAGGGAAAAGTTCTTTTTGTAAAAGCTATCTTTGAATTTGTTGATATTGCTTCGGCCAACATTGTCATCATTTTCCACCAAAGATTTTCTTTGTTGACTATCACTTAAACCACATGAGACTTTGCCCATTTGAACTCATTGTCACAATTCTTCAAGAGAGCTCATTTGCATGCACATAGGTAAGGTGAATTCAAGAATAAGGGGCGTTGCAGGTGAAATAAAGTAGAGGATGGTAGTTCACAATAATGCACACGATTAGTTGCATTTATTGTTCCAAAATGACTCTGTTGGCTTATTTCACTTAGTGCCTAGTGTCACACGGAATCAGTCAATGGTGCGGACACAACCGACCTTCCTAGAAGTCTAAGACATTCTAATGAAAAACAAAACAAACTAGAACTATCCTTCACTAAACTTGCATTATAATATGAGCAATCAAGTGTTTCGTTCTTACCTTTCTCCAAATGCTGTTGTAGAAGTCCAAGCTTTGTTGATCTGGATGAGCTCCTCCTTTTCTCCAAAACCTGCAATCACTAACAGTCAAACCATTAAATAGCACCTGATTATAACATAAAACAAAGCATATTCAACATGTAGACCAAGGAGTACATGAAATAACTCATAAACAACAAGCTATTGAGAAGAATGAACTAATTTGCATTAAAGGTAATCAAAAGGAACTGTTACAACCTGAGCCTTGGTGTTGTGCAAGCTCCTTCCAGGGTCCACAAGAGTCTTCCTCTACTTTGACAAAGCTCACCCACTCCCAATAGAACAAGCAAAGATGACAATCTCTCCTCACAAGCTTCTAAATGGGAGACCTAATTCCTGCAGCATTTACCCTTAGAAATGTATAGCTTTCAACCTCCTCTCCTTCTAGCTCAATGCCTTTATTTATAGTGCTGTAAAGGAGGTTATTCAGGTCCACCATCAATGGGATAACCCCCTCTTTGGATGGGATAGCTCCCTTATTGATGGGATAAGTTCCTCCTTAATAGGGATACATGAACCAACTGGAGGCGCATCCATTTCATCAAACCGACCTCTAGAATGTTCTAGAAGTAACCACAAGTAACTTTTTTAAGATGAAAACTTGCGCATTTTGCCTTTTACAGAGGGACGCACCTGTCCCTTTACATACAGAGCGTCCAAGGACGCAGCTTTTGTGAACATTGGGAGCGTACCCGCAGGTAAGGCTTGAGAGAACCTGCGTCCCCAGAGATAAATATATTTTATACAAGACTTTCTCTCTTTTTTGAGTTTGAGATGGATAGCAGAGGCATAAGACTTGCCTAAGAGGGTAGCATGACTGTTGATTGAGCCATACCAACTGTAAATAGCCATGGTGACATTTTTTAGTGTAACAGATTGCCCCCTAAAGTGCGAAGCCTGTAGTAGATTAGGGTTTTGTAAATCTAGGAAGGGTGAAGCGCTTTATCATTTCAAGGATTATCTCGTGGAGAACCTGGTTGGAACCTGCAATTTTCAACACAAAATACATGTATAAGATTATATCATTACTGAGGTAGGCATTCCCATACTCAGATCAAAACTTTAACTAACAGACTAACTACTCTGATACAGGAATGATCTTGTAGTACATCATAATTATAGAATTTTGTAGACACAGTATGGGCGCAGCCATCTGTTTATGATTAGTCTACTTAGATAATGAATACAAGACTCCTCGCAGCCTGGATGGTGGAAACTAGATCCAGGGTCTTCATTTCTACTTCCCGAATTGGTACGTTCCTAGCCATGTGAATAAATGAGTTGTTGTCGAACATGGTAGAAACCACTTGATTACCAGTCAATGATGTAAACCGTTAACAAGCGTGAGAGAGACCACCAGTAATGTCAATGGTTCTCAAAGTACCCAGTACAATCCATGAGATGTGAATGAATGAGTTGATGTCAAACATTTCACGGAGTCCTTCGATCGAAAGTCAATGATGTAAACTGTTGTCAAAGGCGAGAAACCTGCCATTGATGCATGCAGACTTCAAGGTACTGACGATTTCTAAGTCATCTCTCTAGATAATGTGTTGACGTCGATAGAAAGCGACTCGTTGCAGGCAAGCCCGCAACACGAAATCATTGTTTAAGTTGAAGAAATGTTGCTGTAAGGACTGACTCAGGGATGGTCAAATGGATGACAAGTATTTTGCAGATGAAAGTTTTGCTTGCAGACCTCTTGAACACATAACGACACGACAGATGGCTTGGTGACGAATAACTCAAAGTTAATCCCTGAAACCCAGCTAAAGACTTTCAAAGTGGTTTGGTCAACTGTGAGGTAAAAGATTTCCCAACCCAGGTGAATGAAAAGTGTCGTGTTCAAGAGTGGTAATAAAGTTTCTTCTGAGGCAAAAGGTAACAAATAGGTTCATTCTTCTCTCTTTTCCCCCACCATTTCTGGCAAGTACCTCTTTATTTTTAACAAGCTTGAGGAGGATAACATATGCTTGATTGTAAGCTCATCCTTTGGATGAGTCCAACCTAGTTTGAATTTGAACCCTAGGAAGGAGTGGTTCGTTCCTGTTTGTAATTGAACATGTCCTCTACTGTAAAAGTTTAACGAGCCCAGTATAGGAGAAACTCGACGTTTTTCAATTTTAGAGAGTCTGAAAAAACTAAAGGAGACTCCACGTTGAACTTTTTCGTACATTTGTGTCCCTCAAGCCCGAAAAAGTATAAAATAATACTTGGGGGAACCGCTTGATCTTGCGACAAAGGAGTACTTTCATAATAGTGTCGTTGACCTGAAAAGTAAAAAGCGATCAAGGACACGTCGTTTTATTTCCTTATCGAGTTTGAAACGACAAAAACCCGGCAATCTTTTCCTGATTTTACGGTCAGAAAAGAGCTATAAGGGGACCGTCTTTTAATTCCATTTTAACGAGTGTAAAAGAAACGCTCGGCAATCTTTTCATTTTTTAGGAGTCAGAAAAGGGCTTAAAAGATGACTCTGATATTTTTGTTCGTGAAAAATGACAATTTTCCCTCGAAATCCCTTTGTCCTGCACAAAAGCAACACATTACTCATACCTGTTTAATATAGGCAAAAATACATCGAAAAACATCTTTTCATGGTAAAAAATGAACAAATCCATCCAAAAACCTATAAAAAGACTTTTTACCATGTCATTTTTACCATTTGACTGTTGAGGTTAAAAAAGGAGCTTTTGGCAAGAAACTTCCCGTGGTTGCTGCGGAAAATCCGACCGTCGGAATCGAACGCCGTCTCATCCAGGTATTTTACACATCCTACTCTTCATTTCTATCCGTTTAGAATTGTTTTTTAGGTCTTAGTTTCATTTTTTGGGGGGGTTTTGGTTTTGGAATGCGCTTCTCGGCGGACGCAGGTGCCCTTCGGGTGACCCGCGTCCCCCGACTTTTTCCTATACAGGAAAATGGTCGGGGGACGCAGCCCGCCTTCAGGCCAGCCGCGTCCGGACGCCCTGTGCTGTAAAGGCGGGGTGCGTCTTTCGTGAAATGCGCATTTCAAAACCCCAACCTCCTCAAACAATCAACCAAAAATCCCCAAATCAATTCTAATGACTATTTCTTGGTGTGCAGGGCATTTACCATGTTAGATTGGAGAGAAAGAGAGCATGTAGAGGATGATGAAGCTGCAATAGAACATCAACCTTCCCTGGATGCCCTAAGAGCATGCGGGTTATACAAATATTGGGCCATACCGGGCATGAGGGGTCAGGTAAGATTCTTGGAATGGCTGGTTGAGTGATGGAACGTTCAAGAACAATGCTTTTACATAGGAGGGCACCAGCTCGAGATAGAGCCCTCGGATGTATACTTTCTCACTGGCTTGCCGAACAGAGGCGAGCAACTCAGTCTTGCCGGGACTAGGCCGGGTGGCCAATCCCTTGATAGTCTCCGGGACGAGTGGTGCACACCTGGTGCTCACCATTCGAAAGGCATAGAGATAAAACACATCACTCTGCGTGAGCTCAAAGTTATAGCGTTCACGGTTACCAGAATTTGCGGCGCGACCGCTTTACACATTGCTTCCGGATCCCAAATGCGGATGGCAATTGACTGTTACCAAGGCACCATTTTCAACTGGTGTGATGCTGTGTCGGCTAATGTGAAGAGCCAACTGACTAAGGCAAAGAACGGGCGGCTGAAGACTTTTGGATATGGGCCTTTAGTCGTAAGCTTTGCCTTAGAGAGAGTTCCCATGCTGATCCCTCAGCAACTCACTGTTGATATCTTGGGTCCTCGGGAGCCAAAGCTGATACGATGGGTTGCGGTGATGGCCCGGCATCCTGACGAGGGCACGGCGGTTGTTCGATTCTCAGATAGTTACTTTCACTGGTTAGAGGACCAGGTTTTTTCGATTCAGGACTTTTCGTATGCCGGAATGGATTTTCGAGGTGATCCAGACATGGTTCTTCCACAGGGAGAACAATGGGACGACAGAGGTACTTTATTTTTCACGAGTTTTCTAATTATGTATTTTTTTTGTTTTTATATGTATCGTCTCAAAACTGACAGTAAAATTTTCAAAATGCAGATGTTGGTCCACAGCGTCCAGCCAACCTCCGGCCTTTTGAGAGGAGACATCCAGTTGCACCGGTACCGGCCCCACAGGACGCGGCGGCTGCAGAGGTACTGACTGAGTTGCAGCATGATCTACAGCGTCTCACGGCGGACATACCTGAGACTACCATGGATGATATCCCTATCAGGCTTCAGCGCTATGTAGTCGCGGTCCCTGGACCATTTAGGAGATTTTTGCGTAAGGTAGCCCGTGCAGTGGTGTCATATAGGGAGCACCACCAGTGATTGACTAGTCACTTATGGACACATGTGACATTTTGACTTTTTGTACTTATCATTTTGCCGATCATAAGGTGTTTTTCAACCTATGATCGAAGACGATGTATATTTTTGACACACTTCTATCTATAAATATATCACTATTACCGACTTACTTTGTTTAACATGTATGATGAAATGTTTATAAATTTGCATTTATGATTATTTACAGATGTCTATTTAATATTCGAGATGCCAATGCATCTGCTAATGTATTTAAAGACCTTGGAATATGTTGATATTCAATGTAATCAAATTCACGTTCCAAGAGACGCACCCTCAAAAACAATCTTAACAACACAGGATTCCTAATGGCATAAACTCTATTAAGTTGTAATACAACGAGTTCAGAATCCAACCTCACTATCAAACTCCGAATCCCAAATGAAATAGACTCAGATAATAATTCAATCACTGCACTGTATTCTGCAATGTTGTTTGTTGTTTGACCGAGGCTTACCCCATGCATAGAAACTAACTCGTCAGAGGGCGAATAGATAACCCAAGCTGCGGAAGAGATATTCCGTGTACTACGACAAGCACCATCAGCAAATCCTATATACGTTTGGAGAGGCGTCGACATCTGCAATATCAAGAGCAAAACCAAGATAAGCCAGAATAATGACGAAAACACACTCTTCTAAACTAAGCACACTGACCAAACTAACAAACATACTAGCTAGAAAAGTAAATTTAACCTAACTAAAAAATTATCCATACCCATCATTTAAGCATAATACCTCTTCAGGTACAGCCCATTTCTGGGTTTGCCCAAAGAGTCCCCATCAAAATCTACCAACTCATAGGCCCCTTTCGCTAGCTTTCGCTTTACAATGTAGGGCCCATGCCACATAGGAACGAATTTTCCAGCACCTAGCTTATCGTTAGCTTGATCATATAATAGCACTAGGTCTCCTTCCGAAAAACTGCGAGGGGTTACATTCTTATCATACTGAGCTTTCATTCGTTTCGCGTGAGTCTCGATTGCTAAAGTAGCTTCCCGTCGAGTCTCATATAATTTAGCTAAGTATAACAGACGTTTCTCCTCTTCAGAAGTAGCTGGGAGTAATTCGACAGCCATTTGAAGTGATGGAATTTCGCATTCAATGGGTAACACAGCTTCCAAGCCATAAACTAGCTGGAAAGGAGTGAACCCTGTTGAAGTTTTCACTGAGGTTCGGTATGCCCATAGCGCCGAAAACAACATGTTGTGCCAGTTCGATCGATGGATCCCAATGATCCGTCGAATCATGATGACTAGAACCTTGTTGATAGACTCAACCAAACCGTTAGCTTGCGGATAATAAGGAGTAGAACTGTCGTGGCGCAAACCAAGCTGGCTTGTAAGCTCAGTCATCATGATGTTCCGAAAATGACTCCCATGGTCAGTAATAATTGCTTGTGGGACACCAAACCTAGTTATAATATGATTGAATACGAAAACTGCAGCTGTTTTGCCGCTTGCGTCGAATGTAGGCATCGCCTCGGCCCATTTAGTAAAATAATCAACCGCGAGGATGATATACGCATGCCCCCAGCCGAGTGAGGGTTACAAGTAATAAAATTGATACCCCATTTGGCGAATGGACCAACGGCAATTATAGGGTGGAGAGGAGCAGGTGGTGCGCGCATCTTGCGATCAAACACTTGACAGTTGTGGCATTTTCGTACCGCAATGATACAATCTTTAAACATAGACGGCCAGAAATAGCCAGCGCGCAACACCTTCTGAGCTGTGGCATACCCAGACATATGACCACCACATGCTCCAGAGTGACAGTCATTCAAAACCTTCTCAGCCTCTTCGTGAGTTAAACAACGTCGAAAAACCAAGTCTGCCCCCTTGCGATAAAGCGTATCTCCAATAATCTTGTATTGCTGGGATTGAAACCGAATTTTTTGACGTTCTGACTTTGAAGCTTCAGGCCGGAATGTTTGGGTTTGGAGATAGATGATTATATCTCCATACCACGGATCTAAAGTACTGATAAGAAACAAAGATTCGTCCGCAATGGGCTCCTCTACCACAGTCTCTGTATCAGTATACGGGAAATCACACATCAACTCAGCGAAAACCAAGGATTTCTTAGACTTGGACTTCTCGAACTCCAAATCGAACTCCTGCAGGATAACGATCCATTTGGAGTACTTGCCCCCTAGCAATTGTTTTGTCAAAATATAGGTCATAGGGTTGCAATCCGAAATCACAATAGTTTTGCGGAGAAGAATGTAATGACGAAAACGCTGAACAGCTTGAACGACTGCCAGAGCCAACTTTTCCACATGTGAGTATTTTAACTCGGTGGGATTTAAGGTCCGACTAAGATAGTATATCACATGTTCCGTTCCGAGTTCATCTTCCTGAACTAAAACCATTCCGATGGTGGAGTGGGAGGCGGCGAGATACAAGAGATAATCCTGGTTGTAGTTGGGAGGATGCAGCAACGGTGCATGGGTCAACGCGTGCTTTAGCGCATCAAAAGATTTCTGAGCTATCTCATCCCAAAAGTATTGAGCATTTTGTTTCAACAACCGGGTGAACCCCTTTGTAATCTCGGCGTAGTTAGGAATGAATCGACGTAAAAAGTTTGCTTTCCCCTGCAAACTTTGGAGTTGGCGTAAACTCGAGGGAGGAGGCAATTTAACAATAGCTTCTACCTTCGAGGGATCAACGCGAATGCCGGCTTTTGAAACTACGAAACCTAGCAATCGTCCCACTTCTATGCAGAAGACACATTTGTGGGGATTCAAACGAATTCGATAATGCCAACACCTCATGAAAATAGCTCGTAAATGAACAGGGTGATCAGCTCGTCGTAATGAGTGAGCAGGCAAATCATCGAGATACGGTTGCACAATGTGTTTGATGTCGTGAAACGCGTAAGACATTGCCCGTTGGAAAGTGGCTCCGACATTCTTAAGTCCAAAAGGTAGTTTGCAATAAGCAAACGTCCCGTTTTTGGTTGATCGGCAGGCAGAATATTGATTTGATTGTATCCGGAAAAACCGTCCATGAAGGAAAATATTTCACTGCCGGCACAATCGTCAATGATTTGATCGATATAGGGCGTGGGATAGTTGTCTTTTGGACAAGAACGATTTATATCCCTATAATCGATACAGATTCTTATTGTTCCTTGTTTCTTATTGACCGGAACAATATTCGAAACCCAATCCGTTAGCGGAATTGGATAAATGAAACCTGCCTTCAACAGCTTCTCAACTTCTGCTTTTATTGCAGCCGCTTTCCTAGGGTGTATCTGACGCAGACGTTGCCGAACGGGTTTAGCGTCCGGGTAAGTCTTTATCTCATGAACAACAATGGAGGAATCAATTCCTGGCATCTCTTCGTAAGACCAGGCAAACACGTCGCGAAACTCTTGGAATAGGGCCTTGTAATTTTGAATTTCATCGTCTGTACATGAGGCACCTATATGAATGTTCTCAATAGTTCCAGCTTTTACTGAAATGTCAATAGCAATAGTATGAGAAATATTCGCTAAATTCAACTCGGAATCAGGATGTTTCATTGGATTCCGAGCGTCTTTGACATATTCAGTGGTAAAAATAGATGAAAAATCTTTTTCAAAATCATCATTCTCAGGTAAAAACGAAGATCTATGATGGAGATCTTCCCATGGTAGATCGTCTACACTTAGGATTTCGTGAAGTTGTTCGTCAGATGACACAACTTCAGGAAACGTTATCCGTTCTGAGGTTGATGTGAAAAGTGATTCTTCACCGACCACATTCATTTGGTCAATTTGGGTTGAACTCGTGTCGGAAAAAGACACAACTGCTTCATAAGCAATTTCATATGGACTCAAAGGCATAGCATCACCGAATGAGTCTATCTCAGTTTCAGATGGGACAATCCAAGGATCATCATAGATAATATTTTCTGATGTAATCATATGAATTGTTGCAAACGAAGGGTCTGCGTTGATTGGAGGGAAAGGAAAAGTTCCCAGTAAACCGGAATCTTTAACTAAACCTACGCCAACGTCCTTATAAGGGATTGTCGTTTTTCCGACATGCTAAATACTCTCGGAAGAGGCTGGGTCAGATGAAAAATAAGCCAGCTGATCTAGGGTCACGATCTTACCATTGTATGGAAATTTTATAACTCTGAAGACCGATGACACGATTGTTGTCATAGCGTAAGACCAACTTCGACCCAAAAGAAGGTTGTAGTCTAGAGGGGCATCAACCACTTCCACATCCAGACTAACAGTTTTTCCTTCAACCCCTATAGGCAATTCTTGAAGAATGCCAAACGGATGGAACCCACGGCCATCGAAGGCCTTAAGAATGGTCGGGGACTGGTTCAACGTAGGAGAGCCAAGCGATCTCCAACATTGAATTGACATAATACACGTGGAAGTTCCTTCATCAATTACAGTCCTATGAACGGGTCTGTTTTTGACTATCACTGGGATCTGGAAAGCCATTTGATGAGGAAGACGTGGTGTACTATTTTCTAGATCGAAGATCATTAGGTTCGGATCCTGAATATCAACAGCTCCTATAGCCGACAATAGTAATTTGCGCTGTGCTGGACATGATTGCAGCACTTCCAAGGCCGACATTGCTGAAGGTGAAACAGCTAAATCCTCAACAATGTTATAATTCTGAGCTGCTCTCGCATGTGGATTGAAAGCAGATTTTCGAAGTATACCCTTGGCGGGCGGTTTGATTACCAAGTCTGGGTTAGGTTTCTCGATCTGTAGTGGATCAGAACCAGGGGCTGAGGTTGATGGATTAGAATGAGAAGATTCTGCTTCTTTACCATCAACAGGACTCTTACTACCATAATCTTGCGACCGAGTCGCAATCCGTACGTGAGACATCATTAATATGGGTTCTTCACTAGCACCCGAGGAAGAGCCTATCATCTTAGTTTCCTGCTTTGGAAATGGATCTTTCAAAATAGTAGGAGTTGGGGAACCCTTAACGATTTTCACAACCTCTGCCCGATGAGGGCAATCCCTTGTGAAATGATCTTCTTCACAAATTAAACAAGGATATTTAGGTTTGCGCTTCTCGTCACTAGGTTCCGACTTCTCTTTTTTCTCCTTTGGAGCCTTATCTGCTTTCTCTTTCTTCTTACCTTTCTTCTTCCCACCGTTCTTTGATTTGGCCGTAGATGATTCTACAGCGTGAATATCGGCGGTAAGTTCAGGAGAAGACTCTCCTGTCGGGGAATCTGGCAAAGTGATAATAGGAGTAGTTGAAACCTTGGAAGACTTCTTCTTACTCTTTGTATTCACGGTACCAATCATACCATCAGTGGCATGAGATCCCGAAGGAGCAGCAGCGATTTGATTCGATTTTGGAAGATCTGGGATCTTCTCGTGTAAAGTACCTGACTGAGTGTAAACTAAGTCAAGGTATTGCGCCTGAGCAATGACTTGATCCTCAGTAACTACTCCGGCCTTAGCTACATCTTCAGTAATCTTCGGTAATAATGATTTAACAAACCATTCAGCTAAGATTTGGTCCGAGATAAAAACTTTCACCAATCTTCTTCGACGTCTCCACTCATGAATGTGATCAGAAATATACATGGACGTCGATTGTTTTAGTGAAGTTAATAATTCCGTGCCGTTATCGTATCTGACCGGCAACTGAAAGTGAGTTAGGAACGAGGTAGCTAACTGGCTAAAATTGTAAAAAGATGCCCGTGGTAACTCAATGTACCACTTGGCCGCGAGACCAATGAGTGTACGCTGGAAAAGACGTAAACGGATCGAATCATCCGAGATAGAATTTGAAGCACACCAGAGGTGGTAAGTCATCACGTGATTGGACGGATCCTCTCCAGACTTACCTTCGAACTTGGGTATATCACTGGGCAACTTATTTGGCATTGGCGGCCAGAACTGAAGATATTGAATTGGATCGTTCGTTAGGCGCGTCAAGTCTGGTAAATCCAAAGTTGCGATAAATGGTAACTGCCGGTTAGGATCTCTAAAACTCTGGGTCACAATACCGGCCCCAGGAGGAGGATATCCAGGATAACTAGGAACAGGAATCGCATTTGGGATATTATATCCTCCTGGAAAACCAGGATTGACCGGACCGTACTGGGGTTGTTGAGGTTGTTGATAAGTGTACCCAGGATACGGTTGATACTGGTAAACCGGTTGTTGGACAGCTTGCCCGTGTTGGTACTGTCCCTGGTACGGTTGATACGTATATTGTGGTTGAGTTGTTACAACAGTACTTATACCAGGCTGCCCTACAGGCATCTGGACCGTGGTTTGAACCGTGGATCCAGACAACGGTACAGATGTCTGAGGGGTGGTTGCAGAGACAGTAGAAACCGGAGCTGTCGATACTCCAGAAGTAAGCGTGGTAGATGAGGCGGTAGTTGCAATAGTCGTTTGAGATGGAGTACTAGGTGCAATTGGCGGCTGAGTAACTACCGAAGTTACAGGAGTTTGAACACTTGACTGGACAGGTTGCGGTTGCTGGGATGGACCAGAAACTACAGGTTGTCCAGCTTGAGGTACCAACTGTGTACTTGGCTGCATCATCTGTTGACCCTGTGATGGATCCCACACTAACATTCCAGGGTATTGACCCGTAACAGGTTGAGGATACTGAGACCCATAACCGGATTGAGGATAGGATTGATAACTGTAAGGTGCAGTTCCCATACCTTGACCATATGATGGACCTTGAGGTGGTTGATAACTTTGACCTGAGTATTGACCTTGGGGTTGATAACCTTGAGGTGAATACGGGTACTGGGGTTGACCTTGACCTTGAGGTTGGTACCCTTGAGGTTGGTACCCTTGAGGTTGGTACCCTTGGGGTTGCCATCCTTGAGGTTGCCATCCTTGAGGTTGATATTGATACTGAGGTGGTCCCTGGGGTACATATTGAGGCTGGGGTTGACCTTGAGGTATGTATTGCACCATAGGTGTATACTGACCTTGAGGTTGCCCCCCAGACCCAGTTTGTGTACCTTGAGGTTGCCCCCCAGGCGGAAATTGACCACCTTGAGGTTGGGAAACGGGAACTGAACCTGACATCATGTAAATGTCTCCTACACCCAATGGTACATTACCACTGCTTCCAGTTAATAACCCATGATCAATAGGTTGAGGAGATGCCCCCGCAAAAGTACCAGAAAGTGACTGATACCCAGGGGGAACAGAAGGACTGCCATGAATAAAAGATTCAGGACTTTGAGAAAACACGGACGACGGACCAGCCATATTTACAGGAGTGCGAATACCTCCGGGTGGAAAAAGAGTACGAGGTGTGGAAAAACCTAGCCCAAAGTTGTCTAAATGGTTAGTTAGCGCAAGGTACCAAGTAGTACTTCTAGGAGGGCTGTAAAAGATAGATTCACGCTCCCTTAGATCAAGGGTAATTTGATCTTCAAGGTTAAAGACACCTATTTCTTCCTCTGGAGCAAGTTCTTCGATAGTAATCAAACCAGTAGGAAGATTTTCGGTGATAGTTCTTTCTATTCTCGGCGAATCAGGAACACTAGAAGTTGGAGTAATGGGTTCAGATATTTCTGGTTCTTCACCTGTATCACTAGCAGATGAAAAACTACCTTCAAGCTCAGAAACTGTAACAGCTTCGGGATTATAACCTGTCTCTAAGCCTTGGTAATCTGGATGGACCACCAAGGAAGATTCTCCTTCTTCAGGTGAACCTACTCTACTGCCCCTAGGAGGAGTTACAAGGACCTTTAAACCTTCGAGACGACTGGATTCTTCTCGAGGAGGTTCACCCCTAAGTCTACGGGATCTTCTTAACACTTCGGCCACAGAAACAACTTCAGGAGACTGGCCCCGTTGTCTACGGGACTGTCTCGGTAATTCCGCCACAGCTAAAACTTTTAACTACTACACACGAAAACAAAATAAAATTTCAAATCAAACCACCTAAAGTCTCTAAAGAACCAAACAAATTTGAAGCATTCGCCTAAAGAATCTAGGGCGTCAAACCAAGCACAAACAGTAGCCTTCCAGACCGAAAGCGCTAGTTGGTGATGAAACCCAACATCGCCGGATTCAGTACAGAAGTGGCGGGTGGAACAGTTACCCCGGCAACCTGCTTAATGAATAGACTGGACCAAGTTCCTCCACTTTAACCGTCTCGAGTGAAGTGAACCCCCCAGAAAATCCAAGTGAGTCTAGCCGACGTCTGCTCCAGGTACAGTGGGATCTTCCCTCCACCGTCACCTCGGTAGAATCCTAAAGATAATGGTCACTAAGGTTACCAATCGCAACAAATGCACCTGGGGGAACAGTCTAAACTCCGACAGCACGCAAGGGCAGAGTATCAAGCTCAATCCCCTTGCCGGTTCCTTGACAACAATCCAAGGTTTACCGACAAGTGACCCCTGGCTCCTCGACAATGGTTAATCCGAGGTTTACCGTTTGTAATACGTGCGTGTCTGGCGTCATTCCCAACGAGGGAGGATTGATCCCCTCACTGGTTCGGACACGAGCTCGTGCTTCTCCTTTAAGAGGAGCTTTCCCAGAGTACAAGTGAGACAATTGGATTTATTCTATCACAAGATAAGCTACTTGTTTGGTTTTGTTGTCTTGGAGAGTTAATTACTCACCTACTCCAAGACACTAGCCTGATCTAAATTGGTGTTTCAGAGCCCTAGTAAATAAAGTTACTACGTCGATTTTACTTTAAGCGTTAATTTTATGGTTTTTCTTTAAAGACACAAGGTAATGGAAGTGAAACCAATGGTGTGTAGACTCGACTTCAAACCACTACAAAGATGCACCTAAGATGATTTACGCTATTTTCCTTTTTCAATGAAATTCTTAACTAAGAGAGTTGAGAGAATGCAACTTTTAGAGAAAACAACTTCCTTAGAAAAGACAATCAAAGAAACAATTCTCTTTTTCTTTTCAAGCATACAAACATAACCACTCTTTACGTGCACGAAAAAACTCTTTTTCTTTCAAAACTTTTCAAAGCTACTTGAAACGAAACTTTTCAAAGGAGATGTTTTTTGTATTTTCTCTTTTTAATAAAGCATATAAACCTATTTTACCGAAAGACAATTTCAAAAGCTACAAAAACTATAAAAACTCGACTCATAAGCAAATCAAAAAGAAATTACTCTAAGCAAACCTAACAAGTCAAAAGCTTACAAAGATGATTCTAGGTTGTTTTACTTGACCAAAATCAAATCAAGGACCAGCTAATGCAGAATCAAAAGACTAGTCAAAACAAAACTCAAATCTTTTTGTTCTTTTGTAAAATGGAATTCAAGACTTAATCAACAAGCACTTCGAAATTGGCCCAAAAGACAACTCAATGGTAAGTTGTTCTCACAGGTAGGCTTTAGGACAGGTCTGACTTCTTAGAATGTTGACACAACCAGAGAGATCTAAGGCTTGACAACTTCTACCGCCAAAGACACTACAAGACCTACTCAAAAATCAAACCCTAGGGCTTACACTTCGATGAAATCCACTAAAACACTCAATGCTATCGAAACAAGTTCAGGTGAAGATCTTTGACAAGGGACTAATGAATCTGGGCAGAAAAAACTAAGAAAAAACTAAATCTAAGAGCAAAAAATGCAAAAAATGGAATTTTCTCAAATTTTAGCAGGGGACGCAGGCTACCCGTTTGCACAGGTGCGGGCCCGCTCTGTGCACACAGCAAAAGTGCGTCCAGGGACGCACTGTGCAGCACTCAGAGGGTGCGTCCTTTGGAAAAACTCAAGAAAAATCAAAATGAAACTAATCCTAAGCTAACCCACCCACAGACAAAGTCACAGAGCCAAAAACCAGAAAAATAAACCAATTTTCTCAAAGCAAAGTTCATACAAAGGAAAAGTCTTTTCTCAACAATGGAATCCCCAGTGGAGTCGCCAATTTGTCACACGGAATCAGTCAATGGTGCGGACACAACCGACCTTCCTAGAAGTCTAAGACATTCTAATGACAAACAAAACAAACTAGAACTATCCTTCACTAAACATGCATTATAATATGAGCAATCAAGTGTTTCGTTCTTACCTTTGTCCAAACGCTGTTGTAGAAGTCCAAGCTTTGTTGATCTGGATGAGCTCCTCCTTTTCTCCAAAACCTGCAATCACTAACAGTCAAACCATTAAATAGCACCTGATTATAACATAAAACAAAGCATATTCAACATGTAGACCAAGGAGTACATGAAATAACTCATAAACAACAAGCTATTGAGAAGAATGAACTAATTTGCATTAAAGGTAATCAAAAGGAACTGTTACAACCTGAGCCTTGGTGTTGTGCAAGCTCCTTCCAGGGTCCACAAGAGTCTTCCTCTACTTTGACAAAGCTCACCCACTCCCAATAGAACAAGCAAAGATGACAATCTCTCCTCACAAGCTTCTAAATGGGAGACCTAATTCCTGCAGCATTTACCCTTAGAAATGTATAGCTTTCAACCTCCTCTCCTTCTAGCTCAATGCCTTTATTTATAGTGCTGTAAAGGAGGTTATTCAGGTCCACCATCAATGGGATAACCCCCTCTTTGGATGGGATAGCTCCCTTATTGATGGGATAAGTTCCTCCTTAATAGGGATACATGAACCAACTGGAGGCGCATCCATTTCATCAAACCGACCTCTAGAATGTTCTAGAAGTAACCACAAGTAACTTTTTTAAGATGAAAACTTGCGCATTTTGCCTTTTACAGAGGGACGCACCTGTCCCTTTACATACAGAGCGTCCAAGGACGCAGCTTTTGTGAACATTGGGAGCGTCCCCGCAGGTAAGGCTTGAGAGAACCTGCGTCCCCAGAGATAAATATATTTTATACAAGACTTTCTCTCTTTTTTGAGTTTGAGATGGATAGCAGAGGCATAAGACTTGCCTAAGAGGGTAGCATGACTGTTGATTGAGCCATACCAACTGTAAATAGCCATGGTGACATTTTTTAGTGTAACACCTAGGGGTCAAGTTTATTGATTCAACTAAAGATCTAATGATATGAGGCTTATGTTGAATCGCCTTGCAAAGTATCTTCAGATCATGGATGGTGAAGTGTGTTTGCATTCATGTTGTGGCTCTTGGAGCTGACTGGGTGGGCTTCATTGAAACATTCAAGCGCTGGCCTAAGCAAAGCCATGCTCGCCCAATACAACAACGCTTTATCCTTGAGGTGTTTGGCATCGGGTTCATTTTCATTGGCCATCCTAATCCAATCCTTCAATGCCTTGTCAAACTAACCCAACTTCAGCTACATATGCGCCTAGTTGTAAAGATCTTTCAGAAGACAATGTTTTATTTTATTGACATCTATATCTGATTCATAGAGCTAAACCAAACCCGCTTCAATACAGGCTATATAATGGTCTATTGCTTTATACCAAGCCTCCTGAGAGTCTCCCATGCACAGTCAACCTACAATAGTTGGCCTTACTCGCTCACTATTGGCCTCACCACTACACAATGGAAATAATATGTATCTCCATCATGTTTTTGTGTGGTTAGTCAACTTTGTTGAACGCTGGTTAGTTGCACCACTCCACCCATTGAACGCTGCACCACTCTGCCAACAGGTGTTTTGATACAAGTGTTTTATTTCTGTTACATTTCACTTCGCCAACTCCTACTCTGCTACAAATGCATAGACTCCCTGGTCCTCACATCCTGGTATCGTACCACTGTTGACCGGTTTGCCTTCCCATACCACTAGTTTTTATTTTAATACTGTGTTTTTCAATACATACCGTCGGTCCATCTGCATTGGGGCCATAGTCATACCACTACATAGTCAAGCCACCTGTGTAATATTGCTCCCCCATATATAGATTCATATTCCAATGAAATACAACAACACATTCACATATACCTAGTTATGGGGTCCATATCCCTATCATTAACGCATACCATTAAATTCACTCTCCAATAATACCACTCTCCCATACCATCAACATGTGAATGATGTTTTTGAAGGCCGATACTTACACCACTCCATTGACTGAAATGTCTGTGTAATGGCTCTGTGTTAATGGCCATCGTGAGACCGTTTGCACAAACAAGCTATGAATGAAGCATTGCGTTGAAGAACCATGAATGTTATGACTAATTTGAATTGGTATCAAATTCGTGTGTTGAACTTCGTTGACTGAAGGGATGTATTAATTGAATGTTGCGTATGAATGTTTGCATTGGGAATTGAGTTATTTTGAAGGGCTGCACTATTTTGAAGATCATTTCATATGTGTTCATTGAGTTTTTAAAAAAAGGGGCCATATGGGATATAGTGTGGATGGAATATATAATTCATTTGTTGAATTAGTGTTCGTTGATTTTCTTAAAATGGGGCAGCTCTCCATATTTTTATATCCCAGGCAATGATCTCTAGTGAAGATTGGCTCTTCTTTTTCACAGTGCTTAGTTTGAATAATTTGAGAAGTAAGTGCATTGAAGTAGCGATTCATTTACTACGTTGAAATTGGTACTACATTGTCTGCTACAGTGTCTTGTTGATATTGGTATCATGCTACTCATCTAATAGTTGCAACTATTTATCATTTTATAGGTCAATTTGTAGTTGAAGATAACATCATTTCTCTGATTATATTGGTTTGAAATGGATCGAATGGATGATGTATTGAAACTACTCAATAATTTAATACATTCCACTATTGATGAGATGGTTAAGATCAACAAAACATGTCTTTCCAATATTAAAATTTGTCTCCAAAATGCACAGGAGAATATTGAGTTTTCGCAGCTTGAGACAAAGCTACAAAAACAAGAGCTGCAACATCGTAAGAATAATTCTATTCTAAACATTGAGATAGACTCCAATCAGTAGCAAGTCAATATTGTTGAAGTTGATTCAAATCCAGTGCCCAATGAAGCAACAAAATTACATGCAGATGCAGAAGTTCAGTCTGCACTTCCCAAGTCGGTCATCAGACCTTGGGAAGAGCTTGTCTGTAACAAACACATAACTAGTCTTGGATATGACAAGGATATGTCCTTTCATATTGCAAACTATTCCAAGCCCATCAAATTTTAGAGTGCAAGATTTCTTCATGAGACTTCACCTCCCCCTATTCCAGATTCTGCTCCTTCACATTCGCATTCAAAAGTTGTTAAATGCCAACATTGTGACCAAGTTGGCCATATGAAAGATCACTATTTTGATCTTCATCCATGTAAGCATTGTCATAAAACCAATAATTCTTCAAATAGATGCTTCAAAAACAATCCTCCTGCAAGAACAAATATTCATGTTGGATGGATCGCTTCTTGGCAATGGGCTTCAACAGCTAAGAAGATATTTCATTCATATGTTAAAACTTGTTCTAGAGTATTGAACAATATTGTAGTTGAATTTTCTCCATCTTCTCACCTTGTATCTGATGGGGGGGAAGTGATGGTCATCTACAAGCTTCAAAGCCACATCAAGCGAGCCTGAGCCACAACCCGCCATACCAGATTCATAGTTGTAGCCAGAGACAAACATTCCCCTGAGAATGCCTTCAGTTGGTGAGGCCTCTTCAAAGAATTGAGGACACTTCCTCTAGTAGAAGACTTCAACTTCTTGCTAGTTTTCAAAGAGTTCTAGGAATTGCATTAATCATTCAAGAGTTGGTGGTAATCCTTAAACCATCACAAGTTGAGACCTCCATTTTCAGGTTGAGGTTCTCCCTTTTTATGTGGGGTGAGACCTCCCTTTCAAGGTTGAAGGTTTCCCTCTTCAAAACATGAGGAGAAGTTCCTATAGAAGAAGACTTCAACTTCATGCCAGATTTGGAAGAGTTCAGGGAAGTGCATTAAGCGTTCCAGTGTTGGTGGTCATCCTTAAACCACCCCCTTATACCAACATTTTAAAGAGCACATTCAACCTAGTGCTTCCATACATTTTTGCACATTTTGTATTACAACTCTCTTTTTAGACTCATACATACCCCTTCAGATTAAGGGAGGGAATGTTAGACACCTAATCCTCTAAGGGTTGGTGTGGAAGCTGGACAACCAAAGGAAGTCCAAGGGACCACTTGGAATACGAAACCAAGGGTCATTCATATGTATTATAAATATGTATCATTGTGAATAAGAAAAGTAATTCAATGTTTATCTTTCAGATTGCCTTCACCATGTATGTGTTTAACAGAAAACACAGTAACATCATCCAAATAAACAACTATGCTCTGACCAATAAGGCCACAAAAAGTGATGTCCATTGCTCTTTGAAACGTAGCACCAGTGTTGATAAGTCCAAATGGAATTCTATTGAAGGCAAATGTTCCCCATTTAGTCCCGAAGGTAGTTTTCAATTGATCTGGTTCCACTACTAGCACTTGCTTATAACTAGAGAAACCATCTAGTAGAGAGAACATCTCAAACCCAGATACTATATGGAGGATTTGTTCCATGGATGGCACTGGGTAATTATCTTTATCATATGCTCGGTTAAGATTGAAGAAATATACACATAACCTTATTTCACCAAAATTATTTCTGACTGGGACCAAATTTGAAACCAAGTGGAGTGTTTGAATTTAAAAATGATCTGAGCATCCAAAAACTTTCTCAACACCTTTTGGATGAGGGGTCCCAACGTTGGATGAAATTTCCTTAATTTCTGCTAGAACGATTTACCCCCTCTTTTATGGGAATTACATGATGGATAATATGAGTGTCATATGTCTTTAATTGTTGTATGTACATGAAAACACGTCATGGTACTATTTTAATAAGCAGATAAACACTTGTCATTCTCGCGGAGAACAATAGGTACCGAGGTTCACATACTTAGGATCTTCTTGAGTTCCTAAATTGACTTGTTTAGATGATAATTTCGATCTTTGAGTCCTTGTATTGATTGGTCCTCTAAATCGGTTCTGCAGGTCATAGAAATTCTCAGGGACACCACACCTTTAGGCATAATGTTTCCTTTCATTGCACTAGATGAATCCTTCAAAGCCTTATCATGCTCATCCTCCTCTATGGTAGCATCCTTGGATATGTTTGCGTTAGCCATAAAGTGCAGTATATGTTGGTCTTCATTGAAAAGATGAAAATTAGTGACATTATCAAACACAAATGGTTTATATATAATTTCAATAAAGAAACCATTTCTCAATGGAAACATTCTAATGGTTGCATTTGCTAATGCATCTTCTGCAACATTTATAAACCTAGCAACAAAAATGATAATAAAATATTTAAAATAATTAATTAAACAACATACCTACTGCTAGTAGTTTTTAAGATTCAGTGAGACGCAATGGATATTATCCCATACCTGATGAGTGATCAACTTTGAGTCACCGATTACCTTAAGAATCTCTACCTTTATATCAATGGCTTTCTTTAATCCAAGTATGTGTGTTTCATATTCGGTAGTATTATTGGTACACTTGAACTCCTTGCGACATGAAAGGATGTGCTTCTTATTACACAAGTATATAAGTATGCAACCAACTCCAAAGCCATCCTATGCCTTTGAACCATAAAAATATAAAGTCCAAATATTATTAGCTACTAGGATGCTTCCTATACTATTATTACTATTACTATTTACATTTATATTATTAGATTCATTTGCACCAGCTGGAGAACAAGGAAGGAGATCCAACTGTGTATCTAGTGGGATGGGTGATGGTTGTGCTTGATAACACCCGTGGTTGGTTTCTAGGAAACAATTTCCAAATATTAAATCAACAAGGGAAACAATCTCATTGTGGCCCTCAAGTGGTGTCACGGTGTGTTTCATGTAAGGCTTACTTTCCACTTGAATTTGGTTATTTATGCCCTTGTATGGAAGCCATAAATGTGACTAGTCTGTAGCAAAATATCCTTGTAGTTTACTAGACTAGTCTCTACTAAGGAGTATGTCATAGGCTTCAGGGATGTCCACAATTACAATATTTAAACATTGGTGAACTCAGTGATCAGAGGATAATCAAATAAGAAAATTCCTAGGTTCACCAATAGCTTGAACAAGATATCTATCCAGTTGAATGATTTGTGCATTGATTCTATCCCATTTGGAATTTATTTTCTTAGAAATAGATAACGATATTACATTGACAGATGCACTGAAATTAACTAAACAATTATGGACATTGTAATTGAAAATTTCAAAAGTTAATAAAAATGGAGGGCAAAGAGTGTTAGCATCTAATGTTACAACATTAACTACAGATTCAAGGGAACCAAAAGACTTACCAGACACCTTATGAGAGGTAGAAGCTTTGTCACCTGGTGAAGGTTGTGAAAAGGCTTGGAATAGTAGTTCACGTTGGTCTGCTATCTTTGCGAGCTCAAATATGGAAATACTGTCTCGATTTATCTCCAACTATTCAACTATGTTATACTCATTTGTCTCATGCCGACAATGCTGAATTGTCTGGAGGACTAGCTTTGTTTGATGCTTCCGGAGTGATGGACTTACTTTTGTTGTTGGAGGAAGTGTTCTTAGAAGTAGTTGCATTTCCAGACTTACTTTGTGCATTTTGAGCAGGATTGAATGGTGGTGATATCCTTCTTAACAATTGTTCCTTTAGTTTTTGTCTTGTCACCTCCTATTCAGAAATGGGCCCTTTGCTCCTCAAACTATATCGACCATTTTTCTTTTGAGGAGGGGCTTCACTTTATGGTGGTGCTTCAACACTTTTATTGTCAGCATTAAGAATAAAATAAAAAGCATTCATTGCATGTCCAATACCAGTACTTTCTTCAGCCACTATAGGTTCTTTTTTTTCTTCCATTTTTTCTGTCTGATCATCTACTGGTAAGGAATCCACAAAGTGTGGCCAAAGAATTCAGGTTGTGGTTCCAATGTGGGCATGTATTTTCTGAATGATATTCCTGATGGAAAGAACAATACTTTCTATATTCAACACAACATTTGACTTTGGGCAGACTTGGGGGGTTGATTATTGTTGTTATTATTATTACTTCAGAACAGGAAAGACTTGGTAGGCTTGCTACTAGTAGAAGTCTTGCTTGACCTTCTCTTTAATTCTGAAATTTCATTGGTAAGTCCTTTTACTATCATGGTCAAGCTTTCAATGTTTGATGAGTCCTTTTATTTAGCCTTACTTGAAGAAGGTTGAGACTTCCTACTAGTTTCCTTGAAGTATTTTGATTCATTGTCATCAGTAATAACTCCAATAGAACACAAGTCTTTCTCAGCGACGATTACTTCTACAAAGTTTAGTGAAAATGTTTCCTTTGCAACCCTTTTAACTAATGAGGAAATTTTAGTGGGAAAGGAAGTTATGTAATAATAAATAGTAATCGAATCATGCAATTGCATGCCCGAGGAAAATTATTTAATATGCGATTGAAATTTTGATTAAAATCTTTCACTTTGTCCTTTTCCCCCATCTTACCTTTTCCAAGCTCTTTCAATAACATGGTGGGAGTCTTGTCATCAACAAATTTCTCTTGAAATAATTTCTTAAACTCCTTACAACTATGCACTAAATTGACAGGCAAACTATGGTACCATGCTCCTGCTCTACCTTCTAATGTAAAAGGAAAAATCCTGTAGGCAACATCAACGTACCTTACTTCCAACATCCGTAGATGCATGTAGAAATTTTTGATGTGATCTTCTGCCTTTGCCTTCTTATTTGGATCAAAATTTGATAAAAACTTTAACAAATGTCTGGGCATCTTATGAATAATATTCGGAAGAGAGAGAGGCCCTTGGGCCATCTAATCTAAGTGTTGGTCAGCCATGTCTTCGTCTCTTGGTTTCTCCTCTTTTTCAAAATCTGAGGAACCTTCCCCTTCAGCGTAAACTGTAAAAAATGTCGTAAAAAAAATGTCATCCTCGTACCCTTCGTTAATGGGTGGAAGCAAATCTTCCTGGATTGTATGTTCTGAGGATTCTACTAACTCTTCAAGAGTGGAAAAAACCAAATCTTCCGCTATTGAAACTAATACATCAGTACGAGATGTTTCTTTCTTCTTCGGGTGATGCAAGATATTGTGTATAACATGAAGTAAACCAATATCCTTTGTGAACCGACAGGTTATAGGTCAAAGAGCTCGAATTTTTTCATAGGTAAACTCGTATGTAAAATCCAGATCAGGCTAAGAAGACCCTCCTATTTTAGGAATAGGAGTTGGAAAGGTGCTCAGAATGTTGTTACCTTTTCCAAAAGATGAATGGTTAGGGTATGTGGAGTTGTCAGCCATAAATAACTGGTTTGCCTCCTTCTAGCATCAGAATGTTGATGGTGTTGGATACCACCAACATACAGAGGATCTCCCTGATATGAGGTCCCAATTAGATCTCACACCGTTTGGTGTAGAAGTCCCATTAGGGATATGGCCCGACTGTCGTTTACTTAAATTTGTGCCTTGGATTTAGTTGTTAGCACAAGAGAGAAGTGCACATCTGCTTTTGAATAGGGAAGTAGGTGTGCCTTGTGAATGTTCAATTGCAGATGTATCAAAGGTTCTTTTACTGCATGGGGGGGAATAAGTGAGCCTCTAAGAGAGAAGCAATAGTAAAACCCTAATGGAGGCACACATGAATGAGAAAGGTTTGTCTAACATCAAGTGAAATAGCTCACATAGATGCGATGATCATTATAAACATTACAACAGATTTCCAATAAGTTAAGCACCAAATTCATTGAAATAGTTCAATTACTCTTGCACATGTGAAAGAAACATGAATCATAAACATCCAAAAAATAGTCTTAGAAACATCCATAATTCATGCATGAAAATGTGTTGGCTTGAAAAGCTTCGAGTATTAAGCAAAAGTCCCAAGATACATAAATATAATGAATATCACTAGCTCCAATAATGGAGTGTTAGAGCCACTACTTGCTCCCCAAAAGTACTAACTATATCTCTTTAATGCCTCTTGGGAGAAGCCAAGGTTAAAATTCCTTTACATGAGTAATGAGGATCCTTTTATAACTTGAGGTGTGACCTTTCACATCCCCATGACTCTTGAATTTCCAATTCCTAATGACCTATGGACTTCTAGAACCTTTGGATTTCCAAATGACTTTTGAAATTACATATAAATCTTGGTATATCATGTCTTTTGGACTTTCATGACTCTTTTTTCCATACATGACTCTTGGAATTCCACTTATTTGTATTTACAATGATTACATCATTATATCATAACTTTCACATCATCATATGATGAAGATATAACATGTCACTATCCTTAATGATTGGGACTAATAGTGGTTGATGACATGGACTTTCATCGGTGGTGACATCGCTGCCACTCGTGTCTTTGTTCTTCATGCAACTTTCGATGATTGATATCTTCAACCTCCAAAGGGTTTTTGATCTAATGGAGTCTTTAGGGTGCTTTGATCATCAAGATTTCCATGTGTTCTTTGTTCTTCAATGCTTTCTTTGTTTTCCTTCTTTTCTTGATCTTCCTTATGCGCTTTTTCCATGTTGTTCCTAGAATACATGTATCTGCAACCACTCATGACAAACAACCATTAGCTTGAAAATCTAGTATTCTAACATGTTTTATGATGATTTTTTGTTCATGCCTTATCAATGTGCCTGAAAATAACAAGGAGATATTTTGGGTGCAAGGGCACACTTCAAAAGGATAAAGGGTTGAAGGGAGTAGGCTTCAAGGCTTTGAAATGTGCTCAAGTGAAAGATACAGTCAAGGTAGGGTGCATGGTGCAAGTCTGAAGGACGAAGGGAAAGAGATTCAGGCTTCCCAAGTGCGTTGTGCACTCAAGGGAGAGAAGGAGGGCTCAACACACACTCCTGAAGGCTAAAGGTGGAGGAATCAGACCCTTGAGATGTGCTCATGCACTCAAGAGGCCCAGGAGGGTGCATGTCACAAGTTTTAATGTTGAAGGATGAAGCTTCGTGCCTTTTGAGTGTGCTTATGCACTCAAAGGGTCATCAGGGTGCATGACGCATTGTGGAAGGCTGAAGTGTGGAACTAAAGGCCTTCAGGGTGCACTCATGAACTAAAGGATGGAGCATTCCTTCGAGTCAAAGGAGTACGCTCAAAGGAGAATTGGTTTCTAAAATGGTGCAGTTTGGAACAAGGAAGGGGAAAGGGCTTAAGGAGTGCACTTTGCGCTCTTGGAGGGTGCATGACACACTTCTTGTTAATTTTCAGACTGCTCTATGTTGTTTTAATTACTTTATCGCAATTCAATACTTCAATTAGTAATATTTTCAATAGAAAATAATATTTCCAATCATCAATAGTAATTGAAGATAGAAAAGTTAATGCAATGATAAAGGAGACAATGAACACATCAACAAGAGAAACCAGATTTGGTCAAAGACCACGGGAAAAACCTCACTAGGGGGAAAACCCTTTGAAAATTATTCTTCTATTAGATTGTCATAAAATGTTCAATAGAGAGTACAATGAGCCCAATAAAAAATCGTCCAAAAAAATTAACCCAATAACATTTAGAAATATGTTCTTAGCATCAATATATATCAAAGACAACTTTTCCTATCTTTGGTTAATTGCAGTCAACTCTAAAAATTTTCCCTAGTTTTCGGTCAAATGGAGGAAGTGTTCATGCTTGCAAATAAGAGATTCTTGTTTCTCCCTTGAGTCTATGATGTAGGGGATTGTGGTCAAAATTATCCTTTGGAAAGCCTGCGACTATGACCCAAAACCCTAGAAACACGCTCAAGCTTCAGACCTTGTAATCTCGGACCTATGCGAACTTCTTTCATCGACCCAACCTCATACATGTGCAAACCAATCAATGAAGAATAGAAGAAGAATATGCTTGGTGATGTTCAAATTATCTTGAGGTCCCTTGTATTTATAGGCTTCCAAGGGTGACCAATTTCCTGTTAGGGCCAACCTATTCAAATGCGCATATGTGGGCTTTTCTTCATAAGTACACTTTCCCTTGTCCAAATTAGGTGCTCCAATAGTCAAAATTAGTCCTCTTGAAAAGAGGAATCCTATCCCATGGTCGGAATTTTTCACTGAGCTGCCAAAGTTAACATTCCCTCTCAGCTAGGGAGAAATTCCAACAATATCATGTCAAGTATATTTTTTTGTCATATCATGTCCCATGCTGAAACATTCTCGAATCTAAAGAAGAAGAATCATGGAGAATTATCTTCCACCCTCTATCATGTTAGAGAGAATATCTCAATCTGAAAATAATATCAAGTAGCACATCTCAACCCAGAATCTCATGGGGGAGTTGAACATCTTCCATATCGAGCAATAGGTGATATAGGGGAGCACATCTCAATCCATCCTATTTCCTATTGATGTTCCCATTAATGGCCTTCAAGGGTCATATGGTAGAACACCTGCATCATAATATGAGCTTGGGTGAGATAACCAACTTACCAAAAGGTAAGGATCACATGACCCCAAGCCTCCTCAACCCTTTGGCCAGACAGGGAGGGACAATCCCAATAAGCCTGGATTATGTGTATGATGCCAATTGGGATATACTCTATAAAGACCAAGATAGTGGAGTAACATATCCAACCCTATGGGTAACAGATAGGGGTGATACCCTATTTCCCTGAGATCCCTCAACCCCAGGAGCCCTCTATCTCAATTCCTCATCTTGGGAGATTAGACGGGGGGGGAGTTGGCTCAATGTCCTTGATTAGCGATGCCCCTTGTCAGGAGGGGTCACATCTGTCAATCCAAGCTACTCTCTGAAGACCAAGAACTTCCCTTTTGGTAAAGCCTTGGTGAGAATATCTGCAATCTTCTCATCTGTCGATATATGGTGGAGTCTAGTGGATCCCCTCTGCGCCATGTCTCGAATGAAGTGATATCAGATCTCTATGTGCTTGGACTTGTCATGAAATATGAGACTCTTTGCTAGATGAATCCCACTCTTGTTGTCGCAAGATATTTGTAGTATACCTAGGGGGGATATTATGGGGTACAGAGGGAGGTGACCAAGGGAATAATGTAATAATGTGGTCGGTCATAGTTAATAAATAAAGTGGTTAACCCACATCATGTAAGGGACTTCAAGTAGTTAGCAATAATGTGATAATCCCATTGTATTAGATTTATGGTATTGAGAGACCCGTTTATCTGTCATGCAGTGGTTGTTGTCCTTGTTGCTACTTCGTTGCCATCTTGTTGGTTGTTTTCTTGCTGGGTGATGTGGGTGGTGATATGCTTAATTTTTAACCCATGGTGTATCTTTCTTTAATTCACCACCTAATGGAGCCTGATTGGTATCTGGGACATGTTGTGGTGCCTACGGTTGTTGCTTATCTTCCAATACTACTTCAACCACAGATTCCTCATCTGATGTTTCAGTACCTGCAACATTTGTTGCTTCATCCTCTTTGGACTCTACCTGTTTATTGATGGAAATATCCTGTAATGTAATTTTCTTCTTTTTATACCATATCTTTATGAATTTCTTATGCACATTAATATTGATAGTACCAAGAGATTCCATCCAAGGGTAATCCAAAACAACATCCACATTAGGCATATATGAAGCATAAAAATCAGAATTCAATACATACTTGTCCATAGAAATCTTCAAATCTTTATAAAATTTCACCTCCTCATTATTAACTTGTGTGTGCTCCTTTTGTTTGGCTGGGACTTGCAATCTTTTAGCCAAATGAACATTAATAAAATTATATTTGCAAATAGGATTGATAGACACAATGATCTTCTCCTTCTGAATACATCCATGAATCTGTAATAAGGAGATATCATCATAAAATAACCCTTTCTATGTTTCATTTTCCTATTTTATAGCATGAGACCATTTTTCCAAAAGGCATTTTTCCAATTCTTCATCCGAAAGTTTGGACAACTTGTTGTCAAGTGAGCTCCACCATATGGCAACCTCATCCTTCACACAAACCATACTAAGCCTTTCCAATGTTTCAGAGAGGTTTTATTAAGATTTTTTTCTGAATTATTCAATAGTAGGACCATTATCTTTCTGTGTGAAAAAAAGTTTCTTGCTAAAAGCCATGAAGAGGGTTTTGAAAAAATCACTTACTTTGGCTAAAATTTAATATGGCCACAGTTCGGTAAATATTGCTCAGAATCCTTATTATGACCTATTTTTGGAAGTGGAATGACCATTAAACATCTTCCCATGTGATATAAATCTCTACGTAGGTACTCTGAAAATTCAGATTTTCTCTGCAATTGTCCCGCCGTAAATAATTTGAAAAAAGAGCTGATTTTAAATCAATGATATCTCCCTCATCCAGACTCGAGTTGTTTTTCTCAAATTGGGTAATTTTTCAAGAGGATCTCATATTTTCAATTAGTTTCTCAAAATTCCCCACAAAAAGTACAAAAATTGACTGGACATCTGCCGTCCACAAATTGTCGTAAGAACAATTTCTGCAATACCACTGATTTTTAAATCAACGATATCTCCCTCATCCGAAATCCGATTCGGTTGATTTATTTTTTGAATTTGGGTATTTTTTTGCAAATAATCCAGATATGCAATTTTTTTCTACAAATTTTGCACTAGAAGTTTCATATTTGATCTGCAAACTCGCTGCCCCAAAAATTTTCTGCCAAAAAATAATAAGAAAAATATTTCCGTTTTGCCTAGGGAAGTTCCTTAATACCACTTGTAATAGATCTAACCTATAAATATATGAGAATAGAGATATATGAAATACTGAAATTAAACCCAAGATCCAAAACAAGATAAAAATAAATAAACTTCAGATCTTTATTAATATCAAAACCCTTAAGCTAGGGTAGCACCATACAATCATTCCTTAAGGAAGGAGAACACTCCACAAGCCATATGCTTGCTAGTACAATAATCCTTGACATCTCTCAATGGGGAGTCTCTAACCTCTATATAGGCTTCATACATACAATACCATGGGTAACTACCATGGGTCTCTCAATACCATATATCTAATACAATGGGCTTATCACATTATTGCTAACTATTTGTGGTCCCTTACATGATGTAGGTTAACCACTTTATTTATTAACTATGACCCATCACATTATTACATTATTCCATAGGGTACCTCCCTTTGTACCCCATAATATCCCCCTAGGTATACTACAATATCATTGTAGCGTCTAGGACCTACTCAAATAGCTCTCTAAAGAGCTTCCTCAACCAAACTGCTTTATAGCTATTCATGCTAGCAACAATATACTCTTCCTCAGCAGTACTCAATGCTACGAGCTTCTGCTTCCTGCTCATCCAAGATATCATGGCAGATCCAAGATTACAATAACATCTAGACGTACTTTTCCCATCCATAACGTTTCTTTCCCAATCTGCATCTGTAAATCCATGAATTCGAATATTTATGGTAGTATATCTCAAACCGAGGGTGATCATTCCATGAAAATATCCCAGAATGTGTTTGGTAGCGGCCCAATGTGCATGGAGAGGCTTGTTCATAAATTGAATCAATGTGTTCACTACATAGAATGTCAGGATGAGTGTTCACTAAGAACATCAAAGCCCCAATCAGTTGTTTATACTTCGATGGATTCACCAAATCAGGTCCTGCAACTTCTCCACATAACTTTTTGAAGTTCATTTCCATTGGTGTAGGCAAGGACTTGCATTCTATCATTCCAAATCTCTTAACTATTTCACGACATATTATCCTTGTGAAAGTAAAATCTCACTAGGCCTTTGCCACACCTCAAGACCTAGAAAGTAGTGAATGAGTCCAAGGTCCTTCATCTCGAATTAAGAGGCTAACTCGCTCTTACACTTGATAATCAGGGGCTCACTACCTGTCAAGAATAGATCGTCAACATATAAAACCAAAAGCAATGGCATATCTTGGACTATCTTGAAGTACAGGTTGGGATCGACATTTCTTCTTGTGAATCCTAGCTTCATTGTACCATGCTCTAGGGGCTTGCTTCAACCCATATAATGCCTTATTCAACTTGCAAACATGTGTCTTTCGATCATGTACTTAAAATCCCTATTATTTCTGAACTTATACTTCTTCCTATAACACACCATGGAGGAATGTTATCTTTACGTCCATCCGATGAGAAGTCCATCCTTGACTTGCGGCAAGGGAAACTATTGAACTAATAGTTTTGTATCGAGCCACATGTGCGAATATGTCTTCATAATATTCTCCCTTTTTTGGGGAGAATCCTCGGGCCACAACCGTTTCTTTATATTTATCAATGCTACCATCAACTCCATGTTTGATCTTAAATTCCCATTTTGAAGTTAGTCCAGATTTTCCCTTTAGTCTCAGAACAACATCCCATACACCATTATTTATTGATTCATATTCTTCAACCATAGCATCCTTCTAGACTTGTTCTTTCACGACTTATTGAAATGTGGGAGGTTCAGCTTCAATCATAGTGATTATGGTTGCAACATATCCTCGGTACCTGCATAACTTCTTAATTTCTCTTAATGATCTTCGAATGGGAAGTTGTCTCTCATCATCCAATAATGTGTCACAAATCCAAAGTGGCCTCTTCCTAGTAGGAGGATCACGTGGAGGATGATTTAAGGATTCCATATGCTCCATGGGATCATCAACAATATCTATCTCAGATTCAAACATGGATGGACCATCCAAAATATCCATATCATCATTCTTCTTCTCAGGTTGAGGAGGCAGAGGAAGGTCCCTTACTTTTCCAAGGGAAGCATCTTCATCGAATGTTACATCCCTGCTAATTTCAATGTTCCATTGACTAGGAATATATATTCTAAATGCCTTAGAATTTTCACAATATCCAACAAACGTACCTTTTCTTCCTATGGATTCCAGTTTGTTTCTTTTGTCCTTTGGTACATGGAAATATACAAGGTAACAAAAGATACGGATATGGCTAGCATCGAGCTTGACACCTGTGAACACTTCTTCAGGGGTCTTGTTGTCCAATGCTTGATGAGGAGCCCCGTTTTGAACATATATGGCAGCATTTGTTGCTTCTCCCCAAAGGAATTTTGGCAAATTTTGATCATGGAGCATGACATGAGTTACTTCTACAATAAAACTATTATTTCTTTCAACTACTCCATTTTGTTCGAGAGTATAGGGCACAATCGTCTCCTTCTTGATACCTTCCTTCTTGTAAAAATCAATGAATTCTTTCGAAGTGTACTCTCCACCATTGTCAAACCTGAATATCTTGATTTTCTTCCCTATTTGATTTTTGATCAAGGCATTGAACTCCTTAATCATTTCAAAGGCTTCATCATTGTGCTTCAAATAATATATCCACTTCTTTCTTAAAAAGTTATCAATGAAGGTGATGTAATACAGATGGCCACCAATAGAATGTATGAGCATCAGATCAACTATGTCAGAATGAATGAGATGGAGGATCTCATTTGTCTTGTTCTCGCTGGAGGGGAATGGTCCCCTTGTCTTCTTCCCACTGGCACAACCTGGACATACTCCATCATGTTGGGCTTGAAAATCGAGAATACCAAAGACAAATTTCTTCAATTTCAAAAGAGAATCATAATGTAAGTGGGCCAGTTTTCAGTCCCATAGTTCTCTTAGATGATTTGTGTCATGGACCAATGGTAGAAGAGGTCTTCTAGTAACCCTGTAGAGTCCTTCAAGTCTTGATCCCAATGTAAATGCATCTCTCGTAGGTGATCCGATAGGCCACGTAAGAACCTCCCCCCTGATGAAGGAAGCCCTCATCCATTTATCTTCCAAATCAGATACAGACACCAAATTCTTCTTCAATCCTGACACATACATCACATCATGGAGCACAACAAATTCCCCAGGCTCCAAATGAAATTTAGTGAATCCAAAGCATTTCACAGGATGAGTGGAGTTGTATCCAACAATAATTTTAAAATTTGACTCCCTCTCTACGAAATTAGAGAGAACTTCTTTATACCTAGAGAAATGATGAGTATCCCCACTATCAACCAACCAACTATCCCACGAATTCGGAGGAGAGAAACTAGTAAGGGAGGAAATAAGAATATAATCATATTGTTTTCCAACATTACTTTCATACCTGGAATACCTTGACTTCTTTTGAGGACGACGATCTTCTTCATGGTCACTTGGAGCATCTCTTATTCTTATCTCATCTCTTCCATTTCGATCATTCCTTCGGTCATCTCTTCTTCTTCTTCGGACATCAAATCTGTTGTTGTTGCTTCTAGTGTTGTAGCGTGGACCATTTTTCTTCTTTGGGACATATTGAGCATAGTGGCCTCTCTTATGACAATTGTATCATTCAATGTTCAATGATTCCTTCTTTCTATTTGAACTTCAAGGATGAGGCTTTCTTGAATTTGATAGACCTCCTTTTCCTTTCTTCTTCTTCTTGTCATGAGTGATGAATGCAGCGGGCTCTCCCTCTTCATTCTTTTGAATCCTTTTTGATATCATCCTTGATTCTTATTGAGTGAGATTTCCAACAATCTCATCAAATGGCAGGAGGGCATTGTTGTTGCTTATGGTAGTGATGAAGGTTTCCCAAATAAGAGGTAGACCTCTAAGAGTTACGATCACAAATTCCTTGTCAGACACAATTTCCCCAACTCTTTGCAATTGATCTCTAAGGTGCGATATCATCATAATGTAGGATTTCACAGACTCTCCCTTATTCATCTTTGTGTCTTTGAGTTGATATTTCAAGGAGATGATTTCATTCAAATTGTTGAATTCATACATGCCAATTATTTTATCATACATATCTTTAGACCTTCTCAAATTTCCAGCATACGCAAGTAGATTATCTTCTAAACCACCAGCTATAATTTTCTTTGATTTTAACTCACCTTTCTTGTGCTTGTTCTTCATATCAGCCTAAGTATTCTTCATAGGCTCAGGTACTTTTCCTTGAATGTATTCTAAAACATCATTGTTATCAGCGATGATCTCCAACTTGACTTTCCATGCAGCAAAATTAGATGAGTTACCCAACTTCTCATTTTCCTTGAAGAAGGAAGACATCTTGACTTGACTAGATTGGCTCCTTCAATTTTCCAATGATGATTGCTTCAATGCTTGTCTCCTTTTGGGCCTGTCCTCCACCTTATCTCTGATTTCATGTTATTTTTCATACTAATTTATGTTGTTTCAATTACTTTAGCCCAATTCAATACTTCAATTAGTAATATTTTCAATAGAAGTTAATATTTCCAATCATCAACAGTAATTGAAGATAGAAAAATAAATGTAATGATAAAGGAGACAACCAACACATCAACAAGAGACACCATATTTGGTCAAAGACTATGGGGAAAACCCTTTGAAAATTCTTCTTTTATTAGATTTTCATAAAATGTTTAGAAGAGAGTACAATGAGCCAAATTCAAAATTATCCAACAAAATTAACCCAATAACATTCAGAATTATGTTCTCAGCGTGAAAATATATCAAAGACAACTTTTCCTGTCTTCAGTCAACTGCGGTCAATTGCGGTCAACTTCAGTCAACTGTCAAATTTTTGCCCTAGTTTTTGGTCGCATGGAGGAAGTTTTCTAGTCACTCCCTTGAGCCTGTGATTCTGATGACTACAATCGAAATTCTCCTTTGGCAAGCCTACAACTCTGACCGAAAACTATAGAAACATGAGAAAGCTTCAAACCCTATAATCTCAGACCTATGTGAACTTCTTTCATTGACCCAACCTCAGACCTGTGCAAACCAATCAATGAGATTAAGGTCACTTGTATTTATAGCTAAGTTGCACTGAAACGGATAAGGGAACAGATACATATACGAGGTTTGAAATGAATACGACAAATTTTCAAAAAATCCAGATAGAATACGACAAGAAAATGAGACACACACACACACACACACACATATAAGAATTTCATATTACCATTCATCTTTTGTAATTTAGATTCTATATATAAAAATAGATAATCATCATCATCATCAATTCAACATAAACGTTGCCACCATCATTAGTGATTATTATAACACTCAACATACTAGCATCATTAGTAATGTAATAATAAATGCTACAACATTTGTGCTTTTGGGTCCAACTCCTTCAAAGAATGTGTCATGCATGGTAGATGGTATCTATCTTCCTTGCATGGAAATTAAAAGGCCCATGGGATCATTGGGATATTCTGTCAAAACCTATTACAACATTTCAATCTTCTCAATGCTAGCTTAATCTCTTGACTATATGCAGGAAAAAGATTTGCTAGAGAATATTTGTTATATTGGAGGGATTTATGAAATCAAGAGAAAAATCAATGACAATTAACAAAACCTTAACCAAACTAAAAATTAATCGCTCAAATAAATCTCTTTACGAAGACATTCATCAAACTATTATGTTTGTATTTTTGGCCATCCATCTTTTTCTAGTAAGAATCCTTGGTAAATATATGGTGTTGTTGTTTCTAAAGATTTAGAAGAGACGTTATGAGACTATGTTTATAATGATTTTATTTAAAAATTTGATTTCTTCATTTTTATTATTTATTTATGGCTATACAAATTTCCACGCCTTTTAACATTTTAAGGGTGGATTCTAATCACGATTTTCGTGGATTCGTTTCCATATTTCTGAAAATGGATCCAAAAATATAAAACCCTTGGAAACGTATCCAATTCCAAGTTCAAAGTTTCCAATTTTTTGAAACGAGACAAAAATGTTTTTACAACATTTCAAACAAGGATCGTATCCGTTTCTGTTTCGAAAATGGGGCTCCACATTTCCGAAAAATTCTTTAGGAATTTCTGGTAACTTAGATTTATAGGCTTCCAAGGGTGACCAATTTTTTGTTAGGGCTGACCTATTCAAATGTGCATATGTGGGCTTTTCTTTATCATTACACTTTCCCTTGTCCAAAATAGGTGCTCCAATAGTCAAAATTGGTCCTCTCGAAAAAAGGAATCTAGTCCAATGGTTGGAATTTGTCATCGAGTTGCAAAAATTAACACTTTTTAACAACAAAGGATTCTCGATCGAGGCTTAAGAGTGCACTCATGCGCTCCCTACCTCAATGGGTTAATTTACAACCAAAATTTGTTTAAGTCTGGGATATAAAGAAAAGGGTGAACATGATGAATTTAGACATAAGACCATGTGAAACACATACCAACTCATTAAGAAAACTTAGACAAGATTGACAAGGATAAATATACATCAAAATTATACTTACATGCATTCCCCAAGTACAACAGATGAAATGTGTGCGACTGCGACCACAAAGTGTCATTTTACAACAACAAATATGTTATGACCATGAAATGCACTAAATATGTTCTCATCAATGCGATGACACTTGAGAACATTTAAGAACACTTGAAACATATAGACTAACATGAAACAACACTTTTTCTTCTTTTTCCTTCAACTCACTTTTCATCACTCCTTTTTTTCTTTTAACTTTTTCTATTTGTATTTTGAAGGAGATTACTTCTTCATATTTTTTCTCTTTCTCTTTATGTCTTCGATCAACTTATGCTTCTAACTTCATAAAGTCTTCAATCTCTTTCTTTAGATGAATTTACAACACTTCTTCTCTCTTTTCTGCTTCCTTTGGTTGAAATCTAAGGAAAAAAACTTTCGTTTCATCAATGTTATGATTATTCTCTTCAAGAATTTGAAACTACTCTTTAAGCCTTATGTTTCCTCTTCTAAACCTCACAAAATTTTCTTCAACATCGATGGTGCAACCTTCTATATCTGACTATCTATTTTTATTGCCTTCATCTTCTTTACAAGGTTGTGTATTCATGTCTATGGAGGAGAATTCTTTCGTGGGTTTAGAATCATAACTTCCCAAGTTTTCCATTTGTGTTTCTAAGGTATGCCTTCCAACTATTAGGATGTGTCTAAAGGAAATTTCTCTAATACAAATTGTTGGAAATACTGAGAGGGGGTGCATCTGTATTTCAATACTTAAACTGAATTCACATCACATAATTAATCATCCACAATGTATTAACACAAATATCAAGGTGCAATCCAAAACTTGAAGAAGAAAATTTTTAAAACAATATTCAATTTATTACAACCATTTGTGAGGACACCAATCCTCTCTAAGTACCAACTTAAAAAAATTGTAGGCTCCAACTTGTCAAGGAGACGAGGAAATCAATCCTTAGTAGTCACCAACCTACAAATTTTGTAGGCATCAACCTACATGATATTTTAGTCTATTAGTTGAGCTCCAACTAAACAACTTTGTAGGCACCAAGCTACAAGAGACTCCAATCTCCTCAATTGAGCACCAACTTAGAAATTTGTAGGGACCAACCTACTCCTTCAATTTTTTCCTTAGACCTATCAACAACAATTATTGTTTTCCTTTATTCGATGGCTTGCCACAATCAAAAAATGCACAACAACAAGCTTCACTATATTCCTTAATATCTCCATAGAACTAATCTTCCACTTCATTGGTTACTCATTCCAAACATCCACAACCTTACCCTAGTTGTACATTGATCTTCTATTGTTCAACCTTCTTCCAATATTTAATCTTTTATTACAAATGACTACTCAATATCCTCATACACTCCTCAATAATGAATAATGAGTATTATTAGAATACTTAAATTGTGGCACAAAAATTGGTCTTTAATCCTTCTTGGCTATAACCCTCCATTTCCAAATTTAATAGTGCCATTACCAGAACCAACATTCTTACACTTGAAAGTGTTTATGCTTACACCATGTGAATCTTTACAATATAACAGAAGAAACTTGCCTCTTAAACCAGACCTTGGATTCCATGAAACTTGACCTTTAGAATAAACCAAAACTTGGCCTCCCATTGGTCCCCTCTATTCAAAGGGAAAACGATACAAAAATAGAAAAAAAAAGAGCTTCTAGTGGAGACAACTCAAATTTTTTAGATTCATAAGTTTGACAATGAAAATGGTTCATGGTGAAATGAGGAGAAAACCTCCATGTTTATAATAAAAAGCTAGCTATATTTGATGAGCTCAAATATAATAAAATATGTTTTGGACCAAATCAAATAATTTTACCTCTAGATAATATTTTACACTCAAACTTTAAAAGGGGCATAACTCAACCCTTAGTCACTCAATTAATCATCCTTAGTTCGATCCTTAACAAGGTTATGACAAGATTGCAACAAAGCTCTAGGATAAGTCTGCAACAAAGTTCATTCAGCCTGCAATAGGATGTGGCCTCTAATAGAGCTAGAGATCATCCCTCCTCCATAAAGCTCGACCTCACAAAACAAAATTCAAATTAGCCTTAAAATCCCTTTCACAAAAAATTATTCCAAATGCCCCACAAAATATATATCAAAAAAACGTTTCCATAGAAAACTCGGTGCCACTTCAGCTCACCCTTTTCTTGGAACTTTCTTTATCTTGACCTTATTTCATACTTCTGCTTCATTGCCTTATACTCTTGCATAGAAACCAAGATTTCTCCAACTCGTCTTGCCCCTTTGATGCCTTTAACAAATAACTAAATGGTTGAGAAAATGACCTCAATGACTCCTCCTCAATTCATTTATATAGTGCATCTAATCCCCACAAGTAGGTTCGATGTGCCCATTCATTGGGCCAACTTGTGCTTTTTGAGGGTCATGAATATATATCTCAAAAATTAAATTTTCGTCAACTATGCGGAGTTAGGAGGCATGCCATATATCATTGGAAAGTTCTCAATATAGAATATTTGATTATGTAATATTTTCCTTCATTTGGATAACCCTTGACATCAATAACAATTATTTTCAACATATTCCACTTGATTAAGTATTGATAGTACTTGTTGTTCCTAGTCCTTTTAGCCACCCTTTTTTCTAATATTGAATCAATTTTCTTTGTTGGTGTGGGAGGTAGTTGCGTTTCCCATTCAATAATACAATCTCATCACTGATGGGTGCATCTACTAAAAAATTTGTTGGTTCCTTTGAGGGGTATAAATATTAAACATTAAATATTGGAGAAATTCCAATATCTTTAGGTAGTTCTATTTCATAAGCATTTGAGTAGAATTTCCTCAAGACTTTGTATGGTCCAATATTTTTGGTAGAAATTCCTTGTAGATTCAAACTGCTAATTGTAATTTACTAAAAAAATAGACTCGAATATACTCTACCAATTGCGGAAACCAATTTAAATGGTCATGAAATCATGAAGCATACAAGAGAAAGAATTCAATCAACACATTACAAAAAAATTCATGGGGAAAGCCACAGCTAAAAACCCCCGCTATCTATATATTGCATTAGTCAGAAAATATGAGAAGATTACAATGCCTTTCTCAAGCATGAAAAGCTTTTGCACTATCTCTATATGTCTCACTGCTTCCTAGCCAAGCCTAGGCCAATACTTAACCAATTTTTGGCTTTCCCAAGTCCCTATTTCCTTGCATTGTTTCCTTGGGTAATTATCCCCTATTAATTAGGGAAATCCCCATCCACAAGTACGCAATCCATCAAGGGCCTTCTTCTAACTGCATGCGCCACTTGTACAATTTGGATAATTATACAACTAATAGTACACTGCCCTTGAACTCCAATCTCAATTGGGTAACTCTCAGATCTGACATGCATGAGTTATTTATAAGTTAATCATCATTTAACTAATTGATCATTGAGTGTGGTTCAAGTTCAAGTTCCACACTTTGACCTCTCACTAGTTCCTCCAACAATTGGAACTAGTTAAACTAACTTTAACTTTGATAAACTGAATTAATTATTTACAACACAAAATAAACTCAATCATGGATCCCAAAAAGTAGGAACCACTCTACATGACTCGAGTTAGGCTCTCAACTCGAATTAACTGAACCAACTAAGTCAAACTAACTTAGGTAACTCGTACAAGTTGTAATGTGATGTGGAATTACAATTTTCTTCTAATTTAATTCAAGGGAAAATTAAATTAGAATATTTCTTAGTTCCATTTTCAACACTTCCTCTCAGCAAGAAACAGATTATCAGATACCTTAATCCTGTCTCTAGGGAACTCGAATTTGCCTCTTGAAAAAGCATTAGTCAAGATATCTGCATCTTATTCCTCTGTAGGAATGTGCTCTAGCATCATGCTCCACCTCTACACACAATCTGTGAGATGGTGGTATTGTATGTCGATATGCTTAGACCTATCATGAAAAACTAGATTCACCGAGAGTTTGATACAACTTTGGTTGTCACTTTAAATCATTGAAGGATTCATTTGTTGACCAAACAACCTAACAAGGATCTTCCTCATCCAGATAGCCTCGCAAGTTTCTTGACTAACAATCATGTACTCTTCTTCTGTTGAATAGAGTGCAACTGATCTTTGCTTCATGTTGTACCAAGAAATTGTTGTTGACCCAATACTGAAGATGCCCCCTGATTTTATCTTCTTCTTGGATGGAATCCCTACCCAATATGCATTTGTGAAGCCTTGAAGCTTCACTCCCTCTATCTGTTTGTACCAAAGACCAAACTGGGTGGTGCCTCTGAGGTATCTCAACACATGTTTGGTTGCTTTCCAATAGAGTTTGATTGGATTAACCATTGCTTGACTAAGATGGTTAACTACATAACACATGTCTGTTCATGTGTTCACCAAGTACATAAGTGAACCCACAAGCTTCTTGTAAATGGTAGCCTCTACCACTTCACTTGAAGTAACATCTTCCTTCCTCCAATTCCCTGCTAGAGGAGTCTCCATGGGTTTGTTTCTCTCCATATGAAACTTCTTTAGTATATTGTTACCATACTTTCCCTGAGAGACAAACAGTTCCCCATCTCCTTTCCAAATTTCAAAACCAAGGAAATAATGCATGAGCCCCATGTCTTTCATCTTGAATTCTCTCATCAAATCCTCTTTACAAAATATTATCAGCTTCTGATCACTTGTTAGAATTAAATCATTAACATATAATACTATAATCAATAATTTACCTTCAACCATAATATGGTAAAGGTTTGAATTGGCTTCACTTTTGGTGAAGCCCAACCTGGTGAAATAGTTGTCGATCCTGGTGTACCAAGCACAGGGTTCTTGTTTCAATCCATGCAAAGCTCACTTGAGTCTGCACACATATGACTCTTTGTTTAAGGTCTCAAATCCTTTTGGCTACTCTATGTACACCTCTTCCTCAATTACGCCATTAAGGATGGTTGTCTTCACATCCATATGATGTATCTTCCATACCATCTGGGCTGAAAGTGCTAGAATAGATCGGATTGAAGAGTACGTTGCTCCTCAAGCAAAGATCTCCTCATAATCCCCTCCACTTGTGAGAACCCCTTGGCCACAAATCTAGCCTTGTATTTCTCGGCACTCCCATTTGTTGCTTGCTTCACCTTATAGATCCACCTGGATCCTACAACTGAGTTGTCCTCTATCCTTGGCACAACTTCCCATGCACTTTTCCTGATAATGGAGTCATGCTCCTTTACCATGGCATCAACCCATATTATCTATTGCACTACTTACTTGAATGAGGATGGATCAGTCTCTACACTCTCGCTCATAAGAGCCATGTAGCCAGTGTACCACTCTCGGGACCTCCTCTACTTGCATTGTCATGTGGGTGCTCCCACATTCTCTCTAGTATCATGTATTAACCTTTCAGCCTCTCTGGTCTGCTTCCTTCCATCTTTTGATGTCTCTTCATGAGTGGGTGCTTCCACTCTCTACTCATATGCTTGTGGTTGCTCCACAACATCCTGAGGCTCTTCCTTTGGAATTAAAATCTCCTCAATTGCATGCAAATGAATCTCCCTCTCAAGGGAACATCACATGGCCCTCTCTTCATCGAACTTCACATCTCTACGAACCATTGTCATCCTGTGAGATGGCAGGTATACCCAATAGTTGTGAAGTGTATCAGTAAACCCCACAAATATTCCCAACTCAGTTATTGGTTCTAGATTTTTTCGTGCATCCTTGGTAACATGATAGTAAATTGATGAACTGAAAATATTGAAGTGTGTCACATCTAGTTTCTTACCTAAAAAAGCTTCCTCTGGTGTACCCATCCCGAAAATCCGATGAAGACTTCTGTTATGCATATATAATATTGTATTGCATGCTTCAGCCCACAAGTGCAACTGTAGGCTCTAATCATGCAACATCGTTCGTGCAACTCCCACAATACTTATGTTATTTCTTTCTGCAACCCCATTTTTTTGTGGGTTATGTGGTGCTATCAACTCCCATCGTATGCCTTTTGATGCACAAAAATTCTTGAATTTTTTCTACACATATTATCATGTGAACCTCCACTTTCTTGCTTGTGTCTTTCTCAACAAGTGCTTTGAACTCACAAAATTTTGAGAATGTCTGGTCTTTCTTCTGCATGAATAAAATCCAACACTTCCATGAGAAATCATCTACAAAAATCACATAATACATGTGCTTTGTCATGGAGTATGTCGAGAACGGCCCACACACATCTAAGTGAACTCTTTCAAGGATTGTTTGCGCTCGATTGTTCTTATCATGAAAGGTGCCTTTGGTGTACTTCCCCAATGTAAACCCTTTGCATGTATCATGTTTCTCAAGTACACCCTTGGGAAGTCTTGTAGAAATCTATTGCATCATCTTCAAAGCTCCATAGTGCAAATGCCCAAGTCGCTTATGCCATAATTCACCAATGTCTCAGCTCTGCACCTTCTATGCTTTTGTCCTCAAGGAAGCACAATATTCTACATCCAATTTGTAGAGTTTCTTCACCCGACCTCTATCCGCTTCACTTTTCACGTGGTGATGTGACGAAGGAATGCATTTCCTTTGTTAAATATGACATTGTAGCCATGGTATTCCAACATAGCAATTGAAACTAAATTTATCTTCAAACCAAAAACATATATGACCTATTTTAATGTGAGAGGATAAAAAAACTCCCCCTAAAAAGTAATAGTACCGATGTCAGTCACACTATACCTTCCATCATCTCCCATCTCGATGTGCATCTAGAGGTCCTTCTCCTCCAAGTCATAGAAGAATTATTTATTGCCTGTCATATGGAATGAGACTCCACTATCCATCTCATATCTCCGGGAAATGTAATTTGAGATACCCTCAAGGGCATACTCAAGCCTTGGACCATAGAATGCCATCTTGATCCTACTACTAGCTTTGGATATTAGCTCTGTAAAACACATTCCTCTTGCAAGTAAAAACTCATATTCTTATCTTATATCGTGTAGAAATTCCTTGTAGATTCAAACTGCTAATTGTAATTTAATAAAGAATAAACTTAAATCTACTCTACCAATTGTGGAAACCAATTTAAATGATCACGAAATCATGAAGCATACAATAGAAAGAATTCAATCAACGCATTACACAAAAATTTCCTGGGGAAAGCCACAACTAAAATCCCCTGCTATCTGTATATTGCATTAGTTAGAAAATATGATAGTATTACAATGCTTTTCTCAAGCCTGAGAAACCTGTGCACTATCTCTATCTCTCTCAGTGCTTTCTAGACAATCCTAGGCCAATAATTAACCAAAATTTGGCTTGCCCAAGTCCCTATTTCCTCACGTTGTTTCCTTGGGTAATTATCCCCTATTAATTAGGGAAATATCCATCCACAAGTACACAATCCATGAAGGTCCTTATTTTGACTGCATGCACTACCTGTGTAATTTGGATGATTATACAACTAATAGTACACTGCCCTTGAATTCCAATCTCAACTGGGTAACTCTCAGATCTGACATGCATGATTTATTTATGAGTTAATCATCAGTCAACTGATTAATCACTGAGTGGTTCAAGTTCAAGTTCCACACTTTGACCTCTCACTAGTTCCTCCAACAGTTGGAACTAGTTAAACTAACTTTAACTTTGATAGATTGAATTAATTAATTACAACACAATATAAACTCAATCATGGATCCTATAAAGTAGGAACCACTTTGCATGACCTGAGTTAGGCCCTCAACTTGAATTAATTGAACCAACTACGTCAAACTAACTTAGGTAACTCGTACAAGTTGTTATGTGATGTGGAATTACAATTTTGTTCTAATTTAATTTAATGGAAAATTAAATTAGAATCTTTATTGGTGCCATTTTCAACATTTTTTAGTTTCAATGTAGTATACTCTTCTTTAGGAAATTTATCTTTCTGAAGATGTTTTATAACCAAATCCTTTACTTCAAAAGTTGGCTATCTACTCTTTGAGTCTACTCTTTGTTTGTACTTGCTACTACTTCCTATAACTACTACTTGATTTCGTCCTATAATTCCTACACACTAATTGCAAAATCTTCACCATCGACACTTCTGAGATCTTATTTCCAAAGATTTCTCAATTCATAAATTCTTCTTGGTTGTATTCCAAACAAAATTTGAAATGTACTTGATCATGTGCTTATGTTAGGTGAGTCATTATATGTAAACTTTGTGTTACGAATATATTTGATATGAAAATAACATAAATATAAATAAATAAATAATAATCAAAGTTATAGTTCATTAATGTTTATTTAATGAAAAGGCATGTCTCTAAGTACATGACCTTTCATGAAAGGGAACCTGCCTAGGTACATAAGTATGCCCTCATTGTAACATTCAATCACACTTGTACATTTCATATTATCAATAAATTATTATTTACAGTACATTGTGTATTCTACAATTTAAAGCACACCAAGCTTTAAGTTTTGTTGCTATAGTGGTATTAGAGCCATTCGACCCCTTAGATGTTATTTGTGCACATTCTGCCATTAAATATTAGGCCCTAAAAATAATAGCATTAATTGAGTATCAGAAATCTAAATTTTTAAATGTGAAATTGGAGAAGCATTACAACAAATAAAAAAATCATTTACAGAATCCCTAAAGGCTTTTAAAACAATGGATTTAACACCTACAATAGAAGCTGACATTAATGTCAAATAGGATGATTTTGAGCCAAGAGTTTTGACAGAGAAATATATGATTGCTGAGGATGAAAGGAGGGAGGAAAAAAAATGATTCTACAGAAGTTATTGATGAAGAATCACTACATTCCGCAAAATAGCACCAAAATGTTATATCAATCACAACTTATAATGAATATGATCTTAAAGATGGACATAATTCTTTTATAAATGCTGAAATTGTTGGAACTGAAGGGGATGCCATTGTACGAGAACCAAAATCATTGGACAATAGTCCTATAAAGAAACATTCAAGGATCCTTAACCCCCAATGCTATAGAGAATATTGTTGGCCTATTTGTGTTGTCATTGATGTCACCTAATGAAGTGTGTACTCATGAGTCTCTATGTCATGTCTTGAATATGTTGTATACCCGTTAAAAGTTGTCATGCTTATGTAACATGTTGCAATAAGTTTGTAGGAGAGGTGTCAAGAGGTAACAAGGGCTCATCTAAAGTTGAGATAAATTTGTTCTAGAGGTCAACTTGATGATGTGATTGGTGTCTTTTTGAAGTCATACAATCAAGTTCCTGATGTCAAGATGAGTCTAGAGGGATGGTGTACATGTCACTTCACTCCCTTTAAGCTTTGTTGCAAGTTTGAGGGTTGGATATTTCGTTTGAATCTATGATCTACCCCAGTCACATGGATGGAGGTTCATTAGAGCGACAGGAATAGCAAATTCATAGGGAGACATTCTTGTGGGAGCGACTGGAGCTTTCCAGTCGAATTTTTCTAGTGAAAAGGGAGTGACTGAGAGATTAAACTCTAAGTGGCATGGATGCAGAGTTATGGGTGTGATTAGAGGTCTATAGTCATTAGCTTGCAAATTTCGTGGGAGTGACTAAAGACGAATTTGTCTAGTGTTGTGCATGCGACCAAGGAAAAACATGAAATTATCTCTAGATTTCTTGCGCTCTCTTGCAATTAAATTGTTTTTAGTGGAGCTTATTTTTGGAATTTTCCAGAAAAAGGTCAGGACGAGATGTGGGGCCTCTAGAAAGTGATCAAGTTTGAAATTATAAAAAATCCTAGTGGAAGGGGTGGTTTGATATGGTCAAGATGCAAATATCTATTAATTCTAAGGTGTGTGAAAAGGTTTTGGGTGAGCTCCATCATCTGGAAAATTAATTGACTTAACCATTTTCAAATTATACAAATATGATAAGGAAAGAAGCTCAATTGTTGGTTCGAAAGCAGTGTGTGGGTGTGTGAGTTTTCTTGAGTTGCAAGTGCACAACCAGTGTGTTTAGAATTTCAGATTTGCAATGTGCTTTAGAGAACAATCTTTAGCAGAATTTCAAAGTAGAGTGGGGTGGTTGAAAATATATTTGGAGAGTATATGTGTGGAGATAATTGTTCTCTCAATTGGGGTGTGGATTATGGATGCATGAGTGTGTCTATTTGTTGCATGTTTTGTCTATGCAACAATATTCTCATTTCTGAACCATATCATTTTAGAGCAGAATTGTTTGTACTTGGAGTGGGGGCTTCAAGCAGTGCATGTTATTTGTCTATTGTAGGAGTGGGTGCTCCAAGTTGGTTGTGAACAACATTTCTCATTTCAGTCAAGGGGTGGGTGCTCCAATGCTAGTGGGTGCTAGCTGATGTATTGTATTGAAAAAATTGAAGCAATAGATAATATACGAAGAAGAAAATAATTCAGTGGTTTCTTGCCCTAAAGGGGGGGTTTTCCACCTAAAATATAACTGTCTATATGTGTTGATTGTTTGTGCTTTTCATGTTCTTGATCATGTTATATTTCCGAAGTTAATTTCTGAAGAAGTTTTATATTTGCGAAAATAATTTTATATTTTGTAATACTGATTCACACCCCCCCCCCCCCAAGTATTAGTTTTTCTAACAAATTTTCTATCCTTTTTTCACAAAAACAGTGTAGAAGTTGTTTCTCCTTTAAATATCGTGAGAAACAATATTCTACATGAGGATACCATGGGTTTATTTTTTCATCAACAATTTCCTCCTGAACTTAAAATATTGCATCCCTCCATGCAAAATGAAAAGTTTGGAAGTGATTGGATCATGGACACGAAGTTAGATAACCTACAAGAATGGAAAAGAATCAATGGATTCGTAGGGTCCTTCACAATATCTTCCTAAGCCCAAGAGCCCACAAATTTCCAAGTCAGATAGCAAGATTGTCGATGATCTTAATATTTTCAAGAAGGAAAAAACAAAGGCCTTTCAAACAATTAATACAAAAAAAAGGTTTATATCTGTTAAGTCTTGTATTCATCCTCATGAGGAGCAAATGGAACTGGTTAAGTCTATACTTCTTGATGGATTTCCCCCATATTGGGATGGAGAGGAATCTGAAATCAACAAACCTAGAAGCCATATCATTGATACACGTAGAAGCAGAGATTTTGAAACCAATAGTAAAAAAAATTATACAAATGGAATACCAATGAACATAGACTCTAAAGTAGGCTATGAAAGTTATAGAGATGAGAGGCTAAAACATAGAGAATCTATGACTAGTTGCCAAATTTATAGAGCTAAAAAACCAATGGGCATGACAGATGGTGTTCTGGAAAAATGTTTGGATGTGGTGTTCCAAAAATTTTCTTACGATTCCATTCGACTCTCACTTTCAGAAGACCTTGCTCAGTTGTTAGACAACCACAGTACACTCGAGGCAATTTGGGTAACAAAACATGATTTCATCAACCCATATACCCACCAACCTTTCCACATCAAGAATGTCATCCCCCAGACTGAGTTGAGAGTGGAGATACACTGATACATCACCAAAAATGGAATTCTAGTGCTTCAGGTAATTCCCAATTATACTAAACTCTTAAACGAGAGTGAAATGAGGCATCTTTTGAAGGATTTGGTGTCCCATTATCATCATATTTCTCAAAAGAAGAATAAGGAAGAGACCGATTGGAAGGTGTTGTGGCAGATTTTCAACTTCATCCGTCTTATTTGTGAGTACGGGGAATCGAACAGAGATTTGTTTTCATCAATGCAAGGATACCAATACTATTTCATGGTTTTCGATACACATTTGTAGTGTTCCTACTCTTTAAGTAAAGAAATTAAGGAAGTTTTCAAAGAAGTGGCTAGGATAGTCAATATCTTCGGTTTTAGACTCAAGGATTTGCAGACAATTCCTAAAAACTCTATAGTGGTGTTTGTACATATTTTTTCCGACCTTGGACATTTGTCAAGCGAGGGAAAGGTTATTAATTGTCGTCTCATAGCTAAATCGATAACCCAACCAGCCAAATAACCAACAGATTCATACCAATCAAACAAGTCATTGTGATCGTATGAATTTGTACCATGACTATTAGTGTAGCAAAATAAAGTATTAAAAAAATCACTTTATAAAATCATTATAAAGTAACTTTATTTAATGATACAATTATCTTATAATAAAATTTATAAATTCATTTAAAATAATAATAATAATTAAATTATATCTCTCTCTCTATATATATATATAATAAAAAAGAAATGGGTGACACATGCCAAAATGACATGGGCAAGTGAAGAAATTGTTAGCAATTAAGCATTCAAGACAAAGCTTTTTTGAAGAGATGGGCAATGTTATGAATATATTTTATATGAAAATAACATAAATAATAATAATAATAATAATCATAGTTATAGTTAATTAATGATTAGCTAATTAATATGCATGTCTCTAAGGACATGACCTTTCATGAAAGGGCACCTGCCTAGGTATATAAGCATGCCCTCATTGTAACATTCAATCACTCTTGTACATTTCATATTATCAATAAAATATTATTTACAATATATTTGTGTATTCTAAAATTTAAAGCACAACAAGCTCTAAGTTTTGTTGCTACACTTTGCATGAGTAAGTACTTGATCCCATTACTTGGGATGTTCACTTAACCAACTTCTCAACATATTTCCCAGACTCCTATTCATCACCTTTGTTTGGCTATTAATATAAGGATGGTATCTTGAACTAAATATGAGGTTGTTTCCTAACATTTTCCACAAAGTTCTTCATAAATCTCCCATAAATTTGTTAAATCTATTGAAAGCAATACTTATTGGCAATCCATGCAAACTAACTACTTTTAAGAAAAAAATTCAATGTTAGTTACATCATTCATTTTTCTACAAGATACAAAGTGTGGCATTTTAAAAAATCTATCAACAACAACAGAGATTGAGTTATCACCTCTCCAAGTTTTTGGCAATCCTAGCACGGATTCCATGCTTATAGAGTCCCATGGCCTTTTTGGAACTAGTAATGGCTAATATAATCCAATATTATGACTCCTTCCTATTGCATATTGACATAATCTACACCTTTCAACAAATATTTTTATTTCTAATAGCATACCTGGCAAAAAATAGAATGCATGTAACTGTACAAAAGTTTTGTCTCATCCAAAAGGCACTACTAATCCTTCATCATGCTTTTCTTTCAATGCATGTAACTGTACAAAAGTTTTGTCTCATCCAAAAGGCACTACTAATCCTTCATCATGCTTTTCTTTCAATAAATTTTCCCTTGTTAAACATTTTTGTATGCATAATCAATTATATCTAAACAAAAATCCTTCTTGTATCATATAAATTTTCCATGGGTTCTATCTCTCCTTACTCCATTTTCACAAACTACATAAGCTTCTTTGAAGTTTGGATCATCTTTATAAATGTCTTTCAAATCATCAAACCCTAAAATTAACTTGGAATTCTTGTAGGATTAGATTAACTCTACTCAATGCATTTGTTATTGTATTTGATTTTGTGTTTGATAACCAATGATTTTTTTTTGCAAAATCTCAATCCATTTAACATGACTCTGATTCAATTTTGTTCCGTTGTCGATAACTTGCAAAGCATGATTATTAGTATAAAGAATAATTTATTTAGGCGTAAGGTATTCTCTCCATTTATTTAGTACTGGAATAATAGCATAAAATTCATTATGATATGAAGGATATTTTTGTTTCGCTTCATTGATTTTTTCATTGAAACAAGCAATTGGCTTCCCTACATGGCTCAAAATTCCACTAGCACCAATCTCAACCTAAAAGAGCCTTTTAAAATCTAGCAATGCTAAAATAGGTTGTTTTGTGATTTTTTCTTTAACAACTCAAAACTCTTATTAGCCGTTTTTTTGCAATAATACCTCTCACAACCATTTTCTTCCCCCAAAATCAGATAATCCCTCGAGAGAGGAAAAAAAAATCACCTTTAAGATATAATATATTAGTCACAATTGATTTGATTGTGGCTCAAAATATTAAACCTACGTAAATATAAAACATGAGTGGTCTTTATCAAAATGTAATGTAAGTTTCAAAAGGATATGTTGGTATAGGTTTGCGGTATGATATTAGCCATGTCGAGAACAAAATGAATGTAAAATCTACAAAATTTAAAACATTATATAACAGGTAAAAGCTCATTCGGTTATCATAAATACATTTATTTTGTGAATGGTGAAAGGATTCGATTGTTGGACATTTTATTTGTGTTCAAGAAAGAATTGTTTGCATTATTATTGTATAAATTTATTCAAGGAAACATGAGAAGGATTTGATCCTTAGACGTTTTGTTTATGTTTATGGAAAGGGAAAAATATTGGCTAGGGTGACTTCGAGGAAATTTTACAAGGGAAATTGCATAATGGAATGGAGATCATCATAAACATTCTTAACACCACTTTCATGTAGGTTAACTAGGGTTTTAGAATGAGGAAGAGGAAGTTCCTGGTTTACATAAATGTGCCAAATCAAAGCATTTACGATGTTTTGTTTATTAATGGATATCTGGTAATTCAATTGTAGGATAATATTTTCAATTATGATGGATACTGCCAAGGGATTGGCCTTCTTGTAAACCAGGATTTGGTGTGCCGTCCAAGTTTATGGTTTATGGGGCCAAGTGTTGGAAACATCCAAGAGATTCCCTTATTGGTTGGAGAACTCAAGGATTCTAAAACTCATGTGGAATACTTAGAGACATATCTAAAGAGATGGGTGGGTCTTGAAAGCCAATATTAAGTTGAATTGTTCATCTAATCCAGTATAAATATACCTAAACCTTGTATATAATCCCCCCTCCTCCCCTAAGGAGAACCCTCTTTATCTTATGCATGATAGAAAAAGAAAGGTTAAATAATCCCAATTCAAAGGGAAAATACAAATATATCTTTAATGTTACTGAGCTAAATCTTGTTGATCTAAGGGATAATAGTTGTAATAAATATTGAACTACATCTCATCAATCCAATAAAGAAGAATTGAAAGGGTTAGCTTTTTTTTTGCCCACTTAAATAGTTGAATAAATAATTTTTCTTAGATATGTTACTCCCCTCAAGATCCATTCATGGCTCCTTCTAAGATCCATTCATGAGGTACCTCCACTTTTTTAAACTCTTGTATGCATCACTTTATCACTTTAAAGATAATTATAAGCACTTATGGTTGATAAATTGTGAGGGAAAAGGTGGTGCAATAAGTCATTGGATAAAGTGAAAAAGGAGTGCTTCATAAAGGAATGTGTGGATATCAATGATTTTCTCATCAACAAATATATTCTTCAAGCGGGATAAAATATCTATGGTTTTATTTCCATCCTAGTGATTTTGGAAAAAGGAAATGAAAATTGATTACAACCAAAGTGGAAAAGAGATTATATGTATGGTGTAATTGGTGGCTATCTCAATGGAGAGGGGCCATTTTAGTTAAATATGTTATTAGGGTGATTCTATATCACATCATTAACTTGTATTCCTTACAGTGGGTTGAAAAGCATTAGGAAATTAATGTTTCATATTTTTTTGGTATGGAAGTTGATCGATAAACTGTCGTGGATATTCCACTAGGTAGTTTGTCACAATAGATCTGATAAAATTATATTTAAAAACTAGTAATCTACACTATTATAGTTTTATATATCTTTAGATTTATAGATTTGCAGGTTAATATTAATATCATATGCATGTGAATTAAAGTTATGCATAAAATAGAGAACGGGGAAATAAAATATCACAAACACATTTGACACATGATATGACCTGGGAAACTCTTTCAGGAGAAAAACCCAACTGGAAGGTGAGGCAGCTCTGCTCTCTTTCTCTTAATGGAAATACGGTTGCGAGTACAAAGAAGTATGTCTTGTAGCCCATGGGATACTAAAATGCAAAAATCATCTCTGTATGCTCTATCTCCTATCCCTCTTAGCTATTTTTTTTGGCGATGGAACAAATGAACTTGAAAGAATTGAACCCATTTTCCTCCTAGTGGCCCAATTATAACACAACCCAATAGCCTACTAATGGTTAGGTTTAACTATCTCAACTCTTAACCAGAGTTACAATATAGACTATTCTTCATCATAATCACGTGGCTAGCCCCTTTTCCATGAATTATGGGGCTTGACATTGTGACATCCTCAACCATGTTTTCTCTCATGAAATTCAATGTAACCATTTTTACAAAAATGGGATAAGTAATGGGACACAGATTCTAGAGACTAGGGAGGTTGCTTGCCTGGGATGTTTAACTTTCCTTGTTGTAGGAAAATTTGAATTGGTTATGATAGCCACTAAAGGCGTGTTGGTGAAATTTTGATGGCCTGGAATTTTCAGGATTAATGAGGTTGCAAGATAAGTGAGTAGGCCCATGTTTCTCTAGAAAACATTACAAGGCAGGAAGGACAAACAAATTAATGGGAAATGGATTGTGTTGACACCTAGAGAAAAGAAGTGGAAGTCAATCATTGTGCAAGAGAGAACCACAAGAGCAGGGAGGGGATTCGAGAATGCTCATTCAGCAATAGATCAGGAGATAGAGGGGAGACAAGAGAAAATAATCCCAAGAGGATGGACAACAAAGAAGTCTTGCAAAAAAAGGAAGAATAACAGCGATATAAGTTTCGGTTGGCAAGGTTGGCAGGAAGAAGATCACTTCTAGGTGAGGAACAATGGCTTCTTTATTCCTTTTTTATCCATAGGGTGGAGATGGTATTTCTCTAGAGTTCCTTAATGGCTAGGGTGGAGCATTGTTCCTTGGATTCTTGAAAGGAGGATCTCTGAAGCCTTTCTTGTTGTGTGGTTTTATGGTGGATTTCGGAATCCCCAAGGTGAGTGGAACCCCTATGCTATTGTTTCAAGGGTGGATACTTGTTTCTCTAAGACTCCTTGATATTCTTGGGTGGAGAGGAATTCTTGTTGTTCCCTAAAACTATTGGTTGTTGAGAAGCTAAAGGGTCAAGGCAATAGGCCTCTAGATTCCCTGAGATTTCATAAATTTCTTTGATATTTGGTGGATGGAGGTGGGTGAACCTTTGGAGTTCTCGTTCCAACCAACAAATAGTGTTTAAATTGTTTGAGAAAATCCCCTTAGTCTCTGGAATTGTCTATGGTTGGGTGGAGAGTCCTTGTCCTAGACTCAGTTGTGAAGACTTCGGTTTTCAATCCATGATAAGTCTTTGTACATGTAACCTATGCTATTGGATGTATGTGGATACGTTCAGATTGTTAAGTTAAATTTACATTGATTGCTTGAACAATGCATGGTTTACAGTTGTAAATAGAAAGAATGAGATTTTGTTAACTAGTCCTTGTGACTATGATTTTGCTCTAATGCCATGTATGCAGGGAGACATACATCTATATTAGTGTCATAGGTACTGAGTGCATACAACCATCCAGTCAATGCGGGTGGCACTGGTGAAGGCATTATAACCTTTGTGACAGATTAAACACTTAACTTCATTGTTGAGTTGAAATGATGAAAACTCTGAACATAGTGGGTCCGTGGAGGAAACCGGTATAAGCCTCCAAGCACTAATTAAATTCATTAATATGACTAAGGTTCTAAGGTTGACGGACCTCAATGTAATGAATGTAAAATACCGGGAAATTTGTATATTATTGGTTGTGTGCGGGATGGAGAATAAGCACGTAAATCATAGAAGTGTGCATGCATAAATTCATATATGTGCAGTGTGGGATGCAGTGTACTTGAGTTAATTCATGACCTAACCAGTCCTTTTGCAGTCATTTTACTTCATTTGTGATCGCATATTTGTATGTTACTATTTTTCAAGAGAATTTTGTCATGTCAACTTTAGTTTGGTCCCCATAACCATAAATAGAGGTGTCATCTCTATAATATCCATTGTGAAAGCCTATGATGAAACCTTTATCAGAGTTGGGGTCAGAGTGCGCTGGCGAGACCATACTTATTTTTTGTTTTCCTCAATAGAAGCCACCTCTTAACAGGATGATAAGGACCGGGATGACGTGTCTCAGAAGTTTCATCTTCGATGGTTTAAAGGGGAGAAGTCGAGGAGAATCATCCGGATGATGTGTCTCGGAAGTTTCATTCTTGGAGGTTTAAGGGGGAGTAGTCGAGGAGAGAAACCGAGATGATGTGTCCTGGAAGTCTCACCCTAGAAGATCAAGGGGAGAGTGTGAGGAGAATCATCAGGATGTCAAGACCAAGATGACATGGCAGAGCCAGTATCATGGAAGAGCCTAAGGAGTGGAGCCTGTGTTAAGTGAGGCGCAAAGTAAAGCCTGGGGTGATATGTACCAAATTTCTAAACCCCGGAAGTTCAAAGGAGGATCATGGGACAATATCATTAGAATGACAAGGACCAGGACATCGTGGAGGACTCGGTAATGTGTAGAGGATGTGGAATGGTGTTATGCGTTGGCACTGCGGCATGGTGGTAGTCAATGAGAATGGATCATTGTGTGTTGATCAACAGTGGAAATCCATTGCACGAGATCAATGGTATGCACGGCCCCTCCCTTCTGACATCAACAAGGAGGTTACCCCCACGCATATCATTGATCTAAGTTTTGGGAGGAAAGGCTAGGATCACATCAGAGATTCCCCCCACTTGTGATGTCAGTGAGAGGACTACCCCCAGCGCAAACCATCGATCTCTATTGAGGAATGAATGACCAGGATAGTAGCAGAGATCCCCCCCCTGTGATGTCAGTAGGAGGGTTTCCCCCTGCGTAAACTGTTGATCTCCTCGCTCAATTGTGATCATCAGATTCGGTATGGAGTGGAATAGATGCACATGGGCGTAATATCCACTAATGGGGTTGTTATATATATCTATATATATATAGATATATAGATATAAGGTTATATAATGTGGTAGGAAAATAAATATATTTATATATCTTGGAAAATGTAATGATATATATCTATATATGATTATGAATTTAATGCACACCATCAAATATAATTAGAGCATGGTGAATGTATATGAAATATATATATATATATATATATATATATATATATATATATATATATATATATATATTATCCCATTTTTCAGACAATGCAAGAAAAATTGGATTAGCAAGTGGACACTTCACTAGGGAAGTGGGGTGTTCATAGGTGGTATCAAAGCGTCTAGGTTTAGCATTTGGACTAGATGGGCTCTATTCAAGGAAAGTAATAAAATATCTGCAATGGAAATTCAAGATGATTTCCAGAATTCTAGTAAAATAAATTTTATGTGTTAAAATCCGGTCTAAACTACTTAAGTGCATGCCTAATTGATATATTGACTTGGTGATTTATCTATGTAGCAGACAACTAAAAATTTTACATGTTTCATTGTAATGAATAAATTAATAATTTTGATTAACAGTTAAAACCTTTTGTGAATTTTGCGGGCTTGTATATCATGGTTAATGAGTTATTTCTTTGTTGATACCCATGTGCTAGTGTGGATTGTTTTGTTGCAGAAATTTTGTTGCAGCAGCTCTATAAGAGTAGGACCATGTGCATAATTTTGTTGATTGATTTTTTATCACATGCTAACAATTGTGCATGATTGAAAGCACATCACAAGTAGTAGCAGACAAAGACAAACACGTAAATGAGGACCATAATGGTGTAGTATGGTTCCAATTAGTCATAGCATGGAAATGAAAAGGCCAGGACAAATGAACAAGAAATATCAGTTGACCAAGGGGGAGGGGATCACTATCTATATTGGATGGATACTCTGAGAATCCTAAGGGTTGAAGTTAGAAGCTTCAAGGTAGATAATGAGAGACAGGTGAGAGGTCAAGGGAAATAAGGTGAGATAAATGCAATTATCTTGCCAAGTATCTTAGATTTATAAAGACAAAGGTAACCTAAGTTGAGGGCTATCCATAGAGACATGAGGAGCCTGTTATCACTCCACAGTGTCCCGAGGCTGAGAAAGGAGACCGACAGAGGTAAGCTCAAACCAACTTCGGATCTGGTAGTTAGCCCTACCAAGTCAGAGAGGGCTTTCTTTATGATCTCACAACCAATGAGTGACTCGAGAGGAAGAAAGTTCTTAGGCTAGATATTCAAAGCTCAGAAAGTCTGAGTTTAGGGTTTGTTGGTGATCAGGTATTGATCAAGGACCTTAATGATAACTCAACCTTCAAAGTGTTCAAAAGAGTGTCAAACCTGAGTGACCAAATAGATCTTGTCTTCCTGATTTTGGTGCCATGAATGGTTCAAAAAGCTGACACCATATGAAGGACTTATTGCAATTTGAAAAAGTCCAGTAAACTATAATTTATGGACATTTGACCAAGATTAATTTGGTTTAAGCGCTAAACCTTTCCCTAAGTGCATTTATTAAAAGTGTGAATTAAGCATGTGGGTGGTATTCGGAAAGTGGGAACTAGTCTCTCGCACGCCCTAAAAATAGTAAGTGGTATTCCTAAATTTCATGCGATTACCCTTAGTGTGCGACACATAGCATGAGAAAACCACTTTCCTCGCGGTCTTGGTGTGATATCGATCGTGCGAGAATCTGCGTGAGATTGCGCGATAATCATTTGATTGGATGGGTCACATCGACAGTGGAGATAGTTCAGGTTGGTTGGTGAGCGGATGACGCGATAGCCATTGGATCAAGCGGGATAGATCAATAGTGGAGATTCCGCTATTTGAAATGCTTCCGATAAGGATTATCCCTAACTGTCGGGATTATACCACCTCATATGCGCGCCCAAACAGTTATTGTAACAGTTCACCTCGGATGGTCATCTTGGTGGAGAGGCTAAACTTAGGCGGATATGCTAAGTTTAGCTGGAGTTAGGTGCAGTTCACCAAATTTGGTGGAGTATCCCTAGGGGATATTGATTAAATGAACTCCAAGAGTATTTTTCATACAGAGCCAGAGAGAGAGAGTGAAACAAGAGGTTAGCTAAGCTAATTATAGCATTCTGAAGCCAATGGAATGGTCCAGAGAAGTTGAGGAATTCATCTTCATAGAGATTTTCATCCAAGGAGATTTTGGAGCTCAGGGCCACCAGGAGTTGGAGGCAGTTGTAGGAGCTACCAGTACTCGTTCTCAGCAAACCAACAGTCATTCCTGACTTTAATGAGCCTTTTGAATCCATTGCATATATTTTCAAAAGCATTTGGAGACTTCTAAAGGTTGATATGCTACAAGGATGTTTCAGGTAGCCTAGTGCCAACCGTGGAGGAAGGCCTAGTTTGGGGATGTAGTGTTCATTTTGAGAAAACTATCAGTCTATTTTTGGTGTCTGATATGTACTAGAGACAATAGAAGAGGTTTCAGTGATAGTTGCAGAATTCTAAAGGAGTTAGTGCCATCAAGAAGCTCAAGGTAGCTCAGAGCACTGATTGAAGGAATCAAGTCTAAGGGAGCTTAGATTTGTTTACAGAGTGATGACAGCAATGACAGGGATATAGATGGTATTATAAGCCCATTGGCTTAGTTCTATAACCTTTGGAGTTAAGTGTAGAACTTGTAAAAGAAACTTTACCATAATCCCAAAGAGCCAAGTCAATATGGCAAAAGCTCAAGGAGACGTAGCCCATGATATTTGGGCGAACACCTACATTAAATTTGTTGTTATGTGTTGATGTTTGCTGCATTATATGGCTATTATATGTGTTTAATATTAGCAAAAACAAAAGGACTTAAAGCACTTAAACAAATAAAATAAAACATACACTTGTTTCAAGTATTTAATTCCGCAAATGTCATATATAAGCTAGATCATTTATTTGTTTAACTGAGTGGGAGGTTCCTGTAAGAATAACAAGTTATCAAACCCCCATTTCAGATCAGGTGGTATCAGAGCAGGTTGCTTGATTATCAGAGTAGGTTGCTTGATTGACAGAGCAATTTGCTTGATTGACATAGCAATAGGTTGCTTGTTTGACTTGAAAGGTGTTTAAACAGTACAAAGAATTTCACTGTTTGACTGTTTGTAAACTGACTATTGCTTGAGTTTGTGAAGGTGAAGGGAAAGCTACTGATAGCTAAGTCCAGGAGAGGACAATAAGGAAGAAGGGATGAAGGCATTCTCCTTACCCAAAGGACCTCAAGGCAACCCTTGAAGCACAAGAGGGTTTGTTTGCAAAAGGCTGCTTGAATAAGAGTTTGACTCTATAGCCATTTAGTTCAAAAATTTGTCAATAGATTTTGAAAGCTTTGTGAATTTGGTTTGTTAGCGCTCAAATCTGCCTCAGGCTGAAAAAGTCAAAACTTGAGGCAACATCAAACCAAGCTCAGCCTCGTAGCTAGCCCTACGAGGATAGGAGATGGCTCTCTCCTGTCAATCTCGATAAAATGAACAATCGGGTGCGAAATGAATAAAAATGGGAACTGATTTTAGGCTAGTAAATGGATAGGAAAAGGGGTAATTTGATACATGACTAGGTTTTCTGGGCAGCGTGGGATCGATAATAGCATGAGCAGGGAGATTAAATCCGAGACACAGATTATCTCAGGAGGCAAGACAGGCAATAAATTTAGCATTCAATTTTGAAATTATATGGAATGAAAGGAATGCTGAGAGGTTGACAAGGGCAATAGATGAATCCTTATCAAACAGAAGAAAACACAAAACATGAATACCTTCCCAAGGCAGAGCAGCAAACTGGATTCTGCCTTTCTCACTTAAAAGTATTCATTTAGAAATGATTATGAAATGAAATGGAAACATAACAAGCTACATATGAAACAAAGGAAAAGACAAATGCTAAATTCACACCACAAGAATCTCAGGAGTCAGAGCTATATCTTTTCATTAAATCCCTGTCAAAAACTGTACAGTGAAGTTTTCCTTCACAGCTCTCCCACTGTTTGCCAGAACTCAGAACCCTTTACAAATGATTTTTTATGCAATAAATAAGCTCCACTATGAGAAAACAAATCGATCCAAATGGAGAGCTGTTACAACTAAAATCCTGAGGATATGAAATGAACCGTCCATCTATTCTATAGACAGAACAACGTTTCATTATTCCACTTGAAACTCTTTGATGACCAATAAAAAGGCGACAACTGTAGCTGTAGATCATATCTGAAGTCGAAAATAGGAAATCGGATCCTATTCCTCTGTTGTAAATATCTTTGTTTTATATTTAGGCATTTAGTTTTTTGACTTTTCACCTTCCTTCGTCCTCAACATTGATCATCTGTTGTATCTGTCGTTTCATCATCTGATCCTGCAACCAATTCATCACCTTCTGACGCATCAGATTCATCCACTGAATCATCATCCTCCTCAGTCATCAAGAGTCCCTCACTCATTCCATTTTCCGAGTTTGTACAATCTGCTTCATCATCATCACTGTCAATGTTATCTGGGTCTAACCTATTCTGAAAAGCCCGTCGACGCAGTACAAACACATTGAAATAGTAACTGACCAGCTCCTTTTTGCTTCTTGATGGAAAGGCCACGGATAGATAATTCCAAAAATTCTTGTTTGATGATATGGGATTCATATTCACAAGATCCTGAAAGGTTTGTTCCTCCTCTTTTGTCCATTTTTCTGACACACTTTCACCCATGTCATGAAATCCCCATGAATAGAATGCTTCTCCAAGCTTTAGTTTCAGCATCTCCCGTTCTGCTTCAATATGCTCTTTGACACACCTTATAGAATTTGAGTCTGGACAGTTGCAATATGTAGATCTGCCTTGTCCTACAACATCCTTGGTAATGATACCATTTGATCCCACAAAGGGCCACACTCGATTGCCAATCAAACCAGGTAAGTCAGCTTGAAATTCTGGCCCTATAGGAACCTTCTTACGAGAAACATGCTCCAAAGAAAAGCAAGCCAAGACCTGCACTTGATTCATAGTGAACATAGTGTTCACCTTCACCTTCGCTACAATCAGAGTCTGCATACGTTCTGGAACAAAGGCCCCCACATTCAGCAACAGAAGGTGACGACAAATATTTTTCCATGTTCACAGACCCTTTGCATGCTTGATCCATTGTCTCACAATCAGCCATGTTGTTTTTGAAGCTTGGAGAAACAGAGACCGGGTCAAAATCCAGATCTTTTGGAACTCTACACCTGCTGTTGCCAACATTTGATACCGATTTGCATGTTTCCATGTCCTTAGCCTGATGTCCAATGGAGACCTTCTCATGCATTTGGATGCCATATTCACACATAATGGAACCACCGATAGCTCCATTAGGTAACACTGCCTCCGCTACTTCTTCAGTTGGCATGTCAAATCGATACTCTGTGCATTTTTCATGTTTGAGACTGCAAACGCTAATCTGACTATCTTTAAGTTCAGCTTCTGTGGTGATAGCATGTTCCAGCCTCTTTGAGAAACTATTAAAAGTTTCTTTGTGAGTTGTTATAGATTGCAGACATGTGCCCAATGCAGAAACATTGTTCTCGGTCTTCACAACTTCCACTAGCTTCTCTTCTAATTCATCCTTCTCTAAAGAAGTATCGTCATTACAACTGTTGCTATTAGCAAGGCTTGTAACACCAGAAGAACTCAGTGATTCATCCGCACACAATTTTTGCAAGTTGTCTGGTTGTACACGTTCTTGTAGACATGTTTTGCTAGAAAATTTACATGGAACGAACTCAAGTCCAACTGTTTGGTCAAGATCATATTCCAATGGCTTTTGGTATTTAGCAGTTTGATGAACTTTTCCATTTTCAAGAACTCGTTTGTTTGGTTTGAGAACCATGGTTGGACCTGCACAGTAAACCCAAACTACAGGGTACTTAAGAATTTGTTGCAGCTGAATTATGCTTGTAGCAGCACATTCTTTCCACTGAGGCACACATCGGAAGTTGTTCGACTTGTCTCTTTAAAATCAAACTGTTGTAGAAAAGTGTCTTTAAATAGCGCGAGGAATCTTGGATTTTGTTTTTGGTTTGATAATTTGGAAGTGAACCATGTCGTTGGTAATCACATTCCAAAAGATTACTGCGAGCAAAAATGCCTTTGTTTGTGGTATGCCATTATGGAATCGATTTTTGAATAATGCATTGTCACCTGTATAGTGAGCCAGCTGTAGTTACCCCATCACCGCCTCCAGCATTTGATAACTGCCCAAATTCCTTGGTATACTGCCCATTAAATTACTCATCGACAGGTCTATATATCTGAGATTATTACCTTTCCCAAGGCTCGAGGGGATTCTCCTTTCCAGATGATTGCCAAATAAGAAACAATAAAAGGCCTGAAACTTCAAGAAGCAACACCTGTAGCGTAGATCCCATAACTGAAGATAACCATAAGCAATCGAATCATATTTTCTTTTTCTTTTTTCTGCCATGGTGGATATCAACGTTTACATTCGGGCGTTCGGTGCTTTGACCGTTTCAGCTCCCTTTTCTTTCTGTTTGCCAAAAATACACCTGGTTGAGTAAAAACCATCATGAGGGATTCGAATCCCTATTTCCATATATTCACTCCATTTATCCACCTGGCGATTAACAAATCAGGTGCATTGGATAACTGTTGTGCATGATCAGGTGTGAAAAAGGTTTATGAATCTGGCAGACTTGTTTCAAACGCCACATGTATCGCATGTAATCTTCATGGGCGGTCTGATTTCTGATGATTTCACCACGAATACCACCAGAACCTCGCCAGGTCTCTTTGTGTTGTTGAAAATTGCAAAAAATAGAAGCAGTTTCGATAATGATTTTTGGAAATGTCGTTCTATTTTTTGAATGCCTGGATTTGTACATAAAAATTGCCATTCGGAGCTATATGGAGCACCATAAAATTCTCGTCCCAATCCTCTCAGGATTTGACAATCTGCGAATTCCCTTTTGCTGGGATTTGGTGACCACGCAAAGCAGCTACACGTTCATTGCTAACACAGTTTGGAAGCATTTCTTCCAAATAACCATTCCGTTTTCTCTCAAGATGGATCATGGAAGAAGCTTGCAAGGCTTTTTCTAAGCGACGCTGTGCTATTCTTTCACGCATCTCAGTTTCAGTGGCCTGCTTTCTCTACCCAGATCTTTGCATAGCAATACAAATTCTTAGTTTGTTTGCAGTAGTCCAAATTGCTCCAACATTCATCACTGACTATGGCGAGTGGGTCTCTGTGAGGATCCATGTAAACCGCACCAATAGAAGATGCAACTACCACGCGTTTCACTCCCATTTCTACACACGCCTCCAGAACGTTCCTGGTTCCGCTCACTACTGGCTCTATAACTCGCTCAGGGTCATTACTTATAAGACAAGCTGTGTGGAAAACACCGTGGCAGCCTCGGATAACTGTGACCAAAGCCTGGTAATCGAGAATATCAGCTTTAACAATCTCAGGCCTCTCTTTTGCTCCTTCCAGCTCTCTTAAATGTTTCATACTTACGCCCATCATCTGCTGGGTTGCTGTGAACTGCTCCTCTTACAATATAGCCTTTGGCAAGGAGCAGCTTGACAAGCCATGAGCCAATGAATCCTCCTGCTCAAACACATCTCCTGTAGCATAAGTCATTTGTCCGCCTCCACAATCTATAGCAAATCCAGAATCTTAGGAACCAGGTTAGAAAGTATAACTTCTGTATCGAGTTGTTTGGATTTATGGGACAAATGCCAATTTTTTGCGTGTGTCGGCTCTGTGCACCGCGCAGGCTGCCCAGTGCGCCGCACCATGTGGGTGCACCACGCCAGTGTAAAATTACACTGCAGATTTGCGCCCAATGCAACACGCAGCCTATGTGCGCCGCGCCTTCTTCCAGTGCGCCGCGCTGAGCAAACTTCATCCATCTTCACCCAATTTCACTCTTACGCACTAAACTCGCTTTGAATTGTTTCCTCTTCGCTTTCTTGGCCTACAAATGAATGGAAAATCTCTCATCTAGCCATGGATTTTGATTTTTCTCTTCTCAAATCCGTTTTTGTAATGTTTCCTCGGACTTTTTGAATTTGAATGATGAACCTTTGTATCAAATTCTGCAGGGAATATTATAGTAAAAGATTTCTTCTCCCCTTTTTTGGAAAACTCAAGTTCTGTGGGTTTCACCGACACCAAAACTCCAGGAGGACCCATCACCTCCACTTTATAAGTCACATGTCCCTCTACCTGTGCACCGCGCGCATCCTATGCGCCGCGCGCTCCTTGTTTGCGCCGCGCGCACTGTCAACACACTGTCGGCCTCTCCAACACTGAAATTCACTCTTCAACCTCCAAATTCGGCTTTCTCCTTTGGATTTTTGTGAATGTTTGACATGCAGATAGGTTGTCAAAAACAATGGATTTGCTTTACAATTTAATATAGCACTGCTCTTTAATGGGATTAACAGGATTTTTGAAATCCACTGGTGGTCCTTCACTTGAGCAAATCACAAAACCAATTGCGCCACTTGGATATGTTGGAACTGATGTCCATGTATAGTGAACAGAGCCCTTGAAAGTCTGCCTGCACGTTGTGACAATATCTTGAATAACATGCATATGTAACCACAAGCTTTCTGCCTGACTTATAACTACGCCTCCAGGCCTCAATGCTCTGGACACTGTTTCATAAAATGGTTTTCCAAATAGTTCCTCTGCAGGACCTACTGGATCAGTAGAGTCTACAATAATTGCATCATAAATTCTGGCCAGACATTCCCTCAAAAAAGGCAGTTCCATCACCGATATGAAGCCTTACACGAGGATCATCATAGCCTACAACAACGTTTGGGAAAAATTGTTTGGATACATTTATAACCATTTCATCAATTTCACATATATCAATTTGTTCCACCGAACTGTGTCGACATATTTCTCGAAGAACTCCCCCATCACCTCCTCCAACAACCAATACCTTTCTGGGAGATGAAATAGAACAAAGTGGAAGATGAGCTATCATCTCATGGTAGGCGCATTCATCTTTCTCTGTCAACTGAATCACCTTATCCAGAACAAGCACTTTCCCATATGTTACTGACTGAAATACCATCACATCTTGATATTCTGACTTGCCTTCAAACAATATATTTTCCACCGCAAATTCCTTCGAGTCTTTCATTTTCTTCTCTGACCTTCTTTAGCTAAAATGATGGTTCTTCTGTTTGTGCTTTTGCAGGGATAGGAGCAGCTATAGCTACTGCCATTGAAGAGTTGTACAACTTCGAAACATTTTGACAAATTACATATTTACTACAAAAACACATTTGATGATTTCTTCTTCAAAACAAGGTTTTGAAGAAGAATAAATCTCGCATTATTGACGATGACATTCCTGAAATAAAAACTTACTGAACCTCCCTCTGGTCTGCAAGCATTATTTCACACTTCTAGAGACAAAACCCTAGACTCAAGAATTAAAATAACTCTTTTTGACCAAGATGGCATTTGATGACGGCAAATGAAAGAAATGAACTTTGGTGAATTTGGCTCTGACATAGGACTGACAAGACTGAGTCTAACATGGTTGAAGTTATTTTGTTCATTTTTATAATGACAAATTCTATAAGTGAGTTCTCAAAATCCTCCTCCTTCACAAGATTCTTTGATGAAGACATTAAGCGAGACTTGTTCATCATGATGGATATGGTGAAACAAATGTATGAAGATGAAAGGAAGAGCACCAAACTTCGAGAGAAGTTGAATTCCATAAAGGAAGAGAAGCAGTTGCTTTTTGACAAATTGGAGGAAATGGAGAGCCAACTTCATATTGCAAAAATGAACTTGGAAATGATGCATGAGTTGGAGACACAACTCCTTGTTGCCAAAGAAGCCTTAGTCAAGCATCAGTTTGAAGAAGAGGTAAACAATCCTAGTTGGTCTTCAATTTCCTCTAAGAATGTTTATGTTGGTTCTTTTCAAAAACATACAAGAGGTATAGGGTCCACGTTGATGTCAAAAATGGGCTATGAAGGAAAAGGATTGGGCAAACATGCACAAGGCATTGCTGAGTCAATAATGGTTGAGGAAAGGCCTAAGTATTTGGGTCTTTGCTATGGACAATCTTATGGAGAAAGTTCCAAAGAAGCCATGAAGGCAATTGAAACAATTCCTAGAAGGAGTTTCTTTTTAGGTTCTCTACCTCAAGTTCGTAAAGATCGTATTCATGGGGAATGCAATAGTTTGAAACATACTTTTCAAAAATAAGGTGTTCATAAACATGCACTCAAACAAGAGGGTTGTGAAAGCTCTAAAATCATTGAAGAGATTGATGGTGTTCCAAAGGGAGCCACTTCTTCATTCAAATCACTTTCTCATGAAGGAAACAAAGGTGAAAGAGAAAGTTAAAGGAAGCACCTTTGATGTGGATTGGTAAGAAATGGTTAGAGTTCTTATCCAATTAAAGGTTGCATGTCTTTTGATTTGATTCATTTCTTTGCCAATGGAATGCAAGTTGCACGGTTTTACCAAAAAGGTGAATGAAAAGTTGAGTATGAGACTCGCATTATTGCAGCAAAATTATATTCCTTTTAGCTTTGTAAGTACATGTACATATGATTGAGGATCTTGTACTTATGATTGTGCTTGAGAGAAAGTTGAAGAATGGAATACATGCATGAGAATGGTATGTATGAACAAAGGAATGTTCACGATTTCATTGTATTTGAACATGTATGTGTAATTGACTTGATGGTTGATTGCTTTGTTTAAACATGCATGCAATGTCATATCGACTTGGAAAAGTTGATTTTGTCTCCAAGATTGAAAAAGGGAGATAATGATGAAGTGTTTCACAAGAGGTGGAATTCTTTCTACTTTGAAAAAGAATCATCAAGTTCTTTTTGTACATGCTTGACTTGGAGAGTCAGTTGTTTGAAAAGGTATGTTTTTGTCGGCTTGTGATTTAGTCGATCATTTGTACACCTAGATGTAAGAGACATGATGATGATTCACATGATGTGAATTTATGTCATCAAGTTGTTTTTTTGCATTATGTTGTTTTTGACAAGATGTCAGAAGAATATTTGCAACAACAAAAGTCGCCATAGAAGTGGCTTGGTAAGAAGTGGTTTAACTTTTTAACCCAATGAAACATACTTTCATTGGTACATATTCAAATTTCAGTTAAGTTTTCATATATTTATGATGTAATCTCACGTTTTTTTGAGCCACCTTGGGTTGATGATCAAGGAAGTGATGTTCAGCTACCTTCTGTAAACTTCTCAACAGAAATTCTGAATGAGTTCAAGGAAGATAGTTCTTAACAGGAGGACAAGTGCATCTAGGAAGGGAAGTGTTAACTACCTTCGAGTTTTGGTTCAAAGGCACTAGCCATGCAATGCAAGTGTATGGAGGCTGAAAGAAGAGGGTTTTGTACTCTCATCTATTGTACAGATCAGTGATCAGCCTTTTAGGGTCCAAAAGATTCCTAATGGGGAGGAGTGATCAGATATTGATCAACGACCTTAATGATTTCTCAAATTTCAAAGTATTCGAAAGAGTGTTGAACCTAAGCGACTGGATATATCTCGTCTTCTTGATTTCGGCACCGTGAACGGTTCGAAAAACCGACACCATATGAAGGAGTTATCACAATTTTAAAAAGTCCAGTAAACTACAATTTATGGACATTTGACCAAGATTAATTTGGTTTAAGCGCTAAAGCTTTCCTTAAGCGCCTTTCTTAAAAGTGTGAATTAAGCATGTGGGTAGTATTTAAAAAATGGGAACTGGTATCCCGCGCGCCCTAAAAATGGTAAGCGGTATTCCTAAATTTCATGCGATTATCCTTAAGGTGCGACACGTAGCACAAGAAAACCACTTTTCTCGCGCGCTCTCAGTGTGATATTGGTCATGCAAGAATCTGCTCGAGATTGCGTGACAGCCGTTCGATTGGATGGGTCACATCGACGGTGGAGATCGTCTGAGTTAGTTGGTGAGTAGACAACGCGATAGTCGTTGGATCAAGCAGGATAGATCAACGGTGGAGATTTTGTTATTTGAAATGCTTTCAGTAAGGATTATCCCTAGCTGCGAGGATTATATCGCCTCATATGCGCGCCCAAATAGTTATTGTAATGGTTCACCTCTGACGGTCAACTTGGCAAAGCACTAAACTTAGGAGGATATGCTAATTTTAACTGGAGTTAGGTGCAGTTCACCAAATTTGGTGAAGTATCCCTAGGGGATATTGATTAAATTCACTCCAGGAGCAGTTTTCATACAGAGCCAGAGAGAGAGAGAGTGAAACAAGAGGCTAGCTAGGTTAATTAGAGCCTTCTGAAGCCAATGGAATAGTCCAGAGAAGCTGAGGAAGTCATCTTCATAGAGATTTTCATCTAGGGATATTTTGGAGCTGAGGGCCACCTGGAATTGGAGGCAGTTGTAGGAGCTACCAATACTCGTTCTCAATGAACCAATAGTCATTCCTGACTGTAATGAGCCTTCCAAATCCATTGTAGGGATTTGCAGAAGCATTTGGAGACTTCTAAAGGCCGAGATGATATAGGGATGCAGTGTTCATTTTGAGCAAATGATTAGTCTATTGTTGGTGTCTAATATGTGTTGGAGATAGTAGAAGAGGTTTCAGTGACAGTTAAAGAATTCTAAAGGAGTTAGTGCCATCAAGAAGCTCAGGGTAGCTCAAAGCACTGATTGAAGGAATCAAGTCTAAGGGAGCTTAGATCTGTTTGCAGAGTGATGACAGCCATGACAAGGATATAGATGGTATTCTAAGCCCATTGGTTCAGTTCAGTAACCTTTGGAGTTAAGTGTGGAACTTGTAAAAGAAACTTTACCATAATCCCAAAGAGATAAGTCAAGATGACAAAAGCTCAAGGAGACGTAGCTCATGATATTCGGGTGAAATCCTAGATTAAATTTGTTGTTATGCATTGATTCTTGTTTGTTGCATTATATGGTTGTTATATGTGTTTAATATCAGCAGAAATAAAAGGACTCAAAGCACTTAAACAGTTAAAAGAAAAGATACACCTATTTCAAGTTTTTAATTCCGCAAATGTCATATATAAGCTAGATCATTTTTTTTTAACTGAGTGGGAGGTTCTTGTAATCATAATAAGTTATCTAACCCCCATTTCAAATCAACAGGAGCGGGGTCAATAGGTCTAGGAAACTAGATCAGGGTTTCTAAAGATCAGTGGCAGAGATACAAAGGGGAAAGGTAGGTATGACCAGTGACATATTGGAGTTTTCATTGTGGTATAGGGTTGGAATATTGAAGGATCAAAATGAGCATAAACTTATGAATTCATTTATCATAACAAAGAACACATAACATGAAAATCTCATCAGAACAGAGCATAAGACTTACGAATTATGTTAAACACCTATGAGATTATCAAAAGAAAGCATAGATATGGTAATAAGGAGAAACATATATTCAATTTAATGATAAAACAGAGGAAAAACATTGTCACAAAAGCATACCACAAGAATCCCAATATAATAGCTACAATTGCTTGTATTATTCCTACAAAGTGTACACTAGCTCCAAGCCTCTCACTCTCAAATGTCCAACCTCTAATATGACTTAGATCTAGCTACAAATAGATGAAAAACTACATCCCCCCCTCTCAAGGGTCAAATCCAGCATCTTAGGAACTGTTTACATAAATGTCTCCAACCATACCAAAAACTAGGGAGGTTAGAAACCAACTCCCTGTTTAGACTAAAACCAACTTAATTGACTTTACAAGCATTTATGACCACAAAATTTACATGAAAATGACCTTAACTATCACTATGACATTCAATTACATCATCAAAACATCTAAGAAGACAAGATACATCAAGTGAAAGTGATTTTGACCCATCAAACATCGAAATTTGACTTCCTCGCAAAAGCGCAACGTGCCTTTGTAGAAGCGCAACATGCTTTTGTGAAGCCCTTTTTGTCATTGTTATGTATCCTCAATCTGAACTGAAGGTATGTGAAGATATCCTAGGATGTCTAGAAGACCATTGAACCTTTAATCCTGCAAAACTCCACCTCCATGACACCCAAAAATCAAATCTCCCAAGGCTACTCCAGAAGCGCAGTGTGGGGTCCAAAAAGGAGGCAGAAACATGAAAAATGACCTATTTTTTGACCTTTTCTCCAAAATTATGAGCTGACATGGAAAATTAAGTACATTAATGTGATGTAGGGTCAAGGGATATCCATCAATTCAATCTTTTTGATTTGGATGCCCTGAGAAAAAGCACAGCGTGTCCACGTTGCGCTTCTGTGCAATTGCATTGCCAAAATTCACCAAAAATTCAAAAAATGACCAAAATTTCTCAAAATTGGTTGAAACTTCATCTTTAACATCTCTGAGTGGTGGCCTAGACAACTATAGAGGCCTCATCAAGCAAATCCAAGTTATTCTTCTTCTTTAGCTTGATTAGGGTTTTCTTAAGTTTCCTTTTCATGCTTCTAACCCTAATTTTGGAAATCCAATTCTTGGTGTAGTAGTGTCTTGCCATGTGCCTCTGAAGCTTGGTGTCTTTGTTTTCCTTCCTCGGGAGCTTCTCCAAGTGCTCATTGACCTTCTCAAGAAAATATTCCTTGTCTTTCTCAAGCTCAATTGCAATAGTGTCAATAGGGTCTTTTTGTACCAATGAAGGAGATGGCTCCTTGTCTTCAACCTGCTCTTCTAAAACAATCATTGTTTTACCTTTGTCCTTTTATTTGCTAGATGATGGAAAGCCTTGTGAGGTACTATGTTGCATCAATCTCACCTTCAAAATTTTGTTTTCTTGTTTCAAGAAGGACACCATGTAGTTTGCCTCGGTAAGATCATCTTTGAGTGCTTGGATTTGTGCTTGTTGTTCCTTGATAATATCTGCATCTGACTTCTCTTCATGGTCCAAAATTTATTTTCATGAGGAATCTCCTCCTCATCTTAATGCAAGGGTGACTCAATCTCATTCCTAGGTGATTGCTTCATTTCTCCTTTCAATTTCGCAACTCTATCTTTCTTATGCAATTGTTTAGTTTGTAACCTAGTCATAGGTCTAGGTGTAGACACCTCTTTAGTGACCTCGAGGGCAGAAACCAATATTTTCCCCTTCTTGCAGGTTTGTGTGAACTCTACCCTAGGTTTTTTTCTAAATTAAAACTTGCTAGATGATCTAACGTCCTATGGCCTTGGTGGTGTTGATGGAGTGCTATGACTGGTAGGTTAACTAGTGGTAGGCATAGAGGCATATGATTGCAAGAATGTCTCCCATGAGATATTAACCTATGAAAGCTTATGAAGAACAATGACCTTGACCAAAACATGATGAAACATGTTTTCCTTGTGATCTTTCCCTTTTCTTTGTACCTTTTCAATCATCTTGATTATGCTTCTGAATAAGTAATGAGGCAAGTTCAGTGGTTTGATGGAAATGAAATGCATCAGTAGCCTTATGTGATACTAGTACCGCCTTGAAAATCTCCATTCACATGTAAATATTTCATGATCATCTTCATCAATGGATCATATCTGTCTAGAAACTTTTTGAAAGGAAAAATGTGTGAGGGAGCATCTTTATAGTGTGGTTTCAGGAAGATCTTTTAGTTTTCAATGTCCAAATCCATCCCTTTAAACTAGATCTCTACTTGGTTAGGGAAACATGTGGCTGAAGTTATGGCTTCTGTTGATATGATGAAGTCAATCCATCCTATTGGTTATCATACTCCTTATTCTAGTACCCAAGTCATCCTTTATCTGAATCCTCCTTATTATGGAGCACAAATACATGTTGCTTAGGCTATCCCATCGTATCCAGGTCATCCTCCTCTAAATTTTAACAGGCAATTTCTATTTGTGGCTGCTCTTGAATTGCCAGATTTGACTCGGCTCACAAATGACCCTATCGCTCATTCTCCTTGGTGCACCGTTAATTCCTACCAAATTTCCCTCTTAACATTCCCAAATTCAATGGGAACCCTCGAGAAGACCCATCTACACCTGTAATGACTTATCATCTATGGTGTTCTTTGAACTCCCTCAATGATGATTTGATTTGATTATGTCTTTTCCAACATACGCTTACAGGTACCACAAATAAATGGTATATTGAATTACCTAGATATTTGTTTTATGATTTAATTTTCTTAGCTACTACCTTCCTTACACATTTCCAGTAGCCCATCGGATATGAAACTGGAATGGAACTTTTGACCAACTTTAAACAATCTGATTCCACTCACATCTCAGATCACATTCATGAGTGGTAGCGTCGTCATTGGTTGGTTAAGACATATGTTCTCGATCAATTGTTAGCGGAATGGTTCACTAAATCTTTGTTAGATCCTATAACAGAATATGTGGCTAAAGGTGGAGTCGTGACCAAAGAGCATGTGGTTTCTTGTGCACAATATTTCAATCTTGTGTATACCCAATCGAGCACACTTTATGATAAAATACCAAACGCTCTGAGACCTTTGAATATTTTTCCTCAAATCCCTTGTAAATAATCTCATGCTTCTGACGGCGTGATTGGTTCTACCAGTTTGTAGACAATGAGTAAACCATATGGTGTTTCTCTCATCGCATCTCCCCAAAACCCTTCGTCCAATCCTCCTGCGGCTTCTACTTTCAAGATAAATGTTGTTCGTTATGATAAAGGTTGTTGAAAAATGTGCAACAAGAAATGTTAAATTTAGAATGTGATAAAAATAGACCTGCTAAAAATAGCATGTCTAAAAATAGCAGTTTGGCATGTGAGGTCATTGGCCACATTGGGTGAGAGGTGAAACTGCTAAAAATAGAAAGTTTTAAAAATAGCATTTCTGGGTCCCTTCTTATTTATAGCAATCTCTGGTCTATCTATAGGAAGTAAAAACGAATTTTGTCTTAACAATAGTTTAAAATATTAATTAATTAATCTCCATGAGTTAATTAGTTAAGGAAAAAAAAACTTGAAGTCTATGTGAGGACATGCAACAGTTTATCTATTAATTGGTGAATTTATCCATCAGTTAAAGAGATAAGGATGAGTTCTAATTATGAGTTGTAATTAGTTGGCTCAGTTAACTGAGTCAAGTCTGGTTAAATTAATTTAACAAGTTGTTAAATTAATGAGATATAGTTTTTTGATGCTTGCATGCATGTGACAACTATTATTTTCAGATAACTGGTATTCACTCATGGATAACTGATGCATGTTAGTTCTGTCAGAGACCCAGTTGAGATCAGATGTGGGATAGTGTACTATCATTTGGATGAATATTTTTCCTATAAAGGAAGCTCATCCATGATGGGGATTTATCTCCTTCAAGTTTGTACAGTTAGATCAGAAGTTAGTGAGTGTGGGAGGAGGCCAATTCACACAGGTGGAAGCATTGAACCTCAAGGAAACTGCACAAGGGAATAGGAGGCTTGGAGAGTAGAGGAGAAGGTTTGTGAGAAGCCTTTGAATTTCTATGAGCAGCAGAGGGATTGTACTGAGAGCTAGATAGCTTCCGAGCTAAGGCTTTGTGTAATCCGAACTATATTTCCACTTGTATGATAATACAAAGATGGGGTTTTAGGTAGGTGATTTCCCCGGGTAAATTCTTCTGTGTTATGTGTGATTGATTCCTTCTTATCATTTATATATGTTCTTATTGATGTTGCTCATGGTTGATTAAGCTTCTGCTAAATTGGTTGTAGAAGTAGATCAAGTGTTTTGCTTTAGTACATTGCATTACCAGGGTGATCTACAGGTGGGAAATTTCTACATGGTATCAGAGCTCGTTGATTTGTAGAAAAAGTTCTACATGGTATTAGAGCTAGCTAATTTGTAGGAAAAGTTCTACATGGTATCAGAGCACAGGTGATCAAGCAAGAATAGTATACTGAGAGGAGATTTCAAATTTTGAGTTTTGGGCCGAGAGTTTGCAGAGAAGATCTAAAAATTGAGGTACAAAATTTTCAGAAATAAATAATAGATTTGGATTCCTTGCAGAAAAATACCCAAAATCAAAAAAAAAATTGGCTGAATCGGAGTTCGGATGAGGGAGATATCGTTGATTTAAAATCAGCTCATTTTCTAGAAAATTTTGTGACGACAGGAAAGTGGAAATAGATTGGTGTGCTAGCCAAGAACCTGTATGCACTTGAGCTACAAAATGCATCCAAAGCCTTAAGAAGCAAGGCAAAGGTTAGAGACTTGGTGGTTGAGAGGGAGGGTATATTACCTCTCAACATGCAGAGCCAGAAGAAGTCTCAGATGATTGTGGAGGAGCCACGATTGGTGCAACAGCTTCAGGAGGTTGTGGAGCAGCCACAACAGGGGAAGCTCAGTGGAGATCGAGTAGAGACATATACTCATGGAGAGACCTCCAGTAGGGGGAAACTTTGAGCCAGGTGGGCTGAGGGATCACATGCAGCCATACCTCTAGGTAGGAGGTGGGGTGATATAGAGTGATCGTCCCAAGGAGGAGGGGCAGGATCCTTGAGGTGCCAAACCTCTTGGATGAGACCTTGCTACGGGAGCCCCGATGTGGAGTAGCAGGAACTGACTGATTGGGTAGAGACAGATGTGGATGGAGCAGTAGAGAGAGCGACAATGCAGGGAGTCCCAGGATAGTGCATAGCTAGCAAGCTATAGCAATGCGAGAGGCACAAGTGTTTTGCACAGCACTAGGTGGCACAGAGAGGTGTGCAATGGTGTGAGATGCATGGAGATGTTGCAGTAGCGAAAATTTCAGAGAGGGAGCACTTGTCAGTAGCAGGTAGAGCTTCAACATTAGAGTATGTTCCTAGCTCAACAAAGTGGTCAGTTGGGAGTGTTTTTGTTCCAAGTGTTGTTGGAGCAAGTGGATCCGGTAGATGTGTTGCATGTAGAACATTCCAGAGTTACAGGATCGGGTTCGAGAGAAAGCCTTTCTTGTTGAGAGGGAGTGTTGAAAAATTTGTAACAAGAAATGTTAAATTTAGAATGTGCTAAAAATAGACCTGCTAAAAATAACATGTCTAAAAATAGCAGTTTGGCCAATGAGGTCATTGGGGGGTGAGAGGTGAAATAGCTAAAAATAGAAAGTTCTAAAAATAGCATTTCTGGGTCCCTTCCTATTTATAGCAATCCTTGGTCTATCTATAGAAAGTAAAAACGAATTTGGTCTTAACAGCAGTTTAAAATATTAATTAATTAATCTCCATGAGTTAATTAGTTAAGGAAAATCAAACTTGAAGTCTATGTGAGGACATGCAATAGTTTATCTATTAATTGGTGAATTTATCCATCAGTTAATGAGTTGTAATTAGTTGGCTCAGTTAAATGAGTCAAGTCTAGTTAGATTAATTTAACAAGTTGTTAAATTAATGAGATATAGCTTGTTGATGCTTGCATGCATGTGACAACTATTATTTTCAGATAACTGTGTATTCACTCATGGATAACTGATGCATGTCAGTTCTGTCAGAGACCCAGATGAGATCACATGTGGGACAATGTACTATCATTTGGATGAATATTTTTCCTATAAAGGAAGCTCATCCATGATGAGGATTTATCTCCTTCAAGTTTGTACAGTTAGATCAGAGGTTAGTGAGTGTGTGAGGAGGCCAATTCACACAGGTGGCAACATTGAACCTCAAGGAAACTGCACAAAGAAATAGGAGGCTTGGAGGGTAGAGGAGAAGGTTTGTGAGAAGCCTTTGACTATCTATGAGTAGCAGAGGGATTTTACTGAGAGTTGGATAGCTTCCGAGCTAAGGCTTTATGTAATCCGAACTATATTTCCACTTGTATGATAATACAGAGATGGGGTTTTAGGCAGGTTCTTTCCCTGGGTAAATTCTTCTGTGTTATGTGTGATTGATTCCTTATTATCATTTATATGTGTTCTTATTGATGTTGCTCATGGTCGATTAAGCTTCCGCTAAATTGGTTGTAGAAGTAGATCAAGTGTTTTGCTTTAGTACATTGCATTACCAGGTTGATCTACAGGTGGGAAATTTCTACATGGTATCAGAGCTTACTGATTTGTAGAAAAAGTTCTACATGGTATCAGAGCTAGCTGATTTGTAGAAAAAGTTCTACATGGTATCAAAGCTAGCTGATTTGTAGAAAAATTCTACAAAATTCTACAAAGGTAAATATCAACAACAACTAGGAAGTAAGAAGAAAGGTAAAGGCAAAAAGAAGAAATCTTCTTCACCGCGGGATAAACAAACAAGTCAGTCCTCTGATGAGAACTAAATCCTTGTTTTCCATGTTTGATCTACAACAAGGAGCACTTTACTCATGGTTGTCCTCACTGCGTGGAAGTGAACTAGTTACTACAATCATTCTACTTCCCCTGTTATGTTGACCAACCCGTTTCCTAATGAGGAGACTCACATAGTTGCTTGGGACCCTACTTCCTCTAACACGGTTTTAATCCTTTCATCCACAAAGCCTAAATCTGATATTATGGTGCCTACCTAGAACAAAGACTATGGCAATGTGAATCCTTCAAATGGTTAGGTCACTTATCAACCTGCCAATTCGACACCATCTTCATTGAATCCCACTTTGCCTTCGATTCCTACAAAATTAGCTATTAAGCTTTCGAAGGGAATTATTCATAAGTTTTCTTTCAACCCTCATGCGAGAGCTCCCCAAAATTATAATGTAGTTGAAGACTTGGCTCAGTCTCCATCAGCTATGTCAACTCTCAAGGTGTTGCAAAATTGTCTTGTCGAGAAGAAGGCTTTGATTTATGCTATAGGATGTGTCGATCCTTTGGCTTCCAACTTAGTTGTTTTCAATCATGAGAATTATTCCCCTCGACTCCCAACTCAATTGGCTTTTATGATATAGGTCGTCCTCCACGGTAAAAATATTTAACGTTCTACTGTGGACAAAGGAGCCTCTACTTGTATCATGTCTTTGTCTTGCTGGAAGGCGATTGGTTCTTCCCGACCGAGTCAACCACCTACCACATTCAAATCTTTTTATGGACAGACATATAAACGATGTGGTATTTTGAAATCCTTACAAGTGGAATTAGGGGGCAAAATTGTACCATAGAAGTTAAAGTAATTGACGTACCTCTTCATTATAATATTATATTAGGTCACACGTCGGTTTATGTTATGGCCATTTTCATTTCGACTTATTTCCGTATGATTTCCTTTCTTCCTAAGGGTGGAATTGTGGCCATTGACCAACTCACCTTCTTCGCCTTTGATTCTCATGTTACAAGAAGTGTCCCTCTTGTATGGGAAACCATACACTCTTATCATCATGTCGGGGTTGGCCTACTTAAGGATTCCTCACTTATGGGAACCTTTTCGCGCCCTCCTCCATTTCCTGATAGCCCATCTTCGGTTGCTTATATCAAAATGATATTATCTTCTACTACTGATCCATCATTAGTACCAGATGAAATTGACATAAATAGTTTTGGAAACCGAAGGACAATTATCCAAACTCGTTTATCGATCATATTGTTGATAGTTGCACTAGTTGTGAAATATATTTGTTTATGGATGGCTTCTTCGGTTACAATCAAATCAACATTCCCACAGCGAATCAACCTAAAACTGCATTTATCCGTCCTCGGGGTACTTTTTCATACCAGAAATTTCCTTTTGGTTTAAAGAATGTCAGGGCTATGTTTCAGTGAGCTATGGATTACGTTTTCCATGACATTAAGCATATCATGCAACCTTGTTTGGATGATATCCCTAATCATTCTAAACATCGGGTTGATCACCCGATGCATCTTAGGGCTATTTTCCTACGGTGTAGACATTATGATATTTGACTTAATCCACATAAATGTGTGTTTTACGTTAGTTCCAATTGACTTCTTGGTTTTTTTATTTTGAAACATGGAATTTGCATTGATCCTATGAAAAATTAGTTGACCGTCGATCTGCCTACGCCTTCTTCTCTTTTTCAGCTTCAACAAATCCAACAGAAAGCTAATTTTCTGCAGAGGTTTGTCCCTAATTATGCTGAGTTGACCAAAGGATTCACCTGCCTTCTTAAGAAATGGATTCCATTCCATTGGGATAACGTTGATTAGAAAGTGTTTGATGCCTTGAAAGATTTACTGGTTCGGCCATCTCCCTTATATCCCCTTGATTATTAGCACAACTATTTCTTGTTTCTTTTTGTTTTCGTTACTACTATAGAAATGGTATTGGTCCAAAAAGATGGTCTAGGGACTGAACATCCCATTTATTACATGATTCAAAATCTCAACAATACCGAAATCAAGTATACCCACGTGGAAAAGTTAGCTTTGGTGGTCGTTCAAGTGGTCCAAAGGTTTTGTCATTACATACTACTTCGGAAAACTACGTTTGTTTCAAATTTCAACCCTATGACATACATATTGTCATGTCAATTACTGGGGGGAAAGTACTCTAAATGGATCATTATCCAACAAGAATTTGGTTTGGAATTCATCAAATCCAAATCAAGTAAATCATTAGTTTTTTAAGAGCTAATATGCGACCTTCCCTCTCCTGATTCTAAACCAAACTCTAAAGATTCCATCTCAGATAAGTTGTTGTTTCTGATAGCATCATCTAACCCATGGTATGAAGAAATTCTTACATATCTCCAAACCTATACTTTCTGGTCCAGTACTTCTCGCTTCAAGCAGTGACATATTCGATAACTACATCATCATCGATGACACCCTTTATCGTCTTGGTATTGATACAATTTTCTGAAGGTGCCTCACACATGAGGAAACTGAGAAAGTTCTTAATGAATGCCACGTGGGGGCATGTGGTGCCCATTTACCTAGATATGCCACTGCACAAAAGATCTTATGTATTTACTTTTGGCCTACCATTTTTCATGATTGTATTATTACTGTCCAAAAGTGCCATGCATGCAAGATTTATGATTGTAATGCATGTGCTCCACCAGCTCCATTGCATCCCATTATCGTTGTAGCTTCTTTTTGTGAAATGGGGTATCGATTTCATGACATGTAACCCTCACTCATCTGGGGGGCATGGCTATATCATTGTAGCGGTATATTAGTTTAGTAAATGGGCCGAGGCGATGCCTACATTTAATAACACTGGAAAAATGGTTGCATATTTTTTCTTCAATCATGTTATCACATAGTTTGGTGTTCCATAAGCCATAGTCACAAATCATGGGAAGCACTTTCGAAATCACATGATGACCGAATTAACTGCCAAGATGGGACTTTCCCATGAAAGTTCCACTCCGTACTACCCTTAGGCTAATGGGTAGGTTGAGGCTATTAACAAAGTTCTTAAAACCATACTTCAACGTAAGATAGGGGTCCATAACTCAGACTAGAATTTGATTCTTTATGTTGCCTTGTGGGCATACCGAACCTTTGTTAGGAATTCTACTAGATTCACTCATTTCCAATTGTTTTATGGTATAGAACCAATCCTCCCAACCTAATGTGAGATTCCATCGCTGAAACTAGCTATATAACTCCTTCCTACCACTTCTGTAGAAGAGGAACGTCTCTTACATCTAATCTGATTAGATGAGATTCAGTGAGATGTTGTTATGCCTAATGAATCCTATAAGAAATGTGTCAAGGCACAGTATGAAAAAAGTTTCAAGCCTCTTATCTTCTCAGAAGGAGACCTTGTCCTTCTATATGACCAAGAGTATGACAAATCAGGAGCAGGAAAGTTCTAACCGAAGTGGTTAGGCTCGTATATTTTCAAGCGTGTTCTTGTTAAAGGAGCCTACGAGTTAGTCAATTTTGATAGAGACCTACTAGCACAGCCCAGAAATGGGTTGTACCTTAAAAATCCTATGCTTGATCTCATGCATAGTACACTGTGTGCATACCTCTTATAGGTGTGTTGAGTGTGTTTGTAGTGTGTCTCTTTAGAGTTTCCTACGGTTTTTTTATCCCATTTATGTTTGTTTTGCGTATGTCGGTATCCCTTGAACCATATATCGGTTATGATGATGGTGTTAATCATAGTACATAGAATCTATCCTCCACATCATGGGCTATATTTGCTCCAAATGGCGAGTTAGTGAGTCTACAAGGGATTTGTGTCAGTCGCTCTACCAACAAAATCGTTGAGTATAGTGCAATGGTCGAGCTACTATCTAATGTTATTTCACATCGTATATGTCATTTAGTCATCAAACTTGACTCACAGCTTGTGGTACTAAAATTAGCTAATGTCTATAAAATCAGGAGTCCCACCATCCTTCGCATGTTCCTAAGGGTTTGCCTTTTAGAAAGACATTTTGATTTCATCCAATATCAACATATCTCTAGAAGTTTAAATACACTAACAAATGTGCTAGTCAATCGTGTTTTAGATAAGCATTTGCAACGAATGTGAATAAATTTCAATACACATCACATCAATTGAAAGAAACAATAGGAAGATAGAAACACCAAAGATATATATATATATATATATATATATATATATATATATATATATATATATATATATATATATACATATATATATATATATATATACATATATATATATACATACATATACATATACATATATATATATATATATAAAGTTTGGTTTTACAAAATTTGTGCCCAAGATGCATATGGCCACGCAGCCTATATAAAAAACTATATGCAAATATGACTAAAAACCCCAATAGACTAATAGTGCTCATAATAATGTGCCACTTCACGAGCTATATTGCACAGTAGCCGACCGATATGGTTAGGCACTCCAATATCGTATCGATTAAGTCGCACAGGGCTCTAATTGACCATGGTCTCATCATTCCTGTGTGTCATCCACTCCATGTTGCACTTCACCTCTGCTAAGGTCTCTGCTACATTGAGATCCTACAATGCATCCCGTCCTACTGCAGAAACCTATGTTGTTGCTACAACCTCTTGTGTCTGTCCTACATGATGGAGATATGAAGCACCTAGAGGTCGAATGGGTCCAACATCTGCATGAAAAAATCAATAGTTTAGTCTCGGAAAAATAAAAATAAAAACAAATATAAAAATTGTAAAACTCTTTAAAACTTTAAATCATTAAAATATCTTACCCATGGCACCCCATTTCTCACCCTCAGGAAGCACAAGCTTAGGGTCATCACGGAAATCCACTCCTGCGTACAGGAAATGATCAATCGTAATGAATTGTTCACGCAACCACCTAAAAAACATTGGTGTGAAGATGACCATCGATGGACCTGCATGTCAAGACATTAGGTCTATCCACCTCCTTATCTGTGGAACCCTTGGATCAATAGGCTCGGGCATGATATACTGAGGTTGTAATAAAGGAATTTGCTCCAAGGAAAAAGAAATCAGAATTGAACCATAGCCAAAGATTTTCAATTTTGCTTCTTTTGCTTTGGATAGTTGTTCCTTCGTATTGACCAATACTCCCTCACTCCAGTTGAAGACCATTGGTTCCAAACACTCTAAACCATATTGCATGTATGATCTTCTAGCTACATGAAGTGTTGCACTACCAACCAATCTAGAAATGATGAATAGGATTGTTCTCAAAGGTAAACAGGTCATATATCTAATGTTAATATTTCCATCTATAGTCGGTTGGGGTCGAGGTCTACAATAAGTGGTAATTTAATATTTCATTGTTTCTCCACCCCTTCTCCCACCTAGCAAAGAGATGGGGGCACCTCTCATGGACAAACCTATCATAAAGTATATTTCCTCCACTTTTATCTCAAGTAGATGTTCCCCTAACATGAATGCATGTGCTTGCACATCCCATGAACGAATAAGGAACTCAAGTAATTCCATCTATTGCCTCATGCCAGGTAACCAAATTTTTTTTAACGATCCACAGTTTTTAAGTGCCTGAATGGTGGTAGGATCATTTGTTGCATTTAATTCATGTTCTTCATGTTCTCTTTCTCTCCACACAAAGGTCATTTTGTGTTAATGAAAACCAATCTTTGCCTCCACACAAAGGCCATTTTGTGTTATCACATCAGCTATATTGGTCCTTTTCTCGTTCCAATTTGAGAAGGTATCCATTGACTTCTTGTTGGTGGATCTTTCTCTTATCGACTACGACAAATTGATTTGAGGGCAGATCTAGAGCCACACCTTGGCCCTATTTTCATTATTGATAGGTCATCTTGTGCTTAGCATCAATTAGTATCATGGGTCTTTGACTGTGTGGTTTCCCTTGTGTTTGAAATCAACTTTCATTATCACACATTGGGATTCATGTATTGCCTTGGTTTCCATTTGACCCTATTGGTGGATTCCTCGCCTCTGTGTCATCTTTCATTATTGGTTGGTTTAGAGGGTTTCTATCATGCGCTAACCACACCTTGTGTACGTCGTAAACGTGCTTTGATTTAGTTACTACATCTTTGTTTGTTTGATTCCTTCCACATTATTGGCCTACATGTTACAATCACACTAGATTGATGAAGGATACTTTAATGCCTTCCTTATAGTGGATCTTTTCCCATAGACTTCAGCTCATTGCTCTGGGAAAGAGATCTAGAGTCCATTTGGAAATACCTTAGAGTTTGCAGTCATCAGTGGCAAATTCCTTCACTATTGACAGTGGGAAAACATCATTGTCTCCTAATTGATATATTCTTCCAAGTGTTCGACTACAACTAATTTATTCGCACTTATTAGATTGTACTAGGTACCTTGACTGTCAACATCATTATCAACGAGTAGCCTCACATTTGTTAACAATATACATCAATGACTGGTAATCAAACGATTTCTCACATGGTCGACTTCAGATCACTTATTCCCATTGTGTAGAGATGTACCACGACATTCGGTGAAGACCTCAGGTTTGCATCAGCATGTCTTGGTTCACTTTTCAGTTACTCCTATTTTTGCTAGTTGACACCATCCACCTTATAGCAACATCTTATATGTTGGAAACCGATTTTTAGTGTAGTACCATTTATTCCATCACGTTCACTTGGTACAATTTGGATCAGTTTCTTGACTTTAGTGATCAGCTTCATACTTCAGCATCATTGATAAGCTCTTTATATGTGATATTCGGACATGTACTTTCTTGATTATGATCAGATGATCCATTATGTATTTTTAGTTCCTTTATACTTATATGCATATTGGATCTGCTTTTATACTTGACATGGAGACATGCTTTACTATTTCTGAGCATGGGTATACCCGCTTCAGACAACATTTTCTTTTTGATCTCTTTCGCTGGCTTGGCAAGCTGAATTTTGTTGAACTTCTCCTCGGTCTCGACATGATTCCTTCTATACACTTAATATATTTTGGCCATCACGTACCCCTTCTAACCTCATATATTAGGAGGCATTTGTTAAACACCATTTACCACTCTTATTAGATCTGATGCTATGATTATGGCCTAGGGAAACCGTTCCTTCCAGACTTGGTCCAAAATCTAAAAAAACATTGTTTTATTCCCTATACACTATTTTGCCCTGTGATAAAAGCATGTACATGCAGGTAAACATATACCCAACCCACGTACATATGTTAACACTTAAAAAAAAAATTCCTTAATTTCGGGTGGAATTCATAGGTTTTACCTATTACTCACCTCCTATAGTCTGTGGCCCAACTGTTTCCAAAAACAAAATTAAATAAATAAATAAATAAATAAAATTGGAGAAGTATAAATAAACCTCCATGGGAAGGCCTTAAGGGGGAAGATATGAGATATTGATACTATATGAGATTATCCCTGATCGAGTCTGACAAAATCCCTGTGCCTCCTACACTCCCCAAAGCTTCAGGAAACCCTTGTTTCCTTGTTGGAGATATCCTTCATCTTTCTTGAGATATTCTTGTATTGGTGATGGAGGAAGATTGTTGAGGCCGAGAAAGGACGGATCTGGAGGATAGTTCTGCTTGGATCCAAAGAAGGACTTAGGTTGTATTTCTCCACTTTACATGTAGCTAACCTCAATAAAGGAATGTTGTTCTGTTTCCGATATTAAATGTGTTTATGCATCAATTTATATTGTAATTCGTTTATGAATCTTATATTAATGTGTAATTTCTCATTCATTTATATGATTTAAAGTTAATATCATGAACATGCTTTATGTTTCTACTATTGTATATCGTTCATTTTAATAATTTTTAGGTTTCAAAGACATTAGGAGAAGCTGAGGGTTTGCACCCTACGGGATCTACCCAAACGTAGGACCTCCGGGTGAGGACACTCCTGCACAATTTAGTAGAATAAGAATTTAGGTTGTTTGCCTGAGCATTTCTTGTTGTTGTTTGCCATCCACTCTGTTAGGGTTCTCAATCCAAAACCCTAGGGTGATCTCACCCACAACAATCTATCTTACCTTCAAATACAAGAATGTCAAAATTAACATGTACCTTAAAGTGGGTTGTGCCTCTGAGGTGGTTGTTGGATGAAGATGCTTCGGTCGGTGATATCCACCAAAGGATCTAGTAAACATTATCCATCATGTCATTCATTTGTTGCTTAAGGGATTCTTTGAGCAACATTTGAAAGGATATCTTACTCCCTTGTCTTTCTTTTCCTCCACCATGGGAGGTTGTTGAGGTCGGCGAGTCGGTCTTGCAAGGGTTCAACTAGGTCACGTCCTAAATCCTTATACCTCAACCTCATTTAAGGAAGTTGGACCAAGGAGATGTAGCCCAGGAGGGGTGAACTCCTTCATCAAAACACTGTGTTAAGTGTTCATTTTGATGGTTTGTTTTATATTTGTTTGTTTTTGTTTAGCACTTCATTTATATGATATTTTGCTCATGAATTTGACATAAAACTTGACAATTTACAGTTAAATTCAAAAACACCACAAGGAAACCTATGCACATGAAGAAAATGATGAGCAATCGTTTTCTAATTCTGACATTGAAATTAGCACAACAAAACTAACATTCAACAACAGATCAAGTTGGTATCAAAGCAAGGGTTATTTGCTTGAGTTTTGTGCAATTAGGGTTTTAATGGTTGCAAATTTGTAATGCTTACAAGGTTAAAGTTGCAGAGAGGAGAAGGGAAACTATTGGTTGCAAGTTCTAAGGTTATGACTAAAAAAAGGAGAGCCACAAGGCCACAATCTCCACCCAGAGTTTCACTCCCAGCTGCACTTGAAGCACCTCAAGTTTTACCTTTAGTTGAGATTGAGGAGGTACAAGCAGTACCAAAAGCTGAGCTTGAATCCAAATCCATCATGTTTGGAGCAAGAGAGACTGAAGGTCTTTCAGAAGAGGAAGAATTCAAGAAATATTTCTATGATTTAACTGACATGGTTAGAGTCCTCTATGAAGAGAGGAATACTAGGATGGTTGGAGAGAGTTCTAAGTTTCCACATGGAGAGGGAAGCTCAGAAGATAAAAAAGATGAAAATAAGGATTCAAAGGGTAATGTAGGAAATCCTCCTCCATATCCACCATCTTCATCATCTTCCTCATCATATTCATCATCCTTTCACTCGCAAACAGATGGACAAACCAAAGTGGTCAATAGGACAATCATTCATCTTCTTAGGGGATATTGTAGCAAACATCCGAAGTTATGGGATGAACAATTGCATTACATACATCATGCATACAACAAGGCAAAGCATTCTTCCACAAACACATCGCCATTTGAGGCATGTTTTTGGTACTTGCCAAGATCGCTATTGGACTTCATATTTGATAAATATGTTGTTATTGATGGTCATAGCGACATAGATAAAGCAAGGAAGTTCATTGAGAAAATTCAGTTGATACATGACACAGTGCAAGAACAACTTGAAAAGAGTCAAAGAAGCTACAAGGTAAGGCATGAAAAACACTGTGTCGATCATAAATTTCAAGTTGGTGATGAAGTTGGTTATATATTAGAAAAGAGAGACTTCAAGGGGAAGGTAAAAAGATGAAGCCAATCCGTTATGGTCCTTTTAAAATTCTGGTAAAGATTGGTAACAATGCGTTTAAGCTAGATTTTACTCCTTATATGCAAATATACTTTGTTGTTAATGTTGAGAATTTGAGATTGTTTGAGCCTCCTTTGATTGATGATCAAGGAGAGCATGTTCAGATGTCATCAATAGATGATTTCTCACCAGAATATCTTGATGAACTTTAGCAAGATCTCATACTTGACAGAAGAACCAGAACTTCAAAGAGGGAATGTCGAATACCTTCGAGTGGGACTCAAGGGACAAAATACTTTTAAGGCCAAATGGATGAATATTGAGAAGGTGAGGGAGTTGTACCCTCACTTGCTAAACAATTGATAGTATCTTTTGGGATCCAAAATGCTACCAGTGGGGAGGAATGATCAGGTGATTAGTATTTATCTCAAACATCAAAGTACTCAGAATCGCTCAAAAACTGAACGTCCGTGTTCGCCTCGTCGATACAATCCCAACGAAACTTGTTTCACTCAAAACAGAGCTCGTATGAGAAAGATAGAGACTTTTGTCCACTTTGCCAAACAGAAGAATTTTGAAAAAAAAATTACAATCACTGCCTAGTCAACAAATTGTACCGTTGACGTGGTAGGTGACTGTGCAGGTCAAAGTTTGGTCAACAGTGAATGAGGTCGCGCTAAGTGGCACTTTATGATTGGTTGATAGTTTGATGTGTCAGTTTTTTTATTAGTTGTCAGAGGACCAATGAGAAGGTGACGTGTGGAAAGCCCAAAGGCCGCCATGTGTCCCTCCCCAAGGGCCTAGCAAGTTGGCACGCAATGTAAAATGTTATTTGGTAGGCCGGTGGAGTTGAACCTGCGACCTAGCCCACACAAGCACCAAGGCCTACCGTTATGATTCCACCACATGACTTAACATTTATGTGGTTGAAGGACTATTTAAATGTTAAGCGACAAAGGTTTGGAGGTAAGGAGCCAAGGCTTAGCCCCGACCCCCAACAAAATAGCGTCAGACAACCTTACACCATAACCAAAGGCTAGCACTTAACCCTAACTGCATGTTTAATGCACCAAGTGGGGATTGGCACTAATTATAACATACTTATCCCTTAATTAATCACATATTAAGTTGGTGTCAATTTTAACAGGACCGATAAATCCGGTGCTACTCCAATTTTGGCGGGGCTAACTAGAGTTTCTCCATATTTGATGGAGTTTTCCTAGGGAAAACTGAAGAGACCATAACTTTTGCAAAATTCGACCAATTTTGGCTCAGAAAGAGTCATTCCTAGATGATTTGGATGTTCTGAGCACATTGAAGCATGTCTGAGAAGTAGTATAGCATTGTAAACAACACTTTTTCCATTTTGAGCTAATATAGAGGCCCAAGCCATGGAAGCTGGACCAAGGAGATGTATCCCAGGAGGGGTGAACTCCTTCATCAAAACATTGTGTTAAGTGTTCATTTTGATGGTTTCTTGTATATTTGTTTGTTGTTGTTCAACACTTTACTTACATGCTATTTTTTCTCATGAATTTGAAATAAAACTTGACAAATTTACCTGTTACATTCACAAACACCATAAGGAAACCTATGCACATGAAGCAAATGATGAGCAATTATTTTCTAATTCTGAAGTTGAAATTTGCACAACAAAACTAACATTCAACAACAAATCAGTACACCAACTTCCGAGGGTCTTAACTTTGGCATATGATCTTCTTCTGATGCGTATGATCCCTCATTAGAAATATCTATCTAAGGAATACGAATTTTGAGTACAAACCCTATTGCAAGCTGCAAGTTTACTTGTTTTCCAAACAGATGTCATTTAGGTTCTCAAAACGGTTATGGAAGTTCAAGACCTGAAAATTTTCCAAAAATAGTAGATTGTGCTATAATTAAGGAAACTGAAGGATACAATGTTGGGGGTCCAAGTGGAATAGGTGAGTGGCCACCAACATCCACCTCGATCATTGTTGCTCCCGAAAATCAAATAATCCATGTATACTAGTGTGATCATCAGATTGTCTTTGTCCATCTTCATGTAAATATTGCTTCCTAAACCTCCACTCTTGAATCCTTGTTGTTGAAGATAGTAATCAAGTCTAGCATACCAAGCTCTTGGATCTTGTTGTAATCCATACAAATCCTTCTTTAATTTGCATACAACGTTTTTTTTTTTCAGACAAGTTATACCCTTATTTTTTGTTCCATTTATACTTCTTCTTTTAAATATCCATTTAGAAACATTGACTTCACATACATTTGATACTTTGAAGCCTTTTAAACAAGAAAATGCCTCTAGTCTAGCAATGAGAGTGAAATTCTCTTCAAAGACAATTCCTTCAATTTGAGTGTTTCCTTTGCACACCAATATTGACTTATTTCTGATTATTTATCTGTTTTCATTCATTTTGTTCTTATACACCCACACCATTCTAGTATAATCGTCTATAAATAAAATAAAGTACCTTTCTCCTTGTAGAGCTAGGGTCCTGGTTGGACTGCACATATATGCATGAATGAGTTGTAGAGGCTTTGATGTCAAACATTCCTTTGATTTGAAGTTAGTCCTCATTTGCTTTCCATGTTGACATGGTGCACAAATTACATTTCTGGCTTTGAAATTTTGGGGATATTTCTTACTACTTGATTTTTGCTAATATTCACCAAGTTATCAAAGCTTAGGTGTCCCAAATGCTTGTTCCATAGCTAGCTTCCATTTGCTTGACTCAATAACATCTCTCTTCTTGAATTCAATTGAGAATGTATATATTTTATGTTGTTCTTATTCCTCTTCCTACTAGTTTCTTGAAGATGATCTCCTTATCTCACAATCCTTGGAACAGAAGATGAGATCATGTCCTTAATCGCATATTTGGTTGACACTTAGAAGATTATGCTTGAGTCATTCAATATATAGTGCATTTTGTGCTTTTCTTTTGCCATTGATGAGACTCATTGTGCCTTTACTATAAATTTTACCAGATCCATTGTCTCTAAAGGTCACATTTCAATCAGTGTCTTCGCTTATTAAGATGAACGTTTTCTGGTCACCTATCATGTGCCTGGAACATCCACTATCTACAAACCATTGATTTTCCTTTTCTGATCACATAAATATAGATTTCTATTTTCAGAGGTAGATTCTCCAATTTTCTTTCTCCAAACTTTCTCTCTTTGTTCTAGAGGATAGTTTTGTGCTATATGGCATGGATTATTGCATTTGTAACATTCTAGACTATACTTTTAAAGAAGAGCAAAGGAGTTATAAGTCCTGATTTGGCCTTGCCTCTTTGGTTCAACAATCTTATTTTGATTATTACCCCCATAAGCCTTACAATGTTTTTCCTAATGACCAATATTTTTACAAAAGAAACAGTGACCAAGGAAAATAGTTTGATACCTGTTAGGATAAGCTTGCCTTGATGAGATATTCCTTTCAGGAAGGGGATGCTTCTCATTCCTTGGATGAACTTTGTTTCCTGCAAGGTTAGAATGATAAGATTCTTTAAGAACATCAAAAAAACTTATAGGCTTTTCTTCATTATGGACATTGGTTTATTCCTTTGAATTGGAAGATTTTCTTGTATACTCTAGGCAATATTCATCATGTAGTAGCCTTTGAGAGTTGAGAATGACATTCTAGGTATGAGAACTCTTCAAATTCTTGTTGAATTTTTCCAACTCTTCTTTTAGATGTACACAATTTGATTCTAATTTTTTTGCAAATTTCTTCCTTTTCCTCTGGCTTGTTGCTAGACACTTCTATTCTTTTAGCTTCTTCCTTCTTGGCCTTGAGAGATGTGATTCCTGGAGATAACTTTTAATTCTTCTTTCTAACTCTCTTATTTTCTTTATAATCACTAATCAATGGTTCCTCCACATTTCCTTCTACTTCTTCTGGACTTTCTTCTTCTTTTAGACTATCCATTTCGTTTGTGAAGGCTGTGAATAATACTTCACTGCTTTCACCATATTCTTCTTCTTCATAAGAGTCATCGTTGTCTTGTTTGGAGCATAAATTATTTTTGTTTTAGCCCTTCCTCTTGAACATTCTTCTCTTCGTTTCATCTTCATCATCACTATCATCTTTAAAATGGCATTTTGCTACATAATGTCCTATTTTACCACATTTAAAGCAAATGAGAGGTATTTTACCTTTGAGTTTGGATCCTTTTTTTCAGCTTCTTGACAAATTGTGCCATTCCAGTGTCAGAATCGTCGTTGATGCAATTACAATTCTTTCCCTTTCTTGATGTCTTAGATGCCTTAAATGCAACTTCCTTTTGAGTTGAATTTCCTGACCTCATATTGTATGTTGTGATAATTCCATGAATTTCATCCATTGATAGAGAGTCCAATTTTTTTTGTTCTTGTATGGCACAAACCTTCGCATCAAAACGATCTAGAAGAGATCTCAAGTCCTTTTGGACAGTCGTCCTCTCTTTAACATCTTCACCTAGACCTTTTAGATAGTTGATTACATCATCTAATTGAAGCAAATAAGCAACAATGTCTTCTTCATCATTCATCTTGAGACTTTCAAACTACTTTCTATAGGTTTGAATTTTTTCCTTTATTACCTTGTCATCTCCTTCATAAATATGGATGAGCTTGTCCCACATCTCCTTAGTTATTTTAATTTCCCTAACTTTGGTGAATTTTGAATATGACAAACCACTTGTTATAGAATTCAAGGCTTGTTAGGTCCCTAAACACTAGTGTATTCGTTGATTATTATTATTGTAGCCGCCTTATTTTTATTGTTGTGCCCTTGCATTATTATTGTTATGTCAGCTCTGATTATAGCTTTGATACCAATTGTTATAGCTCTGATACTACTTGTTATAGATCTAACCCAAGAATATTATAGATCAGATATGAAAATATAAGATAATGCAAATAAACCCGAAAATAATATGAAATGGTTCTTTATTGATCAAACCCTTAAGGTAGGGCAACACCATACATTCACTCCTTAAGGAAGGAGAGCACTCCACAAGCCATATGCCTGTTCATACAATAATCCTTGAATCTCTCTTTCACATTCTTGATGTGGAGTCTCTAGCCTCTATATAGGCCTCATACATACAATACCATGGGTCATTAGCATGGTTCCCTCATACCATCAAACTAATACCATGGGCCCATTACATTATTACTAACTACTTGTGGTCCCTTACATGATATGGGTTAACCACCTTATTTATTACTATGGCCCATCCCATTATTACATTATTACCTTGAGTACCCCCCTTGGTACCCCATATTATCCCCCCTAGGTATTTGACATTCCACCCCCCTTAGCATGTTTCGTCCCCGAAACATGGGAAGAACACAAATAATAAGATCTACTCAAAAGAGTAGTCCACTGGTACCATGCACGTGCATCTCGCCATCCAAGAGAAAGGTGAACCCTCAATCTCGCTGGTGCCTCGCTCGCTTGAGATGGAAGTTGACCATGGCAGCTCTTCTGTGTTGATGTGTAGTAGGTGGATCGTCGCCCCTCTCTATATGCCATGCAGGGGTTGTTTTCCTTGTATCTAATTTGTTGCCATCTTGTTGGTTGTTTTCTTGTTGGGTGATGTGGGTGGTGATATGATGATGGTGTATCTTTCTTTAATTCACCACCTAATGGAGCTTGATTGGTATCTGGTACATGTTGTGGTGCTTGCTGTTGTTTCTTATCTTCCAATATTACCTCAACCACTGAGTCCTCATCCGATGTAACATTTTCTGCTTCAACCTCTTTGGACTCTACCTGTTTTACTGGTACCTGGTTTGATGTTTGTGTTTGGTTTTTGACCATCAATGGCTCATCATCTGATATGTCAGTCCCTGGAACATCTTCTACTTCAGACTGTTTATTAATGGAAATATCATGTAATGTAATTTTCTTCTTTTTATACCAGAGCTTCAGGAATTTCTTCTGCACATTAATATTGATAGTACCCACCTCTTCCATCCAAGGGTATCCCAAAACAACATCCACATTAGCCATATCTGAAGCATAAAAATTAGAATGCAATACATACTTGTCCATAGAAATCTTCAAATCTTTATAAACTTGAACATCCTCATTATCAATCTGTGCAGTTTCAATGTGTTTTGCTGGAACTTGCAATCTTTTTGCCAAATTAACACTTATAAGATTTTGCTTGCAACTAGGATTTATAGACACAATGATTTTCTCCTTCTGAATCAATCCATGAAACTGCAATAAAGATATACCAATATGAAATAACCCCATATGTTTCTCCTTATCTTGTTTTCTAATATGAGACCATCGATCTAAAAGTAATTTTTCAAATTCTTCATCAGGCAAGTTGTAACACTTCTTTTGGTTAGGTAATCCCCACCATGTGGCTGCATCATCTCTAAAGAATTGCACTAAAAACCATTTCCAATTGTTTTTCCATAACGATTTCTGTTCTTTTATGTATTCTTCAATAGTAGGACCATTATCTTTCCTTGTAAAAAATTCCTTGCTAGAAGCCATGAAGGTTTGGAAAAATTTCACTTGGCGAAAATTTGAAATTGTCACAGTTTAGTCAATATTGCTCAGATTTCATATTATGACCTATTTTCGGAAATGGAACAAGCATTTTGCATCTTCCCATGTGTTAGAAATCTTGATACAGGCACTAGAATTTCAGATCTACGCTACTACTCTCCCGCAGTCACCAATATTTCTGCAAAAAGAGCTGATTTTAAATCAGCGATATCTCCCTCATCCGGACTCCGATTCGACTGATTTTTTTTTTGAAATTAGGTATTTTTTCACAAAGATTCATATCTACAGTTATATTTTGTAGATCTTGCACCAAGACGTCCAGATCTACGCCGCAAACTCGCTTCCCTGAAAAATTGTCTGCAACCCCACTGATTTTTAGATCAGTGATATCTCCTTCATCCAGACTCCAATTCAACTGATTTTTTTTTTTTTAATCGGCTATTTTTTCACAAATAATCCAGATATTCAATTATATTTTGCAGATCTTGCACCAAAATGTACATATCTGATCTGCAAACTCGCCGCCCCTGAAATCCTACAAAAAAAAAAAAAAAAATCTCCACTTTTTTGCCCAAGAAAGTGCTCTGATACCACTTGCTATAGCTCCGATACCAACTGTTATAGCTCTGATACCACTTTTTATAGATCTAACCCAAGAATATTATAGATCAGATATAAAAATATAAGATAATGCAAATAAACCCGGAAATAATATGAAATGGTTCTTTATTGATCAAACCCTTAAGGTAGGGCAACACCATACATTCACTCCTTAAGGAAGGAGAGCACTCCACAAACCATATGCCTATTCATACAATAATCCTTGACTCTCTCTTTCACTCTCTTGATTTGGAGTCTCTAGCCTCTATATAGGCCTTATACATACAATACCATGGGTCATTACCATGGTTCCCTCATACCATCAAACTAATACCATGGGCCCATTACATTATTACTAACTACTTGTGGTCCCTTACATGACATGGGTTAACCACCTTATTTATTACTATGGCCCATCCCATTATTACATTATTACCTTGGGTACCCCCCTTGGTACCCCATATTATCCCCCCTAGGTATATGACAATTACCTTGTCATCTCCTTCATAAATATGGATGAGCTTGTCCCACATCTCTTTAGTTATTTTAATTTCCCTAACTTTGGTGAATTTTGAATATGACAGACCACTTGTTATAGAATTCAAGGCTTGTTAGGTCCCTAAACACTAGTATATCGTTGATTATTATTATTGTAGCCGCCTTATTTTTATTGTTGTGCCCTTGCATTATTATTGTTATGTCAGCTCTGATCATATTGAGACCCATTAGACTCCTGTATATAGAAAGGAGGCTTTGTCATTTGTTCATTTGTGTAATGTAAAGGAGGTTTCCCCCTAGAAGAGGCTTATTTTGAAGTCATTTAGCTATCTCTTCTTCTATTTTGTGAGTTAGTTGCATAACATTTGGTATCAGAGCTTTGGATTCTAGGGTTTCACAACTTCAAATAGGGCATCGTGGGTTTTCACTGTAAAAATTTTTATACGAAGTTTCAGAAGTTTAAATTAAAACCCATTTCAGAAAAAATCTTGATGAACCTCTTGTTCGAATTTCAGATCTTGGATCATTATATTTTAGGATATATGATCTGGGGAAGTTAGGTTTTTTGCAGGCTTCCGAATTGCACCTCAAACATGTGACCTTGGGAAAATATTCATAACTTTCTCTCTAAGCATCGGATCCCAATTTCATAAAAAATTACAAAAATAGGACAGGCTATAGTTTATTGGGTATCATTTTCAAATCTGAAGGTCAAGAATGTGACATGTGGCACTTTGTATATGTTCTCTCTACTGAAAAAAGTATATAATCAGGTCATCTTGGGACAATGGACATAACTTTTTCTTGGAGACTCCAATTTCGATTAGACTTGTGGCATTGGAAAGAGGACTCAGAGGAATACCATAGGTCGCAATTTCAAACCTTGTAGATATGAAAATTTAGAGATACATCAGATTCAATATCGAGCTCCTACATATCAAAAAAAGGTGTGTAGTTTTTTTTTTTTTAATTGCATAAGTTTTGTTTGAAAAATTAGTTTGAGGTGTGTTATGTGGAATTTTGCATCTACAGATAAAGACAATTTCCCTAGATGAGTAGCTACACCTAGAACAACATAATTAAAGCGCTTAACCTTTTTCTATAGAAGATAAATAAGACAAGGGACCTACTTGTTATCATTCGCTTTCCCTTTGTCTCCTTTGTATGGCTCCTGTCGCTCCTTCTCGAACTTAAACCGCTCAACAAGTACGTGCAATCATAAACAGAGGACAAAAACCAATCAAAGTAATAGATCTATCTACTATAAGCAAATGGAATCAAAAGCATTCACACATATAATCATCATACATAAAGACAAGAATATGGGAAAAGGTGTAAACATCTTTATTAAGTAGAAGGAAGAGTTACAACCACGAAGTCTGATCCAATGTCACTCCTCCAACTTGGGTTCCAACCAACATCACATCAATAGCACAACACTCCGGCTGCATAACAATACTTTATTACAATCTCAATTCTCACACCAACAATATCTCCTTACAAATTCTCAAATTCCATCCCCTAATCACTTAGATGAGTGCTCAATTTATAGGAAAATGGAGGAGGTTTGGTCATAAATGAGGGTATTGAATGGCCTTCCAAACTTAGAGTTAGTTTCCATGGAGGAAGGGATGAGAGTATAGGAGGTTACTTAACTCATTCCCTATCCAATTTCGAGCTTATAGAAGATGATAACTATGGGAATCTTCTAGAAGGCTCCAAAAGATAAGAATATTCCTAGAACCCTATGATGATTTAGCTCAATCTTGCCCAGCGTAGGTCAAAGTGGGCCTAAGTGCTCTGGAAAGCACCCTGACATGGGCCTACCTACATTGAAGTGCACTTACCCCTGACCAAGGCTGCGCTGGTCCCTCAAGGAGGCATTTCTGGAGGGCTTCAGGCCAAGAAACTCTCAGGGAAGGAGGCATTCAAAATGATGACTTGTCTAGGGCATGTAGCAACTAGATTAGGGTTTGATGAGCCCTAATAGTACTAATCTGAATGATGGGAGTGATGTGCCCAAATGGATCTGTAACAACTGCCCCCTAAAGCATGAAGTTGAAAATAATAATGTCGAGTGATATGCTTTACAATGTGATGAGGAGGTTCCAAAGCGGATGGTGACCTGCATCGATTACAATACATAATATCATGATGTTTTTATTTTTTCTCATGAATTGCTAGGGAAGTCAGACACATTCTTAGCATATAAACTTTCATTACAAGTACATAGATAGTTGTCTACAGATATAGACCCATGATGAGATGACCATCAATGTAAATCCATTGTACAGATGATTTGGTACTTTCCTTAAATCACAACCCGAATGGATGAAACTAGATCCGGGGTCTTCTATCTCGTTCAACCATTCATTCAAGTACGAGTCTAACCATGCGAATATGTGATCTGAAGTTGAACATGGGAAGACACCATTTGATTACCATCGAATGATAATGATAATGATCCTCAAGGTACTGTAGTACATTCCGCATGGTGTGAATGGATGTTTTGATGTCGAACACCACACAAATTCTTTCAGTCAAATGCCAGTGATGTCAACCTATTACCAGAAGCGAGAAACCTACCATTGATGTATGCAAGCCTCAAGGTACTAAAAGGGTGTTTCTAAGTCACCTTCTTGGATAATGTGCATGATGTCGACAAGAAGCGACTCGTCGCAGGAGGGCATTGATGTATCCCACATCAACGACATGAAACGAGTGTAATGATTTTTGGAGACGGAATGTGACTGATGACACAAGGTTCAAGAATGGCAGTCATGAAAATAAAGGTTTATGAGTATTGCAAAGGATGAATTTAACTAAGTGACTTCTCTTGAACATGTTAGTGACACTGAATGAATTGGTAGCATTGACCCAAAACCAAAGTAATGGATGGTATGATAGACCAAGGTATGATGACCATCAAGCAGATAACCCAACCTATGTAGTCACAGTGATGAAGTGAAAGTTTCATGTTCAAGAGAGACCTGCTGCCATAAAGTAGTTTACCCCTTTTCCCATTTTCCCCGGTCATTGCTAACCAGTACCTCTTTATTTTTATCAAGCTTGAGGAGGATAACATATGCTTGTTGTATAATTCCAACCTTCAGGTGAATCCATCACTATGTGATGTTTTAACGAGTCTAGAAAAGGTGAAGCTCGGTCTTGTCATGATGGAAAAGTTTGTCGCTATTTGATGTTTTAACGAGATTAACAACAACGATAACTTGGTCCTTTTCATGTTTACAGAGTTTGAACAGGGACAAAAAGAAAACTCCACAAGATAGATTTGTATCTCAAGTCTGAAAAAGCATAAAACAATACAAGAGAGAACCTATTGACCATGTTCGATCAACATATTCCTTTTTCTGTTAGGTCCCTATAATACTAGTGATTTCCCCATTACTATTGTCATTATATCCATTATTGTTATTATTGCGCCCCATAGAATCCCACTATGGTTATTTTTGTGTCTTTATATTATTATTGTTAGGTCGTCTTGGTTATATTGTGACCCCTTAGACTCCAATATATAGAAGGAGGTTTTATCTTTTGTATCATCCAAGAATCGTTCATTTGTGCAATGTAAAGGAGGTTCCACCTTGAAGAGGTTGAATTCTAAGGCATTGATCTATCTTTTCTATCTTTTTGTGAGTTGGTTTCATAACATTTGGTATCAGAGATTTGGATTCTAGGGTTTCGCTGCTCCAAATAGGTCATCATGGAATTTTATGTATAACTTTTTTTTCTGCAACGTTTCAGAATCGAAAAAAAAATGAATTTGAGACGAAATCGTGTTGAAGCTCAGGTCCAAATTTCATATCTTGTCTCGCTATATTTTCGGAGATATGATTTGAGGAAGTTAGGGTTTCTGCAAGCTCCAGAATTTCATCTAAAACAGGTCATCGTGGAATGTTCGCTGTAATGCTTTCTCTACGAAGTGTCAGAAGATAAAAAAAACCCATTTAAGGAGAAATCGGTCTAAACCTTGGCTTTGAATTCTAGATCTTGTCTCGCTATATTTTCGGAGATATAATTTGAGGAAGTTAGGGTTTTTGTAGACCCCCGAATTACATTCCAAACAGGTCACCTTGGGAAAATCATTATAACTTTCTCTCTAAGTATCAGATTGAATTTTCATAAGAAGTTGTAGAAAGAGGACGGATTGCAGTTTTTTGGGTACCATTTTTGGAACCTAAGGTTGAAACAGTGACCTGCAGCACATCGTACAAGTTCGATCTACCGAACAAGTCTATACTCAGGTCATCGTGGGCGATTTGGCATAACTCTTCATTGGAGAATCCAATCTTGATCAGACTTGTGGAGTTAGAAATATTACTTAGAGGGTTACCACAGGAAGAAATTTCAAACCTTAAAAATCCAAAATTACAGAAATACATCAGATTCAATATCAATCTCCTACAAAGTGAAAAAAAAGGTGTGTAGTTTTTTTCTAAATTTTTTCATAAACTTGGTTTGAAAAATTAGTTTGAAGGAATTCAAAGGGCATAGTGAAGCATTATTATCGGTAATTGATGCCGTGAAGAAAGAAAATGGAAACACCTAGTAAGCAACCCAAAATATCCAGCATGACTCATGAAGAAGAGGAACAAATGCAACATGATATATCAAAATTACGAGACCAAGTGCAACAAATGTCACTCGCACAAAAAGCAAAAGAATATAGGATGTATGGTTTAAAGAAAGATGTAGAAGCTAAGATGTATGGCGTGGAAGCTAAAATGGAGGGTTTAAAGAAAGGCGTGGAAGCTAAGATGGATGGTTTAAAGAAAGGTGTAGAAGCTAAGATGAATTACGTGGAAGCTAAGATGGACGGCATGGAAGCTAAGATGGATGGCGTGGAAGCTAAGATGGACGATTTGAAGACAGATTTGACAAAGTTTCTACAAGAAATGCTTACTAATGGCCAAAGGGTAGTAAAGGAAACTCATGATGAGAACAAAATAAATGTTAATCATGATTTCATAGACTCTAACGTTGGATCGAAGAACCACCATGCTCCAAAGATCAATGTGAGGAAGTTTGATGGCAAGGATCCCGGAACATGGATACTACAGATGGAGCAATTTTTCGATCTCCATAATGTGCAAAACACACAAAAGGTATGCATTACAACTTTATATTTGGAACCAAATCAGTTTGTATGGTATCGATGGCTTTGCTCTTGTAAACAAATTGTCACTTGGGCTATTTTTACGAATGAAATGATAGCACATTATAAGGATACAAAAAGCAACACTTTTTTTAACCAATTGATAAATGTCAAACAAAAGGGTTCAAGGATGGAGCACATTGAGGACTTACAACAATTGAATATAAGGGTAAAAGATATTCCACAGGAGCATAGGATTGATGTGTTTATAGGGACTTTAAAAGATAACATCCAACATGAGGTTCGCCTTTGGGAACCAGATTCATTGGAGAAGGCATTCAGGTTGGCAAGAAAAGTGGAAAGAAAAATTATGGAAATAAGGAACCCTAACACTCACAATCATAAAGATGGAAGTGTTGCTGCCCCTAGCCATCCACAACCTACAATGTTGACACCACAACAATTGGAAGAAAAAAGAGAAAAAGGGCTTTGTTACAGTTGTGATAGCAAATACACTAAAGGTCATAAGTGTGTCGAGAAGAAATTATTTTACATAGATTGTGAAGAGGAGGAAGAAAAGCAACAAGAAATGTCAAAAGAAGAGGATATACATCAGGAACAAACCCTAGAAAAAGAAGAAATGAATCCGACCATATCTTGTAATGCATTGGATGGGATTACCACTCCTCAAACTATCAAGATAGAAGGTCATATCAAGAGGAAAAAGGTAATAGTGTTGATTGATTCGGGAAATACCGATAATTTTATTCATTGTAAGATAGCCAAGGAATTGAATTGCTTCCTATATCCAGCACCAGAGTGTCAAGTGATGGTTGCAAGTGGAGGAACCATAAATTGCTCAAGAAAGTGCCATAATATCAAGCTATCCATGGGAGAATATGTATTGAATAGCCCAATGCTTTCCATTCCAATGGGTGGTGTTGATGTTGTACTAGGAGTCCAATGGATACAATCCTTGGGTACAATAGCTTTTAATTTTCAAGAACTTTTCATGAAATTCTATGTAGAAGGAAAGGAAGTTGAATTAAGGGGTATCGCAGGGAAACTGGGAAAGATAATCAGCTCTAACAGAATGACAAAGCTTCTAAAGAAAGAACAATGAGGCATAATTGCACAATTATGTTCACTAGAGGTTCCCACATCGAAATCATCCATTTCTCTAGATCTCCAAAAAGTCTTGGACAATCATTCCAAGGTATTTGAGACTCCCAAAGGCCTCCCACCTATTCGTAATCATGAACATGCTATCAATTTGATTCCAGGAAGTGTTCCTCCAAACATCAGGCCTTACAAATATCCCTATGTCCAAAAGAGTGAAATTGAACGTATGGTTGCAGAAATGCTAGAGGATGGTATAATTCAACCTAGTCAAATTTCTTTCTCTGCTCCAGTAGTATTGGTTCACAAGAAGGATGGATCATGGCGCATGTGTCTAGATTATAGGGAGCTCAACAAGTTCACCATTAAAGATAAATGTCCCATTCCTGTCATTGATGAATTATTGGATGAATTGCATGGATCAATTTACTTCACCAAGTTGGCTATTCGTTTAGGATATCATCAAATTAGAATGAAGACTGAAGACATTCCAAAAACAACATTTAGAACTCATGAGGGTAATTATGAATTTTTGGTCATGCCTTTTGGCCTTACTAATGCACCTTCTACATTTCAAGGTTTAATGAATTCCATTTTCAAACCCTTCCTTAGAAAATTTGTGTTAGTATTTTTTGATGATATACTAATCTACAACAAGTCTTGGAAGGATAATGTCCAACATGCTGACATGGTGCTCAAACTATTGGAGGAGAAACAATTATATGAAAAAATATCCAAATGTTTCTTTGGAGTACAAGAGGCAGAATATCTGGTCATATTGTATCTCATGAAGGTGTTAAGGTAGACCCTAGCAAAATTAAAACCATTAAGGAATGGAAAATCCCCACATCCATAAAACATCTACGAGGATTTCTTGGGTTGACAGGGTATTATCGCAAGTTTGTTAAGAATTATGGGAGAATAGAAGCACCTCTAACAACATTATTGAAGAAAGATGCATTCTCATGGACTCCATAAGCAACAAAGGCCTTTGAACATCTTAAAGAGGCAATGTACCAAGCACCAGTCTTAGCTACACCGGACTTCACAAAAACCTTTATTGTGGAATGTGATGCCTCAGGAAATGGAATTGGTGTTGTTTTAATGCAAGAATAAAGACCCATTGCTTTTGAAATTCATCCAATCAAAGGAAAGTATTTACCATCGCAAAATTAGCAGGTAGTGTGACACTTCATCTGGTGAATAGATCATACATGCAGTATGCACTTGAGTGTCTTGAGCCAACTTTATTCAATTGGTGTGAGGCAGTACTTTCTTCATTGAAAGAGAAGCTGAAAAAGGTAAAGAGTGGTAACACAAAGAACTTTAGCTATGGATCACTCTTCATTGCTTTTACCTTAGACAGAATTCCATTGATGCAACCTTAGCATGTAACATTGGGTGTAGCTGGTACCGGAGACACCAACAGGAGGCAGGTGGACCAGCGCGGAGAAATTTTGGGAGGGTAGTTCTCCAGGATTTGGATTTGGCCGAGACACTAGCAGAGTGCACGATCATGTAGAGGGATTAACCCTCGGTATTTCGGATGTCGAAATCGAGGAGTTACCTATGAGGCTGCAGCGCCATACTATTGGTGTTTTTTGCCATTGTATGCGGCTCTGAGCTGTTATCATGAACATCACTAGGTCTACTTAGGATGATTTTTGCATGCATTTTGAGTTTTTAGGTCAAATGACCAAACATGTCTTGGACACAAATTTTGTAAAAACTTTAAAATATCTATGTATTTTTACTTTCAGAGTTTTTATATATGGTTATGTGCAATCCTATTCAACTAATGATGTGGATTGAAAATTTACTTTTACAAGTGTCACAAACGTCTGTTTAACACATAGTTTGCTAATGAATTAGTTAATAAGTTAAAGTTTCTAGAAATATGTTGATATTAAATGTACTCAAAATGTCTTTCCAAAAGAAGAACTCTAAGTAACATACAAAGAATCGTTGGGTTTTGGATGGTATAAATGTTTGTTAGTTACAATACGATGAGTTGTGAGTATAGCCTAATGATGATTCAGCGAATGCCAAGTGAAATGGCATCATAGAGAAGTTTGATCAACACACTATACTCAGCGATATTGTTTGTAGAAAGATCGATACAAATCCCTTGAAAACTCACTAACTCGCCATTTGGAGAAAAAATGGCTCATGCTGCAGAAGATAGGTTCTGCATACTATGACTAGCACCATCGACGTAACCAACAAATGGTTCCAAAGATTCTGACATCTGAAACAAATGCAAAGCAGATTACTTAACCACATAAAAATTCTAAAAGATATACAATGATTAATTAAAGCATATATACAATGATTTTACTACACTCGTATAACCATGCAAATATATCTCGGAATTCATGAAAGAGAGCACGGTAAATATCTAGTTCTGATGGAGAACAATATTTTCCAACATGAATGTTTTCTACAATGTTAGGTTTGGTCGAAATATTGATAGAAATAGTTTCTTCGATATTTGACAAGTTCCTATTGGAATCAACTGTATCTATGAAAACAGAATTCGAAAGGAAATCGACCACTGAAGGGTGATTAAGTTCATTTTAAAAATATTCTATGTGATCTGGAAGATGGGAACACTGATGATAACATTCCCATGGTTCTTCTCTGTCATCATTGATTGGATGATTCCTTCATCAGTAGAAAATATACGTGAAAAAGGATCGGAGGAAGTACCATATTCTAATGAACGATCTACCCATACAATTGACGAAGATGGATTTGGGTTGGCCACACAAGCCCAAAAGATTGATTGCTATGCAAGCTCAATAGGCTTAGTGGCATGATTTCATTACTACTATCAACTTCAGAACTATTGGCAATCTTCCTTAAGTTAGATGAAGTGGAAGATATCATGTTGCAAGTCTCAACTTTTGCCACTTCTGCCATGTTTGATGGTGGTGGTAGTGAAAAAGTACTCGTTAGGGAAGAATCCTTGAAGAGACCTACACCAATGTTTTGAAGAGGTAGTGGGGGTCCGTGAACTAATGGAATGCTTCCAATAGCTTGTGAACTAAAGGCTAAGAAGGCGAGTTGGTCGATAACTGTGATTCCACCCTTATGAGGGAATGCAATCGTACAAAAGTATGTTGAAACCATAGTAGCCATAGCATAAACCGATGGTCTTCTTAGCAAAATGTTGTAGTTAAGGGGTCCATCAACAACCTCAACTTCAACAGTTATTGTTTTGCCTCCTAGTTCGATTTGCAGATTACTCAAGATTCCACAAGGTGTATATGTGCGGCCGTCAAAAGCTTTTAACGTTGTTGGTGAACGTGACAAAGGAGGTGAGCCAAGCGTTTTCTAGCAATTCATAGATAATATAATAGATTCCCACTCGTCAATAATGGTCAGTGAATAGGTCTATTCAAGGCATTTAATTGAATCAGGAATGCTAATTGTGCCGGTAACTGTGGCGTATAACCTGCATGGTTGAAAACCACAATATTGGAATCAGTTGGATCGATTCCACTAATTACTGACAATAAAGCCTGCTTTTGGGAGGGACAATTCTGAAGCACCTCAAGCATTGACATAGCAGAAGGTGATTGAGCCAATTCTTCCATATATTATAATTCTATGCAGCTCAAGTTTGAGGGATAAATGTTGATTTATGTACAACTCCCTTAGGTAGTTTTGTTGTTAACTCTGGTGCAATAGGTGGTGGAATAGGATCAGACGAAGTCAAAGTCGAAGGATTAGGTTGATCAGCCTGGTTATTTGATGATGATGGTCGATTTCCATAATCTTTACTTCGTGTTGACACCAAACTATCAATTTCCAGCTTAGATGTGGATAACATAAGCACTTGGGAAGTGGAAGCATGGTCTGTAGCAACCATATGTGTCTTTGGGTTCGAAAAAGGATCAGTCAACACTGCATATGTATTAGAAGTCTTCAAAGCTTTGAAACTTCAGAGCGGTGAGGACAATCTCGTGTAAAATGCTCATCATTATAGATTAAACATGGGTAACGAGGTTTCCTAGCCGAAGGAGAGGAATCAAATGATTTCTCTTGAGGGGAATTATTTTGTTTCTTCTTGTTTTTCCCCTTCTTCTTGCTTCCTGGTTGTTTTTCATTCTTGCCTTTGTCAGATGGCATAGCATTGATTTTGGAAGCAAGAGTGTTATTAGATGCATTTAAATTTTGATTGGAAATGGCAAGTGTTTGACCAGATGGTCTACCTACCATTTGTGTGCTCGAAGAAACAATCACACCGTCACCGGCATGAGAGCCCTTACTCGATGGTGGTGGAGGAACAGTGAAATCTAGTTGGGGTGCATTCAGGATCTTGTCATAGAGCGTGCCAGATTGTGTATAAATCAAGTCAAAATATTGGGCACGAGTGATTACTTTCTCTTCAGTGACAACTCCACCTTTCGCCACATCCTCGGTGATAAATGGAAACAAGGATTTTATAAACCACTCAGCTAAGAGCTGATCAGGAACATAAGTTTTAACCATTCGATGACGACAATGCCACTCATGAATATGATCAGAGATATGAGTAGCGGTAGTCTGTTTTAAGTTAGTTAATAGTTCCGTTCTAGTTTCATATCATATGGGTAACTAGAAGTGGGTTAAAAATGTGGTAGCCAAGGTTGTAAAGTTATCAAAAGAGGCTCTTGGTTACTCAATGTACCACTTCGCAACTGGACCAGTAAGCGTTCTTTGGAAAAGACGTAGTCTAACATAATCATCATTCAAGGAGTTTGATGAACACCATAAATGAAAAGTCATGACATGGTTGGAAGAGTCTTCTCCAGGGTTTCCATTGAATTTCGGAATATCAGAAGGTAACTTATGAGGAATCACTCACCACCAAGGTGCATAAACAATTGGCTCATTGGTGAGTTGATTTAGATCTAGTAACTCAAGTGTTGCAACGAAAGGCAACTGTCTATTGAGGTCAGGTTGAGCATATCCCGGGTATGATGGGATTGCCTGGGCAATTGGCCTTTGCATACCAGCATAAGGCATCTGTTGTCGGTAACCTTGATATGGGTAAGTTTTTTGTTGAGCACCAGGGTACATTTGATGTTGTCCAAACCCAGCATAGGCTTGTTGACCAGGACCTGGGTAAACTTGTTGTTGACCAAACCCAGCAAAGGCTTGTTAACCAAGTCCAAGATGAGGTTGGTATTGTTGGAATTGTTGTTGTTGATATTGGGGCTGCCAAGGTTGTTGAAGCAACTATTGTTGTTGTTGATACAATGGTTGTTGATTTAACAGTTGTTTCCCACCAATGTAAGCTTGACCAGGTTGTGAATACACTAAACCAGTGTAAATCTGAGTCATTCCAGTAAAAGGTAAACTAGCCTAAGGTTGTTGGACTCCAGGAACAAGTGGTTGTTGTAAAACTACCTAAGAAGTATGAAGTTGTACACCTGAAACCTGGGGATATGAGGCTGAAGGACTAGCTTGTACAAGTTGAGATACAACAATGTGGGCTTGTGACTGTAGTAAGGTGTAACAAAAGGCATTCTAGGTATCAATGCGACAGATTACATAGGTTGTGATGGATACACAAGCCTAGGTTGAACGGGCATTGTTGGTTTCCACTAATAGACATTCATTCCAGGCTGACCTAAAGACGATGGCATACCGACATACGAATGGAGGATAAGGAGATTGTGCATATTGCTCTCCATATGGGGGTAGTCCAGTTTAAAGCGAATACATAGGACGGTAACCAGATGAACCAGCTTGATATTGAATTGATGGGTCTAGCTGTTTGGTATCCGTTAATGAGGAACCAGATAAAATTCTTGTAGAGGACATTGGTGAAGACCAAGGACTAGAAGCAACACCTGAGTGGGTTCCAGATAAATATTGGTAACCCGATGGGATGGACAGAACATCATAAAAATGTGACTTAGGTGTCGTAGTAAACATCGAAGAGGTTGTGACAGAAGATTCTACTATAGATGTAATAGATGGTACAGTTTGGGATGTTGACTCTGCCATAGTCAAATGTCCAAATAAATCTCCTAACGAATCAACGGGCGTCTGAAAGTAATCAAGATCAAAAGGAGCAGTAAAATGAGGAGTATGAGGATACAGATAAAGTCTAGTTCCAAAATGGAATGGAGTTCTCGGTGATTCTACCTTAGGTTCCTCTTCTATTAAAATCAAACCATGTGAAAGGATTTCACCGTTAGGTTTGTAATAGATTTCCAGTATTTGTTCCCGAGATAAAGAGGAAGTCTCGACAGTTACGGATATTTGAGGATGTACCGGTTGATATTCTTTTGATATGGTAACAACTTTTGATTGTTCAACCTCAAGATCCAAATGTTCTGGTAAAAGAACAGGTTCAGGTCGGGCTTCGTGAACAAATCCTGGTTCAAAAGTAACTTATGATTGAATAGTGATAGGTTCAGGATCAACTTCTGGTTGAATAGATTTAGGTTCAGAAGTGATTTCTTGTTGAACAACTTCAGGTTGGGAATCAACTTGTTGTTGAACAAGTTGGGTTTCGTTTCACTAGATTTAGTTCTAGTCTTCTCAGGTAATTATGGAGATTCCACTTTAGTAACAGATGTACCAGTCACCGTAGGAGTAACTGGGGTCACAGTAATTATCGATATAGGTGTTTCTAGTAATTCAGGTGAAGAACCAGATGTTTGTGAAGTACTGGATCCAGTCAAATGATGTTATGTTCTTGACCTATGAGAAGATACCAGAATACTAAATATGCGAAGAAATATACCCAGAACACAAAACAATAAGAAATAATAGTAGGTATTTTATTTTTCAGAAAGGAAATCAATGTTCACTTGCCTCTTCGAGGGGGCAACCTCCAACAGAGCTAGGCTCAATTACAAAATAAGACACGATGCTCCTCAAGGGGAGTCTCTATCCTTTATATAGGATTCATACATGCAATACCATGGGTCAATACCACGGTTCTTATTAATACCATCTATCTAATACCATGGCCCATTTGCAACTAATTATGGTCCCTTCTTTAAATGCAAGTCAACCACTTACAATTATTAATATTGGCTTTATTGACTCTTTAACTAACTCTAACTATGACACGACCTTATTACATAAATAATGGGGTAGGGTTGGACCCTAACATGCCCTCCCCCATAAAAATAGCCTTGTCCTCAAGGATGAAGCTGCGGAAACTACTAAAGAACAGTGGCTGGTTCCCATGTCGCATCTTCTAGAGAGGTGTCTTTCCACTTGACGAGGACTTCCTTGATCGTGCGGCTATGCAGGTGTTGTTCTTGCGTGTCAAGAACCTGTTTAGGTTGGAGCCAGATTGAACCTTCTTCATCCAATTCTGGTAGACTGGATTGAATTTTTCAATGGTTCCCAACCAATTTCTTGAGGCATGAGACATGGAAGACGGGATGGATTTTTGTAGTGGGTGGCAAGACTAGCTTGTAGGCTACTTCTCTAATGCGATGAAGTATTTGATATGGTCCACAGAATTTTGGAGATAATTTCTGACAACCCTTGTTTTTGAGTGATGTTTGCTTATATGGTTGTAGTCTCAAGAATGCCTAATCCCCTTCTTGAAATTTACGCTCTGAACGATGTTGGTCTACCTGTTGCTTCATGCAATTTTGAGCTTGATGGAGATTCTCTTTGAGGTGGGCCAACATGGTTGCATGGTTCTGTACGATTTGATCCACTGCTTTACCTTCGAGCATCCCTGGATATAAGAAGTAGGTGAAGGAGGGAGTTGACCGTAAACTACTTCATATGGAGTCATTTTGGTGGTAGCATGATAGTTAGTATTATACTACCATTCAACTAAAGGTAACCACTGTACCCATAGATGTTGCTTTTCTAAAGTGAAACACTTGAGGTAGGTCTCTAGAAATTTGTTGACTGCTTCAGTTTGACCATCAGTTTGGGGATGATAGGAAGTACTGAGTTGTAGTTGGGTAGCTTATATCCTGAAGAGTTCCTGCCAAAAGTTACTGGTGAAGATTGGGTCATGATCAGACACAATGGAAGTGGACATGCCATGCAATTTGAAGATCTGGTCCATGAAAGATTGAGCCACCAAAGCTAGTGTAAAAGGGTGGGGTAGGGCGCAAAAATGAGCATACTTAGAAAGTCTGTCCACAACCACCATGATGAATGACTTGTTGCGTGACTTCGGAAGACTTGTAATGAAATCCATAGAAACCTCTGTCCAGGTTGAGGAAGTGATGGGAAATGGTTGTAATGTGCCTAGGGATTTGACTATTTCTCCTTTGTGGCGCTGACACACATCACACTTAGCTACAAAAGTAAGAATGTCCTTTTTCATGCCTGTCCAGAAGAATGAACATTAAGTGCGAGCATAAGTCTTTTGAAAGCCTGAATGGCCTGCAGTAGGAGATGAGTGCAACTCTGCCAAAAGGCAACTTTTGAGGGTGGATGTTGGTGATATCACTACTTTGTCCTTGTAGTGAAGGATATCATCCTGCCAAGAGTAGCCTGCTGTGGAATTTGGATCCGCCTGCAATTTATTAATGAGTTGGGAGAGAAAAGGATGTGAAAACCATTCCTTGCAAGCCTCTTCAATCCACTCTGGAATGGGAAGAGAGATTGCTAGCAGGGTGCTTTCTTCCTCAAATTGGCGTGATAAAGCATCCACTATGACATTTTCACACCCTTTCTTATAAATTATCTCATAATCATATCCCAACATTTTGGATAGCCATTTATTTTGTTGTGGCGAGGATAGGCGTTGCTCCAAAAAATATTTAAGGCTTTGATGGTCTGTGCAGATTTGGAAACGCCACCCCAATAAGTATGGTCGTCAGGTATCCACTGCATGTAAGATGGCCATCATCTCCTTCTCATAGGTAGATTGTCCCAGATTTGTCCCACTTAATTGTTGGCTAGTGAAGGCCAAGGGTCGACCTTCCTGCATTAAGATAGCCCCAATACCCGTACCTGAAGCATCACATTCAATCACAAAAGATTTGGTGAAGTCGGGTAGTGCCAATACGGGAGTGGAACACATGGCATGTTTGAGAGCTATAAATGCCCGTTGTGCTTCATCATTCTAGAGGAATGAATTTTTCTTGAGAAGGTGAGTGAGGGGTCTAGAAATGCAACCATAATTGCGAACAAATTTGTGATAGTAGCTGGTGAGACCCAAAAATCCTCTCAAGCTCTTCAAGGTCTTTGGTTGAGGCAAATCCTGCATTACCTGGATCTTTTTGGGATCCACCCTGACACCTTCACACCCCACAATGTGGCCCAAATACTCAACTTCTTCCATGCCTAAAGAGAACTTGGACAATTTGACAAACAATTTATGCTTCCGATGCAATTGCAAGAGTAGATCTACATGTTGAAGATGTTTTTCCCAGGTGAGGTTGTAGATGAGGATGTCATAAAAGAAAACAAGGACAAATTTCCTGAGATATGGTTTGAGCAGGTGATTCATGAGGCTCTGAAAAGTGGATGGGGCATTACAGAGGCCAAATGGCATGACCAAGAATTCATAATGGTCTTCATGAGTTCGGAAAGCAGTCTTTGGAATGTCTACTTCTTTCATGCAAATTTGGTGATAGCCTGAGTGAAGGTCAAGCTTAGTAAAGAATTAAGCCCCATTTAGTTCATCCAGCAAATCATCAACAACTGGGATGGGAAATTTATCTTTGATTGTTAGCTTGTTGAGGGCCCTGAAGTTTGGACACATACGCCATTCCCCATCTTTTTTTAGCACCATGACCACAGGCGATGAATAACGACTAATGCTAGGATGAATGACACCGGCTTCTAGGAGTTCCTTGATGACTTTTTCAATTTCATTCTTTTGGGTGAAAGGATATCTATATGGGCAGACATTTGGTGGTTGTGCCCCTGGGACCAAAGTAATGCTATGATCATGTTCCCCTCTCAAGGGTGGAAGCTCATGAGGCTTGTCAAAGACCTGCAGATGGTTGTTTAAGACAGATTGCGTCTCAGGATGAATATGAAGGGGAGTGGATTCGAAGGCCTGGATGGCATTAAATTGGGCTATAACTCCATGGTGGCCCTTTTTTAACAATTTTTCCATCCTATGCAAGCTGATGATAGAAGGATCACCTGCCTGGAGTTCGTGGAGGGTATGTGTGTAGTTATTATGTTTAAATCTCATATGTAACTCTTGGAAATCCATTGTGATTGGGCCAAGTGTGCAGAGCCATTCAACACCGAAGATAATGTCACACCCACCCATGTTGATGGAAAACATGTGGGTCTTTAGGTGATAATCCCCCATTTGAAGTTTGAAATTTTCACAGTGGCCTTCACATTTCATTGTCCCCCCATCAACAATCTAGACATGGAAATCAGAGACTGCTCTGACAAAACAATGAACTGCTTCAGTGAATCTTTGATGGATAAATTTATGCGTATGGCCACTATCGATCAAGACTACTACAGGGCGATGCTTAATAAAACCTCCGATTTTGAGAGTTTGGGGAGAAGAAATTCCTACCAAAGCATGAAGCGAGATAACTGGTTCTTTAGGTGTAGCTGGGAGCTCATTGTCCGGCTGGTTGTCCTCATCTTCCTTCTCTAGTCCCTCAAATGGTGGAGCTTCCTCAGATGAACTGTGATCAGTAGCATCAATTTGAAAGAATTTGGGTTCCTTGCCTTTATGCCCTGGGGAGTATTTCTCATCACAGTAGTAACACAATCCTTGCTTTCTTCTTTCCGCCATTTCCATTGGGTAGTGGTTGGGGGTCCCTTGGCTATGAAATTTGGACGAGTTGACTGGGCCGCTAATGTGCTTTCTACTTCACGAGTTATCTTGCAAGCTGCCAGCCATGAGACTGGGTGTTGTAGTCGTACGTGGGCTTGTATGGCGTCTTTGAGGCCACTGACAAAACATTCCAAGTTGAATTCATCTGCTAGACCTCTTGTGTGGAAGGCTAATGCTTCAAAGGCTTTAATATATTCTTGCACTGTGCCTGTTTGTCGGAGCTTAGTAAGATGACCCAAAAAGTTAGATTCATGGTGAAAGTGATCAGAAAGGGCTTTTGAGAATATCTGCCAAGTCATTGGCATTGCATAGCAGCATTTATGCCACTGCCACCATTGCCATCTTTCTTGGTCCAAGTACAGGCTTCCCACACTTAGCTTAGTCGCATCATCTCTGATGTGATTCAATGTGAAATATTGCTCCATTTGTGCTAGCCATATGGCCGGATGAGAGCCATCAAATTTATACATGTCTAGCTTGGGTGGTCGAGGCTGGGACTATTGGTGGTTTCCATAGATGTGAAGAGAATGGCTAGATTCACCCTCAAGGTTTTCATTAAAATCATATGCCTCTTATTGTTCCCCCAACTTTCCCTTCATGATTGTGTCATTTAAGGTTTGGATCTGCTTCGCTAATGCCTCCAACTTTTGTTCAAGGGTGTCTATCTTCTCATTGGCCATAGCTTGAGCTTTGGTTTGTACCATGCACAGATCCATTGCACTTGTCATTACTGTGAAAAAACATTTGGGACCACTTGAAATTTTGATGCTAACAAGTGAATGGTACCACCTTGCTTAGCCCATCGACCTGATTCTTATGGGCTGAGTCTCCTATAAGTATCCCAGGAATACTGTAGTAGCTGATTCCCAGAAAATTTAATTCTGCCCAATGTCCTACGAGAAACACGCCTAGGTATAGGAGCCACACAAATAGTCAGATCTATCGGCGAAACCCTCAACTGTAGAGTATGAGTACGAATGTGGCAGTGATTAAACTCCTGCTACTAGATCTGAATGGCGGATCTAATTGTTGCAACTGCTACAGAACCCAAACTGCTGGATCTGATAGATCTGATTGGTGGATCTGATAGATCTGAATGGCGGATCTGATATCTTTGAATGGCAGAATTGATTGTTGCGGCTACAACAGAACCCAATCTGCTAGATTTGATCTCGAAAAGATGATGCATAATCTAGAGAGAGACAAGGGAACTATGGTCTGAAGGAGTGTCAGGTGCTATAGATTGCAATATACATAAGGGTCCGATAGTAGTACTCAGCCCAATCTTTTAGGGCATTAACCAAGGAGGATCAACTGTATCCTCAACTGTACAACCCGACTACCCTATCATATGCGCGAGTAATCTCCCCGAGTGTTGTTCTCGGTGTACTGTAGCAGCAAGACGACCGACGGTTTATCTATGGTGAGGTTTCAAAAGAGTCTAGGGGGCTTCCAATATACCCAGAGGGTACTTGGAAGACAGTCCGTGCGCGGTTCTGTCTAATGTGTTACTACTCGAAGGGGTACCCACAGGGGTTACAAGGGAGTCCAACAAGCGTGACCACCTCTTGTATTTCCTACATGCATGCCTCCCCAAATCCATAGGTTTATGCACTCAACGACAGATCCCGTGGTTTAAAGATGTCGGAACACGTCTCTAGCCAAAAAAAAAAATCTGCTAAAAATGGAGATCCCATCAGCCCTGGAAAGTGCTTTGATACCACTTGTTATGATCTTGACCTGCGAGAAGATACCAGAATACCAAATATGTGAAGAAATATACCTAGAACACAGAACAATAAGAAATAATAGCAGGTGTTTTATTATTTAGAAAGGAAAGAAATGTTCACTTGCCTCTTCGAGGGGGCAACCTCTAATAGAGCTAGGCTCAATTACAAAATAAGACACAACGCTCCTCAAGGGGAGCCTCTATCCTTTATATAGGATTCGTACATTCAATACCATAGGTCAGTACCATGGTTCTTATTAATACCATCGATCTAATACCATGGCCCATTTGCAACTAACTATGGTCCCTTCTTTAAATGCGGATCAACCACTTACAATTATTAATATGGGCTTTATTGACTCTTTAACTAACTCTAACTATGACTCAACCTTATTACATAAATAAGGGGGTTAGGGTTGGACCCTAATAAATGAGATCACTTCGACCAGATAGGCATAGCTTCGGGTGGTAAAGGCGGTTTACCTGCTGCTCTCTGTGAACGACGGGGTAAGGGTTGATCTTCCTCCACGATTGCTGATTGATTTTATTACAAAATAGAAATAAACAATAAGGGGTAAACAAAATAGAAATTGAGGCAATGTGCCAAGCACTGGTCTTATTTATGTCAGAGTTAAAAAGCTTTATTGTGGAATGGGATGCCTCATGAAATGGAATTGGTGTTGTTTTAATGCAAGAAGGAAGACCCATTGCTTTTGAAAGTCGTCCAATCAAAGGAAAGTATTTACACAAAGCTATTTATTAGAAGGAAATGTTGGTAATACTACATGCACTTAAGAAATGACAACCTTACCTAATGGAAAGGCACTTCAAGGTAAAAATAGATCATGATAGTCTTAAATAATTTTTAGAACAAAGATTATCTTCAGAAGAACAACAAAACTGGGTCACAAAGATGTTGGGTTATGACTTTGAAATCATCTACAAAAAATGGAAGAAAAATGTTGTTACATATGAATTCTCCAGAAAGGATGAGGATGTGGAAGAATTGCTTTGTGCCATTTCTATTATCCAACCAGATTGGATAACTGAAGCAAGAGATGAATGGAAGAATGACGAATATGTGTGGGCACTCATTCAAAAGTTGCAGCAAGATCATAGTACATATGATACATTCAGCTGGAATAATGATTCATTATGGTACAATGATTGCTTGTACCTTTGTAAGAGTTCCCAACCCAAACAAAATATTCTTCAGGAATTGCACACTTCTCCCTTAGGAGGGCACTTGGTATTTTTAAAAACTTACCACAGGGTTAAGAAAGCATTTTTTGGGGGATGGCCTAAAATATAATATTCAAAAGTTTGTGGTAGAATGTTTGGTTTGGCAACAAAATAAAGTTGATATAATTAAGACCCCGAGTCTGTTACAACCTTTATCCATTCCAAGTCAACATGAGGTTTCAATGGATTTTATCACAGGTTTACCCAAGTTCGAAGGAAAGAGTTTCATCATGGTGGTAGTTGATATAATTACCAAGTATGCACACTTTTGTGCATTATCTCATCCATTTAAATCCAATGCAGTTGCTACTGCATTTATGGAAACAATTCAAAAGCTATATGGAAACCCAAATATTATCTTAAATGACAAAGATCCTATTTTCACTGTAAAATTTTGGACGAAATTATTTTCTTGTCTGGGACTCAATTAGCTCATAGCTCATCTTATCATCCTCAATCGGATGGGAAAACTGAGATAGTGAACAAATGTTTTGAAGAATATCTTTTTTGTTTTGTATCTGATAAACAAACACAATGGGTCAAGTGGTTACCTATGGCTGAATGGTGGTATAACACTTCCTTCCATAATGCAGCAAAAATAACCCCATTTATGGCACTTTATAGATATCTTCCATAGTCCATCACATCATCTTTACGAGAAAATTCTAAGGTTCAAGTAGTGGAAGATCACATCGAGCATCAACAACAAGTTCTCCAACTCTTAAAGGATAACCTCACTTTGGCATAGAATAGAATGAAACAACTTGAAAATCAACATCATGTAGGAATTTACAGGGTAAGTTCCTCAGATAGAACACCAAAGGACACCGCTCACAAATAGATCACAGATCAATACACCAATATTCTTGACGTGGTTAAAACCCTCAAAGAGGGAAACAGTCCACGGTCTGAGCCAACGCGACCACTTCAGGCAATTTATTAATAAAAGAATGAAAATTTACATAAGATTCTTTCATGAATGGTTACCCTACAAATGGCCCTCCATGCTCTTTAAATAGAGATCATGGACCAATCGGGTGTTAAGCCACTGATCAAGTGTCGATAATACCGAGGAGAGAATGGACCGTCGGATCACTACATATCGTGACTGTCGGATTGTAAGTTACAAAAATACATAGTAAAGAAACACACTTTACCTAACTCTACACTAGACCAAGTTATACTTAACTATTTCCTATGTGTCGGAATATCCTAACATCCCCCCTTAACAACAACTTGGTATAGGATTGAAGGATGTACAAATATGAAACAATAGGAGAAGGAAGGAGGCATTACAGCCTATCCCCCCTTAGTGACAACTTCCTGAACTCCAACCATAAATTGAAGTTTAGTAAATTTCGCCTCTGTGAGAGCCTTTGTAAAGATGTCTGCAACTTGATCATATGTTGAACAATATTGCACTTCAAGAACATGGTCATGAATAAGCTTTCTGATGAAGTGCATGTGTAGTTCAATGTGTTTGTTGTGCTGATGTTGGACTGGATCTTTGCATAGTTGAATGGCACTTTGATTATCATACCAAAGTGTAGTCGGATGTTGCTGCTGAAAGCCAAACTTTGACAAGATTTGACAAAGCCACAGGGCTTCCTTACTAGCTTCTACGGCACCACGATACTCTACTTCTGCTGAAGAAAGAGAAATGGCACTTTGTTTCTTGCAAGCCCATGTAATAGGTCCTGAACCAAGAGTGAACACATAACCTGTAGTAGACTTTTGATCATCAGGGTCACTAGCCCAATTGGAATCAGTGAAACCAACCAATAGAGGAGATGCTTCTGCATTGTAATGAATCCCAAACTGAACTGTACCTCGAACATAACAAAGTATTCTTTTAGCTACTTTCCAATGACTTTCATGTGGGTTTTGCATAAATCAAGCAATAAGGCCAACATCAAAGGAAAGGTCAGGACGAGTATGGGTTAGATACACAAGTTTTCCTACAAGTTGACAGTATAAGGTAGCATAAACTTCAGGGGAAGTACAAGTGACTAAAAGTTTAGCTCCAGACTGAAAGGGAGAAGGGGCTAGTTTACAGTATTCCATGTGAAAATGGCGTAGAATATCACAGGCATACTTGGACTGGGAAAGGGAAATACCTTCCTTGGATTGCAAGACTTGAAGACCAAGAAAATATTGCAAGTGTCCTAAGTCATTCATTTCAAACTTATTTTTAAGTCTGAACTTCACATGGTTTATAAGGTTGGGATCACTACCAATAAGGATAAGATCATTAACATAAAGAACAAGAATGATAAGAGACTTGCCCACTTTCTTGGTGTAGACAGTATTGTCATAATGACACCTAGAAAAGCCAGTTCCTAAAACAAAGCTATCCATTTTGGCATACCAAGCCCAAGGGGCTTGCTTGAGACCATAAAGGTATTTCTTAAGCTAACATACAAGGCTGGAGTCTGTTTGTATAAAGCTAGTAGGTTGTTCCATATAGATTTCTTCATGAAAGTTCCCATGCAAGAAGGTAGATTTATCATCCATCTGATGGAATTCCCTTTGAAAGAGGCAAAAAGGGAAAGAACAAGATGGATAGAGTTCATTTTGGCAACAGGGGAGAAGGTTTTAGTATAGTCAATGCCTTCAACTTGTGAAAAACCCTTAGCAACAAGACGAACGACAAGGGTTGGTCTTGAATAAGTTGGATCTTGTACCAATTATTGGAAACACTGAGAGGGGGGTGAATTGATATTTCTTTTAGTTACTATATTATGTCAGTTAAGATTCTTATCACAAATTAAACCAGAACAAAATAAATAAAAAATAATAATTTTATTGATGAAAATAGTGAGGACTGCAATCCTCTTTTACAAAAACTCAAGCTCCAACTTGTACAACAAAATATCTGACTACTTCAAGGCTCCAACCTCGAACAAATCGAAGCACCAGCTTGGTCAAAATGTGAACTCCAATCCTCTCAAAAAATCCAAGCACCAACTTGGTCAAAATGAGGACTTTAATCCTCTCAACAAATCAAAATGAGGACTCCAATCCTCCTAGGCTCCAACCTTTCCAAATAGACTTCAAAATACAACTTCTGCAAGATGTCTCCAAAATAAGTTTCAAATGAGATTCAAAAATATAATACAAGTCTTCAAGTAAGGCTTCAAGTCTACTTCAAACACCTCAAGAACTGCTTCAAGAATTGGTTCAAAGTCTACCTCAAAGAAGGGTTGAAGAGTTGCTCCAAATAGTCTTCAAAATCTGGTATAAGGTTACTTCAAAGTCTCGTTCTAGTTATGCTTCCTGAAAAACTAGCTCCAAAGGTCTGCTCCAAAGTTTCTAACATTTCCTTCAGGAGGTCTCCACCGTTTGCTTTATTTATGCTCTCATGTTCAACTCAGATAATCACCACAGGTCTGAATAAAGTCATAAAGAGAAGGATCCATCTTTGTTTTTCTACAGGTTGAGGTCTATAGCTATACCACATGTCAAATATTGTCACAAAGAGCCAAATTATAGATATTACAAAGGGATGAATTACAGAGATTGCAGAGGGCCAAATTACAGAGATTACATAGGACCAAAAACTATCTCAAATGTGCTTCTAAAGGATGGAAGTTTACTCCCATATTTGGATTGAAATCTACTCTAGAATATGATTGAAAACCTCCAATAGTATTTAGCCAAGAACATAGATAAAATTCAATAAATATGCCTTGAATTTCCTTCAATATTCATGAGATATAAACCATATATCTCTTACTTCAGACCGAATTCTTCTTGTCTCGAGATTGCAGAGGGCCAAATTACAGAGATTACATAGGACCAAAAACTATCTCAAATGTGCTTCTAAAGGATGGAAGTTTACTCCTATATTTGGATTGAAATCTACTCTAGAATATGATTGAAAACCTCCAATAGTATTTAGCCAAGAACATAGATAAAATTCAGTAAATATGCCTTGAATTTCCTTCAAGATTCATGAGATATAAACCATATATCTCTTACTTCAGACCGAATTCTTCTTGTCTCTTGCTTCCTTGACCGAATTGGATGAGAGAATGGAGACATGTTCTCTATTTATATTAGTCAAACCATACTTGAATCATCGTGTCTTTTGGAAGGAGGGCCAACTTATGTTTATGTAGGCTAACTTGTCCCAAGAGGAAAAATATGGATTTCCTAAATTGTAAATTTGAATTCTCTTTAATGAGGAGGAGTTAGGTGTTGTGGGGAAAAATTCCTATGCAGGACGATCCTATCCACCTAAGGCGTGATAGTGCCATAGCAACAAACGAATGCAGCTACTTCAGTTTCTTCCTTTATGAAATATGAAAGAGAGGAGATTGGTAGACTTACAGTTATCTTTCGGTTGTCCCTCGATCTAAATCCTCTCCTCTTTTGCTCCCACGAGATCACAAGAGAACAACTACCTGTGACAAGAGAACAGCTACATGCAACAAGAGGAGGACACAATACAAAGGCAAATATACATATTCATAAATGATTCAGGATTAGAAGTAAATCAAATACACTAATGCAAATTATACAATAAACACCAGCATATAGGAAAGAACCAAGAAGCTTTATTGATTGATAAACAAGGTTCAGGAAGAGATACAACCCATAGGGTTCCAACCTAGCATCTCCTTCCCAGCAGAATGGAATTCCTTCTTCAGCCCCTTTCAAAGCATAAGCACCCAATGATCCAACCACAAACCAACAACAATTCTTTGCAATTACAATCCCGCCTCCTTAGACCTCATGAGAGAGATCTATATATAGGAATTTTGGAGAAAGGATGAGTCAGCTTGAGGCTTGCATGGAGCTAACTAGTGTCCTCTCCCACTTCTGTTCTTGAGTCCACTTGGAGGTTCTTGCTTCCACTTGGAGATTTGGAACCTCTTACTCATCACCAGTCGCATTCCCTGATCCAAGTGTCATTTTGGAAGCTTCCTGGGCATTGACACCTTGAGAAATGAGTCTGCCACTTGTCCAGTTATGCTCAGCGCAGGTAGCCTTCTTTTCAGTTGACATTCAACGCAGGTAGACAGTGGAACAGTTGACATTCAGCGCAAATGCTCAGTGGAGCAGTTGACATGATCTAGAATTGCCTTGTTTTTGAGTGTTTTCAGGTGGAGAACTTTTGTAAACTGCTGTGGTTTGCTGGCCTTGTTCCTCTAGGGGTAGGAACAACATGTTTAGGGACTTTGGATCCCTTGATTATTGACATTTCATGCTCAGTGATGCAAGGCACAAAAATGTCTATAACATTAGGAGGCAAGTAAATATTCATTGGAAAGCTCTTGAAGTCTTCTTCAAGCCTATGTAATTATATTCCTGAGTTGGTGTTTCCTTTTACACCAATAACAAATATTTGTCGTACACCATCTATTTGTCGATGGAATGTTGTAGATCTCTTCAACTTTGTGTCCATATTATCCGACAATGTAGTCTAGAATGCACTGAGAAATATTGTGTCCTTGTCTAAAATGATACCCCTTAGTATCCCAAAGTGCACCTAGACTTGTCCAAAAAACAAGTTTGTTTCTTCTTGCCCACTGATGGTCTTTTTATAAATCATCAGAACACACACCTTAAAAACGTTTCAACTATCATGAACATGTAGACATGTTCCTTCCTATTTTTTGGTAAACCTACCACAAAGTCCATGGAAATGCTTTCCCAAGGATGAGTGAGTATAAGTAAGGGATGATATAGAATCTGTTTCCTATTGTTAGGCTTGCTGGTACAACAAAACATGCATCCTCTTATGAATCTAGCTACCTACTCTTGCATCTTGGGTCAATACAAATACCTCAACAAGTTGGGCACGATCTTCCCTACACCAAAGTGCCCTACAACTTTGGAGGTGTGATCCTCTCTAATCAGTTGCCATTTCTCACCTTTAAGAACACATAGCTTATCCAGCATGTAGAGTAACCCATCCTAGAGATGGTATTCAATGGTGCTATCGTTATCGTGCACATGAATATGACTCTACAACTACTAAAATACCTCCTTGAAGTCCTCATCTTCTAAATATGCCTCTTTGTATGCATCATGGGTGAATGACTTCATGTGCATAAGAGTCCCCAAAGTTGTCGTCTTTGATGTGGGTGGCCTTGAAATGATGTTGGCCAACTTGTTCGTGATCCCCTTCATGTACTTAATCACTAAATGAAACTACTATAGAAACCCCATCCATTCATAATTCCTGATCTATTGTAGCTTACTCTGGGCTTGCGGGTACTATAGTGGCTAGTGATTTGTGTGGATTACTATCTCCTTTCACATCAGATAATGCTTCCACTTCTTCACAACTTGCGCCAGGGCATAAACCTCCTTTTCATAGGTAGTGTAGTTAAGAGTTTCCCCATGAAATACTATAAAGAGGTAGCATACATGCTTTCTTCCTTGCATTAAGACCACTCCCATAGCATACCCACTCACATTTGTCTCCACATCAAAGGGTTGTTGCAAGTTAACTAGTGCTTGATTGATCTTCTTCTTTAGCTCCTCAAAGGTCCTCTGCTAAACCTTTCCCCTCTCGAAACTATGACCACTTACTATTATTGTGTGGAGTGTGAAGCTACTGCTAAAAATGAGGCTATGAATTTCCTTAGGTATTGTGTTGCCCCAATGAAACTCCTAACCTCAAAAACATTACTAATCACTAGCCACTTATTGATAATATCTATCTTTAGCTATCCTCCACTTATCACATACCTTAGATACACCAAATATTGTTGTGCAAACTCACATTTATTGAGATTTGCTAGCAGTCGGTGCTTCTTTAATGTCTCTAGCACCTATGACAAATGTGATATATGCTCCTCTTAGGTAGCACTGTATACTAGTATATCATCCAAATACACAATGACAAATGAATCTATAAAAGGTCACATTACATAATTCATTTATCTCATAAACATAGCGGGTGCATTACATAGGCCAAATGGCATGACTAACCACTCATACAAACCTTTCCTACTTTTTAAGGTGGTCTTCTGAATAACTTCTTCTTTTACTCCAACCTGGTGATATCTAGACTTTAAATCCTCCTTGGTGAAGTATTTTGCTCGCTGCAATCGATCCAGCAGATCATTTATCTTATGTAGCGGGTACATGTTCTTGAGCATGATATTATTCAATGCCCTATAATCTATACACACCCGCCAAGTCCCATCCTTCTTTGGCACAACGATGATGGGTGACCCACATGGTGATGTACTCGGTCAAATGAAACCATGTTCCAGTAGTTGTTGCAACTATTTGGGAAGAGGTTGCGTAGGTAGTTGATTAGATTTATCAGGAAATGAAGTGGATGGTAATGGAAGTGGTTGAATTTAAGTCAATTGTGGTTGGAATTGTGGTTGAGTCAGTTGTTTGGGAGGAGAATAATATTGAGGTTGGAATTAAGGATACGGTCGTTGAAAAGTTTGGGCATACTGAGGATTCCTACCATAAGAATCCTACTGTAAGAATACTGAGGATAATCTCTTACTAATGGTGATCTCCACTCAAATATGTGCATATGTAAAATATCATCTTAATTTGATGTAGATTGATGCTAGCAATTGTCTAATTCAAATCCCATTAGATGTGACACAATACACTAATTAATTTACTATAGATGTGGGGAAACATCTATTAGGTTTTTCCATGATGCTCCCCTTTATATATATATATATATCCACTTTCTTCCTCTCTTGTTGAACCTTAGGTGGTACACCTTTACCCACTTTTGTGATCTTGTCATTTCCCACTTCATGCACAATTAGATCAAAGAACCTTAGATGGTCCACCTTAACCCACTTTTGTCATCTTGTCATTCCCGAGTTCATGCAAAATTCTCCAAACTCTCTCCAAACCACAAGTTTTCATTAGAGTGATTGTTAGGAGATTTATTAAGTTAATTTGTGGAGGAGTTTGTCTAAGTTTATTATGTCAATATATTTTATTATATTGTTCTTTGTTTATCATAATATTTAATTTTGTCACAAAAAATTATCACACATTAATTAGGTTGATTGATTTTTTAATAGATTTTATTATATTGTTATTTTTAATTTTGTAAAAAAAATTATGGCACATTAATTAGGTTGATTGATTTTTTAATAGAATGGATTATTATATTAAATGTTTTTATTATTATTATTGAGTGGATAGTTAATTAATTATATTTATTATTGCATCTGTTATATATTGCTTTTATTTAAAATTAGTTAATTATATTTTTTTTAATGGGTTGTATGTTGTTTCTATTTACTAGGGTACTATCTTTTCTCCTAACCTATTATATTAATTGTTTTTATAGTTTTATTAAATTTATTACAACAATACAAATATCTCTTTAAAAAATTTAATCTTCAAGTATTTATAACAAATACAAAATTAATATAAATTTATGTTTATTTTTAATATATACATATTATATATCAATTTTATATTGAAAAAAAACATAATCATTCTTTTAAATGCTTTTGATTTTTATGTTTTTTTTTTATTTCTTAAAAATATTACTTTCACATATCAACCTATGTCATTCTTGCATAATAAACAAAATCCACACAGTGGCGATGTGCAAAAAAGCAAGAGCAATGGCATTGCCATAGATGACTCTTGTTAGTGTAGGTATTAAAATGAATATTCACATTACTCAATCACAATTTATTACCATTAGATTATTTCAATTTCATGTTCTACACAATGAATATCATAATTTATTAAAAGAAAATCCAGCTTTATATTAATGCTTTTGGTTAATTTTATTACAAGTGATTGTAGAGGCAAGCTTATAATAAACCTAGGGGATGACTTATGCAAATATATTAGTAATAATAACTAGATCATTGTTATGAAGTATTTTTTTTTATGAATATTTCAAATAGAGTTGTTTTTGTCACATAAACTAAATTTAACTATTTAAGAAAAAGTTTGCAATATTAAAAAGTCAATTACCTTATATTAAAAAGTGTAGTATTAGAGTTGTGAAAATTTAATGTTTCAGCGTGTATTCCTCTAGATTTGTTATATATATATATATATATATATATAGCTAGATATATATATATATATATATATATATATATATATATATATATATATATATATATATATATATATATATACAAGTTGAAGAAATCATTCTTAGAGTACTTTTCAAGGGTACATAGTCTTGCTCGAGATTGGATTGTGGGACTTGTGGGACCAAACCTCCACATGTAGCCATTAGACCACAACCTCTGAACTAGATGTATTAATCAACATACAACGTAAAATAATGATGTTTTGATTGGTTAAATTTTCATGGATGTCATGGATGAAATCCACGTGGATTGATAGAAACATGACATACAACATTTGTGGGGAGACTATCGTTTGCCATTTTGAGTATATAACAAGGTGGTAGAATATGTGTAGGTCAGGGGTTGCAGTTGATAATTACTATTTTAATTCATGTTATTGTGGAGTTGTCTAATCATGTAACACACTTTCACTTAGCTATCAAAATTGGATGATGCAAGAATTTAAAGGTTTGGTGGATTCAAAATTCTAAATGAGTTTTTTGAATTGATCCTTAATTGAGAAAAATAAAAAAAATCATTGTTCTACCATACATAAAACTTAAATTGTAGTGAAACTATAACTATATTTGAAATTTCATTGAAATTATATGAAATATTTTGTTTTTGTTATGGGGTTAATTTACTCATTTTTTTTGTAACTAAGCTGAACCTAGGCTGGTGCTATCCTACTTATTGGTTGGAAGAAGATTGATCCACCACGATGGGATGCTTATCACTAGGTTAGAAGTAGATCTATCCACCCACGATGGAATGCTTATCACCAGGATAATATGGGGCTCAGTTGAGCCTGGACGCCCCTTTAGAAGTATAATTCCCCCAAAATGGCTTCCACTCCTCAACCCCTCCTCGCGACATTTGAACCTGTGACCTGGCAAGGACTAAACCCCACACAAACCAACTAGTCTACACCTCATAGGTCTAAAAACATACATGTCATAAAGTAGAATTTAAATTTTAATAACAAAGGTAGCAACTTTTCTTCATAATAACTAATAAACGTTGATAGATATTGTCCATTACTCTAGCAAATAACATTTACTAAATATTCTTCCTTTCTTGATTTAGATACAATCCAACATTGACATAAATAGCAATGTAGCAGTGGAATGGATAACATGTTAATATGATTATAGAGAAAGCTAATTCTCAATACTTCTAAGAGCTCAACTAAGCTAAGAATCTTAAAATCTATGATATGTTCAATCACTTAAAACTTAACAACCATAAATCATGGTAAAGTGTTATTTGATTGTTGAACAAGTGTTACATAGTAGCTCGTTCAAATATATTTAAATTAAAGTAAAAAGATTGAATTCAAATTAGTGTTAAGGTTTTATTGATTGGTAAATTGAGGTATTTTGTTAATTGTAATTTTGCATTGTGGATTTGGAGAATCCAATCCGTCCCAACTACATAATAATGACTTGAAAATGTTTTTGTTGAGAAGATTTCCTTGATGTTTTTACTCCTAATTATTAAAGTGTTGAAGAAAACATAAATAATGGTGGGTAGTAACAACTCCTAGTAAATGTATTTATTTACATCCTGCTTCTATCCATTTTTTATGCAAATACTTGCTTAAATTATGGTGGGTAGTAATTGATGGTAAACATGTTATTTAAGTGAGTATGAACTATTTTCACGAATTTTAATTTTTGGTGGTTCTATGAAGCTTAAGAATGAAAAATCTAAAAGCATCTATGGCACAAATATTATAACTATATAAAAAATTATGGCAAAAAAATAAGAGACAATTATACACATAACATTGTGTTGTATAAAAATTACAATAACAATTATTACATAATAAGACTTGAAATAATCATATAGTAAATAAATAATTTTAAATATTTATAAAAATAAAAAAAATAAAAATCAATTCATAATATTAAACTATACAAAACTACAAAAACTTTGGATCAAAAATCAAAATAATACCTCACTATTTAAAAAAAATCCAATAGATAATACCATGCTTACTAGATATAAAAATAATACCTCACTATTTTAAAAAAATCAAATAGATAATACCATGCTTACTAGATATAATAATTAAAATTAAAGAGAAAAAAGCAAAACACAATTAAATGTATTACATTGTTAAATCATAAAACCCTCATCCAATTTCAAAGTAGAAAACCCTACCCGAATAAATTTTAATGAAAAAATAAAAAGAGCAGTTGAATGTATTACATTGTTCAATCATAAAACCTTTCATCCAATTTCAAAATATAAACCTTATCCACATAAAAATTTACCTTTCAACAATAAATCTAAATCCCCTACACTAAAAAAATGTTATATCCTTCATCTCCGCACTGTTAAATACACATTGAAATAAAAAAAATAAGTTACATATAAGCGTCCCTCGCATGAAAGTGCCAAAACCTTACTTTTGGTGGAGGAAGGGTTTTATGGAGGGTTTAAAGCTTCATATTTTCGGAAATTAAAAGTTTTTAAATGTGGAAAATATTTGCAAGAGAGAAAAAATAATAGGGCAAAGACGTCTACGATCCTTGATGCTAGACTGTGATTGAAAACCAGTCCATGTGGCGGAGAGAAGAACCAACAACATACCGAAGAATTTTGCAAATAGACAAACACGCAGAGCAAACTCAGAGTGCATGGTCGGAGCGTGCCCTAGAGTTTTTGAGATGGATATTTCTTCTCAAAATTTGAAGACTTGGAGCCTTCTTGGTGGAGTCCAATATTTTGACAAGTACACAGGTATTTTTCTTTTTTCTGAAGATTTTTTTACTTAAGAAGATTACAAACTATAACTATTGAAACACAAACACCTATTGACAATATGTGCTAGAAAAATCCCTCACATATAGCGAAGGAAGCGCAAAAATCCCAGAGATTTAGACTTTTAAGCATACATAGAGATTAATTTATGTAAGTTATTTTTGGTGAGAAGTATATATAAATTGTCACCAAGTTCGGTGAAATGTCAAGGTTCAAGTTCGAAATTTGAGTTTGAAATTTTATATTCTCTGGAACACAATGCCGAATTTTGTTAGCTAATTTTTCATTGTCAAATGAAGGGGAAGTTCTTGTACCTCACAACAATAAAAAACAGTGTTGATCCCTGAACTATCTCTAGGGCTTAGGCAGGGGTCATACATTCAAAAAATCTAGTGACCAACTCCAAATATAATAACATTGTATTTACAATTAACGATATTCAATCACAATATTTAAAGAATGTTTTGACACTAATGGCAAAGGAAAAATGTCAGTTTAATGATGAAAAAGATGTAGCAGTCTTCTTTAGCCATGTAAAAAGCAAATATGAAATACAAAGGAGGTAGCAACAATGAAAAAAAGGGAATTATAATATTTAACTGACTACAATTAATTTGATATTTACCTTAATGCCCTCCTTTAATGGTCAATCTAGTAACAACACGAAGCTTATTTGGGAGTTTTACATATTTTTCAAACCCAAAGACTTAGGTGAAGATGTCTGTAGGTTGGTCTTTTGTGGGATGGTATTGCAGCTTAATAGATCCATCCTTTACCTGAAAAAGTGGCAGTGTTGTCAACATGCTTAGTATGCTTGTGGGTGATTGGATTCTTAGCTAGTTTGAGCAAACCCCGATTACAAAATAGTAGGGGTGTTGGTTTTATCTATTGCATCTCCATTTTTGGAATAGTGTTGTTGGGAGTTCCCTACTAGGGGCCACGCCCCCCCCTCTCCCATTGAAGTGGACTACGCTCTTGATGCTCCTGTTTTGTTCCTATTCCTACTTCAGCAACATTGGTTGAGAAACACAAGGAGCATCCCAAACTGTCTCACATGCTCCTTGTATTTCTCCTTGATATTTTGCTTCTATTTAAATGTATTATACTTATATTTAAATGCCTCTTACTAGCTGCTTCTTGTTGGTCCATATAATTGTTCTATTATGTAAACATTTTGACTTGATTAAATTACATAAAAATAAAAATAAAATAAAATAAAATTTAAAAGCAAAAGTAAAAATAAAATTAAATAAAACAAAAAATATAATAATTAAAATAAAATAAAATAAAATTTATAAGTAAAATAAAATAAAAATTTTAATAATTAAAATAAAATCAAAATAAAATAGCTGTTTTTGAGCTTTAGGGTTTGACAACCCATGGATTTGCAATAGTATTTTATCAAAACTATAGTGGAAAAGGAGCATAACAGAGCATTGATAACAGAGTTCCATAATGTAGTGCGATGTTGCATAAAAAAATATGGCCGTACCACTCTTCCATTTAGCCCCAACAACATCTTTGTAACTCTCATCATCGAAAGAGGTACGTCCCCAGGAGGAGTATTGAACGGTTGTTTTAAGGGGGACTACTGAAAGGGTTTTTGAGACTGTCCTAATTTTTCTTATAACGTTTGGGCTTAACCATAGCTTCAGTTGATTCCTACTCGGAGAAGCGGGAGCCTTCACCAATACATTTTTTTGGAAACGAGTCAGTGCCATTGTCGCCATGAGGCTCATCAGGTAATCAATTTTTCCTTTCAAATCTTCCCCGTTTTTAAAGTTCTAAACATGAAAAACATCCCCAAAAAATTTAATTTGCGTATAACAAGGGTTTTGAAGAATGTCCTGAGGTTGAAGAAACTCAGCCTCATTCATGGATCAGCTAAATATAAGTTCAAGTGCAAGTTAGTCCCCAGGAATTTTGTCTCAAAATTGCATTAGATAGCTGCAAAATCAGTTCCAAACCTCAGATCCAGGCTTCAGAATATGCCTCAACCACAGCCAAATTATACCATGAAGAATTGCAACAAAATTTCTCAGAAATTCCCATTCCACAAGGGTCGAGTTAGCTCAACATTCTAATCACAAAAAATAGTCAAAAGTTCCAGATTCTTCTCCTTCACATTCACAGTCAAAATTTGTTAAATGCCAAAATTGTGACTGAGTTGGCCATATGAAAATCATTGTTTTGATCTTGATCCATGTAAGCATTGTCATAAAACCAGTCATTCTTCAAACAGATGCTTCAAAAACAAGCCTCCTCCATGAACAAAGATTCATCTTGGATGGATCGCTTCTTGGAAATGGGCTTCAACAGCTAAGAAGATATTTCAGTCATATGTCAGAACTTGTTCTAGAGTATTGAACAATATTGCAGTTGAGTTTTCTCCATCATCTCGCCTTGTATCTGATAGGGGGGGAAGTGATAGTCATCTACAAGCTTCAAAGTCACATCAAGCGAGCCTGAGCCACAACCTGCCATACCAGATTCATAGTTCTAGCCAAAGACAAACATTCCCCTAAGAATGCCTTCAGTTTGTGATGCCTCTTCAAAGAATTGAGGACACTTCCTCTAGCAGAAGACTTCAGCTTCTTTCTAGTTTTCCAAGAGTTCTAGGAATTACATTAATCATTCCAAAGTTGATGGTAATCCTTAAACCATCACACATTGAGACCTCACTTTTCAGGTTGAGGTTCTCCCTTTTTATGTGGGGTGAGACCTCCCTTTCAAGGTTGAAGGTTTCCCTTTCCAAAACATGAGTAGCACTTCCTCTAGCAGAAGACTTCAACTTCATGCCAAATTTGGAAGAGTTCAAGGAACTGCACTAAAAATTCCAATGTTGGTGGTCATACTTAAACCACTCCCTTATACCAACATTTTAGAGAGAACATTCAGCCTTGTGCTTTCATACATTTTTGCACATTTTGTATTACAACTCTCTTCTTGGACACATACATACCCCTTCGGATTAAGGGGGGGAATGTTGGACACCTAATCCTCTAAGGGTTGGTGTGGAAGCTGAACAACCAAAGGGAGTCCAAGGGACCACTTGGAATATGAAACCAAGGGTCATTCCTATGTATTATAAATATGTATAATTGTGAATAAGAAAAGTAATTCAATGTTTATATTTTAGATTGCCTTCTCCATGTATGTGTTTAACAGAAAACACAGTAACATATTCCAAATAAACAACTACGCTCTAAACAATAAGGCCACAAAAAGCGATGTCCATTGCTCTTTGAAACATAGCACCAGTGTTGATAAGTCCAAATGGAATTCTCTTGAAGGAAAATGTTCCCCATTTAGTCCCGAAGGTAGTTTTCAATCGATCTGGTTCCACTACTAGCACTTGATTGTAACTAGAGAAACCATCTAGTAGAGATAACATCTCAAACCCAGATACTGTATGGAGGATTTGTTCCATGGATGGCACTGGGTAATTATCTTTATCATATGCTCAGTTACGATTGCAGAAATATACACATAACCTTATTTCACTGAACTTCTTTCTGACTGGGACCAAATTTGAAACCCAAGTGGAGTGTTTGAATTTAAAAATGATCTGAGCATCCAACAACTTTATCAACTCCTTTTGGATGAGTGGTCCCAACATTGGATGAAATTTCCTTAATTTTTGCTAGAATGATTTACCCCTTCTTTTATGGGAATTACATGATGGATAATATGAGCGTCATATGTCTTTAATTGTTGTATGTACTTTAAAACACATCATGGTACTATTTTAATAAGCAGATAAACACTTGTCATTCTTGTGGAGAACAATAGGTACTGAGGTTCACATAGGATCTTCTTGAGTTCCTAAATTGACTTGTTTAGATGATAATTTTGATCTTTGAGTCCTTGTATTGATTGGTCCTTTAAATCGGTTCTGCAGGTCATATAACTTCTCCAGGTACACCACACCTTTAGGCATAATGTTTCCTTTCATTGCACTAGATGACTCCTGGAAAGCCTTATCATGCTCATCCTCTTCTATGGTAGCATCCTTGGATACATCTGCATTAGCCATAAAGTGCAGTATCTGTTGGTCTTCATTGAAAAGATGAAAATTAGTGACGTTATCAAGAACAAATTGTTTATATATAATTTCAATAAAAAAAACCCATTTCTCAATGGCGACATTCTAGTGGTTGCATTTGCTAATGCATATTCTGCAACATTTATAAGCCTAGCAACAAAAATGATAATAAAATCTTTAAAATAATTAATTAAACACCATACCTCCTACTGGTAGTTTTTAAGATTCAATGAAACACAATGGATATTATCCCATAACTGATGAGTGATCAGCTTTGAGTCACCGATTACCTTGAGAATCTCTACCTTTAGATCAATGGATTTCTTTAATCCAAGTATGTGTGTTTCATATTCGATAGTATAATTGGTACACTTGAACTCCAGGTGACATGAAAGTATATGCTTCTTATTATAAAAGTCTATAAGTACGCAACCAACTCCAAAGCCATCCTATGCCTTTGAACAATAAAAATATAAAGTCCAAATATTATTAGCTACTAGGATGCTTCCTATACTATTATTACTATTACTATTCACATGTATATTATCAGATTCATTTGCACCAGCTGTAGAATAAGGAAGGAGATCCAACTGTGTATCTGGTGGGACAGGTGATGGTTGTGCTTGATAACGCCCGTGGTTGGTTTCTAGGAAACAATTTCCAAATATTAAATCAACAAAGACAACAATCTCATTGTGGCCCTCAAGCGGTGTCACAGTGTGTTTCATGTAAGGCTCACTTTCCACTTGAATCTGGTTATTTATGCCCTTGTATGGAAGCCATAAATGTGACCAATCTGTAGCAAAATATCCTTGTAGTTTACTAGACTAGTCTCTACTAAGGAGTATGTTGTAGGCTTCAGGGATGTCCACAATTACAATATTTATAGATTGGTGAACTCAATGATCAAATGATAATTGAATAAGAAAATTCCTAGGTTCACCAATAGCTTGAACAAGAGATCTATCCAGCTGAATGATTTGTGCATCGGTTTTGTCCCATTTGGAATTTATTTTCTTAGAAATAGATAACGACATTACATTCACAGATCCAATTAAATTGACTAAACAATTATGGACATTGTAATTGAAAATTTCAAAAGTGAATAAAAATGGAGGGCAAAGAGTGTTAGCATCTAATGTTACAACATTAACTACAGATTCAAGGAAACCAAAATACTTACCAGACACCTTATTAGAGTAGAATCTTTGTCACCTAGCGAAGGTTGTGAAAAGGCTTGGAATAGTAGTTCGCGTTGTTCTGCTATCTTGCCGAGCTCAAATATGGAAATATTGGCTTGATTTCTCTTCAACTATTCAACTATGTTATACTCATTTGTCTCACGTAGGCGGTGTCGAATTGTCTGGAGGATTAGCTTTGTTTGATGCTTCCGAAGTGATGGTCTTACTTTTGTTGTCGGAGGAAGTGTTCTTAGAAGTAGTTGCATTTCCAGACTTACTTTGTGTAGTATGAGCAGGATTTAATGGTGGTGATATCCTTCTTAACAATTGTTCCTTCATTTTTTGTCTTGTCACCTCCTATTCAGAAATCAACCCTTTTCTCCTCAAACTATATCGACCATTTTTCTTCTGAGGAGGGGCTTCACTTTGTGGTGGTGCTTCAACACTTTTCTTGTCCGCATTAAGAATAAAATCAAAAGCATTCACTGCATGTCCAATACCAATACTTTCTTCAGCCACTGTAGGTTCGTTTGTTTCTTCCATTTTTCTGTCTGCTCGTCTACTAATAAGGAATCCCCAAAGTGTGGCCAAAGAATTCATGTTGTGGTTCCAATGTGGGCATGTATTTTCTGAATGATATTCCTGATGGAATGAACAATAGTTTTCCATACACATACTTTCTATATTCAACACAACATTTGACTTTGGGTAGACTTGGGGGGCTGATTGTTGTTATTGTTATTATTATTATTACTTCAGAACATGAAAGACTTGGTAGGCTTGCTACTAGTAGAAGTCTTGCTTGACCTTCTCTTTAATTTTGAAATTTCATTGGTAAGTGCTTTTACTATCATGGTCAAGCTTTCAATGTCTGATGAGTCTTTTTATTTAGCCTTACTTGAAGAAGGTTGAGATTTCCTACTGGTTTCCTTAAAGTATTTTGATTCATCGTCATCAGTAATATCTCCAATAGCACGCAAGTATTTCTCGGCGACGATTGCTTCTACAAAGTTTAGTGAAAATGTTTCCTTTGCAACCCTTTTAACAAATGAGGAAATTTTAGTGGGAAAGGAAGTTTTGTAATAATAAATAGTAATCAAATCATGTGATTGCATGCCCGAGGAAAATTATTTAATATGTGATTGAAATTTTGATTAAAATCTTTCACTTTGTCCTTTACCCCCATCTTACTGTTTCCAAGCTCTTTCAATAACATGGTGGGAGTCTTGTCATCAACAAATTTCTCTTGAAATAATTTCTTAAACTCCTTCCAACTATGCATTCAATTGACAGGCAGACTATGGTACCATGCTCCTGCTCTACCTTCTAATGTAAAAGGAAAAATCATGTAGGCAACATCATCGTACCTTACTCCCAACATCCGTAGATGTATGTAGAAATTGTCGATATGATCTTATACCTTTGTCTTCTTATTTGGATCAAAATTTGATTTAACAGATGTCTGGGAATCTTATGAATAATATTCAAAAGAGTGAGAGGCCCTTGGGCCATCCAATCCAAGTGTTGGTCAGCCATGTCTTCGTCTCTTGGTTTCTCCTCCTTTTCAAAATCTAAGGAACCTTCCCCTTCACCATTTAAACTGTAAAAAATGTCGTAAAAAACAAAATGTCATCCTCGTACCCTTCGTTAATGGGTGGAAGCGAATATTCCTATAATGTATGTTCTTAGGATTTTGCTAACTCTTCAAGAGTGGAAAAAACCAAATCTTCCACTCTTGTAACTAATACATCAGTACGAGATGTTTATTTCTTCTCCGGGTGATGAAGGGGATTGTGTACAACAGGAAGTAAATCAATATCCTTTGTGAACCAACGAGTTATAGGTCAAAGAACTCAAAGTTTTTCATAGGTAACCTCGTATGTAAAATCCAGACCAGGCTGAGAAGACCCTCCTATTTCGGGAATAGGAGTTGGAAAGGTGCTCAGAATGTTGTTACATCTTCCAAAAGATGAATGGTTAAGGTGTGTGGAGTTGTCAACCATAAATAAATGGTTTGCCTCCTTCTAGTGCTGGAATGTTTATAGTGTTGGATACCACCAACATACACGGGATCTACCTGATATGAGGTCCCAATTAGATCTCACACCGTTTGGTGTAGGAGTTCCATCAGGGATATGGCCCGACTATCGTTTACTTAAATTTATGCCTTGGCTTTAGCTGTTGAATGAGAAAGAGGGTGTGCCTTGTGAATGTTCAATTGTAGATGTATCAAAGGTTCTTTTACTGCATAGGGGGGGAATAAGTGAGCCTCTAAGAGAGAAGTAATAATACGACCCTATGGAGACACACATGAATGAGAAAGGTTCGTCTAACATCAAGTGAAATAGTTCACATAGATGCGATGATCATTATAAACATTACAACACATTTCCAATAAGTTAAGCACCAAAGTCATTGAAATAGTTCAATTACTCTTGTACATTTGAAAGCAACATGAATCATAAACATCCAAAAAGTAGTCTTAGAAACATCCATAATTCATGTGTGAAAATGTGTTGGCTTGAAAAGCTTCAAGTATTAAGCAAAAGTCCCAAGATACATAAATATAATGAATATCACTAGCTCCAATAATGGAGTGTTAGAGCCACTACTTGCTCCCCAAAAGTGCTAACTATATCTCTTTAATGCCTCTTGGGAGAAGCCAAGGTTAAAATCCCTTTACATGAGTAATGAGGATCCTTTTATAACTTGAGGCATGATCTTTCACATCTCCATGACACTTGAATTTCCAACTCCTAATGACCTTTGGACTTCTACAACCTTTGGGTTTCCAAATGACTTTTGAAATTACATATAAATCTTGGTATAACATGTCTTTTGGACTTTCACGACTCTTTTGTCCATACATGGCTCTTTGACTTCCACTTATTTGTATTTACAATGATTACATCATTATATCATAACTTTCACATCATCATATGATGAAGATATAACATGTCACTATCCTTAATGACTGGGACTAATAGTGATTGATGACATGGACTTTCTTCGGTGATGACATTGCTGCCACTCGTGTCTTTGTTCTTCATGCAGCTTCCGATCATTGATATCTTCACCCTCCAAAGGGTCTTTGATCTAATGGAGTCTTCAGGGTGCTTTGATCATCAAGATTTCCATGTGTTCTTTGTTTTTCAATGCTTTCTTTGTTTTCCTTCTTTGCTCGATCTTCCTTATGCGTTTTTTCCATGTTGTTCCTAGAATACATGTATCCACAATCACTCATGAAAAATAACCATTAGCTTGAAAATCTAGTATTCTAACATGTTTTATGATGATTTTTTGTTCATGCCTTATCAATGTGCCTGAAAATAACAAGGAGATATTTTTGGCGCAAGGGCACACTTCAAAAGGATAAAGGGTTGAAGGGAGTAGGCTTCAAGGCTTTGATGTGTGCTCAAGTGAAAGATATAGTCAAGGCAGGGTGCATGGTGCAAGTCTAAAGGACGAAGGGAAAGGGATTCAAGCTTCCCAAGTGCGTTGTACACTCAAGGGAGAGAAGGAGGGCGCAACACACACCCCTGAAGGCTAAAGGTGGAGGCTTCAAACCCTTGAGGTGTGCTCGTGCACTCAAGATGCCCAGGAGGGCACACGTCACAAGTTTGAAGGTTGAATGATGAAGCTTCGTGCCTTTTGAGTGCGTTCATGCACTCAAAGGGTTAGCAGGGTGCATGACACGTTGTGGAAGGCTGAAGCGTGGAACTTAAGGCCTTCAGGGTGCACTCATGCACTAAAGGATGGAGCAATCCTTCGAGTCAAAGGAGTGTTCTCAAAGGAAGAATTGGTTTCTAAAATGGTGCAGTTTGGAACAAGTAAGGGGAAAGGGATTAAAGAGTGCGCTTTGCACTCTTGGAGGGCGCATGACACACTTCTTGTAAATTTTCAGACTGCCTTATGTTGTTTTAATTACTTTATCCCAATTCAATACTTTAATTAGTAATATTTTCAATAGAAAATAATATTTCCAATCATCAATAGTACTTGAAGGTAGAAAAGTAAATGCAATGATAAAGAAGACAATGAACACATCAACAAGAGAAACCAGATTTGGTCAAAGACCAGGGGAGAAACCCCACTAGGGGGAAAACCCTTTGAAGATTCTTCTCCTATTAGATTGTCAGAAAATGTTCAGTAGAGAGTACAATGAGCCCAATACAAAATCATCCAACAAAATTAACCCAATAACATTCAGAAATATGTTCTCAAAATCAATATATATCAGAGACAACTTTTCCTGTCTTCGGTCAATTGCGATCAACTCTTAAATTTTTTCCCTAGTTTCCAGTCGAATGGAGGAAGTTTTCATGCTTGCAATTGAGAGATTCCTATTTCTCCCTTGAGTCTGTGATGCCTGTGATTTCAGTCAAAATTATCCTTTGGAAAGCCTGCGACTATGACCCAAAACCCTAGAAACACGCTCAAGCTTCAAACCTTGTAATCTCAGACCTATGCGAACTTCTTTCATTGACCCAACCTCATACATATACAAACCAATCAATGAAGAAGATAAGAAGAATATGCTTGGTGATGTTCAAATTATCTTGAGGTCCCTTGTATTTATAGGCTTCCAAGCATGACTAATTTCCTGTTAGGGCCAACATGTTCAAATGTGCATATGTGGGCTTTTCTTCATAAGTACACTTTCCCTTGTCCAAATTGTGCTCCAATAGTCAAAATTGGTCCTCTCAAAAAGAGGAATCCTATCCCATGGTTGGAATTTTTCACTGAGCTACCAAAATTAACATTCCCTCTCATCTAGGGAGAAATTCCAACTGTATCATGTCATGTATATTTTTTTGTCATATCATGTCCCATGCTGAAACATTCTCAAATCTAAAGAAGAAGAATCATGGAGAATTAGCTTCCACCCTATATCACGTTAGAGAGATTATCTCAATCCAAAAATAATATTAGGTAGCACATCTCAACCCAGAATATCACGGGGGAGTTGAACATCTTTGACCCCATATCGAGCAATAGGTGATATAGGGGAACACATCTCAACCCATCCTATTTCCTGTTGATGTTCCCATTAATGGCCTTCAAGGGTCATCTAGTAGAACACCTGCATCATAATATGAGCTTGGGTGAGATACCTGACTTACCAAAAGGTAACGATCACATGCCCCCAAGCCTCCTCAACCCTTTGGCCAGATAGGGAGGGACAATCCCAATAAGCATGGCTTGTGGGTATGATGCCAACTGGGATATACTCTATAAAGACCAAGATAGTGTAGAAACATCTCCAACCCTATGGGTAACAGATAGGGGTGATACCCTATTGTCCTGAGATCCCTCAACCCTAGGAGTGCTCTATCTCAATTCCTCACCCTGGGAGATTAGACAAGGGGGAAGAGTTGGCTCAATGTCCTCGATTAGCGATGCCCCTTGTTAGGAGGGGTCACATCTGTGAGTCCAAGCTATTTTCCGAAGACCAAGAACTTCCCTTTCGGTAAAGCATTGGTGAGAATATCTGCAATCTACTCATTTTTCGATATATAGGAGTCTAATGGATCCCCTCTGTGCCATGTCTCGAATGAAGTGATATCGGATCTCTATGTGCTTGGACTTCTCATGATATACAAGATTCTCTGCCAGACAAATCCCACTCTTGTTGTCGCAAGATATTTGTAGTATACCTAGGGGGGATATTATGGGGTACAAAGGGAGGTACCCAAGGGAATAATGTAATAATGTGATAGGTCATAGTTAATAAATAAAGTGGTTAACCCACATCATGTAAGGGACCACAAGTAGTTAGCAATAATGTGATAAGCCCATTGTATTAGATATATGGCATTGAGAGACCCATTTATCTGTCATGCAGGGGTTGTTGTCCTTATTGCTAATTCGTTGCCATCTTTTTGGTTGTTTTCTTGCTGGGTGATGTGGGTAGTGATATGATTAATTTTTAAGCCATGGTGTATCTTTCTTTAATTCACCACCTAATGGAGCCTGATTGGTATCTGGTACATGTTGTGGCGCCTGAGGTTGCTGATTATCTTCCAGTATTACTTCAACCATGGATTCCTCATCTGATGTGTCAGTACCTGCAACATTTTCTGCTTCAACCTCTTTGGACTCTACCTATTTATTGATGGAAATATCCTGTAATGTAATTTTCTTCTTTTTATACTAGATCTTTATTAATTTCTTCTGCACATTAATATTGATAGTACCAACAGATTCCATCCAAGGGTATTCCAAAACAACATCCACATTAGCTATATATGAAGCATAAAAATCAGAATTCAATGCATATTTGTCCATAGAAATATTCAAATCTTTATAAACTTGCACCTCCTCATTATTAACCTTTGTGTGCTCCTTTTGTTTGGCTGGGACTTGCAATCTTTTAGCCAAATGAACATTAATAAAATTATACTTGCAACTAGGATTGGTAGACACAATGATATTCTCCTTCTGAATACATCCATGAATCTGTAATAAGGAGATATCATCATAAAATAACCCTTTCCATGTTTCATTCTCCTGTTTTGTAGCATGAGACCATTTGTCCAAAAGGTGTTTTTCCAATTCTTCATCCGAAAATTTGGAAAACTTGTTGTCAAGTGAGCTCCACCATATGCCAACCTCATCTTTCACACAAAGCCATACTAAGCCTTTTCAATGTTTCAGAGAGGTTTTATTAAGATCTTTTTGAATTCTTCAATAGTAGGACCATTATCTTTCTGTGTGAAAAAAAAAATTTCTTGCTAAAAGCCATGAAGAGGGTTTTGAAAAAATCACTTACTTTGGCGAAAATTTAATATGGCCACAGTTTGGTAAATATTGCTCAAAATCCTTATTATGACCTATTTTTGGAAGTGGAATGACCATTATGCATCTTCCCATGTGATATAAATCTCTATGTAGGCACTCTAGAAATTTAGATTCTCTCTGTAACTGTCCCGCCATAAATAATTTCTAAAAAAAACGTTGATTTTAAATCAACGATATCTCCCTCATCTGGACTCCAATTCGACCGAGTTATTTTTTCAATTTGGGTAATTTTTCAAGAGGATCTAATATTTGCAATTAGTTTCTCAAAATTCCCCACAAAAGCTGCAAAAATTTACTGGAGATCTACCGTCCACAAATTGTCATAAAAAACATTTCTATAATACAACTGATTTTTAAATAAGCGATATCTCCCTCATCCGAACTCCAATTTGGCTGATTTATTTTTTGAATTTGGGTATTTTTTTACAAAGAATCTAGATATGCAATTTTTTTCTGCAAATTTTTCACTAGAATTTTCAGATCTGATCTGCAAACTTGCTGCCCCAAAAATTTCTTGCAAAAAAAAAAAAAAAAATCGTTTTGCCTAAGAAGGTGCTTTGATACCACTTGTAATAGATCTAACCTGTAAACATATGAGAATAGAGATATACCCAATACTGCAATGAACCCAAGAGCCAAAATAAGATAAAAACAGATCTTTATTAATATCAAAACCCTTAAGGTAGGGTAACACCATACAATCACTCCTTAAGGAAAGAGAACACTCCACAAGCCATATGCTTGCTAGTACAATAATCCTTGACATCTCTCAATGGGGAGTCTCTAGCCTCTATATAGCCTTCATACATACAATACCATGGGTCTCTCAATACCATATATCTAATACAATGAGCTTATCACATTATTGCTAACTATTTGTGGTCCCTTACATGATGCAGGTTAACCACTTTCTTTATTAACTATGACCCATCACATTATTACATTATTCCATTGGGTACCTCCCTCTGTACGCCATAACATCCCCCCTAGGTATACTGCAATATCACTGTAGTGTCTAGGACCTACTCAAATAGCTCTCCAAACAGCTTCCTCAACCAAACTGCTTCATAGCTAGCCATGCTAGCAATAATATACTCTGCCTCGGCGTTACTTAATGCTATGGGCTTCTGCTTCCTGCTCATCCAAGATATCATGGTAGATCCAAGAATAAAACAACATCTAGACGTACTTTTCCCATCGATAATGTTTCTTTCCCAGTCTGCATCTGTATATCCATGAATTCGAATATTTCTAGTAGTATATCTCAAACCGAGGGTGATCGTTCCATGCAAATATCCTAGAATGTGTTTGGAAGTGACCCAATGTGCATGGAGAGGCTTGTTCATAAATTGAATCAATGTGTTCACTACATAGCATGTCCGTTCAATAAGAACATCAAAGCCCCAATCAGTTGTATATACTTCGATGGATTCACCAAATCAGGTCCTGCAACTTCTCCACATAACTTCTTGAAGGTAATTTCCATCGGTGTAGGCAAGGACTTGCATTCTGTCATTCCAAATCTCTCAACAGTTTCACAACATATTTTCCTTGTGAAAGGAAAATCTCACTGGGTCTTTGCCACACCTCAAGACCTAGAAAGTAGTGAATGAGTCCAAGGTCCTTCATCTTAAATTCAGAGGCTAACTCCTACTTACACTCGATAATCAGGGGCTCACTACCTGTCAAGAATAGATCATCAACATATAAAACCAAAAGCAATGGCATACCTTGGACTATCTTGAAGTACGGGTTGGGATCGATATTACTTATTGTGAATCCTAGCTTCATCGTACCATGCTCTAGGGGCTTTGTTCAAACCATATAATGCCTTCTTCAGCTTGAAAACATGTGTCTTTCGATCCTGTACTTCAAATCCCTATGGTTGATCAATGTATACTTCTTCCTATAACATACCATGGGGGAATGTTATCTTTACGTCCATCCGATGAAGAGTCCATCCTTGACTTGCGACAAGGGAAACTATCAAACTAATGGTTATGTATCGAGCCACATGTGCGAATATGTCTTCATAATCTTCTCCCTTTTTATGGGAGAATCCTCCGGCCACAACCCTTTCTTTATATTTCTTAATGCTACCATCAGCTCCATGTTTGATCTTAAATAGCCATTTTGAAGTTACTCCAGATTTTCCCTTCGGTCTCAACACAACATCCCACATGCCATTATTTATTGCTTCATATTCTTTGGCCATAACATCCTTCCATACTTGTTCTTTCATGACTTCTTGAAAGGTGGGAGGTTCAGCTTGAATCATAGCGATTATGGATGCAACATATCCTTAGTACTCGCATAACTTCTTACTTTCTCTTAATGATCTTCAAATGGGAACTCGTCTCTCATCATCCAATAATGTGTCACAGATCCAAAGTGGCCTCTTCCTGGTAGGAGGATCATGTGGAGGAGGATCTAAGGATTCCATATGCTCCATGGGATCATCAAAAATATCTATCTTGGATTCAAACACGGATGGACCATCCAAAATATCTATATCATCATTCTTCTTCTCAGGTGGAGGAGGTGAAGGAAGGTCCCTTGCTTTTCCAAGGGAAGAATCTTCATCAAATGTTACATCCCTACTAATTTCAACCTTCCATTGACCAGGAATATATATTCTAAATGCCTTGGAATTTTCACAATATCCAACAAACGTACCTTTTCTTCCTGTGGCTACTAATTTATTTCTTTTGTCCTTTGGTACATGGAAATATATGGGGCAACAAAAGATACGGAGATGGATAGCATCGAACTTGACACTCGTGAACACTTCTTCAGGGGTCTTGTTGTCCAATGCTTGATGAGGAACCCTGTTTTGAACATATATGGAGGCATTTGTTGCTTCTCCCCAAAGGAATTTTGGCAAATTTTGATCATGGAGCATGACACAAGCTACTTCTACAATAGACCTATTCTTTCTTTCAACTACTCCATTTTGTTTGAGAGTATGGGGCACAATCGTCTCCTTCTTGATCCCTTCCTTCTTGTAAAAATCAATTAATTCATTTGAAGTGTACTCTCCACCATTGTCAAGCTTGAATAGCTTGATTTTCTTCCCTAGTTGATTTTCGATCAAGGCATTGAACTCCTTGAACATTTCGAAGGCTTCATCATTGTGCTTCAAATAATATATCCTCTTCTTTCTTAAAAATTTATCAATGAAGGTGATGTAATATAGATGGCCACCAATAGAATGTACGAGCATCAAACCAACTATGTCATAATGAATGAGATGGAGTATCTCATTTGTCTTGTTCTCGCTAGAGGGGAATGGTCCCCTTGTCTTCTTCCCACTGGCACAACCTGGACATACTCCATCATGTTTGGCTTGAACATAAAGAATACAAAAGACCAATTTCTTCAATTTCAGAAGAGCATCATAATGTAAGTGGGCCAATTTTCAGTTCCATAGTTCTCTTAGATGATTTGTATCATGGACCAATGGTAGAAGAGGTCTTCCAGTAACCATGTAGAGTCCTTCAAATCTTGATCCCAATGTAAATGCATCTCTCGTAGGTGATCCAACAGGCCACGTAAGAACCTCCCCCTTGATGAAGGAAACCCTCATCCCTTTATCTTCCAAATCAGATATATACACCAAATTCTTCTTCAATCCTAAGACATACATCACATCATGGAGCACAACAAATTCCCCAGGCTTTAAATGAAATTTGGTGAATCCAAAGCCTTTCACGGGATGAGTGGAGTTGTATCCAAGAATATTTTTAAAATTTGACTCCCTATCTACCAAATTAGAGAACTTATTTATACCCAGGGAAATGATGAGTAGCCCCACTATCAACCAACTAACTATCCCACGAATTCGAAGGAGAGAAACTAGTAAGGGAGGAAATAAGAATATATTCAAATTGTTTTCCAACATTACTTTCATGCCTGGAATACCTTGACTTCTTTTGAGGATGACAATCTTCTTCATGGTCACTTGGAGCATCTCTTATTCTTATTTCATCTCTTCCATTTCGATCATTCCTTCGGTCATCTCTTCTTCTTCGGTCATCAAATCTGTTGTTGTTGCTTCTAGTGTTGTAGCATGGACCATTGTTCTTCTTTTGGAAATCTCGAGCATAGTGGCCCCTATTATGACAATTGTATCATTCAATGTTCAATGATTCCTTCGTTCTATTTGGACTTCAAGGAGGAGACTTTCTTGAATTTGATAGACCTCCTTTTCCTTTCTTCTTCTTCTTGTCATGAGTGATGAATGTAGCGGGCTCTCCCTCTTCATGCTTCTGAATCCTTCCTTTTGATATCATCCTTGATTCTTCTTGAGTGAGATTTCCAACAATATCATCAAATGGGGGGAGGGAGTTGTTGTTTATTATGGTAGTGATGAAGGTTTCCCAATAGGAGGTAGACCTCTAAGAGTTACGATCACTAATTCCTTGTTAGACACAATTTCTGCAACTCTTTGCAATTGATCTCTAAGGTGAGCTATCATCATAATGTAGGATTGCACCCTCGGCTGAGTCCCTAATGGGCCTTGTGTCGAGATTTCGGCAAGCTCACCCTACCGGGCCTTGGCGGAGGTTTTGGACATTCTCCCTACGAAATTGGCCATTTGACCGTGGCGGAGGTTCTTCAACCTTGACTTCTCATTTTCTCACCTTTAGATGACGGGATCTGAAAAACCGAATACTTACCCTTTACTTGATTTTCATGCCTTAGACCTAGGGCCTTGACTCTCCCTTATTCATCTTTGTGTCTTTGAGTCAATATTTCAAGGAGATGATTTCATTCAAATTGTTGACTTCATACATGCCAACTATTTTATCATACATATCTTTAGACCTTCTCAAATTTCCAACATACACAAGTAGATTACCTTGTAAACCATTAACTATAATTTTCTTTGATTTTAACTCACCTTTCTTGTGCTTGTTCTTCACAGCAGCGGAAGCATTCTTCAGAGGCTCAAGTACTTTTCCTTGAATGTAGTCTAAAACACCATTGTTATCAGCGAGGATCTCCAACTTGACTTTCAATGCAACAAAATTAGATGAGTTACCCAACTTCTCATTTTCCTTGAAGAAGGAAGACATCTTGAATTGACTAGATTGGCTCCTTCAATTTTCCAATGATGATTGCTTCAATGCTTGTCTCCATTTGGGCTTGTCCTCCACCTTATCTCTGATTCCATGTTATTTTTCATACTAATTTATGTTGTTTCAATTACTTTTGCGCAATTCAATACTTCAATTAGTAATCTTTTCAATAGAAATTAACTTTCCAATCATCAACAATAATTGAAGATATAAAAATAAATGCACTGATAAAGGAAACAACCAACACATCAACAAGAGACACCAGATTTGGTCAAAGACTAGGGGGAAAACCCTATTAGGGGGAAAACCCTTTGAAAATTCTTCTTTTATTAGATTGTCATAAAATGTTTGGAAGAGATTACAATGAGCCCAATACAAAATTATCCAACAAAATTAACGCAATAACATTCAGAAATATGTTCTCAACATCAATATATATCAAAGACAATTTTTCCTGTCTTCGATCAACTGCTGTCAACTGAAGTCAACTGCCAAATTTTTTCCCTAGTTTTCGGTCGCATGGAGGAAGTTTTTTAGTCACTCCCTTGAGCCTGTGATTCCTACAACTACAATCGAAAATATCCTTTGGCAAGCCTACAACTCTGACCGAAAACTATAAAAACATGAGCAAGCTTCAGACCCTATAATCTCGGACCTATGTGAACTTCTTCCGTTGACCCAACCTCAGACCTGTACAAACCAATAAATGAGCTTAATGTCACTTGTATTTATAGCTAAGTTGCACTGAAATGGATACAAGAACAGATACAGATACGGGGTTTGAAATGGATACAACAAATTTTCAAAATATCCAGATACAATACGACAAGGAAACACACACACACACACACACACACACACACATATAAGAATTTCATATTACCATTCATCTTTTAGAATCTAGATTCTATATATATAAATACATAATCATCATCATCATCAATTCAGCATAAACATTGCCATCATCATTAGTGATTCTTATAACATTCAACATACTAGCATCATTAGTAATGTAATAATAAATGCTACAACATTTGTGCTTTTGGGTCCAACTCCTTCAAAGAATGTGTCATGCATGGCAGATGGTATCTATCTTCCTTGCATGGAAATTAAAAGACACATGGGATCATTGGGATATTCTGTCAAGACCTATTTGAACATTTCAATCTTCTCAACACCAGCTTAATCTCTTGACTATATGCAGGAAAAATATTGGCTAGAGAAGATTTGTTATATTCAAGGGATTTATGAAATCAAGAAAAATCAATGACAATTAACAAAACATTAACCAAACTGAAAATTAATCGCTCAAATAAATCTCTTTATGAAGACATTCATCAAACTATTATGTTTGTATTTTTGGCCATCCATATTTTTCTTAGTAAGAATCCTTGATAAATATATGGAGTGTTGTTGTTTCTAAAGATTTAGAAGAGACGTTATGAGACTGTGTTTATAGTGATTTTATTTGCAAATTTGATTTCTTCATTTTTATTATTTATTTATGGCTATACAAATTTTCATGCATTTTAACATTTTAAGGGTGGATTCCAATCACGATTTTTGTGGATTCATTTCCAGATTTCTGAAAATGGATCCAAAATATTAAAACCCTTGGAAACGTATCCAATTCTAAGTTCGAAGTTTCCAATTTTTTGAAACAACACAATTTTTTTTTTACAACATTTCAAACAAGGATCGTATCCATTTCTGTTTCGAAAATGGGGATCCACATTTCCGGAAAATTCTTTAGGCGTTTTTGGTAACTTATATTTATAGGCTTCCACGGGTGACCAATCTTTTGTTAGGGCCTACCTATTTAAATGTGCATATGTGGGCTTTTCTTTATCAGTACACTTTCCCTTGTCCAAATTAGGTGCTCCAATAGTCAAAATTGGTCCTCTCGAAAAAAGGAATCTAGTCCCATGGTTGGAATTTGTCACTGAGCTACCAAAATTAACACTTTTGAATAATAAAGGATTCTCAATCAAGGCTTAAGAGTGCACTCATGCGCTCCTTACCTCAATGGGTTCACTTTACAACCAAAATTTGTTTAAGTCTAAGATATAAAGAAAAGGGTGAACATGATGAATTTAGACATAAGACCATGTGAAACACATACCAACTCATCAAGAAAACTTAGAAAACCTTGACAAGGATAAATATACATCAAAATTATACTTTACATGCATTCCCCAAGTACATCAGATGAACTGTGTGCGACTGCGACCACAAAGTGTCATTTTACAACAACAAAGATGTTATGACCATGAAATGCACTACATATGTTCTCATCAATGCGACGACACTTGAGAACATTTAAGAACAATTGAAACATATAGACTGACATGAAACGACACTTGACGACTAAGGCAACACTAGATACGATGGTAAAGTGGGCTCTAAATTTTGAATGTAGTGAAATTTTTGGAGGGTGTTGTAGCAATGAAAATAGCTGGTTTGCTAGAAACCATGACCCCACATCAATTACATGTGATTATGATGGTGGAGAGGATGGGGAGTTCGAGGATAGCCTCCGGTCAACTCTTGAGTCCTTGAGATAGAAATTTCTTCTTGGGAAACATTCTTTTTCATATTGGTGGAAAAAATCCATTTGTTTTCACTGAAATTGTAACATTTAAATGGTTTGATAGAAATCTAAATTTAGAATACTAAAATAGGAGAATATTGATTCCAAGAATGGTATGTTGGGTGTGAGTAAAATAGATTTCTATATTTATGTATATTTTTTTATCCTATGTTTTGGAGAAGAACTAATAAGTGGAATCTATATGGTTTGGGAATTGTGGATCCCATCAATAAGCGATTAAAACAAACTTCATGATTCAATAAGTCATTTGTGCATTATGGTCATGTTGTTTTTTTCTTATGATAAATATGTGAAAATTTTAAAATAATTGTGTTATTGAAGGGTTATTTTTTAATTAAACCTTTATTGGTGAAGGGTCAATTTATTAACAAAACATTACCATTGAAGGGAAAAATTTTAATCATAACATTATTTGACGAGAAGCTTAATGACCCAAAACGGAAAAATAAATAAATTGTTTGACGAGTAATGAGGAATCCAAATTCCAAGCATGATCATGAATTTCTTCCTCATGATACTGTAGAAAATTTGCCATCCTCAAAAAGAATATACCAATTTGACAGTTGCATGATGACTATCCAAGAAAGGACACATGTTACTTTACACCAACTTCACTGTGTACAACAAAGAATTGTCACTCAACTCTTTCACTATTGGTTCAGTGCATGCCAACACAATACCCATTTTGGAAGAAACTTTCAAGAATTTGAGGTCAAATTCTCTTTCAAACATCCACAATAAACATAAGTTTGATGGTATGCACAATTGGAAGGTCCATGGCTCTGATCCAACATCTCTAGTGTAGGAATTTATAGGGTAAGTTTCTCAGATAGAACACCAAAAGACACCACTCACACATAGATCACAAATCAATACACCAGTATTCTTGACGTGGTTAAAAATTTCAAAGAGGGAAACAATCCACAACCTAAGCCAACACGGCCACTTCAGGAAATTTATTAATAAAAGAAATAAAATTTACATAAGATTCTCTCTTGAATGGTCACCTTAAAAATGACCCTCCATGCTCTTTAAATAGAGATCATGGACCAATTGAGTGTTAAGCCATGGATCAAGTGTCGGCAATACCGAGGAGAGAATGAATTGTCAGATCAATTCATGTCTAGAACATATCGTGACCACTGGATTATAAGTTACAAAAGTACATAGTAAAGCAACACACTTTACCTAGCTCTACACTAGATCAAGTTATACTTAACTATTTCCTATGTGTTGGAATATCCTAACATCGCCCCTTAACAAAAACTTGGGATAGGATTGAAGGATTTACAAGAATGACACAATAGGAGAAGGAAGGAAGCATTAGAGCCTATCCCCCCTTAGTGACAACTTCCTGAACTCCAACCATAAATCAAAATTTAGTAAAATTTGCCTCTGTGAGAGCCTTTGTAAAGATGTCTGGAACTTGATCATCGATTGAACAATATTGCACTTCAAGAACATGGTCATAAATGAGTTTTCTGATGAAGTGCATGTGTATTTCAATGTTTTTGTTGCGCTGATGTTGTACTAGATCTTTGCATATTTGAATGGAAATTTTATTATCACACCAAAGTGTAGTCGAATGCTACTGCTGAAAGCCAAACTTTGGCAGGATCTGACGAAGCCACAGGGCTTCCTTACTAGCTTCTATGGCGCCATGATACTCTAGTTCTAATGAAGAAAGATAAATGACACTTTGTTTCTTGCAAGCCCATGTAATAGGTCCAAAACCAAGAGTGAAGACATAACCTGCAGTAGACTTCCGATCATCAGGGTCACCAGCCTAATCAGAATCAGTGAAACCAACCAATGGAGGAGATGTGTCTGCACTGTAATGAATCCCAAATCGAACTATACCTTGAACATAATGAAGTATTATTTTAGTTGCTTTCCAATGACTTTCATGTGGGTTTTTCGTAAACCGAGAAATAAGGCCAACAAAAAAGGAAAGGTCAAGACGAGTATGGGTTAGATACAAAATTTTTCCTACAAGTTGATGGTATAAGGTAGCATCAACTTTAGGGGAAGTAAAAGTGACTGAAATTTTGGCTCCAGACTGAAAGGGAGAAGGGGTTGGCTTACAATCTTCCATGTGAAAGTGGCGTAGAAGATCACAGGCATACTTGGACTGGGAAAGGGAAATACCTTCCTTGGATTGCAAGACTTGAAGCCCAAGAAAATAATGCAAATGTCCTAAGTTTGTCATTTCAAACTGCTTTTTAAGGTTGGACTTCACATGGTTTATAAGGTTGGGATCACTACCAGTAAGGATAATATCACCAACATAAAGAACAAGAATGATAAGAGACTTACCCACTTTCTTGGTGTAGACAATATTCTCAGAATGACACCTAGAAAAGCCAGTATCTAAAAGAAAGCTATCCATTTTGGCATACCAAGCCCTAAGGGCTTGCTTGAGACCATAAAGGGATTTCTTAAGAAGACATACAAGGCTGGTGTATATTATTATAAATCCAAGAGGTTGTTCCATATAGATTTCTTCATGCAAGTCCCCATGCAAGAAGGAAGATTTAACATCCATCCAATGGACTTCCCATTTGAAAGAGGCAGCAAGGCAAAGAAAAAGGCAAATGGAGTTCATTTTGGCAACAGAGGAGAAGGTGAAAGTATAGTCAATGCCTTCAACTTGTGAAAAACCCTTAGCAACAAGATGAGCTTTATGTTTATCAACTTCTCCATTTGGTCCAAACTTGGTTCTGTAAACCCATTTGCATCTAACAAGTTTTCATCCCTTTGGAAGAGGAACAAGATCCCATGTATCATTTGCCAATAATGAACGATATTCTTCATTCATAGCTACATCCCAATCTAGATGGCACGAAGCTTCTGCAAAGGTGCCATGATCATAATTCGTTAAATCTTTAGCTAGTAAAGAAGAGGCTCTATCGAACTGAGAACATGTACGTCGTTGATCCGTAGGATCACCTGCAAGAGCACTTGCTGCATCTCGAGTAGCACAAACCCATTTTGGAAGCTGAGGAGCTAAAGGAGGATCCTGAGAAGGTGGGGGAGGATTTTCATCCTTGTTGTCATCATATGAAGAAGAAATATTTTCAGAAGTAGAAGGGATCGAGAGAGGTGGCACATCCGCCGAACTAGGCTCATAGGCCGATATATTTTTAGTAAACTTTACAACTCTTCTAATGATAACATTTTTGGATTTAGGTGAAAGAAGTCTATATCCTTTGACATCTTCAGAATATCCAACTAAAATATATTTTTTGCTCTTAGGTTCTAAGGGTTTATGTTTCTCATATGGAATATGGGCACATGCTTCACTTCCAGAAACACGAAAGTGACTTACATCTGGTTTAATTGAGCTCCATGCTTCTTCTGGAGTGATATTCTTTAAAACCTTAGTAAGAGTGTGATTTACTATGTAATTTGCACAGTTAATTTCTTTTGCCCAAAAAATAAGACTAAGTCCTTTAGATTGAAGCATACATTTAGCCATTTCCTTTAAGGTACGATTCTTCCTTTCAACTACACCATTTTGTTGTGGAGTATATGGAACAATATGTTGTATTTGAATTCCATGCTCAGTGCAAAAGTTGATGAATTTTTTGTTAACATATTCTCCTCCATTATTAGATCTTAGCTTAAGAATTTGATGTTCAGATTGTTTCACAACAAAGGCCTTAAAGGCAAAGAACATGTTAAAGACTTCACTATTGAGTTTTAAGAAGTATACCTAAGTGCGTCTGGAGAAATCATCAATGAAAGTTAAGAAATACTTGTAGCCAAAGAATGAAACAACTGGAAGTGGACTACATAAATCAATGTGCACAAGTTTTAAAGGGGCTGAGGCATGCCAAGAGGCACGTTTTCCAAAACTCTCTCGATGATGTTTTACGAGTATACATCTGGAACAAACACCATCTCTGCAAGATACCATAGGAAGACCTGTCACCATATTTTCCTTACATAGATTTTGAAGGGGGTGATAGTTTAAGTGACCAAATCACTCATGCCAAATTTTGCTCACTTCATCATTATGAGCAACAAAGACCGAGGGAAGATTTGATGATCCAAAGTTGTTAAAATTATACAACCTTGTAGAATCATCAACAATTCCAGTAGCTAAAATGGTGATCTACATCAAATTAAGAATACCGAGGATAATCTCTTACTAATGGTGATCTCCACTCAAATATGTGTCTATGTAAAATGTCATCTTAATTTGATGTAGATCAATGCTAGCTTAATTGTCTAATTCAAATCCCATTAGATGTGACACAATACACTAATTAATTTACTATAGATGTGGGGAAACATCTATTAGGTTTTTCCATGATTCTCCCCTTTATATATATATATATATATCCACTTTCTTCCTCTCTTGCTAAACCTTAGGTGGTACACCTTTACCCACTTTTGTGATCTTGTCATTTCCCACTTCATGCATAATTAGATCAAAGAACCTTAGGTTGTCCACCTTAACCCACTTTTGTCATCTTGTCATTCCCGAGTTCATGCAAAATTCTCCAAACTCTCTCCAAACCACAAGTTTTCATTAGAGTGATTGTTAGGAGATTTATTGAGTTCATTTGTGGAGGAGTTTGTCTAAGTTTATTATGTCAATTAATTTTATTATATTGTTCTTTGTTTATCATAATATTTTATTTTTTCACAAAAAATTATCACACATTAATTAGGTTGATTGATTTTTAAATAGATTTTATTATATTGTTATGTTTAATTCTGTCAAAAAAAATTATGGCACATTAATTAGGTTGATTGATTTTTTAATAGAATTGATTATTATATTAAATGTTATTATTATTATTATTATTATTGAGTGTATAGTTAATTAATTATATTTATTATTGCATGTGTTATATATTGCTTTTATTTAAAATTAGTTAATTATATTTTTTTTAATGGGTTGTATGTTGTTTTTATTTACTAGGGTACTATCTTTTCTCCTAACCTATTATATTAATTGTTTTTATAGTTTTATTAAATTTATTACAACAATACAAATATCTCTTTAAAAAATTTAATCTTCAAGTATTTATAGCAAATTCAAAACTAATATAAATTTATGTTTATTTTTAATATGTATATATTATATATCAATTCTATATTGAAAAAAAAACATAATCATTCATTTAAATGCTTTTGATTTTTATATATTTTTTTATTTCTTAAAAATATTATTTTCACATATCAACCTATGTTATTCTTGCATAATAAACAAAACCCACACAGTGGCAATGTGCCAAAAAACAAGAGCAATGGCATTGCCATAGATGACTCTTGTTAGTGTAGATATTAAAATGAATATTCACATTACTCAATCACAATTTATTACCATTAGATTATCTCAATTTCATGTTCTACACAATGAATATTATAATTTATTAAAAGAAAATCCACCGTTATATTAATGTTTTTAGTTAATTTTGTTACAAGTGATTGTAGAGGCAAACTTCTAATAAACCTAGGGGATGACTTATGCAAATATATTAGTATTAATAACTAGATCATGGTTATGAAGTATTTTTTTTTATGACTATTGCAAATAGAGTTGTTTTTGTCGCATAAACTAAATTTAACTATTTAAGAAAAAGTTTGCAATATTAAAAAGTCAATTACCTTATATTAAAAATTGTAGTATTAGAGTTGTGAAAATTTAATGTTTCAGGGTGTATTCCTCTAGATATATATATATATATATATATATATATATATATACAAGTTGAAGAAATCATTCTTAGAGTACTTTTCAGGGGTACATAGTCTTGCTCGAGATTGGATTGCGAGACTTGTGGGACCAAACCTCCACATGTATCCATTAGACCACAACCTTTGAACTAGATGTATTGATCAACATATAGTGTAAAATAATGATGTTTTGATTGGTTAAATTTTCATGGATGTCATGGATGAAATCCACGTGGATTGATACAAACATGACATACAACATTTGTGGGGAGACTATCGTTTGCCATTTTGAGTTATATAACAAGGTGGTAGAATATGTGTAGGTCAGGGGTTGCAGTTGACAATTACTATTTTCATTCATGTTATTGTGGAGTTGTCTAATCATGTAACACACTTTCACTTAGCTATCAAAATTGGATGATGCAAGAATTTAAAGGTTTGGTGGATTCAAAATTATAAATGATTTTTTTGAATTGATTCTTAATTAAGCAAAATCAAAAAAATTATTGTTCTACCATGCATAAAACTTAAATTATAGTGAGACTATAACTATATTTGAAATTTCATTGAAATTATATGAAATATTTTTTTTTTGTTATGGGATTAATTTACTCATTTTTTTGTAACTACGTTGAGCCTAGTCTGGGCTATCCTACTTATTGGTTGGAAGAAGACTGATCCATCCACAATGGGATGCTTATCACTAGGTTAGAAGAAGATCGATCCACCCACAATGGAATGCTTATCACCAGGATAATACGGGGCAGTCTGGGGCTATCCTACTTATTGGTTGGAAGAAGACCGATCCATCCACAATGGGATGCTTATCACTAGGTTAGAAGAAGATCGATCCACCCACAATGGAATGCTTATCACCGGGATGATACGGGCTTAGTTGAGCCTGGACGCCCCTTCATAAGTATAATTCCCCCAAAATGGCTTCCACTCCTCAACCCCTCCTCGCGAGGTTTGAACCTGTGACCTAGCAGGGACTAAACACCACACAAACCAACTGGTCTACACCTCATAGGTCTAAAAAAACACATGTCATGAAGTAGAATTTAAATTTTAATAACAAAGGTAGCAACTTTTCTTCATAATAACTAATAAATGTTGATAGATATTGTCTATTACTCTAGCAAATAACATTTACTAAATATTCTTCCTTTCCTCATTTAGATACAATCCAACATCGACATAAATAGCAATGTAGCAGTGGAATGGATAACTTAATATGATTATAGAGAAAGTTAATTCTCAATACTTCTAAGAGCTCAACTAAGCTAAGAATCTTAAAATCTATGACATGTTCAATCACTTAAAACTTAACAACCATAAATCATGGTAAAGTGTTATTTGATTGCTGAACAAGTGTTACATAGTAGCTAGTTCAAATATATTTAAATTAACTTAACAACCATAAATTATGGTAAAGTGTTATTTGATTGTTGAATAAGTGTTACATAGTAGCTAGTTCAAATATATTTAAATTAAAGTAAAAAGATTGAATTCAAATTAGTGTTAAGGTTTTATTGATTGGTAAATTGAGGTATTTTGTTAATTGTAATTTTGCATTGTGGATGTGGAGAATCCAGTCCGGCCCAACTACATAATAATGACTTGATAATGTTTTTGTTGAGAAGATTGCCTTGAAGGTTTTAGTCCTAATTATTAAAGTGTTGAAGAAAACATAAAAAATGGTGGGTAGTAACAACTCCTGGTAAATGGATTTATTTGCATCTTGATTCTATCCATTTTTTATGCAAATACTTGCTTAAATTATGGTCGGTAGTAATTGATGGTAAACATGTTATTTAAGTGAGAATGAACTATTTTCACACATTTTAATTTTTGGTGGTTCTATGAAGCTTAAGAATGAAAAATCTAAAAGCATCTATGGCATAAATATTATAATTGTATAAAAAATTATGGCAAAAAAATAAGAGACAATTATACACATAACATTGTGTTGTATAAAAATTACAATAACAATTATTACATAATAAGACTTGAAACAATCATATGGTAAATAAATAATTTTAAATATCTATAAAAATAATAAAATTCAATTCATAATATTAAACTATACAAGACTACAAAGACTTTGGATAAAAATCAAAATAATACCTCACTATTTAAAAAAAATCCAATAGATAATACCATGCTTACTAGGTATAATAATAAAAATTAAAGAGAGAAAAAACAAAACACAATTAAATGTATTACATTGTTTAATCATAAAACCCTTCATCCAATTTCAAAGTAGAAAACCCTACCCGAATAAATTTTAATGAAAAAAGAAAAAGAGCAAATGAATGTATTAAATTGTTCAATCATAAAACCTTTTATCCAATTTCAAAATATAAACCTTATCCAAATAAAAATTTACCTTTCAACCATAAATCTAAATCCCCTACGCTAAAAAAAGTTATATCCTTCATCTCTGCACTGTTAAATACACATTGAAATAAAAAATTAAGTTACATATAAGCGTCCCTCGCATGAAAGTGCCCAAACCTTGCTTTTGGTGGAGGAAGGGTTTTATGGAGGTTTTTATGGGTGGAAAATATTTGCAAGAGAGAAAAAATAATAGGGCAAAGACGTCCATGATCCTTGATGCTAAACTGTGATTGAAAACCAGTCCATATGGCAGAGAGAAGAACCAACAACATATCGAATAATTTTGCAAATAGACAAACACGCAGAGCAAACTCAGAGTGTATGGTCGGAGCGTGCCCTAGAGTTTTTGAGACAAATATTTCTTCTCGAAATTTGAAGACTTGGAGCCTTTTTGGTGGAGTCCAATATTTTTACAAGTACATAGGTATTTTTTTCTGAAGATTTTTTTACTTAAGAATATTACAAACTATAATTATTGAAACACAAACGCCTATTAACGATACGTGCCAGACAAACCCCTCACATATAGCGAAGGAAGCGCAAAAATCCCAGAGATTTAGACTTTTAAGCATACATAGAGATTAATTTCTGAAATTTATTTTTGGCCAGAAGTATATATAAATTGTCACCGGGTTCGGTGAAATTTCAAGGTTCAAGTTTGAAATTCGTCAAACCTCAAGCAATTTTGAATAAGATCGTTGAAGTTCTCTACACTTGAACTTGAACTTCAAAATGAATTCAAACTTGGATAGCAAAATTTATTTAGGTGCAGTGGAATTCGATTTTTTAAAGATTTTTCTTTTTTTTTTTTTTCTTTTCTAAATGCAAGTCTAAACCTAGACTAAACTTACACCACGTTCCATTCTTTCCTCTCTTCGTTTTCCATACTTCTTGCCACATAACATTCCTCCCTTTTTCGAGCCCTCACAAATACGCGCACCATTCTACCTTCAGCTTTGTATTATTCCTCCCTCTATTACAGCCCACCGCGACCATCTCTTGTCTCCTTTCTCACAAGCCACATAGCGATGCTGAGTTACTGACCATCGCGCATAAACCCGACAACGGCGGCTACAGGGCTGAAGGATGAGGCTAAAGGGTTGACGGCAGCTGCTACAGGCCCGAACGTTGAAGGCTGAGGTTGTAGACTTCAAGAGTTGTATGCTACAACAACAACCTTGGCCTGAAGGCTTAGATCAACCACCAAACTACTGTTTCAGGCTCTCAACATAGGGCATTAATATGTTTAATTATTAATTTTGGGATGAAATTTTCGTTTTTATCATGTGTGTTCAATTAGCATATTGAAATTTATTACATACATTTTAAGTTTGAAATTTTATATTCTTTGGAACACAATGCCGAATTTTGTTAGATAATTTTTCATTGTCGAATGAAGGGGAGGTTCTCGTACCTCACAACAATAAACAATAGTGTTGATCCTGAACTGTCTCTAGGGCTTAGGCAGGGGTCATACATTCAAAAAACCTAGTGACCAACTCCAAATATAATAACATCGTATTTACAATTAACAATATTCTATCACAATATTTAGAGAATGTTTTGACACTAATGGAAAAGGAAAAGCGTCAGTTTAATGATGAATAAGATGGAGCGGTCTTCTTTAGCCATGTAAAAAGAAAATATGAAATACAAAGGAGGCAACAACAATGAAAAAAATGGAATTATAATATTTAACTGACTACAATTAATTTGATATTTACCTTAATGCCCTCCTTTAATGGTCAATCTAGTAATGACACCAAGCCTATTTGGGAGTTTTACATATTTTTGAAAACCAAAGACTTAGGTGAAAATGTCTGTAAGTTGGTTCTTTGTGGGATGGTATTGCAACTTAATAGATCCATCCTTTACCTGAAAAAGTGGCAGTGTTGTCAACATGCTTGGTATGCTTGTGGATGATTGGATTCTTGGCTAGTTTGTGCATCCCCTGATTACAAAAAAATAGGGGTGTTCGTTTTATCTATTGCATCTCCATTTTTGGAATAGTGTTGTTGGGAGTGCCCTACTAGGGGCCACGCCCCCCCTCCCCCATTGAAGTGGACTACGCTCTTGATGCTCATGTTCTGTTCCTATTCCTACTTCAGTAACATTGGTTGAGAAATACAAGGAGCATCCCAAACTATCTCACATGCTCCTTGTATTTCTCCTTGATATACTGCTTCTATTTAAATGTATTCTAATTCTATTTAAATAGCTCTCACTAGCTGATTCTTGTAGGTCCATATAGTTGTTCTATTATGTAAACATTTTGACTTGATTAAATTACATAAAAATAAAAATTAAATTAAATTAAATTTAAAATTAAAAGTAAAAGTAAAATTAAATAAAACAAAAAATCTAATAATTAAAATAAAAATAAAATAAAATTTACAAGTAAAATAAAATAAAATAAAAATTTTAATAATTAAAATAAAAACAAAATAAAATAGCCAATTTGTTGTTTTTGAACTTTAGGATTTGACAACCCATGGATTTGCAATAGTATTTCATCAAAACTATAGTAGAAAAGGAGCATAATAGAGCATTGATAACATAGTTTCATAATGTGGTGCGATGTTACATAAAAAAATATGGCCATACCGCTCTTCCATTTAGGGCTCAGAATTGCGTGAGTATGCAGTCCACAGGAATCTTAGCAGTCAACAAGGAAACCTTGGGTTGTAGGGTTCTGATCTTATCAGAAATCCTGGAGTTAAAAAAAACCCTCGCTTCTAATACTATGTCGGCAGAGCTATAGGGTTTTGATTTGGCAAAGGCGGAGCTGTAGTGCTTTCATATGAGGGGGAATCTTCTCAATAAGTCCACAGTGCAAAGGACATCGCTAAACCATAAAAAATTCCAAGAAAACAATGGAAGAACTTTAGCCCCAACTACATCTTCGTAACTCTCATCATCGAAAGAGGTACGTCCCCAGGAGGACTATTGAACGGTTGTTTGAAGGGGGACTATTGAAAGGGTTTTTTAGACTGGCCTAATTTTTCTTATAACGTTTGGGCTTAACCATAGCTTCGGTTGAGTCCTGCTTGGAGAAGCGGGAGCCTTCACCAATACATTTTTTTTGGAAACGGGTTGGTGCCATTGTCGCTATGAAGCTCATTAGGTAATCATTTTTTCCCTTCAAATATTCCCCGTTTTTAAAGTTCTAAACATGAAAAACATCCCCAAAAAATTGAATTTGCGTAGTCTAGGCTGCGTATAACAAGGGTTTTGAAGAATGTCTTGAAGTTGAAGAAACTCAGCCTCATTCATGGATCAGCTAAATATAAGTTCAAGTGCAAGTTAGTCCCCAGGAATGTTGTCTCAAAATTGCGTTAGGTAGCTGCAAAATCAGTTCCAAACCTCAGATCTAGGCTTCAGAATATGTCTCAGCCACAGCCAAATTATACCATGAAGAATTGCAACAAAAATTCTCAGAAATTTCCCATTCCACAGGGGTCGAGTTAGCTCAACATTCTAGCCACAAAAAGTAGTCAAAATACAAAAATTGTGTCCAATCATTTTTCCTACGGTATCAGTGATTAAGCTCAGAATTACCCTTCGAATATGCCTAAGGAGATGTGCCACAAGGAGGCCGAAATAGGACCTCAAGGCCTATGCGTCTGTTACAGGAGTATAGCCTTAGATATGTGTGAATATGCCCATGAATTGCCTCGGAGAATACACTCAGATCTGCCTCAAAAAAGGCGGAATGGCCTCAGAAGGTGCTCAATACCCCAACAAAGAACCATAAACAAAAGATATACACATTAAGCCCAAAAAACTTCTTCAATCCTGACCTCCTCTTCAGATCTATCTCAGAAAAGGCAGAATGGCCTAAAAAGGTGCTCAATACCCCAACGAAGAACCATAAACAAAATATATACACATTAAGCCCAAAAACCTTCTTCAATCCTGACCTCCTCTTTAGCTTGGCGTGACTACACAAGGGCGCACACAACCTAAGAGATGTATCAATTAAGTGCATACAAGATGGTTTAATTGGAGGGTAGACGAGCCCTATTTATAGAGGCTAGAGAGCTTTCTAGAGAGGCAAGCTGACTAGTTCAAGAGGTTATGGAGTCGACCCTTCATAACTGATTTGAATTTTAAATTAAATTGATTTTGGAGCCAAAAAACGATCAACAGAAATCCTTATAGATGGACAAGTAAATCTATACAGACAAGAATAAACAACATTATTTCAGCATTGCCCAATCACCAAGCTGACTTTCAATATCTATTTGGGGCTCCTTGAGCACACATTTGGGGCACAAACTTTGATCTGGCACATCTCCTCAACTGTGAGGAGTCATAAGGTGTGGCACCTACCGATAGAAGCAACAATATGAGGACCATCAAATGAAGATGATCATGAGCCAAAAAACTCTGATCTTCCTTGTTATTTTCTCATTGAAAGCGGGTTTTTTCTGCTACTACTTGGGTTGGCATCAATGACGACCAATTTTCAAAACATTTTATGTAATACTTTGTTGATTATTATTTGTGAACTATGTATTTTTTTACCATAATGGCATCATGCATTCCACATTGTTAGATTAAACATAGAAAATAGTTCACTCGTTTGATGTCTCTTTGTAATGTATCTCTTGAAGTTTTATAAGAATTATATAATGCTATATGTAGAATGAAGTTTTTTGATGAAGCTCACTGTTTGCAACAGTTTACATTTGAGATCATTTGACAGAGAATAATGAAAAAAGAGATTAATTGAAGGCTATGCATGTACAATTAAAAAATGAGGTAGAAATTTCTAGTTCTAAAAAACAATCTTTTCACATGCAGATAAGAGTCATATTTGGAGGTATTATGTTTGGATTTCAAGTTGAAGCAAAAGTTTGGATTCTTTCATCAAATAAAATGGCGCGTTCACAAAATCAGCCTATCAAGAGTCTTAACAAAGGGCCTAGTGGAAAACGCTTTGTGGTATGTGTGGACATCCTTCTTTATGGTTATATTTTCAAAGACATGTTAAATTTAGTTATGTTTTGAAATTTAACTTGATATATTGGTATCCATCTGTTAATTTATGGTATGTTCTATGCTTAGAGCAGTTTACTTATCTTTCTTATTATTATCCACTGATTAGCGATCACATGTACATAAGTAAAGTGCAGATAGAACATTAAATGATCAACAAAAAACAAGCCAAGACAAGAGACACAAGATGTGGCAGCTAGCCAAGGACAAACCCAAATATGGGGAAACCCTTTGATCAAATCTTCTTTTATCTTCAATAATTCAGCAAAGAGAAATAGTACATAAATCTGATTTACATCAGCAATAGCAAACCCTAGATCAGCGGCATTAGCATCATCGACATCAGCGGCATCAGTATCATCAGCATCAGTCGGCATCATCATCATCGGCATCACTAGCATCATCGGCATCATTGGCATCATCAGCTTCACTGGCATCATCAGCATCACCGACATCATCGGCTTCACCAGCTCATCGGCATCACCGGCATGATCAGCTTCACCGACATCATCGGCTTCACCAGCATCATCGGCTTCACCAGCATCATCGGCTTCAACAACATCATCGGCATCATTGGCATCATCGTCATCACCGGCATCATCAACATCACCATCATCATCGGCATCACCAACATCACTAGCTTCATCGGCATCATCGGCTTCATGGAATCATCAGCTTCACGGCATCATCGGCTTCACCAGCATCATCGACTTCACCGACATCATTGGCTTCATCTGCATCATCGGCTTCACCAACATCATTGGCTTTACCAACATCAACGGCATCACTGGCATCATCGGCTTCACTGGCATCATCGGCATCACTGGCATCATCGGCTTCACCGGAATCATCGACTTCACCGGCATCATGAGCATCACTGGCATCATCGGCATCCCCGGCATCATTGGCTTCACCGGCATCATCGGCTTCATCTGAATCATCGGCTTCACCAACATCATCCGCTTCACGACATCATCAACATCATCGACTTCACTAGCATCACCGGCATCACCGGCTTCACCAGCATCATCAGCATCACTAGCATCATTGACTTCACTGGCATCATCAGCATCATCGGCTTCACTGACATCATCGGCATCACAGGCATCATCATCATCATCGGCTTCACCGGCATCATCAGCATCACCGGCATCATCTGCTTCACCACATCATCGGCATCACCCCATCAACGGCATCACCGGCATCATCGACTTCACTAGCATCATCGGCATCACCGGCATCATCGGCTGCACTAGCATCATTGGCTTCACCGGCATCATCATCATCATCATTAGTGGCATCAGTATCATCGGCATCAGCCAACATCATCGGCTTCACCAACATCATCGGCATCACCGGCATCATCAGCTTCACCGGCATCATTGGCATCACCGACATCACTGGCTTCACCGGCATCATTGGCATCACCGGCATCATCAGCTTTTCACTGGAGACATCGACATCATCAGCTTCACCAGCATCATTGGCATCATCAGCATCATCATCATCAGCATGAACGACATCAATATCATTGGCATAAGCCGGCTTCATCGGCTTCACCGGCATCATCAGCATCATCGGCTTCATCGGCTTCACTGGCACCATCAGCTTCACCTTAGGATCTCTCCTCCTACTAAAACCCAAAGACAAGTAGAGAGAGGAAGAGGTCCAAGTTTGTGTAGAAATGACTTGAAGTCATCTTCTATTTATACTAAAACATAGAGATTGAATAGACATGACGTTTGGGCTTCTTGAGCCTACATAAGTTGTAGGTCAGCTTGATAATAATTCCATAATCAAAATAAATTCATATCTCCATGAATACTTATCGGAATTGGATGATATTTAGATCAATCCTACACCTCTCGACAAGAGGAATCTAATAAAAACATTATCATCCATGAATAAGATTACCCACATGAAGTTTGGCCCTAGTTTCCAATTTTAACACTCCCTCTCAACTAGGGAGAACTTTATTTGCAATCTGTCTGTCAGTTGCTACTATTCATCCATCAAATGCACTGCCCTATACAGCCTGACCCTTGCCCTGCTCTGCTCTATTCTACCTGTTCTGCTTTGTCTTGTTCTGCCCTGTATTGATCTGTACTGCTCTGCTCTAATCTCATGTGCTCTACTTTGTTCTGTTCTGCTATGCTTTTGTCTGAATTATGAAGAAGAAGAAATGATCGAGGATGTATCATACTGACTCAAAGTTAGTCTCAGAGTTTGTACCATTGGTCCCAGACCAGTATCAACCAACCCAAAGTCAGCGTCATAGTGAGTACAACTCCTACCACTGGTCCCAGACCAGTATCATCCTCCACTAACTCAAAGTCAGTCTTAGAGTGCGTACCACTAGTCCTAGACTAGTCGTAACCGACCCTAAGTCAGCGTCATAGTAGGTACCACTCCTACCACTGGTCCCAGACTAGTATCGCAGTCTCAGAGAGTGTACCACTGGTCCCAGACCAGTCTCAACTGACCCAAAATCAGCGTCATAGTATGTAACACTCTCACTGGTCCTAGACCAGTACTGCACTGACCAGAGGTCAGTCTTAGAGTATGTACCACTGGTCCTAAACCAGTCTCAACCGACCTAAAGTTAGCGTCATAGTGGGTACAACTCCTACCACTTGTCCTAGACCAGTATCGTAGTCTCAAAGAGTGTACCACTGGTCCCAGACTAGTCTCAACCAACCTGAAGTCAACGTCATAGTATGTACCACTCTCACTAGTCCCAGACTAATACTGCACTGACTAGAGGTCAGTCTCAGAGTATGTACCACTAGTCCCAGACCAGTCTCAACCGAACCGAATTCAATGTCATAGTGGTTACAACTCCTACCACTGGTCCCAGAATAGTATCATTGATCCCAGATCAATGAAGGTCATCCTAGCATAGGGAGTATAGTAGATACATCGATGCGTCCATCGGTACTACTATGGTCCCTATCCTCATTTCCTTGCTCATTGATCAGATGAGAGGTACTTCCCATGAGTCCCAGACTACATGGGTAGGATGCCTCGACAGGAGAACTTAATCAATCTTGCCCTCATAGGAGAAATAATCATCCTACTACACAATCGCCATGGAGAACACATCATCCAAGCCTCACAGGAGAGCTAACCATCCTGCTACATAATCGTCATGGAGAACACATCATCCAGACCTCACAGGAGAACTAATCATCTTGCTACATAGTCGTCATGGAGAACACATCATCCAGACCTCACAGGAGAAATAATCATCCTGCTACACAATCATCATGGATAACACATCATCCAGATCTCACAGGAGAACTAATCATCCTACTACACAGGAGAGCAAATCATCATGTCCCACAAGAGAGCGAATCATCTTGTTCCACAAGAGAGAAAATCATCTTGTTCATAGTGCACATCACCCTATGGTCATATGTTGCTCCAGTAAGAACTGCAAGCCCCCAGAGCTCAATGTATGCAACATGTAGGACCCTTTTACAAGGGTCTCTCGACGACTCAAAGTTGTTGGGGGAAATCACAAATTTGATCTTTCCCCGGGGCTCTAACCTGTACATCATCTCAGTGCGATGGAGCTTCCTTGATCATTGACTTACCATATCCTAGATAAGGCAGTATCTGATGTCTATCTACTGGAGCAATCATTGAATATGGGATTCCTCAATAATCGAATCCCACCTCTGTTTGTCACAAAGAATCATAGTGGTATTCATTATGTGTACTCACTAAAGAGTTTCCACAACCAGGAAACTTCATACGAGGTCATACTCATAGTTATGTATCCGGTCTCGGCAGTACTTATACTGACCAAATTCTACTTCCTACTCATCCATGATATCGAAGTTGAATCCAAAGAGAACTAGCACTGAGAAGTGCTCAAGTGATCCTCCACACTGCTTGCCCAGTCAACATTCGAATAATCATGTAGTTTTCATATTTTCGGCAGTGTATCTCAATCCATGAGATATTGTTCCCTGAAGATATCTCAAAGGATTCTTGGCACCAATCCAGTGAGGCTCAACCAAATATGAGCTCACCATGCTAACTGCAAAACATATGTCTGGAGTTCACCAAGAACATCAACGTGATTGAGTCTATAAAACTTAGAGGCATTTCCAAATCTGGTCCGATATCACTACCATATAACTTTTGAAAGTTAATATCCTCGAGGTAGTCACAGGCTTGTAGTTTATCATTCCATATTCGGAATCCAACTCTCTCTTACTTCTGCAAATGAGAGGGTCTGCACCTGTCAGAAATAGGTCGTCCTTATGAGGCGCCAATATGAGAGGTCTATCCTCCACAACCTTCGGGTAATGGTTTGGATCGGTTTCGCTCCTAGTGAATCTCAGCTCCATCAAACAGCTATCAGTCCTCTCATACTACGCCCGGGGTGTTTTGGTTCAATCCATAGAGGAATTTCTTCCACCTATATACATGAGATTCCCATTCATGAATCTCAAACTCCACGGCTTGTTCCAAACCTGTGGACCTACTACATGAGGGGAATGGTCCCCTTCTAATATTTTCCTTCGGTACATCTCAAACATGTGCCTTCATGCTCTTTTTGAATTCAAGCATCCTTGTCACCATCTAACTCACAGATCTCTGGTGCTGTGTCAATGGACATGGTCCCCAATGGACTTCCTACAAATTGATACAACCCTGAACTCGAAAACATCTTTGAAAAAATATATTTTCAAACATGTAACTTTCCATCGATGAGTGCCACCCTGTAACCTTTGACTTCCATTGCTGAAATGGACACCAGGTTCTTCTTGCAATCAGGTACATAAAATAGATTCTGTAAATGAATCGAGTTACCTTCATTCAATCGAGGGGTAACATTTCCTACACCCTTAGATCTAAACTTCCCAATGAAGTGATCTTTAAGTAGGCCATCAGAAACTTCCACTGCGCCATTATGATAATATTCTTTGCTTCCACTTCACCCTCGGTGAATTTGAACCCATTGATCCTTTTGTCTTGTTCCAACTGTTGTCAGTGATTTCTCTTTCACTCTTACTTGGGCATTGTCTTCACCTCAGCTCTGATACCATGTTAATTTATGGTATGTTCTATGCTTAGAGCACTTTACTTATCTTTCTTATTATTATCCACAGATTAGCAATCACATGTCCATAAGTAAAGTGTAGATAGAAAAATTAAACGATCAACAAAAAACAAGCCAAGACAAGAGACACAATATGTGGCGGCTAACCAAGGACAAACCCCAATATGGGGAAACCTTTTGATCAAATATTCTTTTATCTTCAATAATTTAGCAGAGAGAAATAGTACATAAATTTGATTTACATCAGCATCAGCAAACCCTAGATCAGCGACATCAGCATCATCGACATCAGTAGCATCAATATCATCAGTATTAGCCAGCATCATCATCATCAGCATCACCGGCATCATCAGCTTCACCGGCATCATCGGCATCACCAGCATCATTGGCTTCACCGGCATCATCAGCATCACCAGCATCATCGGCTTCACCGGCATCATCAGCTTCGCCGTCATCATCGGTTTCACCGGCATCATCGGCTTCACCAGCATCATCGACTTCACTGGCATCATCGACATCACCTTCACTGGCATCATCGGCTTCATTGGCATCATTGGCTTCACCGGCATCATCGACTTCACTAGCATCATCGGCTTCACCAGCATCATCAACTTCACTGGCATCATCAGCTTCACCGGCATCATCGGCTTCATCCGCATCATCAGCTTCACCAGCATCATCAGCTTCATCGACATCATTGGCTTCACCAGCATCATCGGCATCACCGACATCACCGGCTTCACCGGCATCATCGGCATCACCGACATCATCGGAATCATCGGCTTCACCAGCATCATCAGCATCACCGGCATCATCGGCTTCACCGCATCATCGACATCATCGGCATCACCGGCATCATCGGCTTCACCGGCATTATCATCATCGGCACTAGCAACATTAGTATCATCGGCATCAGCCGGCATCATCGGCTTCACCGGCATCATCGCCATCACCGGAATCATCGGCTTCACCGGCATCACCGACATCACCAGCTTCATCAGCGTCATCGGCATCACCGTCATCATTAGTTTTTCACTGGCAACATCGGCATCATCAACTTCACTAGCATCATTGACATCATAATCATCGGCATGAGTGGCATTAGTATCATCGGCATCAGCCGACATCATCAGCTTCACCGACGTCATCGGCTTCATCGGCTTCACCGGCACCATCGGCTTCACCTTAGGATCTCTCCTCCTACTAAAACCCAAAGACAAGTAGAGAGAGGAAGAGATCCAAGTGTGTGTAGAAATGACTTGAAGTCATCTTCTATTTTACTAAAACGTAGAGGTTGAATAGACATGACGTTTGGGCTTCTTGAACCTACATAAGTTGTAGGTCAGCTTGATAATAATTCCATAATCAAAATAAATTCATATCTCCATGCATAATTATCGGAATCGATGATCTTTAGATCAATCCTACACCTCTCGACGAGAGGAATCTAATAAAAATATTATCAGCCATGAATAATATGACCCACATGACGTTTGGCCCTAGTTAATTTTAACACCACTAGATGGTTTCTTCGATTCATTTGCAAATGTGACTAGGAATATAGATGAAGACAACTTTATTATTCACATAGTTATTCTTAATTTCAACATTGGGTCAATCAAAGTAGGTGTCATATAAGGGGTAGGAATTAAACGACAAGTTTATAGAGGAAATTAATGGTCACTTTATTTTGAAGTTTTGTAATTGTTGTTGAAGTGTATAATCCATGGAGTGCAAAAGAGGTGTTAACATTCAAAACTATCCGGTTAAAAGATAACTAGGGAAGGTCTCGATCACTTCTTGATCACTTCTCGATCACTTCTTCTTCTTCATAGTTAGCAGAGCAGAGAAGTACAGAGTAGTGCATTGATGGCAGAGATAGTACTGACTGACAAATGGATTAGCAGATGGAGTTCTTCCTAGTTGAGAGGGAGTGTTAAAATTGGAAACTAGGGCCAAACTCCATATGGGTCATCTTATTTATGGCAACTGATATTTTTCTTGGATTCCTCTCTCTGAGAGGTGTAGGATTGATCTAAATATCATTCGATTCTGGCATGTATTTATGGAGATATGAATTTATTCATATTATTGACAATTTTTAAAGGTCGGCCAGCAAGCTAAACAAGAACTTTTACCCCCCAGCTCATCCTCAACGTTGCATTTAAAAAGAGGAGACTTCAAGTAATTTGAGGAACACATCATCTCATGATCTCTCTCTCCATTTGTTTGGGTACGTCTTCTCACAAGGAGGACGTGGTGGAAAGAGAGATCTAGGGAGCCCTAGCCGCAGCAAAGAGAGAAAGCCCTAGCTGCAGCAAAGAGAAAGCCCTAGCCGCAGCAAGGAGAGGTCAAGGGACAACGTGGAAGAAGGTTTGCTTCAGGAAAGTATGGACAGGTCTGTTTGGAGGCCGTGTGCTGGACAAGAGTTAAGATTGGATTGAGGGAGTGCTTTGTGGTCAAAACAGGTCTGAAGTTAGTTGTTTCTAGGGCCAAGTTTGCTGGGCAGTAGGCCGAGTTTAGAAGAGGGCAAGATATTGTTGTTTGAGGTGACTGTTTGGGCTTGTTGGAGGAGACCGCAGCTATAGGTAGCTACTTTGCTAGGCTACAGGCCATAGCAAGTAGCTAAGGTTGTTCCAAGGCAGCGTTGAGGTGAAAAATTCTTGCAGGAGGCAACGTGGCATAAGGGGAGACTCTTCTAGGTGGACCGCAGCCCTAAAATGGCTTAGTTTGCTGACAACATGGAGGGTTAAGGGCCACATATGGTGCCCTAATGTTAAGGGAAAAGTTCCCCTAGGGTCTTGGGTTGATACCCTAGCAGACTGAAAGTTGTCTATACAAAGAAACACACATTCCATACAGCCATACTACTAATATAAGAAACCTCTACGATAAGGGGCATACCTGAGGTCCTACGTTTGAGAAGGTTTGTCACACAGAACAAGTCGATCTTGTGGACAAGATAGACCTTCCTAGAATCTAAAGAAGACCTAATGACAAGAAAACCAACCAGACACTATCTTTCTCTAAATATGCTTTTATTAACAATAGCAAACAAGTGTTTTTAGGGCCTACCTTAGGTCCAACGCAAGCTTGTGGATGCCCTCACTCCTTTGATCCAAATGAGCTCCTTTTCACGAATCTGCAAACACAAACAAGGCAAACAAATTAAATAGCACCTGAAAAGCCAATTGCATAAAACATATTTAACATGAAAGTCAAGGAGTCCATGAAACAAATAACATAAGATACTTGTTGAGAAAAATGAGTTTGATTGTATTAATTCAAAAGAAGAACAACTTTACAACCTTTGCCTTGACGTTGTACAAGCTCCTCCCAGGGTCCAGCAAGAAGTCTCCTCTACTTTGACAAGTTTCACTCACTCCCCAATGAAGCCAAAAAGATGTGTGATCTCTCCTCTTAAGCTCAACTAGGAAGTCTTGATTTCACCAGCATTTACCCTCAAAAATGTTCAGCTTCTAACCTCTCCAGCAACCAGCCCAATGCCTGTATTTATAGTGCAATGGAGGGAGGTTACATGGTCCTCCTTCAAAGGGATAAAGTCCTCCTTCAAAGGGATAAAGTCCTCCTTCAAAGGGATAGCTCCTCTCATCAAGGGATTAGCTCCTTCTCTTTTGGGATGCATGAACCACCTCAGAGTGAACAATCCACATCAAAATTCCTTCTAGAAACCTCTAGAATTAACCCAAAGTGAGTTTTTTAAGATAAAACTTGCGCCTTTTGACTTTCACAGGGGTCCGCACCTACACCGTTAGGGACAGAGCAGGCAGGTCCGCAGTTTTTGTACACAGAAGGTGCGGGACCGCAGGTGACCATGAGAGAAAGTGCGGAACCAGAGTTACATTGATTTTTAATGTCTTTCTCTCATTTCCAAAGCTTGATTTGAAGAGCTGAGGTCTGAGACTTGCTTAGGAGGACAGTACAAGTGATGATAGACCCATACTGACTACAAATAATCATGGTGACGATATTTTTGTGTAACAGATTGCCCCCTAAAGTGCAAAGTCTGTAGTAGATGAGGATTTCTTATCATTTAGGAAGAGTGAAGTACTTTATCATTTCAAGGATCATCTTGTGGAGAGCCCGATTGGAACCTGTAAATACATTCAATGCAAGATATATATATGAGATCATATCATCGCTGAGGTAGGCATTCCCATACTCAGATTAAAACTGACTAGAAAAACTAACTACTGCTCTGATATAGGAATGATCTTGTAAAACATCACAAGTAAAGACTCATGTGGACACAGTATGGACATAGCCATCTGTTTATGAATAGTCCATTATATAATGAATACAAAATTCCTCGCAGCCTGGATTGTGGAAACTAGATCCAGGGTCTTCATTTCTATTTCCCGAAACAGTACGATTCTATCCATGCGAATGAATGTGTTGATGTCGAACATGGTAGAAACCACTTGATTACCATTCAATGATGTAAACTGTTAACAAGTGTGAGAGAAACCACCAGTGATGTCAATGGCTCTCAAAACCCAGTACAATCCATGAGATGCGAATAAATGTGTTGATTTTGAACATGTCATGGAATCCTTTGATCGAAAGTCAATGATGTAAACTGTCGTCAAAGGCAAGAAACCTGCCATTGCGGCATGCAAATCTCAAGGTACTAACGATTCCTAGATCATCTTTCTAGATAATGAGCTGATGTCGATAGAAAGCGATCCGTCGTAGGCAAGCCCACAACATGAAATCATAGATCAAGTTGAAGAAATTTAGATGCAAGGACTGACTCAGGGATGGTCAAGATGAATGACAGATATTTTGCAAATGAATGGCTTATTGGCAGTGACCGCTTGAACACATAACGACACTACAGATGGCTTGGTGACAATTGACCCAAAGTTAATACCTAGAAATCGGCTGAAGACTTTCAATGTGGTTTGATCAACTGTTAGGCAAAGGATTTCCCAACCCAGTAAAGTGTCGTGTTCAAGAGTGGTTACAAAGTATGACAAACAGGCTCATTTTTCTCTCTTTTCCCCCACCATTTCTGGCAAGTACCTCTTTATTTTTGACAAGCTTGAGGAGGATAACATTTGCTTGATTATAAGCTCATCTTTCGGATGAGTCCAACTTAGTTTAAATTCGAACCCTAAGAAGGAGTGGTTCGTTCCCGTTTGTAATTGAACAGGGCCTTTACTGTGAAATTTTAACGAGTCTAGTATAGGAGAAACTCGGCGTTTTTCAATTTTAGAGAGTCTAAAAAACTTAAGAAGACTCCAGGTTGACCTTTTTCGTAAATTTGTGTCTCCCAAGCCCAAAAAAGTATAAAATAATACTTGAGAGAACTGCTTGATCTTTTACGACCAAGGAGTACTTTTCGTCATTAGTTCCCTTGACCCGAAAAAGTAAAAAAACGATTAATGACACGTCGTTTTATGACCAATATCGAATTTGAAATGACAAAAATCCGGCAATCTTTTCATGTTTTTATGGTCGGAAAAGAGCTGTAAGTGGACCATCTTTTAATTCCGTTTTAACGAGTTTAAAAGAAACACTCGGCAATCTTTTCATGTTTTAGGAGTCAGAAAAGAGCTTAAAGATGACTCTACATGTTTTTCTATTGAAAATGATAGATTTCACCTGAATAATCTGTTATTCTACACAAAAACACAAACATTACTCATACCTGTTTGAAATGGATAAAAATGTCGCAAAATACCTTTTCAAAGTGAAACATAAACAAATTTGCAATTTATTTACTCAAAAAACTTATAAAAAGGGCTTTTGTCAATTCATTTTTACCGTTTGAGTTTGGGTGAGAAAATAGTGCTTTTGCTCAGAAAACTTCCCGTGAAGATTACGGAAAATCCAACCGTCGGAATCGAATGTCATCTTCTCCTGGTAATCCACATCATCCCACTCTTCATTTTTAACCGTCTAATTTTTTGTTTGAGTCCTTTATTTCATTTTTGGGATGGTTTTTAGGCGCAAAACCTGCGCGCGGGGGCTCGCAGGTTTACCATTGCAGGCCTGCGGACCCCGACTTTTTCTCCATTGGGAAAAAGCTCGGGGTCCGCACCTTCCGTGTAGACAAAGTGCGGTCCCACGCACTGTGTCTAACCTGGAGGGTGCAGTCCTCGCCGCAAGGGTTTTTAACCCAAAAATTCTCAAAAATGGACCACACAAAATATTTTCTAGCATTTTAATTTGTCTTTATACTTGATGCAGAGAGGACATCATGCTAGATTGGCGTGAACGAGAGCATGAGGACGTGGATGCCGCCGCATGGAATCATCAGCCTTCACTTGATGCTTTGAGGGCATGCGGCTTGTATAAATTTTGGGCCATTCCTGGCATGAGGGCTCAGGTGGATTTCTTACAGTGGTTGGTTGACAAATGGAGCATACAAGACCAGTGCTTCTTCATTGGCGGCCACCAGCTCGAAATCGAGTTGGCGGACATATATTTCTTGACTGGTTTGCCTAAGAGAGGCGAAGACTTGACTCTGCATGGGACTAGGCCAGGTGGCCAGTCTGTCGATAGCCTCCAGCTAGAGTACTGCAACAGCCAGGCTAGAGACAAAGGGATAGACATAAAGATGATATCCCGTCCTGAGCTCATGGTGATTGCATTCACTGTCACCAAACTTTGCGGAGCTGCCGCATTACATATTGCCACCGGATCCCAGATGCGTATGGAAGTTGATTGCTTTCGAGGCATTATCTTCAACTGGTGCGATGCTGTGTTGGCCAATGTGAAAGGCCAACTCACCAGGGCCAAGAACGGATGACTAAAGACCTTTGGTTATGGGGCTTTGGTCATGAGTTTTGGCCTGGAGAGGGTTCCTATGTTGATCCCACAGCACCTTACTGTTGGAGCTGGGCTTCCTCAAGAGCCCAAACTGATGCGATGGGTCACAGTCATGGCCCGTCACCCGGACGAGAGGACAGAGGTTGCTTGATTCAAACCTGAGTATTTCCAATGGCTGGAAAACTAGGTCTTTTCTATTCAGGACTTCCCTTACGCTCGGATAGATTTTCGTGGTGACCCAGACATGGCTCTTCCACCAGGAGAGTAGTGGGACGAGTCATGTAAAATCCTTTTCAACATTTTTTCTATTTTAATTTTTTTGTTATTTTTTCATCGTCTCAAAACTGATAGTAAAAATTTCAAATGCAAATGTGGGTTCACAGCGACCAGCCGCTCTCCGGCCTTACGAGAGGAGGCAACCAGTTGCACCTGCGCCAGTCCCATAGGACGAATCAGCAGAGGTTTTGGCCGAGTTGGAGGGTCATCTTGAGCGCTTGACAGGAGATATTCCTGAGACGACTATAGACGACATTCCTCGTCGATTTCAGCGCTATGTGATTGGAGTCCCGAGACCTTTTAGGAGGTTCCTCTGCAAGGTGGCCCGTGCAGTGGTTTCTTATAGAGATCATCACCAGTGATAGGATGATCGCCTATTGTGGGCACATGTGATATTTTTGTTTTTTGTACTTATCATTTTTGCCGATCATAAGGTGTTTTTCAACCTATGATCGAGGACGATGTATTTTTTGACACACTCCTATATATATATATATGTGTGTGTGTATAGATATATATATATATATATATATATATATATATCACTATTACCGGCTTATCTTGTAAATCATGTTATGGAATGGTTTTAAATTTACATGTATGATTATTGCAAATGTCTATTTAACATTCGAGAAGCAATTGCATCTGCTGATGTATTTAAAGACCTTGGAATATGCTGATATTCAATATAATCAAATTCACGTTCCAAGAGACGCACTTTCAAAAATAATCTTAATAACACTGGATTTCTAATGACATACACTCTATTAAGCTGTAATACAACGAGTTCGGAATCTAATCTCACTATCAAACTCCGAATCCCAAATGAAATAGATTCAAACAATAACTCAATCATTGCACTATACTCGGCAATGTTGTTCGTTGTTTGACCAAGGCTTACCCCATGCATAGATACTAACTCGTCAGAGGGCGAATAGATAACCCAAGTTGCGGAAGAGATGTTCCGTGTATTACGACAAGCACCATCAGCGAAACCAATGTATGTTTGGAGAGGCATCGACATCTGCAATATCAAGAGTAAAACCAAGATAAGCAGGAATAATGACGAAAAACACTCTTTAAGCTAAGCACACTGTTTAAACTAAAACACACCAGCTAGAAAGAAAAACTATCCTAACTAAAAATCTCCATACCCATTCTTTTAATCATAATACCTCTTCAAGTAAAGGCCATTTTTGGGTTTACCCAAAGAGTCCCCATCAAAGTCTACCAATTCATAGACCCCTTTGGCTAGCTTTCGCTTGACAACATAGGGACCATGCCACATAGGAACGAATTTTCCAGCGCCTAATTTATCATTAGCTTGATCGTAAACTAAGACTAGATCTCCTTCCGAAAAATTTCGAGGGGTCACATTTCGATCATACTGAGCTTTCATTTGTTTTGCGTGAGTCTTGATCGCCAATGCAGCATCACGTCGATTCTCATCTAATTGAGCCAAGTATAACAAACGCTTTTCCTCTTCGGAAGTGGCTGGAAGTAACTCGATGGCCATTTGCAGTGACGGGATTTCGCATTCAATGGGTAACACATCTTCCAAACCATAGACTAGTTGGAAAGGAGTGAACCCTGTTGATGTTTTAACTGAAGTTCGGTACACTCAAAGCGTTGAAAATAGCATGGTGTACCAATTCGACCGATGAATCCCAATGATTCGTCGGATCATGATGACTAAAACTTTGTTGATGGATTCAACCAGACCATTCGCTTGTGGATAATAAGGGGTTGAATTATCATGACGTAAACCAAGATGGCCTGTAAGATCGGTCATCATAACGTTTCGAAAATGGTGCCCATGATCAGTGATTATTGCTTGTGGGACACCAAACCTAGAAACTATATGATTGAACGCAAAAATTGCAGCTGTCTTGCCGTCTGCCTCAAATGTAGGCATCGCCTCGGCCCACTTAGTAAAATAATCTACCGCAAGGATGATATACGCATGCCCCCCGGCCGAGTGAGGGTTACATGTAATAAAATCGATACCCCATTTGGCAAAAGGACCAACGAAAATTATAGGGTGGAGAGGAGCAGGTGGAGCATGCATCTTACGATCAAAAATCTGGCAGTTGTGGCATTTTCGGACCACCGTAATACATTTTTTAAATAAAGACGGCCAGAAGTAGCCAGCGCGCAATATCTTTTGGGTTGTGGCAAACCCAGACATATGACCGCCACACGCTCCAGAGTGACAGTCATTTAGAACCCTTTCAGCTTCCTCGTGAGTTAAGCAACGTCGAAAAACAGAGTCCCCCCCACGGCGATAAAGAGTATCTCCAATAATCCTGAATTGTTGGGACTGGAAACGAATATTTCGACGTTCTGACTGTGAAATTTCTGGCCGAAAGGATTGGGTCTGGAGATAAACGATGATATCCCCATACCACGGATCTAAAGTGCTGATTAGAAACAAGGATTCGTCTGCAATGGGCTCCTCCGCCATAGTTTCCGTGTCAGCACGTGGGAAGTCACACATTAATTCCGCAAAAACTAAAGATTTCTTAGACTTAGATTTCTCAAATTCCAAGTCGAACTCTTGCAGGATAACGATCGATTTAGAGTACTTGCCCCCTAGCAATTGCTTGGTCAAAATGTAGATCATAGGGTTGCAATCCGAAATTACTGTAGTTTTACGTAGTAAAATGTAGTGACGAAAACGTTGGACAACTTGAACAGCTGCCAATGCCAATTTCTCCACATGTGAGTATTTTAGCTCAGTTGGATTTAAAGTTCGACTAAGGTAATATATCACATGTTCAGTTCCTGGTTCATCTTCCTGAACTAAGACCATTCCAACGGTGGAATGAGAGGCGGCGAGATACAAGAAGTAATCCTGGTTGTAGTTGGGAGGATGCAACAACGGTGCATGGGTCAACGCGTGTTTGAGTGCATCAAAAGATTTCTAAGCTATCTCATCCCAATAGAATTGAGTATTCTGCTTCAACAACCGGGTAAAACCATTTGTAACCTCGGCGTAGTTAGGAATAAATCGTCGTAAAAAGTTTGCTTTCCCCTGAAAACTTTGGAGTTGGCGAAGACTTGAAGGAGGAGGCAATTTGATGATAGCTTCAACCTTCGAGGGATCAACGCGAATGCCGGCTTTCGAAACTACAAACCCCAGCAATCGACCTGTTTCTATACAGAAGACACATTTGTGTGGGTTCAACCGAATTCGATAATGCCTACACCTCATAAAAATTGCTCGTAAATGGACGAGGTGATCAGCTCGATGTAAGGAATGAGCAGGCAAGTCATCGAGATACGGTTGCACCATGTGTTTGATGTCATGAAACGCATAAGACATCGCCCTTTGAAAAGTTGATCCGGCATTCTTAAGCCCAAATGGTAATTTGCAATAAGAAAATGTCCCCCATGGACAAATGAAAGTCGTTTTTGGTTGATCGATAGGTAGAATATTGATTTGATTGTATCCGGAAAAACCGTCCATGAAGGAAAATATTTCACTGCCGGCACAATCATCAATGATTTGATCGATATAGGGAGTTGAGTAATTGTCCTTTGGACAGGCTCGATTAATGTCCCTATAATCGATGCATATTCTTATTGTTCCTTGCTTTTTGTTAACCGGAACAATATTCGATACCCAATCCGTTAACGGGATCGGATAAATGAAACCTACTTTCAATAATTTTTCAACTTCTACTTTGATTGCAACAGCTTTTCGTGGGTGAATCTGATGCAAACGTTGCCGGACAGGTTTAGCATCTGGGTAAGTCTTGATCTCATGAACAACAATCGCGGGATCAATTCCTGACATTTCCTCATAGGACCAGGCAAACACGTCGCGGAATTCTTGAAATAGGGCCTTATATAATTGAATTTCGTCATTTGTACACTAGGCACCTATATGAATGTTCTCAACAATTCCAAGCTTAACCGAAATGTCAATAGGAATAGTTTGAGAGATGTTTCCAAAATTTAACTCTGAATTAGGATGTTTCATTGGATTCTGAGGTTCCTTGACATATTCAGTTGTAAAAATTGATGAGAAATCATTTTCAAAACAATCATCCTCAGGTAAAAACGAAGATCTGTAATGGAGATCTTCCCATGGTAAATAATCTACGCATAGGATTTCACGAATTTTCTCGTCAGAGTGAACAAGTTCAGAAAACGTAGTTAAATCTGAGGTTGATGTGAAAAGTGATTCCTCACGGACCACATTCATTAAGTCATTTTCGGTTGAAAATGGGTCGGCAAAAGACTGCACAGCTTCATAGGAAATTTCATATGGACTCAAAGGCATGGCATTACCAAATGAGTCTATCTCAGATTCAGAAGGGACAATCCAAGGATCATCATAAATAATGGTTATCTAATGTAATCATATGAATGGTTGCAAATGAAGATGATGCGTTGATTGGAGGAAAAGGAAAAGTTCCCAGTAAACCGACATCTTTAACTAATCCTACTCCAACATCCTTATATGGGATAGTCGTTTTACCGACATGTTGAATACTCTCCGAAGAGGCTGGGTCGGATGAAAAGTAAGCCAGCTGGTCTATTGTTACGATCTTTCCATTGTGTGGAAACTTTATTACTCGAAAGACCGATGAAACGACCGTTGTCATAACGTAAGACCAACTTCGACCCAAGAGAAGGTTGTAATCTAGAGGGGCATCAACCACCTCCACATCTAGGATAACGGTTTTTCCTTCAACCCCTATAGGCAAATCCTAGAGAATGCCAAAAGGATGAAACCCACGATCATCAAAGGCCTTTAGAATCGTCGGGGATTGATTTAGCGAAGGAGAACCAAGCGATCTCCAACACTGTATCGACATAATACACGTTGAGGCTCCTTCATCAATTACAGTCCGATGAATAGGCCTGTTTTTTACTATCACTAGAATCTGGAAAGCCATTTGATGAGGCAAACATGGTGTACTATTTTCTAGATCAAAGATTATTAGGTTCGGGTCCTGAATATCAGCAGCTCCTATAGCCGACAAAAGTAATTTACGTTGTGTTGGACATGATTGCAGCACTTCCAAAGCCGACATTGCTGAGGGTGAAACAGCTAAATCCTCAACAATGTTATAATTCTAGGCCGCTCTCGCATGTGGATTGAAAGCTGACTTTCGAAGGATACCCTTGGCAGGCGGTTTGATTACCAAGTCTGGATGAGGTTTCTCGATCTGTAGTGGGTCGGAACCGGGAGCTGAGGTTGATGGATTAGAAAGAGAATATTCTGCTTCTTTACCATCAACAGGACTCTTACTACCATAATCTTACGATCGAGTCGCAATCCTAACATGGGACATCATCAGTATGGGTTCTTCATTGGCACTCGAGGATGAACCTATCATCTTACTGTCTTGAGCCGGAAAAGGATCCTTCAAAACAACAGGAGTTTGGGATCCCTTGACAATCTTCGCAACCTCTGCACGATGAGTGCAGTCTCTTGTAAAATGTTCATCGTCACAAATGAGACAAGGATAATGAGGTTTGCGCTTTTCATCATTGGATTCTGCCTTTTCAGGTTTCTCCTTTGAACTTTTATCCGTTTTATTCTTCTTCTTTCCTTTCTTCTTCCCACTAGATTTTGATTTGGCTGTAGATGACTCTACAACGTGAATATCGGCGGAGATCTCTGCAGAAGAATCTCTTGTTGGGGAATCAGGCAAGGTTATGATAGGGGAAGAATTCTTGGAAGACTTCTTCTTACTTTTAGTGTTAACCGTGCCAATCATACCATCAGCGGCATGAGATCCCGAAGGAGCTGCAGTGATTTGATTTTGCTTGGGAAGATCGGGGATTTTTTCGTGTAACGTACCCGACTGAGTATAGACCAAGTCAAGGTACTGTGCTTGAGAAATTACTTGCTCCTCAATAACAACTCCGGCTTTAGCAACATCTTCAATGATCTTTGGCAACAAAGATTTTACAAACCACTCAGCCAGGATTTGATCCAGAATAAATACCTTCACCAAACGTCGTCGACGTCTCCACTCATGAATATGATCGGAAATGTAAGTGGATGTCGATTGTTTTAGCGAAGTTAACAATTCCGTGCCATTGTCATATCGGACTGGCAACTGAAAATGAGTTAAAAACGAGGTAGCTAACTGACTAAAATTATAAAAAGTGCCTCGCGGTAACTCAATGTACCACTTGGCCGCGAGACCAATTAGAGTGCGCTGGAAAAGTCTAAGACGGATTGAATCATCTGTAATGGAGTTAGACGCACACCAAAGGTGATAAGTCATCACATGGTTTGACGGGTCTTCTCCTGATTTACCTTCGAACTTGGGAATGTCACTGGGCAACTTATTCGGCATTGGTAGCCAAAACGAAAGATAATTAATGGGATCATTCGTTAGGCGCAACAAGTCAGGTAAGTCCAAAGTTGCGATAAACGGTAACTGCCGATTAGGATCCCTAAAACTCTGGGTCATGAGACCAGCCCCAGGAGGAGGATATCCAGGATAACTAGGAATAGGAATCACGTTTGGGATATTGTATCCTCCCGGAAAACCAGGATTAACCGGACCGTACTGGGGTTGTTGAGGTTGTTGATAAGTGTACCCAGGATATGGTTGATACTGATAGACTGGCTACTGGACAGCAGGACCAAATTGGTACTATCCCTGGTACGGTTGATAGGTGAATTGTGGTTGACTTGTGACGACTGTACTTAAACCAGGTTGTCCTATAGGCATCTGAACCGAAGTTTGAATCGTAGATCCAGACGGTGGTAAAGATGTCTGAGGAGTAGATACAGGAACAGTAGAAACCGGAGCTGTCGATACTCCAGAAGTAGGTGGGGTAGATTGAACAGATGTTGCGGCAGTTGTAGCAGTCGCTTGAGGCGGAGTACGAGGTGTACTAGGCCCAGGCTAAGAAACTATAGAAGGTACATAAGTTTGAATGTTAGACTGGATTGGTTGCTCGGGTGTACCAGAAACTAAGGGTTGTCCAGTTTGAGATGACAACTGTACACTTGGCTGCAACACCTGTTGGGTTTGCAATGGATCCCACACTATATTCATTCCGGGGTACTGACCCATAACAGGTTGAGAATACTGAGGACCATAACCGGGTTGAGGGTAGGATTGATAATTGATAGTTACATTTCTCGTTCCTTGAACATACGTTTGACCTTGGGGTGGTTGGAAACCTTGGCTCGAGTACTGACCTTGGGGTTGATACCCTTGAGGCACATACTGATACTGGGGTTGACCTTGAGGTATAAATTGATACTGGGGTTGACCTTGGGGTACATATTGAGTCTGGGGTTGACCTTAAGGAACGTACTGTCCCATAGGTATGTACTGTCCTTGAGGTTGCCCCCCAGATGCAAATTGTGTACCTTGAGGTTGCCCCCAGGCATTAATTGAGGCTGCCCCCCAGGCAGTAACTGGCCATCTTGAGGTTGAGGATTGGGAATAGAACCTGACATCATAAGAATGTCTTCTACGCTCAACGGCTTAGTACCATTGTTTCCAGTTAATAACCCTTGCTCAATGGGTTGAGGAGATGCTCCCGAAAAAGTACCAGAAAGTGACTGATACTCGGAGGGAACAAAAGGACCGCCGTACAAAAAAGATTCGGGCGATTGAGTAAACATGGATGATTGTCCTGCCATATTGACGGGAGTATAAAAACCTCTAGGTGTTGGGTGATAAGGAGCACGAGGTGGTGAAAAACTTAACCCTGATTTTTCTAGAAAATTAGTCAAAGAAAGATACCAAGAACTACTCCTAGGAGGACTGTAAAAAATTGATTCACGCTCCCTTAGTTCAATAACAGGTTGATTTTTAGGGATAGGGATGCCTACTTCTTCTTCCGGAGCAAGTTCTTCAATAGCAATAAGTCCAGAAGGAAGATCTTGGGTGATTACTCTTTCTACCTTAGGTGAACCAGGACCACTAGAAGTTGGAGAAACAAACCTCGATGTCGGAGTAGCAGCAAATTCACTTTCAGGCTCGGATATTTCAGGTTCTTCACCTATATCACTAGTAGATGAAAAGCTACCAGCAATTTCAGAGACAGACACTGACTGTGGATTATACTCTGCTACTAACGGTTGAAAATCAGGATGTACTATCACTACAACAAAACCAGCGATTTGCGCCAGATTTAGCGCCAGATTTTAGTGCATTTTTTTTGTAATTGTGATGAGCAACCTGGCGCTAAATCTGGCTCTATTGTACAATTTTTAAAGCATCCTTTTTTGCACCTGATTTTGCATCCTTTTTCACGCTAGATTTTGCATCATTTTTTACACCAAACTATGCATCATTTTTTGCGTCAAATTTTGAACCAAGATTTGCATCTTATTTTATGACAGGTTTTGCTTCTAGTTTTGTGTCATTTTTGCATCTATTTTTCATTCTCTTTTGCTTCCTATTTTGTGTCATTCTTTGCTTCCATTTTTGCACCATCATTTGCATCAAGTTTACACTATATTTTGAATCCAATTTAACGTCTTTTTATGCATCCATTTTGTGTCAGTTTTTGCATCTAGTCTTACGCCAGGTTTTGTATCTAGTCTTACACTAGTTTTTGCTTCTATTTTTGCACCAGCTTTGGTGCCTATCTTTGCACCATGTGTTGAATTTGATTTAGCACCAAATTTTGCAACCATTTTTGTGCCCATTTTTGCATCTTTTTTTGGACCTTTTTTTACATCCACATTTACATTTGATTTGTCTCCATTTTTCCCATCTCATTTTGCACCATATTTTGCGTCATTTGTTTCATCCAATTTTGCATCATTTTTAACACCATCTCTTGCATCTAATGTTACATCATTTTGAGCATCCAAATTTGCATTTATATTTGCATCTTATGTTGAGTCATGTGTTGTGTCCACCTTTGCATCTTATTTTGTGTCTAATGGTACATTCAATTTAGAGCCATTTTTTACGTCTACTTTTGTATTTGTTTTTGCACCAAGTTTTGCATCCAATTTTAAGCTATTTTATGCCCCCTTTTGCACCATTTTTTTGTGTCTACTTGTGTCCAATGTTGCACCATTATTTACACCGACTTTTTCATCCAATTTTGCATTTTTTTGGTGTCTAGTTTTACATCGTTTTCACCATCCAAATTTGCATCTTTTTTTGCCTCATTTTGTGTCCACATTTGCATATAATTTTGTGTCTGAGTTCGAGCCTAAATTTGCATGTGATTAGGAATAATTTTTTACATCCAATATGGCATCCTTGGTTTCACCCTTTTTCAGCCCCATTTTGCATCTTGTTTCATGTCTTTTCTTACATCTTTTTTTTTTCCTTTTTTGCACCCAAGTTTGCATCCAAAATTTACACCATTATTTGCATCATCATTTGGCATATTAATTTATAACGTTTTTTGCTTCTTTTTAACGCTCAAATTTGCATCTTATTTTACATCTAGTTGTATTTTTTTGCATCTAATTTGGTGCCCATTTATGTGTCCTTGTTTTTGCCCAATTTGATATCCTTTTGTATGCCATGTTTTGTTCCCTTCTTTGTGTCAACTATTGCACAATTTTTCACTTCTAATTTAAAACACTTTGTATGTCAATTGTTTGCATTTTGTATTAATTCCTAGTTTAACATCCAATTTTACTTTCAATTTTGCATCCATGGTTACATCCGCATTTGACTTCTTATATAGAGTATATTTTTCTTTACATATATGACCCCCTTTATAGATTCATAGTGAAATATATGATAGTTTCTAAATATCATTAAAGCAGATATCACAATTCAAAATCATTTGTAAAGAAATTTAAGAGAAATTGACAACATCCATCCAAAAAAATAACAATGTGTCATTAACAATTTTCAAAACATGTATAAAATAGCAACATAATACTAATAAAATCAGTATTATTTTTAATCAAAACAAGTAAAATTCAAATATGATTAACAAATCAAAATATTTCATGAATATCATTATTCTATGATAAATTAACAACATACATAAATCAAACTCATCGTATGATTACAAAATCAAAATGTCTCATTGATATAGGGTAAATTCACAACACCCATCTAAACATAACAATGTCATTCTACACAATAATTTCTTCATAAAAAAAATGCATGTGCATGCCTAGCTACCACCACCAAGATCATCCTCATGGTCATCTTGACCATCCTCATCACTCTAATCCACATCATCACCAACACCGCAACTATCATCATCATCTCCTCCTTCACCACCATCATCCTCATCCTCATCCTCATCATCTCCTGATATATGTTGAACATAATTTGGATCATCGTCTTGGCAATCATTACCTATAGCATTCTGACAAAAAAAATCAATATTACATGTTAGTATTAATTACATAACACAACACATGTTTTTGTTATACAATGTTAACCATAAAATGAGGTAAGATATACTAGCATTTGCACCAGATGTTGCAAAGGAAACGCCGTAAGGCATAAATTGAAAAATACAAATACAACAAAAGAATACTTTGATAAAGAATAAAAATATATTGAATGCTCAAATCAATGCCCCATTAACTAGAAGCATTTAGTAGACATATCTATCAACATTAGGATTATACACAATGATCAAGAAATTTTCCATATACAAACAACAACTTCCACAACAACCTTTTGTCACATCCACATTTTAAGAAATGCCTTGGAATGTGATCGGAATCTTCCATATTGCCTTTTTCATTATGCAGATAAATCTTCCATATTGCCATTTTCATCATGAATATTTTTAGTTCATTGTTGTAAAGTGTTAGTGTGTTAAATTCAATACTATAAGTTCGACAAGTGAAAAACATTCCTCAATTAGCATAATATACATTTTTCTCTCACCGTGTATTTTTCAGTCAAAGAGCACAAGTAACATATTAACATGTATTTTCCCTTCATTATTTTCATCATAGAGCCAAGAAATCTACGCCTTATCTATAAAGTAACAAAAACATTTTGAAATAAGTTTAATATTTCAAGCCAGTGTCTAACCTATAAAGTAACAAAAACTTTTTGAAATAAATTTAATATTTTAAGCAATTGACTAACCTACTTTAATAATTGAAAAATTCTCAAAGATGAATTATACTCCATAATAAGAGAGCCAACATTGGAGCCCATACTTTCACTAAAACCAAAAGAAACAAAACCACTTGTTAAGAAGAAATTCAAGTAATAATAATAAAACAAAAATAATAAACATTAAAGTATAAAATGGTATTTCCAACACACAAGTATAAATATACATGCTCTATGTCCATTGTTAGATTAAATGGGTGTGGAGAAAATTAGTAGAGAACCCAAAATTGTATTTCTAATTAGGATGGGTGGAGAAATGCTTTAAATGCGGGTTGTTGTCATTCTAATGAAACCCTTTGCAAAGGGGATGTTAAGATTCTGAGAGAAAAGCTAGGCTTGGTAGAGAACACCTTCCTTGTTAAACATTCCCCTACTGTAACCAAAAGGAAAGGGCAAGAGAAACAATAATTAGGTTTTTGTTCACAAGTTGTACAAAATATATAGGTGCTATTGATGTTTGAGTGAATAATGGGAGAGATTATTTATGAAATTGTGATAAGGCGCACCTAGTTTTGTCAGAAAGAGGCATATTAATGACAAGTACATCACATTTAGGTAGCATTTCGTCAAGATTTGTCTCCAATGTTGCTCCAGATTCCTTTTCCAATTCGGGTCCAATAGAAAGACGGTCGTGGTAAAGAATCTTACAATTGAAGGGTTGTACAAAGGAACGCAATTCAATTCAACATCATGTAATGTTTATTATTATTAGATTGAAATTTTGAAACAAACAGCATGCATGCGTAAGAATTATGTAGCACTGATTTTTGAAAAGAAGTTTGCAACATCATGAAGTAGTACTAGATCCTAAGAATTAATACCTTCAAACGCTTAAGTAGTTCTTTGCCAATACGCCCTGCACCAATAGAACCAATAGTTTTCCCTTCTAGATCATATGACCTGTAAGAAATTGCTGCCACTTTCCAATCACCCTCAACAATTTGCTTATATCCAGGCACAAAGCTTCGCATCAATATGAGAATGTGCATTAGCTCATCTTCTACATTACTTTCGCTGATCTTCAACCAATGATGATACAAACAAATCAATGGAATTAAAAAATATATCCAATATAAATAAAATGTGTTTTTTTAAAAGTAACTCCTAAAGTGAGAAAAATAAAGTTAAAAAATATAACAATGAAAATTGTGTAGTTAAAGTGTAACCAAAACAAAAATATATATACAACAATAGAATAAATAAAATGCGTTGTTTTAAAAGTAACTCCTAAAGTGAGAAAAAATAAATTAAAAAAATATAACAATGACAATTGTGTAGTTTAAGTGTAACCAAAACAAATATATATATATATATATATATATATATATAGAATAAACCTATCAAGTGTGGATCAAGCAGTTTGTGTCGGATTTAGCCCATAAAATGTCATTTTCAAATTTAACAATAGAATAAACCTATCTAGTGTGGATCAAGTAGTTTGTGTTGGATTTAACTCATGAAATGTCATGTTCAAATTTAATGGAGAGGGGTTGAGAGTGGGAGCCACTTGTGAAGGGTAAAAATTATTCCGTAAGGCACTTAGTGAGACAGAGCCTTGCACAAACCTATTGACAACATCCTACAATTAGACAAATCATTCTTCCATCAACCATTGGAGCTGATCTCAACCTAAACACAGTTTAACTGATATATATATATATATATATATATATATATATATATAATGCACTGGAAATCTAAAAGTAGCATAAACATAGAGATACAATTGGAGAGTCTATACTGGTAATCTGGAAAGCTTGGTGCTAAGAAAAATAGAGTGATGGGATGATGTCAATGTCCTCTAACCCTGATGAGGAGGGGCGGGGGGGGCAAGCTATTGGCTCATTGTTGGAATTGTCAAGCTCATGAAAGGATCCAATTGTATGATATACTATGTGAGGCACCTGAATGAGGATGCTCTGCTTTCTTATCTAATGAACTTTTGATAATATCATCTCCACTCTTCTGAATGTGGGGGCAAAAGTCAATTGCGAGATCAAGCATATTTTTTCAAGCATATTTTGGAAAACAATCATCACAGACGGATTAAACAAAGAAGAGCGCTTTGAGATCTTCCACAAATCTTTCAGGAATGTAATAAGAGCAAAATAAAACCCATGGGTAAGTACAGCCAAAAGGATAATGAATCAATCTAGTCACAGTAAATATCAATATGATAATCCAGGTAAGATGTATTGTCACTTTTCCTGATTTCAGCCCTCTTGGCACCGGTAGGTTACCTATATCCTTGGGAGAGAGATAAGGTGGTTCCTGTAGAAAGGAGACAGCGGACAACAAAATATTCAATTTAATCAATTGGATTATGGTTCGAGCCCCATTTGAGAGTAGTGGGGCTTGGCAATAAGAGATCCAATGATATCTAACCAAGCCATGGAAGCCAAACTGTTGTTGAAATATTTGTCCGACAAAGTGGCCTGGTGGAAAGATGGACTTCGCCATAATTATTTCAAACAAAGTCGGTGATAAAAGGATCCCCTGTCTCGCCATTCTACGAGTCCTTGGCCCGTTTCCTTTGGAAACACCTATCATGTATCCCATGCAATGGCAAGTGCATTAAGCTTGGGAAGACAGTGTGGACCATCCACCTATTTCTCAAGATGTGTCTCTCTAAGACGTGAAACCCTGGATGCTAGATCAAGGTATAACAACCCTTTTCCTTGATGGCACCTTTAAAAGAAACCTGGAATGGCAGGGGCAGGGAGCCTTCATTGACTTCAGATGAAATCAAGAGAGTCGATATTACGGCAGGTTGGTATTTTCGTGAACAAACAAGTGAAGGCTCAAGACCTCTTCAAAGGCCTCCAGCTTCCTGAAGCTCAAGGGGCCTGCTAGGCAACAGTGGTGGGTGATTCAATGATTATTCTAAGAGCTGCTGTGCACGTCTCTTCCAAACAGTGATACACAGCCCATTGGCACAAAAGAGTTATTAAAAAATGCGGAGCTTCAGCCTTCAACAAGATCAAATTCCTTCATGTCTCAAGGCATCAAAACGATCAAATTTCTTGAATCTTCATGTCTCAAGGCATCAAAACGGGAAAAAAAAACCATTAAACTATCTAATAGTAGCATAAATGTAGGGATACAACAGAGTGTCTGCACTAAAAGTCTGGAGAGAGGGATGGGATGATGTCAATGGTGGTGGGAACCAGGCTATTGGATCACTGTTGGAATTGCCAAAAGCTTAAGAAAGGATCCAGTTGTGTGATCCTACGGGAGGCATAGGAATGATGATGCTCGGCTCTCCTATCATCTAATGTCCAAGCAAGGAAACTCTTGAAAATATTATCTCTGCTCTGCTGAATGTAGGGCTAGTCTAATACGTGGAAGGTGCCATACTCTGGATCAGTCTGGAGCTGGTTTACCCCTAATGGGTGGAAGGTGCCATACTCTGGATCAGTCTGGAGATGGTTTACCCCTAATGGGTGGAAGGTGCCATACTCTGGATCTGTCTGGAGCTGGTTTACCCCTAATGGGTGGAAGGTGCCATACTTTGGATCTGCAAAGTATCTGTCTGGAGCTGGTCCATAACTCGCTCTGATTATGTATGTCCTAGTCTAATAGGTGGAAGGTGTCATACTCTGGATAAGTCTAGAGCTGATTTACCCCTAATGGGTGGAAGGCGCCATACTCTGGATCTGTCTAGAGCTGGTCCATAACTCGGTTTGATTATGTATGATCTGTAACCTAATATGGCACAACCCCGAACAGGCGTCAAAGATGTTGATTGACCACCAAGGTAGAAGGTTGAGGTGAGATCCCATCTAAAGTTGGAAGGAAAGAAACTATGGATAAAATCCTGGCTGCTCCTCTGAATCCGGGGTAGAATAACAGTTAGGAGGTACCCTGCTCTGGTTTCCTCTTCAGCTAATCCACATGTCACTCTGATCATGTGTGGTTTGTAACATGATTTGGTTGGAACCTATGAACAGACCTCAAAGATGTCGGTAGACTACCAAGGGTAAGATTACGGGGAAACCCGAGAGACCTCAACTCTATCATGTAGTAAAAACTACATGAGAACATTAAAATATGAGTAGTTCAACTATATTATTATATTTAGTCATACATCAACAGACACAGAAGACAATTAAAACAAAAAAGAGAACATATAAATTATCTTGGTACTCTAAGAAGTGTGGCAGGGGATTGTAAACTGAACCGTATAAAGCTGCCAAAAGAATTGCTAACTTGTTTTCAAGACAATTGTTGCTTGAGAGAGTGAGACTGAAATATAGCAGAAATTTCAAGCAAATCAAATACTTCCCAGACCTTCAGAGTCGATACAACTGAGATAGGTACAATTTTTAGGAGACACCATTATACCAAATACAACGCAACATAGGTCACCACGATTAAAGAGAGGACATCATAACGAAACAACGAATTAAACATGGAACCGTCATTTCTAAAGGAAAAAATGGTACCTAAAGCTGTTCGAAACGTTCGAAGGAAGGAGCAAAATGTCATTTATAAGAAAATAGTAAACTTCGTCCACAACAACGCTACTTAGGGTGGAAATTTTTGGGAAAACCACCACAAGAAAGGAACAAAAAATGGGAAGGCTAGAAATGCAATTATCTTTGCCCTTGAAATGTCTGCTAAAAGGAGAGGAGAGTTCGAAGGAAATTAAAGAACTCAAAAGGCAGTCCTTGAAGTCATCATTGCCCAATTTGAGAGAGCTTCCATTTTTTGAAAGAGTTGTTTTACTTGCACCTCCACTCTCCATTTTGTTAAAGAGTTGTTTCACTTGTTATGCTAGAGTTGTTCGGTTGTTATGGAGGAAAGGCATTCAACAATTTTACAGGTGTGAAGGAAAATAAAATTTACAGGTTTGTGGTTGAAATTTATTGGTGTATCTATACGTGTGGCCCCAAATCATTTGTAGGTATCATACCTGTAATTATGGGTAAGGCCATATTTAATTTGAGTTATTTGAAACTAGGTTTGTGGTTAATTCCAACCTAGGAAAACTTGATATATAGGTTCAATAACCTTCTTGTGTTGTATGCCCTCATTGTGTAGGATCAATAACCCTCTTGCTGTGTGTGCCTTTGTTATGTGGGCCAACAACCCCTCTTGAGAGGATGCCTCATTCGAGTTCAACACAGTGAACATAATTGCTTGTGAGGGAGAAGAAAGGATTGAGAGGTATGAAGTTACAGGAAAATGGAGAGCTAGAGTGACTATGGCAGGATTTAGTGTATATCATCTCAGTGCTAATGTTAAGGACACGGTTAAATCTTTGCTCTGTTAATCATATTGCAATAGCTATAAGACTAAGGAAGAAGGAGGAGTGATCCAGGTGGATATTGGTGGCCACCTGCCAAGTCCACCTGGACCCCCACCATTTTTCTTCTCAGCATTTTCAGTTTCCTTAATTGTAGCACAACTTACTATTTTTAGCAGTTTTTCGGGTCCTAAACTTCCGGAGCCGTTTTGAGGCCCTAAACGACGTTTTTTGGGGAATCCAGGGGCAACATGGGTCCATTCCACCAACAATGATAGTGCTCGGATAGATCTTTCTAACGAGCTATTGTATGCGTCAAACGGAGATCGTATGCCAAAGTTACGACCCCGGGAAGTTGATGTACCAACTTATCCCAAACGGGGCCCCATAGTTTGGCGTTTCATCTTCTAGGGTTAGGTTTTGGAATGTTAAGGGTTTTTCCACTGTTTCTCAACAATAAATAGGCCTTCGAGCCTCATTGTAAGACAGTTCAGAGGCATGTAGCCATCACATCTCTTCTCAGAGATAAGCTACCATCGCCCTAGCTGGTTTAGTTCCATTTTTGGTTGTAAGCATATTTAAGTATTTTCCATTAATGAAATGAAGTATTATTTCCGCTGCATCTTTGTGTATATGGTTATCTCTATAATTTGTTGCGTTCCTGTTTAAATCCGGATCAGTGGTATCAGAGCGGTCTGCTTTTTCTATGTTTTTCTTTGCATGTCCCCAACAAGGTCGGGATATAAGGAGTTAGGGCTTGAACTGGTTGAACCTTTGCAAGACCAGCCTCGCAAATCTCGACGGCCTCCCATGGCGGATGAGAAGAAAGACGAGGGGGCAGGAGATCCCATCAAAATCTTTCTCGAAGAAGCCCTCGAGCGACAACAGAACGCGATGATGGACAACTTTGCCCAGATCCTTCAGCGGCTACCCAGAAGCAACGCATCGGCTTCCAGCAGCTACTCTGGAAATGCCACACCCTTTAAGTTACAAGTTAATTTTGAAATCCCCATATTCGAGGGTCAGATAGACGCAGATGCCATAGATAAATGGTTAAATCTGCTAGAGGGTTATTTTTCTATTCATGAATTTTCGAGTCGGGAAAAGATTGTTTTTGCTCTTCTCAAAGCAGCCCTCCACGTCAAGGACTGGTGGGAAACCTACTGCGAGCAGAAGGATGAAAGTACTGGCTCACTATTTTCAGCCGCACCCACCTGGGATTCATTCAAGGATGCCATCAAGGAGTAGTACTACCCTGTTGGAAGCTATGAGGATGAATACATAAAGTGGACCACGCTGCGGCAGGGAAGGGACCAAGACGTGCCGGAGTTCACCAATCTTTTCCATACCCTTCGCACAAAGTTGGGTATCAAGGATTCGGAGCAACATTTGATACTCAAATACCGTGGCTGCCTGCACAAGTACATCCAGGAAGAAATACAATTCCTAAACATCTCCTCGCTCAGCGCAGCATACCGATATGCCGTCAAGGTCGAGCAGAAGTTTAAACAAAAGAAGCGAGACTTTGGATCTGCGACTCCAAAGCAGGGGAAAGGTGCCCCTAAACCACAGAACAAAGGACAAAGCCAAGGTGAGACAGCCCAAGACAACCAGCCGAAGCTGCAAGCAAAGAACAACGCCGCGAAGCCAAGAAAGGACACTGGAAAATGGTGCGAGTTCCATAAGAGCTCCACTCACAACACAAGTGAGTGCCGGGCCAAGCAGTCACTGGTGGCTGAGCTAAAGGTTTCAGAATCAAATGCATGTTACGACTCTGATTCAGAACCCGATAAAGGGAATGAAAAAGGGAAGCAAATCATTGATGCGGATCCCAGCGCCACTGTTGCAACCGCAAAGATCCAGAAAAATGAACTCGAAGATCCAGAGGAGGAGGAGCGTCTCTTCCACTCCCAGATGTGGGTAAAGGGCTCCCCGATACAGTTCATTGTTGATAGCGGGAGTCAAAAGAACCTCATTTCGGCAGAGGTCATGAAGCGGTTGGGCTTACCGACCACAGCACATCCACAACCATACACCATTGGGTGGCTTCACCAAGGACGAGATCTTCACGTGAGCCAACAGTGTCACCTTCCATACAACATCAAGCCCTTCACGGATGAGGTATTGTGTGACATTGCTCCCCTTGAAGTTTATGATGTGTTACTAGGACAACCATACTTGTGGAAGCGACATGCTGTGTATGAATCAAGGCTCCGTGCTGTTATTATTACATTGGGAAATAAGTTGTATAGGATACCAGAGGTAGCACCACCTACCGCCATCTCTTTGATTACTGCAAAACAATGCAGTAAGATCATTTCCAAAACCAGGAAATTTGTTTTCCTGATGATACACCGTCAAGGAAAGAAGAAGACAGTGGCCGCGGCCTCCAGACGGGGTCCCTCTGCACGACAACTACAGATGGACAAGGTTGTGGAAGAGTACGAGGACAACTTCACCTCCCCGACAGGGGTTCCTCTGCACTGTCAAGTCAAGCACTCCATCGATCTGACCCCAGGTGCGCCACTACCCAATGGACCAATTTATCGGCGCTCCATTCTGGAGAACGATGAAATCAAGAGGCAGATTCAGGAGCTCCTGCAGAAAGGTCACATCCGTCCGAGTTCATCGCCCTGTGGGAGCCCAATCGTGTTGGTACAGAAGAAGGATGGGACGTGGAGACTCTGTATTGACTATCGGGCGCCGAACAAGATCACTGTCCGTAATAGGTACCCGATCCCGCGGATTGATGACCTCCTAGACCAACTAAAGGGGGTGAAATATTTCAGCAAGATCGATCTGAAGTCAGGATATCACCAGGTACCAATCGAACACTCTGATGTGTGGAAGATTGCCTTCAAATCCAAGGAGGGCCTCTTCGAATGGTTGGTTATGCCTTTCGGATTGACGAATGCTCCTGCAACCTTCATGAGGCTAATGGATGACATCTTGCGGCCATTCACCAACTCCTTTGTAGTAGCATACTTGGATGACATTTTGATCTTCAGCCAGAGTTGGTAAGAGCACCTCCACCACATCCGACAGGTTCTCCAAACACTGCGGCAACACAAGCTATGTGCCAATCTGGAGAAATGCACTTTTGGCATGACCCAGGTTCAGTATCTGGGATACATCATTGATGAACAGGGGGTGCATGTCGATCCAGCCAAGATCCAAGTCATTCGGGATTGGCCCTCTCCAACCACTCTAACAGAGCTCTGCAACTTTCTAGGTCTTGCCAACTTCTACCGCAGGTTTGTGTTGGGGTTTTCTCATATTTCTTGGCCCTTGAGTCGAGTCACCAAGGGAGGGGCGAAAGCAAAATTCTTTTGGTCTGAATCTCAACAGAAGGCATTCATGGAGTTGAAGGATCGCCTCTACACGGCACCAATGCTCGCGTTACCAGATTCACAACAACCATTTGAGGTCGAGACAGATGCCTCTGACTATGCCATTGGGGCAGTCCTTACTCAACATGGACATCCAGTGGCATATCACAGTGAAACACTTTTAGACACAGTCCGGAAGTACCCCACTTATGATAAAGAGATGTATTCCATTGTACAGGTCTGCCGACAATGGAAGCATTACATTTTGGGGAAGGAAACGGTCAGACACACAGACCACCGACCCCTGCAGTTCATACAGACCCAAGGGAAATTGCAGAATGATCGCCATCAGAAGTGGTCTACATACCTGCAACAATTCCACTTGAATATCAAGTATAAGAAGGGCAGCACCAAAAATGTTGCAGATTGCCTCAGTCGACCACCGATCATGGCGTTAACCACCGTGCTCAACTCTTGTGGGCATGGAACTTCTGATTGGCCACTTCTTTACAAAAGCGACCCAGAATTCGACCACACATACCAGACACTCTTGGAGGGTCGGCATGTTCTAGATTTTCACCTTCAGGATGCCCTATTATGCCACCTCGGTCACCTTTGTGTTCCTTCAAGCGAGCGTGCCAAGATGATTTGGGAAGCCCACTACAGTCGGGCTGCTGGGCATTTCGGGGTCAAGAAAACAGTGGCAGTTCTGCAAAATTATTTCTATTGGCCAAATCTTCGACAGGATGTTGGAAAGTACATCAGATCATGTACTGCCTGTGCCATTGCCAAACCGACCATTAAGAAGCACGGCCTCTATACCCCATTGCCTACCCCAAGTCGACCTTGGGAATCCATCTCCATGGATTACATGTCAGGCCTTCCTTCCACCAAGCATGGAACTGACTGTGTTTTTGTGGTCGTCGACAGGTTCTCGAAGATGGCCATTATGGCGGCCTGCAAGAAGAATATCACAGCAGAACCCACTGCTAAACTCTTCTTTGAACAAGTGTGGGTGCACTTTGGGATCCCACAGTCTATCATCTCAGATCAGGACAGTCGATTTCTCAGCACATTTTGGTCCAGTCTCTGGTCAATGCTGGACACCAAACTCACGAAGTCCACAGCCTTCCATCCTCAAACTGATGGCCAGACAGAGGTTGTCAATAGGATGATTGTGCACATTCTGTGCATGTATAACTCAAAGCATCTGCGCACATGGGATGAGAGCCTCCCATATGTTCAGCACAGCTCCACTGGCCATAGCCCTTTTCAGGTGGGTTTGGGATTCCAGCCACTATGCCCCATTGATGTGGCCATGCCACTTGCAGCTACTCACATAAATTCAGCTCATGTCCAGTCCGAAACAGATAATGCCACCAGCCTCATTGAGCGCATCCAACACATTTGCCAGCAGGTCCATGACATTCTTGAGAAATCAAATGCCAAGTACAAGCAGCGACATGATCAACATCGGGTGCCACACAAGTTTCAGGTGGGCGACAAAGTCTGGTTGCATTTGCAAAAGGAACGCCTTACTGGAGCCTATCGGAAATTGAGACCACTCCGATATGGCCCTTACACCATTACTAAGGCTATGGGAGACAATGCATTTGAGCTCAGCATTCCCCCATTCCTTGGCCTGCACCCAGTGTTCAATGTGGACCGCCTTCGGCCATACTTTCCACCATTGCTAGACACATCCGACATTGCAGAACAGCTCAAACCCACAGAATTAAATCCAAATTGCATGGAACAAGCTACAACTGATCGGATCATGGGCACACAGATCAAGAACACTCGCCAACAGAATATCCAACTGTATCGAGTTGTCAAAGCAGGCCAACTCCTTCAGCAGGGCAAGTGGTTCACCAGGGAACAAGTTCAGCAAAAGTTTCCTCATCTCATGGAGGAGCTCAACGCAATGGGGACCATTGCTTCCTAAGGGGGGAGGAATGATCCAGGTGGATATTGGTGGCCACCCCCCAAGTCCACCTGGACCCCCACCATTGTTCTTCTTAGCATTTTCAGTTTCCTTAATTGTAGCACAACTTACTATTTTTAGCAGTTTTTCGAGTCCTAAACTTCCGGAGCCGTTTTGAGGCCCTAAACGACGTTTTTTGGGGAATCCAGGGGCAACATGGGTCTATTCCACCAACAATGATAGTGCTCGGATAGATCTTTCTAACGAGCTATTGTATGCATCAAACGGAGATCGTATGCCAAAGTTACGACCCCGGGAAGTTGATGTACCAACTTATCCCAAACGGGGCCCCATAGTTTGGCGTTTCATCTTCTAGGGTTAGGTTTTTGAATGTTAAGGGTTTTTCCACTGTTTCTCAACAATAAATAGGCCTTCGAGCCTCATTGTAAGACAGTTCAGAGGCATGTAGCCATCACATCTCTTCTCAGAGATAAGCTACCATCGCCCTAGCTGGTTTAGTTCCATTTTTGGTTGTAAGCATATTTCAGTATTTTCCATTAATGAAATGAAGTATTATTTCCGCTACATCTTTGTGTATATGGTTATCTCTGTAATTTGTTGCGTTCCTGTTTAAATCCGGATCAAGGAGCTATGTATTTACTATTTTGGATGGTTGGACAAAATTCTCATTGCAAAATCTGCTTGGCATTGAGAGGCAACAACTATAAGAATGTTCTTGTACAAGAATTTGTTATAATTTATCAATACCATTGTTGAAACTGCATGTGACTTTCATGTGTGTCAGGGAAGAGTTCAGAAACCTGACACAATAACTTATTATAGGGGTAAAAGATGAAAATAATTTAAGGAAACAATGGTTTTTACCTGTCCTGTTCAACCAGGGATAAGATAGTTATTCGTTTGTATTTTGCTTCCTTATCCAGGTAGACAGGAAAATGATAAGGCTTGCTAAAATCAATGATATGCCTGCCTACACAGTGGGTAATTGGATAGAGATAGTTACTATTTAACTTTCAGGAACTTATACTTCACTAGCTAAAAAGTTTTGGATTTTTTTTCTTATGACCTTGAGTATAGAGTCTCATAATCAACTAGAAGAAAAATCAAGTCTAACACATACACTATTAACCTGCCTGTCACATACGGTTTGTCACACTATATATTAAAATAAGGTTGTATAGTTTAAAAGGAGGGCTCTCCTGACTGCATTTGGTTGGTTTATAGAAAAGATTGTTGGAATGTGTAATGTGAATTCTCTGCTAACTGTTTTTTAAGCATTTGGAAGTATTAAAACCCCCTAGGATAATTAATGTAAGACCTGTTAATTAATGTGTAAAGATGGCTATTATCCTTGGGCTACCTTAGCTGTTCATGTTTAATGATCTGTGGTATTATGACTCCTCAAGTCACTATTAAACCATGAGAACCATGCCCAGGCAGACTAGTGTGACATTGTGGATGAGAACCAAAACTAGACTCCTATAACCTCCTTTTTCATCCTTTAAATTGTAGAATTAACTGACTGTTCTAGTAATCGTTCTTGAGAACCTGAAGATGTGCACCCTAAATAATAAGAATAATACCCTGTAACATATGAATAGTCCATCCTGTGCATGTAGGATATGCACATGAGATCCAATAAAATCACTAACCAGAATACCAGGTGTTATTAAAGCCTCTACAGTTTGATATATATGAATGTTACAGTGTGCAGGAGTATGATTCAATTCCATACGAAAATACAAAACATCTAATAGGATTTCCTTATACCTCATAGGCAAACAACCATTGTCCCTTCTATAGATGAGCAGAATAAGTGCTTGGTTCTCTACACTAAATAAAGACAAAGTATAGTACTTATTGCTGACAAAATAGGATTTAAATCGCGGTTCAAGTGCTTGACATTCAGCTGGTCACATAATTGTAGAGTGCATAATCATAAGTGATGTTGCGAGCCTCATTGCTCAAAGTCTAAGGGTCTTGCGAGCCATAACCACAGCCATGTATGGCATATCTTGTGATTATGGCATTTTATGAGGTCAATTCTTGTGAAGACATTTCAGTTTATAATAAATTTTGAACCTCAACAGATTTTTGGCAAGACCTGGCTGAGCTAGGACATCAACAACACAGCTGATATGAATGACATAATCTAACCTCAAGAGGGAGCCTCTTTTGTTTTATCACTCTAACAATCTATGAAGTGGTGGAAAGCATAACAACTTCCCCTTGAATATGACACCTAAACTGAGTACAAATCCTAAATGATGCAGCCCTTGGTGCATGTCTCTCAAAGTATTGATATTTCAAATGTTGAAAGCTCTTGTGCCCATTTGATATGCATTCGATTGCAGTTCCCCTGAAGAAAGAATCTTATAAAGGTGAGGCCATGGCCAATATGTTAGCCATATCCATTGGAGTTGCCATTGCTTGATAACTTTAGTGTGATCAGTCCCACCATGATTCACATGGGCTTCTACTCAACACTGGCTGTTGCTATTGTAAGAGTCTTCAAGCTCGTTGAACCCATAGTATTGATAAGTGTATTCTTTGGGTCTCTGGTTTTCAAATTCTGCCTATGTTTTCCTCTCAGTATCATTATTTCAAATGTTGAAAGCTCTAATTCCCATTGTTGTGTATTTGATTGTGGTTTCCCTGAAGAAGAAGCTTATAAAGGTGAGCCCGAGGCCAATATGTTGGCCATATCCATTGGAGTTACTATTTCAGCTTATGGGGATGCCAAGATGAATGCATGGGAGGTGATTCTCCAGTTAAGTGCAGTTGCATGTGAGACTACCCAATTGGTTCTCATACAAATTCCACGAACATCAAAAGGGATTAAGTTGAATCCCATCACATCTTTGTTGCTCCTTGTTGCCTTGTTTTTCTCAGCACCCCGTGGGCCTTAGTAGAATACCCATTTCTGATAATCAGGGTCTCTTCCTTTGATTTGGATTACATGACATTTCTGCTTGTGCCTTGGCTCTTAATCTTGCAGTGTTTCTTCTGATAGGAAAGACTTCAGCCTTGACTATGAATGTTGCTGGTCTTGTCAAGGACTGGCTGCTCATAACATAATCTTTGTCTGTAATAAATGAAAAGGTTACAGTCATAAACTTGAGTGGGTGTGGACTGGCTTTTCTGGCTGTCTGTTACTATAATGATTTGAAACTTCAAGCTCTCAAGTCCAATGACAACCAACCAAAGTACCTCAGCAGTGCAGCTGATGCCAATGATGAAGGAGAAGGTTTGATAATGACGAGTGGGAGATTATCAATCAGAGATTCAGAACCAATAGAGAAAAATCAAACTCAAGCTTCAGGATTAGGTATTTAGATCATTAATATTGTCTTGTGCTAGAGATTATTGTTCTTGGATTGGCTCCTCCATGCCCAGATCTATTTGCAAGGAACAGGCCAGTCATTCACAGTGAAGAAGATAATGACAAGATTAGTGTATAATGATGGACAGGATGGTGCCATGGTGCCAACCTAAATCTCAAGTAAGGAGACATCTGTTCATCAATTTGTCAAGAAGCATGGCCTACAATTCAATTGCTCTAAGCCTATCACTTCTTCCACCTGTCAAATAAATTGTTTCCTATTTGTTTAGTTGACTATGGTTCTAATAAATATACTATTGTTTGATGTAAAAAGACAAAACAAAACAAAAAATATGGAAAGTTGTGACCCCATTTTCTAACTACAAATTGAAATCGGACCTCTACTTATTGGAATCAAAAAGGGGGTGGGTTATGCACAATCCTTCGTATCATTTTCTATTACCAGAGATAAGTAAAGCCACCCTAAACTCAAGTCTTAACTATGCTGATAGGGTGTTTGGGGAGGGGGATCCCTTACCAACCCACTATAATTTGCACAAAAGCATCCTAAGAACATATGAAAAATCAACCCTTCAATGAAATGATCCAAGAATATAGGTACTCAAACATTGATTTTATCAAAGAAAAATATAAGACAGAAAGAAAAGATCATAACAAGGATTAGAAGAGTCTAAGAACAGTTCTCACTGTCTACAGAGCCAAGACGAATGCAGAAGATTTCTTCCTTCAGTTCCCCATCTGAGAAATCAGTTGCATGCCAGACCCAAGTTTTATCACTACTTGCATGCTCCTGAAGTGACATTGGGGAATGAACTGCAAGGCAAAAAGTTGAAATATTTCCAGAAAGTTGAAATATGGCAAATTTTTCCAATCAAGAACTCTAAATAATTTCATTAGGACAAGGTGTAGAGGATTCATGACGAAGACAAGAAAATAATGGTGCTTTGCAATTTTAGCACTCTCTTGCAGAAAAATACCTTTTCTGAAATGGTTTTGACCACGAAGAAATGCAGATGAATTGTTGGAAGTCGTGCAGAGAGAGATCTGGTGGCTCGTGGATCGATTCTGGGGAAATGTTTATGCGATTGCAAACCATGATTGTTCATATGCGAGCTACTGAGCTCGTTGAGAGGGATACGCGCAATGGCGCCAAACTACGAAGAGGATTTGAATTTAAAGGCGGGATAGAATATCTACCGTCCGATCATGTCATCGACGGCCATATATTTGTGTTTTAGTAAAACAGATTTTCAAAGAATTTGAAATATTATACATTTTATAGAATTTGAAATATTATACATTCTATTATTTAAGCTGAATAATAGTTTTACTTTGGAAAAATAATTGGGCACATCAAATAAAATATTGATGCGACGGACATAGAACTCCGAAACAATAATGCACCCTTCTCTTACTCCAAAACAATAATGCACCCTTCTCTAGCTGATGTGTCAATGCTTTCTTTGAAGTGGAACTTAAAGAATTAAGTAATTATTCATTATTAAATTGGGATTTTATATAAATTATTTGATTATTTATTAATGTTAATTTCATTTTATAATTTTATAGTAATTTTTAATAGATTTTTGTTAAAGATAATTATTTGAGCTATTATTGTATCAAGATTTTTGTTGTGTCTTTTATTATTATATTTTAATCCACTTTAAACATGCTCAAAATATGTTTTCATCTTCATTTGTGGAGATTATCTACTTGCATATTCAAAAAGTTTTGATGTAGTTTTTGCCTTGAAAAATGATTATTGTGATTGTAATGGTGAGAAATTATTCTATAAACAGTGTTAAGTGTTATTTAGAATAAATGAGAAATTCTTTTTGAATATATAAGACTAATCTTTGAGAGAATAGATATATATTCCCTAATTATCACATAAACAAGGGGTTAATCTTGCATTTAGTGCTTTATCTCTGTAGAGTTTCGCTAAACAAAGGGAATACCTCCTCCTGCGTGACTTCGATTTTCCCTCCCTCTTACAGGATTGCAAAGCATTAAGAATTGAATCTTCTTTATTTTAAATATGTAGTCTTGTCGAATATACCAAAAACATAGTAGGATTCTTTCATTATTGACAAAATCAAGCACATGTGCAAGGGAAGTATTCATCTATGGATGGTTAACAAGTTCATTAATAACTACAAGTAAATGCTTCAAACTATGTATTTAATGATCTCTAGTCATCATCTAAAGAGTTCAAGAATCAAATCAATTCCAACCTAAGTTCTAAGTATACGGTAAACCTCTACTCTAGAGGTTCTATTATTGTAAAATTTCACAACTATGGAAGTTGTGGCAAGGTCTCAAAGGAGGGACTTTCTTTTTGGGGCAAAACTAACATTTTTTCAAAAGATAGTTTCTATAATTGAATCCATCTTCAATATCCATTTCTTCAACCCCACTCTGTCGGATTTGAATATTGAATCCCCCCTACTTATTTTGGGATGAGATGGTCTTTCAAAAGCCAACATAAATATATTGGGGACTTACAACAATATACAAACTAAGCAAGGAAGGGTATACACACATGTGTTAGAATTTGAATTGAAGTTGACTTGAGCAAAGGTATAACAATGCATATTTAATTAAATATTGGTGATTTTAACAACCACGTCCATTAGATTAAAATAATGATACTTTATGTGTATCTATATGCAAAGACAAAACTTGAAAGGCACCTTCCCAACAACAAAGGTCATTATAAGAAAAATGGAAAAATAACAAGTTGATGGGTGGTATGATTGAATGAAGAATCAAAGGGCAAGAAATAAGAGACATCCAAGTTTAGTCCTAATAAAAGATTTTATGGCCCCTTCCAAGGAGTGTGTTATTAAGAGGGACACAAACATGATCATGGATTCTGTGCTAAAGTCTTATGGGAGAAATAGGAAGCATGTGAATGAGATATTATGGATTTCAAAAGAGAAATCATGTTATTCAATCCAATAGAAGCAAGGGGATTGGTGCTACTTGAGACTCCATAAGCTCTAAATCAATTGGTGAAAGCAAGAAGTCTAAAAGATAAATGCAAAGAAAGGAATATCCATCTATGTACAAATCTACAATAAATAAATTCAAAATTATACAGTGTTTCCATATAGACAATGTTAGGTCCCTATAACACTAGTGATTCCCCCATTACTAGTGTCATTGTGGCCCTTACTGTTATTGTTGTGCCCTTATTGTCCCCATATTGTTATTATTGTGCCCCATAGAAGCCCACTATTGTTATTTTTGTGCCCTTATATTATTATTGTTATGTTGACTTTGATTATATTGTGACCCCTTAGACTCCTATATATAGAAATGAGGCTTTGTCATTTGTATCATCCAATAATTGTTCTTTTGTGTAATGTAAAGGAGGTTGCCCCCTCGAAGAGGCTGATTTCTAAGTTGTTGATCTATCTTTTCTATCTTTTTGTGAGTTGGTTTCATAACATACAACCTAGGTTCAAACCCTAAAAAGTGTAGGGCCTTTGTGAGTGTTTGTGAGGGAATGTGTTTGACATCACATAATTGGATTCCCTTCATCATCAAAGAGACATGTGTCCCAAAAGTCAATTTGGTTTAAGTGGATGTTAATATGATACATTGTATATTTTCTGAGGGTAGTAGCACAATTGGAAAAAAGCATGTTGGCAAGCCCTTGTGTATCCAAGTGATCGAAAGTTCAATCCCCCAGACATATCTCACCAATTGAACTTAAAAAAAATATGATACATTGTATATTGCAAAGCCATTAAGTTAAGTAATGACCTTGGCTAACCCAAATATTTAATTAGAATTTAAGCTCAAACACAACATTAGAAATGAAACCTTCACTCTAGATCTAAGGATATAGGGGTCAACATTGGATATTGGATACAAGACAAGGTGATCAAATGTATCTCTTGGACTAGCATTTTTTACAAAGGAATACAAATTTTAATGCTTATATTAACATGTATGTATAATATAATAATGAAATAGTCACTCTTTAGTTCATGGATAAAAGTGTTGGTGTGGAAGGAAATCTCGAGGGATGTGTCACTATAGTCATAAAAATTGCATTTATTGTGGCACATGGAGAACTTATTAATTAGGTGTAGCTTTAAAAATGGATAGGAGTGTTATCCTCCCCACCTAACTGCAATTCCTACAAATGACATATTTAGTGATTAATGAGTATATTTTTGTAATAATTTTGAACCCTGTGTTAAGAAATTGCCCACTTTTTCTAAGAGATCTAGATGGGTAAAGTGAATGGGAAAACTGGGAATCTTACCCATACTAGAGTAGTCATCGGCAACATAGTGAGAGGATTGAAGTTGGGAAACCATGGCTTCACTAGAAGACCAACTCATCCCCAAAACCATGGACCTTGGTCAAGGATTTTTTTCTTATCCTCGAGACATTTGAAGATCACCACAAAAAAACATGGGTCTACATCCACCCAAACCGGCGTTCATCCAATCCTATCATAATCGAACAGAAAAACACTACTTTTTCAATAGAAAATGGGGAATAAAAGTATCACCCAAGGATAATGACCATCGCATCAAGCGCTCAATCATAAGGGAGGAGCAATAATTTGACAATCACACGTCCTTGATTTCTGTTGATTTAACTCTGAACACTCACGTAATATTCTCTTGCTTGGCGAATTAAACACCACTGCATGGAATGGACGAGGATTGAGCCGAATCCTGGATGAAGCCCACTTCATTCTCATCTAAACACAAAACTATATATACGTCAAAGCTATTACAATAGATTCTGACTGTCAACACCTCGAGGTTCTGTTTATATGTGGCTACCTTTTATGGTTACTATTGAATGTGTGATTGGCAATAGTAATGGAAACTTAGGGCTGCCAAATTTCCTTCGATTCCCTCACTACATCCTAACACAAATAGTTGTTCAATGCCTTGGGTGTCTTTCAAAACTGGTAGGCAGCGTCTTCTTTGATATTTCTCGATGGTTTTAATTCCACTACAATCACAACTTTCATTTACATAAACTTCGTGTTTTCGCACGAGCGACAATTGTTCCAAGGTGAAATGTCACTTGGATGGTTTCAATGTTGTTGACCCATCATAACTAACTAACGGATATGCCCATTACAATTTTATACCACCCCATTATCAATATCAATTATGCATGGGAACCAATTAAAGCAACTTTTCACATTAATTTTATATGAGCATGAGAACATGTGTTAACAAGCAGCCCATAAAGCCTCATTTTGAATGCCATAGTCACTTAGAAGGAATTCCTCTTGTAGTAGCATCCTCCCTACTAAAATTTGCTAGTGCTAACATTAGAACCACCATTACAACAAGATATCTTTCTAGTGTTGACAACACCATTATAGTAAGGTACCTCAAGAGAGACAGAAAATTTAAAAAGTATGATAGTAATACGTATCCAGAAGATGGTATTGAAACTAGTAATTGTTCACGAATCCATAAGATTGTAAGGTCATTCTCATTATCATAATCATTGTCATCATCATCACCATCATCCTTGTCATTGTTATTGGCATCATTACATTATCATCATAATCACCATTCATGCCATCATCATCATCATTATGGACATTGTTTGCAATTGTTCATAATTGTAGATGTTGTAAGAAATATCATCAACCCAAAAAATGTGATCAGTGCTAGAAAAGGGTTGTTTAGGACACACTGATATATGTAAGAGAAATAACAACTCTATTTTTGACAGATGATCGATGATGATCATCATCACCACCATTATCATCGTCATTGCCATTTTTATCATCCCCCTCATCATCATTAATGTAATTTCTATCGACATTGTTGTAATCATGCATCATCATCATTCATGCCATTATTGTTTTTGATGATGACCTAGATGAAAATGATGATCATGACACCAAAGATAATGCTTATGATTATGACAATGACAACATCTAAAACTGGGAAGATTCGCCAACGTCATTAGCATCGTCATCATCATAATCATTGCCATCATCATCATTGTCATTGTAACCACTATCGTCTTTATCATCATAATCACAATTCATGTCATCACCATCATCTTCATTTTCATCATTGTCCATATTATTGACATTGTCATCAATTGTTCATAATTGTCAATGCCATAAGGAATATCATCAATGCAGAAAATATGATGAGTGTTGGAAAAGGGATGCAAAAGCGAACATAGAAATGGGGGCAACAATAGAAGTAAAATTGGATGAAAAGTGGATACAACATAAGTAGATGCACAACAACATGAAAAACCTGACACAAAAGTGGATGAAAAAGTAGATGCAGTTGTCAATGCAAACTTGGATGCAAACATGAAGGCAAAAGTGGAAGCAAACATGGGTCCAATGGTAGGTGTAAAACTTGGCACAAATTGTGGTGAAACAAATGTGGATGCAACAACGGAAACAAAAGTATATGAAAAAATGGATGAAACAAAAGTGGATGCAATAGGGGATGCAAACGTGGAAGAAAATGTGGTTGCAATGGTAGGCGCAAGATATGGTGCAACAAAAGTGGATGTAACAATAGACAAAAAAATATGAAAAATAAGATGCAAAAATGGATGTAAAAGTGGAAGCAAACATTGATGCAACAGGCAAAACAAAATTGGATGCAAAAAATGGATATAATGTAAGTATATGCAAAAGTATATACAAAACGAGATGCAAAACCCAATGCATAAACCTGACATAAAAGTGGATGCAAAAATAGATGCAATATTTGATGCAAAAGAGGATGTGAACATGGATGCAAAATTGGAAGAAAACGTGGATACAACAGTGAGTGCAAAACATGGTGCAAATTGTGGCATAACAAAAGTGGATGTAATGATAGATGCAAAAAAAGAATCAAAGTATGATTCAAATGAAAATGTAAAAAGGGATGCAAAAAGTGAAATTTAAAATGGGTGCAACAGTGGATGCAAAATTGTGTGCAAAAGTGGATGCAATAGAAGTCGATGCAAAAGTAGATGCAAAACGAGACACAAAACCCGATGCAAATCCCGGTCCAAAATTGGATACAAAAAGGGATGCAAAAATAGATGTAGTAGTTGATGAAAACCTAGACGCAAATGAGGATGCAAACGTGGATGCAAAATTATAATCAAAAGTGGGTGCAAAAGGAGGTGCCAAACTAGGCGTTAATTGTGGCACAAAAATATTAGATGCAATAGTGGGTACAATAATAGATGCAAAAGAGGATGTAAATATGGATGCCAAACAAGAGGGAAAAGTGGATGCAACAAAAGTAGATTCAAAATTTTATGCAAAACTAGACACAAAACACGATGTAAAACTTGGCGCAAAAGGGATGCACAAATGGATGAAAAATGGATGCAAAAAATGATTTAAAAAAGGATGCAAAAGTCGATGCAAGTGTAGGTGCAAAAAGTGGATGCAAATGAGGATGAAAAAGTATGTCAAACAAAATTAGGTGCCAAACTTGATGCAAAACTTGGAACAAAACCTGGTGTAAAGGATGACACAAAACTTGGCATAAAATTTGGTGCAAAACGTGGTGCAAAACCTATTGCAATACCTGGTGCTAAACTTGGTGTAAGATTTGGTGCAAAACTTGATGCAAATTTTGTGTCAAGTTTTGCACCATATTTGATAAATGGATGCAAATAGCACCAAAAATGGGCTCTAGATGCAAAAAAAGAAGTAAAAAGGGACGCTAATCGCTGTTTTTGTTGTAGTGTATCAAAGAAGATTCTCCTTCCTTAGGTGACCCAACTCTACTGTCTCTAGGAGTTACGAGGACTTTCAAGCCTTCAAGATGGTTCGGTACTTCTTCAGGAGGTTGGCCCCGAAGTCTACGAGACCTCATCAGTAACTTAGCCACGTTTACTAACTCAGGAGACTGGCCCCGAAGTCTACGGGACTGCCTTGGTAATTCAGCCACAGTTAAAGACTTTTAACTACTTCACACGCAAACAAAGTAAAATCTCAATGAAAAGCACCTAAAGTCTCTAAAGAACCAAAAAAAATTGAATCACACGCCTAAAGAATCTAGGAGATCAAACACACACAAACAGTAACTTTCCGTACCGAAAACACTAGTTGGTGATGAAATCCAACGTCGGAGAGTTCAATACAGAAATGGCGGTTGGAACAGTTACCCCAGAAACCTGCTTAATGAATAGACTAGCACAAGTTCCTCCACTTAACCGTCTCGAGTGAAGTGAACCCCCCAGAAAATCCAAGTGAGTCTAGCCGACGTCTGCTCCAGGTACAGTGGGATCTTCCCACCACTGTCACCTCAGGAAGAGTCCTAAAGAATATGGCCACTAAGGTTACCAACTGAGACAAATACACTTGGGGGAACAGTCTACGATCCGATACGCACGCAAGGGCAGAGTAGCAAGCTCAATCCCCTTGAAGGCTCCTTGACATAATCCAAGGTTTACCAACAAGTGACCCCAGGCTCCTCAACAATGGTTAATCCGAGGTTTACCGTTTTTAATATGTGAATATCTGGCGTCGTTCCCAATGAGGAAGGATTGATTCCCACACTGGTTCAGACACGATCTCGTGCTTCTCCTTTAAGAGGAGCTTTCCCAGAGCATAAATGCAACAATTGGATTTCTTCCCTACCACAAGATACAACTACTTATTTGTTTTTACTGTCTTGGAGAGTTAATTACTCTCCTACTCCAAGACACTAGCCTAAGCTAAATTGGTGTATCAGAGCCCTAGAAATAAAAATGTTACTAGGTGAATTTTACTTTAAGCGTTAATTTTAGTGGTTTTTGTTTAAGTCCAAAGGTGCGGAGATGAAACTCATGGTATGAAGACTCGACTCAAAATCACTAAAAATGCACCTAAGATGATCTAAACAATCTTTTTCTCTTTGAAGAATTTCTAAACTAAGAAAGAGTTTGAGAATGCAAATACTTTGTAAACACAAATCTTTCTCAATTAAAAAAATTAAAAGAAGAGCTTTTCTTTTCCAAAGCACTCAAAAACGAGACAACTAGTTATTTCACAAAAATTTCCCTTTTTCGTTTCAAAGCACTCAATCACTAAAAAACAAACTTTTTCCAAAAGAGATTTTTGTATTTTTTAATAAAACACTCAAAACTATGCAAATGACTAACTTTGAGAGCTACAAACTATAAAAACCTATTTGAAGTCAAAGCCTACTAAAAGTCTTTTTTAAGGATGTTTTACTTAGCTAGATGTAAGCTAAGGACTAATTTATGCAGAATCACAAATAAGTCAAGAACAACCAATTTTGTTTTCTTTTTGAAAATGAAAATACAAACTTTCATACACAAGCTTTTCGAAGTTTTGTAAAGAGAAAACTCAAAGCGGATTCCTCAAACAAGGGGAGATTTCATAAATGGTTAGACTCATAACAAGGCTGGTAGACACTAAGGTGATCTGAAGTCCCTACAGCTTCTAAGCTCAGAGCCACTACACAACCACAATGAAAAACAAACCCAACAAGCAAAACTCCTAGGAATTTCACCTAAAACCCTAACACTAACGAAATCAATCCAAGGAAAGCTTCTGACAAGTTATATGCAGGTCTGGGCAGTGGGTAACAATTTCTAAACACAAACTAAGCTGACTAACAGAGGAAATCTTAGGGTTTTCAAAATTTTGACAGGGTCCGCAGGCCCACAGTTGGCACAGGTGCGGTCCCGCTCTGTGCTAAAAGCCAAACTGCGGGTAGGTACGCACTGTGTCAAACGGCTAGGGTCCGGTCCTCTCCCAAAGCTATGAAAAATGAAAAATAACCCTGGATCTACAAACTCTACCCACTTTTACACACAACAAGCCAAAAACAGAAACAAAAATAGAGTTTCTCAGGTCAAAGTAAAAACAAGGAAAACAATCAAGTCCCGAGTGGAGTCGCCATTTTGTCACACGGAATAAGTCGATCTTGCAGACAAGACAGACCTTCCTAGAATCTAAAGAAGACCTAATGACAAGCAAACCAACCAGACACTATCTTTCTCTAAATATGCTTTTATTAACAATAGAAAACAAGTGTTTTTAGGGCCTACCTTAGGTCCAACGCAAGCTTGTGGATGCCCTCGCTCCTTTGATCCAAATGAGCTCCTTTTCGTGAATCTGCAAACACAAACAAGGCAAACAAATTAAATAGCACCTGAAAATCCAATTTCATAAAACATATTTAACATGAAAGTCAAGGAGTCCATGAAACAAATAACATAAGATACTTGTTGAGAAAAATGAGTTTGATTGTATTAATTCAAAAGAAGAAGAACTTTACAACCTTTGCCTTGACGCTGTACAAGCTCCTCCCAGGGTCCAGCAAGAAGTCTCCTCTACTTTGACAAGTTTCACTCACTCCCCAATGAAGCCAAAAAGATGTGTGATCTCTCCTCTTAATCTCAACTAGGAAGTCTTGATTTCACCAGCATTTACCCTCAAAAATGTTCAGCTTCTAACCTCTCCAGCAACCAGCCCAATGCCTGTATTTATAGTGCAATGGAGGGAGGTTACTAGGTCCTCCTTCAAAGGGATAAAGTCCTCCTTCAAAGGGATAGCTCCTCTCATCAAGGGATTAGCTCCTTCTCTTTTGGGATGCATGAACCACCTCAGAGCGAACAATCCACGTCAAAATTCCTTCTAGAAACCTCTAGAATTAACCCAAAGTGAGTTTTTTAAGATAAAACTTGTGCCTTTAACCTTTCACAGGGGTCCGCACCTACACTGTTAGGGACAGAGCGGGAAGGTCTGCAGTTTTTGTACACAGAAGGTGCGGGACCGCAGGTGACCATGAGAGAAAGTGCGGAACCAGAGTTACATTGATTTTTAATGTCTTTCTCTCATTTCCAAAGCTTGATTTGAAGAGTTGAGGTCTGAGACTTGCTTAGGAGGACAGTACAAGTGATGATAGACCCATACTGACTGCAAATAATCATGGTGACAATATTTTTGTGTAACAAGGTCCTTCCAGGGTCCAAACCCTTCTTGGAGTTCCTTTTGCTCCTTCAACCTGCAAAACAACCAATTCAAGAAAGTACATCAATATATGGACTAAACATTATAAAAAAAACCATCTTCATATTATAAAGAAAGGTAGTTAGTTATGCACTTAAACAACCATTCATACATGAATTCTAACATGAATATCATAAACATGAAGAATATTTATATCAGGAACAAAGACATGTGTTTCTTTTATTATAGATAAATAAAGTACAGAAAGGAATAATTTCACCTGAGTCGTCCTTTCACAGGATCTAAGCGGAATCAACCTCCAGATTCGTCCAGTCTCAAGCCTTTAACAAACTCCTTCCATGACTTACTCCATGATATCACAAGTAGTAGATGGACATCATCACACAAGGAAACAAGGGTTTCCTGTAAAAATGGGGGAAGTGCAGGAGGCACTAGGATCTTCAGACCTAGTCAGGGAAATCTCAACATAATAACCTTGCTCTCTCTTCTCTCCTCCCTTAGGCCTTCCCATTGAAGCCTTTTTATACTTCTCCCAAAGTAGTTTTTTAATTGGGAATTCGTTGGGAACAGTTGGGCCACGGGCACTAACATGTGATCAGCAGGTAAAACCTGCGATCTCCACCCGAAATTAAGGAGATTTAATTTTTTTTAAGTGTTTTAAGACATATATGCGGTTTGGGTATACACAGACCTGTGTATACATGCGTTTAGCTCAGGGCAATGTCGTGTATAGGGAATAAAACATTGTTTTTTAAATTTTGGACCAGGTCTGGAAGGAGGGCTTGCCCTGGGCCATGAGTGCAGCATCACAAACCATAAGAGTGAGATTTGGAGCTATAACAGATGCCCCCTAATATATGATGCCAGAAGGGGTACATGATGGCCGAAATGTATTAAGCAAGTACATGGAAAGGAAATCTGTCAAAAACCGAGAAGGAATTCACCAAAGTTCAGCCTGCCAAGCCACAAAAGGAGATGAGAAAGAAACACTGTCTGATGCGGGCATACCCATGCTCAGAAAAAGTAAAGGATGACCACATATCAAGTACAAGCGGATCCACTAAGTATACAAGTATAAAGAACTGGAAAATACATAATGGATCATCTGATCATGATCGAACAAGTACATGTCTGAATATCACATAAAAGAACGTCAATGATGCTGAAGGATGAACCGGATCACTGATATCAAAGACTGATCCCAAAAGGTACCAACTGAACATGATGGAATAGGATGGTACTACACTGCAAACTTAGGTGCCAACATATAGAATGTCTCCATGACTGACTGCAACATATAAGGTGGAATCGTATCAACTAGCAGCAATAGGAGCAACTTTCAAGTGAACCAATGAATGCTGATATAACCTGAGGTCTTCACCAACCGCCATGGTACATTTTTACACCATGGGAATAAATGATCTGAAGCCAACCATGTGAGAAATCGTTTGATTACCGGTCATTGATGTATACCGTTAACAAGCGCGATACTACTCACTGATAATGATAATGAGTGTCAAGGCACCCAGTACAATCTAACAAGTGTGAATAGATGAGCTGGAGTCAAACACCTGTAAGAATCTATCGATCAGGAGACAATGATGGTTTCCCACTGTCAATAGCGAAGGATCTGCTACTAATGCCTGCAAACCCCAAGGTACTGCCAAATGGACTCTAGATCTGTGTCCCAGAGAAATGAGTCAGAGTCAATAGGGAAAGATCCGCTAGAAGGAAGGCATTAAGGCATCCTTCATCAATCTAGCGCGAGTGTAACCCGTAGGCCAATAATGCGAAAGGAATCAGACAAAAGAGATGTAGTAACCCAACCGAAGTACATTTCTGGTGTACACAAGATGTAGCTAGTGCACAACAGAAACCCTCTGAACCAACCAATAATGGAAGATGACACAGAGGTGAGGTATCCACCAATAGGGTCAAATGGAAACCAAGGTACTGCATGAATTCCAATGTGTGATAATTTAAGCTGATCTCGAACACAAGGGAAACCACTCAGTTAAAGACCCATGATACTGATCGATGCTGAGCACAAGGTGACCTATCAATAATGAAAATAGGGCCAGGGTGCAGCTCTTGGCCTATCCTCAGAGCAAGATGTCGTCGTCGATAAGGACAAGACTCACCAGCAAGAAGTCAATGGTGACCTTCTCAAACTGGCACGAGTAAAGGACCAATATAACTGATGTGATGATAGACATGATACTGACAACCAGGGATGGCTAACTGAAAAATGAGTCAAGAGACACCGCAGAGAGGCCGACTCAAGCTAACTTCCCTTGAACAAAATCACGACTCAATGTGACTATGTGGCAGCATATGATGACTCTGTATAAGTTCATCATGCAAGAGGCATGAACGAACCCTCCATATGATTGGAAGAGATAACCAATTGGGGGAGAACTGACTCAATAGCAAGGTTAAGGCGTACCTAAGTCAAACTAAATCCCACCTAGATGGAGGAGACTTTGCTTTGAGTGCCTTGTTCAAGGGTGACATGACTGACTCTAGCTGCCAACAATAAATGGAAATACTATCCCGTTCCCGCTCTTTTTTTGGAATATATATATATATATATTTTTTGTCTTTTTCTATTAAGCTGGAAAAAGAATAAAAGAATGCTATGGTATAGTGGAAAGAACGAGTGTCGGTGAAACAAATGATCTAGTTCCTGGGAATGGAACGTTCCTATGCTCAATGCAGGGAGGCGAAAACTGGTCAATGACACTCAAAGGTGTGTTCCTTCCACAGGTCGAGGTGTGTCAAGTTGCAGAAGTCAAAGGTATGCGAGGTTGATTTTGCAGTCGTCATGGTCAAAAGTTTGCTTAAACACGAGTCCAAGTGAAGCCAGCTCTAGGCCAAAAGGTGCAAGTAGTCAACATGCAATGCAGTAGTACAACTCAACACAAAGGAGCCTCTAGGGTATAAGGCCAGAACGAAGCGGAGAAGCAAAGAGGAATAAGTCTTCATTGCATAAGTCATGGCGGGACTACAAAGGACTCCCAAGCCTACGCAAGTCGGAGTAGCATGGGAAACAAATGTCAGTGAGGTGCTAACTACGATGCCCATGTAAAGGATGGCTCTACCATTGTGTCATGATTTAAAAAATCGGCAGAGTGAAGATGGCTTAGGAACCATAACATGATGGGATCGACCCTATGGCAGATGTATCGACAAATGGAGGCTAGTATGCATAATGCAACGGAAAAATGGCTTCCCTAACCTATATGCCAGTGAGAAAATGATACCTGCCATGACGGGTCAGCAGTCATGGAACCATCTCGAAACTGTCGAAAAAATGTCCAAAATGTCCTGAAAATCAAACCATTCTCGACATTCCAAGCTCCCAAGTTAAAAGTCACATGAGGCCAAACAAAATAAAATTTTGAAAAAATTTTACATTTTCAAGACCTATAAAAGAGTTTTTGGACTCACCATTTTCACCATTTGAGTTTGAGAGCAAAGAGGTGGAGCAAAAGAAGCAAGTTTTCCATACGCCAAATTCAACCGTTCAAATTCTTCAAAAACCTCCAGGTAACTCTTATACTTGTCTTGCAATCCATTGTGACTAGTTTAAGGATTTTTAATTAATGTTTTACCGTTGAATTTTTTGCCAAAAATTTCACCGCGGCGTATACGCGGTTTGGTAATATGAAACCTATGTACACACGGGCCCTATACGTGACTGTGTGCAAAGGGACCCGTGTATACGCCGCGAACATTTTAAACAAAAAAACTAATGGTTGAAAATCATTTTCTCTTCAGGATGCCGGTCGCTTGGCGATAAAGAGAGCATACCGTAGTGGATGATGAGGTCATGAACGATCCTGATGCTTTGGATGCCCTACGGGGATGTGGTTTGCTTAAATTCTTCAAAATACCGAATATGAAAGCAAACACACATCTGCTTGAGATGCTCATTGATTACTGGAATATCGAGGAGGATGCCTTTGTGATTGACCAGATGCCACTCAAGATAGAAGTGGAAGATATCTATTTCATCACAGGCCTTTCTCGAAGGGGAGAGGTAGTACATTCCCAGGGCAGGACACGGAGCAGTCTCTCGATCGAGGACTACATACAAATATATTGCCCGAGACATCCAAAAAAGGTTGGAAGTCAAATTTCCATCACACATGTGGCGAGTTTACTGCTGAGGATAATCCTGTTCACCATAGCTCGAGTGAACGGATCAGCTTCTCTGCACCAGGCATCATGGCTAACCATGAGCGTGGCAGTTGACTATCTCACCACTGTATTTGACTGGTGTACTCCTCTTCTAGCTAGCATGAAGAGCCAGCTCACTTCTATCAAGAGGGGGCACACCAAAAACTTTGGATATGGGACTATTCTATGTTATTTCTTTTTTGAGAGGGTCCCTGCACTCCGCTCTAGGGTAGCAGTTTCCATCAGCACCCCACGAGATCCACGCATGGGCAAGTGGGCCGACTTGATGAAACGTTTAGGGGTGGGGACGTCCCACGGACTGCATTTGACGATGACTTCTTTACCTGGTGGGATCAGCAGATCATCGCCATATATGACTACCCTTATGCTGGGTTGAATTTCCAAGGAGATCTCGATCTAGCGTTACCACCGACCGCAGCATGGGGGGACATTGGTAAGTATTTTTGATTTTATGATTTTTTTTTGTTTGGATTTTTCAAATATAATAATGAATTTTGAAAAATATTTTTGATGGGATTCAAATGACTAATATGATGATCATGTTCCAGATATTGGGCTGGTATGACCAGATGGGTTCCCGTGGCATGGACGGCGCAGCCGAGGAGCTGAAGAGGCGGCTGCTAATATAGAACGACTTCTACATACAGTTCAGCGACACTTGGTGAGGCTAACTCACTGAGTACCGATGGCTACCGTAGAGGACCTTCCTGAGGATATGCAGTGTCATGTGGTTGGCATGCCACGTGACTGGGTTCGCACTTTTAGGCGTGTGGCCAATTCAGTAGTTGCCTACTTAGCTTCTCATCCTGAGCCGGGGCATTAAATATGCCGGACATGATTATGGGCATTTGAGTCCCAATTTTGTATATTTTTTGGACAGACTTATGTACACTCGATATGCTTTATGATATATATATGCATATACAGTTCGACTTTTTGATGCTTGATTTTATTGTGATGAATGATTGATATGCTAGTCTAATTCTTGATTAGCGATAGAATCTGCTAACCAATTATGAGATCTTGGAATGTGCAAATAATTAATATAAGTAAATGATCTTTGCAACAACCTCACCCTTAAATACTGGCGAAATAAACATGGATCCCTTACCCGATAAATATTGTTCAATTGTGACACTATCAATTGTGAATCAAGATAAACTACCAATGAGTCGATTTCATAAGAAATTGCCTCGAATAGTAAATTAATGACGGCAGTATACTCAGCCATGTTATTTGAAGCAGGACCAATGCATACGCCCCTTGATACCATCAATTGACCAGTTGTTATGCTCTTAACCTACAAAATGATACCCAAATACAGAATATGCGAAGAAAAGATACCCAGAACACAGAACAACAATGATCTTATTATTCAGAGAGTAATGTTCACTTGCCTCTTCGAGGGGGCAACCTCCAATAGAGCAGAGCTCGCTTACAAAATAAGACACGATTCTCCTCGCAGGGAGTCTCTATCCTTTATATATGACTCATACATGCAATACCACGGGTCAATACCATGGGTTTTATTAATACCATCTATCTAATACTACGGCCCATTTGCAACTAACTGTGGTCCTGTCATTAATTACGGGTTAACCACTTACAAATATTAATATGGGCTTTATTGACTCTTGACTATGATGTGATCCCATTACATAAATAAGGGGGTTAGGGTGGGACCCTAACATGCCCTCCCCCTTAAGACTAGCCTTGTCATCAAGGCTAAAGCTGTGGAAACTGCTGAAGAATAGTGGCTGGTTCCCAAGTTGCATCTTCCGGAGAGGTGTCTTTCCATTTGACAAGGACTTCCTTAATCATGCGGCCATGTAGGTGCTTGTCTTGTGTGTCTAGGACCTGTTCGGGTTGAAGCCAGATTGACCCTTCTTCGTCCAATTCAAGTAGACTGGTTTGAATTCTGCAATTGTTCCCAATCACTTTCTTGAGGCATGAGACATGGAAAACTAGATGGATTTTTGCAGTAGGCGGCAAGGCCAACTTGTAAGCCACTTCTCCAATGCGCTAAAGTACTTGATATGGTCCGTAGAATTTGGGAGATAGTTTCTGACAACCCTTGTCTTTGAGTGATGTTTGCTTATATGGTTGCAGCCGTAAAAAGACCTGATCCCCTTCTTGAAATTGGCACTATGAGCGATGCTGGTCTACTTGTTTCTTCATGCGGTTTTGAGCTTGATGAAGATTCTCTTGAAGATGGGCGAGCATGGTGGCGCGGTGTTGTAGGAGTTGATCCACTGCTTGTACCTTCGAGCATCCCTTAATATAAGAAGTAGGGGAAGGAGGGAGTTGACCATAGACTGCTTCATAGGGAGTCATTTTGGTGGTGGCATGATAGTTGGTGTTATACCACCATTCAGCCAGAGGTAACCATTGTACCCAAAGGTGTTGCTTTTCTGAAGTAAAACACCTAAGGTAGGTTTCCAGAAATTTGTTGACAGCTTCAGTTTGACCATCCGTTTGTGGATGATAGGAAGTACTGAGTTTCAGTTGAGTGCCTTGTAGCCTGAAGAGTTCCTACCAAAAATTACTTGTGAAGATTGGGTCATGATCGGACACAATAGAAGTGGGCATGCCATGCAATTTGAAGATCTGATCCATGAAAGATTGAGCGACCAAAGTTGGTGTAAACGGGTGGGGTAGGGCGCAAAAATGAGCATACTTCGAAATTCTGTCCACAACCACCATGATGACTAACTTGTTTCCTGACTTTGGAAGACCTGTAATGAAATCCATAGAAACCTCTGTCCATATTGATGCCGGGATGGGCAACGGTTGTAATGTGCCTGGTGTATTGACTGTCTCCCCTTCGTGTCATTGACATACATCGCATTCGGCTACGAAAGTAAGGATGTCCTTTTTCTGTCCAAAAAAATGATCTTCTGGTGCGAGCATATGTCTTCTGAAAGCCTGAATGTCCTGCAATGGGGGATGAGTGCAATTCTGCCAAAATGCGACTTTTGAGGGTGGAGGTTGGTGATATGACGACTCTGTCCTTATAGCGAAGAATCTCATCCTGCCACGAGTAGCCCTTGTTGGAATTTGGATCCGTCTGTAATTGAGAAATGAGTTGGGAGAGCCTGGGATGTGAAAACCATTCCCGGTGAGCTTCTTTAATCCATTCTGGAATGGTAAGGGAAATTGCTAGCAGGGTACTTTCCTCCTCAAATTGGTGAGATAATGCATCTGCTACCCTATTGTCTTGCCCTTTCTTGTAAATTATCTCATAATCATATCCCAGCATTTTGGCTAGCCATTTATTTTGTTGTGGGGAGGATAGGCGTTGCTCCAAAAAATATTTAAGACTGTGATGGTCTGTGCGGATTTGGAAACGTCGCCCCAATAAGTAAGGTCGCCAGGTCTCTACTGCATGTAATATGGCCATCATTTCCTTCTCGTAGGTAGATTGGCCCAGATTCTTCCCACTGAGTTGTTGGCTGGTGAAGGCCAAAGGTCATCCTTCCTGCATTAAGACTGCCCCAATACCCGTACCCGAAGCATCACATTCAATGACAAAAGATTTGGTGAAATCAGGTAGTGCTAAGACTGGAGTGGAACACATGGCATTTTTGAGAGTTGTAAAGGCCTGTTGTGCTTCCTCATTCCAGAAGAATGAATTTTTCTTTAGGAGTTGAGTGAGGGGCTTTGCTATGAGACCATAATTGCGGACAAATTTGCGATAATAGCCTGTGAGACCTAAGAATCCTCTCAGGCTTTTCAAGGTCCGAGGTTGAGGCCACTCCTGCATTGCCTGGATCTTTTTGGGGTCCACCTTGACACCTTCACGCCCCACAATGTGGCCCAAATACTCAACTTCTTCCATGCCAAACGCACACTTGGGCATTTTAACAAATAATTTATGCTTGCGGAGCAATTGTAGGAATAGATCTACATGCTGAAGATGTGCGGCCCAAGTTCAACTATAGATGAGGATGTCATCGAAGAAGACAAGGACAAATTTCCTGAGATATGGTTTGAGAAGGTGGTTCATAAGGCTCTGAAAAGTAGATGGGGCATTACAAAGACTGAATGGCATGACTAGGAACTCATAATGGCCTTCATGAGTGCGGAAAGCAGTCTTTGGAATGTCTACTTCCTTCATGCGAATTTGGTGGTAGCCTGAGCACAGATCCAACTTAGTGAAGAATTGAGCCCCATTGAGTTCATCCAGCAAATCATCAACCACTGGGATGGGAAATTTATCTTTGACTGTCAACTTATTTAGAGCCCTGAAGTCTAGACACATCCGCCACTCCCCATCTTTCTTGAGCACCATGACCACCGATGATGAATAAGGACTAATGTTGGGACGAATGACACCTGCTTCCAAAAGTTCCTTGATTATTTTTTCTATTTCATTCTTTTGGGTGAACAGATATCTATATGGGCACACATTTGGGGGTTGGGCCCCTGGAACCAAGGTGATGCTATGATCATGTTCCCCTCTCGAGGGTGGAAGCTCATGAGGCTTGTCAAAGACCGGCAGATGGTTATTTAAAATTTGTTGCATCTCCGGATGAATTGGCAGAGACTTGGTTGCGACTGCCTGGATGGCATTAAATTGAGCTATAACTCCATGATGGCCCTTTTTTAGCAATTTTTCCATCCTATGCGAGCTGATGATAGAGGGAGCTCCCGCCTGGAGTCCCTGGAGGGTATGTGTGGAGTTGTTCTGCTTAAAACTCATATATAACTCCTGGAAATCCATTGTGGTAGGCCCCAAAGTGCGGAGCTAGTCAGTGTCGAGGACAATGTCGCATCCTCCCATGTGTATGGAAAACATGTGGGTCTTCAACTGATAATCCCCCATTTGAAGTTTGACATTTTCACAGTGGCCTTCACATTTCATTGTGCCCCCATCCGCGATTTGAACTTGGAAGTTAGAAACTGCTCGTACAAAACAATGCACTGCTTCCGCGACTTTTTGATGGATGAAATTATGTGTACTTCCACTATCAATCAAGACTACTACTGGGCGATGTTTAATAAAACCTCTGATTTTGAGAGTTTGAGGTGAAGAAATCCCTAGCAAAGCATGCAGCGAAATAACTGGTTCGTCAGGTACATTTTGCTGTTGGTTGTCCTCTTCTACCTCCTCATGTTTCTCCAGTGGTGGATCTTCCTCTGATGAGCTATATCAGTGGCATCAATTTGAAAAAGTTTGGGCTCCTTGCATTTATGACCTGGGGAGTATTTTTCATCACAGTAGTAACACAATCCTTGCTTTCTTCTTTCGGCCATTTCTGCAGGTGACACCTTTTGGACCTTAAGTGTTTGAGTGGTGCTGTGACCCTGTGGGGAGCGACCCTTAACAAAGAAATTTGGGCGACTGTACTGGGCTGCTAACGCACGTTCCACATTACGAGCTACCTTGCAAGCCTCTATCCATGTGGGAGGGTGGTGCAGTTGGACTTGGGCTTTTATGGCTTCTTTAAGACCGCTGATAAAACATTCCGTGTAGAACGCATTTGAGAGATCCCAGGTGCGGAAGGCTAAGGCTTCGAAGGCTGTAATATATTCGTCCACTGTGCAAGTTTGTCAGAGCTTAGTAAGGCGACCCAAAAAAGAAGATTCTTGGTCAAAGTGGTCTTGAAGAGATTTTTTGAAGGTGGTCCAAGCCCAAAAAGGTCCACTACAATGTTGATGCCATTCCCACCATTGCCACCTTTCATTTTCCAAGTACATGCTCGCCACCATAAGCTGAGTTTCATCATCTAAGATGTTATTCAAATTGAAATACTACTCCATTTGTGCTATCCATGCTTTCGGTTGAGACCCATCAAATTTATGCATATCCAACTTGGGACGTCGCTGACGAGATTGTTGGTGGGTGCCCCAGACGTGAGGAGAGTGGCTAGACTCACCCTGACTATGTCCCTTGCCATTATACGCCTCCTCGTGGGCTTCCTCCTTGCCCTTCAAGATTAGTTTCGATAGGCTTTCAATTTGAGTTTGGATGGATTGCAAGGTTGTTTCAAGGTTGTCCATACTCTCATTGGCCATAGCTTGAGCTCTAGTTTCTACCATGCACCAATCAGATGTTCTTGAGATTTGGTACCGCCCAAAAAAATTCAGTAAGAATTGAATTAACAATTCTAGGAATAATTATGATTTAACAATTTGTTGGAATTATAAATTATTAAGTGGTTTATTTAATAAACATATATAACTTACTAAATTTAATTTTGAATAGACCCTTATATTTAAATAATAAATAAAAATAATATATTCTATAATTCTAACTTACCATTATTACCATTTACCTAATAATGTGTAGAAAATATATTGGAATTATATTAAATATGGATAAACGCGAAATAACCATGATAACTAGATTATTAAGATATGAATTCTCTTAATAATTAATATTAGATTTAATTATTTTTAATCAACTCCTTTATTATATAATTTTAAATATTGATTAACTAACTTGACTAGGGTCATTGGTCAAAATGAGCCGTTGGAGTCTCTGCACCTCTATTTAATCAAGCTAGGCCAGATTGGTTCTTCAACTTGTCCTGACGATGAACCACACTGGTTGGTTCGAAACGCGTCGACAAAAGATTGGTTATGTGATTTTGCCGAAGATTTTCTAAACAATGTTATGGATCACAGAAGTCTAAATTCCTTAAGAATTGAATGGTACCACCTTGCTCAGCTCGTCGTCCTGAGAGATCTGAATGGCAGATCTGATGGATCTGAGAGATCTGGTGGATCTGAGAGATCTGAATGGCGGATCTGATGGCTCTGTGGCTCTGATGGATCTGAGAGATCTGGTGGATCTAAGAGATCTGAATGGCGGATCTGATGGCTATGTGGCTCTGATGGATCTAATAGATCTGAATGACTGATCTGCGAACTCGAGACTGCGGGATTGATGTCTGCTATTGTTGCACCCCTTTGCACAAGTGGATCTGGAAGAGATGATGCGTGATCCCCTGACAGAAAAGAGAACTATGGTCTTGAGGAGTGTCAGGTGCTACAGATCGCAATATACATAAGGGTCTGGCAGTAGTACTCGGCCCAATGTTTCAAGGCTCTAACTAAGGAGGATCGATCGTACCCTTAGCCTTACAACCCGACTACCCTATCATACAGGCGAGTAATCTCTCCGAGTGTTGTTCTCGATGTACTGTAGCCACAAGAGGACCAACGGTTTATCTATGGCGAGGTTTAAAGGGAGCCTAGGGGGCTTCTGATATACCCAGAGGGTACGTGGAAGACAGTCCGTGCGCGGTTCTGTCTAATGCGCTACTACTCGAAGGGGTACCCACAGGGGTTACAAGGGAGTCCAATAGACGTGACCACCTCTTGTATTTCCTGTGTGCATGCCTCCCCAAATCCGCAGGTTTATGCGCTCAACGACAGATCCCGTGGTTTAAAGACGCCGGAACACGTCTCTAGCCAAAAAAAAAATTTGCTAAGAAATGGAGATCGCACCGGCCCTGGAAAGTGCTCTGATACCACTTGTTATGCTCTTAACCTGTAAAATGATACCCAAATACAAAATATGCGAAGAAAAGATACCCAGAACACAGAACAACAATGATTTTATTATTCAGAGAGTAATGTTCACTTGCCTCTTCGAGGGGGCAACCTCCAATAGAGCAGAGCTCGCTTACAAAATAAGACACGATGCTCCTCTTAGGGAGTCTCTATCCTTTATATATGACTCATACATGCAATACCATGGGTCAATACCATGGGTTTTATTAATACCATCTATCTAAAACTACGACCCATTTGCAACTAACTGTGGTCCCATCATTAATTGCGGGTTAACCACTTACAAATATTAATATGGGCTTTATTGACTCTTGACTATGACGTGATCCCATTACATAAATAAGGGGGTTAGGGTGGGACCCTAACACCAGTTGGATAGTAGAGTACCCAAGCTGCGGAAGCGAGATTCCAAGTGTGCCAACTAGCACCATCGGCGAACCCAAAATAGACCAAGTCATCCATCAATACCTACCACAGCAAACCAAAAAGTGTTGATATCAAAAACTCTCGATGAGACATGTACAAATATACATAATGTACAAAGAAGCCATTGCCTAAATCCTACTTAAGCAAAGTACTTCTTTAGGTAGAGCCCGTTTCGGGGCTCCGCCAACTTGTTTCCCTCAAAATCGATTAACTCATACGACCCTTTTTCTAAAACTCGTTTAATAATGAAGGGACCGTACCACAAAGGCTTAAACTTTCCTGCCCTCAAGGTGTCCTTATCTTGGTGATAGACCAAGACAAGGTCACCTTCAGAAAAGACTCGAGGACAGATAGCTTTATCATACTGCGTTTTAACCCTTTTCTTATGAGCCTCATTCATTGTGTCGGCATCTCGACGCTGCTCATGGAGATGTTCCAGATGAAGGAGGCACTCTTCGAGACTTGAAGTCTCAGGAAGGAGCTCAACAGCTAACTTAAGAGATGGAATTTCACATTCAATAGGGAAGATAGATTCAATCCCATAAACTAACTGAAAAGGTGTAAAACCAGTAGCAGTCTTCACGGAGGTCTGGTATGCCCAAAGAGCTAGATACAACATAAGATGCCAAATGGACCGCTTTTTGTCAATTGTCCGTTGTAGGATTATCTTAAGATTTTTGTTAACTACCTTGACCTATCCATTGGCCTGAGGATAATAAGTAGACAAATGCTCTTGCAGAAAACCCAATTTGAGAGCCAATTCAGACATCAGTTGATTCTGGAAATGACTGCCATGATCAGTGACAATCTCTCTCGGGATACCAAATCTTGAGATAATCTGATTAAAAAGGAACAATGCTACCGTTTCACTATCATTTTTATAAGTGGGCATGGCCTTGGCCCACTTCGTAAAGTAGTCTACAGCCATGATAATGTACCTGTGATTCGTCGCTGAAGGCGGATTACAAGTTGTAAAATCGATACCCCACTTAGTAAAGGGACCGACAGTGACAACAGGGAAAAGAGGAGCTGGATGTGCGCGCATCTTCCAAGTATAGATTTGACAGGGTTGACAGCATTTGACCACTTCAACACAGTCTTTAAAGAGTGAAGGCCAAAAATAGCTGTCATGCAAGATGCGTTGGGCTGTAGCAAGCCCTGATATATGACCACCACAAGCTCCACTGTGACAGTCATTTAGCACTGACTCTGCTTCCTCTAAGGTTAAACAGCACTGAAGGATTGAATCAACCCCTCGATGATATAATTTATCACCAATGATAACATAATTTTTGGCTAGGTGATGTAATTTCTGACGTTCATCCTTAGAGAAAGTAGAGGGAAACTTCAAAGTCTGGAGATAGACAATGATATCTCCATACCAAGGGTCGAGTGAAGAGATGAGGAATAAATGTTCATCGAGAAAACTTTCCTCATAAATAGTATCCTCTCCACAAGGCAGCTCTGAAATTAGCTCGGCGAAAACCATGGATTTCTTAGACTTGGCAGACAAGAACTCGAGATCAAATTCTTGCAAAATGACTATCCATCGATTATATTTGCCCCCAATCACTTGCCTACTGAGGACAAACTAAAATGGATTGACCGCCGCTAAGACAAACGTTTTGCATAGCAGGATATAATGACGGAGTCGTTGGACAGCATGAACAGCTGCCACAGCCAACTTCAGGACCTATCAAGCCTCAGCTCAAATAATAAATCACATGCTCTGTGAGAGCATCGTCTTCCTGAATGAGAACCATACCAATGGTTGATTCTATTGAAACGAGATATAAAAGGAAGTCCCTACCATAATCCTGTGGACTCAAAAGTGGGGAAAAGACTAATGCCTTTTTCAAAGCATCAAACGACCGCTGCGCAAAGTCATCCCACACAAATGGAACTCCTTTCTGTAGCAAATGCATGAACCCTTTAGTGATTTCGGCATAGTTCTCTATAAACCGTCTTAGGAAATTAGCCTTCCCTCGAAGACTTTGAAGTTGTTGAATTGAGGCTGGGGGAGGAAACTGAACTATTGCCTCAACCTTGAATGGATCAACCCAAATCCATTCATTTGACACAATGAACCCTAACAACCAACCAGACATAACCACGAAAACGCACTTGTTGGGATTCAACTAGATTTTATAAAAATGACATCGCTCAAAAACCATTCGAAGATTACTAGGGTGATCAGTTCTCTTTCAAGAACGAGCAGCGAGATCGTCCAAGTATGCTTCGATGATATGTTTAATGTCGTGGAAAGCATATGACATGGCCCACTGGAAAGTGGCTCCAGCGTTTTTAGACCAAAAGGCATCTTTTTGTATGCAAAGGTACCCCAGGGACATATAAAGGTTGTCTTATGTTGATCTTCAGGACAGATAGAAATTTGGTTATAACCGGAAAAACCATCCATGAAGGAAAAAATCTCATTACCTGCACACTCATCAATAATCTGATCAATGAATGGTGTGGGGTAATTATCTTTCGGACAAGCCTTGTTTAGGTCCCTAAAATCGATGCATACTTGGATTTTTCCTTGCTTTTTATCCACAAGGACTGGATTAGAAACCCAATCAGTAAGAGGAACAAGGTATATAAAACCCACCTTGAGTAGCTTCTCAACTTCAACTTTAATAGCTGCTGCTTTCCTAGGATTAACCGGCCAAAGCCTTTGATGGACCAATTTGGCGTTTTCATACGCCTTGATCTCATGTTGAACTATAGAAATATCAATGCCAAGCATTTCTTCATAAGACCAAGCAAATACATCTCGAAATTCCTTGAAAAGGTCGGTATAAATTTGAATTTCTTCAGGGGAACATTCAATTCCGATGAAGATATTCTCGATTACATTAGGGTCCATAGAGATGTTTATAGATATCATTTTAGAAATCACCGACATATTACCTTCGGCACGAAAGTGTGCTGGAGCCAAAGGATTTGATACCGTACAAAGATCACTAGTAAAGAGCTCGGAGAACTTAGATTCTACTTTCTGCAATGGAGGAAGAAAGTATGAACGATGGTGTAAATCTTCCCAAGGTCGATATATACCCATCATTGCTTCAAGGATTGCTTCTTCAGAAGGTAAAACTGAATCTAAGCAGTTCAAGGCAGAGGTAGAATCAAGGCTCCAGGCTGGGGCCACATCACCATCTAACTCCTCTTCAGAAAAAGGAGTAGAGTGGTCGTCTGCAGATTTAATGATAGACTGATATCTAAGCTCAGCTGCAGACATAGGGAATGCCATTCCATTTACTTGTCCTTCATCTAATGTGGTCGTAGGTGAAGGCAAGGTCCAAGGGTCTGAAAAATAATGAGTTCGGAAGAACTCTTCTCAAGGAGACTCCTTAGATGATGAAACGACATAGGAGAGGGAAAATCAAAGGTACCCATCAATGAGGAATACATCCCAACTCCTAGATTCTCAGTAGGCGGACGAGGGTTATCCACTAAAGGAACAGTAGATTTAGAAGTTGCTTGAGGATCGACTAGACAATAATCCAATTGATCAACCTTAACGATTTTCCCTTTATGAGGAAAGAAAATGACATGAAACAGAGTCGAAACAACAGCGTCCATTCCGTATACCTAGTTCCTTCCTAAGAGGAGATTGTAGTCTAGGTTAGCATCAATGACTTCTACTTCAATATTGATGACCTTCCTTCCAACACATATAGGAAAGGCCGGGATAATCCCATGTGGCTTATGAGAATGACCATCAAATGTAGTCAGGACAGTAGGTGAATAGCCGAAGGTGATCCAATAGCCTTCCAACATGACATCGACTTGATGCACGTGGAAGCTCCTTCATCAATAACGGTATGAAAAATGTTAATTTTCCAGTATGTAGACTTTATTTGGAAATCCATATGATGAGGGAGTCACTTTTTGACATTTAACATGTCGAAAGAGAGCACTAAAGAGTTAGTTGGATCAACTGCCCCAATCGCGGAAAGCAAAGCACTTCATTGAGACAGACACGACTGGAGAACCTGTAAAGCGGACATGGCACACGGACTCTGAGCCAGATCCTCAACAATGGAGTAGTTATGGGCGGCCCTAGCATTAGGATTAATAGTCGCACGTTTAGCGGAACCTTTCGATATCCGTGGTATAGTTTCGATAGGGGGTCGCTCAATATGAAGGTCGGTGTTTCCAAGAGCAGTTTTATCCTTGGAAGTTTCGGATTCACCATAGTCCCATGACCAAGTAGCCACATGGACGTTAGAACTCATCATGAAAACATTTGATGATTTTTCCCCTTCCTGGCTGCCCCCTGTGGAGGTTCCAGGGTTTGAACTCGCGCCAGAAAGAAGTTGTTGCCCTTGGGGAAAAGGGTTAGTTAACACAGCCTGAGAACTAGAAGTCCCTTGCTGCCCTAACAAGCGCTGAGCGTCTTCAATCTTGGGGTAGAGGTGAGTTAAATGGTCTCCACTGCACAAATTGCATGGAAACTTAACTTTCTTTCTAGACTCATTTCTACCACCACCAGCATTATTGCCGGATTTATTTGCGTCAGCCTTCCCATCCTTATTCTTTTTCTTACCTCTTCCTTTCTTCTTCCCATTAGAATTTTGATTTCCTTTAGGGTTATTAGATTGGATGGCATTAATTGAAGAGGGTTGGGAATCCGGAGGGTTAGACGATGTGACTTGGTTGTTTGGAGCAGTTTTCAAAGACAACTGCTGCAATTGGCTCAACAATTTCACTGCATTTGTGTCTACCGATCCAACAATACCATCCGCATGGGGACCTGGCTTCGACTTGGCTATATCAACCTTAGACCCAGGAGCATCTGGAAAGTATTTTTATAGGATCCCAGATTGAGAGTAGATCAATTCTAATTGTTGGGCCCTAAAAATGGCTTGCTCCTCATAATAGACTCTGGACATGGAGACATCCTTAGAGATCTCAGGTTGTAAATATTTCAAAAACCATTCGAGACAGTACTTTGGAGGGATTTCGTCTTTAATGAGCCTCTTTCTCTGTCTCCATTCCTGAATATGGTCAGAAATGTGAGTTGCCTTATCCTGACGAAAAGTGGCCAGAAGTTCAGTTCTCGCATCATAACGGACAGGCAACTGGAAATGATTTAAGAAAACATTAACTAAGTCAGCGAAAGATGTAAACCCCCTGGAAACTCTATATACCATTTGGCCGCATTACCAGTCAAGGTGCGTTGAAAAAGTCTCAACCTAATCAAGTCATCAATAAGGGATTTCGATGAGCACCACAAATGGAATGTGGTTACATGGTCGCCTGGGTCTTCAGTGCTCTTCCCATCGAATTTTGGAATGTCCAAAGGGAGTTTGGTTGGGACTGGAGGCCAGGTCGGATTGTATTTTATTGGATCGTTTGTTAATTTAGTGAGATCTGGCAAGCTCAAAGTTGCCAGAAATGGAAGCCTAGGAGGACCTTGGGGATTCCACCTAGACTGGGTGGAGCTCCCAAAGTTCTTAAAAGATTGGCTTGGATTTTGGAAGGCACCATGCTGACCGAAGTAACCAGCTGAACCAAAAGGCAAGCCTTGTGATCCAGCAAAATTCAGAGTTTGACCAACTCCGACCGCAAAGCCTCCATAACCAGCAAAGCTTCCTCCTAAAGGACTATAAGGAGTTGATAACCCCTAATACGGATTCCAAGTAGAGGCTAAGGGAGGAATAATTTGAAACGAACTAACTATGGAGTACAGCCTATTCCCTTGTTGGCCGAAGAACGGATTCCTAGTTCCCATGCCACTAACCGCAGGGTTAGTCCAACCTTGAAAAGGGTTGCTACTTTTTCCTAAAGAAGAGAAAGGCATAGATCCAATTGTTGGGTTGGAATGTGGTATATGACCACTTCCAAAAGGAAAACCCTGGAATGAAGCCGATCCACCCATCATGGATGTGGCGGCACTAAACGGAACTGACGGAATACCCTGTGAATGGGTGCCAAATGGGAGGAATCCAGAACTAAAAGCATTGGATTGGGAATTTCCACTCGTGGAAGGAATGGATGTAGACCCAACTAAAGATTTGCTAGAAAAAGACCCAAATAAAGATGCAGAGGGGATGGAAATAGTTCCTCCCCCTTGTACTGATGTTGGAGTCTGCATAGTTGTAGCACTTGTAGTAGAAGCCATGCTTCCAGTAGTGGTCATCGATGGTAAGTGCGTAATGTGACCTGGACTTGATGGTCTATGCGTCGGAGACCCAACGTATCATAATACTTCTGGATAACTAGAAGGTAAGGGAGAATTCGGAGCCGCTAACGACTCTTGAACTTCTTCTACTTCTATGTTATCTTCTGTCTGAAAGAGAACTCGAGAAGGAACTGGAGTGTTCCTCTCTTGTTCTATAGAAGTACCAGGCCTATTCTGAACACTAATGCCCCCGAGAGGAGGATCAATCCCCGATGCGTCAGCTGCCGTGGGATGAAACCCACCAGTAGTATTATCTCTGCACCTTCTAGGAGAAGGCTCTAAACTTGGTGGTGAAAGACCACGAAGTCTTCGATACCGTTTAGGTGATCGGTCAGCCACTTTGAATTTTTTGTTAATATCTAACTAAAGACTCAAAAAATTGAAAGCTATGCCAACTAAGAGCACAGAGCACACACTATAAAGTCCCTAAAAGATATTAGCCAGCCAAACAACTTCCAAGTATTTCCGCTCCGGGTGATTAGGACCAGACACCAAAATACAAGAAAGTGAATTAAGGGGCCTTCCAAAGAGATTCTAGGATAATGACGGCCTAGCCCTATCAGCGAAGGTAACAAAGGAAGTTACGATGACCTCCTAAAAACAGCCTGCGCCGGTGCAAGCCCCCAAGCTTCGCAAGGGTGCCCTCCAGTAGTACCGTTGAGAGTGATGCAACGTCGACCTCAGGTGCCACGGGATTCCCCTCCACAACCACCTGTGTAGATCCCTAGGAGTAGCAACTATGGATACCAACTCGTTGTAGAAGCCAGGTAGAACAGTCGTGAGGTAAGATCGGACAAGTAGGAGAGGGGGTATCTCTCTTCCCTGTCTTCAAAAACCCTCGTGCTTAACTCCCAGATCCGAAGCTTTCGTAGTCTTCCTAACGCTATTGGATTTCCGCTCACTATTCAGACTCCTATGTTTGACAGTTTAAATGGTCTTGGAGAGTTATCTCTCCACTCGCCTAATCCAAGGCCCTAAAATATCCTAAAACTTGTTGGTGTGTCTAACTTGACAATTATAAAAGGTTCTAGTATATTTTAATTAGCGCTTGATTTTAAAATAGGTTGTTCTTTAAGTCAAGGGATAAGCAGAAGTGAAACTAGTGGTGTTTTGATGCAAAAGAAATTAATAAAAACCAAACTACATGCAAATGCACTTGTTTTCGTTTTTCGATGAAAAGAAAATTCTATAGGGTTTAGAGGAACTTCAAGGAAAACAACAAATTTTCTTTTCTTCTCGTTTACTCACGCTTCACACTCACAAAAGTTAACAAAGCTATGGATGCCTAAAAAGATGTGCAAATCTATCCTAATGCAATAAGTACATGCTGATGCAAGACTTAAGACTACTCTAAATCAAGAAATGAAAGTTGCTTGTTTATCAAATTTTATTTTTCCACTTAAAATGTTTAGATGGAATATGAGTTTCTACCATTCATTTCATCTAAACATTAAAAACAAGTTTCAAGACAAACAAAAATGCACTTTCATTGACTAAAAGGAAACCAAATCAAAACAAAGTTCAAGAAAGCAAAACCAAGTTTTTTGAGAAAGTTTTCTTCAAAAGCAAAAACAAAAATGTCTTTTCAAAAATGCTCTCAACAAGACTGAAACTTTATGATTGAAGAATAGGAAACAAACACTTTTGCAAGTTGACAACACACAATGGATGAAAACTCAACAAAACGAAACATGTTTAAAGATGCTCTTAACAATCAAAGTCAGAAATGAAAGCTTTGGCAACAAAGACCAAAAGATCAAAAAGACAATTTTCAAGAAAGTGTCAATCAACAACTTTCATGAAACAAGAAAAGTGGATGGTCACAAAAATCAGTTTTTTCAAGCAAACAAAAAGGTCACCAAAAACAAGATTTAACACAAAGATTGAGATCAATCTCCCTGCCCTGATGAATCAGAGCAGGCAAGATTCCAAGCAAGAAATCTTGCGTGCTTAAGCAAAAAATGATGACACTTGCAAAAACAAAAACAAGACCAACACTTCTCACAATCAGAGAGAATTTGAAATCAGATACTTGCTGTGAAACTAACAACTGACACTGGAAAATAATTGTTCAGGACTGAATCAAACCAGCAAACAGACCTTCAGAAACAAAAGATTTAAAAAATCTTGAAAATTGCGATATATACGCGACTGTACTGATGTACATATTGCGTGTATACACGACTGTGCCTAAGGAAACCTGCGTATACGCGGGTTAGCTTAAGGAAGCATGCGTATATACGCCTCTGTAAATAAGAAAAACAACGTATATAAAAGATTTCAAGAAAAAATAAAAAACAGTCCGAAGAAACTGACCAAACTTATAATTCAAGTTCCTACAGGAACAGACTACACAGCAACAACAAGCAAACAGATAGCTGAGCCCTGATTGGCTTGAACACACCCAAACTAGGAACAACAATGATGTTTTCCCCAGCGGAGTCGCCAATTCTATTAAGGGAAAAGTTCCCCTAGGGTCTTGGGTTGATACCCTAGCAGATTGAGAGTTGTCTATACAGAGAAACACACATTCCATACAGCCATACTATTAATATAAACAAACTCTACGATAAGGGGCATACCTAAGGTCCTACGTTTGAGAAGGTCCTTCCAGGGTCCAAACCCTTCTTGGAGTTCCTTTTTCTCCTTCAACCTGCAAAACAACCAATTCAAGAAAGTACAGCAGTATATGGACTAAACATTATAAAAAAACCATCTTCATATTATAAAGAAAGGTAGTTAGTTATGCACTTAAACAACCATTCATACATGAATTCTAACATGAATATCATAAACATGAAGAAGCTTTATATCAGGAACAAAGACGTGTTTCTTTTATTATAGACAAATAAAGTACAAAAATGAATAATTTCACCTAATTCATCCTTTCGCAGGCTCCAAGTGGAACCAACCTCCGGATTCGTCCAATCTCAAGCCTTTAACAAAATCCTTCCATGACTTACTCCATGATATCACAAGTAGTAGATGGACATCATCACACAAGGAAACAAGGGTTTCCTGTAAAAATGGGGGAAGTGCAGGAGGCACTAGGATCTTCAGACCTGGTCAGGGAAATCTCAGCATAATAACCTTGCTCTCTGTTCTCTCCTCCCTTAGGCCTTCCCATTGAAGCCTTTTTATACTTCTCCCAAAGTAGTTTTTTAGTTGGGAATCTGTTGGGAACAGTTGGGCCACAGGCACTAACAGGTGATCAGCAGGTAAAACCCACGATCTCCACCCCAAATTAAGGAGATTTAATTTTTTTTTAAGTGTTTTAAGACATATACGCGGGTTGGGTATACACAAACCCGCATATACACGTGTTTATCTCAGGGAAATGTCACGTATAGGGAATAAAACACTGCTTTTTAAATTTTGGACCAGATCCGGAAGAAGGGGTTGCCCTGAGCCATGAGTGCATCATCACAAACCATAAGAGTGGGATTTGGAGCTATAACACCTAACCAGAATTGCAGGAGTAGCAAGTAAACAGTGGAGGATAGCAGCATTTTGTGGAGGAGTGTTGGGTCAAAGTGTTGACCGGATTGGATCGTTATTGTAGCAGCCTGTTGTTGCCATGTGGAGGATCTTCTGAGAAGTTGAAGTATCTTCCTAGGAGTAGAACCAGCAATGTAGTTTTGGAATGCATTGAGCTTAATGTTGAAGGCCGATGTTGGCTGGGTTTGTTCGAGTGATTTAGAGGAAGATTTACATCATGTTTGACCAATATTGATTTCTCTGATCAAGGCTTACTGCTGCTGTCATAAAATATCAGATTTGTAATTTGTACTATCTCTCTCTCTCTATTCAACTATTGAAGAATATAAGAAGAATTGATCAAGGGTTTCCCCACATTGTGGTTTGTCCCTGGCTAATGCCACAACTTGTGTCCTCTTATCTTGGCTTGTCTTCTACTGTTTATGTTTATGTTCTATCTGCATTTTACTATCACGTTGACATGATTGCTAAACTAGATATTGATATCGGGCTAACAAGAAAATTGAAGTAAATTTCTCTTAAGCATAGAACATACCAAAAATTAACAACTTTTGAATTCTGCTTCATTATCGGTCATGTTTGCATATCACCAGAGTTCTCCGGATGAGCTAACTTTTCCACTCCAAGCTGCAGCAGATCCTCAATTCTTGCTAGATCTATCTAATGGATGCCTGTCAAAGTATTCATGTTCGACATCATACTCTGCACATGTGCCCAAATATTTCTTTTCTAACCGATGCTTTTTTAAAAGCAATCTGAATGAATTCAGAAAACAAGATAAGAGCTCCAGCTGTTGTTCAATCCAATTCAAAATTTTCTTACTTGAAGATGACATTATTTATGTTGATCCACATGGGTTCTCAAGATAAATTTAGAAAGAGATATACACATTGGTTTTTCTCAAAGATGACAAGGATAAAGTAAATCAAAGTTGGTTTAGGTCAGATTTTTTCAATGCAAACTGTCACAAATTCTATTTCCATGCAAGCTTATTTTTTTTAGAGTTGAGGTCATTGAAATACTTCTACATGGGTTCTGACATTATTGTTTTTTTTGTATTCTGGGACAGTTCAAGAATTTCTCTCAGCGACTTGAAGAGGTTGATATTGATGTATTCCGAAGTCTAGCACCTGTGAAATTTGAGCCAACTCAAGGAACATCATTTTTCCAAGAAAACCTTCTACAATGGCGGGTATTGCTTTATTCATTTTTAAGATGATGTACATTTGCACTGTGTTTTAGTACAATTGGTATCTGTCTCTTTCTTTAAATTTCATTTAGTGAAATGGCATTTTTATTGCAATGGTGTAAAATAATTTTGAGGTTGTTTTTGTTGTCAATTGCGCCTTGCAGAAAATTAAGTCAAAGGTCATTGCTGTTAGTTTTTGTAGCTCAGACAGGTATTTCCATAAGGGTGTCTGCTCATCAAAATCGTCATTAAATGTCTCCTATGCTTTTCCCAGAAGTTCAATTTATTAATTAATTAATAAAGTGAATGTTTTTTTTATTAAAGTGACTTTTAATTAATAAAGTGACTAAAGTGGGTCACTTAATGATTTAATTAAATGAAAGCCATTGGTCTCACAGTTAGATCTGAACTATTGAAAATTAGGTTTTTGGCTCATGTCAAAGTTATAAAAGAAAGAGAAAAAATGACAAAGACACACAAAGAGCATTTATTTCACAAGTCATGTGAGTAAAGGGGAAAATCAGAGATCTGATTTTCAGCCATTGGTGAGGAGTTTTAGTAGTAGTTCAACAAGGAGAAGGCGACCAGTCGACAACAAGGAGAAGAGAAACTGTACAACTCAGCAAAGCATGCAGTACAACCGGCTGTACAGATTCTGTACAACCATACAAATAACATAGTAGGTTGTATGGATTTGGTACAGCCATACAGATTGCAGAGCAGGCTGCACGTTTGGTGTAGATCAGCTTTGATTTTTGTGCAAACTGAAATTTTTCCAGATTTTCTATTCGTTTGTTAATTTCTTAGAGCCATTTTCACTGTAAAGGAAGGAGCTCTTGTAAGTTCTGAAGATATTTTGAATGAAGAACTGATCTAGAAGAGCAGAAATAATTGTGCACTGTGCGTAATTGCTTTTCTCATATTTGCTTCCTGTAAGAGTTAATGTTAATTTTAGGTATGTTCTATGCTTAGAGCAATTTATTTCAATTTTCACAGTTAGCTCAATATCTTTTCTAGGTTAGCAATCACATCAGCATAATAGTAAATTGTAGATAGAACATAAACATAAATTGCAGAAGACAAGCCATGACAAGAGGACACAAAATGTGGCGCTAGCTAGGGACAAACCCCAATGTGGGGAAACCCTTGATCAATTCTTCATATATGTTTTTCAACAATTCAGTAGAGAGAGAGAGAGAGAGAGAGAGAGTACATACACAATAGAAGTCAACACTTTGACTTATCTAAATAAGATCATAGATCATCTCTAAGAAGATGATACATGAGGTAGCTGAACTCAGATGAAGACATGCTGCTTCAACTGATTCTCCAAGGTGACTCCATCACCATTCTGCACCTATCATTGTGTTGCACTTCATCATCATGTTGCACACATCATCACTATGTTGCATCTCATCATGCTTCACTAATCATGATTGTACCCATCACTATACTGTTGCACTATGTTGCACCCAAATGCATGCTGCAATACCTCATCATCCTGTCGTTGTATACATTCTCGTTGCTGCTATATGTCCATCATTACCATGTTGTCCCATTGTTGCTCCAATGTCTAGCAACACTGATCTACACCGTGCTGCACCATCATATGCTACATTTTACGTCATTCTATGCATTGCTACTCCTATGTGCACTATGTTGCACTGTACAACATGTACTCATAGTTGCTCCTATGTGTACTATACATCCTGCTATGCTGCTCCAAGTTTGTATAGGATTAGGGTTGACTGCATCAAAACTTTGACCCAACACGCTGCTGCAATACTGTTGTATTGTTGTTCCTGGTTAGGGCATGATCACGTTGCAACAATCCTTGTCAACCCACACAAACAACCTCCAAATAACTACGGCCTAGTCAAGGTAAAGTGCTGCCTCCATATTCTTTTGTTCTGGGCATATGGAAGCCTCTCAAGCCTACACGCAACCTTTTTTTGGAGTGGCTAGCCCGGCGGCCTACCTCAGATCTCTGCGGCACCCTAACAGCCCTCCAAAACAGTCATACCTTACCTCTTTCTACCCTCACAGACCTGCGTGCTCCCTTCTTCAAACTCAGCTTGGATGTAGCATAGAACAACCCTCCACGTAGTCACCAAGAGGCTCCAACAACCCTAAGACACCCACGTTGTACCTACCTTCTTTGTTGGTTAGGGCATCCTTTAGACATCGAGTTAGGGAGCCTCTTTACTGCAGTTAGGGTATCTCTTTTCCAACGTCTAAGGGTTGTCTCAAACAGTGTATAGATTAGGGCATCTAGGGTATGATAAGATTACATTTAGGGACAATTGTTAGGCCTCCTTCACCGTGCTAGATCTCCCTTTGAATTGCAGCCAAACCTTCACAAGACCTGTGGCTAGGACATCCTTCTTTTACTGTGAATAGGGTCTCCTTCTAGACCTACAGTTGGGGCTTCCTCTTCTTATACTTCTCTTCCACTAAAACCAAAAAAAAGTGGAGAGAAATCAAGACTGAAGTGTGTGCTAAATGACTATCAAGTCACTTCCTTTTATACTAAAACGTTGAGCACACATGTGGGTTATTTGGTTGCTGACCAACCTTGACGAATTGTCACATAACACAAATAAATTCATATATCCATGAATACTTATCAGAATCGGATGATCTTTAGATCAATCCTACACTTGTCGATGAGAGGAATCCAAGAAAAATATTAGCTGCCATAAATAATATGACCCACATGGAGTTTGGCCCTAGTTGCAAATTTTAACAGTTAATAATTCTAGCAAGAAACTAGATTTGATTTTTTTGTTTGGATAGTTGATTTGAGGAGAATTTAACATGGTATTAGAGCTTTTGCTCTAAGAGAAAAACAAATCTATTGTTTTCCAGGTCTCTTCAGCAAGCTTGAGAGACAGAGCTTAGGATAGCCATGCCAGTAACTATTGTGAAATTTGAAGATTGATTTGATGGTGTTTCAAATTTCTTGCATGGAAGGCAATAATATTAGTGATCTTGAAGGAGAAAGACTTCTGGGAAGTCATGTACAACCCCCCTCCAACTCTAACGTAGACCTCAAGGAGCATACATGAAGTAGAAACAATATACCTTGCAGTGTAGGAAGTGTGGGATAAGGACATAAAGGCACAAAGGGTGATCCTTCCAACTATTAAGGATCATTTGATTCCTCGTTTGCAGAAAATTTGAGATCTAAAGGAGATGTTTGATGCCTTGGTATGGATTTTTCAAAGCGATAACATGAGTATGAAATTTCTCAAAATTAAGCTCAGAGTGTGCTCCCCTGCAACATAGGAATGTTGCTTCAAATGGGTTCAACAAGGCTTGGGAACCATTCATCATGGGCATCTATGCCTGAGAACATATTCCCAAGTGGGAGAGACTTTGGGATGATTTCATCCAAGAGGAGACTCGTAAAGAGTCCAAGACTAGCAAGTAGGGAGAAGGAGCAACAAATGGAAACTTCTCCCTAGTCAGCGAGACGAAGAAGACTAAAGGGAAAGTTTCCATCAAGAAGGGTGACATTGATGGAAAGGTTCAATAGTCTAGGTAGAAGAGAGATATGAGAAAAACGATCAAATGATGTATTTTCCATAAGAATGGCCATTTTACTTCTCAATATCCACAAAAGAATAAGGGCAAGGGGAAGTCGCAAATATTTGCAGTGACAATAGAGACACGGTTGAGCGAGCTTGCTTCCAATATCGAGAGTGACTTTTTACTTGTCTTGCCTTTCTACCAACATTATTTCTAGAAGCACCTAGTACTTGGATAGTGGCACCTCCCACCACATGGAAAAGGCTAGAGATATATTCAGTAGTTTTGCAAAGGATGACTCATGGATCCATATTGAGCTTGGCGATGATGGCAAGTATGCAGTGAGGGGACAAGAGACAATTTAGTTCTAGCCTGAGTTAGGAGGGTACTCTATGTACTTGGCCAAAAGAAGAACCTTTTGTCCATGTTATTCATGGAGGGAATTGATTATGAGGTCAACTTCTGGAGGGGGCAAGTGTTTCATCTGCCTTGAGGGAGCTAGTCCAAGACTGCAATGAGGATTGTGTTGATTTTTGAAGAGTCCTCTAATTTGATAATTGTTTCTTATGATTCTTTCTTAGATTGATCTTTTCTTACATTTATTGTGCATCATAAAATAGTTACATAGGGAACTTCAACAATAAAAAATATGCCAGTAGGATCATAAAGATACAACCGCACAAGCACATAATAGTTTACTCTCGGAAAACCAACATGGGGGGGAGAAACCCAATAACTATTTCCTTAGAATAAATTCATTACTTCAACAGAGATATATCTAAGTCAAATACTAGGTCAAACCTGGTCCATCCTCCTAGTCAAGTCATATATGCGCTTAATAAAATTTGGTATGGTCTTCTCTCTAAGGGCAGAACTTCGGTCTCTCTTCTCATCATAATATTTCCATTTTGTAGCTTTGTTGTTGTTTGGAAACTCGACCCTTCAAAAAAATGATAATCATGAGGATAGATCTTTAGGAGTTTGATTCTTCAACAGAATGTAAACCTCATAGATTTTACCTTCACTAAATAGATAGATCCATCCTTCAATACATAGATAGCTCCATCCTTCATTACAAAGATACTCACCCTTCTTTCTTGTCTCCATCGCAAAAGATATCAAGTCTTGATGTTGTGATTGGAATTTCCATTGGAGGAGGTCAATCACTCATATATATCTTTGTTGGACAACCTCTTTACCTCCGCACGTGTGACTGTTTTCTCTATGGTGTAGACCTCTTCCTTCTTCGCTTGTGAGAGCTCCTTCAATTCTTGAGTGAGGGGCCTTATAGGCCTGCTTAGATTTCCCAACCAGTGAAATTATGTCATTGTAATGATAGTGCTGTTGTGACTGCAGGAAGAGGTTTGTTCCTCGTTTTCTGTGCTAATTTCAGAGCTATGAATGCGTTATATTGGAGTGGAGTGCGACCCTTATGTATAGGTGTTTTCTCCTTCTTTTAGGTCAACTAGATAACTTGTTTTTTGGCCGACTTGAGGACTTCAGATTTCTTCTTCCTGGGATGTCGTAGCTTGGAGGATGCTTGTGACTTTTCTTGGAGATATTCTCTTGACCATAATACATATACATGCAAGGTATACCATGCCCTTAAGGTCTTCAACTTGTTCTTTTGACTATTTGACTCACCTATAGCACTTTAAATAGTGCTAGACCTATTTCAATGAGCAAGAAACTCATTGACTTATATTATAAAAGTAATATTTATTTACTTGAATAAATACAAATATCAAAAGTACATTTATGAAGACCGAACCTAGTTATATTTCCTTCAACACTCCCTCTTAACTAGGGAGGTATTCATATAATCTTCCAAGGTGTTTGGTTATTATCAATCTTGAAGAATTCACATAAGAGTGTTATACAACAAAATGACCTCCTCATCAACTCAGAGGTAAAAGATAGCATGACTAAAGCAAAGACCACAATTGCTAGCCTTGAATCCACACTAACGTTGGTTGTGCACTGCTAACCTGCTTTATAAAGCTTGTTACCAAGCCTAAGGGTGCGTTAGTGACCCTGCTAACTCAAGTTGTTAGACCAGGGGCAACGTTAGTGAAACTAAGGGATGTTCAATGGGTCAAGCCAACGAATCTGCTCACAAATATCTAGATATTTATCCCTAAATTTGCTCAAGAAAAGTAGGGAAACTCCCAAAAATCAAACTATTTGGGCAAATTCCAATCTGAGAAAGAAGGCAAATGGGAAAAAGCTAGAAAATAGGTTAGGTTCATTGCTTTTGCCCTAATGAACTCTATGAGGAGCTTGGTAGCCCTAACTTGATTGCTACATAAACAGTGAGAGGGCCATTGTGAAAGGGGTTAGAGTATTTGAAAGGATAGCCTACTAAGTTGTTGAGCATCGACTCAAATCTAAAGAAGTGAGCTGAAAGAGAGAGAGAGATAAGAAGAAGGGGAAAAGGAAGATTGATACAACGGATGGTTGTAATCACTCTTTCGTTATTAATACAGAACTGCAGTTGTGTTCCCTACTCCATAGTGTTGGTAACATTGTTCATTGAGTTGTTCATTTCGATACTTGTTTAGATGAGTAGTTAAGCTATATAAAAATATATGTTTATTATGCATTCTTATATTAGTTTTCAAGATTGTATGTTGTGATTGTGTTCGTATTTCCTTTGTGTAGGAATTGTCTTGGAGTCGGCTTTGAAGGAGTTCTTCTTGGCTGCATTGAGATCTCCAAACAAATCTAGAAGGAGACTTGAGGTGATCCTCTTTCCATACCTTGTCAATTGATGTTTGATAGATGAACATGTGTATAACTTGGTAGCTTCTACAGATAATCTTACAGTCTGTCAAAGGTCCCAGGAAGGCCTTTGAGGGTAGTTTTCATTCCCCATACACCGTTAATTTTACCCCATAGTATAATTGGTGACTCCGTTGGGGACTATACATCTAGTTCCCAGTTTACCCAGATTCTTCTTGGTTCTCTCTTCCTTCTAAGAGCTCCCTACTTCTTCAAATCCTTTTCTGATCCATCAAATATCTTGCTACATCCTACTAGTTTGCATTCATCTTAGAAACTAATCTTGAAATCCCTCTGTTTGAGTGATTTCCCACACTAACGCAGGTTACCAAGCTACACAGAGCTTTATAAAGCACTGTGCCTGTGTACAGGGAGCGTTAGTGGGCCTACTAACTCTTTGTAGCCACTATTACAGAGCGTTAGTCTCCCATTTCCATGGCTTTTAGTAGTGTCTGTGGACCAAAAGGGATGGAAAATCTTCTCATGGGCTGAAATAAGATCTGTAACTATATTATGTCAGCAAATTTGGTGTCCTAGAAATTTATTTTTAGGAAAAAGTTTTGGTTTTTCTCTCTTAAATACATTTTTTTTGAAAGAAAGACTAACAATTTGTATTCATCCTTCTGTCAAAATAGTTGTAAGCTGCTTCATTTTGGTTTTCAGTAGTTGTTAGGAAATATTGGAAAAGAATCTTTTGGTTATGCAAGTGTTGAAAGGCTATAGATGCACAGACGAAACTATGAATATGTGAAAAATATGAATATGTAGAATAAATCTTGTTTGCATAAAAATTGAAAAAAAAAAATCCAAGCATTGTTTTGCATGATTTATTGAGTCAAGAGTCTCACCATAATTCATACGTCAACACCCCTACCGAAGACAAATAATCAAGTACACATAAAATCTACATTAAAATCAATCAGTTACTCTTTTGAGCAAACCAACATTAGCTAGGCTAGGATCTTGGGATAAGTATGTGAGTGAATTGCCCAAGGTTGAAAACAAAAACTACTGTCGTTAACAAGCGAAAAATTCCTTCTACACTCATATTACTGGGACCACTCCACTAACAACGGAGCAAAATATGAGACAACATCGGACTGTAATTGAAGGTAGCCCGCCTTCTCTTACAAATCCTTTGGGCATTCTGTGTATTGGGGGCCCCTTCGGGGATTTCGGAACTGAGTCGGGGACTCAGGTATCCTGCCCACACAGCGTGTTGTCTACGACTATGTCCACCCTGGTAATGTCTGTGATTCGAGGTATCTCTAGTGGCCAAACTTCTAGGTACTTACACAAGGTGACTGGTACAGGCTGTCGTACCTAACACAGACGGATCTACTCTGTCTTCAGTTTTTGGGAGGGTGCTCGTCTTCACGAGAGTACTTGGCCCCTCAATCTGAGGTTTGGACGAAGCTCTAGAGTAACCGTAACCGTACATTTGGCCATCCTTCTCTGTTATTCATTGAGATACTGTATTTCATCTCCAGTGATCGGTGCTTATCAGACGAGGTACTTTCCCTCTGTTTGTTGATTGATATATTTAGTGTATTTTTTATTTTTTAGGTACCTGAGTGCTATCATTTTTTAGACTTTAAAGAATATCACGATAAAATTTATTTGATCAAAATTTAACGATCACCGTGGCTACATCTGGCCCTCGTCGTCACTCCAGATGATTGTTAGGACTTCCTCCACTCATTATGGAAGATCCACCAAGTTCCACTGAACCGGATTCCTCATCTTCGAGGGATCAGTCTCCTAAATCTCACACAGGATCTCACAACCGACGATTCAAGTTTTCCAGAGGATTTCTTCACGGAAGGATTTCTTCCTCACTTTAACACTCCGCTCACAAATCCATCGGCACCTATTGCGGTTCCCATGGTACCTGTACTTCTTGCTTTAGTAGGTGCAACATTCCCATCTATCCAGTCGATGACTCACGAGTTGTGGAATTTTAGAGACACTTTTGGTCCTTTACCACTTCCCCAGTCGACAGTCATCACAACATTAGTAATGGTGAATCCCGATATCCCATTTGTCCCAGGTACAACAACTCACATGACACCCTCTATAAGTGGAACCTAGTAGATGCCAAGTTCCACTCCTATGGTGCCACACTGCATACCTTCAACAAGTGCCACATACAGTGCTCCATATAACACTAAATGTGGTGCTATGGGCATAGTTCCCGTTTACCAACAATATGTTCGACCGCCAATGTACAGTTCAAACCCCCAAATTCATATATCTGTGGTGGTTTCCAATATGCACATGCTGGTAGGGAATGTCATACTTCCCCTTCATTCTCAGGCATGCATGGTCAGTCGCTAATTTACATGAGTGTTCCCTCTGTCAATCAAAGCCAAATGGTTATTTTTGTGTCGGTTAGGAATCCACAAGGGGTTCCCAACCAGTTCATGGGGGAACCCTACTCACATACTCAAATGAGTCAAGGGGGCACCACTTATACTGGGGGAAATTTCATACCCTAGTATCAAAATCCTCATGGAAATCCACTATACAACACCATACCGCAAAGCAACTGTTACACCACGCAACCCATGTACACTATAGGGAACCAAACTATGGGAGGAGCGCAAAGCTCCTCAGGGCATCTGTCATCACCATGGTCCGAGTCGTGGGCACCTAACTCTTTTCCTTTTTTGGCAACGTTGGATATACTCTACTTATACAAGCTGAAAAACGACCCCATCTACCACAACTTACAATGGTCGCCGATCCCGCATAAGATGCCAATGAACATCCCAAAGTTTGATGGAAAACAAGGGGAGGATCCAGGCACCGATATCACCACCTACCATCTCTGGTGTGTTTCTAACTCTATGGTGGATGATAGTGTTTGGTTACGTCTTTTTCCCCGCACCCTCACTAGAAATGCAGTGAAATGGTATATTGAGTTACCACGCACATCAGTAAATACCTTTGACACTTTAGTGATGGAATTCCTAAAGCACTTCCAGTTACCTATCCGCTATGAGACTGGGACAAAGCTCCTTACTTCATTTCGTCAGGATAATGCTACCCACATCTCTGATCATATTCATGAATGGAGATGTAGGCGAAGGTTAGTCAAAGCTCCCATCCCTGATTTTCTCTCAACGGACTGGTTTTGTAAGTCCTTACTCCCAAAAATCGCTAGAGATGTCACTCTAGGTGGTGCGGTCATAGAATACCAATCCATACGTCGTGCCCAGCACTTAGATTTGATATATTCACAGTTTGGCAATATTTATGACATAATCCCCAATGTTCTTGGTAACCCCAATGCTTCCACCACTCAGCACCCCATAGTGCACACCGACGGGATTGTCGGCGCAACCTCTAGGGTCACCATAAAATAACTCAATGGTTCCATTGCCAAGTTGGCAGTGGACCCCTCTACCAAAGCGACTGCTCTTCCTGTCACCGCAATAAAATCTGTGCAGTATACACAAAAATCCGGTGGTAAGAACAAGAAGAATAAGAACAAGATCGCTCCTTCTGAAAAGCAGTCACCCAAGCAGCCCAACCCAAAACAGAAGGTCGTTGCACCTACTGATGAGGAAAAGGATAAACCCACCAGATATCCATGCAAACTTTGTGCTGAAGACCACACGACTTGGCATTGTCCGCAGCTTCAAGAATGCACTGACTACCTTGCTAAAAGGGATTCCGATAAGGCACTTGTTGTCCTTACAAATCCTTTTCCTACTCAATAGCAGCAAAATCTCATTTCCAACCAACCGCAACCCCCGCAAGGGGAAACGATGGTTTGCAACATCCTTCAGCTGGTGAAGGATCTTCTACCGTTTACACATTTGAAATGGTAGAACTTGCCACAAGAGCCAAATCTTATGGAGCTCCTGTCGCTCCGGCAGTAGAACCATCCTCAGGTCAAAACCCATCGCAGCCCAATGATTTTCATATCAAAAGGTCGATTGAGGACTTTGTAATCCGACTCCCAAAAGGGGCACTTCGACGTACAATGCACAATACATCTGCACATGCTTCCCAACACTACAACATCGTAGAGGATTTGGCGCAAGTGCCATCGGCTATGTCGGCGCTCAAAGTATTAAAAGCATGCCCCACCCAATGGAAAGCTTTGCTTTTGGCTATCGGAGGTATTGACCCTATAGATTCCATGCTTTCTATTTTCGACATGGACAAGTGTAAACCTCCCCTTTCCCACCAGCGTTCATTTCAGGTGCATATCACTTCGAAAGGTAAAGGTATACACAAAACTGTCATCGACGAAGGTGCTTCACCCTATGTCATGTCGGCTTCATGTTGGCTCGCCCTAAGTTCCCTAACCCTATCCCCATTGTCGAACTCCCTTAAAGCTTTCGATGGCCACACCTTTATCCCAAAAGGATACCTAGCTAGTTTTCCCATCACAAATTATGGGAAAACCGTAACGGTGGACATAAAATTCGTGGACAAGAAACTCAACTATAATCTCTTGCTGGGTCAAAGTTGGACATATGCCATGACAACCATCATATCTACTGTCTTTTGTATCATCCTATTTCCATTGGATGGAAAGGTCATTATAGTGGATCAGTTGTCTTTCTGCACCCCTAATTATTCACCATTACCAAGTGGCTCCATACCCCTAGTAGGTGGTGGAATTGACTGTTATGTCAGTTTAGGTACCGGTCTACTAAAGGCTTGCTCCCTTATGGGTTGTTTTCCTCTTCAGCAGCTCAAGGTTTCACAATTGGTCAACATGCTTTCATCTATTCCTCATGAACTGACTAATCCCTGGATCCTATCGGCTCCTTCATACCTTGACACATTCAGAGACCAAATGTTGTTGTCACCAGCTGAATTGGCCTACCAAGGCATTCAATCCACATCCACATCTCTAGTCATGTTGGTTATTGCCGATGGTACCACTGCCCTTCCCATAACCGCTCCTCCTTTAGATCCATTCAATCAACTCATACCTACGGACGAAGCCATTCAAGAAATTATGAGTTTTGGAGAGCAACATTGGGAGGATTGGCACCATTGTGTCCTGATATCTGATTCGGACATGATGCCTCTTCAAATCCTGTCCCCTGACTTACCAGAAATTGTTTCCTCACCCTACGCGATCATCCAAACTTTGGATGCAGAAGGAAACATGGGTGACACTTCCAAGTCATTGCCCATAGATATTTCAATCACGACAAGCATCGTGGAAAACACCCAAATGCGAGCAGATTGTAGTCTTGAGGAAATTGTGAGCTCCACCTGCCTATATGAGGAATTCCATGATGAATTCGTTTGGTCTCATGCGGAAATGCCCGATTTTAATCTGTCGTTTGTCGCGCATGAGATCTAACTTTATGACGAAACAAAACAAATGGAGTGTCAGATCTCTTCCCCAGAAATAGCCATTGAACCCATGCCTAGCCCTATTGCTGAAGAAGAACACCTATTATACCTTAAACAGCTGGATAAAACCCGTCGAGATGCCGATTTGGAACTCGAGGCTCACAAGAAATGGGTACAATCCCAATGTACAAAAGAGTTTAGGTTTTGTTCTTTCCAAGAAGGCGACCTCGTATCACTCTATCATCCAAAAGATAACCTCTTGGAGGCATGCACGCTTCGACCCATTTGGCTAGGTCCCTATGTCATAACGAAAGTCCTCCTGATACACTAAAAAATGTCACCATGGCTATTTACAGTTGGTATGGCTCTATCAACAGTCATACTACCCTCTTAAGAAAGTCTTATGCCTCTCCTATCCATGTCAAACTCCAAGAAAGAGAGAAAGTCTTTATAAATGTGTTTATCTCTGGGTACGCAGGTTCTCTCAACCTTACCTGCGGGTACGCACCTAATGTTCATGATGTCTACGTCCAAAGACGCTCTGTATCTAAAGGGGCAGGTGCGTCCCTCTAAAAAGGTTAAAATGCACAAGTTTTATCTTCAAAAACTTACTTGTGGTCATTTCTAGAGCATTCTAGAAGGTTGTTTGACGTGTATGAAGCGCCTCCAGATGGTTCATGTACCCCTAACAAAGAGGAACTTATCCCATCAATAAGGGAGCTATCCCACCCAAAGAGGGGATTATCCCATTGATGTTGGACCTGAATAACTTCCTTTTGAGCACTATAAATACAGGCATTGGGCCAGAGGGAGGGAGGTTGAAAGCTATACATTTCTAAGGGTAAATGCTGCAGGAATTAGGTCTCCCATTTAGAAGCTTGTGAGGAGAGATTGTCATCTTTGCTTGTTCTATTGGGAGTGGGTGAGCTTTGTCAAAGTAGAGGAAGACTCTTGTGGACCTTGGAAGGAGCTTGCACAACACCAAGGCTCAGGTTGTAACAGTTCCTTTTGATTACCTTTAATGCAAATTAGTCCATTCTTCTCAATAACTTGTTGTTTATGAGTTATTTCATGTACTCCTTGGTCTACATGTTGAATATGCTTTGTTTTATGTTATAATCAGGTGCTATTTAATGGTTTGACTGTTGGTGATTGCAGGTTTTGGAGAAAAGGAGGAGCTCATCCAGATCAACAAAGCTTGGACTTCTACAACAGCGTTTGGACAAAGGTAAGAACGAAACACTTGATTTCTCATATTATAATGCATGTTTAGTGAAGGATAGCTCTAGTTTGTTTTGTTTGTCATTAGAATGTCTTAGACTTCTAGGAAGGTCGGTTGTGTCCGCACCATTGACTGATTCCGTGTGACAAATTGGCGACTCCACTGGGGAGCCATTGTTGTGAAAGGTCTTTTCCTTTGAATGAACTTTGCTCTGAGAAAATTGGTTTATTTTTCTGGTTTTTGACTGTGTGAACTTGTATTTGGGTGGATTAGCTTAGGATTAGTTTTGTTCTAGTTTTTCTTGAGTTTTTCCGAAGGACGCACCCTCTGAGTATTGCACAGTGCGTCCTTGGACGCACTGTCGCTGTGTGCACAGAGCGGGTCCGCACCTGTCTTAACAGACTGCCTGCTTCCCCTGCTAAAATTTGAGAAAATTCCATTTTTTGCTTTTTTCCTCTTAAAGTTTGATTTTTCTTAGTTTTTTCTGCCCAGATCCATAGCTCTCTTGTCAAAGATCTTCACCTAAGCTTGTTTCATTGGCATTCCTGCTTTAAGCTTTCATCAATTGGGTGTTTTGAATCTCTTTTTTGAGAAATTCTTGATTTGATTTCCTGTGGTCATTACTTGGAGGTTTCTCTCAGTCCTTTCACAATTTTGCATCTTTTTGCTTTCGTTTTTGCAAAAAAAAATTCCCCCTCATTCGCCGGGGGGGGGGGCTAAATTGCGTATGAGTTTTAATCGCCTTTGAGTGTTTTTATTTTTTTGATCTTTGGAACTCTCACCCAATTTTCTCGACTTGCACTTGATTGGTTCTTAGATCACATTAGAATCGTCTTGTGTTTGAGAATTCTCTTGCATAGATCACATTTGCATAATTAGAATTCTCATTTTCAAAATATGAATGAAAAATGTGCATAGATTACATTTGCATACTTTTCAAGTGAATTGTGCTTAGATTACAATTGCATAGTTTACATTCTGAAAAATCAATCGTAGATTTAGATCAGCTTTCTTTGATTTGAATTTACACAAAAATAAAATAAACAAAAGGTTTGGAATTGATTTGCATTAGTTTTTCTTGATGAAATTAGTGCATTAGAGAATTTGTTATATTTTTTCTTAGTGACCAATTTTTTTCATTGTTGGAAGTGAATGGAAACTCAATCCTTACTTTAATTAGGATTCATCGAATTGAAAGGATTGCATTATCATATTCGATTGCATTCAGTTGAGTTGGGTCATAACACCATTGGTTTCGTATCCATTTACCCATTTGAGTAATAACAGCCTTAATAACATAGCGCTTAATTAAAATTCGTCTAGTAACTTTTACATTTCTAGGGCTCTGATACACCAACTAGCTTAGGCTAGTGTCTTGGATTAGGATCTAGTTAACAATCCAAGACAGTAAAACAAACAAGTAGCTCATCTTGTGGTAGGATAAATCCAACTGTTTCATTTATGCTCTGGGAAAGCTCCTCTTAAAGGAGAAGCATGAGACCGTGTCCGAACCAGTGAGGGGATCAATCCTCCTTCATTGGGAAAGACGCCAGATACGCACGTACTACAAACGGTAAACCTCGGATTATTGTCGAGGAGCCTGGGGTCACTTGTCGGTAAACCTTGGATTATTGTCAAGGAGCCGGCAAGTGGATTGAGCTTGTTACTCTGCCCTTGCGTGCTATCGGGTCGTAGACTGTTCCCCCAGGTATATTTGTTGTTGTTGGTAACTTTAGTGACCATTATCTTTAGGATTCTACCCGAGGTGACGGTGGAGGGAACATCCCACTGTACCTGGAGCAGACGTCGGCTAGACTCACTTGGATTTTCTGGGGGGTTCACTTCACTCGAGACGGTTAAAGTGGAGGAACTTGGTCCAGTCTATTCATTAAGCAGGTTGCCGGGGTAACTGTTCCACCCACCACTTCTGTACTGAATTCTGCAATGTTGGGCTTCATCACCAACTAGTGTTTTCGGTCCGGAAGGTTACTGCTTGCGTGTGGTTTGACTCTTAGATTTGATAGCGCGTGTTAATTTGTTTGTTTTTACTTTTAGAGACCGTAGGTGTGAATTGTGAATTTTAATTGTTAGGTGTGAAGTGTGAATTGTTAATTTTAGTTTTAAATTGTTAATAAAATTCACTGAAGTTGAATATAATGGCAAATGTTCCGGAATTTACCAACCTAGGAACCCCTCCTAATGAGAATCCTAGTACTTTTCCTTACTTTGGAAATGTTGGTCCTCCTTATATGGCTACTTTTTCATTACCTGGATTTACAATAGGATTACCAATATGGTTATTTTCAACTTCGTTGGCCCAAAGTACTCCAACTGTTCCATCTCAACCGAATGCTTCACCTCAACAGAGTTCACCATCTCAACATAACCAACCTTCTGTTGACCCTTTACCTTCTTCGCCTAATTTTTCTTCCTCCATTTCTTCCTCTTCGCCTGGTAAAAGCCTTGATGCTAGTAACCAGGAGGCTAAGAAGAAGAAGAAAGGGAAGAAGAAGAAGAAGAAGAAGAAGCAAGATAAGAAAGAAGTCAACCAACCAACCATGGCTGTAAGTGTTAGTTATGTTGAGGAAAATTCTGACATGCACCGTAAACCCAAATACCCTTGCAGGCTTTGTAAGGGTGACCACTTCCTTGTCAATTGTCCTGGTATTCCAAAAGTCTTGGAAGTATGGTCAGAAAAATCTCATCAACTTTCAGTTGATCCATCAACCAGTGATAGTCAGGTTCCTGGGAAAAAGGGTAAAGATAGGTTTCCTTGTAAGTTATGCAAAGGGAGTCATCAAACTCACATTTGCCCTCACATGGATGAAGCCTCAAAATTGTTGGAAAACCTTACTGTTCCACAGCAAGAACTTCCGTCTGGTTACCGTAAACTTTCTCCCAACCTACCGTCAACTGACGGAGTGATTGATCTAAATTCAAGTATAGTCGATCACACTCTTCCATTGGAGAGTGAAACTCATGTCACTCAGGTTGATGATCCATTAGTTGATCAGATGGTCGATTCAATTTCATATTCGGTCGATTACACTCTCCCTTTCGAGAGTAAATTTCATACCGTTGATGTTCTTCTTGTTACATCAGATTCTTCTATGTCGGGGGGCATTTCACCTGTTTCTACGGAACCCCCTCCAAGTACTGAGGTCTTTTCCTTTGATTGGAACAGATTGACAGAACCTCATCTTCCTTCCTCCATCCCTTTCCAAATCATTGTCAAGGCTGCTGGTAGGGACATACATCGTACACAGGTAGATGAAGGTGCTTCTATTAGTATTTTATCCTCAACTGTTTGGAGAGCTTTGGGTTCCCCTCAGCTTGCGCCTATTACGCAGAATCTGAAAGCTTTTAATAGAACCATTAGTGAACCTTTAGGGATCCTTCCTAAGTTTTCTATTACCTTGGAAGGTAAAACTGTCTGTATTGATCTTATGGTAGTTCGAGGTCCCTTGGATTTCAATTTACTCCTTGGGCGAGACTATGTTTATGCAATGAAAGCTGTCGCATCGACACTCTTTCGCATGATGTCTTTCCCTCACAACGGCAGTATTGTGACTGTAGACCAGCTTTCGTTCCCTAGTCTTGTTTCAACTACCAGCAATACGATAGCCTTAAATGTTCCTGATTCTCAAGTGGTATCTACCCCGCCACGGATTAATTATGTGGCAACTGGTCCCATGTTTTCAGTTATCGATGTAAGTGAGACTCTCACTGTTTGCTCATCTTCCTTTGATTTAGATACGGTAATTGACATGGAAAACTCTCTGGGATTACTTGAACACGATGTTCTTATCCCTTTTGAGTCCCTTGACATATGTTCCTTCCAGAAAACTATTCTTCCTTCTGATGAAGATCTCTTGGAAGCCATGATCAAGGTGTGTCCATTGACATGTCTTTCTTCCAGTTGGAAGCCATGATCAATGTACCGAGGAAAGTTCCTTTTACTGTGTCAACCTCGTTAAAAAATGAATCAGTGTGTACGAGGATAGTTTGTTCCTCTCTCAACCTCGTTAAAAAATGAAATTGGATGTCATGAGGATAGTTCTTTTACTGAGTCAACCTCATTAAAAAATGAATCAGCTAGATTTTAGGATATGTAGGTAGATTGTAGAAAGTAGGGTTGTGAGGAAAGTTCCTTTTACTGTGTCAACCTCGTTAAAAAATGAATCAGTGTGCGAGGACAGTTCCTATTATTGAGTCAACCTCGTTAAAAAATGAATCAGGTATTAGGATAGTTCTTTTCTTGTGTCAACCTCCTTAAAAATGAAACAACTCCCTTTTCCAGTTAAATATTCAAAGTTAACCTTCATTCCATCCATCTGGTTGAATGCAATGAAGCTTGGGGGGCATGTACCTCGCTTTGCATCATTATACTGGGGGCATGCGAACTTCATGAGCATAGTTCCTTGTCTTGTGTCAAGCTCGTTAAAAAATGAAACAAGGGTAGGTTAAATAGGTAGATTGTATAGAGTAGTCATGGGCAAAGTTCCTTGTCTTGTGTCAAGCTCGTTAAAAAATGAATCAAGGATTTTATGAGCATAGTTCCTTGTCTTGTGTCAAGCTCGTTAAAAAATGAATCAAGGTTTTAGAGTAGAGTTTTTGTTAGGTAGATTGTAGAGAGTAGTTATGAGCATAGTTCCTTATCTTGTGTCAAGCTCGTTTAAAAAATGAAACAAGGGTTTTGAGGATAGTTCTTTTCCTGTGTCAACCTCACTAAAAATGAAACATCTCCCACAAGTCTTTTCAAGATCTTGAAATTAAAGCTTCATTCCATCCACCTCATTGAATGTAATGAAGCTTGGGGGGCATGTACCTCATTTTGCGTCATTATGCTGGGGGCATGTGAACTTATAACAAGCATAGTTTTTCGTTTCAAGCTTGCGTAAACATGAAACCGAATCCGAGCAAAGTTCCTTTTACTGTGTCAAGCTCGTTAAAAAATGAAACAAATCCTCCTCTAATTGAGTCGATAGTTTGACTAGATCTCATAGATGTTAGGTTGTATATTTAGGTTAGTTATTTCAGTTTTTGTTTTAGGTCCAGTCTTTCAAATGATCTCGTAACTCAACCTTCATTTCATCCAACTGGTTGAATGAAATGAGGCTGGGGGGGCATGCGCTCTAGCAGTTATGTTTAGGGGGCATCAAGCACAGTTTTCCCTCTGTTTCAAGCTTGTGTAAAAATGAAACTACTTTGAAGCATAGTTTTTCTCTGTTTCAAGCTTTTCTAAAAATGAAACCTATCTTGAGTCAATTTCAGTTATTTTCAAGACTCGTTAAACTCATGAAAATGTCGAGATTATTTTGTTATCTTTCATTCTCGTAAAACAAATGAAAATGCCGAGTTCTTTCCGTCTTTTCCTACTCGTAAATTAAATTTAAAGTCGGCCATATGAGTACATTTTTATCCCTTTTTCGAACTCGTTAAAACTTACGAAAAAGTGAAACCCCAGAGTCATCTTTTAAGCCCTTTTCTGACTCCTAAAACATGAAAATATTGCCGAGCGTTTCTTTTACACTCGTTAAAACGGAATTAAAAGACGGTCCCCTTATAGCCCTTTTCTGACCGTAAAAACAGGAAAAGATTGCCGGGTTTTTGTCGTTTCAAACTCGATACTGGAAATAAAACGACGTGTCCTTGATCACTTTTTACTTTTCAGGTCAGTGACACTAATCATGAAAGTACTCCTTGGTCGCAAGATCAGGCGGTTCTCCCAGGTATTATTTTATACTTTTTCGGGCTTGGGGGACACAAATTTACGAAAAAGTTCAACCTGGAGTCTTCTTAAGTTTTTCAGACTCTCTAAAATTGAAAAATGCCAAGTTTCTCCTATACTGGACTCGTTAAAATTTCACAGTAAAGGACCTGTTCAATTACAAACAGGAACGAATCACTCCTTCCTAGGGTTCGAAACAAAACTAGGTTGGACTCGTCCGAAGGATGAGCTTATAATCAAGCATATGTTATCCTCCTCAAGCTTGTTAAAAATAAAGGGGTACTTGCCAGAAATGGTGGGGGAAAAAAGAGAAGAATGAACCTATTTGTTATCTTTTACTACAGAAGAACCTTATCACCACTCTTGGACACGACACTTTTGATTCACCTGGGTTGGGAAATCTTTTACCTCACAGTTGACCAAACCACTTTGAAAGTTTTCAAACCGGGTTCTGGGGATTAACTTTGAGTTATTTATCACCAAGCCATCTGTCGTGTCGTTATGTGTTCAAGAGGTCTGCAAACAAAACTTTCATCTGCAAAATACTTGTCATCCATTTGACCATCCCTGAGTCAGTCCTTACAGCAATATTTCTTCAACTTGAACTATGATTTCGTGTTGTGGGCTTGCCTGCAATAGGTCGCTTTCTATCGACATCAGCACATTATCTAGAGAGATGACTTAGAAATCATCAGTACCTTGAAGTCTGCATGCATCAATGGCAGGTTTCTCGCCTTTGACGTCAGTTTACATCATTGAATTTCGATCGAAGGACTCCGTGAAATGTTCGACATCAACTCATTCATTCACATCTCATGGATTGTACTGGGTGCTTTGAGAACCATTGACATTACTGGTGGTCTCTCTCACACTTGTTAACGGTTTACATCATCGACCGGTAATCAAGTGGTTTCTACCATGTTCGACATCAACTCATTTATTCGCATGGATAGGATCGTACCAATTCGAGAAGTAGAAATGAAGACCCTGGATCTAGTTTCCACCATCCGGGCTGCGAGGAGTTTTGTATTCATTATCTAAGTAGACTAATCATAAACAGATGGCTGCGTCCATACTGTGTCTACAAAAGTCTATGATTATGATGTACTACAAGATCATTCTTGTATCAGAGTAGTTAGTCTGTTAGTTAAAGTTTTGATCTGAGTATGGGAATGCCTACCTCAGTGATGATATAATCTTATACATGTATTTTGTGTTGAAAATTGCAGGTTCCGACCAGGTTCTCCACGAGATAATCCTTGAAATGATAAAGCGCTTCACCCTTCCTAGATCCTATGAAACCCTAATCTACTACAGGCTTTGCACTTTAGGGGGAAATCTGTTACACTAAAAAATGTCACCATGGCTATTTACAGTTGGTATGGCTCTATCAACAGTCATAATACCCTCTTAAGCAAGTCTTATGCCTCTCCTATCCATGTCAAACTCCAAGAAAGAGAGAAATTCTTTATAAATGTGTTTATCTCTGGGTACGCAGGTTCTCTCAACCTTGCCTGCGGGTACGCACCTAATGTTCATGATGTCTGCGTCCAAAGACGCTTTGTATCTAAAGGGGCAGGTGCGTCCCTCTGAAAAGGTTAAAATGCACAAGTTTTATCTTCAAAAACTTACTTGTGGTCATTTCTAGAGAATTCTAGAAGGTTGTTTGACGTGTATGAAGCGCCTCCAGATGGTTCATGTACCCCTAACAAAGAGGAACTTATCCCATCAATAAGGGATCTATCCCACCCAAAGAGGGGATTATCCCATTGATGTTGGACCTGAATAACTTCCTTTTGAGCACTATAAATACAGGCATTGGGCCAGAGGGAGGGGGAGGTTGAAAGCTATACATTTCTAAGGGTAAATGTTGCAGGAATTAGGTCTCCCATTTAGAAGCTTGTGAGGAGAGATTGTCATCTTTGCTTGTTCTATTGGGAGTGGGTGAGCTTTGTCAAAGTAGAGGAAGACTCTTGTGGACCCTGGAAGGAGCTTGCACAACACCAAGGCTTAGGTTGTAACAGTTCCTTTTGATTACCTTTAATGCAAATTAGTCCATTCTTCTCAATAACTTGTTGTTTATGAGTTATTTCATGTACTCCTTGGTCTACATGTTGAATATGCTTTGTTTTATGTTATAATCAGGTGCTATTTAATGGTTTGAATGTTAGTGATTGCAGGTTTTGGAGAAAAGGAGGAGCTCATCCAGATCAACAAAGCTTGGACTTATACAACAGCGTTTGGACAAAGGTAAGAACGAAACACTTGATTTCTCATATTATAATGCATGTTTAGTGAAGGATAGCTCTAGTTTGTTTTGTTTGTCATTAGAATGTCTTAGACTTCTAGGAAGGTCGGTTGTGTCCGCACCATTGACTGATTCCGTGTGACACCTCCCCGCGGGGGCATATGAACTGCAGGACTAGGAATGCATCCCACTTAAGGAGCCTAGATATGGGCTCTATCTGAAAAAGTATTATGCCTAGTATTGCACTCAACATGTGATTTGTAATTTTATGTATTCATAAGTTTTGCTTACCTTTTTTGATGTGATTGGATTGTTTTGTTATTTAGTGGAGTACTTGCCTCATGCATTCTTCTCGAAATGCATATGTCTTCGTCTCCCTTAGCATATGTAGGATACATGGATGGTGTTAGTCGTCACACACGGCACATTGCATCAGCTGCTTGGGTCTTCTACACACCCGAGTCAGAACTATTTTTCTCCGGGGGGGTCTTTCTTGGTACCGCCACCACCAATATTATCGAGTGCATGTCCGTCATTTCGCTTCTCACGGAAGTGTCATCAAGGGGCATCTCCAATCTGGTGGTCAGGTTAGACTCCCAGCTAGTCGTTATGCAATTGACAAACCGTTATCATGTTCAAAATCCAACCTTGTTACATAATTATCTAAGGGTGCGACTCTTGGAACGTCGATTTGAAATAATCACATACGAACATGTTCCTCGAGAATTAAATACGATTGTTGATTCATTAGCTAACTATGTATTGGATTGGAATTTGTCTCATTCTTCATAGAAGCATGCATGAAAAGTAAAACATTTACTAAGTTAAAAATTTGTTACGAAAAACACTTAAAAACGCATTTACACCACCAAAATACCAAAAATATCTCTATATATATAGATCGAGATCCAGTTTTTTACATCAAAATATTCCAAAACTTGGATGATTTAAGTACAAAAATGGCTCAAAATCCTAGCTACAAGCACTCATATGGCTACGCTAAAACACCTGCTAAAAATATCCTATTGCTCCAGAAAAGCTAAAGCCGCTCTAGCTACCCTCCAAAGAGGAGCCAGAAACCGCTCAGGTACACCAACTGTGTGCCGATGCATATGAGAAGGAATCTCCCTCATGGGAGGGGGGGGACACCCATAGTTAAACCCTCTAAGCTCATCAGAACCTCGCGGAGACTGTTGGCATCAACCCCTCCAGCAAGTAGTTGGCCTCCTCGTCACACATGGCGAGGTTTGCCTGCAGGTCGTACTGGCGCCACATCTGTGTTAAGCATAAAATTTTCATGTCAGTTCTTATTTCACCTATAAAAACATTACATAAACATTCAAAAGCAAAAAAATACTTAAGTATTGTCAAAATTATTCTCACCTTGAGGACCCCAGTTGGTCCCGGGTGGTAGCATCAAGTCTGGGTTACCGATGAAGTCCATGCCTTCATAGGCATAGTCATCAATAATCACAATTTGGCTATGAAGCCACTGGAAGAAATCTTCGTCAAAGAAATGCCAGATCGGTCCTCCTCCTGTGCGAGGATCGAGTGATGACCAGTGACCCTGCCTTGGCTCCCTCGAATCAAAGGGACCTAAGCTCATCCGTGGGCGCATGACAGGTACCCTCTCAAGGAAAAATGAGACTATGATAGTACCGTACCCAAAACTGTGTTGGGTACGGGTCTTGCATGTTGTTAATTCTGCCTTCAACTAGCGAAGCACTGCTTCACACCAGTTGAACATCTGTGGTTGGACACAGTCAACCGCAAGCAACAGTTGGGCCTTTTTCGCAACGTGGGGACTCTTTGACCCCACCAACTGCACAATCAACCATAAAACTACCCTCATAGACCGAGATCGAATCCTCTCTATGGGAACTCTGTTGCTGACTAGTCCTCTTAGGGATGCAGTAGGTTTGTACCATCTCTGAGGTAGATCGTGGATCTGGCATGCCACCGGAGAGGTTTGCTTGTGCCCCACGGCATGAAAAACTAGTCAAAAAATAGATGTCATCCTAGTCAATAGCCAACACCTAATCTCCAATCTTGAACACTTGCTCGTGTTCATCCCATCGCTGGATAATCCATCTCAGTAAATCCTCCTATCCTTTCATCAGCTCCAGCTTTGCATACTTCAGTAAACCACAGCGGTGCAATGCAAGTATGCATGCTGGATCATTTCGCATCAGGAATTCCTCATTATCATTGGCCCGTTCTCTCCATAGGTGAGTCATTTTGACCTGAAACCTGCACAAAATAGCCTTAAAAACAGTTAAAATGGGGAAAAATCACTTAAGGAATCCATGAGGGTTTTCACTACGCCATATAGCCCTAATGCTACTGCCAGTGCTACACAAGGAGGATTAACGTCCTCCAGTGGCTCGTACAGAGTGTTTAATGCTCCCTACTAGCCATCTAGAGGGTGTTAGTGCACAAATAAGGCTTTAGGGAACCTCAGATCTGCAAAATTCCACCCATAAAATTGTTAAGAAAGGTTCAGTAAGGCATAGAGCAAGGTTTTAGCTCTCACCTGCGACTGACGGCACGTCGAATGGTTTCCTGGATCTCCTACAATGGTCCGTGGAAAATCTGCTCCTCTTTAGCTTCAGAATGCTCTCACAAAACTTCAAAATAGTGAAAATGATGCATGTGAAAGCTCAAAGCATCTCCTTATATAGTTTTGGAGACATGATTTTTTGAAAATCATTAAAGAGAAAATAGTCCATTCTCCATGATTTTTTATCATGCATGAACCCATATGATAGGAATTACTGCTTTTTTATACTTTTTACCGCTTTTGCTAAAAGTACTTTCAGGAAAGAAAAGCAGTAAAAGCTACATGCAATTCTCAATAGAGAACTTTTGGGGATATTTTATTGCTCTTTAAAAAATATAAACATCTTCGAGTTTTCATCGTTGAGCTCGTTAAATCTATACGACAATGATTAGAGCACTTTTAGGGATATTTTATTCCTCTTTGAAAATATAAACATCTCTAAATTTTCATCGTTGCGCTCGTTAAATCTGTACGATGATGGTTAGAGCACTTTTTGTGATATTTTATTGCTCTTTAAAAAATATAAACATCTCCGAGTTTTCATCGTTGCGCTCGTTAAATCCATACAACGATGCTCTGAGCAACTCTTTTTTGATCTTTTTCCAGCTCATTAACAGAAAAAGACCAAAGGAGCATTCTTTTTAGGCGCTTTTTTCTCGCTTTAAACTGAAAAAATCCAGAGTTATGTCTTTCGGCTCGTTAAACTCAATAAAGATGACCCAAGCATTCTTTTAGGTAGTTTTTCACTCATTAAATTGAAAAATCCCAAGTTTTTGTTACCAGGCTCGTTAAAAATATACGGCAGCAGCAAGAGCACCTTCTTTTTTGGGACAGTTTCTCGCTGTTAAATCGAAAAATCCCCGAGTTTTTCCCCTCATTCGAGCTCGTAAAATTATGAAGAAGGAATGAGCCATTCTTTTCCCTCTTTTTCTCGCTCATTAAACTAAAAAAGATACCCTGAGTTTTCTTCATCTAACTCATTAAAAAAAATTGATGAAGGTATTGAGTTTTTTGTCACATGACTCATTAAAAATTCACGACGAAACACGAGTTTATTCCGTCGCCTCGTACTCGTAACAAAATGAGGTCGACATCTATTGAAAAAAGGTTTCTCTTTACTCGGGTTCAATAGATTAATGACGGAAAAGTAATTGATCCGGGTATACTATTAACCTTTTGTCGCACCCGGTTAACAACTATGACAAAGGGACCACCATGGAGTCTCGCTTTACGATCTTTTCAGACTCTCTAAACATGAAAAGACCACCGAGTTGTCTAGTTTGGACTCTTTAAATTACATAGATAAGATAAAGAGTCGTTCTTTTTTTGATCCTTTTCAGACTCTTTAAACATGAAAAGATTGATGAGTTTACCCGTCTGGACTCATTAAATTAATCAGACGAGGAAAGTGGACAATACAATTGTATTCTGTATTTGAAAGCGTGGTTTGGCAGCAGTCGTTCCCTTGAACATGTCACTCCCTCAGATAAACCTTCATTTTGATGGCCTCTCAGTATGAACCCTACAAACCTATGAGTTTTAGCCTATATACCCTGATGTAATTGCATCTCCATATCCTAACACTCTGTAGTGTTCATGAGTCTAGTGTTGTCTGGTTAAAATCGTTGTCGTGCCTTCTATTGTCAAGGGTTACCCATTTGTTTCTTCCATCAACCAATAATACATATCCTTTCATCATGCCCTCTGTTGTTTAGACCCAAATGCTCAAAACATTCCTCGAAAAACAAAATCATTCTTGTCTGATTTCGTGTCGACTGATGTAGGACACGTCATTGCCTACCTTTCGACAAGTTTCTTCCTATTGACTTCAACACTCTATCTAGGAAGATAACCCAAAAGCACAATCAATGCCTTGGTACTTGCAGACATTAGTAGCAGGTTACCTTGTGTTTGATCAGGGGTTTTCATTATTGGATCCTGGTTAAGTGATTCTATGAGCGTTTGATGACAAAGAATTCTTTCACACTCACTAGTTTGCACTGTGCATCTTGGAGACCATCACCATTATCGGTGGCCTTCCTCGCATCTATTAACAGTCTCCATTATTTACTGGTAATCAGATAATTTCTTGCATGTTCTTCGTCAACACATTTTATCACATGTATCGATCTATGTTGTTCGATGAAGAGGAAATCAAGACCTTGGGTAGAGGCTTGCATCATTCAGCCTTGTTTTCCTCTCCCAAGCTGCGGATATTATTTTTTGGAGACAGTTGTTTCAGGATGATTCTATTATGACACTGGATCCACTCTGTGCTTATCGGCGGCCAGCATTGTTATATCTCTTTGGAGAAAATTACTCTAGCATAGCTATTTAGCATGGAATGCCCAACTCGGGACATGATTTTAGAAGTTTTATATATATGTGTTGTATCAGGTTTTCCTTACCGCCCGAAGCTTCTCTCTCTCTACAAAAAAATTGATAGAAAATTACAGTTTTAGTAAAGTATTTCGGCTATCATCTCTGCCTCTAATCTCACACTTTAGGGGGCATCTGTTATCCAACAAAATGACCTCCTCATCAACTCAGAGGTGAAAGACAGCATGACTGAAGAAAAGACCACAATTGCAGGCCTTGAATCCACACTAACGCTGGTTGTGCACTACTAACCTGCTTTATAAAGATTGTTACCAAGCCTAAGGGTGTGTTAGTGACCCTGCTAACTCAAGTTGTTAGACCAGGGGCAACATTAGTGAAATTAAGGTATGTTCAGTGGGTCAAGCTAGCAAATCTGCTCACAAATATCTAGATATTTATCCCTAAATTTTCTCAAGAAAAGTAGGGAAACTCCAAAAAATCAAACTATTTGGGGAAATTCCAATCTGAGAAAGAAGGAAAATGGGAAAAAGCTAGAAAACAGGGCAAGTTCATTGCTTTTGCCCTAATGAACTCTATGAGGAGCTTGGCATCCCTAACTCGATTGCTACATAAGCAGTGAGAGGGCCATTGTGAAAGGGGTCAGAGCATTTGAAAGGATAACCTGCTAAGTTGTTGAGCATTGACTGAAATCTGAAGAAGTGAGCTGGAAGAGAGAGAGAGAAGAAGAAGAAGGGGCAAAGGAAGACTGATACAACGGATGGTTGTAATCACTCTTCTGAAATCAATACAGAACTGTAGTTGTGTTCCCTACTCCATAGTGTCGGTAACATTGTTCATTGAGTTGTTCATTTTAATACTTGTTTAGATGAGTAGTTAAGCTATATACAAATATATGTTTATTGTGCATTCTTATATTAGTTTTCAAGATTGTATGCTATGATTGTGTTCACCTTTCCTTTGTGTAGGAATTGTCTTGGAGCCGACATTCAAGGAGTTCTTCTTAGCTGCATTGAGATATCCAAACAAATCTAGAAGGAGACTTGAGGTGATCCTCTTTCCATACCTAGTCAATTGATGTTTGATAGATGAACATGTGTATAACTTGGTAGCTTCTGCAGATAATTTTACAGTCTGTCAAAGGTCCCAGGAAGGCCTTTGAGGGTATTTTTCATTCTCCATACACCATTCATTTTACCCCATAGCAAATAGAAACCGAATTAGCAATCCATCTGTTATAGCATCATATCCATCAACATTGTCATAGTGCAATTCCTTGACTTAACAACTCCATCTCTTTACGTGACCATGAGCTACAATGCTGGCGATACCAATGATTTATAGACACCTTCATCATTGTCTCTCAAGGTACATATTGACCTGGGTGTTCTCCGAGTATGACCTTCTAGGACTATTCTTATCTTGGGTTCATAATCCTCAAAAAATATCGGTCCTATTGCCTAATCTTGTCTTGGATGCCTTAGACATCCTCAATGAGTATCAGATGCCAGATGATTACCTAATCCTCCCATTCTCTCTTCCCAAGTGAAGACAAGGATGTTGTGTCTATCTTGTGTCTACATTTCCATTCATGACCTTCATCTAGACTTATGGTTGTTAGTCCTGGTCTAGTGCATGACCCATGAAATGGAAAACACAATTCTCACTCCTTTGTAATCAGGGTTGATCCAAATATCCCTCTTGATCAGGGACCTGTTAGAGCTCCCTCTTAACGAGGGACTCTTTCATTCATCAACAATTGCTTCTTCGGGTGTCCTTTAGCTGCTTGATCTTCTTCCTTGCTTTGATGTCATGAAGTCTTTGTTCATACTTCTTCTAGGTAGGGCGCCATCCAACGATCACTTTCATCCCTGGTTTTTCATGTCATGCTTCCTTAATGGAAAGTGGCTCTCTTGTCATTCATCAGGTTTTCTTGTCATCTTGGCTACTCCTTTGTCATCTTGTCCATGCTTCAGAATATTCTTCTCATGGATGCTTCATTTTACTTGATTGTTTACATGCTTTGACCTAGTAGCCCATCATGACTTCATCCTAATATTGCTTCAACATTGCTTTTTCTTTTGGTGGATGGCTTCTTCATCATGACATCTCTGTAGAGTAGAATCAGTTATCTACACCCTTTATATCTCCAAGGCCTTCATAGGTGTCAAGGGTCCTTTCTTCCTTTATCAGAGTTGTCTTGCCTTCTTTCGGGAGATGTATTCAAAGTATCTTGTCAGATAGTGATTCTCGATGATCATGTTGTTCTTCCACATGCTTGATCTCTTTCTTCATTTGCTTCTTATCCGATAGATAGGTCAACTATCTAATGCTTCTTGTGAGAGCATTCCTTCATTGCTTGTTTCCTGGACTTGTCAGTGTTTCTTATTGCTTCTTAGTCAGCAATCTTATACTCCTTATGTGAGAATATACTTTTGTTGACCTTCATTGCATTGTGGTACATGCCCTTGAGCATGTTCTTGGTGAAAGAGATTCTTTCATGCTTGATCATGTTATAGAACTATCCCATGACTCAATAATATACAAATGATAACATGACTAAGCTTTGATGCATACATACCTCATCTTGATTCTCCTTTGATCATCTTAGCTTCATTTGATTGTCCTTGGTGTGGCCCTTCTTGCTTCATCCTAGCTTTCTTGCATATCATCCTTTTCTTGAATCCCATGAATGAGATTCCCAATGAGACATCTGCTTGGTTTATGAACCTTCCTTTGAAGATTCCATCATAGGATCTTGAAGATCCTTGCCTCACAAATGTTTCTTTTCCTTTTGATGATGGAGGTCTTCTAAGATTCATGATCAATTTTCCTTTCATCGTGGATGAGGTCCTATACTCGGTATGCCTCTTCTATATGAATATCTTGAGCTATATCTACCATGCTCATATATTCTAGAAGATATTTCTACCTATTCATTTTTATTCTTATTATAAATGCTACATCTTCATGAGTATCTAGAACTCTATATACATCATGCTTCTAGATTCTAGAGGATGTTTCTAGCCATGCAATTTTATTCTATTCCTTCATGCTCCTATACTACTCAAAAATTTGAAAGAAGTCTAGAAGTAAAGAGTTTGACCTAGTCATAGTAGAGATCAGGAGGATCTTCCTTCTTTTGCTTCTTTCCTTATTCTTTCACTTCTTGAGTTATGTGAGCTTCTTCCTGCTTTCTTTTATTGTTGTTGTCCTTATTAAGCTTAGGAAAATTCCTTCTGTAGTGTCCATAATCTTGGCATCCAAAACATTGGATTTTGGACATGTCTTTGTTGCTTGTTCTTCATGGACCAAACTTTCCAAAATTACCCTTTCTTTTGGCCATGGTAGAAAATGCTTGCTCCTTTGATCCCACATCTTCTTTTGCCTTAATTTTGGTTTCCTTTGTCCTACATAGAGACCACATTTCACTGAGAGTGGTTGCTTCCTTATTGGCATATATGCTTGATGTGAAGTTTCCCCACTCCTCAGGTAGAGCATTGAGTACTACAATTGTCATCTCTCTATCAAACATGGCTTCCCCAAGCTCTTTAAGTTGATCTCTCATTTCAAAGATTTTCATGAAGCAGGGAGTTATTCCTTCCTTTGTTATCTTTATATTTTATAATTCATTCCTCAGAGATATTACTTCTCCGGTTGTGGATACTGAAAATAGATCTACTAGCTTATCATAAATTTCTTTTGATGTCCCAAACTTGGAGACATAAGGAATGAGAGAGTCTTTGATTGATTCTATCAAAATCCTTTGAGCTCTTGTCTCATCCTTATTGTACTTGGCTATGGCTTGAGTTTGTTCCTTAGAAGGGGAAATGATATTCCCTTTGACATGTTCAAGGAGTTTGTTCTCCTTGAGAAGTAGATCAGTCCTCTTCTTCCATGCAAGAAAGTTATTGGTACCTACCAATTTATTGCTTTCCTTGCAAACCTACCAATTTATTCAGAAGGGGACATGTACTTACTTGATAGATTTTGAGATGTAATGGATTTGCTTCCTCCTTGAAGACTTGATGGCTTGATGTACTTCAAGTTGCCTTCTTCAAGTGGACTTGCTTGATGATGAGATTTGTTTGATGACTTGGAGCTTGATGTAGGTCCTGCTTCAATTTTCTCTTCTTTGTAGGTGCCTTTATGTAAGGCTCTTCTTCTTGCTATGTAGACCTCCTTGATGAATGATGGATTGTAGACCCTTCTTGTCCTTGAAGTGATTGAGACTTCTAGGCTTGATGCTTCAACTTTGTAGGTGCTTCTCCTTGATGAGTGTTCTTGAGTTGCCCTTTCCTTGATGTGTTAACCTTCGCTCTGATACCATGTGTTAACCTTGCCCTTTACTTTTTTTGTTAGCTTATTCTTCTTCTTATTAGTGCATATGTGTGTACTTCATGAAACTGCTACCAAAACATAAAAACAAGAAAACAAGATGTTGGCTCTCTGCCAGGGCCAAAACCTCTCTTCTCTTGAGAGGAAAATCCTTTAGTGAATTTCTCTTATTGAAGCTTCTATTGATCAATGCCAAACCCGAGACCCCTGACAAAGAGATCCTCCAAGCACAAGTTAAGTCTTCACTCCTTTCTGCACCATATACCCCAACACTTCTTTCGACACTTCGTCCTCCTTCGTCTGGCTATGTGATTCACCTTACCCTCGTGCCATCATAGCTGTAGACCAGCAACCACTTTTAAGAAGAATCACTAATACATAATGTTGGAAATAACAGTGTTTATGAACCACCTCTCCGGACTCTATAATCTCAAAACAAAGTGAAGTGCACATTCACCCCTGCTATTTTTGTTAAACATCTTGAAAAATATTAACACCTGAATGTCATATCAAAGAACACAACTTTTCACTATAGTCACTAAGATTAATATTTCTAATAAAAAACAAGTTGTAATCAATAAAGTGACAGAAACAATATAGTATACCAGTAAGGTTTTAATTATAAAAGCATTATATTATTAGAATCATAAAGTTTCATATTATATTAAAAGTATGATATATATATATATATATATATATATATATGATAAAAAAGAGATTTTAATTAAAAAAAGGTCTCTTATTATCCAAAGTTAAAAAAAAAGTAAAAAGAAAGAAATGAAGAAGAGGAACCATAAAAATGTATATTTAAAAAGTCATATAAAGTTAAAAAAAAAGGGTGGTGAAGAAAAGAGAGGATATATATATATATATATATATATATGAGAAAAAGTTAATAAAGGGTATTTTAAAAAGGAAGAAAAAGACAAATATTATATAAAGGGGATATATATTATATAAAGTTTCACAGAAGTCTATATACACGTACAATGTTTTGAAGGTCATAAAAGAAGAAAATAACAATATTTTATTATAGAGATTAAGAAGGGTTATCTTCAAAAACCCTAATTTCATCTCATAAAAGGCAAATGGAGTCTAATTCAAAGGGAAAGGATTTTTTTTCCCTATAAAAGTATTCCAATTGCAGATTGTAGATTAATTACATTAAAAGGGAATACCCGAGGGAAGGAGATTAATATCACTATCAACACACATAACGAGGAAAATTACATCAATGTTAATATGGCGAATCAATGATTAATTCCAGAGTTAAACATAGGAGAAAGAGCATATATTTTTTGCAAAAGCCATGTTAAAAGAATTGACATCATTTTGGGTCAACCTTGGTTAAAAGAATTGGGTACGTTCATGTTAAACTTAGAAAAAAAGATTTTGATGTTTCCTTACAAGAGGAAGATGACCACCTTCAAGGATGTGACAATGAAGTCAAAGCCGATAAAGCCTTCATCAGAAGACTTTAAGGATATTTCAGAATTAATGTTTGAAGATAATAAAAAAACTATACCAAAGAAGCAGAAAGAGCTTGAAGAAGTCATTTCCAGTAAAGACAAAGAAATTTCGCGTCTTAGAGAACACAATGAAAAACTACTCGAACAAGTCAAGAAAGCTAAGGCCATAAAGAAGGAACTCAAGAAGCACTTGTTGGAACAAGAAGAAGAAAATTTTTGTTTAAAGAACCTTAATCAAACATTATTAGAACAAATCAAAAGTTTAAAAGATGATGAGGCTACTAAGAATAAAATTGACAATACAACAAGCGAATAGGTTTTACGCCTAAGGAATCATAACCAAAACCTCCTTACACAAATAAAGAAGCTTAAATGTGACAAGAAGGCACTAAATGACAAGTTATAATAACTTTAAGAAGTAACATCAAAGTCTCCAATCATTTTAGTCCAAGTTGAAGAAAATGGAATGAATATCAATCCAGTGAATATCACAACTCAAGAAGAAGACACATCAGTTAAACAAAAAACACACTCAGATGTTGAGATGAAGGAAATTCCAAGTGAAGATTTTGTAACCAACTTGAGGACATTGGAACCTAAAGTAAATTAGAATCTTGCCACACAGATGATAAGGGAAAACAAAAAAACTCTTTATCTACATCCGAATCACAAGAACATACATCTCAATCAATCTATGAATCTGTATCACTCAGAACATAAACAACAAACTTATGTTCCGAAGAATATTGAAGTGTGCACAACTCAGTCCTGTGATAACATGTTAAATTATGGTATGTTCTATGCTTAGAGCAGTTTACTTATTTTTCTTCTTATTACCCACAGATTAGCAATCACATATACATTAAGTAAAGTGAAGATAGAACATTAAATGATCAATAGAAAACAAGCCAAGACAAGAGACACAAGATGTGGCAACTAGCCAGGGACAAACCCCATTGCGGGGAAACATTTTGATCAAATCTTCTTTTATCTTCAATATTTTAGCAGAGATAAATAGTAGAAAATCTAAATTCTGTAATTTTATATCAGCAGCAGCAAACCCTAGATTAGCAAAGTCAAACTTGGTCAAACTAGTTGAAATTGACCTCTAAAATGCTTGGTCAATTTCTAGTCAACTTGTCCTCGAACAGCCTAAATAAACAGCCCTTGAACAGCCCCAAAAGTACAGACAATTTGCAGATTTTTGAAGTCAACTTGCAACCTTAAACTAGGGCAATCAAAACTTGTCAAACCAGAGGTCAGATCACCTTAGTTTTTGTGCCAAAAATTGCGGCCTTCCTAGGAGAGGCAACCACACCCAATCTACACTTCTGGATGGTCAACGTTGGTCAAAGAGATGACCTACTACCCTAGTGTCCTTCTTTCTATGAGTGAATGAATTGTCCAAATGAGGAGAAGGCTCCTTGTATTTATATGCAAATGTTGAGGATGAATAGACGTGACTGTTGGGCTTCTGAGCCTACATAAGTTTGTTGGCCAACCTTGACAATTTGTCCATAATCAAAATAAATTCATATCTCCATAAATACTTATCAAAATCAGATGATATTTAAATCAATCCTACACCTTTCGATGAGAGGAATCTAGGAAAAATATCAGAAGCCATAAATAAGGTGATCCACATGGATTCTGGCCCTAGTTTCCAATTTTAACACTCCCTCTCAACTAGGGAGAACTTCATCTGCAGTCTGTAGGACCATCGCTGCTATCCATCCATCAAATGCACTGTCCTGTATAGCTTGACCCCACTCTGCTCTGCTTTGCTCGAACTATGAAGAAGAAGAAATGATCGAGGATGTATCATACCATCCTCCACTGACCCGAAGTCAATCTCAGAGTGTGAAACACTCTCACTGATCCCAGATCAATATCATTGATCCCAGATCAATGGAGGTCATCCTAGCATAGGGAGTACAGTATATATAGCGATGCGTCCATAAATACTACTACTATGGTCCCTATCCTCATTTCCCAGCTCATTGATAAGATGAGAGGTACTTCCCATGAGTCCCATACTACATGTGTAGGATGCCACGATAGGAGAACTAATCATCCTATCCACAGGAGAACGAATCATCCTATTCAGTGGATGCCACAAATAACTAATCATCTTGGCCTACAGGAGAACTAATCATCCTGCTCCATAGTCACCACAGAGAATGAATGATCCTGGCCCACAGGAGAACTAATCATCCTATTCCACAGTCGCCACGGGGTGTCACAGGGGAAGATTGAAACTTTACCCTGTACATAGTGCACCACCAGGGGATGGTGAGTCGCCATGTGGTCACATGTCAGTCCAAGAAGTACCCGGCGCCCCCCTGGAGCTCCTAGAGCTCAATACATCATACTCGACCCTCATAAGAGGGTCTCTGAACAACACCAAGTCGTTCTCAGAAGTTAGGAATTTGACCTTTCCTAGGGGCTTTATCAAAATGTCGGCGACTTGTTCATCTGTAACAATATGTTGCAGCCTTATTGCTCCTCGCTGCACCATATCTCGAATATAGTGGTACCTGATATTGATATGCTTGGAGCGATCATGAAATATGGGATTCTCTAATAAACGGATCCCGCTCTGGTTGTCACATAGGATCACGGTGGTATCCAATGTAAATCCAAACAGCTCACTGAAGAGCTTTCGCAACCAGACTGCCTCATAGGAGGCCATGCTAGTAGTAATGTATTCTGCCTCAGCGGTGCTCAAAGCCACCAACTTCTACTTCCTACTCATCCAGGATATCGAGGTAGATCCCAAATAGAAGCAACACCTGGAAGTGCTCTTTCGGTCCACCAGAGTTCGTGCCCAATCAACATCAGTATATCCAAGTAGTTTCATATCTCCGACAGTGTATCTCAGCCCATGAGTGATTGTGCCACAAAGATATCTCAACAGATTCTTGGCACCAATCCAATGTGAGTGGTGAGGCTCAACCATATGTGGACTCAATGTGTTAACTGCAAAGCATATATCCGGACCGGAGTTCACCAAGAACGTTAATGCTCCAACGGGTTGACTATACTCGGTATCATTTCGTAAAACAGGTCTGGCAACACTACTGTTTAACTTCTTGAAGTCAAGCTCCATTGGGGTAGTTACGAGCTTGCAGTCCACCATGCCGAATCTCTCCAATATCTTCATCACATATTTTCCTTGAGATAAGAAAATCTCCCCTGGTTTCTACTAGACTTCCAGTCTTAGGAAATAGTGCATAAGTCCTAGGTCTTTCATCTCGAACTCAAAAGCCAGCTCCCTCTTACATTCATGAATGAGAAGGTTTTCACCTATTAGAAATAGGTCGTCAACATATAGCACCAGTATGAGAGGCTTGTCATCTATAACCTTAAAGTAAAGGTTAGGGTCGGCTTCACTCCTAGTGAATCCCAGCTTCATCAAGTAGCTATCGATCCTCTCATGCCATGCTCGGGGTGATTACTTTAGCCCATAAAGGGCCTTCTTCAACTTGCATACATGAGATTCTCAATCATATATCTCAAATCCTTCGGGTTGCTCCACATAGACCTCTTAGATCGAACCATGTAAAAACGCAGTCTTGACATCCATCTAATGTAGGTTCCATCCTTGCGAAGCAGCAAGGGCTATGATTGAGCGGATGGTGGTATATCGGGCAACAGGTGTAAATATCTCGTCATAGTCTATACCTTCCTTCTGGGAGAAACCACGAGCAACAAAATGAGCCTTATACTTTTCTGCACTTCCATCAACTGCATGCTTTATCTTGTAAATCCATTTTGAAGTGACAACTGCTTTGTCCTGGGGTCTGGGGACCACATCCCAAACATCGTTTTTCATAATGGACTCATATTCCTCGGTCATAGCATCCTTCCATACATGATGCTTGACAACATCTATGAATGACGAAGGCTCATTTTGGATGATCGTGCTCATGATGGTCAGGTATCCCTGATACCTGTTCGGCTTCTTACTTTCACGTAAGTTTCCTCTGGGTGCAATGTGTCCTTCAGCTTCATCAAGTGTCCCCCTAAGCCATGAAGGCCTCTTCCTAGAAGAGGAAGGCTCTTGCGGAGGAGGATCACTAGGATCCATAGGTTCTTCCACATCGGGCATCGTCTCATCTTCCTTTTCCTACGGTTCCCCGGTGTCAGCTTCTTTAGATCCCCTTAAAGTAGGAAGATTGTCTACTTTGCTAAGGGACATATCTTCATCAAAGGTGACATCATGACTGATCTCAACTTCCCTTTGACCAACTACATAGATTCTATAGCCCTTAGTATTTTCGCTATAGCCCACAAAGATTCCTTTCTTTCCGGATGCACCCAATTTATTCCTTTTCTCTTTAGGCACATGAAAACATATAGGGCTTCCAAAAATTCTAAAATGAGATACGTCAGGTTTCTTACTGGTGAACATTTCTTCGAGAGTCTTGGAACCCAATGCTTGATGAGGGCATCGGTTTTGTACATATACGACGATATTTGCAGCTTCGTCCCATAGAAACTTTGGAATTCTTTAATCATGGAGCATAGCACGGACAACTTCCACAATTGTACGATTCTTCCTTTCCGCCACACCATTCTGCTCATGAGTATATGGTGTAGTAGTCTCCCTCTTAATGCCAACCTCTTTGTAAAAGTCATGAAACTCATTGGATTCATATTCAGTCCCATTATCAGTCCTTAAGGTCTTGATCTTCTTTTCGGTTTGATTCTCGATCAAGGCTTTGAAGGGTTTTCCCAGAGTAAATTCTTGTGTCTTTTGTCTGGTTGTCTCTTTATGATCCTACTGGCCTTTTGTTTAGGATATTGAGAACTTATGTGTAGTTGCTTTATGATAAATTTGAATGCAAGAAAAAATTAGCCTAAAAAATCATAAGTAATTATCAGTTAGAATATCTTATGAGAAATCAATGTGTTTGAGTTTCCAATGTTTTCTTCCCTTCTTATTTTGTACCCTTTCAAAAAGGGTACTATAGTAGAAAAGAGAGAGTAATATAAATATATCAGTGATTATGCATAACGGGATGGTGTTATATGTATATTTTTACTTTTATCTTTTTCAATATGTGAAAACCAAAATTTTTGGTCGCTGCAACAGGCATTGAGAAGGTACTTTATAGTTCCTTCTTGTTAAAATCATGTTTCACGTCATTCCTTTACATGTGAATTCCCATGCCATACACATGGAAACATGGATTTTCTGGACACACACCTCTCTTGAGCATTTGGTGCATCTTGTGCTAGACATGTTTCTCTCATATCAAACACTCATTCCTGGTTTGTCCAACCATGTCCAACTCTCGAGACACCAAAGAATCTTCAAAAAAAGTGTAGATTTGTCTTGATGTGTGTTTGATGTACTTATATATATATATATATATATATATATATATATATATATATATAAAAAAATTAAATTAAATTAAATTAAATTAAAATTAAAATTAAATATTAAAAAAATAAAATTAAATTAAATAAAATTAAAATTAAAAAAATTAAAAAATAAAATAAAATTAAAATAAAATAAAATTAAAAATTAAAAAATTAAAATTAAAATTAAAAAATTAAAAATTAAAATATAAATATATATATATTATATAATATATATATATATATATATATATATATTTGCATCTTTGGTTCTATATTTTATTTTTCTCATTTTATTTTTATGTAATTTATATTTGTGCATCCCCATATCTTATTTTGGGGGTTTATGTGTCTGCTCTTGACACTCGAATATCCATGTAGTTGCAATGCTATAAAACATATTTTAGTAAATAGAATTGACAATGAAATAGACCATCATGAGTTAGAGTTATAACATGCATAGAATAATTCTTTGCCAAATAGGACATGTGCCTAATTTACAAAATCAAAACTGAATTGTTGAACTGTATTGAAGTCTCTAACAAGTAAAGAAATGAAATTAGGAAAAAAAAAGTATATTGTTGTAGCATCTTGCCATATGAGCAATGGCTGCTCTATGTCGATCAATTGCAGATGGCCTGCCAAAACATGTAAGGACCCCATGCAATTATGATGGTAATATACTTGTTGATTGTTTTGCCTTTACACATTAATTGAAGTTGCTAATATATTGTTGGCACCAGGGGATGGGTCTGGCATTTTAACACAATCATCAGCCAATCAATAATACTGGCCTCCAACCCTTCCAAATTATCCTTTGGATTGTCATACCAATTCATAAGTTGTAGTGCACATGAACCAAGCTATCTGTTGATCTACATTCAACCCATTTCTCTACATTGTGGATGAAGTTGTAGGCGTTTCAGGATGTCTAACCCTCTTCCTTGAGGGTGAGGGACCTATCAGGGCAGTCCCTTAGGACCAAAAATTCAAAAGAAAACTTTAAAATGATTTCTTTATACAAATGCTAAGAGAAGTCTCATGAGTGCACCTCGGATTGCACAAATTGCATGGTAGTTCCCTGGAGCACTTCAGGGAGCATGCTCCTAAAATTCTCTGGGGACTGCAAATCCACAGGTCAGGTATGTGCTCCCAAAAATGATCCCATTCTGAATTTCTCAAGAGTGCACTCCCAAGGGCACACATACTGCATGTCACCAGTTCTCTTCTAGAGCAGGAGTGAGACTTATAGGAATGTTCTCTTATAGCACTGGGACTCCTAGTGCTACCCGCTCGTAGAGACCACCTTGATTGCTAATAGTAATATTTTACGAACACAATTTCTGGTAAAAATATTATCGCTCCCAATTATTCATAATCAGAGGAAACTTTCAAGGATTCAAGTATAAATAAAATAATTTGATGCAGAGCACATGAATAGGAAGTCAATTTTTGAAACTTGTTCCTCAAAAGCCCCTTTTTGAATTTGCATTGAATAGCATGATTGTCCTGTATTTTGTTAACAGTTATTCCTTGGACCATATACATTGAAGGAAAAACTAAAGTTTCACAATATTTAACCTGTTTGGTCACATCCTTCATTGTTGTTTTGATGAATTAGATCAAACACACATCTCGGTTCTCAATCTTTGTGCTATTGTAAAGCAAAAATCTAAGTTGCATGAAACGCCGAAACGTTTCGGAGTTTCTCAAACAAGGACGTTTAGAAACATCACCTCCCAAAAATGGAAACGTTGACTGAAACGTCAGTGAAATGTCATATATGTATATTTAAAAATATATATATAAATAAATAAGTGAATAACACATTATCTTGTAAGAAAAAAGGAAATAAGACCCACAGATGACAATTTAAAAGGAAAAACAAGTTTATATTAACTCTAATAGATGATTACATGATGGTCGAGTTTCCACCAAGTTTCGGAGTTTCGGGTACAGGTACGGCTCGTTGTATATATTATTCAATTTGGCAAGAAGATCAAATGTTTGTAGGGTGGGTATTGAACTTTGACCTTGAAACTCCATTAAATATACACAACGAAGAATAAATCCTTGTTGAGACTTTGTAGATGCTTATCTAGGGCATGCGAAGTTGCAATAAGGCTCCTTGATAAGACAAACGTCTCAAAATTGAACTCACTTTGACTCCATTCTCAAAATTGGCTAGGCACTGATCTCAATCTTTTGTGGTTTCTTTGAAAATCTCTCTTTTTCTCATTTTTGTTGCCCTAACCCTAGACGACCTAGCTAGGTCATGAACAAATGCACTTGCTCAACGAGTTGGCTAGGAACTAAATTGGTGTGTCCTCCACATGCCCTCCAAATTTGAAGTTGTTCCCACAGTCAGTTTATGAGATGCACTAAGCCCTAGCTTCAAAATCCTTTGGTTCTTGGTCCTTCTTGCTTTGCGGCCTTCAAATGGATCTATTTTGCTAGAAAACTCAAAGGTAATTCACCAATTGTTAATCCCTTCTTCTCCCTTGCTTGGCTTAGGCCTTTGTTTGAAGTCTCACCTGAAACCCTAGGCTTTGCTTGGGTCCTCTTAGGATTCTTTATGTTCCCACATCTCTGTCATTCCTTATCTCACAAGGCCACTTAGAAACCTTATTTCGAAAAGGAATCTTAGGTCTAGGGAATCCGTCATTAAGGAATACCTCTAATCCCTAGGACTAGGCATCCCTTGAGCCTTTGTTAGAGAGCCCTTCACCTTGCTTCTAAAGAAAAAAACCCCTATTCGTTGAGCCTCTCTTGTGGATGGTCCCTAGAAATTACTACCTATCCTATCATTGATTCATCTTCCCTAGAGATTTCGTTATGCTAGGACTCCTCCCATTGGTGAAAGTCTGTAAAGGGAAATGGACATCGACTGAGGTGATAGTGGGCCCTTGTCCCATTATATCCCACTTGATCTAGTAGTAGTCCCTTCAAAACCCCTCCTAGGACCCCTACTAACTTGAGCAGTAACATGCCCCTCGCTCAACTTTAGGGGGAAGTTGAGATATTTTGAATAATTGTCATTTGTGGGCACATGCCAACCTACTATGTGTGGTTGGGGTCAACCTTTGGGTAGTTACACCGATCATTAGACTTATAATTTTACAGTGAGGTCAACCTATTCTCTTGCTTGGGTCTAGCACTTTAATTGTATGTGAGTGGTACAAATACACACTAGTCACACCATATGTAATCATCTCATTTAAGTGAGTTTTCTCATTCTTTAAATTAGGGCACTATACGTTGTGTTTCTCATGTTAATGGTTTTATCTTGTTTTCTCACAAGGCACTATCTAAGTCACACAACATGAGGACGCGAGACACGAAGGACCCGAAAATACGAATATCTGACATGTGACACGATGACCCCTTGGAACATGACACAAAGGACATGTTATATATTATATATTTATAATATATATTAGCAAATATAACAAATTAGTGAATTACATATAAAATATGAAATATACAATACATTTAAATGATGATGATACAAATTCAATCATATTTCTAATGCTTATAACCAAAATATCACTAAGCGCAATCCATTTCTAAACCAAAAATACATCAACAAAGAGGCCCTAATTGGCTTGTAGAGTAAAAAAACATCATGCTACAACAAATAACTAGTACTACATATCATCAAAATCATTGCCTATATTGGTATTCGCATAATCATTATGATCCTCTATGCATTAAAATAAGATAGAAAAATTTAACTTGTCAAATCGAGATTTTGCTTGAGTGATGGCTACATTTTTACTTGGGTCATGACAAAGGAGTTCAACAATCAATGCCACCAACATCGAGGTACATACAGGGCTTGGTCCTATTATTTAAATGCTAGTTCAATACCCTCATACATGAAAAAATGTGATGGAAATGTTGCAATCCCCCAACTTTTAAATCTTGAAAACTATTAAGTTTATTGGATTTTGAGTGGGATCTAAAATTATACTTTCTCCATTTGAAATCTAATGAGGTCAACCATTCTCAAACATGGTAAGTCAATTAATGGTAATGTTTAAAAATTAGGTACTAGGATTTTCATCCTTTTACTTTAAGAATTTAACATTACCGTTATTTGTATAACATTAAAAGGGCATGAACAAATGCACTTCCCAACACATGGAATCCCTTCTAACATTGCTTAATTTCCCTTAGCTGCACTTGAAAACCTTTGAGAGCTCCAAACTTGTAGCTTAATTGTGTGAGAATGGGGCAATAGAGTGATTTTAAGATGTTTTTTCTTTGGACATGTGTTCAAATTTCGGGACACCAGTAGGGCTAATGTCCAACACGAGTCAAAGTAGTGTCTTGCGATTAGGGCATGAGTCAAAATCATGTTGGAGACTTGTCACATGTGTCGTGTCAGACACGTGAAATACGTGACACGGGGGTTGGGGGGGAGGATATGCCATGTTACTTAGGGTGCTATTATATTTTAGCTTGTTTTTCTTATTGAATGTGCATTTTTTGAAGAATTCACGGTAGATCCTCTAGCTCATGATTTCTAACAGCAAATACATAACAAGATAACCACTACATTAAATAACTCAATATTACATCACTTTACTACTGAGCCTTTACTGTACTTGCACTTTATCTACCCTCCTATTTTCAAATTTGTAAATATTTTGTTTTTAATATGAGATGTATTTTACAAAAAGAAAGGCTTTATTGTACTTCTAGAGAGGAAAGACTAGGCTCATCTCAACTTTAAAGCCAAGATGACCAAGCTGTTGGTGAGTCAAGCTAGTCCCAACAATGAAGTTTGAGTTGTAATTATGACAAGTTGTAGTGCACATGAACCAAGCTATCTGTTGATCTACATTCAACCCATTTCTCTACATTGTGGATGAAGTTGTAGGTGTTTTAGGATTACTAACCCTCTTCCTTGAGGGTGAGGGACCTATCAGGGCCTTCCCTTAGGACCCAACATTCAAAAGAAAACTTTAAAATGATTTCTTTATACAAATCCTAAGAGCAGTCTCGTGAGTGCACCTTGGATTGCACAAATTGCATGGTAGTTCCCTGGAGCACTTCAGGGAGCATGCTCCTAAATTTTTTTGGGGACTGCAAATCAACATGTCAGGTATGTGTTCCCAAAAATGATCCCATTCTGAATTTCTTGAGAGTGCACTCCCAAGGGCACACATACTGCATGTCACCAGTTCTCTTCTAGAGTAGGAGTGAGACTTCTAGGAACGTTCTCTTGTAGCACTAGGACTCCTAGTGCTACCCGCTCATAGAAACTACCTTGATTGCTAATAGTAATATTTTACGAACACAATTTCTGTTAACAATATTATCGCTCCCAGTTATTCATAATCAGAGGAAACTTTCAAGGATTCAAGTATAAACAAAATAATTTGATGCAGAGTGCATGAATAGGAAGTCAATTTTTGAAACTTGTTCCTCAAAATCCCCTTTTTGAATTTGCGTTGAATAGCATGATTGCCTTGTATTTTGTTAACAGTGATTCCTTGGACCATATACATTGAAGGAAAAACTAAAGTTTCACATCCTTCATTGTTGTTTTGATGAATTAGATCAAACTCACATCTTGGTTCTCAATCTTTGTGTTGTTGTATAGAAAAAATCTAAGTTGCACGAAACACCGAAACGTTTCGGAGTTTCCGAAACAAGGACGTTTAGAAACGTCACCTCCCAAAAATGGAAATGTTGACCGAAATGTCATATATGTATATTTAAAAATATATACATAAATAAATAAGTGAAAAACACATTATCTTGTAAGAAAAAAGGGAATAAGACCCATAGATGACAATTTAAAAGGAAAAACAAGTCTATATTAACTCTAATAGATGATTACATGATGGTCAATTTTCCGCCAAGTTTCAGAGTTTCGGGTACAAGTACAACCCGAAGCATCGGGTTCTTTGAAGTTTCATGCAACATAGGCAAAAATGAATCGAATTCCTTTATATCTTTCAAAATACGTTTGCAAGATATGTTTTCTTTAGACAATGAAATTTGTTCACCTAGTTTTTCTTAACGACTGTTTGTGCAGGAAATATGGGATTTAATTTGTTCACTTCTGGTTCATCCACACATGTGGTTACGAAATGCATGTGGACGTCTTATAGCTACATACTTTTCTTTTTCCGCATCTGAAATAAATACGGGGAATCAGACAAACATTTCAAGCGAAAAAACTGCAATGCTTTTGCAGCCTAGCAGACTCCTCTTATTATCTTCTTACTTTTGTCACCAACTTGATACAGATCTTCTTGATGAAGGCACGAGTGATGTAGTTGTGAATAATCTTATATATGTGAGCTTTGCACTGTATTCCTTTGTGAAAAGCAAACAAGAAACTAATCTAAGTGATTTCTTTTTCACCCTTGACGCTAGCAATCAATCACTTATCTTGAAAGCATTTTCATTGCTTGGTTTAAAAGCATGCAGAGAGGTTTGCACCTATTTGGTTAGTAGGCAATGTGGAGATGTTTCCAATTTTGAAGTAAATGAATATTTCAATCAGGACCTCAAAATATCACTACTCGAACCCATCTTCAAGAAGTTGGGAAAGGTTGCACTTAAAGTGCGGGGTGTACAAGTATGATTAGTTGCACTTTCCAACATATAGTATGTTATATATACATATGTACGACATTTATTGATATTTGATTCTTAGATTTTACTTCTTGGGCGTTGGATCCTAACACTATCCTGTTTGCAGACAAAGTCCATATTTGAGTGGTATAAAGCCATTTCTTTGCAAGTGGGTCATGAAGGAATTCAAAGCCATGGAACAACAATATTGCTACCACTATTTAAAATCACAGAGGGATTTGCAGGGAAGGTGATTTCTGGTGAGGAAAATGAGACTTTTGATTTTCACATGGTAGTATTAATAAGGATGGTTGGATAATCGTTTGCTTTTTTTGAAGAGGTTGAGTAGCTTACATTAATTTCTTGGTTATTTAATCCTTTATTTAGGGGACTTGAAGCTATTGGCAGATGATGTTCTATGTCACATGAAAGACATCATGGGGGTTAAAAATTTTGTACAAGATTACAATTTAGTGAGACAGAATGTGAAGTCAACACGAGACAAGAGAAAGAAATAGAAAAGATAGATGCAGTCGTTAACCCAATGTGGCATGCACAAAAGAAGACGAAGTTAATAGGAAAACGCCAAGCTCGGAAGAAAAAGAAGATTTTAAAAAAGAAGTTACGGAGAGGTTGATTTCTCTGAGCCTAATTATCCTGCTTGGAATTTACTCGGTTTTCTAGTATTCGAGTATTTCACTCTGTGTCATGAAAAGGGAAGGCATAAAACGCTGCATGCAGACACTTGATTCAGGTTTTTATGTGCTAACTGGAATTAGCTTTGCCAGTCCACAACTAGAATGAAGACATCTATCATAATTACTATCAAGTAGAAGTGATTTAGTGTGGTGTTTTGTATATTTAAGAAATGGGTATTTTGTAATGAATAGGAGTGTGTTGCTAAAATATCCTAGTCATTTGATCGGTCATATAAGAAATACCCATGAGCATCCATAGGTTTTTGATAGTGACGTTGTAGTTGTGTGGTAAAATTGTTTAACAATATGGTGGTTCAAGGCAGATTAAAGTTGTTCTAAATAATATTTTATTTAAATTATTCTTAGATTGTATCTAGAACCTGATGCAAGACCATCCAATTAGGGAGGCAATAGCTGGACAAGTTGTTAAAATTAAATTCACTTTTAGTTTTATTTTATTTTATGTTTAAAAGATGGTTGTCACGGCTAATGTTTTCCTTTAGTTTGAACAGTAGTTATATTAGAAATTAGTTTTAAGTAAGTTAGGAAACAAACTACCAGAAACTAGAATGTAACTACATTGTAACTGTAGGTAGTTCCTCAACAGATTGAGGCTACCAGCAACTTAAATAGGCAACCCAAAGACAAAGGTGGGGTTTCTGCCATCCAGAAGAAAGGAGACCAGAGAGCATAGCTCTGAAATATATTTTTAAAAAGTAAATTGAAGCTTGTAGGTATCCATTATTGTTTTCCATAAATGACAAGAATTATGCACTGTGAGTAGAAATTAATGACAAAATTGAATGAATGTTAATCAAATTGCGCATCAAATTGAAGGAGCCAAACACAGCAGAAGAAACCATCCAGGTATTTCACAAAATCATGCTATTGATTTAATAGTGAAAAATTACAACCTATATGTGTATAAACATTTATCAAAGTCCACGGTAGCACAAAAAGATAACATTATGTAACCCCACGCAGGTCCAAGGCACAGAGCCTTCAAAAACGATCCATAATAGTCCTCATACAATCGACACAGGCCAAGGAGGGTTCCACACAACCCAGAACAAACCAAACTGAGCAGAGACCAAAGCATTACCAACAGCCAGAGACGAGATACATAAACTTTTTTCCCAAATTCATAAACAAAAGTAACAGCAGAGGACACGATGCACAGGAGGCCACCTATCGACAGACCAACTAAAACCGAGAACAAGCAGAGGCATAGCCTAACTGCTACCAACAAAATATATGTGACCGCATAGCGTAAACAGGAAGGACCCTACCCAGTTTGCGTAAAGCCGAACCAAGAGGACGAAGACCCCAACGTTTTCCCCAAAGACCAAACCCTTGCAACCACCATGATGAGGGTCGAGTACCTGCATAGACAAACAGAGAATTAGTGAGGCAGCATAACCATAAACCCATGATAAAGAATAGAGAGAGGGTAGGATGAATACCCACAGTGGATACTTGAAGAGGAGGTCGGGCTCCATAGCCGAGCCACAAAACTGAGACCAACAGAGCATAGCCAACGGCACCAGAGCCAAGGAAAGTTGAGACACAACAGAGCGCAACCAACGGCCAGAGGGCCAGCAAATATTGAGACCCAACAGAGCATAAACCACGACCACAGAGCCACAAGACCACCGTCTGCTCACCAGGAGCAAAGCTGTCAGCGAAAGTAAAAGGAAATGGAGAATTGAAACTGGAGCAGAGGAATTACCTTGAGTAGAAGTCGTCAAGCCATCGCCTGGAGAGTCAAACAGAGGGCCTGGTAAAACAATGCAACCACTGAAACAGTTAAAAATAGTGCCGTCAACCTGGTAAAATCAAATATCCATGAACAAATACAGAGAAGCCAAGGCATACCCAGGGCGACCACAGAGCCCAAAACCTCCTCGAAAAAGCATGCAAGAAGCAACCACCAGGTCCAACAAAACACCATCACATAGTTAACAAAATGACAGAGGACGAGAGCCGAAGAAGGACCCATAAAACAGCGGGAGGTAGAGCGCCATCCTTTCCTTGCAGAACAAACCAAGTAAGAACGCGGGGTAGCAGAACCAAAACCGGTGGAAACATAACCAACTCAACCACAAAATACCACGCCATATAGTCGTGTCACATAGACCGAGACCACCTAGGGACGGAGGAGAATTAATTTCCCATTAAAACCTTACCTAAAACCCCAAGCAAATATGAGCGCGGGAAAAGTTGAACACAGGCGAACCGCCGCATAGGCTAGCCACCTTGACGTCTCAGGGATTGTCAACAAATTTTGGTATCATTGCAAGTTCTTTCCTTAAGGAAGAAAAAATATGGAAGTAGGAAGAAGAGGTCAAGGTAGAGGTATTCAGAGAGTAGCCAACGAAGGATTGCGCAAAGAAATCAGGATCCTAAGTGCCAGATTGGCAACAATAGAAGAAGGGAGGCATAAGGATCCAGAAGGTGGTGATGACAGTGAAGAAGAAGTTGCAACTATGACGGATGGATCTGATGAGGAAGGGCCATAGATAAAATTATGGAGGTTTGTTTTATTAGCAAGCTGCAAACCAAAGCCAGAGCTTTCGAACTATGATGACAGTTTATCTACAGAAGTATTGTTGGACTGGATTAGCGAGTTGGATAAATACTTCAAATGTGAAGAAATCAGTGAGGATAAGAAGGTTAGGTTTGTGGCCACCAAACTGAAGGGACATGCAGCACTGTGGTCGGACAGTGTGCAGGCAAAAAGGAGAAGGTCAAATAAGCCACCAATTAAAAAATGGAACAAGATGATCGCCAAGATGAAAAGTAAGTTTTTACCCAAAGACTATCAGATTGTTCTATATAGATAGGTACAGAACCTGAAACAAAGGGCAATGACTGTGAAGGAATATAAGAAGAATTCTACATAGTCAATCTACGAGTGGGTTATGTCGAAGATACCCTAGAAAAGATAGTGAGGTTTATGAATGGATTACGAATGGAGATACTAGATGAGATTAGTATTCTCTCCCCCAAGTCCATAGAGGAAGCCTATCAAAGTGCTTTAAAAGCAGAAGAGAAGATCACCAAGAATCAGAATGCCAGAAGATGATGTGGATCTGGCCGAGGAAGAGGACAGTCTTTCTGCAGAGGCAGAACTACCAATAGCAATGAAGAAAGTAGTGGTTCAAAAACTGCAGGACCAACTGATAAAGAAGGTAACACTAGAGGAGGAAGGCCTTACCAACGAGGAAGAGGTAATGGCAGAGGTAGAGGAAATGCCTATCAGTGTTACAAGTGTCACAAGTGGGGACATCAGTCTTTTGAATGTCCTGAAAGTGATCAAGCAGGACAAATAGGAGCATATGTTGCTCAACCGGAGGAAGCTGAGGCACCACCTCAAGAAGTGGAGAACATGCCTAAGACAGGAGAGGCCTTGGTGTTGAACAAGGTATTGTTGAAACCAGCTAAAGAATTAGCTGACCAGACACAGCGGAAATCACTATTCCGAACTGTGTATAAATCACATGGGAAATTTTGTAAATTGATTATTGATAGCGGAAGAACTGACAACCTAGTAGCCACTGAAATGGTAGAGAAACTGGGTTTAAAAAGATTGAAGCACCCAACCCCATACCGGGTGTCTTGGTTACAAAAAGGACATCAATTACTGGTTGATGAGCAGTGCGAAGTGGAGTTTCATATTGGTAGGTATAAGGATAAGGTAACTTGCGATATTATGTCGATGGATGTGTGCCATATGTTATTGGGTTTACCATGGGAGTATGACAGGAAAGTAGTCCACGATGGGAAGAAAAACTGTTATAAGTTTGCGAAAGATGGGATCAAGCATACGCTGTTACCCATGAAAGAGGAGGATACAACAGAAAACAGTGGAACAAAAGCGTTATTGTTAGGAGGTGTCAGGCGAATAAATCGTTCTTGCGGACAAGACCAATCTCCCTAGTATCTATGGATATCTAGCGACAAGCAAACCAAACAAATTCAATCTTTCTCTAAATATTGCGATTTATAAATAAAGGCCAATAGATGTTTTAGACCCTACCTCAAGTCCTATGCTAGTTTGTGGAAGCCAAGCTCCATTCGTCCAAATGGGCTCCCTTTTAAAGAACCTGCAAACACAAACAGGCACACATCAAATAATACCTGCATAGCCAATATAATAAACCATATTTATCATGATGATCAAGGAATTCATGAAATAAACCATAGAAGACAATTTATTGAGAAAAATGAATCTGATTGTATTAACTTTAAACAAAGAAGAACTTTACAACCTTGGTGCCTTGATGTTGTACAAGCTCCTCCCAGGGTCCAGCAAGAATCTCCTCTACTTCGACAAGTTTCACTCTCTTCCCAATGAAGCCAAAAGGTATGTAATCTCTCCTCTCAAGCTCAATTAGGAATTCTAAATTCCAACAGCATTTACCCTAAAAAATATTCAGCTTTCAACCTCCCTAGCAACCAGCCCAATGCCTCATTTTATAGTGCAAAGGAGGGAAGTTACCAGGTCCACCTTCAAATGGATAGAGACCTCCTTAAAAGGGATAATCTCCTCTCATCAAGGGGTTAGCTCCTTTAGTCATGGGATGCGTGAACCACCTAGGAGCGAACTTAACACCTCAAGATTCCTTCTAGAAGCGTCTAGAATTAATCCAAACTGAGTTTTTAATAATAAACTTGCACCTTTTTTACTTTTACAGGGGTCGCACCCTTTCCTTTAGAGACAGAGCGGGTATGTCTGCAGGGAACATGACCAAGGGGTGTGGGACCGCAGGTAATGCTAAGAGAAAGTGTGGAACCAGAGTTTTAGAGATTTTCAAAGGCTTTCTCTCATTTTTAAGGCTTGACGTGAAGAGCTGAGGTTTAAGACTTGCATAGGAGGACAATATGAGTGGTGATAGACTCACACTGATTACAGAAAGTCATGGTGACAATATTTTGTGTAACAGATTGCCCCCTAAAGTGCGAAGTCTGTAATAGATAGTATTTGTCATCTAAGAAGAGTGAAGTACTTTATCATTTCGAGGATCATCTTGTCGAGAGCCTGGTTGGAACCTGTAAAAACATTCAATACAAAATATATATATGAGATCGTATCATCGCTGAGGTAGGCATTCCCATACTCAGATCAAAATTGACTAGAAAACTAACTAAACTGCTCTGATATAGGAATGATCTTGTAATACATCACAAGTATAGACATATGTAGACACAGTATGGGCACAACCATCTGTTTATGAATAGTCCACTGTATAATGAATAACAAAATTCCTTGCAGCCTGGATGGTGAAAACTAGATCGAGGGTCTTGATTTCTACTTCCCGAAATAGTACTATTCTATCCATGTGAATGAATGTGTCGAAGTCGAACATGGTAGAAACCACTTGATTACCAGTCATTGATGTAAAATGTTAACAAGTGTGAGAGAAACCACCAGTAATTTCAATGGCTCTCAAAGTACTTAGTACAATCCATGAAATGTGAATAGATGTGTTGATGTCGAACATGTCACGGAATCCTTTGATCGAAGGTCAATGATGAAACCTATCGTCGAAGGCGAGAAACCTGCCATTGAGTCATGTAGATCCCAAGGCACTGAAAATTTCTAGATCATCTTTCTAGATAATGAGCTAAAGTCGATAGAAAGCGATCTGTTGTAAGCAAGCCCACAACACGAAATCATAGATCAAGTTTGAAGAAATATAGTTGCAAGGACTGACTCAGGGATGCTCAAGATGGATGACAGATATTTTGCAGATGAATGGTTTATTTGCACTAACCTCTTGAACACATAACGACACAACAGACCCGCAGACCCCGACTTTTTTTCACACAAGAAAAATCCAGGGGCCCGCACCTACTGTTTAGGCAGAGTGTGGACCTATGCATTGTCTCTAACTGGAGAGTGCAGTCCCGGCGACATAGGTTTTATAATTCCAAATTCTTCAATTTCTGCCCAAAAACTTTGATTTAAGATGTTTTAATCCGCCTTTTCTTTCAATGTAGGATATACACCATGCTCAGTTGGCAGGAACAGGAGCACGAAGATGTGGACCTCGCCGCAATTAATCATCATCCTTCGATAGATGCATTGAAGGCATGCGGTTTATTTAAATTCTGGGCCATACCTGGCATGAGGGCCCAAGTAGACTTTCTGCAGTGGTTGGTGGACAGGTGGAATATACAGGACCATTGTTTCATTATTGGTGGCCACCAGCTCGAAATTGAGCAAGAGTACATTTACTTTTTGACTGGTTTTCCTAAGAGAGGTGAAAAATTGACTCTATTCGAGACTAGGCCAGGTGGCCAGTCTGTCGATAGTCTTCGGCTAGAGTTTTGTAACAACCAAACCAAGGACAAAGGGATTTACATCAAAACCATCTCCCGTCCTGAACTCAAAGTGATTGCATTTACTTTCACCAGACTCTCCAGAAGCGCAGCACTACATATGGCCACCGGATCCCAAATGCAGATGGCAGTAGACTGTTTTCGAGGCACCGTCTTCAACTGGTGCGAAGATGCGTTGGCTAATTTAAAAGGCCAACTGACTAGAGCAAGGAACAAACAACTGAAAAAATTTGGATATGGTTTCTTAGTTGTGAGCTTTGGTCTAGAGAGGGTCCTAATGTTGGTCCCACAGCATCTTTCCGTTGAAGCTAGACTTCCCCGAGAGCCCAAACTGATGCATTGGGTTGCAGTTATGGCCCGTCATCCTGAGGAGGGTTCGGAGGTTGTTCAATTTCCTCCTGAGTATTTTCATTGGTTAGAGAACCAATTTTTTGTGATTCTGGATTTTCCTTATGTTGGGATGGATTATCGTGGTGACCCAGACATGGCTCTTCCACCAGGAGAGCAATGGGATGACTCAGGTAAAATCATTTTCAACATTTTCTAATTTAAATCTTTTTTTTTGTTTTTAAATCGTCTTAAAATTGATAGTAAAAAGTTTCAAATGCAGATGTAGGTCCACGGCGACTAGCCACTCTCCGACCCTATGAGAGGAAACATCCAGCTGTAGCAGTATCAGCCCCATGAGACGAATCTACAGAGACCCTGGCGAATTGGAAAACCATCTAGAGCGTTTGACAGCAGACATTCCAGAGACTAGCATAGATGACATTCCTCTTAGGGTACAGCGTTATGTGATTGGGGTCCCAGGACCTTTCAAGAGGTTCCTTTGTAGGGTGGCTCGTACAGTGGTTTCTTATCGTCATCATCACCAGTGATAGGATGATCGCCTGTTGTAAACTCATATGACATTTTTGCTTTTTGTACTATCATTTTTGTTGATCATAAGGTGTTTTTCAACCTATGATCGAAGACAATGTATATATACACACTTCTATGCTATGCTATATCACTATTAATGGCTATCTTGTAAAGCATGTTATGAAATGTTTTTAAATAAAATTTTGGAGGGTGGTAGTAGCCACTACAACAACTGCTAAACACCCTAGACTAAGAACATATAGAAATGTAGGCTTAGATTTTTTGCAATGCTTTTCTGAATATGATTTGTCTGTTATTCCTAGAGGCCAAAATATTTTAGCTCAAGCCTTGGTTGTTTCAACCAGCACTTGAAAAATGCCTTTTCATCCCAATAGGAAGTATGTGGTAGAAGTAAGACACATGCTAGTTGTCCTTGATAATGTAAAATATTGGAAGGCTTTTGGTACTGTTTGATTATTGCAAATGTCTACTTATCATTCGAGAAGCAATTGCATCTACTAATGTATTTAAATATCTTAGAATATGCTAATATTCAATATAGTCAAATTCATGTTCCAAGAGACGAACTCTTAAAAATAATCTCAATAAAACTGGATTTCTAATGGCATAAACTCTATTAAGCTGCAATACAACGAGTTCATAATCTAACCTCACAATCAAACTCTGAATCCCAAATGAGATGGATTCAGATAATAACTCAATCACTGCACTATACTCTGCAATGTTGTTCATTGTTTGACCGAGGCTTACCCCATGCATAGCTACCAACTCATCAGTGGATGAATAGATAACCCAAGCTACGGAAGACATGTTTCGTGTATTACGACAAGCACCATCAGCAAAACCAATGTATGTTTGAAGAGACGTCGACATCTACAATAGCAAGAGTAACATCAAGATAAGCAGGAATAATGACAAAAACAATCTCTAAACTAAGCACACTTTTCTAATCTAAAACACACCTGCTAGAAAGAAAACTAACCTAACTAAAATCTCCACACCCAAATTTAAGCATAATATCTCTTCAGGTAAAGACCATTTCTGGGTTTACCTAAAGAGACACTGTCAAAATCTACCAATTCATAGGCCCCTTTTGCCAGCTTTTGCTTGACAACATAAGGAGAATGCCACATGGGTACGAATTTTCCAGCGCCTAGCTTATCATTTGCTTGATCGTATAGTAAGACTAGGCCTCCTTCCGAAAAATTACAAGGTGTAACATTTCGATCATACTGAGCTTTAATACGTTTGGCATGAGTTTTGATTGCTAGTGCAGCATCACGTCGATTCTCATCTAGCTGAGCCAAGTACAACAAACGTTTCTCCTCTTTGGAAGTGGCTGGAAGTAACTCTATGGCCATTTGCAATGACGGGATTTCACATTCAATGGGTAACACAGCTTCCAAACCATAAACTAGTTGGAAAGGAGTGAAACCAGTTGATGTTTTTACTGAGGTTTGATACGCCCAAAGCACTAAAAATAACATGTTATGCCAATTCGACCTATGAATCCCAATGATTCATCGGATCATAATGACTAGAACTTTGTTGATGGCTTCAACTAGACCATTACCTGTGGGTAATATGGAGTAGAACTATCGTGACGTAGGCCAAGTTGATATGTTAGTTCAGTCATCATGATGTTTCAAAAATGATTCCCATGATCAGTGATAATCGATTGTGGAACACCGAACCTAGCAATTATATGAGTGAAAACGAAAATCGCAGCAGTTTTTCCGTCTGCCGAAAATGTAGGCATCGCCCTGGCCCACTTAGTAAAATAATCTACCGCAAGGATGATATACGCATGCCCCCGGCCGAGTGAGGGTTACATGTAATAAAATCAATACCCCATTTCGCGAAAGGACCGATGAAAATTATAGGGTGGAGAGGAGCGGGTGGAGCACGCATCTTTCGATCAAAAATTTGACAATTGTGGCATTTTCGGACTGCGTCAATACAATCTTTAAACAAAGACGGCCAGAAATAGTCAGCGCGCAATATCTTTTGGGCTGTGGCAAACCCAGACATATGACCGCCACACACTCCAGGGTGACAGTCATTTAGAACCCTTTCAGCTTCCTCATGAGTTAAACAACATCGAAAAACAAAGTCCGCCCCACGACGATAAAGTGTATCTCCAATAATTTTGTATTGTTGGGATTGGAATCGTATTTTACGACGCTGAGATCATGAAATTTCAGGCCGAAAAGATTGGGTTTGGAGATAAACTATGATATCTCCATACCATGGATCAAGAGTGCTGATTAGAAACAAGGATTCGTCCGCAATGGGCTCTTCCGCCACAGTTTCAGTATCAGCACGCGGGAAGTCACACATCAACTCCAAAAAAACTAAAGATTTCTTTTACTTGGATTTTTCAGACTCCAATTCAAATTCCTGCAGCATAACAATCCATTTGGAATACTTGCCCCCTAGCAACTGTTTGGTCAAAATATAGATCATAGGGTTGTAGTCGGAAATTACAGTAGTTTTGCGTAGTAAAATGTAATGACGAAATCTTTGGACAGCTTGAACAGTTTCCAAAGCCAATTTCTCCACATGTGAATATTTTAGCTCAGTTGGATTCAAAGTTCAACTAAGGTAATAAATCACATGTTCACTACCGAATTCATCTTCCTGAATTAATACCATCCCAATGGTGGAATGGGAGGTGGTGAGATATAAGAAGTAGTTCTGGTTGTAGTTGGGAGGATGCAATAACAGTGCATGGGTCAACGCGTTTTTAAGTGCATCAAAAGATTTGTCAGCTATCTCATCCCAAAGTAATGGATTATTCTGTTTCAACAACCTGGTAAAGCCCTTTGTTATCTCGGGTAGTTAGGAATGAATCGGCGTAAAAAGTTTGATTCAACCTTCGAGGGATCGACATGAATGCCGGATTTCAAAACCACAAATCCCAGTAAATGACCCGTTTCTATACAGAAAATACATTTGTGTGGATTCAACCTAATTCGATAATGCCTACATCTCATAAAGATTGCTCGTAAATTAATGAGATGATCGGCTCTACGTAATGAATGAGCAGGTAAATCATCGAGATAGGGTTGCACAATGTGCTTGATGTCATGAAACGCGTAAGACATAGCTCTTTGAAAAGTTGCTCAGGCGTTCTTCAGCCTAAAAGGTAATTTGCAATAAGCAAACGTCCCCCATGGACAAATGAAAATGGTTTTTGGTTGATCAGCAGGTAGAATGTTGATTTGGTTGTAACCGGAAAAACCATCCATAAAGGAGAATATTTCACTGCCGGCACAATCATCGATAATTTGATCGATATAGGGAGTTGGATAATTGTCTTTTGGACAGGCTCAATTAATATCCCTATAATCGATACATATTCTTATTGTTCCTTGCTTTTTGTTAACAGGAACAATATTCGATACCCAATCCATTAAAGGAATTGGCTAAATGAAAAATGCTTTAAGTAATTTTTCAACTTCTGCTTTAATTACAGTAGCTTTTCACTGGTGGATCTCACGCAAACGTTGCCGGACGGGTTTAGCATCCGGGTAAGTTTTGATTTCATAAACAACAATTGCTGGGTCAATTCCTGGCATTTCTTCATATGACCAGAAAAACACGTCTCAGAATTCTTGAAATAGGGCCTTATATGTTTGAAATTCATTTTCCGTACAAGAGGCACCTATATGAATGTTTTCAACAATTCCAGGTTTAACTGAAATGTCAATTTGAACTGTTCGAGAAATATTTCCCAAATTTAACTCAGAATCAGGATTTTGCAATGGATTCTATGGTTCCTTGACATAATCAGTCATAAAAATAAATGAAAAATCATTTTCAAAACGATCAATATCAGGTAAGAACGAAGATCTATGATGAAGATCTTCCCATGGTAAATCATCAACAGACAAAATTCCTCGAATATGCTCATCAGTGTGAACAAGTTCGGAAAACGTTGTTGAATCTGAGTTTGATATTGAAAGTGATTCTTCATGGACCACATTCATAAGGTCTATTTCGGTTGAAGAAGGGTCGGAAAACGATTGTACGGTCTGATACGCAATTTCATAGGGACTCAAAGGCATAGCATCACCAAATGAATCCATCTCAGATTCGAAAGGTACGATCCAAGGATCATCATAAACAATTGTTTCTGATGAAATCATATGAATGGTTGCAGTAGAAGGCGATATGTTAGGAGGAGGAAAGGAGAAAGTCCCTAGTAAACCAGAATATTTAACTAATCCTACCCCAACATCCTTATAAGGGATAGTTGTTTTGCCAACATGCTGGATACTTTTAGAAGAGGCTGGGTCGGATGAAAAGTAAGTTAGCTAGTCTATAGTTACGATCTTTCCATTATGAGGAAACTTTATGAACCGAAAGACCGATGAAACAACAACAGTCATAGCGTAAGACCAACTACGACCCAAGAGAAGGTTGTAATCTAGAGGGGCATCAACCACCTCCACATCTAGATTAACAGTTTTGCCTTCAACCCCTATAGGTAAATCATGTAGAATGCCAAAAGTATGGAACCCACGACCATCAAAATCCTTTAGAATCATCGGGCATTGATTAAGTGTAGGAGAACCAAGCGATCTCCAACACTGGATCGACATAATACACGTTGAAGCTCCCTCATCAATCACAGTCCTATAACAAGGTCTGTTTTTTACTAACACTGGAATCTGGAAAGCCATTTGATGAGGTAAACAAGGTGTACTATTTTCTAAATCGAAGATTATAAGGTTCGAGTCCTTAATATCAACAGCTCCTATAGCCGACAATAGAAATTTACGATGTGTTGGACATGATTGCAGCACCTCCAAAGCCGACATTGTTGAAGGTGAAATAACTAAATCTTCAACAATGTTATAGTTCTGAGCAGCTCTCGCATGTGGATTGAACGCTGACTTTCGAAGTATACCCTTGGCAGGCGGTTTGATTACTAAGTCTGGGTTAGGTTTCTCGATCTGTAGCGGATCGAAACCGGGAGTTGAATTTGATGGGTTCGAATTAGAAGATTCTGCTTCCTTACCACCAACAGGACTTTTACATAATCTTGCGATCGTGTCGCAATCTTAACATGGGACATCATCATTATGGGTTATTCTAAGGCATTGGAGGAAGAACCTATCATCTTGTTGTCTTGACTAGGAAAAAGATCCTTCAAGACAGCAGGCGTTTGAGAACCTTTGACAATTTTCACAACCTCAGCGCGATGAGGGCAGTCTCTTGTAAAATGCTCTTCGTCATAAATGAGACAAGGATAACGAGGTTTACGTTTCTCATCAGTAGATTCCATTTTATCTGGTTTTTCTTTATAATTTTTATCTGATTTATTTTTATTCTTCCCCTTCTTCTTACCGCCAGATTTTGATTTGGCCATAGATGACTCTACAACATGAATATCGGCAGAAATTTCCGCGGAAGAGTCTCCTGCCAAGGAATCTGGTAAAGTTATCATAGGAGAAGAATTCTTTGAAGATTTCTTCTTACTTTTGGTGTTAACTGAACCAATCATACCATCAGCGGCATGAGACCCTGAAGGAGCTGTAGTTATTTGATTTTGTTTAGGAAGGTCGGGGATTTTCTCGTGTAAAGTACCTGACTGCGTATAAATGAGGTCAAGGTACTGAGCTTGAGCAATTACTTGCTCTTCAGTAACGACTCCTTTCTTAGCTACATCCTCAGTGATTTTAGGTAATAATGATTTAACAAACCATTCTACTAAGATCTGATCTGGAATAAAAACTTTCACTAAACTACATCGACGTCTCCATTCATGAATGTGATCTGAAATATAAGTGGACGTTGACTGCTTTAATGAAGTTAATAATTTCACCATTGTCATATCTGACAGGCAACTGAAAATGAGTTAAGAACGAAGTAGCTAACTGACTAAAGTTATAAAAAGTGGCTCGCAGTAACTCAATGTACCACTTGGCCGCAAGACCGATCAGAGTACGTTGAAAAAGACGTAAATGAATTGAATCATCTGAAATGGAGTTAGATGCACACCAGAGGTGATAAGTCATCACATGGTTTGATGAATCCTCTCCTGATTTACCTTTAAACTTTGGGATATCACTGGGCAACTTATTTGGCATTGGCGGCCAAAATGGAAGATAATTAATCGGATCGTTCGTAAGGCGTGACAAATCAGGCAAGTCCAAAGTTGCAATGAATGGTAACTGATGATTAGGGTCTCGAAAACCCTGGGTCATAAGACCAGCCCCAGGAGGAGGATATCCAAGATAACTTGAAATTGGGATTGCATTTAGGATATTATATCCTCCCGGAAAACCAGGATTAACCGGACTGTACTAGGGTTGTTAAGGTTGCTGATAAGTATATCTAGGGTACGGTTGATACTGATAGACTGGGCTCTGCACAGCAGGACCGAATTGGTACTATCCCTGGTACGGTTGATAAGTAAATTGAGGTTGACTTGTGACAACCGTACTTGGACCAGGTTGTCCTATAGGCATCTGAACCGAAGTCTAAATTGTAGGTCCAGACTAAGGTAAAGATGCTTGAGGAATTGATGCAGGAAAAGTAGAAACCGGAGCTGTCGATACTCCAGAAGTAGGTGGGGTAGATTGAACAGATGTTGCAGCAATTGCAGTAGTCGTTTGAGGTGGAGTTCAAGGCGAACTAGGCCCAGGCTGAGAAACTACACCAGATGTAGAAGTTTGAATAGTAGGCTGGACAGGTTGCTGGGTTGAACCAGAAACTAAGGGTTGTCCAGATTGAGATAACAACTACACATTCGGTTGCAAGATCTGTTGAGATTGAGATGGATCCCACACTACGTTCATTCCGGGTATGGACCCATATAAGGTTGAGCATATTGAGGACCATAACCGGGTTGAGGGTAGGGTTGATAATTCAAAGGTGCATTTCCGGTTCCTTGGAAAAATGAATGACCTGAAGGTGGTTGGAAACCTTGGGTTGGGTATTGACCTTGAGGTTGATAACCTTGAGGCACGTACTGAAACTGGGGTTGACCTTGAGGCACATATTGATACTGGAGTTGACCTTGAGGTACGTACTGAGTCTGGGGTTGACCTTGAGGAATGTACTGTCCCGAAGGTATGTACTGTCCTTGACGTTGCCCCCCAGGCGGTAACTGGGTATCTTGAGGTTGCCCCCAGGCGATAATTGAGGACCTTGAGGTTGCCCCCCAGGCGGTAACTGACTACCATGAGGTTGCGGATTTGGAATGGTACCTGACATCATAAGAATGTATTCTACACTCAACGGTTTAGTTTCGTTATTACCAGTTAATAACCCTTGTTCAACAGGTTGAGGAGATGCTCCCGAAAAAGTACCAGTAAGTGACTGATACCTAGAGGGAACAGAAGGATGCCATATAAAAATGTTTCTGGAGATTGAGAAAACATGGATGACTGTCCCGACATATTCAAAGGAGGATAATAACCTCTAGGTGTTGGATGATAAGGAACTCAAGGTGGTGAAAAATTGAGTCACGGGTTTTCGAAAAAATTGGTCAATGAAAGATACCAAGCATCCCTCCTTGGTGGACTATAAAAGATCGATTCACGCTCACTAAGTTCTATAGTGGGTTGATTTTCAGGGATAGATATACCTTCTTCCGGAGTAACAAGTTCTTCAATAGCAATGAGTCCAGAAGGAAGATTTTGGGTAATGATTCTTCCTACCCTGGGTGAACCAGGACCACTGGAAGTTGGAGAGGCAAATCCTGATGATGGATTAGTAGTAGGTTCAGTTTCAGGTTCAGAAATTTCAGGTTCCTCGGCTAATTCACTAGTAGAAGAAAAACTACCAGTAACTTCAGAAAATGAAATAGGTTCAATAATATACTCTGGTGCTTGAACTTGATAATCAGGATGCACAACTAAAGAATATTCTCCTTCTTCTGGTGACCCAACTCTACTGTCACTAGGAGTTACAAGAGCTCGTAGCCCTTCAAGCTGGCTTGGTGAAAACTCAGGAGGTTGGCCTCGAAGTCTACAGGACTGTCTCGGTAATTCAGCCATGATTAAATATTTTAATTACTTCACATGCAAACAAAGAAAAATCTCAATGAAAACCACCTAAAGTCTCTAAATAACCAAACAATTTGAAGCACACTCCTAAAGAATCTAGGAGTTCAAACCATACACAAACAGTAACTTTCCGTACCGAAAACACTAGTTGGTGATGAAATCCAACGTCGCAGAATTCAATACAGAAATGGTAGTTGGAATAGTTACCTCGACAACCTGCTTAATGAAACAGACTAGCACAAGTTTCTCCACTAAACCGTCTCGAGTGAAGAGAACCCTACAAAGAGTCCAAGTGAGTCTAGTCGACGTCTACTCTAGGTATAGTGGGATCTTCCCTCCATCGTCGCCTTAGGAAAGAATCCTATAGATTATGGTCACTATGGTTACCAACAGAAACAAATATACCTAGGGGAACAGTCTGTGATCCGATACACACGCAAGGGCAGAGTAGCAAAGCTCAATCCCCTTGAAGGCTCCTTGACATAATCCAAAGTTTACCAACAAGTGACCCCAGGCTCCTCGACAATGGTTAATCCGAGGTTTACCGTTTTTAATACATGTATATCTGCAATCGTTCCCAATGAGGAAGGATTGATTACCCCACTGGTTTGGATATGACCTCGTGCTTGACTCCTATAAGAGGAGCTTCCCAGAGCATAGATGTAACAATTGGAATTTATCTCCTACCGCAAGATACAGCTACTTGTTTGTTTTTACTATCTTGGAGAGTTAATTACTCCCTACTCCAAGATACTAGCCTAAGCTATGTTGGTGATAAAAAGCCATAGAAATAAAATATTGCTAGATAAATTTTACTTTAAGCGTTATTTTTATGGTTTTTTCTTAAGTCAAAAGGTGTGGAGATGAAACTTTATGATGTGAAGACTTGACTCCAAACACTAAAAATGCACCTAAGATGATAAACAATCCTTTTTCTTCAATGAATTTCTAGCTAAAGAAAGAGTTGAGAATGCAATTGCTTGAAAAACAAATCTTTCCTTAACAAACAAATGAAAAGAAAAACTTTTTGTCTTTTTCAATGAACTCAAAAACGAGACTACTAATTATGCTCACGAAAAAATATCCCTTTCTTTTCAACACTCAAAAACTACAAAACAAGTTCTTTTCAAAAGAGATTTTTTTTTAATTTCTAGAACACACCCAAAACTATTAAAAATCTAATCTTGAGATATATAAATTCTAAAAATCTAATTGAAGTAAAAGCTTACAAAATTTCTTTTCGAGGATGTTTTACTTAGTGATCAGCGAACTAAGGACTAATTCGTTCAGAATAACAAATTAATAAAAAAACAACTAGCTTATGTTTTCTTTTTCTTTTTTAATGAAATCCAAAACTTTCAAAACAAGTTCTTTTGAAGCTTTGCAAAGAGAAAAAACGAGATGTATTCCTCACCAAAGGCATATTTTACAAATTGGTCAGACTCATAAAGAAGACCAGCAAAAACCAGGGTGATTTGAGGTTTCTAAGGCTTCTAAGCTTTGAGTTACTACAAAGACCAAACGAAAATCAAGCCAGGCACACAAAACTTCTAGAAATTCACCTAAAACCTAAACGCCAATGGAATTCACCTACAAAAAGTTTCTGACAAGACACGTGCAGATCTGGGCAGAGGCTAAAACACACAAACAAATCCTAACCTTAACTGAATGAAAAGATTTTAAGTTTTTCAAAAATTTGACAGGGTCCACAGGCTCCTAGTATAACCAGGTGTGGTACCGCTTTGTGTAGTAAAGCAACAGTGCGGGGATGTCCACACTGTGTTACAAATAGAACGTGCGGTCCTCTTCCAAAAGCGTGAAAAACAAAAACAATTCACAATCTAAAGAAACTACCCAATCCCACACACAGCAAGCAAAAACCAGAAACAAAGAAAAAGTTTCTCAAGTCAAAGTAAAAGCAAAGGAAAAAACCAAAAATTCAATTCCCCAGTGGAGTCGTCATTTTGTCGGGCAGATAAATCGTTCTTGCAGACAAGACCGATCTCCTTAGTATCTATGGATATCTAGCGACAAGCAAACCAAACAAATTCTATCTTTCTCTAAATATTGTGATTTATAAATAAAGTCCAATAGATGTTTTAGACCCTACCTCAAGTCCTGTGCTAGTTTGTGGAAGCCAAGCTCCGTTCGTCCAAATGAGCTCCCTTTTAAAGAACCTGCAAACACAAACAGGCACACATCAAATAATACCTGCATAGCCAATATAATAAACCATATTTATCATGATGATCAAGGAATTCATGAAATAAACCATAGAATACAATTTATTGAGAAAAATGAATCTGGTTGTATTAACTTTAAACAAAGAAGAACTTTACAACCTTGGTGCCTTGATGTTGTACGAGCTCCTCCCAGGGTCCAGCAAGAATATCCTCTACTTTGACAAGTTTCACTCTCTTCCAATGAAGCCAAAAGGTATGTAATCTCTCCTCTCAAGCTCAATTATGAAGTCTAAATTCCAACAACATTTACCCTCAAAAATATTCAGCTTTCAACCTCCCTAGCAACCAGCCCAATACCTCATTTTGTATTGCAGAGGAGGGAAGTTACCAGGTCCACCTTCAAATGATAGAGTCCTCCTTCAAAGGGATAAGCTCCTCTCATCAAGGGGTTAGCTCCTTTAGTCATGGGATGCATGAACCACCTAGGAGCGAACTTGCCACCTCAAGGTTCCTTCTAGAAGTGTCCAGAAATAATCAAAAGTGTGTTTTTAACAATAAACTTGCACCTTTTTTACTTTTACAGGGGTCTGCACCCTTTCCTTTAGAGGCAGAGCGGGTAGGTCCACAGGGAACATGACCAAGGGGTGCGAGACCGCAAGTAATGCTAAGAGAAAGTGCGGAACTAGAGTTTTAGAGATTTTCAAAGGCTTTCTCTCATTTTTAAGGCTTGACATGAAGAGCTGAGGTTTAAGACTTGCATAGGAGGACAGTATGAGTGGTGATAGACTCACACTGATTACAGAAAGTCATGGTGACAATATTTTGTGTAAGAGGAGGAAAAGAGTTCCAACAACAAATTGGAGATGAAGTAAAGTTTGCAGTTGTGCAAAGGCCAAGAGCAGTGTTAATCCACACTGAGATTACTGATTTACCTGAGAAGATACAAGATATGCTAAAGGAGTTTAGCGACATTGTAGTGGATGATTTACCGGATAAATTACCACCAAGGAGTATTAGTCACCATATGATTTCATTCTAGGAGCTATTTTACCAAACAAAGTTGCTTACCGAATGAGTCCAAAGGACAATGAGGAGATCAGGAAGCAGGTATAGGAGTTGTTGGACAAAGGGTTGATTTGAGAGAGTTTAAGTCCTTGTGCAGTTCCAATAGTCTTAGCTCCCAAGAAAGGAGGAGAGTGGCGGATGTGTACTGATTCTTGAGCAATAAATAATATTACCATCAGGTACAGGTCTCTCTTACCACGGATGGATGATATGATGGACTATTTTAATGGAGCGGCATATTTTTCAAAGATTGATTTAAAAAGTGGATATCATCATATTCGGATTCGAGAAGGAGACAAGTGGAAGACTGCTTTCAAGACCAATGAATGGCTGGTCATGCCATTTGGATTGAGAAACACACCCAACACATTCATGCGCTTGATGAACGAGACGCTGAAGGAATATATTGGAAAGTTCGTGATTGTGTATTTAGATGATATCCTTATTTTCAGTAAGACAAGGGAAGAACATTTCCGACACGTCAAGTGTGTCTTGGAAAAATTGCAGCAAAATAAGTTGTTAAATTTGAAAAAGTGTATGTTTTTTAAGAAGGAGTTAATTTATTTGGGGTTTGTGATTTTAGAAAACGAATTAAAGATGGATCCGGAAAAGGTTGCAGCCATAGTTAGCTAGCCATCCCCAAGAGTTTGTTTGAAGTACGGAGTTTTCATGGGTTGGCGAGTTTTTATCGGAAATTTATAAAAGATTTCAGTGGGATTTGTGCACCCATGGTGGATACCGTTAAAAAATAAAATCAACCTTTTCATTGGACGGAGTCGATTGAAAAGAGTTTTCAACTGCTGAAAAAGAAGATCACCGAAAGACCCATTTTGAGGTTACTAGATTTCAACAAACTTTTTCAAGTTCGTTGCGATGCTAGTGGGACAACCATTGGAGCAGTACTCAGCCAAGAGGACAAACCAGTGGCCTATTTCAGTGAGAAGTTGAATGAGAGTAGACAAAAATATACATCCTACGACAAGGAGTTTTATGCAGTGGTACAAGCGCTAAAACATTGGAGACATTACTTAATGGGAAATGAATTTGTTCTATTTTCGGCCAATTCTTCTTTGCAATATGTCATGCAACAGCATAAGCTAAACCATAAACATGCGAAGTGGGTGGAATACCTCCAGAGTTTTACGTTTGTGCTGAAACACATCAGTGGACAAGCCAACAAAGTGGCAGATGCATTAAGCAGGAGGAGTTTGATTTTACAGGAAAGCAGAGTGCAGGTGTTAGGCTTTGAGCATCTCAAGGATATGTATGAAACAGATGTAGACTTTAAGGAAGCATACGAAGCTTTCTAGAATCCGCTGTTGAGGGACAACAGTTCGTGGCTAGACTATAATATACAAGAAGGATTGTTGTTCAGGGGAGGACAATTGTGTATCCCAAAATGTTCAATGAGGGAAAACTTAATTCAGGAGAAACATAGTGGGGGTCTAGCTGGACATTTTGGCATAGATAATACTTTGTGTTATAGACATTTTTGTGCCTTACAGCATTGAGCATGAAATGTCCATAATCTAAGGGATCCAAAGTCCCTAAACATGTTGTTCCTACCCCTAGAGGAACAAGGCTAACAAACCACAGCAATTCACAGAAGTTCTCCACCAGAAACTGCTCAAAAACAAGTCAATTCAGGATCATGTCAATGGCTCCACTGGCTACCTGCGCTGAATGTCAAAGCCAACACTGGCTACCTGCGCTGAGCGAGAGTGGACATGTGGCAAGCTCATTTCTCAAGGTGTCAAAACCCAAGAAGCTTCTAAAATGACACTTGCCTTAGGGAATTCGACTGGTGATGAGTAAGAGGTTCCAAATCTCCAAGTGGAAGCAAGAACCTCCAAGTGGAATCAAGAACTGACAAAGGGAGAGGACACTAGTCAGATCTCAAGTTGACTCATCCTCTCTCCAAACATCTATATATGGATCTCTCCTCCATGAGATAGAGGGGCTGGAATTTTGTTATTGCAAAGAATTGTTGTTGGTTTGAGACTGGAATCATTGGGTGCTTAATGCTTTGAAGGGAGGTGAAGATAGGAATTCCATTCTGTTGGGAAAGAGATGCTGGATTGGAGCCCTCTGGGTTGTATCTCTTCCTGAACCTTGTTATTCATCAATAAAGCTATCTTGGTTTCTCCTATATATTGGTGTATCTTTGATGTATGATTGCATTAGTATGTTTAGTTTACTTCTAATCTTGAACTAGTTATGATTATGAATCTATGTCTTTGTGTAGTGTTCTTCTCTTGTAATCTTGCAGAGACATGTTGAAGCTGGGCGAGCGAGAAGACAAGTAGTTGTGAACTCCCAAAGAGAATAGAAACAGGATCGAGGGACAAACGGAAGACACCGGTTAGTCCACCCATCTCTCTTCATTCTTAATTCATAAAGGAAGAATACTAGAATAGTTGTCTCTGTTTGTTGCTAAGGCACTGTCACGCCTTAGGTGGATAGGATCGTCCTGCATAGGCATTTTTCCTCACAACACTTTGGACCAAGTAAGTCACTTCTATTATTGGTTAAAGATGCGGTGAGACGTATAGAGATATGTGGCTAGATGTAAGATGTGTCAACTGGCAAAGGGACATAGTCAAAATACGGGATTGTATACGCCCCTACCTATTCCGGACAGACCATGGGAATCAGTCAATTTAGACTTTGTCTTAGGCTTGCCAAGGACACATGATCCGGATTTAAACAGGAACGTAAAAAATTACAGAGATAACCATAAACACAAAGATGCAGCGGAAATAATACTTCATTTCATTAATGTAAAATATCGAAATATGCATACAAACAGGAATGGAAATAACCAGCTACGGCGATGGTAGCTTATCTCTGAGAAGAGATGTGGCGGCTACATGCCTCTGAACTGCCTTACAATGAGGCTGAAGGGCCATTTTTATTATTGAACAATAAGAGCAAACCCTAAACAACCAAAACCCTAACCCGAGGAGATGTAACACCAAGAGTTTATGGGCCTCGTTGGGGTGAGTTGGACAGCCAACTTCCCGGGGTCGCGACTTGGTCATATTATCTCCGTTTGATGTGCATGATAGCCTGTTGGAAATATCTCTCCGAGGACTATGACGAAAAAGATTATTTTAAATAAAGAATCGTTGGCAGTATATTTTCAAAAAAACATTGTTTATGGCCTCAAAACGGCTCCGGAAGTTTAGGACCTGAAAAACTGCTAAAAATAGTAAATTGTGCCATAAGTAAGGAAACTGAAAAACTGAAAGAAGAAATGGTGGGGGTCCAAATGGAATTTTTGGGTGGCCACCAATATCCACCTGGATCATTCCTCCCTGTCGTGGCGGAAAAAGTCATTTGGGCTGACACAACTGACCTCCCTAGGAGTCTAAACTCTCTAGCGACAAACAAGACAAAATGGAGTGATCTTTCTCTAAATATACCTTTTACAACATGAAAAGTACAAGTGTTTAGGCTTACCTTATTCCAAAACGCTGTTGTTGTAGTCCGTCCTTGCCAATCTGGATGAGCTCCTCCTTCAAGTCAATTCCTGCAACCACAAACAATCAAACAATTACCAAGCACTTGTATTTCATATAATAAAACATACATTCAACATGCAGACCAAGGAACACATGAAATAACTCATTAACACAAGCTATTGAGAAAAATAAACCAGTTTGTATTAATAACGAAACAAAGAAACTCTTACAACCTGGCCTTGGTGTTGTGCAAGTTCCTCCCAGGGTCCATCAAGTGTTTTCCTCTACTTTGACAAAGCTCACCCACTTCCAAGTAGAATCATGTAAAGACAATCTCTCCTCACAAAGGTTCTAATGGAAGACCTAAATCCTGCAGCATTTACCCAAAGAAAATGTATAGCTCCAACCTCCTCTCCCTCTGGCTCAATGTCTTTATTTATAGTGCTGTAAAGAGGTTATTCAGGTCCACCATCAATGGGATAATCCCCCTCTTTGGGTGGGATAGCTCCCTTATTGATGGGATAAGTTCCCTCTTAATAGAGATACATGAACCAACTGGAGGCGCATCCATTTCATCAAACCGACCTCTAGAATGTTCTAGAAGTAACCACAAGTAACTTTTTAAAGATAAAACTCGCGCATTTTGCCTTTTACAGAAGGACGCACCTGTCCCTTAACATACAGAGCATCCATGGACGCAGCTTTTGTGAACATGGTCAGCGTCCCCGCAGGTAAGGCTAGAGAGAACCTGCGACCCCAGAGATAAACATAGTTTTTACAAGACTTTCTCTCTTCTTTGAGTTTGAGATGGATAACAGAGGCATAAGACTTGCCTAAAAGGGTAGCATGACTGTTGATTTGAGCCATACTAACTGTAAGTAGTCAAGGTGACATTTTTTAGTGTAACAGATTGCCCCCTAAAGTGCGAAGCCTGGAATAGATTAGGGTTTTGTAATTCTAGGAAGGGTGAAGCGCTTTATCATTTCAAGGATTGTCTTGTGGATGACCTGGTTGGAACCTGCAATTTTCAACACAAAATACATGTATAAGATTATATCATCACTGAGGTAGGCATTCCCATACTCAGATTCAAAACTTTAACTAATGGACTAACTATTCTGATACAGGAATGATCTTGCAGTACATCATTTTTTATAGACTTTTGTAGACACATTATGGACACAGCCATCTGTTTATGATTAGTCTACATAGATATTGAATACAAAACTACTCGCAGCCTGGATGGTAGAAACTAGATCCAGGGTCTTCACTTCTACTTCCGAATTGGTACGATTCTAAGCATGTGATTAAATGATTTGATGTCGAACATGTTAGAAACCACTTGATTACCAGTCAGTGATGTAAACTGTTAACAAGCGTGAGAGAGACCACCAGTAATGTCAATGGTTCTCAAAGTACCAAGCACAACCCGTGAAACGTGAATAGATGTTTTGATGTCGAACACTTCACGGAATCCTTTGATCGAAAGTCAATGATGTAAACTGTCGTCAAAGGCGAGAAACCTGCCATTGATGCATGCAGACTTCAAGGTACTGTCGATTCCTAAGTCATCTTTCTAGATAATGTGTCGATGTTGATAGAAAGCGACTCGTTGCAGGCAAGCCTGCAACACGAAATCATTGTTCAAGTTGAAGAAATGTTGCTGTAAGGACTGACTCAGGGATGGTCAAATGGATGACAAGTATTTTGCAGATGAAAGTTTTGTTTGCAGACCTCTTAAACACATAACGACACGACAGATGGTTTGGTGACGAATAACTCAAAGTTAATCCCTGGAACCTGGTTAAATATTTTTAAAGTGATTTGGTCAACTGTGAGGTAAGAGATTTCCCAACCCAGGTGAATGCAAAAGTGTCGTGTTCAAGAGTGGTAATAAAGTTTCTTTTGAGATAAAGGTAACAAATAGGCTCATTCTTCTCTCTTTTCCCCCACCATTTCTGGCAAGTACCTCTTTATTTTTAACAAGCTTGAGGAGGATAACATATGCTTGGTTATAAGCTCATCCTTCGGACGAGTCCAACCTAGTTTAAATTCGAACCCTAGGAAGGAGTGGTTCGCTCCTGTTTGTAATTGAACAGGTCCTTTACTGTAAAAGTTTAACGAGCCCAGTATAGGAGAAACTCGGCGTTTTTCATTTTTAGAGAGTCTGAAAAAACAAAAGGAGACTCCACGTTGAACTTTTTCGTATATTTGTGTCCCTCAAGCCCGAAAAAAGTATAAAATAATACCTGGGGGAACCGCTTGATCTTGTGACCAAGGAGTACTTTCATAATTAGTGCCACTGACCTGAAAAGTAAAAAGCGATCAAGGACACGTCGTTTTATTTCCGTATCGAGTTTGAAACGACAAAAACCCGGCAATCTTTTCCTGATTTTACGGTCAGAAAAGAGCTATAAGGGGACCGTCTTTTAATTCCGTTTTAACGAGTGTAAAAGAAACGCTCGACAATCTTTTCATGTTTTAGGAGTCAGAAAAGGGCTTAAAAGATGACTCTGATATTTCACTTTTTCGTAAGTTTTAACGAGTTCGAAAAAATGATAAAAATGTACTCACGGTTTTCACTTTTTCGTAAATTTTAATGAGTTCGAAAAAGGGATAAAAATGTACTCATATGGCCGACTTTCAATTTAATTTACGAGCAGGAAAAGACGGAAAGAACTCGGCATTTTCATTTGTTTTACGAGAATGAAAGATAGCAAAATAATCTCGGGATTTTCATGAGTTTAACGAGTCTTGAAAATAACTGAAATCGACTCAAGATAGGTTTCATTTTTACAAAAGCTTGAAACAGAGGAAAACTGTGCTTCAAGGGCAGAGTAGCAAGCTCAATCCCCTTACCGGCTCCTTGACAGTAATCCAAGGTTTACCGATAAGTGACCCCTGGCTCCTCGACAATGGTTAATCCGAGGTTTACCGTTTGTAATACGTACTGTCTGGCGTCTTTCCCAACGAGGGGGGAATGATCCCCTCACTGGTTTGGACACGAGCTCATGCTTCTCCTTTAAGAGGAGCTTTCCCAGAGTGTAAATGTAACAATTGGATTTGATTCTATCACAAGATCAGCTACTTGTTTGGTTTTACTGTCTTGGAGAGTTAAGTACTCACCTACTCCAAGACACTAGCCTAAGCTATGTTGGTGCTTCAGAACCCTAGAAATGTAAAAATTACTAGATGAATTTTAATTAAGCGCTGTGTTATTAAGGCTGTTATTACTCAAATGGGTAAATGGATACGAAACCAATGGTGTTATGACCCGACTCAACTGAATGCAATCGAATATGATAATGTAATCTTTTCAATTCGATGAATCCTAACTAAAGTAAGGAGAGAGTTTCCATTCACTTCCAACAATGCAAAAAAATGATCACTAAGAGAAAATATAACAAATTCTCTAATGCACTAATTTCATCAAGAAAAACTAATGCAAATCAATTCCAAACCATTTTTATTTTTTTATTTTTGTGTAAATTCAAATCAAAGAAAGTTGATCTAAATCTACGATTGATTTTTTCAGAATGTAAACTATGCAATTGTAATCTATGCACAATTCACTTGAAAAGTATGCAAATGTAATCTATGCACATTTTTCATTAATATTCTGAAAATGAGAATTCTAATTATGCAAATGTGATCTATGCAAGAGAATTCTCAAACACAAGATGATTCTAATGAAAAATAGAAGCAAAAAGATGCAAAATTGTGAAAGGACTGAGAGAAACCTCCAAGTAATGACCAAAGGAAATCAAATCAAGAATTTCTCAAAAAAGAGACTCAAAACACCCAATTGATGAAAGCTAAAGCAGGAATGCCAATGAAACAAGCTTAGGTGAAGATTTATGGCAAGAGACTAATGAATCTGGGCAGAAAAAACTAAGAAAGAGCAAAAAACTAAGAGAAAAAAAATGCAAAAAATGGAATTTTTTCAAATTTTAGCAGGGGACGCAGGCAACCCGTTAGAACAGGTGCGGGCCCGCACTGTGCACACAGCGACAGTGCGTCCAGGGACGCACTGTGCAGCACTCAGAGGGTGCGTCCTACTGAAAAACTCAAGAAAACCCAAAATAAAACTAATCCTAAGCTAACCCACCCAGAGACAAGGTCACAGAGCCAAAACCAGAAAAATAAACCAATTTTCTCAAAGCAAAGTTCACACAAAAGAAAAGACTCTTCTCATCAATGGAATCCATCCCCGGCGGAGTCGCCAATTTGTCGTGGCGGAAAAAGTCATTTGGGCTGACACAACTGACCTCCCTAGGAGTCTAAACTCTCTAGCGACAAACAAGACAAAATGGAGTGATCTTTCTCTAAATATACCTTTTACAACATGAAAAGTACAAGTGTTTAGGCTTACCTTATTCCAAAACGCTGTTGTTGTAGTCCGTCCTTGCCAATCCGGATGAGCTCCTCCTTCAAGTCAATTCCTGCAACCACAAACAATCAAACAATTACCAAGCCCTTGTATTTCATATAATAAAACATACATTCAACATGCAGACCAAGGAACACATGAAATAACTCATTAACACAAGCTATTGAGAAAAATAAACCAGTTTGTATTAATAACGAAACAAAGAAACTCTTACAACCTGGCCTTGGTGTTGTGCAAGTTCCTCCCATGGTCCATCAAGTGTTTTCCTCTACTTTGACAAAGCTCACCCACTTCCAAGTAGAATCATGTAAAGACAATCTCTCCTCACAAAGGTTCTAATGGAAGACCTAAATCCTGCAGCATTTACCCAAAGAAAATGTATAGCTCCAACCTCCTCTCCCTCTGGCTCAATGTCTTTATTTATAGTGCTGTAAAGAGGTTATTCAGGTCCACCATCAATGGGATAATCCCCCTCTTTGGGTGGGATAGCTCCCTTATTGATGAGATAAGTTCCCTCTTAATAGAGATACATGAACCAACTGGAGGCGCATCCATTTCATCAAACCGACCTCTAGAATGTTCTAGAAGTAACCACAAGTAACTTTTTAAAGATAAAACTCGCGCATTTTGCCTTTTACAGAAGGACGCACCTGTCCCTTAACATACAGAGCGTCCATGGACGCAGCTTTTGTGAACATGGTCAGCGTCCCCGCAGGTAAGGCTAGGGAGAACCTGCGACCCCAGAGATAAACATAGTTTTTACAAGACTTTCTCTCTTCTTTGAGTTTTAGATGGATAACAGAGGCATAAGACTTGCCTAAAAGGGTAGCATGACTGTTGATTTGAGCCATACTAACTGTAAGTAGTCAAGGTGACATTTTTTAGTGTAACACTCCCCCCTTAGGAAGCAATGGTCCCCTTGCGTTGAGTTCCTCCATGAGACGAGGGAAATTCTACTGAACTTGGTCCCTGTTGAGCCACTTTCCATGGTGAAGGAGTTGGCCTACTTTGATAACTCGATACAGTTGGATATTCTGCTGGTGAGTGTGCTTGATCTATGTTTCCATGATCCAATCAATTATAGCTTGTTCCATGCAATCTGTATTTAACTCTGTGGGTGTGAATTGTTCTACAATGTCAAACGTGTCTTGTAATGGTGGAAAGTATGGCCGAAGGCAGTCCACATTGAACACTGGGTGTAGGCCAAGGAATGGGGGAATGCTGAGCTCAAATGCATTGTCTCCCACAACCTTGGTAATGGTGTAAGGACATACCGGAGTGGTCTGAGTTTCCGATAGGCTCTTGTAAGGTGTTCCTTTTGCAAATGTAACCAAACTTTGTCGCCCACCTGAAACTTGTGTGGCACCCGATGTTGATCATGTCGCTCCTTGTACTTGGCATTTGATTTCTACATAATGTCATGGACCTGTTGGCGAATATATTGGATGTGCTCAATGAAGTTTTTTTCCTTATCTGTTTCGGACTGGACATGAGCCGAATCTATGTGAGTAGCTGCAAATGGCATGGCCACATCAATGGGACATAGTGGCTAGAATCCCAAGCCCACCTAAAAATGGTTGTGTCCAGTCGAGCTGTGGAGAGCCTGGTTGTAGCTGTGCTGAACATAGGGGAGGCTCTCTTCCCATATGCATGGATGCATTGAGTTGTACATGCGTAGAATGTGTATGATCATCCTGTTGACAACCTCTGTCTGGCCATCAGTTTGAGGATGGAAGGCTGTGGACTTAGTGAGTTTGGTGTCCAGCGTTGACCAGAGACTGGACCAAAATGTGCTGACGAACCTGTTGTCCCGATCTGAGATGATAGACTGTGGGATCCCAAAGTGTACCCACACTCATTCAAAGAAGAGTTTAGCAGTGGCTTCTGCTGTGATATTCTTCTTGCAGGCCACCATAATGGCCATCTTCGAGAACCTGTCGACGACCACAAAAACACAATGATTTCCATGCTTAGTGGAAGGAAGGCCTGACATGTAATCCATGGAGATGGATTCCCAATGTCGACTAGGGGTAGGAAACGGGGTATAGAGGCCTTGCTTCTTGATGGTTGGTTTGGCAATGGTGCAGGCAATTCATGATTTGATGTACTTCCCAACATCTTGTTGAAGATTTGGCCGACTGTGAAATGCCCAGCAGCCCTACTGTAGTGTGCTTCCCAAATCATCTTGGCACGCTCGCTTGAAGGAACACAAAGGTGACCCAGGAGGCATAACAGGGCATCCTAGAGGTAAAAATCTAGAACATACTGACCCTCCAAGAGTGTCTGGTATGTGTGGTCGAATCGTGGGTCGCTTTTATAGAGAAGTGGACAATCAAAAGTCTTGTGCCCACAAGAGTTGAGCACAGTGGTTAACGCCATGATTGGTGGTCGACTGAGGCAATTTGCAACATTATTGGTGATGCCCTTCTTATACTTGATATTCAAATGGAACTGCTGCAGGTATGTGGACCACTTCTGATGGCGATCATTTTGTAATTTCCCTTGGGTCTGTATGAACTGCAGGGGTCGGTGGTCTATGTGAATGATCGTTTCCTTCCCCAAAATGTAATGCTTCCATTGTTGGCAGGCCTGCACAATGGAATACATCTTTTTGTCATAAGTGGGATACTTTCGAACTATGTCTGAAAGTGTCTCACTGTGATATGCCACTGAATTCCCACGTTGAGTAAGGACTGCCCCAATAGCATAGTCAGAGGCATATGTCTCGACCTCAAATGGTTGTTGCAAGTCTGGTAATGTGAGAAGTGGTGCCGAGCATAGGCGATCTTTCAACTCTATGAATGCCTTCTGTTGAGATTCAGACCAAAATTATTTTGCTTTCGCTTCTCCCTTGGTGACTTGACTCGAGGGCCAAGTTATATGAGAAAATCCCAACACGAACTTGCAGTAGAAGTTGGCAAGACCTATAAAGCTGCGAAGCTCTGTCAGAGTGGTTGGATATGGCCAATCCCAAATGACTTGGATCTTGGCTGGAACCACATTCACCCACTATTCATCAATAATGTATCACAAATACTGAACTTGGGTCATGCCAAAAGTTCATTTCTCCAAATTGGCACATAACTTGTGTTGCCACAGTGTTTGGAGAACCTGTCGGATGTGGTGGAGGTGCTCTTCCCAACTTTGGCTGAAGACCAAGATGTCATCCAAGTATACCACTACAAATGAGTTGGTGAATGGTCATAAGATGTCATCCATTAGCCTCATGAAGGTTGCAGGAGCATTCATCAATCTGAAAGGCATAACCAACCATTCGAAAAGGCCCTCCTTGGCTTTGAAGGCAGTCTTCCACACATCGGAGGGTTCAATTGGTACCTGGTGATATCCTGACTTCAAATCGATCTTGCTGAAATATTTCGCCCCCTTTAGTTGGTCTAGGAGGTCATCAATTCATGGGATCAGGTACCTATTACGGACAGTGATCTTGTTCAGCGCCTGACAGTCAATACAGAGTCTCCAAGTCCCATCCTTCATCTGTACCAACACGATTGAGCTCCCACAGGGTGATGAACTTGGACCGATGTGACCTTTTTGCAGCAGCTCCTGAATCTACCTCTTGATTTCATCGTTCTACAGAATGGAGCATCGATAGATTGGTCCATTTGGAAGAGGCACACCTGGGGTCAGATCGATGGAGTGCTTGACCTGACAGTATAGAGGAACCCCTGCGGGGGAGGTGAAGATGTCCTCGTACTCCTCCACGACCTTGTCCATCTGTAGTTGTCTTGCGAAGGGGCCCTGTCTGGAGGTCATGGCCACCGTCTTCTTCTTTACTTGAGGGTGTATCATCAGGAAAACAAATTTCTTGCTTTTGGAAATGAGCTTACTGCATTGTTTTACAGTAACCAAAGAGATGGCAGTAAGCAGTGCTACCTCTGGTATCCTGTACAACTTATTTCCCAAAGTAATAATAACAGCACAGGACCTTGATTCATACACAGTATTTCGCTTCCACAAGTATGGTTGTCCTAATAATACATCACAAACTTCAAGGGGAGCAATGTCACACAATACCTCATCCGTGAAGGGCTTGATGTTGTATGGAAGGCGACACTGCTGGCTCACGCGAAGATCCCGTCCTTGGTGAAGCCACCCGATGGTGTATGGTTGTGGATGCGTTGTGGTTGGTAATCCTAGCCGCTTCATGACTTCTGCCGAAATGAGGTTCTTTTGGCTCCCGCTGTCGACAATGAACTATAGCGAGGAGCCCTTTACTCACATATGGGAGTGGAAGAGGTGCTCCTCCTCCTCTGGATCTTTGGGTTCCTCTTTCTCGATATTTGTGGTGGCAACGGTGGTGTTGGGCTCCGCATCGATAATATGCTTCCCTTTGTCATTCCCCTTGTCGGGTTCTGACTTAGAGTCGGAACATGCATCTGATTCTGAAACCTTTAGCTCAGCCACCAGTGACTACTTGGCCCGCACTCACTTGTGTTGTGAGTGGAGCTCTTATAGAACTCACACCACTTTCCTGTGTCGTTTTTCGACTTTGCGGTGTTGTTCTTTTCTTACATCTTTGGCGGGTTGTCTTGGGCCGCCCCACCTTGGCTTTGTCCTTTGTTCTCCGGTTTGGGGGCACCTTTCCCTTGCTTCGGATTCACAGATCCAAAGTCTCGCTTCTTCTATTTAAACTTTTGCTCAATCTTGACGGCATATCGGTATGGTGTGCCAAGCGAGGAGATGTTTAGGAATTATATTTCGTCCTGGATGTACCTGTGCAGGCAGTCGTGGTATTTGAGTACCAAATGCTGCTCTGAATCCTTGATACCCAACTTTGTGCGGAGGGTATGGAAAATATTGGTAAACTCAGGCACGTATTGATCCCTCCCTGTTGCAATGTGGTCCACTTTATGTATTGATCCTCATAGCTTTTAACAACGTAGTATTGCTCTTTGATGGCAGCCCGGAATGAATTCCAAGTGGGTGCGGCTGAAAATAGTGAGCCTGTACTTTCATCCTTCTTCTCACAGTAGGTTTCCCACTAATCCTTGACGTGGGGGGCTGCTTTGAGAAGAGAGAAAATGATCTTTTCTTGACTGGAAAAATCATGAACAGAAAAATAACCCTCTAGCACATTTAACCATTTATTGACGACATCTACGTCTATCTGACCCTCGAATATGGGGATTTTAAAATTAACTTGTACCTTAAACGATGTGGAATTTCCAGAGTAGCTGTTGGAAGCCGATGCGTCGCCCCTGGGTAGCTGTTGAAGTATCTGGGCAAAGTTGTCCATCATCACGTTCCTTTGTCACTCGAGGGCTTCTTCCATCAAGATTTTGATAGGATCTCTTGCCCCCTTGTCTTTCTTTTCATCCGCCATGGGAGGCCATTGGGATTTGCGAGGCTGGTCTTGCAAAGGTTTGACCAGTTCAAGCACTAACTCCTTATATCTTGACTTTGTTGGGGACATGCAAAGAAAAACAGAGAAGAAAAGCAGATCGCTCTGATACCACTGATCTGGATTTAAACAGGAACGCAACAAATTACAGAGATAACCATAAACACAGAGATGCAGCGGAAATAATACTTCATATCATTAATCTAAAATACTGAAATATGCTTACAAACAAGAATGGAAATAACCAGCTAGGGTGATGGTAGCTTATCTCTGAGAAGTGATGTGGTGGCTACATGCCTCTGAACTGCCTTACAATGAAGCTCAAGGGCCTTTTTTATTATTGAACAATAAGAGCAAATCCTAAACAACCAAAACCCTAACCCGAGGAGATGTAACACCAAGAGTTTATGGGCCCTGTTGGGGTGAGTTGGACAACCAACTTCCCGGGGTCGCGACTTGGTCATATTATCTCCGTTTAATGCACATTGTAGCCCGTTGGAAAGATCTCTCCAAGGACTACGACAGAAAAATGATTTTAGGCAAAAAATCGTTGGCGGTAGATTTCCAAAAAAACGTCGTTTAGGGTCTAAAAATGGCTCTGGAAGTTTAGGACCCGAAAAAACTGCTAAAAATAGTAAATTGTGCCATAATTAAGGAAACTAAAAAACTGAAAGAAGCAATAGTGGGGGTTCAAGTGGAATTGGCGGGTGGCCACCAATATCCACTTGGATCAACACAGAAGGGGTACGATGCAATCATGGTAGTAGTGGATCGCTTTATTAAGATGGCACATTTTATTCGCTATAAAAAGAATAGCGAGGCCACACATGTAACCCACTTGCTCTTCACAGAAAGTGTCAGACTACATGGCTTGCCAAAGTCTATTATTTCAGATAGGGACGTGAAGTTCACGGGTCATTTTTGGCGGACTTTGTGGAAGAAGTTAGATACTAAATTAAATTTCAACTCAGCTTGTCATCCACAGATCGATGGGCAGACTAAGGTAGTGAACCGAAGTCTAGGGAATCTGTTACGTAGTTTGGTTGGTGAAAATTCACGACAGTGGGATCGCGTACTCGCACAAGTAGAGTTCGCTTATAACGATTCGCCCAACATGAGTACGGGCAGAAGTCCTTTCTAGATCCTATATGGAATGCACCCATGTGGTGTGCACAAGTTGTGGGATTTGGGTTGGTTGGAACGAAGGAGTGCTAATGGTGAAAATTTCGCAAAGTTGATCAACGAACTTCATGAACAGGTGAAAACCAAATTGCACGACAGTAGCCAAAGATATAAATAGAAGGCGGACTTAAAATGACGGGAAGTGCAATTCAATGTAGGAGACCTAGTATTGGCACATCTACGGAAAGAGAGGTTTCTCTAAGGGGAATATAACAAGTTCAAACTGAAAAAAATAGGGCCTTGCTGGATACTGCAAAAGTTCTCTGCCAACGCATATGAACTTCAACTACCCCCGGGTTTCGGGATCTTGCCCATTTTCAATGTGGCAGACCTGTACCCTTACATTACTGCTAAAGTGGAGGACATTTCAACAGAATACACACAGGACACCCAGGGAGAAGGAGGGACAGAGACATGAGTCAGACAGATGCCCCCAGCCAAGCCTCTAGAGATCGAACAAATATTGGATACTCAAGTAGCTAGGTGGACACAATGAAAGGAGTACTTACAGTACCTGGTTAAATGGAAGAACCGTCCAACTGAGGACAGTTCCTGGTTGGATGTCGGATAGATTCAAAGCGTCAGGTATTCGATTGAAGATCTCATGGAAAAGAGCCATGAGATTCATTCACCCCGGGAGCCTGATGTAGGAGAATCCAATTAGGGAGGCGACAGTTGGACAAGCTGTTAAAATTAAATTCACTTTTAGTTTTATTTTATTTTATGTTTAAAAGAAGGTTGTCACAGCCAATGTTTTCTTTTAATTTGAGTAGTAGTTAGATTAGAAATTAGTTTTAAATAAGTTAGGAAACAAACTTCCAGAAACTAGAATGTAACTACATTGTAACTGTAGGTAGTTCCTCAACAAATTGAGGCTACCAACAACTTAAATAGGCAACCCAAAGACAAAGGTGGGGTTGCTGCCATCCAGAATAAAAGAGACCATAGAGCATAGCTCTGAAATATATTTTTAAAAAGTAAATTGAAGCTTACAGGTATCCATTATTGTTTTCCATAAATGACAAGAATTATGTATTGTGCATAAAAATTAATGACAGAATTGAATGACTATTAATCAAATTGTGCATCAAAATGAAGGAGCCAAACACAATAGAAGAAACCATCCAGGTATTTCAAAAAAGCATGTTATTGATTTAACAATGAAAATTTACAATATATGTGTGTGTGTGTGTGTATAAACATTTGTCAAAGTCCACGGTAGCACAAAAAGATAGCATTCTGTAACCCCACGCAGGTCCGAGGCACAAAACCTTCAAAAACCATCCATAACAGTCCTCATACAATCGACACAGGCCAAGGAGGGTTCCACACAACCTAGAATAAACCAAACTGATCAGAGACTGAAGCATTACCAATAGCCAGAGAGGGGATACATAAACTTTTTTCCCAAATTCATAAACAAAAGTTACAGTGGAGGACATGGTGCATAGGAGGCCACCTATCAACAGACCAACTGAGACCGAGAACAGACAGAGGCATAGACTAATTGCTACCAACAAAATATATATGACCACATAGCGTAAACAGGAAGGACTCTACCCTATTTGCGTAAAGCCGGACCAAAAGGACGAACACCCTAGCATTTTCCCCAAAGACCAAACCCTTGCAACCACCATGACGAGGACTGAATACCTGCACAGACAAACAGAGAATTAGTGAGGCAACATAACCATAAACCCATGATAAAGAGCAGAGAGAAGATAGGATGAATACCCACAGCGGATACCTAAAGAGGAGGCCAGGCTCCACAGCCAAGCCACAAAACTAAGATCAACGGAGCATAGCCAACAGCACCAGAGCCAAGGAAAGCCAAGACACAACAGAGCACAACCAACGGCCAAAGGGCCAGCAAATACCGAGACCCAACAGCGCATAAGCCACAACCACAAAGCCACAAGACCACCATCTGCTCACCAGAAGCAAAGTTGTCAGCAAAAGTAAAAGGAAACGGAGAATTGAAACAGGAGCAGAGGAATTACCTCGAGTAGAAGCCATCAAGCCATTACCGAGAGAGTCTAGCCGAGGGCCCGGTAAAACAACGCAACCACTGAAACAGTTAAAACAGTGTCGTTAACCTGGTAAAATAAAATATTCGTGAACAAATACAGAGAAGCCAAGGCATACCCAGGGCGAACACAGAGCCTAAAATCTTCTCGAAAAACCATGTAAGAAGCAACCACTAGGACCAACAAAACACCATCACACAGTTAACAAAACGACAGAGGACCAGAGCCGAAGAAGGACCCAGAAGACAATGGGAGGCAGAGCGCCATCCTTTCCTTGCAAAACGAACCAGGTAAGAACGCAAGAGAGCAGAACGAAAACCAGCGAAAACATAACCAACTCAACCACAACAGGCTAAGACCACCTCGGGACGAAGGAGAATTAATTGCCCATTAAAACCTTACCTAAAACCCCAAGCAAATACGAGGGCGGGAAAAGTTGAACGCAAGCCAACCGCCATGTAGGCTTTCCACCTCGGCGTCTTGGGGATTGTCATCAGAACTGGTCTGTACTATTTGGCCTAGTAATTATCAAGTCATTTGTTTCATTTGCAATGGCGCTGTGAAGATCAAATTGACACTTTAGACATCGCAACAAAAAGTTAACTAACTTGCAAGTAAGTGCAGATTGACAAATGTGTATTAATGTCCGAGTTACATACTTTTGTAATAATCATTTTATAATGCCACCCTTCCAACTACGGTAAGCTGGTAAGCTTGTTTTTGAAAATTCCAAGGAGATTATGATCTTGGCCATCTTCAAAAAGGAATGAATATATATATATATATATATATATATATATATATATATATATATATATATATATATAGATATTAGTGTTGAAAAAGTTGGCAAATCGTGGTACATATTACAAAATATACAAAATATAAACTATATTATTTTTTTCAAATAAGGAAAAATCGGTATAAAAAAAAATTGTGATTTTTCCAGACATCATAAAAAAAAAATCAACAATTTCATTGACATATATAGGGATAAATTAGAAAATAAAATTAATATATAAGAAGTAAAATATGCAATCAAGTGATACATTATTTATTGATTCTCGATTATTTTATTTTTATCAGATATTGTAAGGCTGATATACATCACAAATATAATAATCATGATTTATTATCATGAGCAAAGTCATCAGAACAAGAACTGTGATTAGTGTGGGTTGTGAACTAATTTGTGCACGGAGTATTTAAATGGCTTCTAGAATCCCAAAAATATTAGCCACAACAACTACATTTAACAAAATTGCCACCTATATAGGGATGATAGTCGATATCATTAGTAGCACACCATTTATCCTTTACTCTAGCTTTTGCCTTTATCTTCTAGGACATATTGATCCTTTACTCTAGCTTTTGCCTTTATCTTCCAAGACATCAACGAACACCTAATTTTAATGAATTTGTTATATCTAACTATTTAATTATACTTAGTAGGTCTAATCAATGATTTTGTTTGAGTTAACTACAAAGTTTTAGTATTTTTTTAATATTTATTAGTGTTGTAACAAAGGAATTTAACAATTAGTGTAACCTACAAGAAGGTACATGGAAATTTTTGTTGATTTTTTGGATAGTTGTGGGAGGTTTTCCAATACATAAGTTAAAAGAAAGAAAATTTAAATTTAAAATTAGAAAAATAAAATTTAATTTACTTTTAAATTTATTTTGCAAAGAGACGTGTCTCTTGGGCACCCTAAAATCACTATAAAAAGACACATGAACTTCTGTTTTCATACATTCATCACTCACATCTCTCTCACACATGGGAAGGAATTTGAGGAAGACGTTGAAGTTTCCAAGGACTCAAATTTCTAAAACAATCAATATTTGACCAATTGAATTTTGTGTGATTGCTTAATGATTTTTTGGGGTGTGCTAAAGTAATCATAAATCGTTCGAAGTAATTACTAGATGCAAAAAATTGTGTTTGTCTAATTAGCACTAGAAAATCAACAATTTTGGTGTTCTTGATTAAATGGAAACATTGCAATCTTTCCAATACTTCAAAATATAAAATTCGAATGAGATATGAAATTTTACTTTCTCCAAATTAAGTTGGAACTGATTGTCAAATAATTAATGAGAGTGTTAAAATTTTAAGCAAAAATATATAAATGAAAAAAAAAAAACAAAATGTCAACTTTTATATTAATAATTTAATATTGTTGGTGAGACACAAGGTGACAAACTCTTTAAGCCTCAATCCTTTCAATTTTTCTCAAAATGACGGTTAAAAGGCTAGAAATAAGGTTATAAATTGTTATTGCAGTTAGCAGGGTGATATTTTCCTTTTGATTTGAAATATTTATCTAAAATATTGTGGTATGTTGGAAGTAGAGCAATATTTTACACCAATAATATCAACACGTCGAAAATTGCGTGATATATAGTAGTGTTGACAATATGTCAATGATACATGGAACATTGGAACTTCGCTGGCATGTTAGTACACATGACGAGTTCCATTGTTTATGGGCAATAATAACAAAACCAAGGTAACATAGTTAAATACTAATATCTTGAATTACCATGATAATGGTCATGTACCATCTAGGCATTCATTATTTGGTGCATACGATTATCATGATGGGTACCATCCAAGCCACCATACTAGTTATTATAAAGGTGTCTAGTTTTTAGAAGCATTCATACTATTAATAAATAAACTTGTAGTTACAACTCCTTTGTTGATTTTTTATCCATTTCTTTTTAGTTTCTAGATGTTTTTAGAGAATCGTGCTTAATGTTATCTATAAAGTTTTAGTTTATTATTTAGGATGGGGTGTTGTCATGTTATCCATTTCTTTTTAGTTTCTAAATGTTTCTAGAGAATCATACTTAATGTTATCTATAAAGTTTTAGTTTATTAGTTAGGATGGGGTGTTGTCATGCAAATAGAGTATGTTTGAATATGGTGCGTATGGAGCCCCTTCTATGTGTGAGGGGAGGTATTGAACCTCTATGATCAATTGGTTTTGGATTCATTTCAAACATTCAAATGAGTTACCACATTACTTATTCATTCTCATAATTACCAAACTTGGATGGTAATAATTTATATTCGATGTTTATTATTACAATGTTATACTTTTTTTTTGTCCCTCCCTATACACAATATTTGTGACTCAATTGCATTCAACTTAGTTTTATGTTAAAAGAGATTCAGAAATATTTGCACCTAAGGATGTAGCGGGATCACTGATGATGTATAAAAGAAGCAATAGGACTCTCTATGAAGTCATAGCACTGATGATGTCTAAAGTATTAGGGACCTAATAATGTCTAAGGCTATAATCGTATCACTCATGATGCCTAAAGGAAGTAGTAGGACTCGATATGACATATAAACCTCTTATAAGTTTTCATCAATTAAGTTGGAGGTGCTTGAGGTTATTTAAGTTTTTGAAGTAGTTTTGATGTTCAAAAGATCCTACAAACAACATGGTTGTGTAGGTCTCATTGATATTTTTCCAATGGTATATTCTAATCTAAGAAACTCCTCTCGGATGAGAAGTTGTGGCCATTTGAAGATCATCACTAATTGGAAGCCAAAAACTATAGGGGGAAACCTCCATCACTAAAATGTTAAATAGTGTGTAACTTCTAGAAGATATAGTTGATGGATTCACGTCAACATGTGCACTCGTTTACTAGTGTGGTCCTAGTAAAACATATTATGACATGTGGCATGTGTAGGCCCAGTGACCTTTTGGGCCTTGTTAGTTGACCCAAGGATCAACCCAAGGATCAAGGTATATGTTACAACTAAGTACGATAAATAAGGCCATGTCTCCATGACACGGTCCCATTAAGTCATTTCTGAAGGGTCATGACGTAAGGTTTAAGGCAATGAGGATATGGTTAAGTCTTGGATACAAATCATCACATGTCAGGTCATGTGAATAGTTGACCACATCAAATTGTATATATATGCCAACCCTTGACTCAGTTTGATGATGGAACATTGATTGAATATCTTTTCACTCGGGGCAAGTTTTGTTTGGTAACGGTGGTAGATGTGGTTCTCTGAGATAGTGGCAGAAGTGAGACATATATTGTTTATCAAATGGTGGCTTGAAGGCTTGTGATCACATTCAATGAAGTCGAGGCGATGGTGACTTAGACATGGACATATATTGCTTATAAAGTAAGACAAGTCAGTGAAATTCGAAGATGTCAAGACGTGGTTCGAAATAATGGTGATTGTAATGCTGAGACAATGGAGATGTGATTTAATTAACATTATCAAGATGGTGGTAAGCTAAAGACATGGTTTGTTTTGCAAACAACGTTGAGGCAAGATTTAAAGTAGAAAAGAATCATAGGCCGAAGGTCATGGCCACCAAGTCGAGAGTCAATATATATACTTGCTATGGGACAGTGAAGAGCCAAGCTAAGATTGTGGAGTGTTGACCACTATGGCCGTATTTGATTATGTGGTAGGATCCCCACTAGGATTCTTTTGGGAGCGTGTGACGAAGTTCAACAAAAACTCTATGACCTAAATGCAACCAAATCATAACAATGGTGGCTTAGCATGCTAATGGCAATGACTTTCGTTGACATATTGCTTCAAAAATTTGAATATGTAACGACCCATAAATAAAATTTAAAAAATTAAATATATCAACCATGTTATCGATACAAATTTTCTACTAATTGGAAAAGAATTTTCAAAATATAGATTAGCAAAGAAAACGTATCAATAGGGAGAAGAATGAAAAATAGATCTTACTAGTGATTCGAGGTTGTAATGCCATCCAGATACTACTAAGCACAACAAAGTGTTGGGGATGACTCTCCACCCAACCTTAGACATGTTGCCATAAATATTTCTTGCATTTGTTACCCCCGAGCCCTCAATCAACTTACTACTGCCAGTGTCATTTGTCTTGCAACATTCCTTTCCTCAAAGAATGAGTGAATTAATGAATGCTTATCACCTCCCTTTTCTATCATTAAATAGAACCAACTATTCTAAAAATGGCAAGGGGATTGGAAAGCGTTTCGCATGTGCACAATCCATGTGTCATCATGCCAACTTTTAGTTATTTTTATTTTCTCCATCACTGAATATTTTATTTATTTGATATTTGTTATTTTCTTTATTTATATATTATTATTTCATTTATTATTATTATTATTTATTAATATGAGACATTATATACTTCCCTTCTTTAAGGAGCTTCATCTCGAAGTTAGTATATTCATTTATTATTTTATTTATTTATATTATCAATTGTTTATTTATTACCCATGTTTGTCCAACTCCCTCTATTGAATTAATATACCAAGTTACACAACACCAGGGAAATCCCAAGAAACTTCAAGTCTTTTTTCCCAACTTTTGGAACCAGACATAAAGCCTCATCGGTCTATATCATAGCCCCAAGACTTGCCCCATGGCTTAAATGTCATCAAACCGAAGGCATACATCCGATCTCGGTACTCAATGACTTCGGACATCTTGCAAGGCTAGATCAACTCCATCCACAACCAAGGTACACAACATCAAGCATTGAAGTCCTTACACCACTTCTGAACTTCAACATTTCAATCCAATTCTAGGCATTCGACCTCCTCAAGATGGTCTCATAACTCCTTAAGAGCTATCCATCAAGAGTTACACAAGACAAAAGAAACATTGGCATATGTAGTGTTGATTGAGTCTATCCCCAACCTATATGGTTTACACCTTCTCCCTCATAAGTATGGGCTCCTACAAGATCATCAAATAATTCGGCCCTCTTGGCTCATTGGTGTATTTCTTGTCAATCACCACATCTCGACATGCAACTATTGCATTAGTTATAACATCATAATATCATAGAAAAAATCCACATGCCTAGTCTTGCATACCATCATGAGAACATAAGATTATTGTTATCACCACATTCTGAATAGTAAAAATTGCATGCTCATGCATGTCATAAAATATGAATGCAATAATCAAATGCTTCACATAATCATAAGTTATAACTTCAACCTATTTGTATCAAAGATATATCATAATATCACATAATAATTGGATCCATCTATCAATATAACCTCATTAAATTAAAAACATATGATATAATTATATATACACGACTTAAATTACTCATGTAACTACCTTACATATTAGTATATCTTATTGTATTACAATATTAATATTAAAATTCATGTTCAATGTGCTTACATAACACTATTCAAACATGAAGTCCGATAAAGTTTTTAAATGGTTGATCATCTTGATTATATAACAAGCTACATAGTAGCGAGTACTTGTCTAGTTCAAATATAGCCAAATTAAAGTAATATGCATAGCATTGATTTTAATTAAATTTATTAAGTTTTGAATGATTATTTTTTTTGTAAGCTTGGTAGGACTACATCTTCATCATGTCCAATATATCACCCCATTGAACCGATGATTTCACATCAAGGAGTGCCTTAACAAAACAACCAATCACTGTCTATCTAAAACACTGTGAACAAGTTTTAAAATTATATAAATTTATCTTAAAATAATATACACTAAATTATAAAACTAAACAATAAATATTTATTAAACAAAATAACTTCACAATTAAATATTAAATATTTATCACAAAATATAATCAATTATATTGAATATCAATTTATAATATAATTTTTTTATTAAAAAATATTAATTATTTTAAATGATATAATTTTTTTATTATATAAATAAATATATTTATAATTTATTTTAAACCTTAATTAATTTTTCAAAAACAAAATTATCTCTACTAAAATAGTTTTCCAACATCAATAGATTTTTATTAGATAATGGATTTGTTATTTATGATCACAATTATGTTATATTTATATTAAAAAATAATGGATTTTTATATGATAATGGAGGGTTATTTATGAGATTTTTTTTTAATTAATATATATATGTATGGTTATTCATGAACATTTATTTAAATTATTATGAAGTGCATTAATTTTATAACTAAAAAACGAGTGGAGCTCTGAGCTAAAAGCACGTGAACTTTGAGGTTTCCGCTTGTTAAGCTGTCACGGTCATTAAATCTCAAATGAGGTTTGCATCCACACAAATATCAATTCCACTACCTTGATTTTCATGAGCGGCCAGAGGGAATTTCATATTTATTATTTTATTAAATTTATTTATTTTTTAAATATAAATTTTTATTTTTCAAGTATAATAATGTGTTGATTTAGTAATAGAAAAGAGAATATCTAAAGTAAAAATTATGGCATTTTAAAAATGAGGTTTAAATGAGAACATTTTCTAAATTAGGGAAAGACAACACATGGAGATATGAAGAATGAAAATTTTAGGGAAAGATAACACACGGAGATATGAAGAATGAAAATTTATTTTATTTTATTTCATTTAAAATTATAAAATAATAGTATATTTGTTTTTATAAAAAAATTTAATTATTAAATAATTTAGATCGATTTAAAATATGTTTGGTTAGTTACACATATTTATTTCTCATACAAAAATTTAATATTAAAATGAAATATATGATTTTTAAATTTTAAATAATACAATGATTCTTAGCATATTAAAATTTAGTTTAAGTATTAGGTTTTGCAAATGGGGTAGCAAGCTAAGTGGGCTTGATTGTGGGGCAAAACTCCACAGTTAAGTGCGCTTGAGCTAGAGGGGATCTGGGATGGGTGACCTCCCGGGAAGTCCTGGTTACCAGGTGCAAGCCCCGGAAGTGATGCTTGACGCTATGTGATTCATTTCACTAGTTTCAATCCCACTTCTTCACCCCTATGAGCATCACTCGATGCAATGAGTGCTAAGTGAACTATTCAAAAATCATGAGAAATTAGTCAGTTACAACTACCTCTCATGGAAATGGTCATACGTGAATGACTTACTTAACGCATTTGAATCCCAAAATGATATCTAATATAATGCACTGCGTAAACCCCCTAATACTTAAATTCAAAAAGAGTGAAGGGATCTCTTCTTGAATGGTTCATGAGGCACAATACTTTCTAAGGTTTTGCAAATGGGGTAGCAAGCTAAGTGGGCTTGATTGTGGGGCAAAACTCCACAGTTAAGCGCGCTTGAGCCAGAGGCGATCTGGGATGGGTGACCTCCCAGGAAGTCCTGGTTACCGGGTGCAAGCCCTGGAAGTGATGATTGACGCTATGTGATTCATTTCACTAGTTTCAATCCCACTTCTTCACCCCTGTGAGCATCACTCGATGCAATGAGTGCTAAGTTAACTATTCAAAAATCATGAGAAATTAGTCAGTTACGACTACCTCTCATGGAAATGTTCATATGTGAATGACTTACTTAACGCAGTTGAATCCCAAAATGATATCTAATATAATGCACTGCGTAAACCCCCTAATACTTAAATTCAAAAAGAGTGAAGGGATCTCTTCTTGAATGGTTCATGAGGCACAATACTTTCTAAGGTTTTTCAAATGGGGTAGCAAGCTAAGTGGGCTTGATTGTGGGGCAAAACTCCACAGTTAAGCGCGCTTGAGCCAGAGGTGATCTGGGATGGATGACCTCCCGGGAAGTCCTGGTTACCAGGTGCAAGCCCCGAAAGTGATGATTGACGCTATGTGATTCATTTTACTAGTTTCAATCCCACTTCTTCACCCCTGTGAGCATCACTCGATGCAATGAGTGCTAAGTGAACTATTCAAAAATCATGAGAAATCAGTCAGTTATGACTACCTCTCATGGAAATGGTCATACGTGAATGAGTTACTTAACGCAATTGAATCCCAAAATGATATCTAATAAAATTTAGTTATTCATATAATTAACAAAATAGAAAACAATACGAGTTTCAAATTTAATAATAATGAATTTTGAAATTATATTTTCTAAATTATTCATAATTTAAATTATTTAAATCACCTTTTAAATAATACTTTATCTCTGCATGTAAATTAGCGACTCGAATTTATGGTAACTTAAATATTCGGATATCAAATCTATAATTTTGAATTTCAAGTTCCCCTTGTTACAAAAATTTTATTCACTATCAAATACATCAAAGAAAAACAAAATGTAAAAATGTTATGCGGAATGGCCAGGAACATGAATTGCTAAATAAGGAGGATTCCACAAATACCTTCATCCTACATGTTATTGTCAATTCGAGGATGCCAACATTTTATGGTTCATAAAAGCATAAAATCTTCATCTCAATTTATCCATTACTTGCCTTGCAAGAAATCCCTTGTGCTCATCTAATGAAGAGACTAATGGAGGTGGAGGATGCCAACATTTTCTGGTTCATAAAAGCATGGAATATTCATCTCAATTTATCCATTACTTGCCTCGCGAGAAATCCCTTGAGCTCATCTAATGAAGAGACTAATGGAGGTGACGGTTCTAAATTTGGGTGCTAGTGAAATTCAAATAGTGAATTAATGCCAGCATGTACAATGAAAGACTTGATGGTACAACTAACTAATTATGTGATACACATGTAAGCATTGCAAAATAAAATATGAATCAATCAAATTTCAAATAAATATATTAAAACATTATTAAAAAATAATAAAATTCAATCTCTAATGTTAAACTATGGAGAAATGTGCAATTTTCTTTTGTCAAAGTAAACTAATAGTTAGTCAAGCAAATGAACACAATATATCTCACCTGTAGCAAATACATTAATGATCCAGATTTAAATAGAAACGCAACAAATTATAGATATAACCATACATACAGAGATGCAACAGAAATAATACTTCATTTCATCACTGTAAAATATTGAAATATGCTTACAAACAAAAATGGAAATAAACTAGTTAGGGCGATGGTAGCTTATCTCTGAGAAGAGATGTGTTACATGCCTTTGAACTTTGTTACAATGAGGCTCGAAGACCTATTTATTGTTGAGAAACAATAGAAAACCCTAAACATCTAAAAACCTAACCCGAGGAGATGAAATGCCAAACTATGGGCCTCGTTTGGGTAAATTAGTACATCAACTTCCCAGGGCTGTAACTTTGGCATACGATCTTCGTTTGACGTGCACAATACCTCGTTAGAAAGATCTATTCGATGACTACAAAAAAAATGTTGTTTAGGGCCTCAAAACGGCTCCAGAAGTTCAGGACCCAAAAAGCTGCTAAAAATAGTAAACTATGCTACAATTAAGGAAACTGAAAAAAAAAAAAAAAAAAAAAAAAAAAAAAAAAAAAAAAAACAAACAAACAAACAAACAAACAAAACAAAACAATGGTGGGGGTCCAAGTGGAATTGGCGGATGGCCACCAATATCCACCTGGATCATTCCTCCCCCCTTAGGAAGCAATGGTACCCATTGTGTTGAGTTCCTCCATGAGATGAGGAAACTTCTCCTGAACTTGGTCCCTGATGAGCCACTTGCCCTAGTGAAGGAGTTGGCCTGCTTTGACAACTCGATACAGTGGGATCTTCTGCTAGCGAGTGTTCTTAATCTGTGTGTCCGTGATCCGATCAATTTCAGCTTGTTCCATGCAATTTGGATTTAACTTTGTGGGTGTGAGTTGTTCTGCAATGTCAGATGTGTCTAGTAATGGTGGAAAGTATGGCCGAAGGCGGTCCACATCAAACACTAGGTATAGGCCAAGGAATGGGGGAATGCTGAGCTCAAATGCAATGTCTCCCATAGCCTTGGTAATGGTGTAAGGGCCATATTGGAGTGATCTTAGTTTCCAATAGGCTCCGGTAAGATGTTCCTTTTGCAAATGCAACCAGACTTTGTTGCCCACCTAAAACTTGTGTGGCACCCGATGTTGATCATGTCGTTGCTTGTACTTGGCATTTGATTTCTCCAGAATGTCATGGACCTATTCACGAATATTTTGGATGCACTCAATGAAGCTATTCGCCTTATCTGTTTCAGACTAGACATGAGCCGAATCTGCCTGAGTAACTGCAAATGGCATGGCCACATCAATGGGACATAGTGGCTGCAATCCCAAGCCCACTTGAAAAGGGTTGTGGCTAGTGGAGCTGTGGAGAGCCCAGTTATAGCTGTGCTAAACATAGGGGAGGCTCTCATCCCATGTGCGTGGATGCTTTGAGTTGTACATGCGCAGAATTTGTATGATCATCCTGTTAACAACCTCTGTCTGGCCATCAGTTTGGGGATGGAAGGTTGTGGACTTAGTGAGTTTGGTGGCCAACATCAACCAAAGACTGGACCAGAATGTACTGAGGAACCTGTTGTCCCGATCCGAGATGATAGACTGTGGGATCCCAAAGTGTACCCACACTTGTTCAAAGAAGATTTTAGCAGTGGCTTCTGCTGTGATATTCTTCTTGCATGCTGCCATAATGGCCATCTTCGAGAACCTATCGACGACCACAAAAACACAGTCGTTTCCATGGTTAGTATAAGGAAGGCCCCACATGTAAACCATGGAAAAGGATTCCCAAGGTCGACTAGCGGTAGGCATCGGGGTATAGAGGCCTTGCTTCTTGATGGTCGGTTTGGCAATGGCGCAGGAAGTGCATGATCTGATGTAATTCCCAACATCCTGTCAAAGATTCAACCAATAGAAATACTTATGCAGCACTGCCACTGTTTTCTCGACCCCGAAATGCCCAGCAGCCCGACTAAAGTGTGCTTCCCAAATCATCTTGGCACGCTCGCTTGAAGGAACACAAAGGTGACCTAGGCGGCATAACAGGGCATCCTGGAGGTGAAAATCTAGAACATGATGACCCTCCAAGAGTGTATGGTATGTGTGGTTGAATTCTGGGTTGCTTTTGTAGAGAAGTGGCTAATCAAAATTCTTGTACCCACAAGAGTTAAGCACGGTGGTTAACGCCATGATTGGTGGTCGACTGAGCCAATCCGCAACATTATTGGTGTTGCCCTTATTATACTTGATATTCAAATGGAACTGTTGCAGGTATGTGGACCACTTCTAATAGCGATCATTCTGTAATTTCCCTTGGGTCTGTATGAACTGTAGGGTTGGTGGTCTGTGTGGATGACCATTTCCTTCCCCAAAATGTAATGCTTCCATTTTCGGCAGGCTTGCACAATGGAATACATCTCTTTGTCATAAGTGGGATACTTCCGAACTTTGTCTGAAAGTGTCTCACTGTGATATGGCACTGGATGCTGGTGTTGTGTAAGGACTGCCCCAATAGCATAGTTAGAGGCATCTGTCTCGACCTAAAATGGTTGTTGCAAGTCTGGTAATTTGAGCATTAGTGTCGAGTAGAGGCGATGTTTCAACTATGTGAATGCCTTCTGTTGAGATTCAGACCAAAAGAATTTTGATTTTGCTTCTCCCTTGGTGACTTGACTCAAGGGCCAAGTGATATGAGAAAATCCCAGCACGAACCTGCGGTAGAAGTTGGCAAGACCTATAAAGCTGCGAAGCTCTGTCAGAGTGGTTGGAGATGGTGAATCCTGAATGACTTGGATCTTGGTTGTATCCACATGCACCCCCCGTTCATCAATAATGTATCCCAGATACTAAACCTGGTCATGCCAAAAGTGCATTTATCCAAATTGGCAGATAACTTGTGTTGCCGCAGTATTTGGAGAACTTGTCGAATGTGGTGGAGGTGCTCTTCCCAACTCTGGCTGAAGATCAAGATGCCATCCAAGTATACCACTACAAATGAGTTGGTGAATGGCCGCAAGATGTCATCCATCAGCCTCATTAAGGTTGCATGAGCATTCGTCAACTCGAAAGGCATAACCAACCATTTAAAAAGGCCCTCCTTGGCTTTGAAGGCAGTCTTCCACACATCGGAGGGTTCAATTGGTACCTGGTGATATCCTGACTTCAAATCGATCTTGCTGAAATATTTTTCCCCCTTCAGTTGGTCCACGAGGTCATCAATCTGTGGGATCGAGTACCTATTATGGATAATGATCTTTTTCAGCGCCCGATAGTCAATACAGAGTCTCTAATTCACATCCTTCATCTGTACCAACACGATCGGGCTCCCATAGGGCCATGAACTCGGATGAATGTGACCTTTCTGCAGTAGCTCCTAAATCTGCCTCTTGATTTCATCGTTCTCCAGAACGGAGCACCGATAGATTGGTCCATTGGGCAGCGACGCATGTTATGAATATAATTCATAGAAATTAATAAATAAAATAAATATAAATATTAAATAATTAAATATTAATTAGGTTAAATAGTCATTAAGTTAAGTGAAAAGGCATGTCTAAAAGACATGCCTACTCACGAAAGGTCACCTGCTGAGGTATAAAAGCAGGGCCTCATTGTAACATTCAAAATCATCTTATACATTATATATCTATATATATATATATATATATATATATATATATATATATATATATATATATATATATATATATATATATATATATATAATTTTAAATACCTGTGTGTATTTTAACATATTAAATCTCCAAGCTATTAGTTTTCATGCTTTAGTAGCAGTTTTTATGCTTCAACGCACCTGGGTTCAAATCAATGGAGTGCTTGACCTGACAATGTAGAGGAACCCCTATGGGAGAGGTGAAGATGTCCTTTCACTCCTCCACGACCTTGTCCATCTATAGTTGTCGTGTGGAGGGGCCCTATCTGGAGGTCGTGGCCATCGTCTTCTTCTTTCCTTGAGGGCATATCATCAGGAAAACAAATTTCTTGTTTTTGGAAATGAGCTTACTACATTTTTTTGCAGTAACCAAAGAGATGGTAGTAGGCGGTGCTACCTCTGGTATCCTGTACAACTTATTTCCCGAAGTAACAATAACAGCACAAGGCCTTGATTCATACACAACATGTCACTTCCACAAGTATGGTTGGCCTAATAATACATCACAAACTTCAAAGGGAGCAACATCACACAATACCTCATCCGTGAAGGGCTTGATGTTGTATGGAAGGCAGCACTGCAAGCTCACATGAAGATCCCGTCCTTGTTGAAGGCACCCGATGGTATACGGTTATGGATGTGTTGTAGTTGGTAAGCCCAACCGCTTCATGACCTTTTTTGAAATGAGGTTCTTTTGGCTTCCGATGTCGACAATGAACTGTAGCGAGGAGCCCTTTACTCACATATGGGAGTGGAAGAGGCGTTCCTCCTCCTCTGGATCTTTGGGTTCCTCCTTCTCGATCTTTGTGGTGGCAAAGGTAGCGTTGGGCTCCGCATCGATAATATGCTTCCCTTTGTCATTGCCCTTGTTGGGTTCTGACTTAGAATCGGAACATGCATCTGATTTTGAAACCTTTAGCTCAGCCACCAATGACTGCTTGGCCCGACACTCACTTGTGTTGTGAGTGGAGCTCTTATGGAACTCACACCACTTTCCCGTGTCCTTTTTCGGCTTCGCAGTGTTGTTCTTTGCTTCCATCTTTGGTGGGTTGTCTTAGGCCGCCCCACCTTGGCTTTGTCCTTTGTTCTCCGGTTTGGGGGCACCTTTCCCTTGCTTCGGATTCGCAGATCTAAAGTCTCGCTTCTTTTGTTTAAACTTTTGCTCGATCTTGACGGCATATCGGTATGTCGTGCCGAGTGAGGAGATGTTTAGGAATTCTATTTCGTCTTGGATGTACCTGTGTAGGTAGTCATGGTATTTGAGTACCAAATGCTGCTCTGAATCCTTGATACCCATCTTTGTGCGAAGGGTATGGAAAATATTGGTAAACTCTGGCACGTCTTGGTCCCTCCTTGTTGCAACATGGTCCACTTTATGTATTGATCCTCATAGCTTCTGACAACGTAGTACTGTTCTTTGATGGCATCCCGGAATGAATTCGAAGTGGGTGCGGCTGAAAACAGTGAGGCCATACTTTCATCCTTCTGCTTGCAGTAGGTTCCCACCAGTCCTTGATGTGGGGGGCGGTTTTGAGAAGAGTTAAAGTAATCTTTTCGCGGCCTAAAAAATCATGAACATAAAAATATCCTTCTAGAAGATTTAACAATTTATCTACGGCATCTGCATCTGTCTGACCCTCAAATATGGGAATGTCAAAGTTAACTTGTACCTTAAATGGTGTGGCCCTTCCAGAGTAGCTATTGGAAGTAGATGTGTCGCCCCTGGGTAGCCGCTGAAGGATCTGGGCAAAGTTGTCCATCATCACGTTACTTTGTCGCTAGAGAGCCTCTTCGAGCAAGATTTTGATAAGATCTCCTACCCACTCATCATTATTTTCATCTGCCATGGGAGTCTGTCGGGATTTGCGAGGTTGGTCTTGCAAAGGTTCGACCAGTTCAAGCCCTAACTCTTTATATCCCGACCTCGTTGTGACATGCAAAGAAAGGCAGAGAAAGAGCAGACCATTTTGATACCACTAATCTAGATTTAAATAGAAACGCAACAAATTACAGATATAACCATACATACAGATATGCAACAGAAATAATACTTCATTTCATTACTATAAAATATTGAAATATGCTTACAAACAGAAATGGAAATAAATTAGCTAGGGCGATGGTAGCTTATCTCTGAGAAGAGATATGACAACTACATGCCTCTGAACTATGTTACAATGAGGCTCGAAAGTCTATTTATTGTTGAGAAACAATAGAAAACCCTAAACATCCAAAAACCTAACCCTAGGAGATGAAACGCCAAACTGTGGGCCCCATTTGGGTAAATTGGTACATCAACTTCTTAGGGTCGTAACTTTGGCATACGATCTTCGTTTTACATGCACAATACCTCGTTAGAAAGATCTATCTGAGGACTAGAACTTTGGGAAGAACAACATGTGTCCATGGACCCATGTTGCTCCCAGTTTTCCCAAAAAGCGTCGTTTAGGGCCTCAAAACGGCTTCGAAAGTTCAGGACCTGAAAAACCACTAAAAATAGTAAATTGTGCTACAATTAAGGAAACTGAAAGAAACAATGGTGGGGATCCAAGTGGAATTGGTGAATGGCCACCAATATCCACCTGGATCAATTAAGTACTTTTCAACTAAACTAAATATAAAACTCAAAATATAAGTTTTAATATGTTCTTAAAACAAGACTCACTTAATTTCAAACAACTTCCCTTGGAAGGGAATCTCAACTTACATATAACTATAATTCTAAGGCGATAACATTCATTTCTATTCAGGACTTCTCATGGTTTTTCTTGGATCTAATGATAATCGTAATTAATGTAAGAGTCTCATTTCTATTAAGGGCTTCTCATGGTTTTTCTTGGATCTAATGATATCCATAATTAATGCAAGAGTCTCTTGCATAAAGAACAAGGAAAGTACAGAAGTATGGATTTTAAGCAAGCGGTAATTATTACATGTTAAAGGTAGGTAATTATAACAAGTTAAAGGTAGGAAATTTATGGTTAAAGGCAAGAAATTTATACCCACCATAAACTATCATCTGTTGCAAGCTTTTAGTTGTATTAATAATTCAAAGTGTGGACATGAAATTAATAGAGCCATTTTATGGAATAATACACATGGAAAAACTTAATGACACCAAAGTAAAAAAAATTGAGCATGATTAGAAAGATGATGAATGACCTTGATTAAAAGTAAACCAATTTGATACTTCCAAATGAATATGAATAATAATAACAACAACAACAACAATTATATATGTAATATTATACCATCATATATACTCCCTCTCTCTATATATATGTTTTTCTCTTATCCTATATTATATCATATTTCATATATCTTCTATTTATCCACTTACTATTTAATAATATTCACCATTATTTATCCTATATCTCCACATATTTACATACATATCTATTCATTCTATTTGATTTTCTATCTTTATATTTCTTACTTATATTGATTCTCTCATAGTATATTGCATGTATCTCTATTTTAATAAATTATACTATTTTTATATCTTTCTATCAAAATACTTTTATGTCACTCCTACTAAATCAATATACTTACACATATATTATTATTTCCATCTTCATCATTATAAATTATTCATTTATATATTTTTTCATTCTTATTATTTACTATTTTAACTTCTATTCAGGTTGCCTTTCCCAATACTTTTGTTTAATTCCCCTTCACAAAAGCCCTCACCCAAACTCCCCCAAGAATGAATAGTTACTGCGATCTTAATAGTTATATATTAAGATTTATACCCCTTAAATATATTAATAGTTATATATTAAGATTTATGCTAACAGCCATGCACATCATACTTTATTAATGAAAACAGTAATAAGTATAATTTACGACTTACTATTTGTACTTGCATTGATACCTTGAGCGAAATAACAAATTACAATGTAGGCTATCATATTTAAAAACATATTTTAATCCATATATATAAACACTATTTCAAAAATGTTAGAAGAATAGATGATCATCATTCATGGGAAACAACAGATTTGTAAGGCTTGCGTCTATGTTCTCATTTTTTTAACCCGAGATCAATTTATGTGCAGGAGACTAACATGATTAGCAAACCAAGGAGACCAGGGTTTTAGAAATTCAAAGAGGAAAATAATATTTTTGTAGTAGAATATAAAACTTGCAGTATTATTTATCCAATTTGGTGATGTGTATCTTTTTTTTAATCTGTTAGGTTTATATATTTGTTAAATTTTTCCTTCGCCGTGAATCCAAAACCATGCATACATTTTATGTCTTTTGAAAATAGATATACCCATTATTATGACTCTCTCTTGAATAAAGCATAATTGTTAGAACATTAATCATGCTGGTGCCAACGGTGTTTTCCATTGTTCCCACGTCATCAATTTTAATGTGAATCGGTAGGAGTCGGTAAGATATAGTTCAAGTCGACGAAGATCATTATTGATTCTCTTACGTATGTATCTATAAATTACTATATTTAGTAATGAAATAATCATGCTCTTTGATAGAGTCTTCATAGTTTCTGTCAGAGCCAAGGGTTTTGACTATGGCCGTTGTTTGAGGAAGAGCGGGAGTTGTGGGCTCTGGGGTGGCTGTGTGTAAGCCTGGAGCCAATGACAACCTGAATAGCTGGCTAATCCTTGCGTGCGTGGAGTGTGGTTGACGGAGCCACTGCAAATCAAAGTGTGGAGAAAACCTATTGTTGTGTGCAGAGCAACGTGAGGGAGTTAGCAGTGAGCGTAGAGCGCTGAGCCACCCGTGGAGCCGACCAGAACGCAAGCATACTATTTGACGTTGTTATGTGCTGGAGAGTTGCAGAGCTGAGCGGATTATTGTGCCCGTTATGGTTGTTCTGATATCATTGTGCCATTAATAGACATTGTCAAGTGCCTTTAGGTTATGAGGAATTAGTTGTGTGAAGAGCTAAGTGCATTGTTATTCTCAGGTCTATAAATTGAACCTTAGTGAATGAGTAGTGTTAAAAGGGGAAACAATGTGATAGGAATAGTAGATCCCCTGGAGTTGGAAGCACTTGTGACTGTTAAGTAGACACTACTATGTGGAGTAATAGTTGTGTGGAGGCGTAGTCGAAAGTGAGGGAACGTTGTGGAGCTATGTGCTCTCTATGACTTAACACCGGGTGAGATGCTTGGTGAAGAGTCGAGCGTAGTGTGGAGGAAGTGTTATGTCCTATTTTGAGTTGTGAGACATTGTGTCATGTTGTTGGCGCTGATTGGTGAGAGTTGTTCGGTGCAAGAACGTTGTTGCCTAAGGTGTAGTGTGGTGCTGCGAGTGTGGAGGAAAGATCCTCTTTGTGTTGTGTTGCTGCTCCGCTGTGTTTTGAATATAGAGAGTTCGTTGTAGAATAAAGCCAGGGGTTGAGTCTGTTAGTTATATGGTTGTTGTCAGAAAGGAGACGGCCATGGGGCATTGAATTGTTGGTGTGGTGAATTGTTGACTTGGCATTGTGAGATGGTGGAGATGGTGAGTAAGTTCGTGGAGCCTATTGAGTTGAGCGTAGTATAGAGTCGTTGAATGCATGTGTAGTTGTTGAGTGTGAACCACTTGAATATTGGAGCCCAAAGCTTGGATACATGGTGGAGCAAGGATCTGCTAAGATGTTGGAAGAGGTGTGGAGGAGCAAAGGAGCAGCCTAAAGAAGCGGCCACTGTGTGTGGAGAGCCGCGTAGAAAATCACCTATTTGATTGGAGTCTAATGAGTGGAATAATGTTTGATACTGATCTTTTTGATGATGCATTTTTAGAGAGCGCAATTGGAAGTATTTTTGGGCCTAGTAATATTTTTTATTCAGTAGTCTTTTTGAGTCACATAATGGTTTTATTGATGACCATGAATATCAACAGGTTCATTCTATTTCACATGATCTTGCAATTACTCAAAGTAAAACTTTCTTCTCTCATAACCTAATTGTTAGAAATTTGATTGGATCTTCTTCTAAGATGGTTGCAACAGTGGAGGATACGACCATGGATGTTGTTCAGAGGCCGCTTATGTTCGAAGATGGGTGAATTTTGATGGATGAAGAGGAACTTGGTCACATACTTTATAAGGCTACTCCTCATAGAAAGTGGGGAGAGCATGAATTGGATTACCTTGTTTTGGATCTTGCCTTGCATCCAAATAAGGGAGAGGTTGCCGATGATAAGTACTTAAGCAAGGAGCAAAAGAAGCTCATAATGAAAGCAAGAAAGGTGAAGATGAAACTGCACCAACAAATGAACAAGCATGGACCCTTTAGCAAGAAGGAAAAAATGAAATGTTTTGTTGTAAGCCTAGCTAAGACTTAGACGAACATGCAAGTTAAATTTTAGGTCATCGTGACTAAGTGGAGGTGTTAGAACATTAATCAGACGGCACCAATGACACCATCAAGTTTAATGTGAGTCGACATGAGTGGTAAGACATCAATTCAAGTCGACGGAGATCATTATTGATTCTCCTACGTATTTATCTATAAATAATTATATTTATTAATGAAATAATCAAGCTCTTTGATAGAGTCTTCATAGTTTCTGTCCATAACTCCACACTCTGGTTATAAATTCTAGTCATCTCAAATTACCTGCTTATGACTTTGTACACAACAATTCCCATGATTATAAACTCACAATTCTATTCATAGTAGTATGAGAAGTGCCTACTATTTCAATCATAATGGTCCATTAATTACAATTTAAAGCATCGTGGTCCTAAGGTTTGTGATTTCTCCCATAGCCAACAATAACTAATGTTGCAAAACTCAACATTTGCAAAAATCGATGGGTTAACAACTCTGAAATCGTCCAAATGGAAAAAAATGGGGAAGTTTTGCTGTAATACAAATTTGAAACTTAAAAAAAAAATAATGAAAAGTTGACCAAATTTTTGCATCTGATTGAGCCGATTTTTCTATGGGAGCAAAAGTCTCCTCATAATCGACCCCTTCCTTATGTGCAAATCCTTTTTCCACGAGCCTGGCTTTGTGCTTGTCAAGTGAGCCATCAACTTTATACTTGTTCTTGTAGACCCACTTGCAACCAATTGGTTTGGTTCCCAATGGAGGATCAACCAGTGTCTGAGTGCCATTCTTTATGAAGGAATCATACTCCTTTTGCATCGCTTCTTTCCATTCATCATGAGAAGCGGGTTCTTTGAAGGAAGTTGGTTCAAAATCTGTAGACAAATTCAATTCACAATCATAAGAAACATCCATATCAACAGCGGAATCAGAGTCATCTACATCACCTCCATTTTGCCTGGTTGAATTCCTTGTTTCTGTCTTTCCAACCTCATCAGGATAAACACTTTCAAGTGTCTTTGTCAGCCACCTAGGGGGACATTTACGAGATGGTTTAGGTTGTTAAGTTGATTGAGTTGGGACTGAATCAAGATTGAGTCTCCCAATTCTGACAATCGCATCACTCAAAGTATCATCAGTGGTTGGAGTTTCATGCGAGGGAGAGAGTGCTTCAGAAGAAAATTCCACAAATTGATCCAGTGTAGGAATACCCCCTTCAAGATGTGGAATCTGATTATCAAATTCTTGAAATTATTTTGCATGCCCGATTCTATTCAAGCGATCAAGTTGCTGCTCAACAACATTGTCAGCTTTGAAAGATTCAAGAAAGATTACATCTCTAGATACAACAATCTTTTTATTAACTTCATCATAGAGACGATATGCTTTGGAGGTATTTGAATACCTCAAGAAAATACACTTACAACTCCTTGCACCAAGATTGTTTCTATGTACCTTTGGTATCAAGGCATAACATGTGGAACCAAAGACCCTGAGATGCTTTACCGAAGGAATGTGGCCATACCACATTTCATAAGGAGTCTTGTTTCTAATAGCATTAGATGGGCATCTATTCTTTACATATACAACACATGGAACTACATCAGCCCAAAACATCAATTTTACATTCTTGAAAAACATCATGGAACGTACCATATTTAAGATTGTCCTATTCATTCTTTCAGCTACTCCATTCTGTTGGGGATTATAAGGCACAGTTGTTTGATGTTTGATCCCATGCTGGTGAAGATAGTTTTCAAATTCATTTGATGTGTATCCTTTTCCATTATCAGTGCAAATAGAGCCAATATGAGATTGTGCATCATTTTTCAATCCATGTATGAAAGTTATTGTATGTTTGAAAAGCATCAAATTTGTTCTTCAATAAATAAACCCAACACATTCTGGTGTAGTCATCAATAAATGTCATCTTATATTTATTTCCATTTACAGAAGGAACAGACATTGGAATGTGAATCATGAAAAGGCTGTTTGCTATGCTTTCCTAGAATGCAAGCATCACATTGCTTAAGTTTCATAGGAATTGTAGGCAAACCAGTAACACCATTTTTCTTCAATAAGTGAAGGTTGTCATAGTTCAAGTGTCCAAATCTAGCATGCCATAATAGACTTGATGGAAATGTACCTTCATCATAATGAGAACTGTATGAGAAATTTTGTGCACAAGCATAGGTACCTTGCAGCGTGAGAAGTGTTTCTTCTTTTATCACCTCAACCTTGCCATCAAACATATGAATGGACTGTCCTTACTGGCGGATGTGAACCGAGGACAACAATTTTCTCCTCAACTGTGGGAGATATAAAACATTATGTAGAAGAAAGTCTGGGAGATCAGGCAATTTGAGCCTGATTGTGCCAAGCCCTGATGGCTTGAGTTTTGATCTGTCTGCAAAGTATATTGTTCCATCAACATTGTCAGTAAATTCTTCAAAAAAATCTCTTCTAAAATTCATGTGTCTAGTTGCTCCTGAATCAAGCAACCAATCATTTTTCCAAGAAGCAAGTGAAGCATTAAACAAGGCTTCTTTTACTCCAATATTACAATGTGCCACAACATAGTGGGTGGATTCAAGTGCTTTACCTTTCCCTTTGTCATTGGTTTTAACTTTGGGTTGATTTCTTTCCTGCTCAATTTTATCCCAAGGCAACTTACACGTGGATGCATCATGTGATCCATCTCTATTGCAACGTATGCAATGAAAGTTAGACTTTTCTCCTTGAGAGTGTCTACCCCCCTTGCCTCTAAAATTTCTTCTTCTCTCTATGTGTAAGACACACAACTTCTTCAGAAGACTGAGGAGTTGTCTTCTTCCCAAAATCTTTCTCTCTCTCAGCAAATTTATTCACAAGGGAGTCAAAGGTAATTTCTTTGAGGTTTCCATTTGCTTGCAATGACTCAAGATAATTTGAATAAGTGGGATAAAGTGCCTTGACAAAAGCTATCATAGGAATGTCTAGTTCAACATTAGTGACTTAGATATCATGCATAATGGATTTTACTTCTGACGCGAGAGAAAGAGGATCATAATTTTGTAATTCAATATTGAACAATTTAATCATCAGTTGGACAACTTCAAGCGTAGAGTGTGAGTCATAGAGTTCCTTCAATTTTTGTAAGGCTTCAATGGCATTCGAAAATGGTGAAATATGGTGACTCACCTCTTCATTTACAGATGTTGCAATCAAGGCATAGGCCTTGCTATTCTTGTTTCCCCAAATGGTGAATTCCTTGTCTGAGGTAGGCTTTGTTGGTTCATTGTCTCTTTCTCTAACACAAACTCCTTTCCACAACTCATTAAAAATGAGAGTGTGTTTGATCTTCCGCGACCATTCTGGATAGTTCTCTTTGTCACTGAGAACCACTCCAACTATAGAGATCAATGAGTGCATTTAAATGTGTTCTGTGTAAAAAAAATGCTCCTCTGTTGGCAAAAATTTGCACTTGTTGTGTAAACAAAACTATGAAAATATGATTTTGATATGTAAATATCAGAGGTATATTTGGGGAAGGGGTTATATGCTGGAGAAGTTTTAACGAGGGAGGCGTTATGTAGTGGAGGAGTTATATGGGGGAGGGGCTCCACGATAGGTAGGGACACGTAGATGGTATGGGCACATAGGCAGAGTATTGATGTAAGTCCACGGTGGGTGGAAATGGGACCAACAAACGCAACACAATATTATATTAAAAAAGGCGGAGTGGTATGGTGGATTCATATGGTGGTATGAACCAGTGTTCAACGTAATCTCTAGCAAATGCAGTATGGAGTATGGATTATGGGGAGCGCTGACTATGTAGGAGTTTGGATTGAGCGCTGACTAGTATGTGGTGTAGCGGATTCGCTAGCACGAGCGTTGTATGTGGACTGTGGTGGAGAGGAAAATGTTCAACATTGCAGAGGGGAGTCAACTATGGACCAGACATAAATTTGTAGGCAATGCGCAGTTGGGAGAGGGCCGAGAGGCCGAGGTGTAGTTGGGAGACAACTTCGCATGGTAATAAGTGTGAAAAACTCTGAATCTAACACATCAAAAACCCCTACTGCAATTACTGATTTACAATCTCCTACTTGTTTTTTGCATTAAAAATTTATTTAACTACATAAACATCGATGTAAACACTATTGCAGCCTACAAAAATATACAAATCATGAACTAAAATAAATTGAGACAATAACACAAGGGACAATATTATTTTTTGACAATCGTCCCCGAAAAAACCCAATTTGGGAAAATCGGTGCAGCATATAAAGGGTTTGTACTATTAAGAAGATTTCATGAATACAACTAGGGTGCCAAAAATGTCTCACCCAGTAGAGAATATCCTCGATAGTAGTACCTCTATCTCGAGACATATATTTCGGCAAATTAGCAAACGGATGATCAAACCCCACAGCGACTCCAACTGTTCCCTATGCTGGATAGAAAAAGTTGCTCCAAGCACAGCTCTGGAACTGTGTCACTCCACCAGGAGCTGTGTCACCCTCTCCCAACTAAGAATCTATTGATTTGCTCCCAGCCTGCCCCACAGAATCTCCCCAACGCTGCCTATAAGGCCCAGCATCAGCCTCTGCGTCTCAATGTGTCAACCCTCTGCATCAGCTTTACGACCTCTACATCATCCCTTCTAGGGCCTGCGCTGTCTCTCCTGGCACTGTGATGCCTCTCTGATATGTATTCTTCAGCCTTGGATGAAAATCCCTTGTTGAACTACCCCTCGCTACAACTCTGATCACTAACTCAATTTCCTCAGCAAACCTAGCCCCATAAAATCGAATTTTTGATCACTTTTGGTGTGTCTCCAATTGACCCTCAAGCCTCCTCTTATACTTTTCCTGTTAAGTCTTCAACGACCGAGATTAAGTCCCTAATCAATGGGTAAGATTAGAACTGGCTTGATCCTCGTCACTTAGAACTTTCTCACCTATATTTTATTAATACACATTAAAATTTTAATTTTCCTAAGTTTAGACTTAGGAACTCATTAAAAATATTAATTACTTTAATAACTCCTCATCTGGGTGGAATTTATCCAAACGATTTCTGGGTCTTGGAGATATCATGTGCCTTAGCCTCTCCACCAATTTTCAAGGCTACACCACATCTGATTCTACCCAAAATCAACACTCCCTCTTAGCGAGGAATGTGCTCTAGTAGTGTTTCCCAATAGAAGCACCACACTGATCTATGGCATTGGTCCTCTGTGTTGATGCTTGGCTTGCTGTCCCACATCCATTGCATTGTTGCTTCCTGTACTGTTGCTGATGAGACTGCCACTACCACTGCTATATTTGTACTACAACTCCCTCCCAAAATGCTGCCTCATGTTGCCCATAGCACTGCCACTACTCACGGCTACACGCAACTTAGTTACCAAGAATTAAGTAACTAACTTCACCCAAACACTAATATCTTGGTCAATCTGGAAGCCTCATGCTGCTATCTTGTGCTCCCTTTGCTGCTATCTTGTGCTCCCTTTGCTGCCACTACCCTGCTGCAACCTCTTATGTGCCTCTCGCACTGCTACAACCTCCACTGCGCTGCTACAGACTTCTGCACTCTAGCATTGCCTTATCGCTCCATCACACGTTGCTCCACCTGACACCTGTCATCATGCTACTGTCTTTAAGGGCTCCTGTAGTCGAATGTGATCCAAGAGTTTGGGCGCCTCAAGGATCCTGCCCACCTGTAGCCCTCCCAACTACAAATCCATGTCTCCCCACCTCTTCTCTAGAGGTGCATGAGCACTCATGGCATGATCTTCATCAGTCTCGACATCCTTCTCCGCCTTTGCTGGACCATCCTTTGAGTCTGAAGCTTCTCCCTTGCCTTTCTTTCTGGGGTACTAAGAGGCATAATGTCCCAGCTCCCCACAGTTGAAGCACTTGACCTTGGAGATGTCTTTGTTCTTCCTCTTTTGTAGCGCCTGCTCTCCCGTTGATGCGAGAGCTGCATCCTCCTCCTCCTCCTTCTTGATTTGAACTCCCTTACCACTACTCCCCGCCTTGGCTAGTGTCCTGAGCTCTTTCTATTGGAGAGCTTCCCACATCTCCTCCCAACTAGGGAGAGTTGCTCTGCCGAAAATGCTTTGGACAAACGTCTCCCACTCCTCGGATATTGCATTCAGGGTAGTCCTGACTAAGAACTCTGGATCTGGAGTAGACCCCACAAAAGTAAGTTGGTCACCAATCCCCTGTAGCCTCAGAAGGAAGGGATCTATCTCCTCTCCTTTCTGCATCTGATATGACCTCAATTGATTCTCCAGTAACATCTTCCACTGCACGGAAGGGTCTTGGTATAAGGTGGTCAGGGTGTCCCACATCTCCTTTGTTGTTGTCTTCTCAACAATATGTGGTATGACATGATCCTTGACCCCGTCTAGGATCATGCATTTCACCTTCGCCTGGGCCTCCACATACTTCTCAGCTACATTAGCATCAACTAGGACATCTACTACTCTTAAGGCATAGTCCTTGATGCGATGTTTGTCCAGGATTGCTAGGATCCTGGCTTTCTAGATGACAAAATTGGAAGCCTCGTCCAATCTGTCTTGATCCCTTAATCTGTTCACTACCATATCTGCTCCTCTTCTATAGACTCCCTCTGAGTCCTGATTTCCCTCTCAGAAATCCTGCGACCAATCGTCGAATCACTCCTCTCCAATCCTCCTCTTCCGCTACAACCCGGATCTAGATTTCTTGGCTATAAATTTGTCGAGGTAGTGATTCCCTCTACCTTGGTTCAGTCTCCTTAGACATTGTTCTGCACTGACAAAAACAACGTCCCACCAGCTCCACAAATCAAATCTGCACAACTCTCTTAGGCCCATCAACTCGAAGAATCTGAGCCCTTCAGGCTCTGCATAATCTCTGTGTGGGCTGAATCTGCTCCTCCCAACCCAATGTGTCAATCCTTCCTGGCTTAAAATGATGATGTGGCTCTGCGTGAGCCTAATCTGCCCTTCTCTACCTCTACACTGGCCCTGATGGCTGACGCAGCTACTACATGGGCTCCTCCCAACTACTGTGTCTTCCTCTCCCAACTCAGAATGCTGATGCAGGCACTGTGTGAGCCTCTGCATCACCTCTTTTGCACTGCATCACTCCTCCTTCTACTTCTCAGGCTCTGGAACAACGTTGTCTCTCGGGACAATTGCTTCTCTGGTGAAAATTCTTAGACTTCTCGGCTGGTGTCTTCAGTCGTCTATGATCTGCAATCACTCTGATACCATGTGAAATTTTTTGAATCTAACACATCAAAAACCCCTATTGCAATTACTGGTTTACAATCTCCTACCTGTTTTTTGCATTAACAAGTTATTTAACTACATAAACATCGATGTAAACACTATTGCAGCCTACACAAATATACATATCATGAAATGAAATAAACTAAGGCAATAACACAAGGGACACTGTTATTTTTGGACAATCGTCCCCGGAAAAACCCAGTTCGGAAAAACCGGTGCAGCATATAGAGGTTTTGTACTATTAAGCAGATTTTGTGAATACAACTAGGGTGCCAGAAATGGCTCACCCAACAAAGAATATCCTCGGCAGTAGTATCTCTATCCGAAGACAAATATTCCAACAAATCAGCAAATGGATGATCAAACCCCACAGCAACTCTGGTTGTTCCCTATGTTGGACAATGAAATATGCTTCAAGCACAACTCTGGAACTGCGTCACCCTCTCTCGGCGTAGAATCCGTTGATTTGCTCCTAGTCTACCCCACAAAATCTCCCAAGCACTTCCTATGAGGCCCAACGTCAACCTCTGCGGCTTCTGCATCTCACTGCGTCAACCCTCTGTGTCCTCTACTTCAGCTTTATGGCCTTTCGGTCAACCATTCTAGGGCATGTGTTGTCCCTCCCGGCATTGCGCTACCTCTCTGCTATGTATTCTCCAGCCTCAGATGAAAATCCCTTGCTGAACTGCCCCTCGCTGCAACTTTGATCACTAACTCGATTTCCTCAGCAAACCTCGCCCCAGAAAATTGAATTCTTTAATCACTTTTGGTGTGTCTCCAACTGACTCTCAAGCCTCATATACTTTTCCTGTTGAGTCTTCAATGGTCGAGATTAAGTCCCTAATCAATGGGTAAGATTAGAACTGGCTTGATCCTCGTCACTTAGAACTTTCTCACCCATATTTTATTAATACACATTAATATTTTTATTTTCCTAAGTTTAGACTTAGGAACTCATTAAAAATATTAATTTTTTTAACTCCTCATCCGGGTGAAATTTTTCCAAACGATTTCTGGATCTTGGAGATCTCATGTGCCTTAGCCTCTCCACTAATTTTCAAGGCTAGAGCACATCTGATGCTACACAAAATCAACAATAAGTGCATGAGAGAAGCTGCTAGGAGAGTTTATACATCAATGTGCAATAATTGATGAGTTATCAAGATATGGTCAATAGAACAATCTCTGGGAACATTCACCCCTTTACACATGATACATAAGATGATGCAACACTATAAAGACTAAATTTCCACAATTTCGCATAAGTAAAGTAGTAAATTGCAGATCTAATATAGCAAAAATCCCAACAACATCAATGTCATAAAGTAAATAACAAGAATGGACATAAAAAGAGTACTCATATGTGCGAAAGAGTATATCCAATCATCATATTATGCCAATAATGAATCTCCAAGACAAAATAGAGATATCCAAAGATCAAAATTCATCCATTCCTCCAAATTTCTCCTCCAAAAGGAATAGCGAAAATCTCACAAGAGAGAGAGACCCAATCCAAGTGATGATGAGAAAATGGATCAACTCATCACCTATTTATACAATGTCTAATGAATTCGATTTAGCTAATTTTGGCCTAATTTAGCCCCTAGAATAAAATAATGTGCAAAAGAACAATAACATTTGTTGACAAGCCCACCAAATAGGTCAATAATACATGAATAAGCCTCTCAAGAGGGTCGAATGATCATCAAAGTGAGTTGTTGTGCCTTTGAGGGGGCCTAATGAAGTCCAAAGGGCACCATGATGCAGAAATGGACTACCAACATAGTGGACAAGGGGTTGGCCCCTTGTTTTCCAAGTAAGAACCTGTGGTGCTCCCAAGTGGGTGTGGGGGCACAAGGTCATCCTCATGGGTCTCCAAATGGATTGGAAGTGGCTGTAGACCATCTGTAAGGGCCAGAATGATGACATAAGCCCACCCTTAGCAGCAGGGCATAATCCTTTGGATCCTGGAACAACTTCCAAGTGTATGGTGCATTTTTGAGCTGGATGGGCATGGTGAACCAGGTGCATCACCCTCATCCAAAAGGTGGAATATGAGCAATCAACGAGTGTTGTTGAGGATCCATGAAGTAATCTCAGCTATGCTGGAGGCCCATGGCTCTCAACGCTCACCCTACAAGTGCCAATGTGGCACTCTGGAATGATAGGACCCTGGATAGGGAGACCAAGCCCCAAATGGTGATCCACTTTCAATCCTACATAAGATCCAATGCGTCCCCTTGCCCTCCAATACAAAAAATTATTAGAATAATCAAGTAAAAGAGCTTACAAGTCATGGAATCAATGGGTTACTTCATGGTGGCCTGTCGTTCCATAGTGGGTTTTGGTATGTACAAGTGTCTCCATGCTCAAAGGGGGGGTAGCCAAGGACCCTATTAGGTGGTTTCAACCTCTAGAGGGGGTGAAATGTTCGTGGTACATCCTTCAATTGCAAGGTGGAAAATGATATAATAATGGAGTGGTGTGGGAATTATGGGAAATCATCCAGACCAGATGCCATGGTTCATGGGTAGCTATAATAAGGAGAGCCTGCACCTGTGTATGTGAGTGTAGGAGGGTGAAATTCGTGGTACATTAGTTACCCTGGCCTTTGTTTTTCCACCCTTCTCCATATGCCTTTTGCCTTTTATTGATTTTTCTTTATAACTGCTCTGGGCTCCAGGGGATGAGAGCGTGATATGTAATATGTAGCAATGAATACCCCTTCAAGGTGGGACAGTTCATTTCCCGTCAAGAGTTGGGACAATCATGGGTTCCTTAATGATAAAGGGGGCTCATCTAGGGCCCATAGGAACTAGGGCAATGGCCATGGATAAGGGGTAGAGCTCATGTTGGCTTTTGCCCACGTGCTAAATTTGTATGTCCCGACCATATTTTGCATTTTATGGTATATTTCTTGTTGAGAGTGGCCAAATTATGCTTTTTATTTTTTTAGCTACATCAACCGTTGGGGCATCATTCAAGGTCGGACCCAAGGTGTGGAAAAGGGGAGGGCGAGACTAACTGTATGTGGACCCAGTGGACACATGTGGAATCAGATGGGAAAATAGATGAATGGGGCAAAAATGAGTGGAACATGAGTGATATAGGTGGTATCGGGAAGTGGGACTACGCAACCAAAGAGGGATTTCCCATGTAGTGCCAACCCAAGAGCCAAATGGTCAGTAAAGGAGATCCCACAGGACTAGGATACAAGGGTAACCACGAAACCAGGTAGTGGAGACAAAAATACAAGCCTAACCCACTATTTCCTCCGAATCCCACCACCAATCCATGCCCAAAAGTGCCCATGACAAGTAAGGAAAATTACTCAACTATACCAATGAAGAGCCATACCTTTGGGGTCAGGAGGGGCCCACCTTCAAACATACATTCATGACAAGTGGTCGAGGGACCACATGGCTAGCTTAGGTGGTGGAGAAAATGGCACATTGAGCTATTTGGTAGCTACAAGGGGTTGTTGGCTATCAGTTGAGGACCATCTGGGATAATTTTTTTCTCCTATATACTCTACCCATAGGTGGTGGGTATCAAGGTCCACAAGGGGTTACCCTCCCCCTCCCCCTATCCACACCTTGGGTAAGGTTTGGAATGATGCTTGGGTGGTTAATGCAGCTAAAAAGAAGGAAAAATCATAACTTGGACACTCCCAACAGGAGATGTACCAGAAAATGCAAAATATGGTCAGGACATATAAATTTATCACTCGGGCAAAAGCCAAACATGAGCTCTTCCCTTTATCTATGGCCATCACCCTGGTTCTTATGGGCCCTAGATGATCCCCCTCCATCATTAAGGAACCCATGATTGTCCCAACCCCTGGTGGGCAATGAACTACCCCACCTTAAGGGGGTATCTGCTGTGATATCCTACACATCATGCTCTAATCCCCTAGAACCCTGAGCAGTCATGAAGAAAATCAATCAAAGGAAAAAGGCACAAGAAGTAGTTTGGAAAAACAAAGGCTAGGGTAAATCATGTACCACGATTGATCCCACCTACATTCATATACTCAAGTGTGGGCTTCCCTTATTTTAGCTACCACTGTACAATGGAATGTGGCCCGAAGCTTCCCCTTCATTCCCCACTTTGTTCCACCGTCATATCACCTGCCACCTACCACTTGATGGATGTACCTTGGACATGTCACCCCTTTAGAGGCTGAAACCACCTAATAAATTCCTTGGTTAATCCTTTTATTGAGCTTGGAGACACCTGTAAATGCTAAAGCCCACTATGGAAGGGCATGCTAGTATGAAGTGTCCACTTGTTTTCCATTGTTTCTAAGCTATTTTTCTCAATTACTCTAATGATTTGTTGTATTGGAAGGTGAGGGGACGCATTGGATCTTATATAGGATTGCAGTGGGTCTCCATTTGGGGTTTGGTCTCCCTATATGGGATCCAAGCCCTCTAGAGGGTCACATTGGCACTTGTAGGGTGAGCGTTGAGAGCCATGGGCCTCCACCATAGAAAAGAGAAGATTTCTACTTCATGGATCCCTCAACACCATTCGTTGATTGCTCGTGTCCCACCTTTTTGGATGAAGATGACGCACCTAGACCACCATGCCCAACTGACTTCACACTTGCACCATGCACTTAGCAGATGTTCTAGGGCCCAAATGAGGATATGTCTCACCATGGGAGACAAAGGGAGGGATTATGTCATCATTCTAGCCCTTACATATGGTTTACATGCATTATCGATCCTCTTGGAGACCCATGAGGATGTCAGTGTGCCCCCACACCCACTTGAGGGCACCACATGTGATTTTCTTGGATATCAAGGGGCCACCCCCTTGATCACTATGATTGGAGCCCCTATTCTCCCACATTGACACACTTTGGACTCCACTAGGCCTCCTCAATGGCCCAACGACTCATGTTTACTATTCTTCCATCTTGAGAGGGTTATCTTTCTATTTTGGAGCTATCTTGGTGGGCTTGTCACCAAGTCATGTCATTATTGTACATTATTTTATTATTTTGGGCTTAATTAGGCCAATTAGGCTATTCGAGCCCTATTGGATTGTATAAATAGATGAGAGGCTCATTCATTCATCTCATCATCACTGGGATTGGATTAGTAGATCTCATGAAAATTTTTCATTCCCTTTTGGAGGAGGAGTTTGGTTTCATGGATGAATTTTGATGTTTGGATACTATCTCTTGATCTTGGAGCTTCAAATTTTATCTTGAATTGACGATTGGATATACTCATTATACATGTAAGTGCTCTTTTTCATGTCTATTTTTACATTTCTCTTGTCACATTAATAATGTATGGATTTTCACTCTCTAGATCTAAAATGGCCGTAATTTTATGCGAAATTGTGGAATATTTGGACTTATGAGGCATTGCATATGTTACATGTGTCATGTATGATGAATCAATGTTCCTAGAGGTTAAAATTCATTGATAATACCTTGATAAGTCATCAATCCTTGCACATTGAAGTGTAAATTCCTTTGGTAGCCGAGTTCATGCCCTAATTTGTCATGTGACATTGCCTAAGGTCTCCTTGATTGAGTAAAAGTTTCTCCAAATCTCGAAATCTCCTTGACTCCATCTCTCCCTAAGGCAAGGCACTGGTCTAGCCTATGATGATGACTCAAATGAATATCTTTTTCACCGTTTCTCCTCTCTCTAGGACTAACCTAGAAGCTCTCCTAGGGCATCAAGAAAAATCCTTTGTAGCCATTCAAAACCCTTGAAATTTGATCCACAACTGTGTTGGGGATTTCTAAGTGGGCCCTCCAAATATGAGCTCAATCCGGCAGTGGAATCCCGAGATATTGCAAGCCCTTGCTTAAGGATCATTCCTCTCCCTAGGTTGCTTTGGGTTAGTGTCTCCAATGGCATTGATAGGCAACAATCTTAGTGGTGAAAAGGCACTGAATGAGCTATGGCACAGGTGAATGGGATACTTACACCATGGAGCACTGAGGATGCTCAGAGAGACTGTAACAGGAGTTCTAGTCCTTAGTACTGAGCATGATGATATATGCAAAGGATGCGTACTAGGGAAGTACACTAAAGCAACTTTTCCCAGGAGTAAAAATAGAGTGGAAGACATATTGGGATTAATACATTCAGATATCTATGGTCCAATTTCCACAAGAGCTCTTAGTGGTGGAAAATACTTCATCACCTTTTTTGATGATCACTCCAGAAAAACCTGATCTATTTCTTAAAGACCAAGGATGAGGTCTTCAATCGGTTAAGGCTCTTGTTGAGAACATGTCAGGGAAAAAGATAAAGGTATTGCATTCAGATAATGATGGAGAATATACGAACAAAGATGTCATAGATTTATGTGAAAAGGAGCGCATCAGAAGACAATGGACAACTCCTTATAATCTGGAGCAGAATGGAGTTGCAGAGCACAAGAATAGAACTATTGTTGGAGCGACAAAAGCTATGTTGTATGATCAGGATCTACCTAAGTTCTTATGGGCAGAAGCTTGCAACACGGTGGTGTATATCCCGAATAGAACTCCTCACAGAGCATTGGTGAAGAAAACGCCTAAAGGAGTCTTCACAGGGAAGAAGCCAAAATTCATTCATCTCAGGATATTTGGAAGCGTGGCATATTGTCAAATTTCAAACGAGAAGCGCAGTAAATTGGATCAGACTGCAGAAAAGGGGTACCTCGTAGGATATAGCGAGACCTCAAAAGCATGCAGAATATACATTCCTAGTAGCAGGAATATTGTAGTGAGACAGGATGTGAAATTCATGGAAGATAGAGCCTTCAGGAAATCTCAATAGATGCCAGCAGAAGGCCAGTCAGTAGATGTTCCATTAGTCCAGCAGCAGCAGGGGCAACAAGGAGGACAGGTAGGAGTACAAACACTAGGATAGAGTACAGTGACCAGTACCAGTATTTCCTGAGGGGAAGGAAATCCAGATAGTTCTCAGCAGATGGAACGACAAAATTAGGAGGATGAGTTGATTGAGCCTCCCACCACCAGTGGTAGAACTAGAAGGGAAGTACAACAGACATTATGGGACGCAAAGGAGTTTGTTGGAGCTCCTAGGATCGAGAAGAGGCAGTGTAGACAGCCTGACAGGTACCAGGCCTTGGTAGCACAGGTTGAAGAACCTTCTAGCTTTCAGGAAGCCATTCAATGCCAAGTTTGGGTCGATGCCATGGTAGAGGAGTATAGTTCTATCATGACGAATGATGTCTGGGAAGTAGTACCTAGACCAGATGATAGATCAGTTGTAGGATCAAAGTGGATCTACAAGATGAAGTGTGCTACAAATGGCAGTATAGAAAAGTACAAGGCTAGGTTCGTGGCAAAGGGGTATGCACAGAAAGAAGGAATAGACTATGAAGAGACCTTCGCCCCAATAGCCCGATATACCTCTATCAGATCTCTTATATCCCTAGCAACTCAAATGGGATGGGAGATTCACCGGATGAATATCAAGACAAAATTCTTGAATGGGGTGATATAAGAAGAGGTGTATATAGAACAACCCAAAGGTTTTGAAACTCATGAAAAGAGAACTCATGTATGCAGTTAAAGAAAGCTCTGTATGGGCTCAAGTAGGCACCCAGAGCATGGTATGGTCAGATTGATAGTTACTTGCAGCTGTTAGGATTCGTCAAGAGTGAGGCTGATCCCAATCTCTACTATTTAATGGTAGAGAATGAAACACTTATTCTAGTATTATATGTGGATGACATGTTTCTAACAAGGTCATCAAGGCTCATACAGGACTGCAAGAAGAATCTCGAAGTAGAATTCAACATTAAGGATATGGAGTTGATGTATTATTTTCTAGGATTGGAAGTTTGGTAGAAGAATGGGGAGATCTTCCTTGGGGAAGGAAGATATGTTACAAATATTCTGAAGAGATTCAGAATGCAGGATTTTCAACCCATGGCTACATCCATGATCACCAACTGGAATAAAATAGATGCATCAGGAGACAAGGACCTTGTATAGACAACTCATTGGGTCGCTCATGTATCTGGTCAACACTAGGCCAGACATTTGCTTCACTGTGAACACCCTTAGTCGGTTCATGGTGGAACTGAAAAGGGTGCATTGGGTAGCATCTAGGCACATTCTTAGGTATGTTCGTGGAAAAGTCAAATATGGGTTCAAATAGTCCCGAGGAGATGACACCAGATTGGATGGATTCACAGATGCATATTGGGCAGGTAGTTTAGTAGACCGGAAAAGTACCTTTGGGCACTGCTTCAGTGTTGGATTAGGAATGATCTCTTGGTGCAACAGGAAACAAAAGTTGGTAGCTCTAAACTCAGCAGAAGCTAAATATATGGAAGCAAGCAGAACTACGTGTGAAGCTATATGGCTTAGATATTTGCTTGTGAGTTTGTTCAGAAAAAGGATGGAAGTGACCAGGATTTACTGTGATAATCAGTGTTGTATCAAACTCTCTGAGAATCCAGTGTTTCATGATTGGTCAAAACATGTTTATATCAAATGTCACTTTATCAGAGACTGTGTTCAGCGTGGGGCAGTACAACTGCAATATGTCCCCATAGGAGATCAGGTAGCAGACGTACTCACAAAGGCTCTAGGAAGAGCTAAGTTCATTCAGTTCAGAGAGCAGATGGGTATGGTAGAGAATCCATTTCAGTAGCAGAAATAGGTGATTTCTCAGTTACAATGACAGGAAATGAGAGGGAGTTGTAGTACATATGCAGTGTTGGCAGTGGCAGGGTTAACATCAGTACAAATGAAGCATTTGCGCAGTAGTTGGTGGGCAGTGATGTTAGACATTAGCAGCGTAGAGGGAGATGTTACATAATAGGGTGATTCTTCGGCAGGTTGCATTTTTAGAGCACGTTCCTCGCTAAGAGGGAGTGTTGATTTATGGTAGCATCAGATGTGCTCTAAGTCTCAAATTTTGCAGGGAGGGTTAAACACATGTATTTCACAGTACCCAAAAATCGTTTTGGGAAGTTCCAAATGGAGACAATTTTATTAAAATAATTAATTGTTTTTAATGAGTGTCTAAGTCTAAACATAGGAAATTAAAATAATTAAAGGGTATTAATCTAACTGTGGGTGAAACTTCTAGAAAAAGACGAGGATCAAGTCAATATGATTTGAACCATTGATTAGAATCTAATTTGGGCCATTGAATATTCAACTAGAGGATTATAAGAAAGACTTCGATGGGCATTTGGAAAACACCCTAGGCAGATACTCAATTACCCAAGTAAAATTGATTTCCTCACTGGTCGAAGTTCGACAAGAGGAAATTGATTCAAAGGGAGAGTTGCAAGTGAGGAGGAGAGAGGGTATTAGTAGCAATCGAGATGTGGGAGAAGAAGAAGCAGATCAGAGAAGAGACAATGCAGAAGCTGTGACACAGAGGGACAACGCAGAAGCTGAGATGTTGGGACTACGAAGAAGCTGACACAATGAGTGAAAGAGGGGGCAGCAGGTCCTCTTCTAGATCAAAATCTCGCCAAGGAGTGTGAGAAAGTTGTTTGTAAAATTCTCATGGAGATATCTTTTCTATTCTGCTAGTTGCATCTCATACATGAGATTTTTGTTGAATATTAATAAAGAAACGTCATTTGTTTCACTAGTTTTCCCACACTGGGTTTTCCTGGGGACGGTTGTCTAAAAATAATTGTCATTGGGATTATCCTTGTGCTAGTATTTTTCTTTGCATTTACTTTCTGTTGTATTTTAATTGTGAAGGCTGCAGTAGAATTTATTTCGATATTTGTTGTAGAAACACTATGAGTAACTTATTTCTGATTTAATAAGTAGAAGAAATAATATCAATCACTGCAGTTGGATTTCTATTTTGAAATTTTCACACCTATCGCCTTTCCTTCTTGTTCATCATTTTGAGTCATGCATTAGTGATTCCCTCGCTCCTTGTCATATGATGTCAAATTACCATGAGCCCTTTCCCCCTTCTAAGTATAGTGTCAAGGAAGAGGCACTCACTGAATATGTTTTTACCACCTTGGACACACTCAGGATTATAATCACTCCATAACCACCCCTCTCCAATGTGACCATCACATTGAGCAACCTATTTGTTGCACTCCTTCCTTCCTTCACCCTCCTTTCCCCTCCCATCATGACCTTGTGGCATCCACAAAGCATAATATTATGAGCAACGATCGTGATAGGGATTTCATGAGCCTGATCATTCATTATTCCATCCTGCACTTAGAAGAAAAGCTCCTCGCTTCTAGATTGAATTATTTTCCCTCTTATAGGACTTGCTTTTACATCGAATGGATATCATATTTTCCCACCTCCCACCTACATCTTCCTCCATGTGATTGTGTCCATGTTCCCTTTGGGATTGGCTACATGAGTAATCATGTAGGCAGACATATTTATATTGATTTGATGATATGTTGGTTGCACTGGCTTTATGATTACACTTAGTATTAGCCTTGTACCATATGCATGTTAGGGTAGGATGCATTGCATATTGATTTTCGCATTCGAACTAACATCATATGATATTCTCATGCCAGATTAGTTGCATTTAGATTAAAATTACATCTATATATAAATTTATTTCTTTGGTTTTTTATGGCTTAATATAAGCATGGGCGATCATTAGACACCATAAAAACATGCTTCCCCATGTGCTCGATTTGTTATTGATTTTTGAGTAGCTTGGGAGGTCCTCCAAGCCCTAGGGTTCAAGGTTTGGAGGGTGGAGCACCACAAGAGTCACTTGTGGGCTTGGAACTCAAGGTTGGGGTTTTGCACCCATCGATGTTTGAGCCATAACCATGAGGCATTTTGGACATTTGATGAATGGAGGTGATAGAGGACATCGAGGAGAATCCAACACTTAGAGAATCGTCGAATTCCGAGATTTCCTTAATGAGATATGAATTTTTGAAGTTGACAATGAATTTTTGGGCACTCAAGTCATGTAGGCTTGAAGTGGAAATGTCCAAAATATGTGTCTCTTCAAGAATTCGATGGAGCCCTTCTTATGCATATAAATAGATGGTGTATGGAGGTAATTTCATCATCCAATGTGCAACATTTCATAGTAACAAAACTTCTGAAGAAGCTGCAGTGACTTAAGGACAGGACGTGGAGGTGAATAGGATTGTTTTGGGCTGGAATTTATCTCTTATGCAGGTCCGAGTAGAGGAGCAGGCAGGCTGCAACTCCTAGGTGAATTCTGAGCTGATTTGGAGTATTGCAAGGGCTGGTTCTTCTCCCATTTAACGAGTTGCAGGGTGGTTGTAGCCTACAGGAGACCGTAGGTCTATTTAGGTAGCACTAAAGAGGTGCCAAGACCCAGTTTTAGGGAGCAATGAACTCCAGGCAGAAGAAGAAGGGAGGACAAAGTAATTTAAGGTTGTTTGGAAGTGTTTGGGTGGGCTGATAAGGTCTATCATCTTTCCCTAACTAGGATCCTAAGTTGCAGCAGTATTACACCAGTCAAAGGAGGTATGTATGTTGTGTTTATGTTGAAGTTGTTGCTAAGTGGATAGGTTGTCCATGTGTGGACAGTTTGGGTAACCTGTGGAAGCCAAAGAGGAGGGGAAGACTTGATGGTTAGATGCCCTAACTAGTGGGAAAATTCTACAGTGAATTTTCAGTGATTGGACAAAATTTATTACAGCTTGTGGAAGCCATGTGTTGAGGTTGACTTGGGTGGTTGTAGACCTCAATAAGGAGGAGATCCTATAGTGATTGTATTGGGCATCATTGGACTGTTTTCGGACAACCTGTTGATGGCTCAAAGTCTCCCTTGACTAGCAGTCATAAAGTGATGTTGATAGATGAAGGTTGGGTGAACGATTGAGCCTAATGTGTAGCTCTTTGATGTATGAAAGAAGCTACTAGATTGGCAGATTCGAGCTCAGGTGTTGGCCAGCGTAGAAGAGCAGATTGGATCAGCCTGTGTTCATTGTAGCAGAAGCGAACTTCAACAGTGATAGGTGGCAACCCACTTGAAGACTCTATGTGTTGTCCTTTGATGGACTAAGGGGCAGCTAGAGAGAAGAACAGAAGCAAAGGACCGACAGGACGAGATACGAAATAGAGACTGCAGCATGATTGTTAGTGTATCCTGTATTCTTGTACTTCTGGATAATTGAGGGTCATTATCCCTCGTATGGGAAGCCCTAGACAATTGTATTATTCAGTTGGTTTAATATAATGAAGAATGGGTTGTTGTCTATTCTTGTGAATGTGTTCTTTACTGCTTTATATTGTTCTGCTACGCAAAGTAGCTTTTTTGGGATTCTTAGTTTGTTAGCGTCAAAGATTCTAAGATTCTATCCTAGACCCAATATCGTGGAAATTCAACATGTGTCATGTGTGCAGGTGACAAGTTTGTTGTCCCAAGAGATTTTTGGTGTTCTCATGACCTCCTCGTTCGAGTACGTTAGTGCACTCTTTTGAGAGATCATGTCCCATTTGGAGTTGTTACCCACCACTTTGTGGGTGATATCCATAGGAGAAATTTTTTGTCCTAGATGGTCCTCAACAGGAAACCAACAACCCCTTGCAATGACCAGATAACTCAATGTGCCATTTTCTCCACCACCACAGCCAACGATGTGGTCCCTTTCCCATCTGTCATGATCATATATTTGAAGGTGGAACTTCCAACCCTGAAGGTATGACTTTTCATTGTGTAGTTTGGTATTTTTGTTTACTTATCATGGACACTTGTGGGCATGGATTAATGGGGGGATTCGGAGAAAAGAGTGGACTAGGTCTATACTCTTGTCTCCTCTGCCCAATTTGATGGTTAACCTTGTATCCTAGTCCCATGGGATCTCCTTTCTTGGATACTAGGCTTTAGGGATGGAACTACATGGGAAACCCTGATTTTGGTGGCGTGTGTTGAAATTTCTATGTCTGATACGTCAGAAATTCCTACTGCATTATCTGGTTTATTTCACCTACTTTTTTATTCCTTAACAATTTATTTAACCATATAAATATTGAAAATAAACACAAATGCAGTCCCAACTCCTATACAGATCATCAACTGAAATAACAGACAAACACACAAGGGACACCGTTATTTTTGGACAATCTTCCCCGGAAAAACCCAACTTGGGAAAACTGGTGTAGCAGTTCTGAGGGCTTTATTATTAAGCAGCTTTTCTTGAGTACAAGTAGGGTGCCAAACTGGCTCACCCAACAGAGAAATCTATCTCACAGTAATACCTCTCTTTAGAAGCGGATATTTAGCAAGTCTACTCCACGAAAATCTCCCTGACGCTTCTCTGAGGCTCTGCGTTAGCCCTCCTGGCCTTTGCGTCACTCAAAAGCCTCCTACGTCAACCTTCTGCTGCTCGCTGGCTCTCTAGCCCTCTACATCACCCACACAGGCCTTGTTAGCCTCTGCGTAGTCACTCTATCCCTCTGCGTGGCATTTGTGGCTCTGCGTAGCCTTCTCTGCCTCTGAATTGGTCCTTCGGCATTATCTTTGCCTCTCTGCTATGCACTCACTGCCCCTCGCTGCAACTTAGATCACTTGTTCGAATTTTCTCAACAAACCCCGCTCCATAAAATTGAACTGATTGATCAATCTTGGTGTATCTCCAGTTGACCCTCAAGCCTCCTCTTATACTTTTAATGTTGAGTCTCTAACGGTTGAGATTAAATCTCTAGTCAATGGCTAATATTAGATTTGACGTGATCCATATATTTTAAAACATTCTCACCTAGTTTTATATTAATACCCATTAATATTTTAATTTTCCTAAGTTTAGACTTAGGAACTCCATTAAAAATATTAATTATATTAATATCTCTCTAACCTAGTGGAATTTCCCAAAACTATTTCTGGGTCTTGGAGATCTCATGTACTTTAGCCTCTCCACCAATTTCCATGGCTAGAGCACATCCAATGCTACCTAAAATCAACAACGTGGTCTTGCTTCCTAATACCATATACATTATCCCCTTCCGCTCATTACAACCCCATTCATCATTTTTCCCATCTGGGTCCAAATTTGTCCACCAGGTCCACAAGGGGTTAGCCTCCCCCTCCTCTTGTCGACTCCTTGGGTCAAGCCTGGAACGATACCCCAGAGGTTGGTGCAACTAAAAAGAAAAGAAAAAACATAGCATGGCCACTCCCAACAGGATATGTACCACAAAATGCAAAAGATGGCTGAGACATACAAATTTAACGCGCAGGAAAAAGCTAAACATGAGCTCTACCCCTTATCTATAGCCATCACCTGGGTTCCTATGGGCCCTAGATGAGCCACCCCCATCATTAAGGAACCAATGATTGTCCCAACCCCTAGTGGGCAATGAACTATTGCACCTTAAGGTGGTATCTACTGCTATATCCTACACATCATGCTCTCATCCCCTAGAGCCTCGAGCAATCATGAAGAAAATAAATCAAAGGCAAAAGGCATATGAAAAAGTGTGGAAAAAAAATGTTGAGGTAACTCATTTACCATGATTGCTTCCTCCTACATTCATATACTCAAGTGTGGGCTTCCCTTATTTTAGCTACCCTTGTACCATTGCATGTGGCCCGGAGCTTCCCCTTCATGCCCCACTCCCTTCCACCATCATATCAACTGCCACCTACCACTTGATGGATGTACCTTGCACATGTCACTCCCTTTAGAGGTTGAAACCACCTAATAAAGTCTTTGGTTAACCCTTTTATTGAGCTTAGAGACACCTGTACATGCTAAAGCCCATTATGGAAGAGCATGCCGCTATGAAGTGTCCACTTGTTTTCCATGGTTTGTAAGCTCTTCTACTAAATTACTCTAATCATCTATTGCATCAGAAGGCAAGGGGACGCATTGGATATTGTGTAGGATTATAGTTGGGTCTCCATTTGGTGTTTGGTCTCCTTATATGGGGTTGAAGCCCAATAGAGGGTCACATTGGATGTTATGAAACCAGCTCCAAAAAGATAGAAAAGATAGATAAACACCTTAGAAATAAGCCTCTTCAAGGGGGAAACCTCTTTTACATTACACAAATGAACAATTATTCCATGATACAAATGACAAGACCTCCTTTCTATATATAGGAGTCTATGGGGTCATAATATAACCAGAGCCGACATAACAATAATAATGTAAGGGAAAAATAATAACAATAGTGGGATGCTATGGGGCACAATAATAACAATATGGGGACTACATCGGCACAACAATATAATAAGGGGTTACACTAGTAGTATAGGGACCTAACATGCCCCTCTCCTTCAAAAAGTGTTGTCCTCAATGCTTGAGTAGTTCTTGATGCTTCTGTATAAAATTATTGTTCTCCCATGTGGAATATTTAGTGGGTAAGTTCTTCCAATTGATGAGATAATTTGAAATTGATCGATTTCGTAGCTGTCAGGTTCTTGTTTTTGTGACTACTCCAGGCTCCAATATGATTTTTCCTTCCTCATCAAGTTGTGGAAATATTGTTTGAACCGAGATCTTCTACAACTTTTGAAGGAGTGGCCACACTTCTTCATCCTTCTTCCATTCATCCCTTGCTTTGTTTATCCAATCTGGTTGGATAATAGAAATAGCACAAAACAATGCTTCCACATCCTCATCCTTTCTTGAGAGTGCATCTACAACAACATTTTGCTTCCCTTTTTTGTAGAGGATTTCAAAGTCATAACCCAACATAGTTGTGACACATTTTTTCTGTTCTTCTAAAGATAATATTTGTTCTAAAAAGTATTTAAGACTATCATGATCCATTTTACCTAGAAGTGTCTTCCCATTAGGTAAGGTCGTCATTTCTTAAGTGCATGTAGTATTGCCAACATTTCCTTCTCGTAAATAGCTTGCTTGAGATGTAGCCGTAAAAACACTGAATCGCCTACACTGAAACTTCTTTCACTGCGATGTTGATTTGCCTGTTGTTTCATTCGATTCTACACCAAAGTGGTGTTATCCTTTAAAAGTTGGAGAACTTGTTTTTGATGCTCAATGTGATCTTTCAGTGCTTGAACCTTTTTCTTCTTGATATGTCCTTCTATCTTGAGAGTTTGAGGAGTCGTAATTTCTTCCAATGCATTACAAGATATGGTTGGATTCATTTCTTGATGCTTGATGTGATCTTTCACTTCTTGAACATTTTTCTTCTTGATATGTCCTTCTATCTTGATAGTATGATGAGTGGTAATTCCGGCCAATGCATTACAAGATATGGTCGGATTCATTTCTTCTTTCTCGATATGATCTTTCACTTCTTGAACCTTTTTCTTCTTGATATGTCCTTCTATCTTGCAAGTTTGAGGAGTGGTAATTCTTGCCAATGCTTTACAAGATATGGTCGGATTCATTTCTTCTTTCTCTGGGGTTGGTTCCTGGTGCATATCCTCTTCTTTTGATGTTTCTTGATCGTTTTCTTCCTCCTCTTCATAATCTATGTAAAATAATTTCTTCTCAGCACACTTATGGCCTTTAGTGTATTTGCTATCACAATTGTAACAAATCCCTTTTTCTATCTTTTCTTCCAATTGTTGTCATGTAAACCTTGTAGGTTGTGGAAGGCTAGGAGAAAAAACACTTCCATAATTATAGTCGTGAGTGGTGGGATTCCTTGTTTCCATAATTTCGCTTTCAATTTTTCTTGCCAACCTGAATGCCTTCTCTAATGAATCAGGTTCCCAAAGACAAACCTCACGTTGAATGTTATCTTTTAAAGTCCCTATGAAGACATCAATCCTTTGCTTCTTTGGAATAGCATTTACCCTTATATTCAATTTTTGAAAGTCCTCAATGTGCTCTTCCATTGAACCCTTTTGTTCGAGATTTATCAATTGGCTAAAGAAGGTGTTACTCTTTGTATCCTCATAATGTGTTATCATTTCTTTCATGAAAATTGACCAAGTGACAAGTGATTTACGAGAAAAAAGCCCTTTATACCATAAAAATTGATTTGGTTCTAAATATAAAGATGCAATATGTACCTTTTGTAATAGTTGAACCTCATGTGATCAAAATATTGCTCCATCTGTAGTATCCAATTTACCGGATCCTTGCCATCAAACATCTCATATATCCTTTTCTTGATTTTAGGAGATGTTGAAACAACTGTAACTCAATAATTTCAGATCTCTTAGTTCTGAAATTGCGTCCTGCAGTAGCCCTTTCAGTCCTCTTTCTAACCCCGCAAGTCTGATCAAAATTTGATTCTCCAAGAAAGTGTTATGCCCAATCTCCTATGGTGACCTGATTATATAATTTTTCAGTCGAGCGAACTTGTACGACTTGCCACATGTCACTATTGCGACCTTCGGATCTGAAAAATATACACAAAAAACTACAGTTTGTCCTCTTTAGGGTTTTTTATGGTTGTTTTGGGCATGATCTGGATCTGGATGTTTAGGGTTGTTTTGGACATGATTATCCTTCAACACAAGTCCAAGTTTACCTTAGGTAGAGGCTGCATACATAAGGTGTTTTTGGGCTGCATTTTGGTGTGATTCAAGTGTGGTCTCCCTCCATAAAGCAGGCCACAATTCTTCCAAGTGTGGGACAGGTAGGTCGCAGTCATATCTCCTTGGGTAGAGGGCCGTAAGGCTGGAAGAATACTTCAAGTTAGCTGCAGACCTGATCTTCCTTGAAACATGAGGCTGTGAGAGCTTATTTGGGGCTGGTAATTTCCCAGAATGACAAAAAATTGTGGACAAAATTAAGTGGAGGTAAGCCGCAACTGTGAGAGAAGGTTTGGACATGGAGGAAGGGTGTTGGTGTAGTGTGTCAACAACCCTAACCAGTGGTACAAACCTACAACAAACTACAACAACCTATGGAGAAGCAAGGTATGTGTTTATAATGGTTTTGTGATGAGATAGATTACTAGTTGGATGGTCCATGTGTGGAAAGATTTATTGCAACCTGTGAGATCTAGTTGGAAGGATTAACGTGGTGACTAGAAGCCTTTCCTTGGGGCAGATTTCACAATGGAGGTATTAGGCACCTAGTGGTTGGTGGAGGACAACAAGAAAGTGACCAAAGTAGCCCTAGATCAATGTGACAATGACATTGACAATTGTGCATTGGGTGAATAATTGAGCCTAATGTGTAGCTCTTTGATGGACGAAAGAAGCTACTAGATTGGTAGATTGGAGTTCAGGTGTTGCCCAGCCTAGAAGAGCAGATTGGATCAGCCCGTGTTCATTGTAGCATAGATGATTTCCAGCAGTGATAGGTGGCAACCCTCCTGGAGGCTCTATGTGTTGTCTCTTGATGGACTAAGGGGCAACTAGAGAGCAGAATGGGAGCGAAAGACCGACAAGACAAGATATGACATAGAGACTGCAACGAGATTGTCAGTGTATATTGTATTATTGTACTTATGGATAATTGAGGGTCATTATCCCTTGTATGGGAAGCCCTAGACTGTTGTATTATTTAGTCGGTTTAATATAACAAAAATTGGGTTGTTGTACATATTTGTACAATATTTTGTAAAAACTTGTCTATACTTGTGCATGCGTGATTTACTGCTTTATATTGTTTCGCTGTGCAAAGTAGCTTTTTTGAGATTCTTGGTTTGGTAGCGACGAAGATTCTAATATTCTATCTTAGACCCAGGATCGTGGAAATTCAACAATTGCCTCCTGGAAAATTACTTTGGCTTCCTCTGGAAATTATTCCCGTCAATCTGGAGCCCAATCTTGCTCCAAAACAACCAAATTGAGCTACTCTACTTGGCCTCCTAGGTGGGCTTCTCGAGCCTCTGTGCAGTTGTTGGAATAACTGACAAACTATGGAGAATTTCCTCCAGAAATTCTCTCTAATGATTCTTTTGCTAACTCTACCTCTTGAGCTCTATCACTGAGTTGAATCACTACTCCTGCAAATTGAACTCTCTGAAGATTTTGCGTCTTCCTCTTGTGCTCAAGTGTATTCTCTTCATCCCCATTGACCTGCTCTTATAATATCCAGTTGGCTCACCAACGGCCATGATTAAATCCTCATCAATGGCTAAGATCATCTCAAACTCAATCCGTGTGAGTTTCTAGAGCTTTCTCACCTTTCCTTAAATAATTACTATTTATTAACCAATTTTCCTAAGTTAGACTTAGGAAAAATTTAAATGAAGGCTAATTAATTTAATTAAGGCATTTTGCAAACTTATCTAGTGAAACCTTTTCTAGGTTTTGAAGGTCTCATGTTCCTTAGTCTCTGACACAAATCAAGACTAGAACACTTGTTCAATGCTACAAAAACTAACATCTGACAACATAGGAAAGCACCATGAAGAACGAAGAAAAGTCTATGGCAAGAGGATTCTCCCAAGACGAAGCACAAAATCAGTTTGAGAGATTTGTGTTCAAGGGGGAGAAATGGATCAAGACATATAGAATCATGTCAGATGACCAGAAGAGCTTCTAGTTAAGAGGGAATAGACAAGCTAGCAAGCTCAAAGGATGTCATGATGAAGGAAAGTTTGCGAAGACCTGAAGGGAAGTTAGTGGTGACTTTCAAATTGATCTACAAGATCTAACTTGCACCAAATGACCATCATCAACAAGTACAAAGCATGGCTTAAGACTAGAAGGTTCTCCCAATAAGAGGGAGAGGATCATGAGAAGCATTTGCTCAAATTGCCAGAGGGAGCAACAGTGGTAAGAGGATTTGGAATTCAAGCTCTGCATCAATGTCAAACAACTGTGGTAATGGTTCTAGTGAAGGAAGTAGTTACAGGAATATATAGATTTACATTGGGCAAAAAGTGTTGAAGACCAGAAGAACACTTCAGGATAATGACTCAGTTTGGATTTTTCTTGGGCAAGAAGTAGACATATGTTGCACTTAGGATTGTAGGAGCTAAGTATATTGCAACTGGTTTGGAAAATTGTGAAGTAGTATGGCTTCAATAGCACTCATAGGATTGTGCAGGAGACGACCATGATGATAGGTCAAAGCAAGTATTGATACATGGTATAGAAGGGACCAGTGAGCCTCTCAATGAGCCTCTATCCTAGGGAAAAGTTTTTACACTTCAAGGACAATCCTGAGAAGTTGTACACTTCATGGACAAGCTTGAGGAGTTTGTATACTTCAGGGACAAGCTAGAGTGGTTGAGAATATTTTCCTCCATTAGAGGGAGTGGTGATGTTGTTGCATTAAGGCACAAACATTTTCCCTAGTTCAAAATATATACAGGTCAAAGTATTGACTAGGGGCCCCAAAATGTGGCTAGGGAAAATGGCCCAAGCAACATCAAGGCCTAGAGTGCTCCCCAGGTGGGAGAGTGAGTTCCTCTAGCATCAGGCAAGAGAGTTACCATTCAATTAACATGCAAGAATGGTAATAACCTAGGGTTTCAACATAGGTCACAAGTGTTGATTAGGTTCCAAGTGACAACTAGGATAATTGGTAAATAACTACAAGTGATGACTTGTTGAGCATGATTTTGATGTAGGATGCTTTCCACAGGTAGTGGATTCACACATCAACGTAGCTAGCTCATTCAAGACATACATTCTCCCATGTGTCAAGTGTGTTGACCGGAATTAGGGAGAATGGTCCGATAGAGGATAGTCATTCTCCCTGTGTCAAGTATGTTGACTAGAATTAGGAAGAATCATCCTAGAGGCCCAGTCTCACTCAGTTGAGTGGGTGCCTCTCAGTAGCAGACTCAAAACTCTCCATATAGATTGAGTGAGCTCATTTAACATTAGGCCCAAGATTACTCAGTTAGAGTGTGGCCTTTGGTGATTCAACATGTGTCAAAGATATTGATCAGTAGTGATTCACCACGTGTCAAAGATATTGATCAGAATGATGGTGAACCAAGACTAGTCTGTATACCATGTGTCAGATGGACCGAACTTATGTTGACTAGTTGATGCTAATAACGTACCATGTGTCAAGAGTGTTGACCAGGATTATGGTGAGGATACACCATAGGTCAGAGGTACCGAACGAAATTATGGTAACTTGATGTTGTTAAATTTACCATGTGTCAAAGTTGTTGACTAGGATTATGGTAATTGAATGATGTTGATATTGATGATGAATTCTTATAATCTTTAATTAGATAAATTTGTCAACAAGAGAACATCTGAATTCTCACTAGCTAAGAGGGAGTGTTGAATTTTGTAGCTATGGTCGGTCTTCATAATTAATATTTTAGCTCTTGTAATATAAAATGTAAGACATGTTCTTTATGTCAATCGCAAAAGGGACAAATTTTGAATTTATAAAAGTTGAATTTTTGGCTCGAAATGACAAGTCGACCGTCCAAAATATGAAGTTTGCCCCAGTGAAGGGACATGCCCATTCGAGCTCTTGAAATTTCTATATATAGGTGATTCACTCTCCTAAACAAAGCAAGAAATCGGATCACCTCCGAGGCAGAAAACGGGGTGGATTAGAGGCATAGCATAGGATGAAAATGAGGCAGAGTTAAGGTCAAATCTGAGACAGAGTTTCTGTACATACCATGAGCAGCAAGACCGAGATTCTTGGGCAAGGTAGGAGGCCGAAATTCAGCCCTAGCAGATCAGCGCAGGCCGAGGGTATTGGGCAGATTTTTCACTTGTCATGAGGGCTAGTTGACCAGGTTTGACCAAGGCTACATTGTTGGTCAGTGTGACTTTCTATTTGACTAGAAGAATTAGATGTATCCCTGAACTGAACAATTTCTCTAAGAAAAGGTTGCTGGGTTTTTCCCGACGTGGGTTTTCCCAGAGTAAATTCTTGTGTCTTTTGTCTGGCTGTCTCTTTATGATCCAATTGGCCTTTTGTTTAGGCTATTGAGATCTTCTATGTAGTTGCTTTATGATAAATTTGAATGCAAGAAAAAATTAGCCTAAAAAATCATAAGTAATTATCAGTTAGAATATCTTATGAAAAATCAATGTGTTTGAGTTTCCAATGTTTTCTTCCCTTCTTATTTTGTACCCTTTCAAAAAGGAGACTATAGTAGAGAAGAGAGAGTAATATAAATATATCAGTGATTATGCATAATAGGATGGTGTTATATGTATATTTTTACTTTTATCTATTTCAATATGTGAAAACCAAAATTTTTAGTCGCTGCAACAGGCATTGAGAAGGTACTTTATAGTTCCTTCTTGTTAAAATGATGTTTCATGTCATTCCTCTACATGTGAATTCCCATGCCATACACATGGAAACATGGATTTTCTGGACACGCCTCTCTTGAGCATTTGGCGCATCTTGTGCTAGACATGTTTCTCTCATATCAATCACTCATTCCTGGTTTGTCCAACCATGTCCAACTCTCGGGACACCAAAGAATCTTCAAAAAATGTGTAGATTTGTCCTAATGTGTGTTTGATGTACTTATATATTCTGAAAAAAAAAAAAAAAAAAAAAAAAAAAAAGTTAAAAAATAAATAAAATAAAATAAATATATATATATATATATATATATATATATATATATATATAATAAAATAAAAAAATAAATAAATAAATATAAATAAATAAATAAAAATTGCATCTTTGGTTCTATATTTTAGTCTTGTCATTTTATTTTTTATGTAATTTATATTTGTGCATCCCCATATCTTATTTTGGGGGTTTATGTGTCTGTTCTGGACACTCGAATATCCGTGTCCCCCTGTCTTAGTGTTAGGTGACTTAGTTGTCCACTATTTATGGAATTATTCAAATGGAGCCACCAAAATACATTTTGATACTGAACATGCATGAACAGTCTAGTAGTTGCAATGCTATAAAACATATTTAGTAAATAGAATTGACAATGAAATAGGCCATCATGAGTCAGAGTTATAACATGCATAGAATAATGCTTTGCCAAATAGGACATGTGCCTAATTTACAAAATCGAAACTGAATTGTTGAATTGTATTGAAGTCTCTAACAAGTAAAGAAACGAAATTAGGAAAAAAAAGTATACTGTTGTAGCATCTTGCTATAAGAGCAATGGTTGCTTTATGTCGATCAATTGCAGATGGCCTACCAAAACGTGTAAGGACCCCATGCGATTATGATGGTAATATACTTGGTGATTGTTTTGCCTTTACACATTAATTGAAGCTGTCGGTATGTTGTTGGTACCAGGGAATGGGTCTATCATTTTAACACAATCATCAACCAATCAATAATAGTGGCCTCCAACCCTTCCAAATTATCCTTTGGATTGTCATCCCAATTCATAAGTTGTAGTGCACATGAACCAAGCTATCTGTTGATCTACATTCAACCCATTTCTCTACATTGTGGATGAAGTTGTAGGTGTTTCAGGATGTCTAACCCTCTTCCTTGAGGGTGAGGGACCTATCAGGGCCTTCCCTTAGGACCCAACATTCAAAAGAAAACTTTAAAATGATTTCTTTATACAAATCCTAAGAGCAGTCTTGTGAGTGCACCTCGGATTGCACAAATTGCATGGTAGTTCCCTAGAGCACTTCAAGGAGCATGCTCCTAAAATTCTCTGGGGACTGCAAATCCACAGGTCAGGTATGTGCTCCCAAAAATGATCCCATTCTGAATTTCTCAAGAGTGCACTCCCAAGGGAACACATACTGCATGTCACTAGTTCTCTTCTAGAGTAGGAGTGAGACTTCTAGGAACGTTCTCTTGTAGCATTGGGACTCCTAGTGCTGCCCGCTCGCAGAGACCACCTTGATTGCTAATAGTAATATTTTACGAACACAATTTCTGGTAACAATATTATCGCTCCCAGTTATTCATAATCAGAGGAAACTTTCAAGGATTCAAGTGTAAACAAAATAATTTGATGCAGAGTGCATGAATAGGAAGTCAATTTTTGAAACATGTTCCTCAAAAGGCCCTTTTTGAATTTGCGTTGAATAGCATGATTGCCCTGTATTTTGTTAACATTGATTCCTTGGACCATATACATTGAAGGAAAAACTAAAGTTTCATAATATTTAACCTGTTTGGTCATATCCTTCATTGTTGTTTTGATGAATTAGATCAAACTCACATCTTGGTTCTCAATCTTTGTGTCGTTGTATAGCAAAAATCTAAGTTGCACGAAATTCTGAAATGTTTCGGAGTTTCCAAAATGGAGACGTTTGGAAACGTCACCTCCCAAAAATGGAAACGTTGACTGAAATGTTAGCGAAACGTCATATATGTATATGTATATATATATATATATATATATATATATATATATATATATATATATATATATATATATATATATATATATATATATATATATATATATATATATATATATATATATACATATACATCTATATGTATATATATATATATATATATATATATATATATATCTATATATATATATATATATATATATATATATATATCTATATATATATATATACATATATATATATATATACATATATATATATATATATACATATATACATATATATGTATATGTATATATATATATATATATATATATATATATATATATATATATATATATATATATATATATATATATATATATATATATATATATATATATATATATATAAGTGAATAACACATTATCTTGTAAGAAAAAAGGGAATAAGACCCATAGATGAAAATTTAAAAGGAAAAACAAGTCTATATTAACCCTAATAGATGATTACATGATGGTTGAGTTTCCACCACATTTCGGAGTTTCGAGTATAGGTACGGCTCGTTGTTTATGTTATTCAATTTGGCAAGAAGATCAAATGTTTGTAGGGTGGGTATTGAACTTTGACCTTGAAACTCCATTAAATATACACAACGAAGAATAAATCCTTGTTGGGACTTTGCAGATGCTTATTTAGGGCATGTGAAGTTGCAATAAGGCTCCTTGATAAGACAAACGTCTCAAAATTGAACTCACTTTGACTCCATTCTCCAAATTGGCTAGGCACTGATCTCAATCTTTGGTGGTTTCTTTGAAAATATCTCTTTTCCTCATTTTTGCTTCCCTAACCCTAGACGACCTAGCTAGGGCATGAACAAATGCACTTGCTCAACGAGTTGGCTAGGAACTGCATTGGTGTGTCCTCCACATGCCCTCCAAATTTGAAGTTGTTCCCACAGTCGGTTTATGAGATACTCCAATCCCTAGCTTCAAAATCCTTTGGTTCTTGGTCCTTTTGGGTTTGCGGCCTTCAAAGGGATCTATTTTGCTAGAAAAATCAAAGGAAATTCACCAATTGTTGATCCCTTCTTCTCCCTTGCTTAGATTAGGCCTGTTTTTGAAGTCTCACCCGAAACCCTAGGCTTTGCTTGGGTCCTCTTGGGCTTCTTTGTGTTCCCACATCTCTGTCATTCCTTATCTCACAAGGCCACTTAGAAACCTTATTTAGTAAAGGAATCTTCGGTCTAGGGCATCCGTCATTAAGGAATACCTCTAATCCCTAGGTCTAGGCATCCCTTGAGCCTTTGTTAGAGAGCCCTTCACCTTGCTTCTAAAGAAAACAAACCCTATTTGTTGAGCCTCTCTTGTGAATGGTCCCTAGAAATCACTACCTATCCTATCATTGATTCATCTTCCCTAGTGATTTCGTTATGCCAGGACTCCTCCCATCGGTGAAAGTCTGTAAAGGGCAGGGGACATCGACTGAGGTGACAATGGGTCCTTGTCCCATTGTATCCCACTTGATCTAGTAGTAGTCCCTTCAGAACCCCTCCTGGGACCCCTGCTAAATTGAGCAGTAACATGCCCCTTGCTCAACTTTAGGGGGAAGTTGCTTACAATTTTACAGTGAGGTAAATCTATTCTCTTGCTCGGGTCTAGCACTTTAATTTTATGTGATTGGTATAAATACACACTAGTCACACCATATGTAATCATCTCATTTAAGTGAGTTTTCTCATTCTTTAACTTAGGGCACTGTACGTTGTGTTTCTCATGTTAATGGTTTTATCTTCTTTTCTCACAAGGCACTATATAAGTCACACGACATGAGGACACGAGACACGAAGGACCCGAAAATACGAGTATCTGGCATGTGACATGATGACCCCTTGGAACATGACAAAAAGGACATGTTATATATTATATATTTATAATATATATTAGAAAATATAACAAATTAGTGAATTACATATAAAATATGAAATATACAAAACATTTAAATGATGATGATACAAATTCAATCATATTGCTAATGCTTATAACCAAAATAGCACTAAGCGCAATCCATTTCTGAACCAAAAATACATCAACAAAGAGGCCTTAATTGGCTTGTAGAGTAAAAAAATATCATGCTACAACAAATAACTAGTACTACATATCATCAAAATCATTTCCTATATTGGGATTCTCATAATCAATATGACCCTCTAAGCATTAAAATAAGATAGAAAAAACTTAACTTGTCAAATCGAGATTTTGCTTGAGTGATGGCTACATTTTTACTTGGGTCATGACAAAGGAGTTCAAGCATCAATGCCACCAACATCGAGGTACATACAGGGCTTGGTCCTATTAATTAAATGCTAGTTCCATACCCTCATACATGAAAAACTACGATGGAAATGTTGCAATCCCCCCAACTTTTAAATCTTGAAAACTGTTAAGTTTGTTGGATTTTGAGTGGGATCTAAAATTCTACTTTCTCCATTTGAAATCTAATGAGGTCGGAACCGCTCTCAAACATGGTAAGTCAATTAATGCTAATGTTTAAAAATTAGGTACTAGGATTTTCATCCTTTTACTTTAAGAATTTAACATTACCGTTATTTGTATAACATTAAAAGGGCATGAACAAATGCACTTCCCAACACATGGAATCCCTTCTAACATTGCTTAATTGCCCTTAGCTGCACTTGAAAACCTTTGAGAGCTCCAAACCTGTAGCTTAATTGTGTGAGAATGGGGCAATAGAGTGATTTTAAGATGCTTTTTCTTTGGACACGTGTTCAAATTTCGGGACACCAGTAGGGCTAATGTCCAACACGAGTCAAACTAGTGTCCTGCGATTAGGGCATGAGTCAAAATCATGTTGGAGACTTGTCACATGTGTCGTGTCGGACATGTGAAATATGTGAAAAGGGGGTTGGGGGGGAGGACATGCCATGTTACTTAGGGTGCTATTATATTTTAGCTTATTTTTCTTATTGAATGTGCATTTGTTGAAGAATTCACAGTAGATCCTCTAGCTCATGATTTCTAACAGCAAATACCTAACAATATAACCACTACATTAAATAACTCAATATTACATCACTTTACTATTGAACCTTTACTGTACCTGCACTTTATCTACCCTCCTATTTTTCAAATTTGTAAATATTTTGTTGTTAATATGAGATGTATTTTACAAAAAGAAAGGCTTTATTGTAATTCTAGAGAGGAAAGACTAGGCTCATCTCAACTTTAAAGCTAAGACGACCAAGTTGTAGTGCACATGAACCAAGCTATCTGTTGATCTACATTCAACCCATTTCTCTACATTGTGGATGAAGTTGTAGGTGTTTCAGGATGTCTAACCCTCTTCCTTGAGGGTGAGGGACCTATCAAGGCCTTCCCTTAGGACCCAACATTCAAAAGAAAACTTTAAAATGATTTCTTTATACAAATCCTAAGAGGAGTCTCGTGAGTGCACCTCAGAATTGCACAAATTGCATGGTAGTTCCCTGGAGCACTTTAGGGAGCATGCTCCTAAAATTCTCTAGGGACTGCAAATCTACATGTCAGGTATGTTCTCCCAAAAATGATCCCATTCTGAATTTCTCAAGAGTGCACTCCCAAGGGCACACATATTGCATGTCACCAGTTCTCTTCTAGAGCAGGAGTGAGACTTCTAGGAACGTTCTCTTGTAGCACTGGGACTCCTAGTGCTACCCACTCATAGAGACTACCTTGATTGCTAATAGTAATATTTTACGAACACAATTTTTGGTAACAATATTATCGCTCCCAGTTATTCATAATCAGAGGAAACTTTCAAGGATTCAAGTGTAAACAAAATAATTTGATGCAGAGTGCATGAATAGAAAGTCAATTTTTGAAACCTGTTCCTCAAAAGGCCCTTTTTGAATTTGCGTTGAATAGCATGATTGCCCTGTATTTTGTTAACAGTGATTCCTTGGACCATATACATTGAAGGAAAAACTAAAGTTTCATAATATTTAACCTGTTTGGTCACATCCTTCGTTGTTGTTTTGATGAATTAGATCAAACTCACATCTTGGTTCTCAATCTTTGTGTTGTTGTATAGCAAGAATCTAAGTTGCACGAAATGCCGAAATGTTTCAGAGTTTCCTAAATGGGGACGTTTAGAAACGTCACCTCCCAAAAATTGAAATGTCAGCCGAAACATCATATATGTATATTTAAAAATATATACATAAATAAATAAGTGAATAACACACTATCTTGTAAGAAAAAAGGGAATAAGACCCATAGATGACAATTTAAAAGGAAAAACAAGTCTATACTAACTCTAATAGATGATTACGGAATCGGTAGAATCGGAGTTACTCGGCGGTGGACTGGAGAAAAATCGCGTCGTAAGGGTTTGACGAGATCTAGCGATTGTTACTAATGGAGAAACGCAGGGGAGCGAGCTCCCCTCCCTCCTACAAAATTGTTGTGGCCAATAGAGGCAAATCCCCTCTGGGAAAAGTCAAAGATTCGGAGGAAGGGGAACAGAGTAATAGTGAAAAGGATTCAGAGGGGGGTAGACCCCAGGAAAATGTCAGAACTAAAGATAAAGAAGAAGAAGACAATAGCCAAGGCACAAGGAACAGTAAACAAAAGGGACCGTACAGACCCAAAATGGAGGTCACTCCTAGAGTGGTGTTAAACGATCCTACACTTCAGGAACACAGAGAACACATGGGGACCTACGCTATGATCTGCAAGTTTATGGGAGTATGGCCCACTGAAAAAGTGTTGCAGTTATGGATCAAGTATCACTAGAAATCCAAAGGAAGTATAGACTTACATATAGGGTCCAAGGGATTTTTCACTCTGGTGTTCACAAACATTGAAGACAAAGACAGAATATTCGAAGGAGGACCCTATTTTTATGTTGCAGCTGGCCTCTATATGCGGCCTTGGAAGATGAAATTTGTGTCAGAGCGGGAGACTTTCACTTCAGTTCCGGTTTGGGTAAGACTTTATTCTCCTCCTCTTGATTATTGTCAAACTGAATCGCTTGCTTCCATAGGTAACAAACTAGGACGTTTTGTCAAAGCTTCGGAAGCCACAAGAAGGGGAAAATACACTTCCTATGCTAGGATCTATGTAGAAATGGATCTATCAGGAGCGCTTCTGGATGAAGTAATCCTGGAAGTGTTTGATGAGGAATGGGTTCAAATAGTAGACTAAGAGCATATCCCATTCAGATGTTGTAAATGCCATGAACATGGGCACTTGTTCAGAGATTGCCCTCTTAGTCAAGCAGACAACAAAGGCAAACCTAAGGAAATGAAGGATACAGATAGCTTCCAAAAAGTTATAAGCAAAGGAAAAGGTGGCAAAAAAGGATCAAGGCAACTACATAATGAGGAGCAAAAGGTTAGTGTATCAGGTACTGGATGAAAATATAGAAATGGAAAATGAAGACCAATCTATGGAGGACAGCCCTAATGGAATGGAAACGAAGATTAAAGAAGATTGCAACCCATCACAAGAGATGGATAATAAGAAAGATATCATACCGAGTGAATCGGAACTCGAGATGGACCAGGAGATGATCCAAAGCGAAATAGATCTGGAAGATCATGAGCTTCAGGAAATTCTAGATAAGGAACATCTAGATCTGGAAGGGTTCTTGAGGCAGGGATCCACGGGAGGGATAGATTCACTACCCTAAGAAGACTGCAACAAAATTCAACAGCTATTCTTATGGAAAACTCAGGAAAGAGATTTAGTTAATGAAAAAACCATTGAAAAAATGGAACACAGAGGAGTTAAAGTAATGAAAACTACTCCAGGATTAGCAACAAGAAATGCAGGAAAAAAGAGAGGTAGGAAAAAGCAGAAGGACCTCTTGATGGAGTGTGTCACGTTAATGATATACTCAGGTAAGATGAAAGACCTAACTAGTTACTCATCTACAAATCTTTAAATATGAAGCTTACATCATGGAATATCAGAAGTCTAGGTAGTAAAAGAAAACAAAGAATGCTCAGTCATAGAATGAAACTAGAAATGCCAGATGTGATCTTCATCCAGGAAACGAAATGTTCAATCCAGAAAATAAAACAAATCCACAGCAAATGGCTCATTAGATTTGAGTTCCTAGAGGTTAAAGCTAAAAATACAGCAGGAGGCATTCTTACTCTGTGGAACCCAAGGAAAATCAGCATAACAGATGCAGAAGCATCTAGAAACATTTGAGTTCCTAGAGGTTAAAGCTGAAAACACAGCGGGAGGCATTATTACTCTGTGGAACCCAAGGAAAATCAGCATAACATATGCAGAAGCATTTAGAAACTACTTATCAATGGTCATTCAACCAATGGGGGCATCAAATACCTTCCTAGTCACGAATGTTTATGGTCCTCAAAGAATAGATGACAAACTCAAATTGTTAGACTCCCTTATTGATCTTAGGCACAGACAGGCTGGGATGCCTTAGATCATGGGAGGGGACTTTAATATGATCAAATCGCTCTCAGAAAAAAAAGGAGGTACCAGAGCGCTCAATAAAGACTCCTTAGCGTTTCAGACTTTCACAGAGGAGATGAAACTGGTTGATTCAGACCTTAACAATGGATTTTTTACTTGGAACAACAAAAGAGGAGGTAAGGCACAGGTAGCCTCCAAATTGGACAGGTTCATGATTTCAGAGGAGCTATTGCTTACAGATAAAGAAATTACAGCAATGGTCCTTCCCTTTGGAGGTTCTAACCATTGGCCGATTCAACTGGAAATCAAGGGTTTGATTTCTCCTAGGAACAGGCCCTTCAGATTCGAGAATATTTGGCTCTCTCACCGAGATTTCATTAGCAATATTGAAAAATGGTGGTTGGAGGACTTGCAATTCCAGGGCTCAAAAATGTACCTCCTTCACAAAAGACTTAAGCATGTCAAATTCAGACTAAAAGAGTGGAACAAGAAGGATTTTGGCAACATTTTTGTGAACAAAAGATCTTTGGAAATCAAATTACAGGAACTCAACCAGGCTCTGATCAAAGACGGCTTTGACAAAGTCAAAAGTGATCAGGCTAACAAATATCACCAAGAATGGGATAATTTATGCAAACAAGAGGAAATATTCTGGAAGCAGAAATCTAGAGTGCAATGGCTCAAGGAAGGAGAGTGGAATACAAGATTCTTCCATAGATCCACGATGGCCAACAGAGCACACAATAGAATATCAATGATAAAGGATGAGAATGGACAGCTACAGAACACCCATAAGAGTATTGAAGCCGTGCTTGTACAATATTTCCGAAATATCACCCAAGAAAACAATCTAGATAGAGAACATTACATCCAGGAAATTACAAGGCATATTCCCAAGTTAGTGTCTAGAGAGGATAATTTTAATCTCAACAGGCCTGTTACTGAAGAGGAAGTTAGTGAGGTACTCAAAGATATGAAAAACTGCAAAGCACCAGGTCCGGATGGTTTCAATGTGGATTTCTTTAAAGCTTGTTGGCACATTGTTAAATAGGACATTTTGGATGTAGTGGAAGACTCCAAATCTAGTAAAACGATCCTGAAAGCCCTCAATACTTCCTTCATCTCTCTGATCCCCAAACAGGAATCGGCCCAAACTGCAGACAAATATAGACCCATAGCTTTATGCAATGTGGTTTACAAGATAATCTCTAAGGTAGTGGCAAATAGACTTAAACCTCTCCTTCCTTCTTTAGTTTCAGAGGAACAATCAGGTTATGTGGAGGGCAGACAAATCTTAAATAACATCATTCAAGCCCATGAGGTGGTCCACACGCTTACCAGCAAAAAATAGGCGGGGATGATAATTCAATTAGATATAGCAAAAGCCTATGACAAGGTTAATTGGAGCTACATCAAAAAGGTTCTCAGGGCTTTTGGGTTCGACCACAATTGGATCCGTTGGGTCATGGCTCTGGTGACCTCTTCCAGTTTTTCAATTTTGGTGAATGGCTCCCCCTCAGAGATCTTCGTTCCTTCTAGAGGCCTCAGGAAGGGAGACCCGCTTTCTCCCTTTCTTTTCATTCTCATGATGGAGGGACTGGGCAGATCTATTAAGCATGCCAAGGAAATGGGCAAAATCAAAGGTCTTCAATTAACGGAAAATGGTCCAACTCTAACTCACCAACAATTTGTAGATGATACCATGCTGCAAGGGCTCCCCACTGTCAAAGAGGCTTCAGCCTATAATCTAATCCTGAAGGAATTTGCTTTGGGCACAGGTATGGAAGTCATTCTTTCCAAGTCAAAAATTTTCTTCTTAAACACTAATATTGCTATTCAGAGAAATATTTCAAGAATTCTGGGCTTCCAAAGGGATTCCCTCCCCACAAAGTATTTGGGAATTCCTCTCACAGACAGACCAATGCACAAAAGTATCTGGGAACAGACAGTTAACAAATTGCTTGACAAAGTTAAAAATTGGACTTTTCGAGTCTTGAATCTGGCAACCAGGTTGGTTTTAACAAAGGCGGTTCTACAATCGATCCCAGTTTTCATGTTATCAGCCCTCCCAGCTCCCAAAGGCATTTTAGAGAAATTTAGAAACATTCAAAGAGATTTCCTCTGGGGTAAAGAAGAAACCAGGAAGAAATGGGCACTAGTCTCTTGGGACAAAATTTGTAAACCCAAGGGACAGGGAGGTCTAGGCCTGGATGATCAAGAGATTCTCAATCAAGCTCCAGGAGCCAAGCTTTGGTGGCGCTAGGTTCAAGAGCCACAAGCTCAATGGGCAAGAATCTGGAAAGAAAAATATGCCAGCTCTTGGCACAATAAGGATCTAATAAGAATGTCTGGCAATGTGAAAGGGTCTAACATCTAGTATAGAGCTTGGGATAACATAAGCCTTTTTCAAAATAACAGCTTCTGGGAAATCAGAGCGGGAGATCTGGCACTCTTTTGGGAAGACAAGTGGCAGCAAGAACCAATACTGTTAACAGAGGACTTTGTGAGTCTCAAGTGGGAAACAGACAATCAAGGGCTAAATAAAGTCAAGGATTTTTGGGATCTGACTCAGACCTCAGGAAAATGGAGAAGCTGGAGTAAACTTGATTATGGAGATGATAACCCCATGAAAATTAAGGCAGAGGCTCTTGGGAGCTTACTTAAACAAAGAATGATTTTAGCCACAAAGGGGTAGGATCAATTGAGATGGGGCAATAACAATAAAGGTAATTTTGATCTTAAGGAAGCCAAAAGTATTCTTCTTGGGCTTGATGACAGTGCTCCAGACAAGACATGGCAGATCCTCTGGAAGCACCAAGGTTGGATGAAAATCAAGATTTTCATGTGGTTCGTTCATCATAAGAAAATTTTAACTTGGGATAACACACGGAAAAGGGGAGTCATGGGGCCCTCTAGATGCCAGATTTGTGAAGAGAAGGAGGAAACTATAGAGCATATTCTTAACAGATGCTATTATACTACCTGGTTATGGGATTCCTTCTCTTCCATTTTCCAGCAGTCAGACAGGGACAGTAGTAGTATCACTAATACCCTAAACAATTGGAGAGTTAACTTTTCAGAGAATGAGTTCATTAATCTGGCCTGGGCCTTCACGCCAAGCTTCATAATTTGGAATATTTGGAAAGAACGAAATAAAAGAATTTTCAAAAGTGAAAAGTCCACCCCACAAGGTATTTTTAATCTTATCCTGAAACAGCTTCGAGTGTTAGTACCACGGTTCAAAATCTCCCCAAAAATCCTCCCTCGATGTCTGAGCTGAAAATTCTCAGACAATTGGGATTGAAAGGGATTATTCCTCAAAGTCTAAGCAAAAAGGACACAGCAACGGATATAGGGAAGGAGTTCTGGCAACCTCCACCGAAAGGTTATCTGAAATACAATATTGATGGGGCTTCAAAAGGAAATCCGGGAACAACTGGTTTTGGAGGAGTTTTAAGAGATGAAGAGGGCAAAATCATATTCATCTTCCATTATCATCTTGGCAGAGCCACTAATAATATGGCAGAATTAATGGCGCTGGAACAATGTCTGGAGTTTCTTATCCAGCATCATTGCTCAAATGTCATTGTTGAAGCGGACTCGGAGATTACTATCAACTCTGTGAAAAGAATCAATTGTGGTACTCAGCCGGAGAAAGTTTCTAATCACTGGAAACTTCTCCTGGTTTACCAAAGAATCCAGGTTCACCTCCAAAAGCTGCGAACGGTGAGTTTCAACCATGTTCGACGTTCGGCCAATAAACTAGCGGACCTTCTTGCCAACCAAGGGGTGAACAATGCAGCAAGCGGGATAGCATACAAATGGTGGGAGACTCCTCAAAATCGTTTAAAGGCTCTCTGTGAGGAACAAGCTACGGAAGACAAGGAAATGTTTTGTTATCGGACCCGGATAGCAAGTATTAATTAATTTCTCTGGCAAGTTGCTTCTTAACCTTTTGGAATGTATTTGATAAAAAAACATTCAAGGGTTTGTCTTTTGCCCTACCGGAATCAGGTGAAGGGTAGTCTCAGATTCTCGGAGTACATTTTAAGGGGTCACTTCTCCAAGGAGCTTAGTTTTGGGGACAGATATAGTGGAAATAACAACCGGAATGTGGGAAATAGTTTGCAGGCTATGATTTTTTCCCCTCTTCCCACTTTAAATTCTGAAAACCATGCTTGGATTGGCTTTCTGGTGATCGCGCGTCCCATAAGCGGTATGTGGTTTTTGAGTTTTAGTAGCGATCCCATAGAGAGGGTGTCACGTGGGCAAGGGTGGATCTTGGATACCACCGTAGATCACACACTATTCTTCAGACAAGTTGGTGTGCACAAAATGTTCCCTGGCCATTGGATCAAGCAGCAAAGATCAACGGCCGAGAATGCAGGTGTGGTTTTGATCGTGCGTCCCATAAGCGGTATGCGGTTTTCGAGTCTTGGTAGTGATCCCATAGAGAGGGCAACACATGGCAAGGGTGGGACTTGGATACCGTCGTCGATCGCACACTATTCTTCAGACAAGTTGGGGTGCGCGAAATGTTCCATGGCCGTTGGATCCAACAGTAAAGATCAATGGCCAAGAATGCTGGTGTAGTTTTGTGGGCTCGATGAGTACTATTCGTCTTTTCCTTTTGGCGCGTCCTCTCCCTTTTTTTGGGGGGGTGAGTTATGCACTAATGGTGTTGTTTGTGTTTAGTTTGTAGCCTTGGAAAATGTACATGTACGATTTTTCTCTTGTGGGCGGAGGCTCCGGTAGCCTTCCTTGGCATCTACTCTTCTTGTAAAAGTTTCGGATGGTTGTACATATTTGTAATCTTTCTTTTGATTTAAGGAAATAGAAGGTTCAGCGCTTGCTTTAGCAAAACTCTAATAGATGATTACATGATGGTCGAGTTTCTGCCAAGTTTCCGCCAAGTTTCGGAGTTACGGGTACAGGTACGGCCTGAAACGTCGGGTTCTTTGAAGTTCCATGCAACATAGGAAAAAATGAATCAAATTCCTTTATATCTTTCTGAATACGTTTGCAAGATGTGTTTTCTTTAGACAGTGAAATTTGTTCACCTAGTTTTTCTTAACAATTGTTTGTGCAGGAAATATGGGATTTAATTTGTTCACTTCTGGTTCATCCACACATGTGGTTACGAAATGCATGTGGACGTCTTATAGCTACATACTTTTTTGTTTCCGCATTTGAAATAAATACGGGGAATCAGACAAACATTTCAAGCAGAAAAACTGCAATGCTTTTGCAGCCTAGCAGACTCCTCTTATTAGCTGCTTACTTTTGTCACCAACTTGATACAGATCTTCTTGATGAAGGCACGAGTGATGTAGTTGTGAATAATCTTATATATGCAACCTGTGCACTATATTCCTTTGTGAAAAGCAAATAGGAAACTGATCTAAGTGATTTCTTTGTCACCCTTGACGCTAGCAATCAATCACTTATCTTGAAAGCATTTTCATTGCTTGGTTCAAAAGCATGCAGAGAGGTTTGCACCTATTTGGTTAGTAGGCAATGTGAAGATGTTTCCAATTTTGAAGTAAATGAAGATTTCAATCAGGACCTCAAAATATCACTATTTGAACCCATCTTCAAGAAGTTGGGAAAGGTTACACTTAAAGTGCGGGGTGTACAGGTATGATCAGTTGCACTTTCCAACATATAGTCTGTTATATATACATATGTACGACATTTATTTATATTTGATTCTTATATTTTACTAAGTTCTTGGGCGTTGGATCCTAACACTATTCCTATTTGCAGACAAAGTCCATATTTGAGTGGTATAAAGCCATTTCTTTGCAAGTGGGTCATGAAGGAATTCAAAGCCATGGAGCAACAATATTGCTACCACTGTATAAAATCACAGAGGGATTTGCAGGCAAGTTGATTTCTGGTGAGGAAAATGAGACTTTTAATTTTTACATGGTAGTATTAATAAGGATGGTTGGATAATCGTTTGATTTTTTGAAGAGATTGAGTAGCTTACATTAATTTCTTGGTTATTTAATCCTTTATTCAGGGGACTTGAAGCTATTGGTAGATGACGTTCTATGTCACATGAAAGACATCATGGGGGTTGAAAGTTTTGTACAAGCTTACAATTTAGTGAGTCACAATGTGAAGTCAACACGAGACAAGAGAAAGAAAATAAAAAAGATAGCTACAATTGTTAACCCAATGCGGCATGCACAAAAGAAGATGAAGTTAACAGGAAAACGACAAGCTCAAAAGAAAAAGAAGATTTTAAAAAAGAAGTTACGGAGAGGTTGATTTCTCTGAGCCTAATTATCCTGCTTGGAATTTACTCAGTTTTCTAGTATTCCAGTATTTCACTCTGTGTCATGAAAAGGGAAGGAATAAAACGCTGCTTGGAGACACTTGATTCAGGTTTTTATGTGCTAACTGGGATTAGCTTTGCCAGTCCACAACTGGAATGAAGTCATCTATTTTTAATTACTATCAAGTAGAAGTGATTTAGTGTGGTGTTTTGTATATTTAAAAAATGGGTATTTTGGAATGACTAGGAGCGTGTTGCTAAAATATCCTAGTCATTTGATCGATCATATAAGAAATACCCATGAGAATCCATAGGTTTTTGACAGTGACGTTGTAGTTGTGTGGTAAAATTATTTAACAATATGGTGGTTCAAGGCAGATTAAATTTGTTCTAAATAATATTTTATTTAAATTATTCTTAGATTGTATCTAGAACCTGATGCAGGACCATCCAATTAGGGAGGCGACAGCTGGACAAGCTGTTAAAATTAAATTCACTTTTAGTTTAATTTAATTTTATGTTTAAAAGAAGGTTGTCACAGCCAATGTTTTCCTTTAATTTGAATAGTAGTTAGATTAGAAATTAGTTTTAAATAAGTTAGGAAACAAACTGCCAGAAACTGGAATGTAACTACATTGTAACTGTAGGTAGTTCCTCAACAGAATGAGGCTACCAGCAACTTAAATAGGCAACCCAAAGACAAAGGTGGGGTTGCTGCCATCCAGAAGAAAAGAGACCAGAGAGCGTAGCTCTGAAATATATTTTTGAAAAGTAAATTGAAGCTTACAGGTATTCATTATTGTTTTCCATAAATGATAAGAATTATGTACTGTGCATAGAAATTAATGACAGAATTGAATGATTGTTAATCAAATTGCGCATCAAACTGAAGGATCCAAACACAGAAGAAGAAACCATCCAGGTATTTCACAAAAGCATGCTATTGATTTAATAGTGAAAATTTACAATATATGTGTGTGTGTGTGTGTGTGTGTATAAACATTTGTCAAAGTCCACGGTAGCACAAAAAGATAGCATTCTGTAACCCCATGCAGGTCCGAGGCATAGAGCCTTCAAAAACCATCCATAACAGTCCTCATACAATCAACACAGGCCAAGGAGGGTTCCATACAACCCAGAACAAACCAAACTGAGTAGAGACCGAAGCATTACTAATAGCTAGAGACGAGATACATAAACCTTTTTCCCAAATTCATAAACAAAAGTTATAGCAGAGGACACGGTGCACAAGAGGCCACCTATCGACAGACCAAATAAGACTGAGAACATACAGAGGCATAGCCTAACTGCTACCAACAAAATATATATGACTGCATAGCGTAAATAGGAAGGACCCTACCCGGTTTGCGTAAAGCCGGACCAGGAGGATGAAGACCCTAACATTTTCCCCAAAGACCAAACCCTTGCAACCACTGTGACGAGGGTCGAGTACCTGCACAAACAAATAGAGAATTAGTGATGCAGCATAACCATAAACCCATGATAAAGAACAGAGAGAGGGTAGGATGAATACCCACAGCGGATACCTGAAGAGGAGGCCGAGCTCCATAGCCAAGCCACAAAACTAAGACCAACAAAGCATAGCCAATGACACTAGAGCCAAGGAAAGCCGAGACACAACAGAGCGCAACCAATGGCCAAAGGGCTTGGAAATACCAAGACCCAACAGAGCATAAACCACAACCACAGAGCCACAAGACCACCGTCTGCTCACGAGGAGCAAAGTTGTCAGCGAAAGTAAAAGGAAATGGAGAATTGAAACCGGAGCAAAGGAATTACCTCAAGTAGAAGCCATCAAGCTATCGCTGGGAGAGTCAGACAGAGGACCTGGTCAAACAATGCAACCACTAAAATAGTTAAAAATAGTGTCGTCAGCCTGGTAAAATCAAATATTCGTGAACAAATACAGAGAAGCCAAGGCATACACAGGGCGACCACAGAGCCCAAAACCTCCTCGAAAAAGCATGCAAGAAGCAACCACCAATTCCATCGAAACACCATCACACAATTAACAAAATGACAGAGGACCAGAGCCGAAGAAGGACCCAGAAGATGGTGGGAGGCAAAGCGCCATCCTTTCCTTGCAGAACGAACCAGGTAAGAACGCAGGGCAGCAAAACCAAAACCGATGGAAATATAACCAAATCAACCACAACAGACCGCGCCACAGAGCCGTGTCACACAGACCTAGACCATCTTGGGATGGAGGAGAATTAATTGCCCATTAAAACCTTACCTAAAACCCCAAGAAAATACGAGCGTGGGAAAAGTTGAACGTAGGCCAACCACCACGTAGGCTTGCCACCTCGGCGTCTCGGGGATTGTCACCAAATTTTGGTATCATTGCAAGTTCTTTCCTTAAGGAATAAAAAATATGGAAGTAGGAAGAAGAGGTCGGGGTAGAGCTATTCGGAGAGTAGCCGACGAAGGATTGCGTGAAGAAATCAGGATCCTAAGTGCCAGATTGGCAGCAGTAGAAGTAGGGAGGCGTAGGGATCCAGAAGGTGGTGACGACAGTGAAGAAGAAGTTGCAGCTACGATGTATGGATTCGATGAGGAAGGGCCAAAGATAAAATTATTGAGGTCTGTTTTGTTAGTAAGCAGGAAATCAAAGCCAAAGATTTCGAACTATGATGAAAGTTTATCTATAGAAGTATTTTTGGACTGTATTAGTGAGTTGGGTAAATACTTCGAATGTGAAGAAATCAGTGAGGATAAGAAGGTCAGGTTTGCAGCCACCAAACTGAAGGGACATGCAGCACTGTGGTGGGACAGTGTGCAGGCAGAAAGGAGAAGGTCAAATAAGCCACCAATTAAAAAATGGAACAAGATGATCGCCAAGATGAAAAGTAAGTTTTTACCCAAAGACTATCAGATTTCTCTATATAGATAGGTACAAAACCTTAAACAAAGGGAAATGACTGTGAAGGAATATACAGAAGAATTCTACAGAGTGAATCTGTGAGCAAGTTATGTCAAAGATAACCCAGAAAAGAAAGCGAGGTTTTTGAATGGATTACAAGTGGAGATACTAGATGAGATTAGTATTCTATCCCCCAAGTCCATAGAGAAAGCCTATCAAAATGCTTTAAAAGCAGAAGAGAAGATCACTAGGAAGCAGAATGCCAGAAGATGACGTGGATCTGGCCAAGGAAGAGGACAGTCTTTTGGCAGAGGCAGAACTGTCAACAACAATGAAGAAGGCAGCAGTTCAAAAAATACAGGACCAACTGATAAAGAAGGTAACACTAGAGGAGGAAGGCCTTACTAGCGAGGAAGAGGTAATGGCAGAGGCAGAGGAAATGCCTATCAGTGTTACAAGTGTCACAAGTGGGGACACCGGTCTTTTGAATGTCTTGAAAGTGATCAAGCAGGACAAAGAGGAGCATATGTTGCTCAACCGGAGGAAGCTGAGGCACCACCTCAAGAAGTGGAGAACATTCTTGAGACAAGATAGGCCTTGGTGTTGAACAAGGTATTGTTGAAACCAGCTAAAGAATTAGCTGACCAGACACAGCGGAAAGCACTGTTCCGAACTGTGTGTAAATCACATGGGAAATGTTGTAAATTGATTATTGATAGCGGAAGCACTAACAACCTGGTAGCCACTGAAATGGTAGAGAAACTGGGTTTAAAAAGATTGAAGCACCCAACCCCATACCAGGTGTCTTGGTTACAAAAAGGACATCAATTGTTGGTTGATGAGCAGTGCGAAGTGGAGTTTCATATTGTTAGGTATAAGGATAAGGTAACTTAAGATATTATGTTGATGGATGTGTGACATATGCTTTTGGGTAGACCATGGCAGTATGACAGGAAAGTAGTCCACGATGGGAAGACAAACTGTTATAAGTTTGTGAAAGATGGGATCAAGCATACACTAGTACCCATGAAAGAGGAGGATACAATAGAAAACAGTGAAACAAAAGCATTATTTTTAGGAGGAAAAGAGTTCCTACAACAGATTGGAGATGATGAAATAAAGTTTGCAATTGTGCGAAGGCCAAGAGCAGTGTTAATCCACACTGAGATTATTGATTTGCCTGAGGAGATACAAGATATGCTACAGGAGTTTAGTGACATTGTAGTGGATGATTTACCAGATAAATTACCACCAAGGAGTATCAGTCACCATATTGATTTCATTCCAGGAGCTAGTTTACCAAACAAAGCTGATTAACGAATGATTCCAAAGGACAAAGAGGAGATCAGGAAGCAAGTACAGGAGTTGTTGGACAAAGGGTTGATTCGAGAGAGTTTAATTCCTTGTGCTATTCCAACAGTCTTAGCTCCCAAGAAAGGAGGAGAGTGGCAGATGTGTACTGATTCTCGAGCAATAAATAAGATTACCATTAGGTACAGGTTTCCCTTACCACGGATGGATGATATGATGTACTATTTGAGTGGAGCGGCCTATTTTTTGAAGATTGATTTAAAAAGTGGATATCATCAGATTCGGATTCGAGAAGGAGACGAGTGGAAGACTACTTTCAAGACTAATGAATGGCTAGTCATGCCATTTGGATTGAGCAATGCACCCAACACATTCATGCGCTTGATGAACGAGATGCTGAAGGAATATATTGGAAAGTTTGTGATTGTGTATTTAGATGATATCCTTATTTTCAGTAAGACTAGGGAAGAACATTTCCGACACGTCAGGTGTGTCTTGGAAAAATTGCAGTAGAATAAGTTGTTGTTAAATTTGAAAAAGCATATGTTTTTTAAGAAGGAGTTAATTTATTTGGGGTTTGTGATTTTAGAAAATGAATTAAAGATGGATTCAGAAAAGGTTGCAGCCATAGTTATCTGGACATCCCCCAAGAGTTTGTTTGAAGTACGGAGTTTTCATGGGTTGGCGAATCTTTATCAGAAATTTATGAAAGATTTTAGTCGGATTTGTGCACCCATGGTGGATACCGTTAAAAAAGAAAATCAACCTTTTCATTGGATGGGTCGACTGAAAAGACTTTTCAACTGCTAAAAAAGAAGATCATCGAAAGACCCATTTTGAGGTTACCAGATTTCAACAAACTTTTTCAAGTTGGTTGCGATGCCAGTGGGACAACCATTGGAGCAGTACTCAGCCAAGAGGAAAATCCAGTGGCCTATTTCAACGAGAATTTGAATGAGAGTAGACAAAAATATACGTCCTACGACAAGGAGTTTTATGCAGTGGTACAAGCGTTGAAACATTGGAGACATTACTTAATGGGAAATGAATTTGTTCTATTTTCAGACAATTCCGCTTTGCAATATGTCATGCAATAGCATAAGCTTAGCCATAAACATGCCAAGTGGGTGCAATACCTCCAGAGTTTTACGTTTGTGTTGAAACACATCAGTGGACAAGCCAACAAAGTGACAGATGCATTAAGCAGGAGGAGTTTGATTTTACAGGAAAACAGAGTGCAGGTGTTAGGCTTTGAGCATCTAAGGGATCTGTATGAAACAGATGCAGACTTTAAGGAAGCATACGAAGCTTGCCGGAATCCGCCGTTGAGGGACAACAATTCGTGGCTAGACTATAATATACAGGAAGGATTGTTGTTTAGGGGAGGGCAGTTGTGTATCCCAGAATTTTCAATGAGGGAAAACTTAATTCAGGAGAAACATAGTGGGGGTCTAGTTGGACATTTTGGCATAGAGAAGACTTTGGACCAAGTAAGTCACTTCTATTATTGGCCGAAGATGCGGCGAGACGTACAGAGATATGTGGCTAGATGTAAGATGTGTCAACTGGCAAAGGGACACAGTCAAAATACGAGATTGTATACACCCCTACCTATTCCGGATAGACCATGGGACTCAGTCAGTTCAGAATTTGTCTTAGGCTTGCCAAGGACACATGATCTGGATTTAAATAGGTACGCAACAAATTACAGAGATAACCATAAACATAGAGATGCAACGGAAATAATACTTCATTTCATTAATGTAAAATACTGAAATATGCTTACAAACAGGAATGGAAATAACCAGCTAGGGTGATAAATACTTATCTCTGAGAAGAGACGTGGCGGCTACATGCCTTTGAACTACCTTACAATGAGGCTCAAGGGCCATTTTTATTATTGAACAATAATATCAAACCCTAAACAACCAAAACCCTAACCTGAGGAGATGTAACACCAAGAGTTTATGGGCCCCGTTGGGGTGAGTTGGACAACCAACTTCTCAGGGTCGCGACTTGGTCATATTATCTTCGTTTGACGCGCATGATAGCCCGTTGGAAAGATCTCTCCGAGGACTACGACGGAAAAAGACGATTTTAGATAATAAAAATTTGTTGGCAGTAGATTTCCAAAAAAACGTCGTTTAGGGCCTCAAAACGGCTCCGGAAGTTTAGGACCCAAAAAACTGCAAAAAATAGTAAACTGTGCCATAATGAAGGAAACTGAAAAACTAAAAGAAGCAATGGTGGGGATCCAAGTGGAATTGGCAGGTGGCCACCAATATCCACCTGGATCATTCCTCCCCCTTTAGGAAGCAATGGTCCCCATTGCGTTGAGTTCCTCCATGAGATGAGGGAACTTCTGCTGAACTTGGTCCCTGGTGAGCCACTTGTCCTGGTGAAGGAGTTGGCCTAGTTTGACAACTTGAAACAGTTGGATATTATGCTGGAAAGTGTGCTTGATCTATGTGTCCATGATCCGATCAATTGTAGCTTGTTCCATGCATCTGGATTTAACTCTGTGGGTGTGAGTTGTTCTGCAATGTCGGATGTGTCTAGTAATGGTGGAAAGTATGGCTGAAGGCAGTCCATATTGAACACTGGGTGCAGGACAAGGAATGGGGGAACACTGAGCTCAAATGCATTGTCTCCCACAACCTTAGTAATGGTGTAAGGACCATACCAGAGTGGTATGAGTTTCCAATAGGCTCCTGTAAGGCGTTCCTTTTGCAAATGCAACCAGACTTTGTAGCCCACCTAAAACTTGTGTGGCACCTGATGTTGATCATGTCGCTACTTGTACTTGGCATTTGATTTCTCCAGAATTTCATGGACCTGTTGGCGAACATGTTGGATGTGCTCAATGAAGTTGTTTGCCTTATCTGTTTCAGACTGGACATGAGCCGAATCTGCGTGAGTAGCTGCAAATGGCATGGCCACATCAATGGGACATAGTGGTTAGAATCCCAAGCCCACCTGAAAAGGGCTATGGCCAGTTGAGCTGTGGAGAGCCCAGTTGTAGCTGTGTTGAACATAGGGGAGGCTCTCGTCTAACGTGCGTGGATGATGTGAGTTGTACATGCGCAGAATGTGTACGATCATCATGTTGACAACCTCTATCTAGCCATCAGTTTGAGGATGGAAGGTTGTGGACTTAGTGAGTTTGGTGTCCAGCGTCGACCAGAGACTGGACCAAAATTTGCTGAGGAACCTTCTGTCCCGATCTGAGATGATAAACTGTGGGATCCCAAAGTGTACCCACACTCGTTCAAAGAAGAGTTTAGCAGCGGCTTCTGCTGTGATATTCTTCTTGCAGGCAACCATAATGGCCATCTTCGAGAACCTGTTTCGACCACAAAAACACAATGATTTCCATGCTTAGTGGAAGGAAGGCCTGACATGTAATCCAGGGAGATGGATTCCCAAGGTCGACTAGGGGTAAGCAACGGGGTATAGAGGCCTTGCTTCTTGATGGTCGATTTGGCAATGGCGCAAGCAGTGCATGATCTGATGTACTTCCCGACATCTTGTCGAAGATTCACGGGTCATTTTTGGTGGAATTTGTGGAAGAAGTTAGATACTAAATTAAATTTCAGCTCAGCTTATCATCCACAGACCGATGGGCAGACTGAGGTAGTGAACCGAAGTCTGGGGAATCTGTTACGTAGTCTAGTTGGTGAATAATCACGACATTGGGATCGCGTACTCGCACAAGTAGAGTTCGTTTATGACGATTCACCCAACAGGAGTACGAGCATAAGTCCTTTCCAGATATTATACGGAATGCACCCCCGTGGTGTGCACGAGTTGCAAGATTTGGGTCGGTTGGAACAAAGGAGTGTTGATGGTGAAAATTTCGCGAAGGCAATCAATGAACTTCATGAACAAGTGAAAACCAAATTGCAAGACAGCAGCCAAAGATATAAACAGAAGGTAGACTTAAAACGATGGGAAGTGCAATTCAATGTAGGAGACCTGGTATTGGCACATCTACAAAAAACGAGGTTTCTTTAAGGGGAGTATAACAAGCTCAAATTGAAAAAAATAGGGCCTTACCAGATACTACGAAAGATCTCTGCCAACACATATGAACTTCAACTACCCCCAAGTATCGGGATCTCACCCATTATCAATGTGGCAGACCTGTACCCTTACAACATTGCTAAAGTGGAGGACAGTTCAATAGAATACACACGGGACACCCATGGAGAAGGAGAGACAGAGACATGGGTCAAACAGATGCCCCTAGCCAAGACTCTAGAGATCGAAAAAATATTGGATACTCACGTAGCTAGGCGAACACGACGGAAAGAGTACTTACAGTAATTGGTTAAATGGAAGAACCATCCAATTGAGGACAGTTCTTGGTTGGATGTCGGACAGATTCAAAGCGTCGGGTATTCGATTGAAGAGCTCATGGAAAATAGCCATAAGATTCATTCACCCCAAGAGCCTGACGCGGGAGCATCCAATTAGGGAGGCGACAATTGGACAAGCTATTAAAATTAAATTCACTTTTAGTTTTATTTTATTTTATGTTTAAAAGAAGGCTGTCACAGCCAATGTTTTCTTTTAATTTGAACAGTAGTTAGATTAGAAATTAGTTTTAAATAAGTTAGGAAACAAACTGCCAAAAACTGGAATGTAACTACATTGTAACTGTAGGTAGTTCCTCAATAGATTGAGGCTAACAACTTAAATAGGCAACCAAAAGACAAAGGTGGGGTTGCTGCCATCCAGAAGAAAAGAGACCAGAGAGCGTCGCTCTGAAATATATTTTTAAAAAGTAAATTGAAGCTTACAGGTATCCATTATTTTTTTCCATAAATGACGAGAATTATGTACTGTGCATAGAAATTAATGACACAATTGAATGATTGTTAATCAAATTGCGCATCAAACTAAAGGAGCCAAAAACAGCAGAAGAAACCATCCAAGTATTTCACAAAAGCATGTTACTGATTTAACAATGAAAATTTACAATATATATATGTGTGTGTGTGTGTGTGTAAACATTTGTCAAAGTCCATGGTAGCACAAAAAGATAGCATTTTGTAACCCCACGTAGGTCCGAGGCACAAAGCCTTTAAAAACCATCCATAATAGTCCTCATACAATTGACACGGGTCAAGGAGGGTTCCACACAACCCAGAACAAACCAAACTGAGGAGAGACAGAACCATTACCAACAGGCATAGACAGGATGCATAAAAATTTTTCCCAAATTCATAAACAAAAGTTACAACAGAGGACACGGTGCACAAGAGGCCACCTATCGACAGACCAACTAAGACCAAGAACAGACGGAGGCATAGCCTAACTACTACCAACAAAATATATATGACCGCATAGCGTAAATAGGAAGGATCCTACCCAGTTTACGTAAAGTCGGACCAGAAGGATGAAAACCCTCGCATTTTCCCCAAAGACCAAACCCTTGCAACCACTGTGACGAGGGCCGAGTACCTACACAGACAAACAGAGAATTACTAAGGCAGCATAACCATAAACCCATGATAAAGAATGGAGAGAGGGTAGGATGAATACCCACAGCAGATACCTGAAAAGGAAGCCAGGCTCCATAGCCAAGCCACAAAACTAAGACTAACAGAGCATAGCCGACGACACCAGAGCCAAGGAAAGCTGAGACACAACAGATCGCAACCATTGGCCAGAGGGCTAGTAAATACCGAGACCTAACAGAGCATAAACCACGGCCATAGAGCCACAAGACCACTGTCTGCTCACCAGAAGAAAAGTTGTTAGCGAAAGTAAAAGGAAACAAAGAATTGAAACCGAAGCAGAGGAATTACCTCGAGTAGAAGTCATCAAGCCATCGTCGGGAGAGTCGCGCAGAGGGCATGGTAAAACAATGCAACCACTGAAACGGTTAAAAACAGTGTCGTTAACCTGGTAAAATAAAATATCCGTGAACAAATACAGAGAAGCCAAGGCATACCCAGGGCGACCACAGAGCCCAAAACCTCCTCGAAAAAGCATGCAAGAAGCAACCACCAGGTCCAGCGAAACACCATCACACAGTTAACAAAACCACAGAGGACCAGAGTCTAAGAAGGACCCAGAAGACAGCAGGAGGCAGAGCGCCATCCTTTCCTTGCAGAATGAACCAGGTATGAACGTAGGGGAGCAGAACCAAAACCGGTGGAAACATAACCAACTCAACCACAACAGACGTGCCATAGATCCATGTCACACAAACCGAGACCACCTCGGGACGAAGGAGAATTAATTTCCCATTAAAACCTTACCTAAAACCTCAATCAAATATGAGCGCGGGAAAAGTTGAACGCAGGCTAGCCGCCACGTAGGCTTGCCACCTCAATGTCTCCGGGATTGTCACCAAAATTGGTCTGTACTATTTGGCTAGTAATTATCGTGTCATTTATTTCATTTGCAATGGTGATGTGAAGATCAAATTGACACTTCACAAATCGCAACGAAAAGTTAACTAACTTGCAAGTAAGTGCAGATTGAAAATGTGTATTAATGTCCGAGTTACATACTTTTGTAATAATCATTTCTATAATGCCACCCTTCCAACTACGGTAAGCTGGTAAGCTTGTTTTTTAAAATTCCAAGGAGATTATGATTTTGGCCATCTTCAAAAAGGAATGATATATATATATATATATATATATATATATATATATATATATATATATATATATATATATTAGTGTTGAAAAAAGTTGACAAATCGTGGTACATATTACAAAATATAAACTATATTATTTTTTTCAAATAAGGAAAAATCGGTAAAAAAAAATTCTGATTTTTCCAGACATCATAAAAAAAACAGCAATTTCATTGACATATATAGATATAAATTAGAAAATAAAATTAATATATAAGAAGTAAATTATGCGATCAAGTGATACATGATTTATTGATTCTCGATTATTTTATTTTTATCAGATCTTGTAAGGCTGATATACATCATAAGTATAATAATCATGATTTATTATCATGAGCAAAGTCATTAGAACTAGAACTGTGATTAGTGTAGATTGTGAACTGATTTGTGCACGGAGTATTTAAATGGCTTCTAGAATCCCAAAAATATTAGCCACAACAACTACATTTAACAAAATTGCCACCTATATAGGAATGATAATCGATATCATTAGTAGCACACCATTTATCCTTTACTCTAGCTTTTGCCTTTATCTTCCAGGACATCATTGATCCTTTACTCTAGCTTTTGCCTTTATCTTCCAGGACATCAATGAACACCTAAAAATAATGAATTTGTTATATCTAACTATTTAATTATACTTAGTAGGTCTAATCAATGATTTTCTTTGAGTTAACTACAAAGATTTAGTATTTTTTTAGTATGTATTAGTGTTGTAACAAAGGAATTTAACAATTAGTGCAACCTAACAGAAGGTACATGGAAATTATTGTTGTTTTTTTGGATAGTTGTGGGAGGTTTTCCAGATACATAAGTTAAAAGAAAGACAATTACAAATTAAAATTACAAAAATAAAATTTAATTTAATTTTAAATTTATTTTGCAAAGAGACGTGTCTCTTGGGCACCCTAAAATCACTATAAAAAGACACATGAACTTATGTTTTCATACATTCATCACTCACATCTCTCTCACACATGGGAAGTAATTTGAGGAAGATGTTGAACTTTCCAAGGACTCAAATTTCTAAAACAATCAATATTTGACCAATTGAATTTTGTGTGATTGCTTAATGATTTTTTGCGGTGTGCTAAAGTAATCATAAATCGTTCAAAGTAATTACTAGATGCAAAAAATTGTGTTTGTCTAATTAGCACTAGAAAATCAACAATTTTGGTGTTCTCGGTTAAATGGAAACATTGCAATCTTGTCAATACTTCAAAATATAAAATTTGAATGAGATATGAAATTTTACTTTCTCCAGATTAAGTTGGAACCGATTGTCAAATAATTAATGAGAGTGTCAAAATTTTAAGCAAAAATATATAAATGAAAAAAAAATGTCAAATTTTATATTAAGAATTTAATATTATTGGTGAGACAAAAGGTGACAAACTCTTTAAGGCTCAATCCCTTTCAATTTTTCTCAAAATGAGGGTTAAAAGGCCAAAAATAAGGTTATAAATTGTTATTGCAGTTAGCAGGGTGATACTTTCCTTTTGATTTGAAATATTTATCTAAAATATTGTGGTATGTTGGAAGTAGAGTAATATTTTACACCAATAATATCAACACACAAAAAATTGCGTGATATATAGTAGTGTTGACAATATGTCAATGATACATGGAACATTGGAACTTAGGTGGCATGTTAGTACACATGATGAGTTCCATTGTTTATGGGCAATAATAACAAAACCAAGGTAACATATCTAAATACTAATATCTTGAATTACCATGATAATGGTCATGTACCATCTAGGCATTCATTATTTCTTTCCTTCTAGGAGCTCAATATTGAATCTATTGTATCTATGTCATTTCAGAACTCTAGGGTCTGACATTTTGTCCTGAGGCATCCATCTAAGTCCTCTTTGCATCCCCATAGGTCTTATCAAGATTTGATTCTTCAATAAATAGTTATGCCCACTCTCCCACGATGACCTGATTATAACCTAGTTCAATAGAGAAAATGTGTACAAAGTGCCACATGTCACTGTTGCAACCTTCAGCCGTGAAAATGTTACTCAACAAACTACAGTCTGTCCCCTTTCTGTTACTATTTATGAAATTTGAATCCAATGCTCAAAGAGAAATTTATGACGATTTTCCCAACATCACCTATTTGACATGGAATTCAAGAGCCTGCCAAAACCCTAATGTCCTTAGATCATATCCCCAAACATATAGAGAAAAAAGATCTGAAATTTGGTAATGAGGTGCATCAATATTTAGGCTCAAATGGGTTTTAATTTCACCTTCTGAAGCTTCACGTAAAATAAGTTATAGCTAAAATTCCACAATGACCTGTTTGAAGCCACAAAAACCCTACAAGAGGAGGATATGAGGGTCATTATTTATATGAATGTCTTGAGTTGAGAGGGTCCTTAACAAGTGAACGTTGGAGGGATTTTAGGGGAAAAAAATGTTTATTGATTATTGACTATTCAATGAACACAACCAATTATGAGTGCCATGTCACAACCCCATAGGGTTTTAGCCCACTAACTGGGATTACTAACTTCAAACATGAATATCTCTCAAACCGTGAAGAATTACTTGGTGTGCCATATATAAACGGAAACATCTCGATGAGTAGAATCAATATGGAGGATCCTTGACTCAAAATAGAGTAACTTGTCAATTCAAAATGCCCTTGAAATATCGGAGTAGCCTCTGGCGTTGCTTGGGTTGACATCAATGACAACCACTGATCAACAATCTCCCCCTTTGGCATTGATGGCAATAGAAGTACTCCCCCTGCGATCATGACACTTCCTCCTACTTCCTTCTCTCCCCCTTTGTCATCAATGGAAAAGGGTAACTCCCCCTAACAAACAACCATCTTGCGGACCTGTACACACCTCCACTCCCCTTTCTACTCGAATAGATAAGAAAGAGTCTAACGAAAACTTGGGAGAATCCCAAGCTTTTGGCGAAGATACTCAAATTCTTCACGAGGTAATGGTTTGGTAAAGATGTCAACAATTTGTTCCTTTATGCCAACATATTCAAGCTTGATATTCCTTTCGGCGACCTACTCTGTAACGAAATGATATTTAAACCAAATGTGCTTTGTTTTGGAATGCATCACATGATTCTTGGAGATACTCATGGTGCTTGTGTTATCGCAAAATATGGGAATAGGCTCATCAAACTTGACTTGAATATCTTGAAAAGTTTGCTTCATCCAGAGAACTTGTGAACAACAAGTTGTTGCCGCGATATATTCTTCTTCTACTGTGGATAACGAGATTAAAGACTGTTTTTTTACTTAACCATGAAACAAGACAACCACCTAGATAGAATGTTGCTCCACTAGTACTCTTACAATCATCAACACTTCCTGCCTAATATGCATCTGTATAAACTTGGATAACCAGATCATTTCCTTTGGGATACCATAGACCATATTCCATTGTGCCCTTAAGATATCGAAGAGTTCTTTTGACGACAATGATATGAGATTGTATCGATGCTGCTTGGAATATTGCTACTTGTCCAATGGCCTGCATCACATTAGGCCGGGAGGCTATCACATAAAGGATACCACCAATCATGGATCTATACATTCTTTTGTCCACATCCTTTGACGACTCTTCTAAGCTTAACTTGCAATAGGTTACCATGGGGGTAAGGATTGGCTTGCAATCTTCCATCTGGAATTTCTTGAGCATTTATTTGATGTACTTGGTTTAATATATGAATATTCCTTTATCTCATTGAGAAATCTAAAGCCCTAAAAGGTATTTTAGTTCGCCAATCATAGACATTTCAAACTCACTTTGCATTTTTGTGGAAAATTATTTACTTAATATGCCATCATTGCTTCCAAATATTATATCATCACATATACTTTAATCATTGTTAGGTTATCTCAATCCAATTTCACATAAATATTGTTGTTAGCGCTTCCTTTCTTGAATCCCTGTTGATGTAAGTATTCGTCAATACTAGCATACCAAGCTCTAGGAGCTTGCTTGAGACCATATAGAGCCGTCTTTAATATGCAACTATAGTATTCTTTGTCAGAGAGCAAAAAACCTTCGGGTTGTTAAATGTAAACTTCTTCCTCCAATTCACCATTTAGAAAAGATAACTTAACATCCATTTGTAGACCTTGATTTTTCTCGAGCAAGCATAAGTGCGAAAAACCCTAATAACTTCCATTATGGAAACGAGAGAAAATGTTTCTTAAAAAATGATTCCATCAACCTGTGCATATCCTTTGCAGACTAATCTTGCCTTGTTCTTGGTAACCTGTAATCCTTCAAATATTTTTCTCCCCCTAAACCTATAATGAAACTGCCATCTTGTTCAAACTAACTTCTTGTCAATCGTAGACTTGTGCCATATACTACTACATAGACTCCTCCTATGAAAACATTAAGGAGTCAACAAGCTAGATTGTTCAAAATAGTGATTCACCTAACGAGCCATCTTGACTTGAGTCATTATCTGAATGCAACTGCTAATTCCTCATGACCTTTTGCTTTTACAAATCCTAAAATCATAACTGCTGAAACCTTGTTATCTACTTTGTCTTCCTGTACCTGTTTCCTTTTCCAGACCTTCTTATTCTTGCAATCTCAAGCCATGTGCCCACAGTTATGACACTTGAGCATTCAATGTTTTCCATAGGTGATTCCATCTAATATCTGCATCCACGAGTGCTATGGCCATATTTATGGCATTTGAAACATTCAATATTTGGCCCATCTAGCATGTATTCTCTTCTAACAAAATCATCGTGCAACCTGTCTCATGATCATATAAACTTGCTTCTAGGGTTTTGCAGATAATGATTGTACCTGTCAAAAAATTCACAATCCCTAGCCATATGTCCATATTTAGCACATAAAAATCAATAACCATTAAATAAACGAACATACCTTGAAGATTTTCCATTCTTCATTGGAGGCGGCGTTGTTGTTTGTTTGTTCTTGATTACTTTGGTCTTTTTCTTTAGAGTTGAAACATTCTTCTTTGGATTTTCACTTTGATCCACTTCCTTCTTAGAATCATCCTCCGAAGATGTGGAGCTTGTACCTTCATCAAATAGAGCTTTACCATCTTTAATTACCTTCATTTTTTCTTCTTCATCTGTCTTATCTTATAAGTGTTCTTTTTGCGATCCCTTGAGTTTATTGATCTCCTCACGAATTGCATCAAGTTCTTCTAGATTTTGAGCAAGATCTTCCTGAAACCATCTTTTCAAGATCTTCCTTCTTTTTTCTGCCTCCTCAACCTGTAGCTTGATAAGAGTGGTCTTCTTTACTTCTCTATTGAGAACATGTATCCTTTCCTTCTACTTCTCATTTTCAATCTTGATCCTGCTTATTTCTACTGAAGATGTTTCTAATTCCTTTTGTGATCCAAGTGGATATTGGTGGCCTCCTGCCAAGTCCACTTGGACCCCCACCATTGTTTCTTTCTGCTTTTCAGTTTCCTTAATTGTAGCATAGTTTACTATTTTTAGCATTTTTTTGGGTCCTAAACTTCCGAAGCCATTTTGAGGCCCTAAACAACGTTTTTTGGGAAATCTGGGAGCAACATGGGTCCATGTGTCAATGTTTTTCTTCCCGAAGTTGTAATTCTCGAATAGATCTTTCTAATGAGATATTGTGCACGTTAAACGAAGATCATATGCCAAAGTTACGATCTCGGGAAGTTGTTGTACCAATTTACCCAAATGGGGCCCACAATTTGGCGTTTCATCTTCTAGGGTTAGTTTTTTGGATGTTTAGAGTTTTCAATTGTTTCTCAACAATAAATAGGCCTTTGAGCCTCATTGTAATACAGTTCAGAGGCATGTAGCCACCACATCTCTTCTCAAAGATAAGCTACCATCGCCCTAGCTAGTTTATTTCGATTTATGTTTGTAAGCATATTTCAGTATTTTACAGTAATGAAATGAAGTATTATTTCTTCTGCATCTCTATATTATTATGGTTATATCTGTAATTAGTTGCGTTCATGTTTAAATCCGGATTAGTGGTATCAGAGCGGTCTACTCTTTCTCTGTTTTTCTTTGCATGTCCCCAACGAGGTCAGGATATAAGGAGTTAGGGCTTGAACTGGTCGAACCTTTGCAAGACTAGCCTCACAAATCCCGACGGCCTCCCATGGCGAATGAAAAGAAAGACGAGGGGGTAAGAGATCCTATCAAAATTTTGCTCTAAGAGGCCCTCGAGCGACAAAGGAACACAGTGATGGACAACTTTGCCCAGATCCTTCAGCGGCTACCCAGGGGCGACACATCTACTTCCAGTAGATATTATGGAAGCACCACACCCTTTAAGGTACAAGTTAACTTTGACATTCCCATATTTGAGGGTCAGATAGATGTAGATGTCGTAGATAAATGGTTAAATCTGCTATAAGGGTATTTTTCTATTCATGATTTTTTCGGTCAGGAAAAGATTACTTTTGCTCTTCTCAAAGTTGCCCCCCACGTCAAGGACTGGTGGGAAACCTACTGCGAGTAAAAGGATGAAAGTACGGCCTCACTATTTTCAGCGGCACCCACTTGCAATTCATTCAGGACTTCCATCAAGGAGCAGTACTATCCTGTATGAAGCTATGAGGATCAATACATAAAGTGGACCACGCTGCAACAAGGAATGGACCAAGACGTGCCAGAGTTTACCAATATTTTCCATACCCTTCACACAAAGTTGGGTATTAAGGATTCGGAGTAGCATTTGGTAACTCAAATATAGTGTTTTCCTGCATAGGTAGATCTAGGAAGAAATAGAATTCCTGAACATCTCCTCGCTCGGCAAGGCATACCAATATGCCGTCAAGATCGAGCAAAAGTTTAAACAGAAGAAGTGAGACTTTGGATCTGCAAATCCGAAGGAAGGGAAAGGTGACCCTAAACCACAGAACAAAGGACAAAGCCAAGGCAGGGTAGCCCAAGATAACCCACCAAATTTGCAAGCAAAGAATAGCGCCACGAAGCTAAAAAATGACACAAGAAAGTGGTGTGAGTTCCATAAGAGCTCCACTCACAACACAAGTGAGTGTCAAGCCAAGCAGTCACCGATGGCCAAGCTAAAGGTTTCAGAATCAGATGCATATTCCGATCTGAGTTAGAACCCGACAAGGGGAATGACAAAGGGAAGCAGATTATCGACGCAGAGCCCAACGCCATCGTTGCCACCATGAAGATCGAGAAAGAGGAACCCGAAGATGCAGACGAGGAGGAGAGTCTCTTCCACTCCCAGATGTGGATAAGGGGCTCCCTGCTACAGTTCATTCTCAATAGCAGGAGCCAAAAGAACCTCATTTCGGCTGAGGTCATGAAGCGGTTGGGCTTACCGACCACAGCACATCCACAACCATACACCATCGAGTGGCTTCACCAAGGAAGGGATCTTCGCATGAGCCAACATTGTCGCCTTCCATACAACATCAAGCCCTTCATGAATGAGCTTTTGTGTGACATTTCTCCCCTTGAATTTTGTGATGTATTATTAGGACAACCATACTTATGGAAGCGACATGCTGTGTATGAATGAAGGCCCCGTGTTGTTATTATTACTTGGGGAAATAAGTTGTATAGGATACCGCAGGTAGCACCGCCTCTACAATATCTTTGGTTATTGCAAAACAATGCAGTAAGCTCATTTCCAAAACCAGGAAACTTGTTTTCCTGATGATACGTCCTCAAGGAAAGAAGAAGACGGTGGCCACGACCTCTAAACAGGGCCCCTCCACACAACAAATACAGATGGACAAGGTCGTGGAGGAGTACGAGGACATCTTCACCTCCCCCACAGGGGTTCCTTTGCACTGTCAGGTCAAGCACTCCATCGATCTGACCCCAGGTGCGCCATTCCGCAATGGACCAATTTGGAGAATGATGAAATCAAGAGGCAGATTCAGGAGCTGTTGTAGAAAGGTCACATCCTCCGAGTTCATCACCCTGTGGGAGCCCGATCGTGTTAGTACAGAAGAAGGATGGGACTTTGAGACTCTGTATTGACTATCGGGCACTGAACAAGATCATTGTCCATAATTACCCAATCCCACAGATTGATGACCTCCTAGAACAACTGAAGGGGGTAAAATATTTCAGCAAGATCAATTTGAAGTTAGGATATCACCAGGTACCAATCAAACCCTCTCATGTGCGGAAGACTCCCTTCAAAGCCAAGGAGGGCCTTTTTGAATGGTTGGCTATGCCTTTCGGATTGACGAATGCTCCTGCAACCTTCATGAGGCTAATGGATGACATCTTGCGGCCATTCACCAACTCATTTGTAGTGGTATACTTGGAGGACATTTTGATCTTTAGCCAGAGTTGGTAAGAGCATCTCCACCACATCCAACAGGTTCTCCAAACACTGCGGCAACACAAGTTATGTGCCAATTTGGAGAAATGCACTTTTGGCATGACCCAGGTTCAGTATCTGGGATACATTATTGATGAAAAAGGGGTGCATGTGGATCCATCCAAGATCCAAGTCATTCGGGATTAGCCATCTCCAACCATTGTAACAGAGCTTCGCAGCTTTCTAGGTCTTGCCAACTTCTACCGCAGGTTCGTGTTGGGATTTTCTCATATCACTTGGCCCTTGAGTCAAGCCACCAAGGGAGGAGCAAAAGCAAAATTCTTTTGGTCTAGATGTCAACAGAAGGCATTCACAGAGTTGAAATATCGCCTCTGCTCAGCACCAGTGCTCACATTACTAGACTTTCAACAACCATTTGAGGTCGAGACAGATGCCTCTGACTATGCTATTGGGGTAGTGCTTACTTAACACGGGCATCCAGTGGCATATCAAAGTGAGACACTTTCACACACAGTTCAGAAGTATCCCACTTATGACAAAGATATGTATTCCATTGTGCAGGACCGCCTACAATGGAAGAATTACATTTTGGGGAAGGAAGCGGTCATCCACATAGACCACCGACCCCTACAGTTCATACAGACCCAAGGGAAATTGCATAATGATCACCATCAAAAGTGGTCCACATACCTACAATAATTCCATTTGAATATCAAGTATAAGAAGGGCAGCACCAATAATGTTGCAGATTTCCTTAGTCGACCATTGATCATGGCGTTAACCACTGTTCTCAACTCTTGTGGGCACGAGACTTCTGATTGGCCACTTCTCCACAAAAGCGACCTATAATTTGGCCACACATACCAAACACTCTTGGAGGGTCAGCATGTTCCATATTTTCACCTCCAAGATATCCTGTTATGCCACCTAGGTCACCTTTGTGTTCCTTCAAGCGAGCGTGCCAAGATGATTTGGAAGCACACTACAGTCGGGCTGCAGGGCATTTCGGGGTCGAGAAAATGGTGGCAACACTACAGAATTATTTATATTAGCTGAATCTCCAATAGGATGTTAGGAAGTACATTAGATCATGCATTACCTACACCATTTCCAAACTGACCATTAAGAAGCAAGGCCTTTATACCTCGCTGCCTACCCGTAGTCGACCTTGGGAATCCATCTCCATGGATTACATGTTAGGCCTTCCTTCCACTAAGCATGGAAATGACTGTGTTTTTGTGGTCGTCGACAATTTCTCGAAGATGGCCATTATGGCAGCCTGCAAGAAGAATATCACAGCAGAAGCCACTGCTAAACTCTTCCTTGAACGAGTGTGGGTACACCTTGGGATCCCACAGTCTATCATCTCAGATCAGGACAACAGGTTCCTCAGTACATTTTGGTCCAGTCTCTGGTCAATGCTAGACACCAAACTCACTAAGTCCACAGCCTTCCATCCTCAAACTGATGGCCAGACAGAGGTTGTCAACAAGATGATCGTACACATTCTGTGCATATACAACTTAAAGCATCCAAGTACATGGGACAAGAGCCTCCTCTATGTTCAGCATAGCTACAACCGAGCTCTCCACAATTCGACTGGCCACAACCCTTTTTAGGTGGGATTGGGATTTAAGACACTATGTCCCATTGATGTGGCCATGCCATTTGCAGCTACTCATGTAGATTCAGCTAATGTCTAGTCCGAACAGATAAGTAAAACAACTTTATTGAGCACATCCAACATATTCACCAGTAGGTCCATGACATTCTGGAGAAATCAAATGCCAAGTACAAGTAGCAACATGATCAACATCAGGTGCCACAAAAGTTTCAGGTGGGCGACAAAGTCAGGTTGCATTTACAAAAGGAATGCCTTACCAGAGCCTATCGGAAACTTAGGCGACTCCAATATGGTCCTTACACCATTACTAAGGCTATGGGAGACAATGCATTTGAGCTCAGCATTCCCCCATTCCTTGGCCTGCACCCAGTGTTCAATGTGGACCGCCTTCGGCCATACTTTCCAGCATTACTAGACACATTCAACATTGCAGAACAGCTCCCACCCATAGAGTTAAATCCAAATTGTATCGAACAAGCTGCAACAAATCGGATCATGGACACACAGATCAAGCACACTCACCAGTAGAATATCCAACTGTATTGAGTCATCAAAGTAGGCCAACTCCTTCACCAGGGCAAGTGGCTCACCAGGGACCAAGTTCAGCAGAAGTTTCCTCATCTCATGGAGGAACTCAATGCAATGGGGACCACTGCTTCCTAAGGGGGGAGGAATGATCCAGGTGGATATTGGTGGCCACCTGCCAAGTCCACTTGGACCCCCACCATTGTTTCTTCGGCTTTTCAGTTTCCTTAATTGTAGCATACTTTACTATTAACAATGTAAACTATGAAACGGGAACTATAAACTCAAAACGGGAACTCTGGCCAAAAAACCCCAAAAAAACATGAAAAACAGTGCTAAAAATGAAAAGTGTGTATACTGGAACGATGGCTTTTTTTTTTTAGGGTCAATTTTGAACATGTTTTAAAAATGGCAGTGAAAACAAATTTTTTGTGCAAAAATTGTGCAAAAAGCACCCTGAAAATGAAAAGTGTTGATACTGGAATGATGGCCTTTTTTTTAGGGTCAATTTTCAACATTTTTAAAAAATGTTAGTAACACCGAATTTTTATGTGCAAAAATTGTGCCAAAAACACCTTCAAAACGAAAAGTGATTATGCATTTTTTTTTATAAAAATTATTTAATATGTTATAAGGTGTGAAGATCAACAATAGTACATAAGGAGTTTTTCTTGCTTCTACTAAATGCATGATCTTGAAGGGGCATGTGACGAAGCAAAGTTGAATAAAAATTCACATTTTATATTCCCTTAACGTTCAAAAACAACTTATATTGGATTCCTTGTCTTTAAACAATACGTTTATAGACCCAAGTTAAGTTATCACGATCCTTGGAAAGTGAACTTCAATATTAATAATCATAAGAAGTCCCTTAAAAAAACCCATTTTATAATGTGAATTTTGGTATGAACATTAGGTATTTCTCTTGTTTCTACGAAATGGATGACGTTAAAGGTAATGTAATCACATGCAAGTTGAACTCTTGACCTAAAAAACAAAATATGAAATCTACAAACATGTAATCTTTCAACTTTTTCAAACAAAGAAATAAACTCGAAAGGTAGCTGCAACAATTTCCAAATATTAAATGGTGTTTCAATTATCCATTTAAGAAGCAACTCAATAAATAAATAATGAAATGTAAAAACACATTAGAAACTACTACAACATGTAAGTTATTTCAACTCATATAAGAATAAGATTTTTTTTACAATCTAAATTCTTGGACATTATTCATAGGAACTTGGGTTGAAATAATGTCTAGATCACCCTTAGGATACAAATTACTAAAGGGAGATATGATCGATTATAATCAATTGAAATTGAAATAAAAAAGATGAAAAGAAATGCAAATACTTTCAATTAAGAGGAACGACTTGTAAAAGAATGTGATTCATCTTTCGATTGCTTACAAAATACAACATGAAAGATGACTTCCTCTATTAATGCTTAGATCAAAACTTGTTTATCTATATGGAAACCTAGTGCCTCATGGACCTAGGATTAAAATCACCAAGTAATTAGTCTGATAATTAATATGTACACTTAAGCAGTAAGTCTTCTTCAAGTAAATTCTTTATTTTGAAAATATCTTAAACATCTGCACTAATATAATTCAATCTTTTTTGAATTTATGGGCATGTATCTCTGAACAGAATAACCTAGGGCCAAATGTAAAGGAAATTAGCCAAATTAATTTTAAAAACAAATCAGGATCCAAACTATAAAAATGGAAATGGATCCTTTCAAAAATTTGCCAAATCTGCTCGAATTCAATTCGAATCCCCAATTCCTCGATGAATCAGATCTGGGTAAGGGGCTAAGATAGCCACATTTGATAACATCACTAAAAACAATCAATGGTACTAAATATTGTGATATGTATGTGACATCAAGATAATGCATCCAAGAGCAATAAAAAATACCGATGAATCAGATCTGGGTAAGGGGCTAAGATAGCCACATTTGATAACATCACTAAAAACAATCAATGGTACTAAATATTGTGATATGTATGTGACATCAAGATAATGCATCCAAGAGCAATAAAAAATACCGATACTTGTTCATTTCAAAAATGGCTAAAATCCATCTGTCTCAAATTATGATCTGTTAACTTCCTCCAAGGTTAGGTCTCCCCCATTTTTATGTACATTCCGTAACATTTACAATAGTTTCTAAAACATCTATTGACACAATACATAGATGAAAACTTTTCTACAATTTAAATGCAGATACTGCTGATATGTTTTGGAAAATGCAGAGTTAGTGCTACTACTACAAGCACCCATCCCTCATAACAACAGTTAAGAGTTGAAATTGCATTGACAATTCCATGACATACTTGAGAAAATCTACACAAAATTAATAAACTCAACTTGTAAAAATGAGAATGGAAGAGATACCATTATACATAAAGCATGAACACCTAATGCATCATTCCATGCCACCATATACCCTAGTCAATGTTTCAAATATAGAGTTAAGGAAACTGTGGATCATCTTCTCTTGCCCTCTAACTTTGTTCACAAGTCTCTAACAACTGATCAAGAGTGAGTTTAATTTCAACTTTTCTCACTCGCAAAGAATAATGTGAAATGTATTATCAAAGAGTGGGCTAATCTGTAATCAACAATTTCAAAGAAAACTGGACAAAAATCCAGTTAACATTTCTTTTAGAATCATTTCTTTGAATGGTTGCAATTTTTAGAGAAATTATATTATCTCCATTGTAAATTTTTGGAGCCAATAAAGCCATCATTCAAGGGATACAACATTGAGCCCCACTACACTATGCAGTGCTGCATAAGAGACTGCAATTACCAATTGGCACTGGCAGTGGATATTAGCAGCTCAATTTTTCTGGAAATTGTTTATTATTTGTTCAATGGTCCATCATCCATGGTATTTAGAGGTTGTACTCTATGCATGAAAATTTTGATTCTGTTATATAGTAAACTATTTGAAATAGTCATAAATCAATTGTCTATTATGACTTTAAATATTCATTAAAGTTGTCATTATTTTGGTGTTATTATCTAATTCAATGAAAGTTCTATGCACAAATTCTAGTTTTCGTCCCCTTGTGATTTTTGTTTAGCACCAGCATTATCATATAGTATATGTAACACAATAAATTTTAAATTTGATTATTTAATAACAATGATATACATGCCTTCACGTTATTTTGATGCCTTTGGCATGGACTTTTTATGAAGTGAATAATCTCACAATCCTTTGTAAAAGTTTTAGTAATTATCACCAATTTTTCTTTATTGAGTTTTATGTTGAGTTTTTTTCTAACTTTTTTCTAAGTTGTTGTCATACTTTTTCTCTTTGAATTTCCTGAGTCATTCCCAAATTGGAGTCCTATGACTATAACTCTCAAGAGATAGGACTATCATCTAAGTGGTTGATAAGGGTCCTTAGTGATAATTTATATTAGTTAATTATCATTAGCAATATAATTGAGACAACTAGAAACAAAAATGGGCTAGTTCTCTGTTCCCTTTGGAAAATTTTGTTTGTGATAGACCCTTTGGCTTTGGGAAAATTTGGAAAGGATGGGAGGAATTTTGAAGCCCTATTCCACTAAAACATCCAGACCTACTCAAAGTTGGAACGTTGGGTCGCATTGGCTCGTTGGGTCGCATTCTGAATAGACTCGTTGACAAATCTTTGTGCATACGTTCGATTTTTCAGTGCCTCGTGGCAGCCCGATGGCAGCCCCATGGCAGCCCCACCCGGGCCGCCCTCGCCCCCGCCCGGCAGGCTGCAGGGCGATTCCGGGAATCGCCCTACAGCCTGCCGGGCGGGGGCGAGGGCGGCCCGGGTGGGGCTGCCATCGTGCAGACCCACCCGGGCCGCCCTCGCCCCCGCCCGGCAGGCTGCAGGGCGATTCCCGGAATCGCCCTGCAGCCTGCCGGGCGGGGGCGAGGGCGGCCCGGGTGGGTTGGGAATCGCCCTGCAGCCTGCCGGGCGGGGGCGAGGGCGGCCCGGGTGGGTTGGGAATCGCCCTGCAGCCTGCCGGGCGGGGGCGAGGGCGGTCCGGGTGGGGCTGCACGATTGTAGCCCCACCCGGGCCGCCCTCGCCCCCGCCCGGCAGGCTGCAGGGCGATTCCCGGAATCGCCCTGCAGCCTGCCGGGCGGGGGCGAGGGCGGCCCGGGTGGGGCTGCACGATCATTGAGTTAACTATGCCACTATTGGAGAGCGATGCCATAGAGAACCAAAGCCATAAAAACAAAAGTGATTCTCTGAGCCATAAAAATATAACGAGCCATAAATAGTGTGATCCTCCATAGAATAGATTAGAGTCCCCATAGTATATAAGTGAGCCACAGATTTACGAGAGCAAGTCACAGATCTAAGAGAATGAGCCACAGAACAGAATCAGGAATGCGAGCCTCGATCAACAAACAGAGAGTATAAGTTTCAAACATGATGATGATGATGATCTTGTTTTAAATGTAGTGATAATTGTTACAACAATGATGAGAATAAAAACGGGAACTGATACTTTGAATGGAATGCAGGAGGAGTGTTGCAGCGTTTGTTTGTGTGGAATGCAGGGAAATGAAGAAGCAAGATTGCTCCCCCGGTGCACCCACTGCTTCATATAGTATTGGATGCCCAGATTCGTAGCAGATGGGGCGATTCTGAGAATCGCCGGGTGGTGGGGCGATTCTCAGAATCGCCCCATCTGCTACGAATCTGGGCATCCAATACTATATGAAGCAGTGGGTGCACCGGGGGAGCAATCTTGCTTCTTCATTTCCCTGCATTCCACACAAACAAACGCTGCAACACTTCTCCTCCACCATTAAATCCTTCTAAATGCAATATCGCTTGTTTTGAAATTTGAAATTTGAACACCCGGCACGCCACATCAATACCTTGCAGAAATATGCTTCTTCCTTTCTGAGCTAGCATTTGATGTTTTGGGCTTAATTGCAGTAAGTTCATGTTATGATCCAAGATGTTCATGTTATGATCCAAGTCGAGATTCAGAGACACCGGCTACAATGGTAAAAGCACCTCCAAGATGTTATGATCCAAGTCGAGATTCATAGACACCGACTACAATGGTAAAAGCACGTACATACCCGGCGTGTGTATGAGATAATAAAGGAATTAGAATTAGACGTATATATAACAACTCCTATAAAGTTGTCAGGAGCAACTCCGATGGAAAGGGAAACAACGTTTTTTTGTAAGGCGGCATCAGAAAATGAGGATGGTAAGAAAAAGAGATTATTGCTGCCGCAGCCTGTTTGTTTGATTGACAGAGAAATTGGGGTCTGTTTGAACAAACAAAAATTGAGACAGAAACACACGTGTCTCATGATTCCTAAGCCTTTATTGAATTAATCCTAAAACAAAACGATTTTCTTTACCTAGAATTCGAACGAACGCAAATATTGTGCTGCAGTGATAAATATGCATTTGTATTCCTAACATAAAAACTAATTTTCCAACACTGATATTTATCGGCAAGAAATACAAAAATCTGGTATGGATTATTGTTTTTATTAAATTGGGGCAATGGTAAGGACTGCTCCATAAATTCGGATTTGCTGTGGGTAGTTAACCCTTTTTAGAAAAATATGGCTAGCCTATCCCATATAATGTGCCACGCAACAAAGATTTTGATTCATAAAATTTTCGTGCATGGAAATAGAAATGATGCATGGCCACATTGATGTTGAAACATACTTTCTTTTGGGCAACGGGGGGCGGAGTCAAACTAATGTGGATGTTGAAGCGGCATATGGTCATCATTATAAGAGATATAGTACAAGTCCCTAGGTCATCACAGTGACACAAAAAAGTTGGCATATTAATATAAATAGAAGTAAGTTGGCATATCTAAATATATTTATTTTAGTTATCATGTTTTTAACTATTGATTTTTGGGTAAGGAGATTAACTTTGTGAATGGCATGTTACTATTAGATATAATTTTTTAACTATTTTTATATGCTTTATACATTAAGTTTAAGATCAATAGAAAAAAAAAGTTGATATATCAATTTAAATAGAAGTAAGTTGTCATATTTAAATAGAAGTGTTTATTAATTATAATTTAATTTTTACTTGGAAATGGATAATCAACTTCTAGTATCCAAAATTCATGTATTTTGTCTATGTCAATATTGAAGATTTTATTATCACTAATCTCATATGCGCAATAAGAGTGTAAATATAGCCCCAAGAGTTAACTTGTATAGCCCCAAGGGTTAACTTGATTGATAGATGCTCTTGTGTTCTATCCACATAGGTCTCTAGATTAAATCACATTGGGTTATTTGTGGGTTTAACAAAGCATTTAATAAGCATTGGGATCCTAGTCATGAAGAACATGTTGAAGATTTGGCTGATGCCTGCTATTATAAAGAAAGTGAGATATAATACGTATTACTTGCATATGAGAGGTGTCTTGGCTGAAATTGAGGATAAATTTGAGGTAAGGATGCCTTTTGTTGAGTATATCAAAGAAAACTATGGTGAGCCAGATTGAGAGAAGCTTGGAAATGAGACTCATGAAGATCATTTGGATGACTTTTTCATCACGAGTCACTTGTACATGAAATTTCAGGTCAAGATGAAATTTCATGTACAAGTGACAAATTTGATCAACATAAATAAATGTTTAGGTGAGAGATAAGATGCAAGTCACCAAAAGAGTGGTCAGTGACCAACATAAAATAATGTTATGAGAACACTCAAACAGTAGTCACTTGGCATCAAACAACAGAAAGAAATGTAATGACGGCTTTTAAGTCTTTGGGAAGTCGTCACTGAGGCCCTTAAACAAGTGTCAAAGACGCCTCTAAGCAATTGAAATGCTCATAGTTGTTACAACCACTCTCTCTCACACATACATGTCGAGACCCACAAAATATTTTCATTTCCTGCCTTGGAGATTGCACCAAGATAGCCCTTCATGCGAGGACTGGGATTTAGCCTCTCGTAGGACTATTTGTGCATATTCGTAATATGTGATTTTTGCATTGATTTTTAAGTTAATCATTATTTTTTGAAAAAAAAAGTGATTTTTATTATTTTTTTGACATGAAATTCATAGAAAAAGCTATTATTTAACCATTTTTAGTTAAAATTATCGTATAAAAATTGTGATTTTGACATGTCAATTCTAACAAAAAATTATCAAAACGTGTAGTTTTTTAGTTATATTTATGTTAAAAATTGTTATTTTTATGTCCATTGTTAAAAAATATTGTTTTTTAGAAACAATTATTTCATGTCGATTGAAAAATTAATTAAGGATGTATAAATATGTAGAATATCGAAAAGTCTAAATATCGACCTTCTAATTTAAAAATGCAAAACAGTAAAAACCTCACGAAATAAAAATTTAAAATTATAATAAAAAACAAGAAAATGTGGAGAAAACGACCACTTCAAAAATTATCAAATTTACTAAATAATTATTTACATTTTATACATTAAAAAATTTAAAGCCAAAAAACAGGGCTTTTAAAAAAGGAGTGTGATGCAGAATGCTCACTTTTTTAAATCAGCATGAAAATCACTACCATTCTAAAACTTAATGCACATGAAAAAAATTAAAGTTCCAAAAACCATGTTCTAAAAAAAACATGTGTATTCTGCATCACCACTTTTGAAAATCGGGTCATTTTTTTGCTACCTCTACGAAACGGGTAACAGTATCAGTTCCCGTTTCATAGTTTACATTGTTTATTTTTAGCATTTTTTCGGGTCCTAAACTTCTGGAGCTTTTTTGAGGCCCTAAACGATGTTTTTTGGGAAAACTAGGAGTCCTAAAGTTGTATTTCTCGGATAGTTCTTTCTAACGAGATATTGTGCGCATTAAATGGAGATTGTATGCCAAAGTTATGACCTTGGGAAGTTGATGTACCAATTTACCCAAACAGGGCCCACAGTTTGGTGTTTCATCTTCTAGGGTTAGGTTTTTGGATGTTTAGGGTTTTCCATTATTTCTCAACAATAAATAGGCCTTCGAGCCTCATTTTAACACAGTTCAGAGGCATGTAGCCACGACATCTCTTCTCAGAGATAAGCTACCATCACCCTAGCTAGTTTCTTTCCATTACTGTTTGTAAGCATATTTTAGTACTTTACAGTAATGAAATGAAGTATTATTTCTGTTGCATCTCTATATGTATGGTTATATCTGTAATTTGTTGCGTTCCTATTTAAATCCGGGTCATTTTTCTTTTCATCGGTAGATGTGTCTCCAGAAACAATTGATTTCCATACTCCACGTGCTTGCAAATGTACTTCCATCCTAGATTTCCATTCCAGTAATTTTCTGCATCAAAATTAGGGATTGGTACACAATTCTCACTTTCTTCAAATTTTTTTGTACCTGTACCTTCCTTTGAAATCCTTGTAACCTGCTTCTTTGACTTTCCCATCTCTATGCTCTGAAAACTGGCTTCCAGCGGTTAAGTTGTTACTGAAGGAACCAAGCTCTGATACCAATTGTTGGAAATACTGGGGGGGGTGAACTTTTAAATCTTTTCAGAGCAGTAGTTAATCTTAAATTATTATTAATGTTTATGTATTAATAACAGTAAATAAAAGAACAGAGGAGACACAAAAAATTTAGGTGGAAAACCCCCTTCGGGTCAAAAATCACCGAACGCTTTTCCAATAAATTATTTAATCTTCAGCCCCAACTAAAATGAAAGCAAAAACTTCCTATAATTCTAGAAAAGCATTCTTCTCCAGTTCCCACTAGAAGGACGCCCCAATGCCATGGTTTCTTCAGTAATGAACTGAATGGATGCCCCAACACCATAAACCAACCTACCACCCTAAAGTGTTCACATGCTCCAACCTGTAGGCAACTTCATGCACTTGCCTAGCACCTCCCTGCCATCCTATAATGATTTAAATGAGACAAGAGTGTGGATTCCCATAACAGGGACAATGATCCATGATACAATATGATTTATAATGATTTTGACTGAACACCCAATCACACTATGACCTGCAACTAAACCATGACATCATCCCGACAGAGACTCCTATACATCCCAACAATGCCTTTTCGACTCTAGGCAGATTGACTCTTTTACAATAATGACTCTTCCAATGATGACACTTTTACAAATGACTCTTTTACAACTTTATAATGATGAATCTTGGCCTTGACACTTCTTCACAATATACAAATGGTTGTCATGTCTTCAAAGGATGTCCCATTGCAATGCTTCATTGGATTTAATACTTGTGCTCTTGAATTCTTGCTTTAAGTTGTACTTGAATATTCTTCTACCTGCATGAAAAATATTCTCGACGAAACCAATCCCAAAACAAAACAAAATACCCTTCAACTTACCTATACCTAGAAAACACATGTAAGTGCATAATAATGAATAAATAAAAATTAAAATTACAACGTGTACCTGAAGTTTGCTTCTCACTTTTGTTGTTGACTTGTTGCAGCAGTAGACAAAGACTCCCACTCTTGATATATGCCTGGACTCTATGGAAGACTATATCCAAAACTGACCTAAAGATATATACAATAAAAACTTATGACAAACCCTAGACTTGTGATGGACCAAGTTCTAAGTATAATAACAGAGACCATTCTATCAACTATGACAAGACAAGTAACATGAACTTACAACATCATATAGTTTTATCAAACTTGGTGTAGCATCAAGAATATGTAGCATAAAATGTGTAGTATCAAGAATAGGACATTCAAAAAACTAATTTTAACATATAGAGACATAGAGATATAACTGAGACCCTGTATATAATTACGTTGTCCTGCAAAAAAATATGTCAGAGATGATACTCAAAATTCAAATGTAAATGCTTAATCATACATACCTTGATGTAGGAGACTTACCCTTGACTGTTGATGGGTGTTCCTTACTGCAATGATCCTTGAATGCATGTTTTTTCTTGCCTTCTAGGAGATCTATATTGAATCTGTTGTATCTATGTCATTTCAGATATCTAGGGTCTAAAATTGCATCTTGTGGTAGCCCACTGAGTCCTCTTTTCAACTCCATAGGTCTAATCAATATTAGATTCTTCAAGAAAGAGTTATGCACAATCTCCTACGATGACCTGATTATAGCTTAGTTCAGTAAAGAGAACTTGTACAAAGTGCCACGTGTCACTGTTGTGACCTTCGTCCCTGAAAATGATACTCAACAAACCAAAGTTTGTCCTCCTTCTGTGACTATTTGTTGGACACCTAATCCTAAAGGGTTAGTGTGGAAGCCGAAAAGACTAAGCAGTCCAAGAGACCTTGGGATCTGAAACCCAAGAGTCACAACATTGTATTATAAATTTACATCTCCTGTTAATAAGAAAAATGAACTAATTGATTTATCTTTCCTATTCTTTGCTGTCCATGTGTGTTTAACATGGTATCAGAGCAGGCGATCTCCTGCCCTGCTCAAATATGAGCCACTTGTTTTCCGTGGCCTTTCTTATATGCCAGTCCTGTACATTCATATAATTGTCAGTACTGCTATATTAGGAGGTCCCTGACAGTCCTTGAGATTCTTGACCTACCACTCTGTTGTTTACCAAATATGCATCTGTTAGCGTGCATTCAATTCTGAAATTAGTCAGAAATTTGTGGCGACCATAACGCATCTGTCATAAAACGCTCTCTACCGCACCAGCGCTGTCATCTTCCATAACCGCTCCTGCATGAAATCATTTGCTATCATTCTGTCCACTGTCCTGCGTCTCTGCCAAGCCTGTGCTGCCTCTGTCAAGTCAGCTCTTTTTCTCAGCGACGGTTACTGAAACAATAACAGCCTCTGCCTCTGCCAGCGCTAACACTTTTCTAACGCTTGTCTACGGAAACTACCACCATCAGCCACGAGAGAACAAAATTCTTTAGCTGGGAGCATGATGTGTGCAGAGACATAAGTTCTGGACTTGTACACATTCTTGGCTCGTCTTGCTACCTTCTTCTGTGAGATGGGCACCCCATTGTGAGCAAATAAAGCCTTCCCACAGCCTTCATCAGTGACGAACTGTGGATTTCTATTAAATCCTCTCTGGCGGGTAACATTATACTGTTGATCTTGGTCATTTCTGATACCGTTTCTATCGTGGGTGCTTATCGGAGTTTTTGGAGGAAGGTAAGAGAATCGAAGAGGAGAACAATTTATCTACGCCACCACCCTGCTATTAATTTTTATCATGCTCACGGTCATTGTGAAGAAATGAACATATAGGTCTGTGCTCGAGTACAGTGGTGCTGGAACGCAGAACGATAACGGGATTTTCACATTTGGGTGCCGAAATTGGGCGGACTTTTATCAGTGATCCTGCTTGTTCGTATGTAGTCTCTGTTTTTTTCAGAGCTTCAGGTCCATGGGAGGTAGAATCTGGTCTAGTAAGAATTCGCTTTTCTTTGGGAGAATCAACTGCTTCATGTTCCATAAAATCATTTGCTGAAAGAGAAGAATAAAGGATTTCTGAATTTTCGCATTCGGGCCCTCCTAAAGTAATGCTGACTGGAGTTGGGGAATCATCATCGTCATGCTCATAATCAACTATTCCAATGGACTTTTCCCTGACCGCTGAAGAGTCCACGACATTTCCATTTCCAACATTTGCACTTGCTGATTGACTGCACGAAGCAGAGGTGCGAGCAGCTACCAAGTTATCTTCATCAACACTGTCTTCAGAACTCGGTCATCATTCTGCTTCATTGGCTCCGCAATGGCAGTTATGTCGTTGAAATCATTAGGATGATGTTCACCATGATCTTTTCCTCCATCTGTAACACTTTGAAGAATGGTTATTTTATATGATTTTGAGGCTGCTGCTGCGCATCGAACCCTGGCCTGACACCTCGAACGGTCACGAGAGACATGAGACACAAATGAAAAACAGTTATAGCGTTTGTTTCTTCGTGTGATTCGTAAGACCATCTCCTCGCTTTTAAAAGGTTCGTTTTTCGGTCCAATCCAAAGAATTGCAGTATTTTCCGAAGCAAAGTCCGATGAGGGTGCGGTCAATCTGAAGATACAATGGATTCTACTTGCAGCTAGTTTAGCGCAATTTTGCGTGGGTTTTTGCTGAGAATCCACACGGCTGAGTTCCGATCCTCGCTTGGGCAAATATATCTTGCGGGTTCTGTTAGAAATGAATATGTGCGATTTTCTGTAGAGAAATATTCATCTGCTTTGAAAGAGTATCGTTCTGCAATAGAGACCATTGCAGACATTCTACTTGAAAGGGATGAATATGGAGCTCCTGTTTACGAGGGGCGATGGGTATCTATGGCGTGTCATTGCCTGGTAGAGTGACCTTTAGTCCAGGAAACGTGGGGTATGCTACACGTCCACAACAGACAAAGATCATTAGCGATGACACATGGAGGATTATTGATGCCATTCAAGAGAGAAACGTGAGAAAAATGGGAAGAAAGTCTGAACAGAAGGAACCATCACTGGAAGTTGTGATGTGTGAATATTTTCTATAAGTTACTCTTAACATTTTGGAATTTCTGCATAGTCCAACGGAGGAACCATCACCTGAGTGAACTTTTTCTATAAGTTAGTCTAACATTCTGGAATTTGTTGCTGCAAATATATAATGTCAAAAGTCTGTTCCATATAACGCATCTTTAGCTTCCTAGTCATAGCATCCGTTTAAAAACTCTTGGATCTCAGCGACCTGGTTCTTATACTACAGTTTTAGCCGGCAAGGATGGTTGTTTATAGATGAATAATTTTTTTGTATGATTGTTGTTGTGTACTTACAATTGTTCAGAAGACTCTGTGCTGATTGGTCATATGGTTGATGAACTTCAAAAATAGTATAGTCCCATAAACATTGAGAGAACCGCGTATATATATATATATATATATATATATATATATATATAACCTGACTTCACTGTGCCAGGATTTTTGAGATCAGTGCCGTATACATCCACTCAGTGCTCGATGAATTCTATAACGTATATAATGCTCAAAAGATGCACAATCTAATCTGGGGTTCCTTGTTTACCACTGATTGCACCTTCCCTTATAGCATTGTTGTTTGCCATTACTAGAAGGTGCCACTTTGCATTATTTTTCAAAATAACCAGCATCTCCATCTGTGTCATGTCCATTGGTATTCCGAAGATTTCCATCCTCATCCATTCCATCAAAGAACTGAGACATTTCTATTAATGTGGTCTGAGCTGTTCAAAGGGCATCCTCATCAATTGGAGGATTAATTGGAACGACAGAGTTCAAAGTTCATAAGCATTGGGGGTTATTTATATTCTTTAAAGTTGTGGTTATTTGGCATTGTATGAGATATTTGTGCAACATTGTCATTAAATGGAGCAAATTGATGATGCATTACAGTTACTAAATAGTCTAATCTTTTCCACTGTTGATGGGACAGTCAGAATCAGTAAGGATTTTCTCTCAGAAATTCAGACATGTCTACAAAATGCACAGGAAAAGATCGAATTTTTGCAGCTTGAATCTCAGCTACAGCAAGAAGAATTAAAACAGAGAAGTCATTCTGAACATGTTTCTGTTCAGAACACTGACACTGCAACCCATCAGAACCAAGTCAATAATATTACAGTTCATTCAGATAAAGCAGCAAGGCTACATATAGATGCAGAAACTCAGTCTGCACTTCCCAAGCCCATCATCAGACCTTGGGAACAGCTTGTCCACAACAAGCACAGAACTGGTCTTGGATATGATAAGGACTTGTCCTTTCATATTCCAGACTATGCCAAGCCCATTCAGTTTCAGAGTGCTGGATTCATTTATGACAGTTCACCTGCTCCTCATGACAGTTCAGCTTCAGCTGTTCCAGATTTTGCCCCTCTTCCACAGCAGCAACAACAACAACAGATCGTGAAATGCCAACACTGTGACCGAGTTGGCCATTTGAAAGATCATTGTTTTGATCTTCATCCATGTAAGCACTGTCATAAAACCAGTCATTCTTCAAACAGATGCTTCAGAAACAAACGTCCTGCAAGAACAAAGATTCATCTTGGATGGATCGCTTCTTGGCAATGGGCATCAACAGCCAAGAAGATATTCCAAACACATGTCAGAACTTGTTCCAGAATATTGAACAGTCTTGCAGTTGAGTTTTCTCCATCTTCTCACCTTGTATCTGACAGGGGGGGGAAATGATGGTCATCTACAAGCTTCAAAGTCACATCAAGCGAGCCTGAGCCACAACCTGCCACACCAGTTTCATAGTTGTAGCCAGCGACAAAGATGCCCCTGAACATCCCTTCAGTTGGCAATCTAGGACACTTCCTCTAGCAGAAGACTTCAGCTTCTTGCCAGCTTTGGAATAGTTCCAGGAATTACAGAGTTGTTGGTCATCCTTAAACCATCACAGATTGAGAACACTTCCTCTAGTAGAAGACACCAGCTTCTTGCCAGTTTTGGAAGAGTTCCAGGAATTGCATTAAGCATTCCAGAGTTGTTGGTTATCCTTAAACCATCACAGGTTGAGACTTCCCTTTTCAGGTTGAAGTTTTACCTTTTATGCGAGGTGAGGCCTCCCTTTTATGGTTGAAGGTTTCCCTCTTTAAAACAATAGGATCACTTCCTCTAGCAGAAAACTTTAGTTTCTTGCCAGTTTTGGAAGAGTTCTGGGAACTGCACTAAGCGTTCCAGTGTTGGTGGTCATCCTTAAACCACTGCCCTTTATACCAACATTTCATAGAGCACATTCAGCCTAGTGCTGCCATGCATTTTTTGCACATTTTGCATTACAGCTCTCTTCTTGGACTCATACATAACCCTTCGGATTAAGGGGGGGAATGTTGGACACCTGATCCTAAAGGGTTAGTGTGGAAGCCGAAAAGACTAAGTAGTCCAAGAGACCTTGGGATCTGAAACCCAAGAGTCACAACATTGTATTATAAATGTACATCTCCTGTTAATAAGAAAAATGAACTCACTGATTTATCTTTCCTATTCTTTGTTGTCCATGTGTGTGTAATACTATTTACGAAATTTGAATCCAGTGCACAGAGAGAAAGTTATGATGATTTTCTCAACGTCACTTGTTTGACATGGAATTCGGGAGCTTGCAAAAACCCTAAATTCCTTAGATCATATCTCCGCGAATATAGCAAACCAAGATCTTAAATTAGAGCATGTGGTTCACAGTCTCAAATTAGTTTTAATTTAAGCTTTGGAAGCTTCACAGAAAAGAAGTTATAGAAAAAAGTCCACGATGACCTGTTTGAAGCCACAAAAACCCTACAAGAGGAGGATATGAGGGTCATTATTTATATGAATGTCTTGAGTTGAGAGGGTCCTCAACAAGTGAAAGTTGGAGGGATTTTAGGGGAAAAAACATATTTATTAATTATTTACTCTTCAATGACCACAACCAATTATGAGTGCCATGCCACAACCCCATAGGGTTTTAGCCCACTAACTGGGGTTACTAACTTCAAACATGAATATCTCTCAAACCATGAAGAATTACTTGGTGTGCCATATATCAATGGAAACATCTCGACGAGTAGAATCCATATGGAAGATCCTTGATTCAAAATAGAGTAATTTTTAAAGTAAAAATTCCCTTGCAAGATCAGGGTATCCCCTGGAGCTACTTGGGTTGACATCAATGGCTACCACTGATCAACAAGTTCTCGCAACAAATAACTGCCTTTTTATTCCATATTGTTCACAAAAATAAAAATAAAAATTCATCTGATATGAATTCTCCCCCTCAATCAGATCTGAGACATTTGATTTTTCGATCTGATTCATTTTCAACTAAAGCTTTGATGGCTTTAAACTTTTCAAATGCTTCATCTTTATGCTTTAGTAGAGTTATCCAACACATTCTAGAAAAATCATCAATGAATAAAATAAATTATTCTTCTCCATGAGATGACTTTTTCTTTTTTTGTCCACACAAATCAGTAGTGATGAGTTCAAGAGGTTTACTTGTTGATCCTTCTTTTTCACTGAAATGAACTTTGGTTTCCTTGCCGACCTGACATGGTTTGCATATGGTATTTTCTGGGATGCTGATATCTAGAAGATCATGGACCGCCTTGAGTCTGCATGCTTTTCTTATTTTAGAAAAGCTTAGATGCCCCAATCTTCTGTGCCATAACTAGTTTTCATCTGTTTTTCTTAGATAGCATTGTTTTTTTCCTCCTTTCAGTATGTATAGATTGTTTGGAGTTCTTGTACCTTTGATTATGGTCTTTCTTATATCAAGCTCACGAACCACACATCCGTTTGATCGAAACACAACTTAATTTCCTTGATCACACATTTGACTGACACTCAATAAGTTATGTTTTAAACCATCAACATACATGACATTTCCAACTTTAACCTTTTCTTTCAAATAAACATAACCTTTACCTTTAATGAAAGTTGGTGTTTCATTTCCAAAGGAGACATTCTTTTCCTTTTCTAAAGCATTATATGAATTACTTTTCTCTTTATCATATGTCATGTGTTTGGAGCATCCGCTGTCAATGTACCACTGGTTCTCTCATCCTTCTGCAAACAGATCTATGCCACATCTTTCTGATTGAAATTCCTTCTTTCTCCATACCTTGGAATTTAATGATGTTTGCTCCTTTTGAAGTGTTCGCTGAAATTGTCTCCTGCATTCAAATATTCATGACCAAAGTTATTACAAAATGAACATTCAATTTCATCTTTAAGAGGAGAAAATTTATCATAGGAACTTTTCTTGATTCCTGTTACGCTCCTTCGATTTTGTGCTTCTGTAGTCATGATAGTTTTGTAAGCATAACAATGAGCAGCCTTATGCCCAAAATTAAGGCATGAAAACATTGTCCATTAAATAAGTTTATGTGATCATAGAATATTTTGGCATTGTTTACCTATTGGTTGATGCTTCTATTGATGTTCATCCTTGGAGTAAATTGAGCATTATTTACCTTATGAGTACTTTTAGGCTTTTGCTAAAAATTAACATACTCTTCACTAGTCTTTGCTGCATCAAGATAGCTTTTGGCAGAGGTTGACGAATTTTGTGATTGGGATGATTCTTTAGTATATCCAAGACCTGTCTTTATAAGAGGAGAGCATTGAACTTTGATGATTTCATTTAAAATTTCTGATCCTTTAGCAAATCTAAGATTAAGAGATTTTGTCTTCTCAAGTTCTTTTCTTAGACCCACAACTTCACATTCTAGTTTTTCATGGTTCTTTTCTCTTTCAATGAGTTGATGTGTCAACGTGTCTATGATATATTCTTTTCTTCCAAAAAGATTTTGATTTTTGTGACTTCTTCAAGAAATTATTCCACTTATAAGGCATCCAAAAAATCATCATTATCATAATCCATGAGTAGTTTATAATCTTGTTCAGTTTCATCTTCATCACTATTAGATAATCCATCAATATCTTCATGGGTATAGTAAATTCTTCTATTAACAACCTATTTTCTATTTCCTTTTTCATATTCCTTTCCATTTTCATTTTTATCTTTATGAGGAAATTTGGCAGCATAATGGCCAACTCTACCACAAGCAAAGAATTTAAATGGTAGCTTACCTTTGAATCTTCTGAAACCCCATTGAAGCTTCTTGACAAAGTTTACCTCATCTTCTTCTTCTTAAATATATCCTTATTCATTGTGCTCTTCCTTTTCTTTTCCCTTTGCTGAAGTTTTGAAAGCAGCTTCTCTCGAATCTGATGGACCTCCTTTCCTCATTTCAAGGGCAGTTAGAATTCCATGAATTTGAACCACAGTAATAGATTGAATATCCTTCTTTTCTTCCATGGAAGATACTTTTGACTCAAATTTAGAAGACAAAGATCTCAAAATTTTCTCTACTAAAGTAGCCTCCTTTATCTCTTCACCCGGATTCTTCATACAATTAACAATCTCATCTACACGTAAAAAGTAACTAGCAATACCTTCATCACTATGCATCTTAAGAGTTCATACTAAATTCTGAGAGTTTGAAGCTTAACACATTTTACCTGGGAGTCTCCTTCGTAGCTCTGAATGATTTTATCCCATATCTCTTTGGCTGTCTTGAGCTGCATGACTTTGATGAATTCTGATTATGACAGACTTCCCAATAAAGTATTGACTACTTTGGCATTGGTTTCGTATAACTTCTTACATGTTGTATCTATAGGTATTGCTGCTGGAAATTGATATCCTCCTTCCACAATTTCCTAAACATCAGCTCCAAGCAACTGAAGATAGGATTTGGTTCTTATTTTCCAATATACCAAGTTGTTCCCATTGAATATTGGTGGTCTGATAGATCCCATGCCTTCATGATTATTCATCTTGGAAGATCTCCCTTCAAGCGATCAAGCTTCTTCTAAAGGACCTACTCTGATACCAATTGTAGGAAATAATACTAAGAGGCAGGGGGGTGAATCAGTGTTTACAATTCAATAATTTTCATTTCCCAATTAAATTTATATACACTACTTCAGTGAAGTGAACTTACCTGTGCACGTAACTGTGATTAAAGAAACCAGCATATACCCAGAGAACTTATGATTTAGTTAATTTATCATGTGTTGATCTTTAATCAGTGCATCAATATCTTATTATATAGCAACCATGTGCAGTAATAACATAATAAATCATCACACATAAACAACGCACATGAACACCAATATTTAAGGTGGAAACTCAATGCGGGAGAAAAACCACCTACTGTTGTCGTTTCTGTCTTCCTTTAATATAAAGAAAATATGTTTACAATCCTGTACTAATGTAGACTCATACCAGTACGCAAGCACCCACCTGCAGAAGGCTATAACCTTCTCTCGTTCTTTATCTTCTACTGGAAGGGAGCTACAACCCCCTAGCTCTTGTACTAGACAATATGTTTACTAGTACGTAGGCGCCGACCTACAGAAGGCTATGACCTTCTCTCTTCCTCCAGGGACCATGTTTCATTAATTTTTAGATTGGATGCTCATTTTACACAACACCACAATATGAAGGCCTTTGTTCATCAAATTTTCACACTGGACCCATCAGAACCTTGTGTTGGAATTTCTAAGTCTGACACGTTAGAAACACTTCATGCACTTTACTGATTTATTGCTACCTACTTGTTCTGTTAATTAACAATTTATTTACCATGTAAATACTGAAAATAAATATAAGTACATGTTCAACACATTACAGATCATCAATTGAAGGAAATAGAAACAAGCAAAAAAGTGACACTGATGTTTTTGGACTAATATCCCTGGAAAAATCCAATGCGGGAAAATCGATGCAGCTATCTGAGGTTTTGATTTATTAAGAAGTTTTAGAATACCATCTGGGTGCCAAATTCGGCTCACCCAACAGAGAAAAATCTTGGTAGTGGTACCTCTCTACTCGAAAGCAGATATTACATCTGAAACCTCGAATAAACATTGGCAGCTCCACAACTCCAATCTGCCCCATGAAACCCCAGCGTCAGCTTTTAGGGACTGTGTCAGCCTCTCTTTGGCCCAGCTTTAGCCCAACATCACTCTGGCTTGGCATGCATCAACCTATGGAGGCACTTCATCAGTCCTCTGGCCCTCTGCGTTACCCACGCTGGCCCTTTGAGGTACTACGCAACCCATGGCTAGCTCTGCGTGAGCCCTGGCTAGCTCTGCGTGAACCCTTGGCTACTTTTGTGTCCTTCTCTTCGGCTACTGTGTTAGGATATTCCGACACATAGGAAATAGTTAAGTACAACTTGGTCTAGTATAGAGTTAGGTATAGAGTTAGGTAAAGTGTGTTTCTTTACCTTGTACATTTTGTAACTTACAATCCGACGGTCACGATATGTAGTGATCCGACGATTCATTCTCTCCTCGGTATTACCGACACTTGATCCGTGGCTTAACACCCGATTGGTCCATGATTTCTATTTAAAGCGCATGGAGGGTCATTTGTAGGGTAATCCGTCTATGAGAGAAGCATAAGTAAATTTTCATTCTTTTATTAATAAATTGCCTGAAGTGGTCGCGTTGGCTCAGGCCGTGGACTGTTTCCCTCTTTGAGGGTTTTAACCACGTCAAAATACTAGTGTATTGATCTGTGATATGCTTGTGAGCGGTGTCCTTTGGTGTTCTGTCTGAGGAACTTACCCTGTAAATTCCTGCATGGTATCAGAGCTATTTGAGGGCCGCGTCCATTGGTGATCCAAATCTGAAGCCAGTAGAACTGCATCCGACTACCGTTTCCTAGATCTACTGTTTCTGACTGCTTTCGGGCCAAGAGGACTGCTCTGTTGTGTTGGGAGCATATGTTCCAGTGAGGAACCCCTTTCGTTTCACGCGAAAAGATTTCCGGTAGCCCTAGTTGCGTCATTTTTAAGATTTGGAGGTATACAGTGTTTATTTGCAGTTTACAATTATTTTCTCTCTGTTTATTTCGGTTTTCGGTTTATTTAGCTTTTTTTATTACCGGATCTATACCTTTCATTTCTGCGTATGCTCTTTGCCCTGCAACTCTGTGCGATCTGGGCAAATCAGAAACAGAAAGGAAGAATTTTTCTCATGCGTATGCTCTTTTCCGTTGCGCCTTAGTGTGATCTCAGAAAATCAGAAACATTGAGGAACATATTTAGTTTTTGGCTAAAGCTAACTTTGAGCCGCAAGGTTCATTTTTGAAAATATTTAGTTTCCGGCTAAAGCTAACTTTGAGCCGCAAGGTTCATTTTTGAAAATATTTAGTTTTCGTCTAAAGCTAACTTCGAGCCGCAAGGTTCGTTTTTTTTGTATGTCCGTGTTGGGTTTTGTGTTTTTTGTTTTGTAGGGAAAAAGAGCTTTCTGAAAGCAAGCACGCAACCCAAAGCATCCCCCCCCCTCTCTCTCTCTCAAACTTTTTGTATAGCTCACTTGGTGCAAAGCTAATTTATGAGAGTAGAGGTCTTGGGTTCAAGTCTCCATTTTGTGGGGGTGGATTTTTCATTTCCGCACATTCCCGCACTTCGTCGGCGACTTCATCAAATTTTTTTCAAAAAGCCACAACTTCTTCATCCGGAAGCCGTTTTCAGAACCGTTTTTTTGTACCAGCCTAATTTTTCGAGATCTTTCCATTAGCACACTTAGTTTCAGCATCTACAGCTTCAGTTTCTATTAAAAATGGAAAGTCCATGCCAAGTCATTCTTGATAGCACTAACTACTTCCAATGGTGGTCCTCCATTGTGGATTTACTTAGAAGTAAAGGTCTTTACAGAATAGCCACAGGCCAAGAGACCAAACCGAAAGATGAAGATAAGGCAGCTAAATGGGAAAATAGGCAAGACCAAGCACGTGGGTTGATAGGGATGTCTATTTCTCCATATCTTAGATTCCATATTGCAGAACTTGATACTCCTGATGAAGCACTGCAACAAATTACTAAAGTCTTTGGAATTAAAAATGAACTTAAAGCCCATCAACTTGAAAATGAATTGCTTACATTGGACCCCAATAATTTTTCTTGCATTGAAGATTTTTTGTCCAAGTTCAAGACCCTTAGACTTCTCTTGGAAGGTGTTAAGGTTAAGAAAGAAGATAGTAGCCTTATCTACTCCATTCTTACTAAGTTGGGACCAGCCTATTCTGTGTTTGTTTCCACCTTCCATTCTACAAGAGAAGCCTTCATTTCTGAAGGACAAACCTACAAGTCCCCTTCCTTTGATTCCTTTTGTGATTCTTTAATAAGAGAACAAGAAAAACTCTTACACCTTGGTCTTCTTCATCTTGGAAACTCTTCTAAGAAAGCGTTAGCCGCCCAGCAGCAACCAAATCCAAAGAATCCTAAGAAGTTGTATCCTAAAAATAATGGTCCTAAACCAAACAAGGGTCCTAAGCAATTTCAGCCTCAAAATGAAAAATCATTTCAACAAAATGATAAGACAAATAAAAACAAAGGGAAGAAGACTGATAGACATTGCAACTTTTGTAATCGAGATGGCCACTTAGAATCCAAATGCTTTAAGAAGATGGAAGCCTTGGAAGCAGCAATGAAGAAGCATAACATCCATTTGGAGCACTCTTCAACTTCAACTTCATCTTCAAAAATGGCACTTTCTGCATGTGGTTGTCAAGCATCTCAGTCTGGCTATGCACTAAATGTATCTTCTTCTTCTCATTCTCATGAGTGGCTCATTGATTCTGGAGCTTCTTATCACATGGCCAAAAACAAAGCCATGTTTTCTTCTTTAAATGATTGTAACACCAAAAATATATATGTTGGTGATGATAGATCTCTTAGTGTTGTAGGGACTGGAACTGTTCATCTAGACAATGGTCAGTTTAATGATGTATTATGTGTTCCAACCTTATCCTGCAACCTTCTATCTGTATATCAGATAACTCATTCAGGTGAAGGTAAAATCGTTGAATTTTCACCTCATGATGTTGTAATTAATGACCTAAGAGATCCTAGACAGATTTTAGCTACTGGCATTGCTGATGATTCTACAAGGTTGTATAAGTTTCACAATTTTGGGTCATCAAATCTTCCCTCGGTATTTGTTGCTCATAATGATGAAGTGAGCAAACTTTGGCATGAGCGATTTGGTCACTTAAACTATCGCTCTCTTCAGAATCTATGTAAAGAAAATATGGTGACAGGTCTTCCAATGGTATCTTGCAGAGATGGTGTTTGTTCCGGATGTGTACTCGGAAAACATCATCAGGACAGTTTTGAAAAACGTGCCTCTTGGCACGCCTCAGCCCCTTTACAGCTCGTGCATAGTGATTTATGTGGTCCACTTCCAGTTGCTTCATTCTCTGGCTACAAGTATTTCTTAACTTTCATTAATGATTTCTCCAGACGCACTTGGGTATACTTCTTAAAACTCAGAGTGAAGTATTTAACATGTTCTTGGCCTTTAAGGCCTTTGTTGAAAAACAATCTGGACATCAAATTCTTAAGCTAAGATCTGATAATGGCGGAGAATATGTTAAAAACAAATTTATCAACTTTTGCACTGAGAATGGAATTCAAATGCAACATACTGTTCCATATACTCCACAACAAAATGGTGTAGCTGAAAGGAAGAATCGCACCTTAAAGGAAATGGCTAATTGTATGCTTCAATCTAAAGGACTTAGTCTTAATTATTGGGCAGAAGCAATTAACTGTGCAAATTACATAATAAATTGCACTCCTACTAAGGTTTTAAATAATATCACTCCAGAAGAAGCATGGAGCTCAATCAAACCAGATGTAAGTCACTTTCGTGTTTTTGCAAGTGAAGCATGGGCCCATATTCCAGATGAGAAACATAAAGCTTTAGAACCTAAGAGTGAAAAATGTATTTTTGTTGGATATTCTGAAGATGTCAAAGGATATAGACTTATTCCACTTAAGTCCAAAAATGTTATCATTATAAGAGATGTAAAGTTTGCTGAAAATATATCGGCCTGTGAGCCTAGTTCGGCGGATGTGCCACCTCTCAGGATCTACTTTTGAAAATATTTCTTCTTCAGATGATGAAAGCGAGGATGAAAATCCTCCCCCACCTTCTTAGGATCCTCCTTCAGCTCCTCAGCTTCAAAAATGGGTCTGTGCTACTCGGGATGCAGCAGGTGATCTTGCCGGTGATCCTACAGATCAGCGACGTACACGTTCTCAGTTCGAGATAGCCTCTTCTTTACTGGCTCAAGCTTCCGTGAATTATGATCCTGACACCTTTGCAGAAGCTTCAGACCATCCAGATTGGGAAGCAGCTATGAATGAAGAATATCATTCATTATTGGAAAATGATACATGGGATCTTGTTCCTCTACCAAAGGGACAAAAACTTGTTATATGCAAATGGGTTTACAGAATGAAGTATGGACCAGATGGGAAAGTTGATAAACATAAAGCTTGTCTTGTTGCTAAGGGTTTTTCACAAGTTGAAGGCATTGAATATACTGAAACCTTCTCCCCTGTTGCCAAAATGAACTCTATCTGCCTTGTTCTTTCCCTTGTTGCCTCTTTCAAATGGGAAGTCCATCAGATGGATGTTAAATCCGCCTTCTTGCATGGGGACTTGCATGAGGAAATCTATATGGAACAACCTATTGGCTTTATACAAACAGACTCCAGCCTTGTATGTCGGCTTAAGAAATCCCTTTATGGTCTCAAGCAAGCTCCTCGAGCTTGGTATGCCAAAATGGATAACTTTCTTTTAGAATTTGGCTTCTCTAGGTGCCATTCTGACAATACTGTCTACACCAAGAAAGTGGGCAAGTCTCTTATCATTCTTGTTCTTTATGTTGATGATCTTATCCTGACTGGTAGTGATCCCAACCTTATAAACCATGTGAAGTCTAGCCTTAAAAGGAAGTTTGAAATGACAAACTTAGGACACTTACATTATTTTCTCGGTCTTCAAGTCTTGCAGTCCAAGGAAGGTATTTCCCTTTCTCAGTCCAAGTATGCCTGTGATATTCTACGCCACTTTCACATGGAAGGTTGTAAGCCAGCCCCTTCTCCCTTTCAGTCTGGAGTAAAACTTTCAGTCAATTGTACTTCTCCTGAAGTTGATGCTACCTTATACAGTCAACTTGTAGGAAAACTTTTGTATCTAACGCATACTCGTCTTGACCTTTCCTTTGTTGTTGGCCTTGTTGCTCGGTTTATGCAAAACCCACGTGAAATTCATTGGAAAGCAGCTAAAAGAATACTTCGCTATGTTCGAGGTACAGTTCAGTTTGGGATCATTACAATGCCGAAGCATCTCCTCTATTGGTTGGTTTCACTGATTCCGATTGGGTTGGTGACCCTGATGATCCAAAGTCTACTACAGGTTATGTGTTCACTCTTGGTTCAGGACCTATTACATGGGCTTGCAAGAAACAAGGTGACATTTCTCTTTCTTCAGCAGAAGCAGAGTATCGTGGTGTCGTAGAAGCTAGTAAGGAAGCCTTGTGGCTTCGTCAGATCCTGTCAGAGTTTGGCTTTCAACAGGAGCATCCGACTACACTTTGGTGTGATAATCAAAGTGCCATTCAGCTATGCAAAGATCCAGTCCAACATCAGCGCAGCAAACACATTGAACTGCACATGCACTTCATCAGAAAGCTGATTCACGACCATGTTCTTGAAGTGCAATATTGTTCAACAGATGATCAAGTTGCAGACATCTTTACAAAGGTTCTCACAGAGGCGAAGTTCACTAAACTTTGATTTATGGTTGGAGTTCAGGAAGTTGTCACTAAGGGGGGATAGGCTCTAGTGCCTCCTTCCTTCTCCTATTGTGTCATATTTGTAAATCCTTCAATCCTATCCCAAGTTGTTCTTAAGGGGGGATGTTAGGATATTCCGACACATAGGAAATAGTTAAGTACAACTTGGTCTAGTATAGAGTTAGGTAAAGTGTGTTTCTTTACCTTGTACATTTTGTAACTTACAATCTGACGGTCACGATATGTAGTGATCCGACGATTCATTCTCTCCTCGGTATTACTGACACTTGATCCGTGGCTTAACACCTGATTGGTCCATGATTTCTATTTAAAGCGCATGGAGGGTCATTTGTAGGGAAATCTGTCTATGAGAGAAGCATATGTAAATTTTCATTCTTTTATTAATAAATTTCCTGAAGTGGCCGCGTTGGCTCAGGCCATGGTCTGTTTCCCTCTTTGATGGTTTTAACCATGTCAAAATATTGGTGTATTGATCTGTGATCTGTTTGTGAGCGGTGTCCTTTGGTGTTCTGTCTGAGGAACTTACCCTGTATTCACTGCCCCTTAGCTGCAACTCTAATCACTCTCTCAACTTTCTCAGCAAACCTAGCCCCAAAAAGTGGAAATCTTGATCTCTTGGTGTGTTTCCCAAATGACCCACAAGCCTCCTCTTATGCTTTTCTCGTTGAAAAATCAACGACCGATATTAAGTCCCTAATCAATGTCTAGGATTAGATCTGGCTTGATCCATGCCTTTTGGACCATTCTAACACAGTTTTATATTAGTTCACATTAATATTTTATTTTACCTAAGTTTAGACTTAGGGACTCCATTAAAAATATTAATTATTTTAATATCTCCCAAACTGTTTAGAATCTACACAAAACTTTTATGTGTATTGGAGATCTCATGTGCCTTAGCGTCTCCACCAAGTTTCGTGGCTAGAGCACATACGATGCTACCCCAAATCAACACTCACTCTTAGCGACGACTGTGCTCTAATAATACTCCTCACTGAGTATCACCCTGATTATCCATCATCGGTCCCTGTGCTGATGTTAGGTCTGTTGCCCAACATCCTCTGCACTGTTGTATCTTCTATTGCTACCCTTGGCCCTGCCACTGCCATTGCTGTATCCGTACTACAACTCCCTCTGCATCTGTGATGCTGCCCATGGCCCTGCCACTGCCACTACTGCATCTGCACTGCAGCCCCTCTAATCATGCTGCATCATGTTGCCCATAGAACTACCACTGCTAATTGTTGCACTGCAACTCAGCTACTGAGAAGTAAGTAACTGATCTCCCAACTCTGACATCTCTGTCAAGCTAGAGACACCCTCGATGCTGAAACACCCTCTGTTGCTAACAAGTGCTCCCTCTCTAACCTCTACATTGCTACAACAACTCCATGCATCTCGCACCGTTTCACACCTCTCTTTGCCATCATGCACTGTTGCAACACTCCTGTGCTTCTCGCACTGCTGCCTCATGTTGTCCTGGGAATCCTGCACTATAGCTCCCTCTGTCGCTCCATCCGCATATGTCTCTACTGACATCGCCAATGCTGCTACTCCTCTCCGGGGCTCTTGTAGCAAGGTATAATCCAAGAGGTTTGTTACCTCGAGGATCCTGCCCCTCATCACCTGTAGGATGTTTGACTACAGCTCAATGTCTCCCCACTTCCACTCAAGTGGCGTGTGTGCACTCATGGCACAGTCATCATCTATCTCCACTTTCATCTCTACCCTTGCTGGTGCAGCCTTGGTCTCAGAGGCCTCTCCCTTGCTCTTCTTCCTTGGACACTAGGTCGCATAATGACCCAACTCCCCACAGTTGAAGCATTTGACCTTGGAGAGGAATTTATTCTTCCATTTCTCTTGCTTTTCCTCAGGTGATAGGGAAGCATCTACCTCCTCCTCCTTCTTGATTTTGATCCCTTTGTCGCTGCTTCTCGCCTTGCTCAGCCTTCTAATCTCTTCTTGGAAAATAGTAGCCCACATTTCCTCCCAATCTGGATGGGTTACCCTACCCAGAATGCTCTAGACAAACACCTCCCAGTCTTCTGAGATTGTGTTCAGGGTTGTTCTCACCATCAATTCTTGATCTGGTGTGGCCCCTATGGAAGTCAGGTGATCCCGGATCTCCTTCAATCGACCGAGGGAGGGATCAATCTGTTCTCCCTTCTGCATCTGGTATGATCACAATTGATTTTCTAGTAACATCCTTCTCTGCACAGAAGTATGATGGTACAATTTCTTTAGGGCCTCCCACATCTCATTTGTCGTTTCCTTTTCAGTAATATGTCATAAAAGTCCTTCGTACCTGGCCCCTCTTAGGTCTTTAGAGTCACAACATGTACCTCCCCTTTTGCTTACTATATGGTCCTTGACCCCATCAAGGATGACGCTCTTGGCCCTCACCATTTCCTCGTAGTTTTTGTTATCAGCTGGGTTAACTGGGATAGTTATCGTCCTCAGGGCAAAGTGCTTGACATGATTCCTATCTAGAATGGATAGGATTCTGGCCTTCCAGACTACGAAGTTTAAGGCTTCATCCAGTTTGTCCTAGTCTCTTACCCCATTCACCTCCATCTCGTTGCTCCTCTACTTCCCCCATAAAAGTTCTCAGTATGAATACCTCTGAGCCTCAATTTCCCTCCTGGAAACCATTTTTCCAATGTTGAGATGCCCCCACTCCGATCCTTAGTGTCACTGCACCACTGATCAAGATTTCTTGGCTAGAAACCCTCGGTAGCAACTCCCTCCTCTTTGGTGTTATAGACATTTTTGTGCCTTACAGCATTGAGCATGAAATGTCCATAATCTAAGGGATCCAAAGTCCCTAAACATGTTGTTCCTACCCCTAGAGGAACAAGGCTAACAAACCACAGCAATTCACAAAAGTTCTCCACCAGAAACTGCTAAAAAACAAGTCAATTCAGGATCATGTCAATGGCTCCACTGGCTGTCTGCACTGAATGTCAAAGCCAACACTGGCTACCTACGCTGAATGTCAAAGCCAACACTGGCTACCTGCGCTGAGCGAGAGTGGACATGTGGCAAGCTCATTTCTCAAGGTGTCAAAACCCAGGAAGCTTCCAAAATGACACTTGCCTCAGGGAATTCGACTAGTGATGAGTAAGAGGTTCCAAATCTCCAAGTGGAAGCAAGAACCTCCAAGTGGAATCAAGAACTGACAGAGGGAGAGGACACTAGGCAGATCTCAAGCTGACTCATCCTCTCTCCAAACATCTATATATGGATCTCTCCTCCATGAGATCTAGAGGATGGAATTTTGTTATTGCAAAGAATTGCTGTTGGTTTGAGACTGGAATCATTGGGTGCTTAATGCTTTGAAGGGAGGTGAAGATAGGAATTCCATTTTGCTGGGAAGGAGATGCTGGATTGGAGCCCTCTGGGTTGTATCTCTTCCTAAACCTTGTTATTCATCAATAAAGCTATCTTGGTTTCTCCTATATACTGATGTATCTTTGATGTATGATTGCATTAGTATGTTTAGTTTACTTCTAATCCTGAACTAGTTATGTTTATGAATCTATGTCTTTGTGTAGTGTTCTTGTCTTGTAATCTTGCAGAGACCTGTTGAAGCTGGGCGAGCAAGAAAACAAGTAGCTGTGAACTCCCAAAGAGAAGAGGATCCGGATCGAGGGACAAACGGAAAACACCGGTTAGTCCATCCATCTCTCTTCATTCTTAATTCATAAAGGAAGAATACTAGAATAGTTGTCTCTGTTTGTTGCTAAGGCACTGTCACACCTTAGGTGGATAGGATCGTCCTGCATAGGCATTTTTCCCCACAACAATTGGCGACTCCACTGGGGAGATTTGTTTTAGTCATTTTTATTTGTGTCTCTATCATTGTTTGCTTCATAGACTCAAAAGCAACAATCGAACTGCTTTTGCTACTCTCAGATGCAAAGTAGACAGTTGCTGCCTTGATCCAATCACTGGATTTGTCTATGATCTGAACAATGGACTCACAAATGATTTGATGATCCTTTGTGATAGATCTTAGTACCCCCTCAAAGCATCCCTTTGATTGTACCTTGCTTGTGGTTTTGATTTGGCCTGAAACCGTTGATTAATCAGCAATCTGTGACCCAGAACCCAGTGAGAAACGAGAGTTTCTCCTTCAACACGACCCCTGTGAAGGGATTCTGCATTTCAACGCAGGTCCCGTGAAGACCACCTGCGCTCAATGTCAAAACCCCAGTGTTGAGGTTTCATTGAACCAGTTTGGCTTTGTGCAGTTGGGGTTCTCTGCTCTTTGTTGCCCTATTTTGATCTCTTATTTTTGCAGCCTGTAACCAGCATAGGTACCAGTCTGATAACTCCTTTTCTCTGCTTAAATTTCGCCTCCTTTTGTACAAAAATACTGTGAGTGTTTTTATGTGTTTGTGGCGTCATTTACAGTTTTCCTTTGCATAAGTGAAATAATCATCCTGTAGCCCTTGATTCAGATCTATTGATTGTGATCTTAGGAGAGAGTTCATTGGATGTTTACAGTTGATTATACATTTGCTTTTGCTTATCAGTTTGAGTTTTTCTCTTTTAAGTGTCGAAACAAGTGTTCATTTCGAAAGTCGCAAAGTGTTGTATTCTCTTCTACCCTTTCTGATTTCGAAAAAGTAAACTTGTTTGTACTTGTCATTTAAAAGCAAATTCAAAGTTGTACAAAAAGCTTTCTTTGTAGGCATCAATACTAAGAAAGCGGAAAACAAACACCTGCATTGTGCATTTGCATTTTGATAGTTTGCATGCTTGATTTAGGAAAAGTGCATTAGAGTGTGCTGATTGCTCTTTGAGAAAAGATGGTGTCTTTCTTTTCCCTTAGTAGCTAGGATTTTCAAAGTTGAAAATATATAAAGCTTGCTTATCATCTTTAGACTGCATTTAGGAATTGTATCATACATCTCGTGGTGATCCAGAAAGGCAAACTTCTAAAAAGATCAACTTAAACTAAACTGAATGAACTTAACAACGCTTTGCAACATAACGCACAACATAGAGGTCTAGGCTAGAGACGTGTTCCGGCGTCGTAAATCCTGGTGACTGTCAATCTCGTTAAAGGTGGGTGATTCCTCCTGAGAGACGATAGCACCAGTACGGATTGTTCTCCCACGTACCGTCGCGTATATATTGGGAGACCCCTATAGGAATTTAACCTTTATCCTTAGGAAGCCGTGTCGGCCGCCCTACTGATCGCAATGCACTGAACACAGCATTCAGGAAGATCGATTGCCCGTACCTTAAAAAGTATTCTGCGGTTTTGCGAAAAGTTTGGCACACCCTCTGCCTAGAACTCCAGAGCAATTTCTTTTGGCCTTTTTCAGACTCTATAACAGAAAAATTCCATCCGAGCATTTGTCACTTCGGGCTCGTTAAAACATCGAAGGAGACTAGAGTCATCTTTAGCTTTTTCTTGACTCTTTAAAAGTGAAAAAACAAGTTGTGTCTAAAGCATCGTTAACAATTTATTTTAAACGGAACAATCACCCTTTATTCCCGCGTTGATCTTTTGGTTGAAAAAATGGAGCACACCAACCAAGGAATTCCCCTTGGTGGAAATCCTAGTCCCTTCTCCTCTTGGGGAGATGTTGGTGCGCCCCACATGGCCACTTTGTCACTTCCAGGATTGACAATTGGCCTGCCGGTCTGGCTCTTTTCAACCAATGTCGTTCAGAACACCACTATTCCTGAACAGTCAAGTCAACAGTTAGACCAGACCAGAGTTTCCCACCAGCCTTCTACTTCATCTTCCTCTCCTCCTTCCTCTTCGCTTGACGAAACTGGTAAAACAAAAAACCGAGTTCCGAAGGAGAAGAAGGAGAAGAAGAAGAAAGAGAAGAAGAAGAAGGAGCCAAAAGCAACTGGGGGCAAACAAGTGTCGTCTGACAAAAATCCACACACAGCACTGGCAAGGCCTAAATCGCCATGTGTCATATGCAAGGGAGACCACTTCCACAGAGATTGTCCCTGCATCCCTCGGATACTACGGGACTGGTCTCCCCGTTTGCACAATTCGGTGGCATCGACCTCTGATAGCCATGTTGACTGCTCACCGTCAACTAGCGGGAGTGAAGCCCCAAGATAGAGAGGGAAAGCTAAATTTCCCTGCAGACTGTGTGAAGGCGACCATGCCATCCACCGTTGTCTCTTCTTAGACGAGGCAAAAAGAGTTTTGGAAGATCGCCCGATTTTACGAGCGCAACTTCCTCCTGGATATCAAAAACTCCTGCCAAGTCCTTCGCTAGTTGAGAACCCGGCTGGCCCGCTCAGATGGTCAGCCAAAGCACCTATCATTGAATATGAACCGTCTGAATCCATACCTGACGAAAGTCTAAAGGTTGAAACGGCAGTTGACCCGGTTTTGCCTTCAGAGGCTCTATCTTCGAATGATACCATCCCAGAGGAGAATAAAGACGACGTCGTCCAAATTCTCTTCATCAACACTGACTCTAATGATCAAGGGGGCAATGCCCCCATTCCTTTATCGCAGGAAGGAAGTTCGTCAGAGCGATATCCGGCCGTCTATTCGGTCCCACCACCAAGCAACCTAGTTGTCTCGTTCGACTGGAACCAACTAGGCAGACCCCAGTTGCCAGCCAGTATACCATTCAGAATTATCGTTCAAATATACAGAATGGTAATGGTTGGCACTATCATTGATGAGGGGTATCTGTGATTATCCTTTCCTCTATTGCTTGGAAAGCGCTTGGTTCGCCAGCGCTTTTGCCTGAAATGAGAAATCTATCAGGATTTGATAAAGGAACCAGTCGACCTTTAGGGATCCTCCCCAATGTGCCCATAACATTGAAAGGGAAGACCATTCAAATGAACGTGATGGTCGTTCAAGGACCCTTGGATTATAACCTACTCCTTGGACGAGACTATATATATTGCATGGGAGTCGTCGTCTCCTCACTCTTTAGAGTAATGTGTTTTCCGCACGAAGGAAGAGTGGTCAAGCTCGTGGACCAACTTTCATTTCCCGGATCACGCATCGCAAATAGTCATGTACCATCCCTAAATGGTCTATTCAAGCAAGAAGTGTCTCAACCTACGGTCCGTCCTCCTGATGAGCGCGAGTAATCCGGGAGGATATGACTGGAACCCAGGGGGCATGCGTCATGGTCTGCTTCGGTAGGGAAACTTTGGGTATAGGGTAGCTTTCCGCGGGAGAATATGACTAGTCCGTACCCCGTCCGTCTAGGAAGAGGGGTTGTTCTAGAATAAGATTCTTTTGTCAAAGTTATGTGAGTCGGCGGGCATCGTCGCTCACCGTTGGTAGACATCGCCGAAGAAGTGTTTTATTCGTAGCCGCGAACGAGACAATCTTTGGATAACCTGAAAGAGGTAGGCCTCTCTCGGCAAGACAAATGTTTTGGCGGAGGTGAAGTAGAGGTAACCTTGAAATCGTACTTTATGTCTGGGGGCATGCAAACCTTTTGGAGTGCAAGCAAGGGGCAGCTATTTATTTTTTAAATTTTTAGGACCTCTAACCCTTTAAACTCGTAGGATTAGTCGTTTCCAAACTTGCATAACGAAAGGATCCGGAGCAAAGCTTACGTAAGATCTAAGCTCCCTAAAAAATAGCATCTTCAATGAGACACTCTTATCATATGACTGGTATAATCGAGCAGTTTTAGCACAAAGTTCATGCTCGTTAAAAAATAAACGCAAGATCCGAGCAGTTTTAGCGCATAGTTCATGCTCGTTAAAAAATAAACATAAGATTGAGCAGTGTTTTTCCGCGTTCAAGCTCGTTAAAAAATGAACTATCTTCCGGTAAATAACCACTGTGAATGTAACCTTATCTGCCATTAAAGCCTTGGTCGTGTTTGCACCATCACCTCCACTTTTCATTTGGCCGATCGTTCACCTCCATATGATTGTTTACCCATTTTGAGGAACAGCTGCGAAGAGTGATTTCACCTAGCCATCCTTGTGACACTGTCGTGATTGGAAAATTCCAACCTGTACCTGGAATCAGCTGCTAACCCTGTTTATCACTCGTTCCTCAAAAGACGAGTCTTCTTTAAGCTCTTTTCAACTGACTCGTAAAATATGAAAAGATTGCCGAGTTTTGGCCTTCCAGCTCGTTAAAGTGACCGGAAGTGCTATCCCTCCTCTAGATTTTAATCTTTTTGGACCTGAGGGATTATTGCACAAAAAGATCGAGCGCTTGTTTTGTTCGGCTCGTTAAAACTATCGAAAACTCATCCCTTCTGTATTGTTTTATACTTTTTCGGACTAAAGCGATTAGATGACGAAAAAGGACTTTTGGAGTTAACTTTATGTACCTTTTCAGACTCTCTAAAAATGAAAAGGACTGAGTTATCCTTGTCGTTAGACTCGTTAAAATCACTAAATAGCGACAAACTTGTCTTTAGACGAGAACGAGTTTCACTATCGCTAGGCTCGTTAAAACATAGTGATGGGCTTGCCCGAAGGGCAGGTTATAGAACAAGCATATGTTATCCTCCTCAAGCTTGACAAAAATAAAGAGGTACTGGTCAGCAATGACTGGGGAAAAATTGGGAGAAACTAAAGAAAACTTTGATGGTAGCAAGTCGCTCTTGAACATGACACTTTTCCTCCGTACCACAATCGGGTTGGGTTGTTTCATTCACCGGTCACATCACCATGGTCTCGCCATACCATCCATATTTGGGGTAATGTTACCGATCCATCACATTAGTGTCGCCACATGTTCAAGAGAAGTCGTTCAGAAAGAGTCAACCGTGTCCCATCCACTGCCATACATTATCCTTCATCCATTCATGACCGCCACCCTGAATCATATGTCACAGATCGTTTTCACCTCCATCAAAATCATTAGCTTTGTTCCATGTCACTGATGTGGGATTCATTAAGGCCCTCCTTTGACGGATCGCTTCTTGTCGACATCAGCTCATTATCCAAGAAGTTGATCTAGGAACAACCCCTTCAGTACTTTGAAGCTTGCATGCCTCAATGGCAAGTTTCTCACTTCCGGCGACAGGTCTACATCAATGACCTTCGACCGAAATATTTTGCGTGGTGTTCGACGCCAAGTCCTTTATTCACACCACGTGAATTGTACTGCAGTACCTTGAGGATCATTATCATTATCGGTGATTCCTCTCGCGCTTGTTAACGGTTTACCTCATTGACCGGTAATCAAGCGATGTCTTTCCATGTTCGACTTCAGAACAATTCTCACATGGATCGACTTGTACTTAGAGTGAAGATCGAACAAGTTTGAAGACCCCGGATCTAGTTTCATCCATCCGGGCTGCGATATATATTCAGGAAAAATAAAGACATTGACATGTACATCATTGCAGCAGATAATCATCCTACTCAAAGGATGATAATTTCATCAAAATTATCGGTCTACCATCAGACAATTGTCTGTTCTATGTACAGAAAAACGAATTTATAAAGTTGAGCATGGGAATACCTGCCTCAGCTAGATCATGAAAGCAGTATGAAAAATAATGTATTGTATTGTATCTTATTACAGGTCTCCTCCCAGCATTGGATGAACTTCGGACCCTCCTGGATAAAGCATTTCACTCGATAAACGGCCTCATACTTTAGGGGGCAACTGTTATAGACATTTTTGTGCCTTACAGCATTGAGCATGAAATGTCCATAATCTAAGGGATCCAAAGTCCCTAAACATGTTGTTCCTACCCCTAGAGGAACAAGGCTAACAAACCACAGCAATTCACAAAAGTTCTCCACCAGAAACTGCTCAAAAACAAGTCAATTCAGGATCATGTCAATGGCTCCACTGGCTGTCTGCGCTGAATGTCAAAGCCAACACTGGCTACCTGCATTGAATGTCAAAGCCAACACTGGCTACCTGCGCTGAGTGAGAGTGGACATGTGGAAAGCTCATTTCTCAAGTTGTCAAAACCCAGGAAGCTTCCAAAATGACACTTGCCTCAGGGAATTCGATTGGTGATGAGTAAGAGGTTCCAAATCTCCAAGTGGAAGCAAGAACCTCCAAGTGGAATCAAGAACTGACAGAGGGAGAGGACACTAGGCAGATCTCAAGCTGACTCATCCTCTCTCCAAACATCTATATATGGATCTCTCCTCCATGAGATCTAGAGGCTGGAATTTTGTTATTGCAAAGAATTGTTGTTGGTTTGAGACTGGAATCATTGGGTGCTTAATGCTTTGAAGGGAGGTGAAGATAGGAATTCCATTTTGTTGGGAAGGAGATGCTGGATTGGAGCCCTCTGGGTTGTATCTCTTCCTAAACCTTGTTATTCATCAATAAAGCTATCTTGGTTTCTCCTATATACTGATGTATCTTTGATGTATGATTGCATTAGTATGTTTAGTTTACTTCTAATCCTGAACTAGTTATGTTTATGAATCTATGTCTTTGTGTAGTGTTCTTCTCTTGTAATCTTGCAGAGACCTGTTGAAGCTGGGCGAGCGAGAAAACAAGTAGTTGTGAACTCCCAAAGAGAAGAGGATCTGAATCGAGGGACAAACGGAAGACACTGGTTAGTCCATCCATCTCTCTTCATTCTTAATTCATAAAGGAAGAATACTAGAATAGCTGTCTCTGTTTGTTGCTAAGGCACTGTCACACCTTAGGTGGATAGGATCGTCCTGCATAGGCATTTTTCCCCACAACACTTGGTCTTGCCCTGTTAGGTACTGTTCTGACTACAGTACCCCATCAGCTCCACTCTGCAACTTACCCACAACCTCCTAAACCCTAGAAAACTGAAGGTTAGAGCTCCTAGGCTCTGCACAATCTTGATACCAGCAAATCAACCTCCTCAACAAACTACATCAGCCCTCCTAGCCTCTGTGTGGCTTTGCATGAGCTTGCCTTTGCCTCCCTTAGCCTCTGCACTACTCTGAGGCACTACACAGCTCCTGCCTACCTCTGCATGAACCCTTGGCTGCTTCTACGTCCCTCTCTCCGGCTACTACGATGATCCTCCTAGTGCTATCTTTGCCTCTCTGCTTCTATATTCACTACCCCTCAGTTTCAACTCTGATCACTCTCTCAACTTTCTCAGCAAAACCAGCCCTAAAAAGTCGAAATCTTGATCTCTTGGTGTGTTCTCCATGTGACCCTGAAGCCTCCTCCTATACTTTTCTCGTTGAAAAATCAACGGTCGAGATTAAGTCCCTAATCAATGGCTAAGATTAGATATGGCTTGATCCATGCCTTTTAGACCATTCTAACACAGTTTTATATTAATTCACATTAATATTTTATTTTCCCTAAGTTTAGACTTAGGGAATCGATTAAAAATATTAATTATTTTAATATCTCTCAAAAATTTAGAATCTACCCAAACCCTTTATGGGTATTGGAGATCTCATGTGCCTTAGCCCCTCCACCAATTTTTGTGGCTAGAGCACATCCGATGCTACCCCAAATCAACACTTTGAAACTCAAACTACATCAACCCACAATCATTTAATCTAAACAGTCAGATCACTGTCACAAGAACACTGTGTTGAACCCAGAAACCTGCATCATCATTTAGAACCAACTGCAACATCAAAAATCATATATCATAATGTATATGCTACTTTACTAAACCCAACCTGCATGTATACGCTACTTCCTTTAACTAAACCTGTGTATACCTTCAAATCTACTTAAACATAAAACTCCTGAATAAAAACTATAACAACCAATAATATTTTGAACCTATACTATCAAATTACAGATATCTAGATAGTCAGTAGTAAAGATAACCCTTCTCACTTAAATAATCAATCAATAAGACTCAATCTCATTATGCATTCAGTTCTACTTTCATATCTGAGAAGACATCATTGGCAGACAGTGGTAAACCAGCAACACTGATCAGATAGATCTGTCATTTCTGAATAACAAGATTTTCTTTTGTATACGTTACTTGGAAGCTTCGAACCAGCGTGTAGACACGCCTTCACAAAGGCGAACCAACGTATATATCTGCAAATACTAACTTACAACTTTGTTGCTATTTTAGATTTTGGACATACCTAGATCGTGACATTTAAAGAATAAAACATGTGTAAGCAATCAGATATAGCCCAACCAATATTAGATCATTCAATGATAAGTCATTTCAGGTCTCATGATCCTGATCTGACATTGAATTCAAGGTGCACAAAATATTTTAGATGATATCATAATCATAGCCCCTGCAACATAAAATATACTTCAGATAGAAGTATTCCTGAGAAACCCTTTTACTTGCATACTTGGCCCTTTGATCTTCTCCTCCTTATATAGTTTTTGGCCTTTCTCAATACCTCAAACCAAAACAATACTTGGAACCTGTGGTATTCTTGGACGGGATCAAATAACCATTACTCCGCTTAATATTGTGGGCTAGTACCATGGTATTGACCCTTGATATTCTTTACTCTTGAATTTCCTTGATTTTCCAATCCATATGCGCTTTTCCTCTTGTGAAAGTGTGTGCATAAATATACGCTCTTTTTGTTCTATGAACCTACGTGTATACGCTGCTTTGACAAGGTGAACCTGCATGTATAGCCTAAACTATCTTAAAACATCCTTTTCCTTCAACTTATTGATTCTGATCAGTAGATCTTTGTTCCAACTTCCTGCTCTTACGTACCAATGCCCTGTTACCTCTAAATTGACCTGTTACACTGTGAGTTTCCTTTTATCAAATCTGAGCTGACCTGTGAGTGATTTTCCATCAAGGAAAATAGCTGTATCATAATGCCAACATAACTCACCACCATCACTAAAGCAATCATATCCAAGATCTAACATATGTTAGATAAATATTTTTAAAATTTTGAGGATGGTTGTGAACCGATAGCATAAAGACAACGCGTAAAAATAAAATTTGTTTGTTTATGACAGACCATCCCGGAAATTAAAAAATTCCATGTGCATGATGTACACTAGCCATATATTGTCTCTTTGTTTCCCATTAAGGGGAAGGAAAATAAATAGGGCGGATTATAGTTGAGTTGGTTTTGCATGTCAGATGTAGTGATTGTTTTAACAATATTAATTCTTTATCTGACTTAAATATTTCCTCTGTTGATAATAGGTTATCGGCCAACATTCCCATCTTAAAAATTTATGAAATATTAAAACACTTTTAATACGTTGTGCTGGTGGTGATGGTGTTGGATACCGCCAACATACAAGGGATCTCCCCGATATGAGGCCCCAACTAGAGCTCACACAATTTGGTGTAGGAGTCCCATCATGAATACGACCTGATTGTCGTTTACTTAAAGATATGCCTTGGCTTTAGTTGTTAGCACAAGAAAGAAGCACACATGTGCTTTTGAATGAGCAAGCAGATATGCCTTATGAATGTTTGATTGCAGAAGTAGCAAGGTTCTTTTACTGCATAGGGGGGAATTAAAGTGATCCTCTAAGAGAGAACTAATAGTAGTACCCTAATGGAGACACACATGAATGATAAAGCCTCATCTAACATCAAGAGAAATAGTTCACATAGATGTGATGATCATTATAAACATTACAACACATTTCCAATAAGTTAAGCATCAAAGTCACCGAAATAGTTCAATTACTCCAGTACATGTGAAAGCAAAATGATTCATAAACATCCATATAATAGTCTTAGAAACATCCACAATTCATGCATGGAAATGTGTTTGCTTGAAAAGCTTCTAGTATTAAGAAAAAATCCCAAGATACATAAATAAAATGAACATCACTAGCTCCCAATAGTGGCATTAGAGCCACTACTTACTCCCCAAAAGAACTAACTTTGTCTCTCTAATGTATTGTGGGAGAAGCCAAGGTTAGAATTCCTTTACATGAGTAATGAGGATCCTTTTATAACTTGAGGCATGACCTTTCAAATCCCCATGACTCTTGACTTTTAAACTCCTAATGACCTTTGGACTTCTACAACCTTTAGAGTTCCAAATAACTTTTGGAATTACATATGACTCTTGGTATTACATGTCTTTTGGATTTCCATGACTCTTTTGTCCATACATGGCTCTTGGACTTCCACTTATTTGTCATTACAATGATTACATTATTACATCATAACTTCCACATCATCATATGATGAAGACATGACATGTCACTATCCTTTATGAATGGGACTAATAGTGATTGATGACATTGGCTTTATTTGGTGGTAACATGGCTGCGACTTGTGTCTTCATTCTTCATGCCGCTTCTGATCATTGATATATTCACCCTCCAAAGGGTCTTTGATATAATGGAGTCTTGAGAGTGATTTTATCCTAAATATTTTAATGTGTTCTTGTTGAAATATGGCAACAAGAATATTCCAATTTAATTTGTCCTTGAATTAAATTGTGAATTAAAATCGAATTTAGTCTTAACATCTACTTGGAAATAATTAATTAATTTATTTTAAATTAATTAGTTGGATAAATTCAAGTTAGAAGTCTTTCTGAAGTCATGCAAGATTTATCCCTTAAATTAAGGAGATAAGATTCAGTTATATTTGAGTTTTAATTAGTTAAATCATTTTACTGAGTTAAGTCCAGTTAAATTAGTTCCAAACTATTTGAGGAACTAATAGTGAGTTAACAGTCATTTGATGCATTAATGCACTCAACTAGTGCTACTCCAGTTAACTGAAAATTCCCTCATCAGAAACTCATGCATGTCTATTCTGAGAAAGACCTAGTTGAGATTAATGTTCAAGGACAGTGTACAATCAGTTGCATGTGTTTTCTCATGGAGAAAAATCATGCATGCAGTCAAGGATTTATCCTTGAGGATTGCACAGTTTTGAAGTATTGATTTTCCACTTGGTAAAGGCTAATCATACACAAGGAAAAACGCAAGGAAATAGGAGCTTGGAGGGCAGAGAGGAAGGCTGGAGAGAAGCCAATATTTCCTATGAGCATCTGTGAGGATTGTACTGAGATCTGGCTAGCTGTGAGAGCTAAGGCTTTGTATAATTCCTTTGTATTTCCACCATGTATGATAATACAACAGTGTAAGGTTTCTTTAGCTGAGGCTTTCCCCAAAGTATTTTCATGTGTATTGTGCCATTGATTCTTCTTCTTCTGGTTATATTGTTCAACTCGATCTTTAAGCTTCCACAATTTTATAGTAGAAGTAGGTTATAGTATTCTGCTTTGATTTATATTGCATTACGGGTTTAACCTGAAAGAAGCAATGGTGGGGGTCCAAGTGAAATTGGCGGGTGGCCACCAATATCCACCTGGATCATTCCTCCCCCTTAGGAAGTTGTGGTCCCCATTGCGTTGAGTTCCTCCATGAGATGAGGGAACTTCTATTGAACTTGATCCCTGGTGAGCCACTTGCCCTCGTGAAGGAGTTGGCCTACTTTGACAACTCGATATAGTTGGATATTATGTTGGCGAGTGTGCTTGATCTATGTGTCCATGATTCGATCAATTGTAGCTTGTTCCATGCAATATGGATTTAACTCTGTGGGTGTGAGTTGTTCTACAATGTCGGATGTGTCTAGTAATGGTGGAAAGTATGGCCGAAGGCAGTCCACATTGAACACTAGGTGCAGGACAAGGATTGGGGGAATGTTGAGCTCAAATGCATTGTCTCCCACAACCTTAGTAATGGTGTAAAGACCATACCGGAGTGGTCTAAGTTTCTGATAGGCTCCTGTAAGGTGTTCCTTTTGCAAATGCAACCAGAATTTGTCACCCACCTGAAACTTGTGTGGTATCCGATGTTGATCATGTCACTGCTTGTACTTGGCATTTGATTTATCCAAAATGTCATGGACCTGCTGGCGAATATGTGGGATGTGCTCAATGAAGATGTTTGCCTTATCTGTTTCGGACTGGACATGAGCCGAATCTGCATGAGTAGCTGCAAATGGCATGGCCACATCAATGGGACATAGTGGTTGGAATCCCAAGCCCACCTGAAAATGGTTGTGGCCAGTCAAGCTGTGGAGAGCCCGGTTGTAGCTGTGCTGAACATAGGGGAGGCTCGCGTCCAATGTGCGTGGATGCTTTGAGTTGTACATGCGCAGAATGTGTACGATCATCCTGTTGACAACCTCTGTCTGGCCATCAGTTTGAGGATGGAAGGATGTGGACTTAGTGAGTTTGGTGTCCAGCGTCGACTAGAGACTGGACCAAAATGTGCTGAGGAACCTTCTGTCTTGATCTGAGATGATAGACTTTCTGATCCCAAAGTGTACCCACACTCATTCAAAGAAGAGTTTAGTAGTGGCTTCTGCTGTGATATTCTTCTTGCAGGCAACCATAATGGCCATCTTCAATAACCTGTCGACGACCACAAAAACACAGTGATTTCCATGCTTAATGGAAGGAAGGCCTGACATGTAATCCATGGAGATGGATTCCCAAGGTCGACTAGGGGTAGGCAATGGGGTATAGAGGCCTTGCTTCTTGATGGTCGGTTTGGCAATGGCGCAAGCAGTGCATGATCTGATATACTTCCCGACATCTTGTCGAAGATTCATGAGTCATTTTTGGCGGACTTTGTGGAAGAATTTAGATATTAAATTAAATTTCAGCTCAGCTTATCATCCACAGACCAATGGGTGTACTGAGGTAGTGAACTGAAGTCTGGGGAATCTGTTACGTAGTCTGGTTAGTGAAAAATCACGACAATGGGATCGCATACTCGCACAAGCAGAGTTCGATTATAATGATTCACCCAACAGGAGTACAGGCATAAGTCCTTTCCAGATCTTATACGGAATGCACCCCCGTGGTGTGCACAAGTTGCAGGATTTGGGTCAATCGGAACAAAGGAGTGCTGATGGTGAAAATTTCGCAAAGGTGATCAACGAACTTTATGAATAGGTGAAAACCAAATTACAGGTCGATAGCAGCCAAAGATATAAACAGAAGGCAGAATTAAAACAATGGGAAGTGCAATTCAATGTAGGAGACCTGGTATTGGCACATTTATGAAAAGAGAGGTTTCTTTAAGGAGAATATAACAAGCTCAAACTGAAGAAAAAAAAAATATGGCCTTGCCGAATACTACGAAAGTTCTCTGCCAACGCATATGAACTTCAACTACCCCCGGGTATCGGGATCTCGCCCATTTTCAATGTGGCAGACTTGTACCCTTACATTACTGCTAAAGTGCAGGACAGTTCAACATAATACACACGGGACACCCAGGGAGAAGGAGAGACAGAGACATGGGTCAAAAAATTGCCCCCAGCCAAGCCTCTAGAGATCGAACAAATATCGGATACTCAGGTAGCTAGGCGGACACGATGGAAGGAGTACTTACAGTGACTGGTTAAATGGAAGAACCGTCCAATTGAGGATAGTTCCTGGTTGGATGCCAGACAGATTCAAAGCGTCGGGTATTCGATTGAAGAGCTCATGGAAAATAGCCATGCGATTCATTCACCCTAGGAGCCTGATGCAGGAGCATCCAATTAGGGAGGCGACATTTGGACAAGCTGTTAAAATTAAATTCACTTTTAGTTTTATTTTATTTTATGTTTAAAATAAGGCTTTCACAACCAATGTTTTCTTTTAATTTGAACAGCAGTTAGATTAGAAATTAGTTTTAAATAAGTTAGGAAACAAACTGCCATAAACTGGAATGTAACTACATTGTAACTGTAGGTAGTTCCTCAAAAGATTGAGGCTACCAACAACTTAAATAGGCAACCCAAAGACAAAGGTGGGGTTGCTGCCATCCAGAAGAAAAGAGACCAGAGAGCGTAGCTCTTAAATATATTTTTAAAAAGTAAATTGAAGCTTATAGGTATCCATTATTTTTTTTCCATAAATGACAAGAATTATGTACTGTGCATAGAAATTAATGATAGAATTGAATGATTGTTAATCAAATTGCGCATCAAACTGAAGGAGCCAAACACAGCAGAAGAAACCATCCAGGTATTTCACAAAAGCATGTTATTGATTTAACAATGAAAATTTACAATATATGTATGTATATATATATATATATATATATATATATATATATATATGTATGTATATATATATATATATATATATATATATATATGTATATATATATGTGTGTGTATAAACATTTTTCAAAGTCCACGGTAGCACAAAAAGATAGCATTTTGTAACCCCACACAGGTCCGAGGCACAAAGCCTTTAAAAACCATCCATAACAGTCCTCATACAATCGACACAAGACAAGGAGGGTTCCACACAACCCAGAACAAACCAAACTGAGAAGAGACTGAAGCATTACCAATAACCAGAGACGGGATACATAAACTTTTTTCCCAAATTCATAAACAAAAGTTACAGCAGAGGACATGGTACATAGGAGGCCACCTATCGACAGACCAACTAAGACCAAGAACAGACAAAGGCATAGCCTAACTGCTACCAACAAAATATATATGACCGCATAGCGTAAACCGGAAGGACCCTACCCGGTTTGCATAAAGTCGGCCTAGAAGGACAAAGACCCTAGCATTTTCCCCAAAGACCAAACCCTTGCAACCACCGTGACGAGGGCCGAGTACCTGCACAAACAAATAGAGAATTAGTGAGGCAGCATAACCATAAACCCATGATAAAGAACAAAGAGAGGGTAGGATGAATACCCACAGCGGATACCTGAAGAGGAGGTCGGGCTCCATAGCCGAGCCACAAAACTAAGAGCAACAGAGCATAGCCGACAGCACCAGAGCCAAGGAAAGCTGAGACACAACAGAGCACAACCAATGGCCAGAGGGCTAGTAAATACCGAGACCCAACAGAGCATAAACCACGGCCACAGAGCCACAAGACCACCGTTTGCTCACCAGGAGAAAAGCTGTCAGCGAAAGTAAAAGGAAACGGAGAATTGAAACCGGAGTAGAGGAATTACCTCGAGTAGAAGCCGTCAAGCCATCGCCGGGAGAATCAGGCAGAGGGCATGGTAAAACAATGAAACCACTGAAATAGTTAAAAACAGTGTTGTTAACCTGGTAAAATCAAATATCCGTGAACAAATATAGAGAAGCCAAGGCATACCCAGGGCGACCACAGAGCCCAAAACCTCCTCGAAAAAGCATTCAAGAAGCAACCACCAGGTCCAGTAAAACACCATCACACAGTTAACAAAACCACAGAGGACCAGAGCTGAAGAAGGACCCCGAAGACAACAGGGGGCAGAGCACCATCCTTTCCTTGCAGAACGAACCAGGTAAGAACGCAGGGGAGCAGAACCAAAACCGGCAAAAACATAACCAACTCAACCACAAGAAACCGTGCCATTGATCTGTGTCACACAAACCGAGACCACCTCGGGACGAAGGAGAATTAATTGCCCATTAAAACCTTACCTAAAACCCTAAGAAAATATGATCGCGGGAAAAGTTGAACGCAGACTAACCGCCACGTAGGCTTGCCACCTCGGCGTCTCGGGGATTGTCGCCAGAACTGGTCTGTACTATTTGGCCTAGTAATTATCGTGTCATTTATTTCATTTGCAATGGTGCTGTGAAGATCAAATTGACACTTCACAAATCGCAACGAAAAGTTAACTAACATGCAAGTAAGTGTAGATTGACAAATGTGTATTAATGTCCAAGTTACATACTTTTGCAATAATCATTTTTATAATGCCACTCTTCCAACTACGTTAAGCTAGTAAGCTTGTTTTTAAAATTCCAAGGAGATTATGATTTTGGCCATCTTCAAAAAGGAATGAATATCTATATATATATATATATATATATATATATATATATATATATATATATATATATATATATATATATATATATATATATGTATATATATATATATATATTAGTGTTGAAAAAGTTGGCAAATCGTGGTACATATTAAATATAAATTATATTATTTTTTTCAAATAAGGAAAAATCGGTAAAAAAAAATTGTGATTTTTCCAGACATCATAAAAAAAAATCAACAATTTCATTGACATATATAGAGATAAATTAGAAAATAAAATTAATATATAATAAGTAAAATATGCAATCAAGTGATACATTATTTATTGATTCTCGATTATTTTATTTTTATCAGATCTTGTAAGGTTGATATACATCACAAATATAATAATCATGATTTATTATCATGAGCAAAGATATCATAACTATAACTGTGATTAGTGTAGATTGTGAACTGATTTGTGCACGGAGTATTTAAATGGCTTCTAGAATCCCAAAAATATTCGCCACAACAACTACATTTAACAAAATTGCCACCTATATAGGAATGATAATCGATATCATTAGTAGCACACCATTTATCCTTTACTCTAGCTTTTGCCTTTATCTTCCAGGACATCATTGATCCTTTACTCTAGCTTTTGCCTTTATCTTCCAGGACATCAATGAACACCTAAAAATAATGAATTTGTTATACCTAACTATTTAATTATACTTAGTAGGTCTAATCAATGATTTTGTTTGAGTTAACTACAAAGTTTTAGTATTTTTTTAGTATTTATTAGTGTTGTAACAAAGGAATTTAACAATTAGTGCAACCTAAGAGAAGGCACATGGAAATTATTGTTGCCTTTTTGGATAGTTGTGGGAGGTTTTCCAGATACATAAGTTAAAAGAAAGAAAATTTAAATTTAAAATTACAAAAATAAAATTTAATTTAATTTTAAATTTATTTTGCAAAGAGATGTGTCTCTTGGGCACCCTAAAATCACTATAAAAAGACACATGAATTTATGTTTTCATACATTCATCACTCACATCTCTCTCACACATGGGAAGTAATTTGAGGAAGACGTTGAAGTTTCCAAGGACTCGAATTTCTAAAACAATCAATATTTGACCAATTGAATTTTGTGTGATTGCTTAGTGATTTTTTGGGGAGTGCTAAAGTAATCATAAATCGTTCGAAGTAATTACTAGATGCAAAAAATTTTGTTTGTCAAATTAGCACTAGAAAATCAACAATTTTGGTGTTCTCGGTTAAATGGAAAAATTGCAATCTTGTCAATACTTCAAAATATAAAATTTGAATGAGATATGAAATTTTACTTTCTCCAGATTAAGTTGGAACCGATTGTCAAAGAATTAATGAGAGTCTTAAAATTTTAAGCAAAAATATATAAATGAAAAAAAAAAAAAAAAAAACAAAACAAAATGTCAACTTTTATACTAATAATTTAATATTATTGGTGAGACACAAGGTGACAAACTCTTTAAGGCTCAATCCCTTTCAATTTTTCTCAAAATGAGGGTTAAAAGGCCAAAAATAAGGTTATAAATTGTTATTGCAGTTAGCAAGGTGATATTTTCCTTTTGATTTGAAATATTTATCTAAAATATTGTGGTATGTTGGAAGTAGAGTAATATTTTACACCAATAACATCAACACGCAAAAAATTGCGTGATACATAGTAGTGTTGACAATATGTCAATGATACATGGAACATTGGAACTTAGCTGGCATGTTAGTACACATGATGAGTTCCATTGTTTATGGGCAATAATAACAAAACCAAGGTAACATATCTAAATACTAATATCTTGAATTACCATGATAATGGTCATGTACCATCTAGGCATTCATTATCTCTTTCCTTCTAGGAGCTCAATATTGAATCTGTTGTATCTATGTCATTTCGAACCTCTAGGGTCTGAAATTTTGTCCTGGGGTATCTATCTAAGTCCTCTTTGCATCCCCATAGGTCTTATCAAGATTTGATTCTTCAATAAATAGTTATTCCCACTCTCCCACGATGACCTGATTATAGCCTAGTTCAGTAGAGAAAATGTGTATGAAGTGCCACATGTCATTGTTGTGACCTTCAGCCCTAAAATTGCTACTCAACAAACTACAGTTCGTCCTCTTTCTGTTACTATTTATGAAATTTGAATCCAATTCTCAAAGAGAAATTTATGACGATTTTCCCAACATCACCTGTTTGACATGGAATTCGGGAGCCTGCCAAAACCCTAATGTCCTTAGATCATATCTAGGAACATATAGAGAAAAAAGATCTGAAATTTGGTAATGAGGTGCATCAATATTTAGGCTCAAATGGGTTTTAATTTCACCTTCTGGAGCTTCACGTAAAATAAGTTATAGTGAAAATTCCACGATGACCTGTTTGAAGCCACAAAAACCCTAGAAGGGGAGGATATGAGGGTCATTATTTATATGAATGTCTTGAGTTAAGAGGGTCCTTAACAAGTGAACGTTGGAGAGATTTTAGGGGAAAAAAATATTTATTAATTATTGACTATTCAATGAACACAACCAATTATGAGTGTCATGTCACAACCCCATAGGGTTTTAGCCCACTAACTGGGATTACTAACTTCAAACATGAATATCTCTCAAACCGTGAAGAATTATTTGGCGTGCCATATATAAACGGAAACATCTCGAAGAGTAGAATAAATATGGAGGATCCTTGACTCAAAATAGAGTAAGTTGTCAATTCAAAATGCCCTTGAAATATCGGAGTAGCCTCTGGCGCTGCTTGGGTTGACATCAATGACAACCACTGATCAACAATCTCCCCCTTTGGCATTGATGGCAACAGAAGTACTCCCCATGTGATCATGATACTTCATCCTACTTCCTTCTCTCCCTCTTTGTCATCAATGGAAAAGGGTAACTCCCCCTAACAAACAACCATCTTACGGACTTGTACACACCTCCACTCCCCTTTCTACTCGACTAGATAAGAGAAAGAGTCTAACGAAAACTTGGTAGAATCCCAAGCTTTTGGCGAAGATACTCAAATGCTTCACGAGGTAATGGTTTGTTAAAGATGTCAACAATTTGTTCCTTTATGCCAACATATTCAAGCTTGATATTCCTTTCGGCGACCTGCTCTCTAACGAAATGATATTTAACCAAAATGTGCTTCGTTTTGGAATGCATCCCAGGATTCTTGGAGATACTGATGGTGCTAGTGTTATCGCAAAAGATGGGAATAGGCTCATCAAACTTGACTTGAATATCTTGAAAAGTTTGCTTCATCCAAAGAACTTGTGAACAACAAGTTGTTGCCACGATATATTCTACTTCTGCTGTGGATAACGAGATTGAAGACTGTTTTTTTACTTAACCATGAAACAATACAACCACCTAGATAGAATGTTGCTCCATTGGTACTCTTACGATCATCAACACTTCCTGCCCAATCTGCATCTGTATAAACTTGGATAACCAGATCATTTCCTTTGGGATACCATAGACCATATTTCGTTGTGCCCTTAAGATATCGAAGAGTTCTTTTGACGACAATAATATGAGATTGTATTGGTGCTGCTTGGAATCTTGCTACTTGTCCAACTGCTTGCATCACATCAGGTCGGGAGGCTATCACATATAGGAGACTACCAAACATGGATCTATACATTCTTTGGTCCACATCCTCTGATGACTCTTCTAAGCTTAACTTGCAACATGTTACCATGAGGGTAAGGATTGGCTTGCAATCTTCCATCTGGAATTTCTTGAGAATTTCTTTGATGTACTTGGTTTGATATATGAATATTCCTTTATCCCATTGAGAAATCTAAAGCCCTAAAAGGTATTTTAGTTCGGCAATCATAGACATTTCAAACTCACTTTGCATTTTTGTGGAAAATTCTTTACTTAATATGTCATCACTGCTTCCAAAGATTATATCATCACATATACTTTGATAATTGTTAGGTTATCTCAATCCACTTTCACATAAATATTGTTGTTAGTGCTTCCTTTCTTGAATCCCTATTGATGTAGATATTTGTCAAGACGAGCATACCAAGGCCTAGGAGCTTGCTTGAGACCATATAGAGTCGTCCTTAATATGCAACTGCAGTATTCTTTGTCAGAGAGCAGAAAACCTTCGGGTTGTTAAATGTAAACTTCTCCTCCAATTCACCATTTAGAAAAGATAACTTAACATCCATTTATAGACCTTGATTTTTCTCGAGCAAGCATAAGTGAGAAACACCCTGATAGCTTCCATTATGGAAACGAGAGAAAATGTTTCTTAAAAATTGATTCCATCAACCTGTGCATATCCTTTGCAGAATAATCTTGCCTTGTTCCTGGTAACCTATAATCCTTCAATTGTTTTGCTCCCCCTGAACATGTAATGAAACTGCCATCTTATTCAAACTAACTTCTTGTCAATCATAGACTTGTGCCATATACTACTGCATAGACTCCTCCTGTGAAAACATTAAGGAGTCAACAAGCTAGATTGTTCAAAATAGTGATTCACCTAACAAGCCATCTTGACTTGAGTCATTATCTGAAGCAACTGCTAATTCCTCATGACCTTTTGCTTTTACAAATCCTAAAAGCATAACTACTGAAACCTTGTTATTTGCTTTGTCTTCCTGTACCTGTTTCCTTTTCCAGACCTTCTTATTCCTGCAAACTCGAGCCATGTGCCCATAGTTATGACACTTGAGCATTCAATGTTGTCCATAGGTGATTCCATCTAATATCTGCATCCATGAGCACTATGGCCATATTTATGGCATTTGAAACATTCAATATTTGGCCCATCTAGCATGTATTCTCTTCTGACAAAATCATCGTGGAACCTGTCTCATGATCCTGCAAACTTGCTTCTAGGGTTTTGCAGATAATGATTGTACCTGTCAAAAAATTCACAATCCCTAGCCATATGTCCATAGTTAGCACATAAAAATCAATAACCATTAAATAAACGAACATACCTTGAATATTTTCCATTCTTCTTTGGAGGCAGTGTTGTTGTTTGTTTGTTCTTGATTACTTTGGTCTTTTTCTTTGGAGTTGAAACATTCTTCTTTGGATTTTCACTTTGATCCACTTCCTTCTTAGAATCATCCTACGAAGATGTGGAGCTTGTACCTTCATCAACTAGAGCTTTACCATCTTTAATTGCCTTCATTTTTTCTTCTTCATCTGTCTTATCTTGTAAGTGTTCTTTTTGCGATCCCTTGAGTTTATTAATCTCATCACGGGTTGCATCAAGTTCTTCTAGCTTTTGAGCAAGATCTTCTTGAAACCATCTTTTCAAGATCTTCCTTCTTTTTTCTGCCTCCTCAACCTATAGCTTGAGAAGAGTGGTCTTCTCTGCTTCTCTATTGAGAACATGTATATGTTCCTTCTACTTCTCATTTTCAATCTTGATCCTGCTTATTTCTACTGAAGATGTTTCTAATTCCTTTTGTGATCCAGGTGGATATTGGTGGCCACCCACCAAGTCCACTTGGACCCCCACCATTGTCTCTTTATGCTTTTTAGTTTCCTTAATTGTAGCATAGTTTACTATTTTTAGCATTTGTTTGGGTCCTGAACTTCCAGAGCCGTTTTGAGGCCCTAAACGACGTTTTTTGGGAAACCTGGGAGCAACATGGGTCCATGTATCAATGTTTCTCTTCCTGAAGTTGTCATTCTCGAATAGATATTTCTAATGAGATATTGTGTGCGTCAAACGAAGATCATATGCGAAAGTTATGATCCCGGGAAGTTGTTGTACCAATTTACCCAAATGGGGCCCACAGTTTGGTGTTTCATCTTCTAGGATTAGTTTTTTGGATGTTTAGAGTTTCCCATTGTTTCTCAACAATAAATAGGCCTTTGAGCCTCATTGTAACACAGTTCAGAGGCATGTAGCTACCACATCTCTTCTCAGAGATAAGCTACCATCGCCCTAGCTAGTTTATTTCCATTTATGTTTGTAAGCATATTTCAGTATTTTACAGTAATGAAATGAAGTATTATTTCTACTGCATCTCTATATTATTATGGTTATATCTATAATTAGTTGTGTTCATGTATAAATCCGGATTAGTGGTATCAGAGCGGTCTAATATTTCTCTGTTTTTCTTTGCATGTCCCAATGAGGTTGGGATATAAGGAGTTATGGCTTGAACTGGTCAAACCTTTGCAAGACTAGCCTCGCAAATCCTGACGGCCTCCCATGGGGGATGAAAAGAAAGATGAGGGGGTAGGAGATCTTATCAAAATCTTGGTCTAAGAGGCCCTCAAGTGACAAAGGAACGCGATGATGGACAACTTTGCCCAGATCCTTCAGCGGCTACCCAAGGGCGACACATCTACTTCCAGCAGCTACTATGGAAGTACCACACCCTTTAAGATACAAGTTAACTTTGACATTCCCATATTTGAGGGTCAGATAGATGTAGATACCATAGATAAATGGTTAAATCTTCTAGAAGGGTATTTTTCTAATCATGATTTTTTCGGCCGGGAAAAGATTACTTTTGCTCTTCTCAAAGCCACCCCCCACGTCAAGTACTGGTGGGAAACCTACCGCGAGTGGAAGGATGAAAGTACAGCCTCACTGTTTTCAGCCGCACCCACTTCGAATTCATTCAGGACTGCCATCAAGGAATAGTATTACCCTGTAGCAAGCTATGAGGATCAATACATAAAGTGGACCACGCTGCAACAAGGAAGGGACCAAGACGTACCAGATTTTACCAATATTTTCCATACCCTTCACACAAAGTTGGGTATTAAGGATTCAGAGCAGCATTTGGTACTCAAATATAGTGGTTGCCTGCATAGGTACATCTAGGAAGAAATAGAATTCCTAAACATCTCCTCGCTCGGTAAGGCATACCAATATGCCATCAAGATTGAGCAAAAGTTTAAACAAAAGAAGCGAGACTTTGGATCTGTGAATCCGAAGGAAGGGAAAGGTGCCCCCAAACCACAGAACAAAGGACAAAGCCAAGGCGAGGCAGCCCAAGAAAACCCACCAAAGCTGCAAGCAAAGAACAGCGCCGTGAAGCTGAGAAATGACACAGGAAAGTGGTGTGAGTTCCATAAGAGCTCCACTCACAACACAAGTGAGTGTCAGGCCAAGCAGTCACTGGTTGCCAAGCTAAAGGTTTTAGAATCAAATGCATGTTCTGACTCTGAGTCAGAACCTGACAAGGAGAATGACAAAGGGAAGCAGATTATCGATGTGGAGCCCAATGCCATCGTTGCCACCACGAAGATCGAGAAAGAGCAACCCGAAGATCCAGACGAGGAGGAGCGTCTCTTCCACTCCCAGATGTGGGTAAAGGGCTCCTTGCTACAGTTCATTGTCGATAGCAGGAGCCAAAAGAACCTCGTTTCGGCTAAGGTTGTGAAGCGGCTAGGCTTACCGACCACAGCACATCCACAACCATACACCATCGGGTGGCTTCACCAAGGAAGGGATCTTCGCATGAGCCAGTAGTGTCGCCTTCCATACAACATCAAGCCCTTAGGACAACCATATGTATGGAAGCGACATGTTGTGTATGAATGAAGGCCCCATGTTGTTATTGTTACTTTGGGAAATAAGTTGTACAGGATACCGCAGGTAGCACCGCCTCTGCAATATCTTTGGTTATTGCAAAACAATGCAGTAATCTCATTTCCAAAACCAGGAAATTTGTTTTCCTGATGATATGTCCTCAAGGAAAGAATAAGACGGTGGCCACGACCTCTAAATAGGGCCCCTCCACATAACAACTACAGATGGACAAGGTGGTGGAGGAGTACAAGGACATCTTCACCTCCCCCACAAGGGTTCTTTTGTACTGTCAGGTCAAGCACTCCATCAATCTGACCCTAGGTGCACCGTGGCCCAATGGACCAATCTCTTGGTGCTCCGTTCTGGAGAATGATGAAATCAAGAGGTAGATTCAGGAGCTGCTGTAGAAAGGTCAAATTCGTCTGAGTTCATCGCCATGTGGGAGCCCGATCGTGTTAGTACAGAAGAAGGATGGGACTTTGAGACTCTGTATTGACTATCGGGCGCTGAACAAGATCACTGTCCATAATAGATACCCGATCCCACGGATTGATGACCTCTTGGACCAACTGAAGGGGGGAAATATTTCAGCAAGATCAATTTGAAGTCAGGATATCACCAGGTACCAATCGAACCCTTTGATGTGTGGAAGACTGCCTTCAAAGCCAAGGAGGGCCTTTTCGAATGGTTGGTTATGCCTTTCGGATTGACGAATGCTCCTGCAACCTTCATGAGGCTAATGGATGACATCCTTCGGCCATTCACCAACTCATTTGTAGTGGTATACTTGGATGACATCATGATATTTAGCCAAAGTTGGTAAGAGCACCTCCACCACATCCGACAGGTTCTCCAAACACTGTGGCAACACAAGTTATGTGCCAATTTGGAGAAATGCACTTTTGGCATGACCCAGGTTCAGTATCTAGTATACATTATTGATGAACAAGGGGTGCAGGTGGATCCATCCAAGATCCAAGTCATTCGGGATTAGCCATCTCCAACCACTCTGACAGAGCTTCGCAGCTTTCTAAGTCTTGCCAACTTCTACCGCAGGTTCGTGTTGGGATTTTCTCATATCACTTGGCCCTTGATTCAAGTCACCAAGGGAGGAGCAAAAGAAAAATTATTTTGGTCTGGATGTCAACAGAAGGCATTCACAGAGTTGAAAGATCGCCTTTGCTCGGCATCAATGCTCACATTACCAAACTTGCAACAACCATTTGAGGTCGAGACAGATGCCTCTGACTATGCTATTGGGGCAGTCCTTAATCAACACGGGCGTCCAGTGGCATATCAAAGTGAGACACTTTCAGACACAATTCAAAAGTATCCCACTTATGACAAAGAGATGTATTCCATTGTGCAGGCCTGCCTACAATGGAAGCATTACATTTTGGGGAAGGAAACGATCATCCACACAGACCACCGACCCCTACAGCTCATACAGACCCAAGGGAAATTGCATAATGATTGCCATCAAAAGTGGTCCACATACTTGCAACAGTTCCATTTGAATATCCAGTATAAGAAGGGCAGCACCAATAATGTTGCAGATTTCCTTAGTTGACCACCGATCATGGTGTTAACCACTGTGCTCAACTCTTTTGGGCATGAGACTTCTAATTGGCCACTTCTCCACAAAAGCAACCTAGAATTTTGCCACACATACCAGACACTCTTGGAGGGTTAGCATGTTCCATATTTTCACCTCCAGGATATCATGTTATGCCATCCAGGTCACCTTTGTGTTCCTTCAAGCGAGCGTGTCAAGATGATTTGGGAAGCACACTATAGTTGGGCTGTAGGGCATTTCGGGGTTGATAAAATGGTGGCAATACTGCAGAAGTATTTATATTGGCTGAATCTTCAATAGGATGTTGGGAAGTACATCAGATCATGCACTGCTTGCGCCATTTCCAAACCGACCATTAAGAAGCAAGGCCTCTATACCCCATTGCCTACCCCTAGTCGACCTTGGGAATCCATCTCCATGGATTACATGTCAAGCCTTCCTTCCACTAATCATGGAAATGACTGTGTTTTTGTGGTCGTCGACAATTTCTCGAAGATGGCCATTATGGCAGCCTACAAGAAGAATATCACAGCAGAAGCCACTACTAAACTCTTCTTTGAACGAGTGTGGGTACACCTTGGGATCCCACAATCTATCATCTCAGATCGGGACAACAGGTTCCTTAGTACATTTTGGTCCAGTCTCTGGCTGATGCTGGACACCAAACTCACTAAGTCCGCAGCCTTCCATCCTCAAACTGATGGCCAGACAAAGGTTGTCAACATGATGATCGTACACATTCTGCGCATATACAACTTAAAGCATCCACGTACATGGGACAAGAGCCTCCCCTATGTTCAACACAGCTACAATCGGGCTCTCCACAATTCGAATAACCACGGCCCTTTTTAGGTGGGCTTGGGATTCCAGCCATTATGTCCCATTGATGTGGCCATGCCATTTGCAGCTACTCACGTAGATTCAGCAAATGTCCAGTCTGAAACAGATAAGGAAAACAACATTATTGTGCACATCCAACATATTCACCAGTAGGTCCATGACATTCTGGAGAAATCAAATGCCAAGTACAAGCAGCAACATGATCAACATCGGGTGCCACACAAGTTTCAGGTGGGTGACAAAGTTTGGTTGCATTTGCAAAAGGAATGCCTTACCGGAGCCTATCGGAAACTCAGGAGACTCCAATATGGTCCTTACACCATTACCAAGGCTATGGGAGACAATGAATTTGAGCTCAGCATTCCCCAATTCCTTGGCCTGCACCCAGTGTTCAATGTGGACCGCCTTCGGCCATACTTTCCACCATTACTAGACACATTCAACATTGCAGAACAGCTCCCACCCATAGAGTTAAATCCAGATTGTATCGAACAAGCCGCAACTGATCGGATCATGGACACACAGATCAAGCACACTTGCCAGCAGAATATCCAACTGTATCGAGTCGTCAAAGTAGGCCAACTCCTTCACTAGGGCAAGTGGCTCACCAGGGACCAAGTTCAACAGAAGTTTCCTCATCTCATGGAGGAAATCAATGCAATGGGGACCATTGCTTTCTAAGGGGAGAGGAATGATCCAAGTGGGTATTGGTGGCCACCTGCCAAGTCCACTTGGACCCCCACCATTGTTTCTTTAGCTTTTCAGTTTCCTTAATTTTAGCATAGTTTACTATTTTTAGCAGTTTTTCGGGTCCTGAACTTCCGGAGCCGTTTTGAGGCCCTAAACAATGTTTTTTGGGAAACCTGGGAGAAACATCATCCATGGACCATGTTTCTCTTCTCAAAGTTTTATTTCTCAAAGATCTTTCTAACGAGATATTGTGCGCGTCAAATGGAGATTGTATGCCAAAGTTACGACCCTGGGAAGTTGATGTACCAATTTACCCAAACGGGGCCCACAGTTTGGTGTTTCATCTTCTAGGGTTAGGTTTTTGGATGTTTAGGGTTTTCCATTGTTTCTCAACAATAAATAGGCCTTCAAGCCTCATTGTAACACAGTTTAGAGGCATGTAGCCGCCACATCTCTTCTTAGAGATAAGCTACCATTGCCCTAGCTAGTTTCTTTACATTTCTGTTTGTAAGCATATTTCAGTATTTTACAGTAATGAAATGAAGTATTATTTCTGCTGCATCTCTATATGTATGGTTATATCTGTAATTTTTTTCCTTCCTGTTTAAATCCGAATCATTTTTCTTTTGGTCAACAACGGATATGTATCTTTGATCAAATTCCTTCCTTTTAATTTCTACTTCCTGCATCTATTGTGTCATCCTGCTAATCTCTGCAAACGTTGTCTCGAGTTCTTGTTGCTTCTGTTGGACTTCTTTCTTGAGGTCTCATGTCATTTTATTCTTGATTTCTTCCAATTAAGTTCTAAGGCTACTAATCATCTTCTCGGACTCTTCATTTTCTTTGATGAGTTCTTTTGTTGTCTTCAATTCTTCTTCCAAAAGTCTTGTCTTTTCCTTTTGACTTTTGAGTTCCTTTATCACTTTGATCACTTGATTTTAAAATTTTGTTTTACTCATTTCTCCCATTTCTTCATCATAATCAGAAGGATCTGAATTTTTAATAACATCTTGATCCGATTTCTTTGTTGAATATATATTATGAAGCTTTTCCCAAAGAGAGTTAGCTGTTGAACATTGACCAACTTTTGTTTTCACAGAATTTCTCAAAAATTTAAAAATTACATTCATGGCCTTTGAATTGTAACTTTTAGCTTCGTCGGTAAAGGTGTCTCCAGAAACAATTGATTTCCATACTCCACGTGCTTGCAAATGTACTTCCATCCCGGATTTCCATATCCAGTAATTATCTACATCAAAATCAGGGATTGGTACACAATTCTCGCTTTCTTCAAATTTTGTTGTACCTGTACCTTCCTTTGAAATCCTTGTAACCTGCCTCTTTGACTTTCCCATCTCTACGCTCTGAAAACTGGCTTCCAGCGATTAAGTTGTTACTGAAGGAACCAAGCTCTGATACCAATTGTTTGAAATACTGAGAGGGGGGTGAACTTTTAAATCTTTTCAGAGCAGTAGTTAATCTTAAATTATTATTAATGTTTATGCAGTAATAACGGTAAATAAAATAACACAGGAGACACAAAAATTTTAGGTGGAAAACCCCCTCCGGGTCAAAAATCACCGAACGTTTTTCTAATAAATTATTTAATCTTCAGCCCCAACTGAAATGAAAGCAAAAACTTCCTAGAATTCTAGAAAAGCATTCTTCTCCAGCTCTCACTGGAAGGACGCCCCAATGCCCTGGTTTCTTCAGTAATGAACTGAATGGATGCCCTAACACCATAAACCAACCTACCACCCTGAAGTGTTCACATGCTCCAACCTGTAAGCGACTTCATGCACTTGCCTATCACCTCCTTGCCATCCTATAATGATTGAAATGAGACAAGAGTGTGGATTCCCGTAACAGGGACAATGATCCATGATACAATATGATTTATAATGATTTTGACTGAACACCCAATCAGACTATGACCTGCAACTGAACCATGACATCATCCCGACAGAGACTCCTATACCTCCCAACAATGCCTTTTCGACTCTAGGCAAATTGACTCTTTTACAATAATGACTCTTCCAATGATGACACTTTTATAGATGACTCTTTTACAACTTTATAATGATGACTCTTGGCCTTGACACTTCTTCACAATATACAAATGGTTGTCATGTCTTCAAAGGATGTCCTGCTGCAATGCTTCATTTGATTTAATACTTATGCTCTTGAATTCTTGCTTTAAGTTGTACTTGAATATTCTTCTACTTGCATGAAAAATTTTCTCGACGAAACCAATCCCAAAATAAAACAAAATACCCTTCAACTTACCTATACCTACAAAACACATGTAAGTGCATAATAATTAATAAATACAAATTAAAATCACAATGCGTGCCTGAAGTGTGCTTCTCACTTTTGTTGTTGACTTGTTGCAACAGTAGACAAAGACTCCACTCTTGATATATGCCTGGACTCTATGGAAGACTATATCCAAAACTGACCTAAAGATATATACAATAAAAACTGATGACAAACCCTAGACTTGTGATGGACCAAGTTCTAAGTATAATAACAGAGACCATTCTATCAACTATGACAAGACAAGTAACATGAACTTACAACATCATATAGTTTTATTAAACTTGGTGTAGCATCAAGAATATGTAGCATAAAATGTATAGTATCAAGAATAGGACATTCAAAAAACTAATTTTGACATATAGAGACATAGAGATATAACTGAGACCCTGTATATAATTACGTTGTCCTGCAAAAAAATATGTCAGAGATGATACTCAAAATTCAAATGTAAATACTTAATCATACATACCTTGATGTAGGAGACTTACCCTTGACTGTTGATGGGTGTTCCTTACTGCAATGATCCTTGAATGCATGTTTTTTCTTTCCTTCTAGGAGATCTTTATTGAATCTGTTGTATCTATGTCATTTCGGATCTCTAGGGTCTAAAATTGCATCCTGTTGTAGCCTATTGAGTCCTCTTTTCAACTCCATAGGTCTAATCAATATTAGATTCTTCAAGAAAGAGTTATGCCCAATCTCCTACGATGACCTGATTATAGCTTAGTTCAGTAAAGAGAACTTGTACGAAGTGCCGCGTGTCATTGTTGTGACCTTCGTCCCTGAAAATGATACTCAACAAACCAAAGTTTGTCCTCTTTCTGTGACTATTTACGAAATTTGAATCCAGTGCTCAGAGATAAAGTTATGACGATATTCTCAACGTCACCTGTTTGACATGGAATTCAGGAGCTTACAAAAACCCTAAATTCCTCAGATCATATCTCCGCGAAGATAGTGAACCAAGATCTTAAATTAGAGCATGCAGTTCAACACTTTTTAGTCTCAAAAGAGTTTTAATTTAAGCTTTGGAAGCTTCACAAAAAAGAAGTTATAGAAAAAAGTTCAAGATGACCTGTTTGAAGCCACAAAAACCCTACAAGAGGAGGATATGAGGGTCATTATTTATATGAATGTCTTGAGTTGAGAGGGTCCTCAAAAAGTGAAAATTAGAGGGATTTTAGGGGAAAAAACATATTTATTAATTAATTACTATTCAATGACCACAACCAATTATGAGTGCCATGCCACAACCCCATAGGGTTTTAGCCCACTAACTGGAGTTACTAACTTCAAACATGAATATCTCTCAAACCGTGAAGAATTACTTGGCATGCCATATATCGATGGAAACATCTCGATGAGTAGAATCCATATGGAAGATCCTTGATTCAAAATAGGTTAATTTTTAAAGTCAAAATTCCCTTGCAAGATCAGGGTATCCCCTGGTGCTACTTGGGTTGACATCAATGGCAACCACTGATCAACAAGTTTTGGCAACAGAGAATTGCCTTTTTATTCCATGTTGTTCACAAAAATAAAAATAAAAAAACTCATTTGATATGAATTCTCCCCCTCAATCAGATCTGAAACATTTGGTTTTTCGGTCTGATTCATTTTCGACTAAAGCTTTGATGGCTTTAAACTTTTCAAATGCTTCATCTTTATGCTTTAGTAGATCTATCCAACACATTCTAGAAAAATCATCAATGAATAAAATAAATTATTCTTCTCCACGAGATGACTTTTTCTTTGTTGGTCCACACGAATCAGTAGTGATGAGTTCAAGAGGTTTACTTGTTGGTCCTTCTTTTTCACTGAAATGAACTCTGGTTTCCTTACAACCTGACATGGTTTGCGTATGGTATTTTCTGGGATGCTGATATCTAGAAGATCACGGACCGCCTTGAGTCTGCATGCTTTTCTTATTTGAGAAAAGCTTAGATGCCCCAATCTTTTGTGCCATCACCAGTTTTCATCTGTTTTTCCTAGATAGCGTTGTTTTTGTCCTCCTTTTAGTATGTATACATTGTTTGGAGTTCATGTACCTTTGGTTATGGTCTTTCCTGTATCAAGCTCACGAACCACACATCCATTTGATCGAAACACAACTTCATTTCCTTGATCACACATTTGACTGACACTCAATAAGTTATGTTTTAAAGCATCAACATACATGACATCTCCAACTTTAACCTTTTCTTTCAAATAAACATAACCTTTACCTTTAATGCAGTTGGTGTGTCATTTCCAAAGGAGACATTCTTTTCCTTTTCTAAAGCATTATATGAATTACTTTTCTCTTTATCACATGTCATGTGTTTGGAACATCTGTTGTCAATGTACCACTGGTTCTCTCATCCTTCTGCAAACAGAGCTATGCCACATCTTTCTGATTGGAATTCCTTCTTTCTCCATACCTTGGAATTTGATTATGTTTGCTCCTTTTGAAGTGTTGGCTGAAATTTTCTCCCGCATTCAAATCTTCATGACCAAAGTTATTACAAAATGAACATTCAATTTCATCTTCAAGAGGAGAAAAGTTATCATAGGATATTTTCTTGATTCCTGTTACGCTCCTTTGATTTCGTGCTTCTCTAGTCATGATAGTTTTGTAAGCAAAACAGTGAGCAACCTTATGCCCAAAATTATGGCATGAAAAACATTGTCCATTAAATAAGTTTCTGTGATCATAGAATATTTTGGCATTGTTTACCTCTTGGTTGATGCTTCTATTGACATTCATCCTTGGAGTAAATTGAGCATGATTTACCTAATGAGTACTTTTAGGCTTTTGCTAACAATTGACATACTCTTCACTGGTCTTTGTTGCATCAAGATAGCTTCTGGCGGAGGTTGACGAATTTTGTGAATGGGATGATTCTTCAGTATATCCAAGACTTGACTTTATAAGAGGAGAGCGTTGAACTTTGATGATTTCATTTAAAATTTCTGATCCTTTAGCAAATCTAAGATTAAGAGATTTTGTCTTCTCAAGTTCTTTTCTTAGACCCACAACTTCACATTCTAGTTTTTCATGGTGCTTTTCTCTTTCAATGAGTTGATGTGTCAACGTGTCTATGATCATATTCTTTTCTTTTAAACAGATTTTGAGTTTTGTGACTTCTTCAAGAAATTATTCCACTTCTAAGGCATCCAAAAAATCATCATTATCATAAGCCATGAGTAGTTTATAATCTTGTTCAGTTTCATCTTCATCACTATTAGATAATCCATCAATATCTTCATGGGTATAGTAACTTCTTCTATTAAAAACCTATTTATATTGCCTTTTGCATATTCCTTTCCTTTTTCATATTTATCTTTGTGAGGAAATTTGGCAGCATAATGGCCGACTCTACCACAAGCAAAGCATTTGAATGGTAGCTTGCCTCTGAATCTTCTGAAACCCCGTTGAAGCTTCTTGACAAAGTTTACCTCATATTCTTCTTCTTAAATATATCTCGATTCATTGTGCTCTTCCTTTTCTTTTCCCTTTGTTGAAGCTTTGAAAGCGGCTTCTCTCATATCTGATGGACCTCCTTTCCTCATTTCAAGGGCAGTTAGAATCCCATGAAGTTGAACCACAGTAATAGATTGAAGATACTTCTTTTCTTCTATGGAAGATACTTTTGACTCAAATTTAGAAGACAAAGATCTCAAAATTTTCTCTACTAAAGTAGCCTCCTTTATCTGTTCACCCGGATTATTCATACAATTAACAATCTCATCTACATGTAAAAAGTAACTAGCAATACCTTAATCACTATGCATCTTAAGAGTTTCCTACTGAATTTTGAGATTTTGAAGCTTAACACGTTTTACCTGGGAGTTTCCTTCGTAGCTCTAAATGATTTTGTCCAATATCTCTTTGGTTGTCTTGAGCTGCATGACTTTGACGAATTCTGATTAGGACAGACTTCCTAATAAAGTATTAACTACTTTGGCATTGGTTTCGTATAACTTCTTACAAGTTGTATCTGTAGGTATTGCTGTTGGAAATTGATATCCTCCTTCCACAATTTCCCAAACATCGGCTCCAAGCAACTGAAGATAGGCTTTGGTTCTTATTTTCCAATATACCAAGTTGTTCCCATTGAATATTGGTGATCTGATAGATCCCATGCCTTCATGATTATTCATCTTGGAAGATCTCCCTTCAAGCGATCAAGCTTCTTCTAAAGGACCTGCTCTGATACCAATTGTAGGAAATAATACTAAGAGGGGGGGTGAATCAGTATTTACAATTCAATAATTTTCATTTCCCAATTAGATTTATATACACTACTTCAGTGAAGTGAACTTGCGTGTGCACATAACTGTGATTAAAGAAACCAGCATATACCCAGAGGACTTATGATTTAGTTAATTTATCATGTGTTGATCTTTAATCAGTGCATCAATATCTTATTATATGCAACTATGTGCAATAATAACATAATAAACCATCACACATAAACAACGCACATGAACACCAATATTTAAGGTGGAAACCCAATGCTGGAGAAAAACCACCTACTGTTGTCGTTTTCGTCTTCCTTTAATATAAAGATAATATGTTTACAATCTTGTAGTGATGCAGACTCATACCAGTACACAGGCACCCACCTGCAGAAGGCTATAACCTACTCTCATTCTTTATCTTCTACTGGAAGGGAGCTACAACCCCCTAGCTCTTGTACTAGCCAATATGTTTACTAGTACGTAGGCACCGACCTACAGAAGGCTATGACCTTCTCTCTTCCTCTAGGGACCATGTTTCATTAATTTTTAGACTGGATGCTCATGGTACACAACAACACAATATGAAGGCCTCGTTTCATCAAATTTTCACACTGGACCCATCAGAACTTTGTGTTGGAATTTCCAAGTCTGACACGTTAGAAACACTTCATGCACTTTACTGATTTATTCCTACCTACTTGTTCTATTATTTAACAAGTTATTTACCATGTAAATACTGGAAATAAATTTAAGTACATGCTCAACACATTACAGATCATCAACTGAAGGAAATAGAAACAAGCAAAAAAGTGACATTATTGTTTTTGGACTAATATCCCTGGAAAAACCCAATGCGGGAAAATCAATGCAGCTATCTAAGGGTTTGATTTATTAAGCAGCTTCAGAATACAATCTGGGTGCCAAATCCGGCTCACCCAATAGAGAAAAATCTTGGCAGTAGTACCTCTCTACTCGGAAGCGGATATTACATCTGAAACCTCGAATAAACACTCTGGCAGCTCCACAACTCCAATCTGTCCCACGAAACCCCAGCGTTAGCCTTTAGGGACTGTGTCAGCCTCTCTCTGGCCCAGATTTAGCCCAACGTCACTCTGGCTTGGCATGCATCAACCTATGGAGGCACTTCGTCAATCCTCTGGCCCTCTACGTTACCCACGCTAGCCCTTTGAGGCACTAGGCAGCCCATGGCTAGCTCTGCGTGAGCCCTGGCTGGCTCTGCGTGAACTCTTGGCTGCTTCTGCATCCTTCTCTTCAGCTATTGCGCTAATCCTCCCGGTGCTATCTCTACCTCTCTGCTTCTATATTCACTGCCCCTTCGCTGCAACTCTAATCACTCTCTCAACTTTCTCAGCAAACCCAGCCCCAAAAAGGGGAAATCTTGATCTCTTGGTGTGTTCCCCAAGTGACCCACAAGCCTCCTCTTATACTTTTCTCGTTGAAAAATCAACGACCAAGGTTAAGTCCCTAATCAATGTCTAGGATTAGATCTGGATTTATCCATGCCTTTTGGACCATTCTAACACAGTTTTATATTAATTCACATTAATATTTTATTTTACCTAAGTTTAGACTTAGGGACTCCATTAAAAATATTAATTATTTTAATATCTCCCAAATTGTTTAGAATCTGCCCAAAACCTTTCTGTGTATTGGATATCTCATGTTCCTTAGTGTCTCCACCAAGTTTCGTGGCTAGAGCACATACGATGCTACCCCAAATCAACACTCGCTCTTAGTGAGCATTGTTCTCTAATAATACTCCTCACTGAGTATCACCCTGATTATCCATCATCGGTCCCTGTGCTGATGTTAGGTATGTTGCCCAACATCCTCTGCACTGTTGTATCTTCTACTGCTACCCATGGCCCTGACACTGCCATTGCTGCATCCGTACTATAACTCCCTCTACATCTGTGCTGCTCCCCATTGCCCTGCCACTGCCACTGCTACATCTGCATTGCAACCCCTCTAATCATGCTGCATCATGCTACCCATAGCACTACTGCTGCTAACCATTGCACTACAACTCAGATACTAAGAAGTAAGTAACTAATCTCCCAACTTTGACATCTCTGTTAGGCTAGAGACACCCTCGATGCTGAAACACCCTCAGTTGCTAACAAGTGCTCCCTCTCTAACCTCTACGTTGTTGCAACAACTCCATGAATCTCGCACCGTTTCACACCTCTTTGTGCCAGTCTGCACTGATGCAACACTCCCATGCTTCTCGCACTGTTGCCTCATGCTATCCTGGGAATCATGCACTATAGCTCCCTCTGTCGCTCAATCTGCATATGTCTCTACTGACATTGCTAAAACTGCTATTCCTCTCAGGGGCTCCTGTATCAAGGTATAATCCAAGAGGTTGGTTACCTCGAGGATCCTGCCCCTCATCACCTGTAAGCTGTTTGACTACAGCTCGATGTCTCCCCACTTTCACTCAAGTGGCGTGTGTGCACTCATGGCACAGTCATCGTCTGTCTCCACTTTCATCCATACCCTTGCTGGCGCAACCTTGGTCTCAGAGGCCTCTCCCTTGCTCTTCTTCCTTGGACATTGGGTCGCATAATGACCCAGCTCCCCACAGTTGAAGCATTTGACCTTGGAGAGGTCTTTCTTCTTCTGTTTCTCCTGATTTTCCTCGGGTGATAGGGAACCATCTACCTCCTCCTCCTTCTTGATTCTGATCACGTTGTCGCTGCTTCCCGCCTTGCTCAGCCTTCTGATTTCTTCTTGGCGAAGAGCAGCCCACATTTCCTCCCAATCTGGATGGGTTGCCCTGCCCAGTATGCTCTAGACAAACACCTCCCAGTCTTCCGAGATTGCGTTCAGGGTTGTTCTCACCATCAATTCTTGATCCGGCGTGGCCCCAATGGAAGTCAGGCGATCCCGGATCTCCTTCAATCGATCGAGAAAGGGATCGATATGTTCTCCCTTCTGCATCTGGTATGATCACAACTGATTTTCTAGTAAAATCCTTCTCTGCACAGAAGTATGATGGTACAATTTCTTTAGGGCCTCCCACATCTCATTTTTTGTTTCCTTTTCAGCAATATGTCGTACTACATGGTCCTTGACCCCGTCAAGGATGACGCTCTTGGCCCTCGCCATTGCCTCGTAGTTTTCATTATCAGCTGGGTCAACTGGGATAGCTATTGTCCTCAAGGCGAAGTGCTTGACATGATTCCTCTCTAGAATGGATAGGATTTTGGCCTTCCAGACTACGAAGTTTGAGGCTTTGTCCAGTCTGTCCTAGTCTCTTACCCCATTCACCGCCATCTCGTTGCTCCTCTACTTCCCCCCTGGAAGTTCTCAATATGAATCCCTCTAAGCCTCGATTTCCCTCCTAGAAACCATTTTGCCAATGTTGAGATGCCCCCACTCCGATCCTTAGTGCCGCTACACCACTGATCCAGATTTCTTGGCTAGAAACCCTCGGTAGCAACTCCCTCCTCCTTGGTCTTGCCCTGTTAGGTACTGTTCTGACTACAGTACCCCACTAGCTCCACTCTGCAACTTACCCACAACCTCCTAAACCCCAGAAAACTGAAGGTTAGAGCTCCTAGGCTCTGCACAATCCCGACACCGACAAATCAACCTCCTCAACCAACTACATCAGCCCTCCTAGCCTCTGCGTGGCTCTGCATGAGCCTGCCTTTGCCTCCCTTAGCCTATGCGCTACCTCTGAGGCACTGCGCAGCTCCTGGCTACCTCTGCATGAACCCTTGGTTGCTTCTACGTCCCTCTCTCCGGCTACTGCGATGATCCTCCTAGTGCTATCTCTGTCTCTCTGCTTCTATATTCACTACCCCTCAGGTGCAACTCTGATCACTCTCTCAACTTTCTCAGCAAACCCAACCCTAGAAAGTCGAAATCTTGATCTCTTGGTGTGTTCTCCAAGTGACCCTCAAGCTTCCTCTTATACTTTTCTCATTGAAAAATCAACGGCCGAGATTAAGTCCCTAATCAATGGCTAAGATTAGATTTGGCTTTATCCATGCCTTTTATACCATTCTAACATAGTTTTATATTAATTCACATTAATATTTTATTTTCCTTAAGTTTAGACTTAGGGACTCCATTAAAAATATTAATTATTTTAATATCTCTCAAACTGCTTAAAATCTGCCCAAACCCTTTCTGGGTATTGGAGATCTCATGTGCCTCAGCCCCTCCACCAATTTTTGTGGCTAGAGCACATCCAATTTTACCCCAAATCAACACTTTGAAACTCAAACTGCATCAACCCATAATCAAATAATCTAAACAGTTAAATCATTGTCACGAGAACACTGTGTTGAACCCAGAAACCTACATCATCATTCAGAACCAACTGCAACCTCAAAAATCATATATCATAATGTATATGCTACTTTACTAAACCCAACCTGCATGTATACGCTACTTCCTTTAACTAAACCTGCGTATACCTTCAAAACCACTGAAACATAAAACTCCTGAATCAAAACTATACCAACTAGTAATATTCTGAACCTATACTGTCCAATTACAAAGATCTAGATAGTCAGTAGTAAAGATAACCCTTCTCACTTAAATAATCAATCAATCAGACTCAATCTCCTTATGCATTCATTTCTACTTTCATATCTAAGAAGACATCATTGACAGATAACAGTAAACCAGCAACACTGATCAGATAGATCCGTCATTTCTGAATAACAAGATTTTCTTTTGTATACACTACTTGGAAGCTTCGAACCAGCGTGTAGACATGCCTTCACAAAGGCAAACCAATGTATATATCTACAAATACTAACTTACAACTTTGTTGCTATTTCAGATTTCAAACATACCTAGATCGTGGCATTTAAAGAATAAAACATGTGTAAGCAATCAAATATAGCCCAACCAATATTAGATCATTCAATGATAAGTCATTTTAGGTCTCATGATCCTGATCCAACATTGAATTCAAGGTGCACAAAATATTTTAGATCATATCATAATCATAGCCCCTGCAACATAAAATATACTTCAAATAGAAGTAACCCTAAGAAACCCTTTTACTTGCACACTTGGCCCTTTGATCTTCTCCTCCTTATATAGTTTTTGGCCTTTCTCAATACCTAAGACCAAAAAAATACTTGGAACCTGTGGTATTCTTGGATGGGATCAAATAATCGTTACTCCACTCAATATTGTGGGCTAATACCATGCTATTGACCCTTGGTATTCTTTACTCTTGAATTTCCTTGATTTTCCAATCCATATGCGCTTTTCCTCTTGTGAAAGTGTGTGCATACATATACGCTCTTTTTGTTCTATGAACCTACGTGTATACGCTGCTTTGACAAGGTGAACCTGCATATGCAGCCTAAACTATCTGAAAACATCCTTTTCCTTCAACTTATTGATTCTGATCAGTAGATCTTTGTTCCAACTTCCTGTTCTTATGTACCAATGCCCTGTTACCTCTAAATTGACTTGTTACACTGTGAGTTTCCTTTTATCAAATCTAAGCTGACCTGTGAGTGAGTTTCCATCAAGGAAAATACCTGTATCATAATGCCAACATAACTCACCACCATCACTAAAGCAAACATATCCAAGATCTAACATATGTTAGATAAATATTTTTAAAATTTTGAGGATGGCTGTGAACCGATAGCATAAAGAACACACGTAAAAATAAAATTTGTTTGTTTATGACAGACCATCCCATAAATTAAAAAATTCCATGTGCATGATGTACACTAGCCATATATTGTCTCTTTGCTTCTCATTAATGGGGAGGAAAATAAATAGGGCGGATTATAGTTGAGTTGGTTTTGCATGTCAGATGTAGTAATTGTTTTAACAATACTAATTCTTTATATGACTTAAATATTTCCTTTGTTGATAATAGGTTACCGGCCAACATTTCCATCTTAAAAATTTATGAAATATTAAAACACTTTTAATACGTTGTGCTGGTGGTGACGGTGTTGGATACCGCCAACATACAGGGGATCTCCCTGATATGAGGCCTCAATTAGACCTCACACAATTTGGTGTAGGAGTCCCATCATGAATACGACCCGATTGTTGTCTACTTAAAGATATGCCTTGGCTTTAGTTGTTAGCACAAGAAAGAAGCACACATGTGCTTTTCAATGAGCAAGCAGGTATGCCTTGTGAATGTTTGATTGCAGATGTAGCAAGGTTCTTTTACTACACAGGGGGAAATTAAAGTGATCCTCTAAGAGAGAAGTAATAGTAGTACCCTAATGGAGACACACATGAATGATAAAACCTCATCTAACATCAAGAGAAATGTGTTTGCTTGAAAAGCTTCTAGTATTAAGAAAAAGTCCCAAGATACATAAATACAATGAACATCACTAGCTCCAATAGTGGCGTTAGAGCCACTACTTACTCCCCAAAAGTACTAACTTTGTCTCTCTAATGTATTGTGGGAGAAGCCAAGGTTAGAATTCATTTACATGAGTAATGAGGATCCTTTTATAACTTGAGGCATGACCTTTCAAATCCCCATGACTCTTGACTTTTCAACTCCTAATGACCTTTGGACTTCTACAACGTTTAGAGTTCCAAATGACTTTTGGAATTACATATGACTCTTGGTATTACATGTCTTTTGGATTTCCATGACTCTTTTGTCCATACATGGCTCTTGTACTTCCACTTATTTGTCATTACAATGATTACATTATTACATCATAACTTCCACATCATCATATGATGAAGACATGACATGTCACTATCCTTTATGAATGGGACTAATAGTGATTGATGACATTGACTTTCTTTGGTGGTAACATGGTTTCCACTCGTGTCTTCATTCTTCATGTCACTTCTGATCATTGATATCTTCACCCTCCAAAGAGTCTTTGATATAATGGAGTCTTGAGGGTGATTTGATCCTAAATATTTTAATGTGTTCTTGTTGAAATATGGCAACAAGAATATTCCAATTTAATTTCTCCTTGAATTAAATTGTGAATTAAAATCGAATTTAGTCTTAACAGCTACTTGGAAATAATTAATTAGTTTATTTTAAATTAAGTAGTTGGAGAAATTCAAGTTAGAAGTCTTTCTGAAGTCATGCAAGAGTTATCCCTTAAATTAAGGAGATAAGATTGAGTTATATTTGAGTTTTAATTAGTTAACTCAGTTTACTGAGTTAAGTCCAGTTAAATTAGTTCCAAATTGTTTGAGGAACTAATAATGAGTTAACAGTCATTTGATGCATTAATGCACTCAACTAGTGCTACTCCAATTAACTAAAGATTCCCTCATCAGAAACTCATGCATGTCTATTCCGAGAAAAACCTAGTTGAGATTAATGTTCAAGGACGGTGTATTATCAGTTGCATGTGTTTTCTCGTGGAGAAAAATCATGCATGCAGTCAAGGATTAATCCTTGAGGATTGCGCAGTTTTGAAGTATTGATTTTCCACTTGGTAAAGGCTAGTCATCCACAAGGAACAACGCATGGAAATAGGAGCTTGGAGGGCAGAGAGGAAGGTTGGAGAGAAGCCAAGTTTTCCTGTGAGCATCTATGAGGATTGTACTGAGAGCTGGCTAGCTGTGAGAGCTAAGGCTTTGTATATTTCCTATGTATTTCCACCATGTATGATAATACAATAGTGTGGGGTTTTTTTAGCTGAGGCTTTCCCCAAAGTATTTTCATGTGTATTGTGCCATTGATTCTTCTTCTTTTGGTTATATTGTTCAACTCGATCTTTAAGCTTCTGCAATTTGATAGTAGAAGTAGGTTATAATATTCTGCTTTGATTTATATTGCATTATGGGGTTAACCTACCAACATATTTTCTACATGGTATCGGAGCTGTGAACAGTATACTGAGAAGAGAATTCGAAGTTTGAAGTTCGGGGTTGCAGGTGCAAATCAAATTCATATCATACTTTAAGGTTGGCCAATGGCGTTCTATGGCTTGAGACTCGAGTATGCCTTGGAAGGTAGCTCGAATTACATAGCATGGAAAGATAGAATGGAGGTTGTATTAGAAGACAATGGCTTGAAGGAATTCATTGATCAAGAAATCCCAAAGCCAGCTTCAACTAATGCACAAGAGTTCGCTGAGTGGAAGAAGTGTGTGGCGAAGGCGAGACGGATCATCCTTGAGGGAGTTCGAGACCATATTGTCTCGAGTCTCCATGGGAAGGATACTCCATTTTCAATGTGGAAGGCATTGAAGGAACTCTACCAGAACAGTAGAGACCAGAGGAAATTGGCGCTCAAGGATAAGCTTCGAAGAATGAAGATGGAGAAGGGCGATACTATTTCAACATATGATTCAGGTGGCTCCAGAGACACACATAGGACAAATAGGGCTTATGAATGCTCAAAAATAAAAGTGTTTGGATTGTGTTCAAACTATGTTCATGTTGAAGATCTCGTCGTCATGATCGCGGCGGTGTGAATGGTTTGTCAAACCGAGCTCGTATGCGAAAAATAGAGCTCTTCAAAGTTTGACATAACAAGGGAAAAGAGGGGCCCACAGTGTGCCACGTGACATCCCAGTGAGAAAGTGGGACCCTCATAGCAGCCCATCAACCACTGACACATGGCATTCCATCATTAACATCCTTAATCCTGAAAAAAAAAAAAAAAAAACAAAACAAAACAAAACAAAACAAACAAAACAAAACAAAAACAAAAACAAACCAAACCAAACCAAACCAAACCAAACCAAACCAACCCAACAAACAAACAAACAAACTAAAATATCTCATAAAATATCTCATAAAATATAAAAATAAACATATAATAACCAAAATTTATATATTAACCAAAAAAAGGGTTAATATATTAAAGTTATTATAACATATGTTATATATTATAAAAATTTATCGAAACAAACATATGCCATATTTGAATCAATGATTATATGCCGTGGTTATTGATTCAACATATGCCATATATTAAAAAGTATTAAAACAAACCTATAATACATGGCGTAGTTAGTATTAAGCATATCGTTAGACGGTCAACCCAAAACATGTAAGGTTCCCCAGTACATGCCACACCGCACGGTTCGTGGTTATTGATTCAACATTTGCGATATATTAAAAAGTATTAAAACAAACATATAATACATGGCGTAGTTATTATTAAGCCATATGGCATATCGTTAGACGGTCAACCCAAAATATGTAACGGTTCCGCACTACATGCCACACCGCACGGTTATCACCACCCGTTCAACACGGTTATAACAAAGTTCAAGTTTGGTTAAAAAAATTAGCGTGCAAAAATAAATGTAACTGCACGTTGTTAATAAAACTCGCTGTGTATTTTTTGGAGAGGTGGGATTTGATCCCTTAATCTCTTCGCCTCTATTATTGCACCTTACCACAACGCCAAATAGCATTTATCATAGCTTTGCCTAGGAAATTTTATATAAACTTTCATTTTCTCAGATGGAGGAACAAGGTACGGGCACGAATTTCGAGACAGGAGACGCAGAGTCTTGGCACGTAGTTCGAGATAGCGTTTTGTAAGAGGGGTGAAATTTCACTTTGTCAGATTTTAACAAATTTTATATGGTTTCAGCACCACGAATGTAATGACACTATCCGTGTCTCCATTAGAGTTTTGCATTTTTCGGCTATTTTCAATATGAGGGTAGAACCATGATTGTTGCAAAAAACAGGGTGTGAAACCATGATCCTTGCAATTTTCCTGAGGAGGTAATTTTTCTCCATGTCGGAATATAGTCAAGTTTATAGTCTTTTTTCATGGTTTTCCACAGGGATCACAATGGCGAAGTCAGATTTGCCTTTGGAGTTGCATATTTCCAATCCTCCCATGAAGAAGAATCTTTGAGGAATCTAGGGGGAATCTAAAAGATTCCTTGAGCCCCAAATTCTCAACTTCTCATAATTCAAAAATTGGACAGTCGATTTTGCACTATTCGACATCATAAATCTGATGGTGTGTTCATATTTCTCATTCTCTCATTCTATTCTTCAGCCACTTTTTTAAAGTGGAAAGCAGGTGTCAACATCCATGTGCGAGCAGTCATGCGATTGAAGCTGTGAGATCGATGGTCCGAACAGCGTCAGCAGTCTGACATCCACTTCTTCAGATGGCACTTGGTTGTGAGGTATATGCAGTGTTTATGTGCTTCTTTTTCTATGCATTATGTTGCACAAGTCCTTGCTTGATGTTTGATGTGGGTTCATGTTTCTTACTCATTTTCATGATTCCTGCTTGATGTGATGCGGAATCATCTGTGTGATGTACTTATTGTCATGATTTGTCATGTTGTGTTTTGAGATCCATTTGTTGTATGTTGATGGGATACTCATGTGTCGCCATGTATGTTTGCATTGAGATTCCTTTTTGCCATGTCAGCAGGATGCTCATTATCATCATGCATGAGTTTGTGTCATACTGATAGGAGTCTTTTGACCGAGAGTTGTAGGTTTTACCCCCGTACAGAAATTACTTGCATACGAATTCTAAAACACAGAAAATAAACAATGCGAGAGCATAACACATAAAACACATATACACAGAGATTTTCCACTGGATCCCAAAACCGGGACTACCAACTTGATTTTTCATTATATCCCTTTCAATGTACAATACCTATTTATACAAGCCGAAGCATCCAATACCATGGACCGAAAACCATCGCGTCCAAAAACCATGTGCGAAAAATCATGCACAAAACCATAGGTAGGTCCGCCCAACCTAATATAAGGTCCAAAAACAAAATTTTCTGGAGCGCTGCCCTGGACCCCATCAAGTGGGGTTACCTGCACCCCTCAAACCCCCTGTGACTCCCCCCTCTACGCAATCGTCGCAACGAAGGGGGGTTTTCTCCCCCCTTCTAACCCCCCGGTTAACTACGTGGGCTAGTCGTGGAAAGAATATTACACAACCCAACATTCTCCCACTTGTTTTCTTTCCATAGGGGGGCCACAAGAGAGCTTAGTCATTTATCCAGCCCTGCAACGCCTATTGTTTCTCTACACCAAGAGAACTTCTTAGAGCTCACAAATTTTGTCAATGCATCTGCAGTATTCTTCAAAGTGTCCACCTTTACCAGCAACACCTTTTTGTCTTCTTTCATATACCTCACAAAGTGATACTGAACATCAATGTGCTTTGTCTTTGAATGATATGCAGGGTTCTTTGCCAAGAAAATTGCACTTTGGCTGTCATAGTCTATCCTTATAGCTCCATGTACTAACCCCATACTTGAATACAATCTCTGCAACCAAACTGCTTCCTTTTTTGCATGAGTGGCTGCCATGTATTCTGCCTCTGTAGTTGATAGTGCCACTATAGATTGTTTTTTACTCATTCAACTGACTGCACCTCCAAATAGGTTAAACACATACCCACTTGTAGATCTTCTCTGATCTAGATCTCCAGCCTAGTCTGCATCAACAAAGCCACGAATATCCAATCCTATTCTTCTTTGGTAGCACAAACCATAATCACTAGTTCCACACAAATACCTAAAACCCCACTTCACTGTTGTCCAGTGCTCCTTCCCTGGTTTTGACATAAACCTGCTCAATACTCCCACTGCATGTGCAATGTCTGGTCTAGTACAAACCATCGCATACATCAAGCTACCGACTACACTTGCATATGGAACATGGGACATGTCCTCTTCCTCTTCTTGTGTCTTGAGACACTGTTCAACAGATAACTTTACACCTACAAGAATAGGAACCTTCACCGGTTTAACCTTGTCTGATCTCTTTTAATTTCCATGCCCAAAATATAGTTTGCAGCACCAAGATCTTTCATGTCGAATTTGGAGGACAAATGGGTCTTCAAATCCTGGATAATTTCTTTGTCATTTCCAACCAGCAACATATCATCCATATACAAGACCAGATAAAGAACACGGTCACCAATTAATTTAAAATACACACAATGATCTGCTTTGCTTCTGATGAAGCCAAGTCCCCGTATAAATGTATCAAATTTCTGATACCACATCCTTGGTGACTATTTTAACCCATACAGAGACTTCTTTAACTGGCATACCAATTCTTTCTTACCCTTCACCACAAATCCTTCAGGTTGCTTCATGTAGATCTCCTCTTCTAAGTCCCCGTGAAGAAATGTTGTCTTCACATCCATCTGTTCTACCTCAAAATCAAAAGCAGCAGCAACAGATAAAAGTAATCTAATAGAAGTTAATTTGGCAACAAGAGAAAAAATATCACCAAAATCAATTCCCGACACCTGGGAATAACCTTTTGCTACCAACCGAGCTTTGTATTTCTCCACCTTTCCTTCTCCATTTGTCTTCTTCTTGAACACTGATTTGCTGCCAATGGGTTTCCTTCCAGCCGACAACTCCACTATATCCAAAGCCTCGTTTTTGTGCAAAGATGCCATTTCATCAACCATGACCTCTTTCCAGAGTTTTCCATCCTCTGAATCTACTGCTTCCTTCACAGTTCTGGGATCATCATCAGTAATAGATAAAGCAAAATTTAAACAGAAAGCAGATGGACTGTACCTTTTTGGCTGCCTTCTTTCTCAAACTGATCTTCTCACACCCGGAGTTTTTGGCTCTTCATCTTCTGATTCCTCCTCTGCTGTAGAGTCTGATTCTTTCTCCTTTAGCTCAAACTCTATCTTCTCAGGTTCCTTTGGTTGGACTTCATGTTTAATAACATCTTTCACCTCTCTGAACACCACATCTCGGTTGTACACAACCTTCCTTGTTACCGGGTTCCAGAGCTTATAACCCTTTAAACCATCCTTATACCCAATAAAGATGCACTTTTTAGATTTACTATCCAACTTGGTTCGTTTCTCCTTTGGAACATGTACATATGCATCACAACCAAATACCCTCAGATGTGAAAGAGAATGTTTCTTACCAATCCATACCTATTGTGGAGTATTATCCTCCAACGCTGCTGAAGGTGATCTGTTGACCAGGTAACATGCTATCTCCACCACCTCTGCCCAAAATTCCTGTCCTAACTCGGCACCACTGAGCATGCTTCTTGCCCTTTCCGTCAACGTCTTGTTCATTCTTTCTGCAACTCCATTTTACTAAGGTGTGTATGGAGTAGTCTTCTGTCGTGCTATACCACACTTTTTACATAATTCTTCAAATTCCTTACTGCAAAACTCTCCACCGTTATCTGTCCTTAGCACCTTTATCTTCTTCTCTGTCTGATTTTCTACCAGAGCCTTAAATTCTTTAAACCTGTCAAAGACTTCAAATTTCTTCTTAAGGAAATATATCAATGTATTCCTTGAGAAGTCATCTATAAATGATACATAGTACACAGACTTACCCAGTGATGGAACCTTCACAGGTCCAAACACATCACTCTGCACAAGCTCTAATATTTGTTTCGCCCTCTTACCTCCAGAGGGGAAACTCACCCGATTCTGCTTACCATATACACAATTTTCACATAAACCAAAATCCAGAGAGATATTACTCATACCTTCTACCATACCTTTACCATGAAGTATTCGAAGGCCCTTCTCTCCAATAGGTCCAAGCCTTTGATGCCACAGCATGTTCTTCTCTCCAGAGACCACTAGATTTTTCGCTCCACTTTCAGGAACCACGAAACTATTGCACCCATCAACAACAGTGCTACCTTGCAGCTTGTACAAAGTTCCAATTCGAACTCCCCGCATCAATACCAGTGCTCCCCGAACCATTTTGCATGTATCCTTCTCAAACACTGTTTTTACACCTACATCATCCATCTTGCTTACAGAGATCGGATTTCTAGCTAATGAAGGAATATGAAAAACACCTGGAAGTGTTCTAACCCTTCCACCTTGCAACTTCAACTTTACTTTTCTGTGACCAACGATTCTAGCCTTCCTGTCATCCCCTAAGAATACATCACCACCATCATATTTCTCATATTCACAGAAGCACTCTCTATGGGGAGTGAAGTGAAAGGATGCACCTGAGTCAATCAACCATGCCTCATGATCTACATGTGTACTTGAAGAAGCCAAGTACACATCCCCACCTTCATCAGAGGTGGTTTTTGCCTCTGCAGAAGGAGCATCATCAGATCCCTTTCCTTTGTCAGGAGCTTTAGATTTACAATCCCTTTTGTAGTGCCCTTCCTTTCTACATTTCCAGCACACCACCTTTACATGTTTTCCTGGAGATTTAGATCTCCATCTAGATTTAGACCTCCCACTCGATGACTTATTTTTGTTTCTATTATGGGACCGTCCTCGTACAAGCAAGGCATCACCATTCTGGCTCTCCATATTTTTCCGTCTCATTTCCTCTGTCAGTAAGGATGAGACTATTTCATCAAACTGTAAGGCAATTGCATTGCTACCTATTGCAATAACTTGACTATCCCAAGAATCTGGTAGAGAACACAACAAACTGATGCATTTATCTTCATCTGAAATTTTGATATCAACAGACGATAACTGACTTACCACAGTATTAAATGCATTCAAATGCTCTGTCACAGAGTCTCCATATTTCATCCTCAAGTTATACAGCTTTTTCCGTAGGAACAGTTTATTCACCAGAGACTTAGATTGGTACAATGTCCCTAACTTGTCCCACAAAGCCTTTGCCATAGCTTCCCCTGATACATTTAGCAATATTGAATCTGAGACACATAATCGTATTGTGCTCTTTGCCTTCCGATCCAACTTCTTCCATTCTTCATCAGACACTCCCATTGGTTTAGTACCCGGATCTACCGCGATCCACTGATCTTTATCCACCAACAGATCCTCCATCTTGAGTTTCCAGAAATCAAAACTCTGACCATTAAATTTCTCGATCTCTATCTTTCCATTGCTCACCATCTTCTTTCACCACCAGAATCGATCCCGCAGATCTCCCACTGAACGGGGTCTACCACAGGCCCGAGCGAAACCCCTCAATAACAAATGCGTCCCCTTGAATCCAAAGCAACTCTGATACCAAATGTAGATTTTAACCCCGTACATAAATTACTGCATACGAATTCTAAAACACAAAAAATAAATAATGAGAGAGCATAATACATAAAACACATGTACACAAAGATTTCCCATGGATCCCAAAACTGGGACTACCAGCTTGATTTTTCATTATATCCCTTTCAATGTTACAATAGATATTTATACATGCCGAAGCATCCAATAACATGGACTGAAAACCATCGTGTCCAAAACCATGGACCGAACACCATCGTGTCCAAAAAACCATGTGCGAAAAATCATGCACAAAACCATAGGTAGGTCCGCCCAACCTAATATAGGACCCAAAAACAAAATTTGCCAAGGCACTGCTCCGGACCCCATCAAATGGGGTTACCTGCACCCCTCAAACCCCCTATGACTCCCCCCGCTACGCAATCAACGCAATGAAGGGGGCGCTTTGCCCCCCTTCTAACCCCCTAGTTAACTACGTGGGCTAGTCGTGGAAAGAATATAACACAACCCAACACGAGTTCCTGTAGTGGAACGTCTTTTGGTGCCACTCCTATGTGAGGATATTTTCCTAGTATGATAACGACATCACCTTTTATGTACATCATTACTATTGACAGCACTTAACGCGGCGGCCTACACCATCTTGACACCAGGGCCCGGAGACATAGTCCCTCCTAGATGAACTCCATTATCAACGCTTTTGTTTTTATGTTGCTGATGATTGACATGTTCCTCTTCTTTACAACATGCAGATGTATTCATTAATGTTATTTTTAAAAATGCAATTTAACACATCACGAAAGTAAAAGGTATTCGAAGGGTCCTTCGTCACACCTAGACCTAGATCAACATATCTGAACAAGCTCACCACCTATAGAGATGAGCTTGGCAGTGTGGGAGTAACTATTGCTAATGATGATATGGTGAGCCTTGCTCTCCTCGGCCTTCCAAAGAGTTGGAATAGCTACCAGGACTCTGTGAATGGAAGGGAGAAACTGCCATATTGGGAACGACTATGGTTGGATCTTATGCAGGAGAAGATCAGGAGGAGCACACGAGATGGTTCTTTATCCAAGAATGATGATGAAGAAAATCTAGCCTTAGCAAGTAAGGCAAGGAAAGAGAAGGGGAAGGCTTCCCATTTCAAATCGAATTCTTCTCATGGAGGGAAGAAGGGTGACATGTCTAAAGTAAGATGCTTTAAGTGTCACAAGATGGGACATTATGCGACTAATTGCCCATCGAAGAAGTCCAAGAAGGGATCCTCGGAAGGTGAGGCATTAGCCTCTCAGTTCGAAATGGACTTTACCCTCATCGCATGCATGGTGTCATCGATGATGGGTTGTGTCTGGTATCTTGATAGTGGAGCCTCATTCCACATGACCAGTGATAAAAATTATTTAGTGCCATGGAGGAGAAAGACCTCAAGATGCACATAGAGATGGGTGATGACGGAAGGTATAGTGTTTCAGGAGTGGGCACAGTTGCTTTTCAGTGGGAGCATGGAGCTCCTCTCACCTTGACAGATGTGATGTATGTGCCCGGACTGAAAAAGAACTTGGTATCAGTCACGATGTTGAGGACAAAGGCTACGATGTTGTCTTCAGTAAAGGAAAGGCGTTCCTAATACACATAGACACGGGTCATACCAAGAGGATAGGGATTCGGGTGAAGAATCTCTATAAACTAGAGGTAGATGATTGTGAAACATTGAGTATGAAAGCATAATTGGTGCAAAGCCAAGACATTGGCGAGTTGTGGCACAGGCAGTTGGGCCATTTGCATCATGGGGCTTTGAAGATAATGCAGCAGATATCTACAAGACTTCCCAAAGGTAAACTTGAGTAAGTTGACACATGCAAAGGTTGTACATTGGGAAAGTACACCAATTCTTCCTTTCATGATCAAGATAGTCGAGTAGAGGCTATCTTAGAGTGAGTTCACACTAATTTGTGTGGACCATTTTCGACGGAATCCACAGTGAAGCAAAGGTATTATGTGATTTTCATTGATGACTATTCTCATAAATGATGTATTTATTTCATGTAGAAGAAGGACCAAACTTTCACAAAGTTTTGTGAGTTCAAATCTTTGGTCGAGAAAGAGTCGGGGAAGAAGATCAAGGCCTTGAGAAGTGACAACAGTGGAGAATATGTCTCTCAAGAGTTTAAGGACTTCTATGCAGCGAAAGGAATTAAACGAGAGTTGACGACACCTCATAACCCACAGCAGAATGGGATGGCCGAGAGGAAGAACAAAACTATTGTAGGGGCAGCACGGGAAATGTTGCATGAACAAGGCCTACCACTTCACTTGTGGGCTGAGGCATGCAACACAGTGGTCTATTTGCAGAATAGAAGCCCGCATCGCATACTTGGGATGAAGACACCAGAGGAAGCTTTCTCCAGTAAGAGACCATATGTGGGTCACTTCAGGATCTTTGGCTCATCGGTATATTGCCATGTGACAAAGGATGCATGGAAGAAGCTTGAGCTGACAGCAAAGTTGGGGATATTTGTGGGGTACACTGATACACCTCACAACTATCGGGTGTACTTGCCTACCAGTCAGAGGACAGTGGTTCGCAGAGATCTCAAGTTTGATGAGCAGAAGGCCATGCGAGTTTCCCTTGAGAGGGAGCTCCAACTACAGGTTGTGGAGGAACTATTGGTTCCTAAGGAGGAGGAGCCTCAGACTGATGCGGAGCAGTCGCATGCAGAGGTTCCAGGAGTGGAGACATCCACTCAAGTAGAGTCTTCCAGAGATGGATGGAAGCACACAAGAGAAGCTGATAGATTGTTGTAGGATGCGAGAGAGAATGTGGGAGCACCATCTTCTCAACGCAGACAGAGGAGGTCACCTGAGAGGTACATTAGATATATGGCCCTTGTTGGGGAATGTGTTGAGACCGAGCCATATTATTTTGAGGAATCAGTGCAACAACCAATTTGGGTTGATGCTATGCTGGAGGAGTATGACTCCGTAGTTCGTAACAGTGTTTGGGACGTGGTTCCGAGACCGAAGAACAAGTTAGTTGTGAGTTCCAGTTGGCTTTACAAGGTAAAGCAAGCTACTTATGGTAGTGTGGAGAAGCATAAGGCAAGATTTTTTGACCGTGGCTTTTCACAGGTTGAGAGGATCATGTTGTTGCAGTATATTTCGACAGAGGAGCAAGATGCTGACATTTTGACAAAGGCATTGTCAAAGTGTAAATTCGAGTTCCATAGAGACAGGATCGGGGTGGCAAATAATCCCTTTCTTGTTGAGAGGGAGTGTTGAAATATGGCAACAAGAATATTCCAATTTAATTTGTCCTTGAATTAAATTGTGAATTTAGTCTTAACAGCTACTTGGAAATAGTTAATTAATTTATTTTAAATTAATTAGTTGGAGAAATTCAAGTTAGAAGTCTTTATGAAGTCATGCAAGAGTTATCCCTTAAATTAAGGAGATAAGATTGAGTTATATTTGAGTTGTACTTAGTTAACTTAGTTTATTGAGTTAAGTCCAGTGAAATTAGTTCCAAACTGTTTGAGGAACTAATAGTGAGTTAACAATCAGTTGATGCATTAATGCACTCAACTAGTGCTACTCCATTTAACTGAAGATTACCTCTTCAAAAACTCATGCACATATATTATGAGAAAGACCCAGTTGAGATTAATGTTCAAGGATAGTGTACTATCATTTGCATGTGTTTTCTTATGGAGAAAACTCATGCATGCAGTCAAGGATTTATCCTTGAGGATTGAGCAGTTTTGAATTATTGATTTTCTACTTGGTAAAGGCTAATCATACACAAGGAAAAATGCAAGGAAATAGGAGCTTGGAGGGCAGAGAGGAAGGCTGGAGAGAAGCCAAGATTGCCTGTGAGCATCTGTGAGGATTTTACTAAGAGATGGATAGCTATGAGAGCTAAGGCTTTGTATAATTCCTATGTATTTCCACCATGTATGATAATACAATAGTGTGGGCTTTTTTTAGCTGAGGCTTTCCCCAAATTATTTTCATGTGTATTTTGCCATTGATTCTTCTTCTTCTGGTTATATTGTTCAGCTTGATCTTTAAGCTTCCGCAAATTGATAGTAGAAGTAGGTTATAGTATTCTGCTTTGATTTATTTTGCATTATCGGGTTAACCTACGAACAGATTTTCTACAGTGTTTTGTTCTTCAATGCTTCCTTTGTTTTCCTTCTTCGCTCGATCTTGCCTATGCGCACTTGCCATGTTGTTCCTAGAATACTTGTATCTACAATCACTCATGACAAACAACCATCAACTTGAAAATATCCTATTATAACATGTTTTATGTGGATTTTCTATTCATGCCTTATCAATGCGCACGAAAGGAACAAGGAGAGATTTTGGGTGCAAGGGCGCACTTCGAAAGGGTGAAGGGTTGAAGGGAGTAGGCTTCAAGGCTTCGAAATGTGCTCATGTGCTCAAAAGAAAGAGACATTCAAGGCAAGGTGCATGGAACAAGTCCGAAGGATGAATGGGAAGGGATTTGGGATTCCTAAGTGTGTTGTGCACTCAAGGGAGAGAATGAGGGCACAAGGTGCACTCTTGAAGGCTAAAGGAGGAGGCTTCAGGCCCTCGGGGTGTGCTCATGCGCTCAAGAGGCCCAGGAGGGAACATGGCGCAAGTTGGAAGGCTGAATGATGAAGTTTTGTGCCTTCAGAGTGCGCTCATGCACTCAAAGGGTCAAGAGGGAGCATGGCGCATTGTGGAAGGTTGAAGGGTGGAGCTTAAGGCCTTTAGGGTGTGCTCATGCGCTCAAGGAGGGCGCATTCCTTTGAGTCGAAGGAGTGTGCTCAAGGGAAGACTTGGTTTCTCAACTGGCACGATTTGGAACAAGGAAGGGGAAAGGGCTTGAGTTAGCTTTGCACTCTTAGAGGGTGCATGGTGCACTTCTGAACAACGAAGGATTCCCAATCAAGGCTTAAGAGTGCACTCATGCGCTCCTTGCCTCAATGGGTTCACTTTACAACCATAATTTGTCTAAGTCTGGGATATAGGGAAAAGGGCAAACATGATGAGCTCAGACATAAAACCATGTGCAACAGATACCAAATCATTGAGAAAACTTAGACAATATTGACAAGGATAAATATACATCAAAACACCACTTTACATGCATTCCCCAAGTACAACAGATGAAATGTGCGCCACTGCGACCACAAAGTGTCGTTTTACAACAACAAAGATATTACGACCATGAAATGAACTAAAGATGTTCTAATTAATGCGAAGATACTTTAGAACATTTAAGAACACTTGAAACTTATAGATTGACATGAAACGACACTTGATGACTAAGGCGATACAAGATATGAGGGTGTTGTAGTAGTGACAACACCTGGCGACACACTATGTGAGCCTCAACTTCTCTGTCTAGAAATAACTTTTTAGTTCAAGGGTCAGACCTTCAGGAAGTATTGATTCAACAATAATATTACCTTTATTTACCCCTTTCGACCCAGTTATACGCATAGTACCTCACTTTCTTCTACTTGGTTGAACACAAAAAAGATACACCATACCGCAACTATTTCAATCCAGAAAAGGGTAATGTGTGCAACGATTTTATGATATTCAAAGTATGAGTTTTCATCTCTGGTGTTGTTTTGCTACTAGTAGACCTAGAGATTACCCCAACAGATTCACTTCATGAGCACACATTTTGCTTCCCTGCCAGCAGGCCTAGACAGTACCCCGACGAAGTCGCTTGCTTCACCTCCCTACAGAGAAATATTTTATTTTATTTCACCCTTTATTTATTTATTTATTTAATAGAACTGTGCATCGACACTTATTATTTCCAATGGGCAGAAGAGGGATCCAAAATTATTGAGAGAAAAGGAGATTACCCCTTCAGAGAAGTATTTTAAGACCTCTGATATAGGTTTGATCTCTTTAGATTTTCCCCTTATCCTTTCTTTACTAGATTGGACAAGCATGTAGACTTACCACACATGTAGACTTACACCAGGTTGAGTAGTTTGGATACTGGCATAGGAGTGAATCTAATAGGTTCCCTTATGGTTCTCCTTTTGCACATATCATATTTTGAATCCGAACTTAGCTCAACTGATGGAATTTTCCCAAACAAAGAAAGAGAATAAACAAAAATTCAAGTGTTGTGATTGTCACACTTCTCTTTTATTCCACTACCAAGTCATTTCGAGCCATGAACTTTTACACAAGGTCTTATTTATGTACAATGACCAAAAAGCATGATAATACAGGACACGACTAATGTAACACACACATGATCGACATAGACCAAAAGAAAAAGACAAAGAACAAACTGCACATGAAGCACAACTTGTAGCTGCTATTGAAAATAATGTTTCAAATCTCGTCCATTGACATGAAGGGGGTCAATCTTCCCATCTAAGGATTTAAGCTTGAAGTTATTATGAATGAGATTTTCTTCAATGGTAATTAGGCCAATCCAAAAAGGTTTAATCTTCATGTGTTTTCCTTTCTCTTCATGGGGTTTATCCCACTTCAGCACTAGGTCACCCACATCAAAGGTCTTTGCCCCTGTTGATTTCTTATCAAAGTAGGGCTTTACATGGTTTTGGTGAACAACAAATCTCTCTTTGGCTTTGAGCCTTTTTTCCTCAATTTTGGATAAATTGTCTATCCTTCTCTGAACCAAAATGCAAGGTATACCTTGGGAATATTGGGAGAGTTGCAAGGCTGGAAGATACAAGTTCAGGGGCAAGATAACTTATCTAGCATAAACCAGAAAGTAAATCGAGTTCTTGGGAAGGATTAGGAGTTACATGGTAAGTCCATAATGCATTGGTCAAGGAATTGTGCCAGTTCCCCTGCACAGAGAATATGGTTTTCTTAATTATGCGGATAAGATTTTTGTTTGTTGATTCAGCCAAACCATTTTCGTGTGGGTAGTAATTAGATGCATGCTTTAATACAATCCCATTTTCTAATGCAAATTCATAGAGTTTCACTGATGTAAAGTAATTCGCATTATCAAAGACAAGTCACATTGGAATTCCAAACCTGGTTATAATATTATGTCGCAAAAAGTGGATGACTTCTTCGTCATTTACTTGTCTCAAGGGAACTACTTTTGACCACCGAGTGAAATAGTTTGTTGTTGTTAAAATATATCGATGTTGCTTTGACGAGTGATAAAAAATTTCTTCGATAACATCCCACTGTTGGAAAGGTTCTTCAACTACTATTGGTAGTAGTAGGGAAGTTGACCTTTGACCTCGACCGATGCATCTCTGACAAGATGGGCACTTGTAAAGATAAGCATGAGCATCTTTGAATAGAGTGGGCCAATAATAACCAACCCTCATGACTATATGTATTATAGTGTTGCCTGCCTAGTGACCACCTATCAGTCCATCATGCAAATCTTTAAGTACCTTCTCTATATCATGTGGCTCAAGGAATCTTAGCAGGACACCATTGTGGTGCTTTCTGAAAAGAAAAAAATTCCATGAAATAGCTGGTAGGATAGAGATTTTAAATGAATTTGCCTCTTTTATTTATTCGATAAGTGCATGGGCAAGGTGCCATGCTCTAGAAATTTTCGTATATCAGAATACCATGGCACTGTAGACATGGAATGAGGAACATGTTAAACATTATACATTTCTATCTCCTACTCCCAACCCAAAATATCTTACTCAGAAGCATCTCTTGCTTTGACTGTCAGCTTCCAAAGGTCATGACCCTTTATGGTATGAACTGGTTTGTACTCCAGATCATACTCTTGTAGGTAGGTCATCCAATTGGCCCTCAACTCACCCAGGTCCTGTTGCACGAAGAGTGTTCTTACCGTTGGATGAGGCACAAATATGATCGTGCGAGCTTTTAAAAGATAAGGCCTGAAATATTTAATTGCCTTGTATACAACATATGCTTGTTTTTTGATAGCAAGATAATTTAATTCTGACCCCTGTAGGTCAGCGTTCATAAAAGAGACAAGCTACTTGTTTCCTTCAATATCATTTTGAGTCAATACGACCACAATAGATGAATGCAAAGTGATGGTATAAAGTAGGAAATATTTGTCATAACCAAGACTGAATAATGTGAGTGCATCAACAATAGCCTACTTGATTTGAACGAAAGCATCCTTTTCCCATTTATCCCATTTATATGTGTTACACTAAAAAATGTCACCATGACTATTTGCAGTTAGTATGGCTTCATCAACTGTCATACTATCCTCCTTGGCAAGTCTCATGCCTCTGCTTTCCATGTCAAACTCCAAGAAAGAGGGAAAAGTCATTTAAAGTCAATTATCTCTAGTACGCAGTTTCTCTTAGCCTTACCTGCGTGTACGCAACCCAAGTTCACAATACCTGCATACTTGTACGCTCTGTCTGTAAAGCAATGGGTGCGTACTCCTGTAAAGGTCAAAAGGCGCAAGTTTCACTCCAAAAAAGTTACTTGTGGTCATTTCTAGAGCATTCTAGAAACTTGTTTGACGTGTATGGAGCGCCTCCAGATGGTTCATGTATCCCTATGGAAGAGGAACTTATCCCATCAAGAGGGGAGCTAACCCACCCAAAGAGGGGCTTATCCCATTGATGGTGGACCTGATTAACTTCCTCTACAGCACTATAAATACATGCATTGGGCCAGAGGGAGGAGAGGTTGAAAGCTGAACATTCCTAAGGGTAGATGTTGCTGAGATTAGGACTTCCTTGTAGAAGCTTGTGAGGAGAGATTGTCATCCTTTCTTGTTTCATTTGGAAGTGGGTGAGCTGGTCAAGGTAAAGGAAAACTCTTGCTGGACCCTGGGAGGAACTTGCACAACACCAAGGCTCAGGTTGTAATGGTTTCTTTTGTTTCCTATTAATACAAATAAGTCCATTCTTCTCAACAATTTGTTATTTATGAGTTGTTTCATATACTCCTTGGTCTGTATGTTAAATATGTTTTATTTTATGAGATATTCAGGTGCTATTTAATCGTTTGATTGTTAGTGAATGCAGGTTTCGAAGAGAAGGAGGAGCTCATCCGGATCGACGAGGTTGGACTACTACAACAGCGTTGGACTACAGGTAGGATCTAAACACTTGATTTCTCATAAGGTAAATGCATATTTAGAGAAGGATTGTTCTTAATTGTCTTGTTTGTCACTAGAAAGCCTTAAGCTTCTAGGGAGGTTGGTTTTGTCCGCAAAATTGACTCTTTCCACATGACAAAATGGCGACTCCGCTGGGGAACTCCATTGATGTGAATGATTTTTCCTTTGTCTGAAATTTTGATCTGAGAAAAGTCTTTTTCTTTCTGGTTTTTGGTTGTCTGACTGTGTGTTTGGGTGGGCTAGCTTAGGGTTAAATTAGATTTTAGTTTTTCTTAGTTTTGCTAGAAGTACGCAGCCTCTGAGTTCAGCACAGTGCGTACTTGTACGCACTGCGACTGTGTGCACAGAGCGTACCCGCACCTATGTAAACAGGTTGCCTGCATACCCTGTCAAAATTGAGAAAATTTCAATTTTCTCCTTGTTGCCTCTTAGATTTTGCTTTTAATTTGTTTTTTCCACCCAGATCCACTGGTTACCTACCAGATATCTTCATCTGAACTTGTTTCGTCAGTGTCAAGTGTTTTAGTGGAATTCATAGAGATTTTTCCTTAGGGTTTGATTTTTGCATTGGTCTTGTAGTGATTTTGGCTTTAGAAGTCGTAAGACCTTGGATCTCCCTGGTATTTGCAGTCTTCTTAGGAGTCGGACCTTTCATAGAATCTACTCTTGTGAGACATTTACCTTTTTTTTGTCTCTTTGCCGAATCTCGGAAGAGTTTGTTGATTGAATTGTGAATTTCATTTTACAAAAAAGAACAAAAGATTTTATGTTTGTTTTTGACTAGTTTTTGATTCTGCATTGACTAGTCCTTAGTTAAATCACGACTGAGTAAAACATCCTGGGATCATACTTTGTAAGTTTTGAGCTCATTAGATTTGCTTATTAGGTGAATTTCTTTTGATTTGCTTTTAAATAGCTTTGGTTTCATAGATTTGTAAAGGTTTGCTTTTTTATTTTTAAATGCTTTGTTAAGTAGGAAAAAATCCAAAAACCTCCTTTGCAAGAAAAGTTTGCTTAGTGGCATTTGAGTCTTTGAATGAAAAGGGAATTTTCGCAAAATAATTAGTGGTCATGTGTTGCATGTTTTGGAAAATATAAAGAGATTGTTTCTTTGATTTTCATTGCCAAGAAAGTTTTTTTATATAAATTTTGCATTCTCCAACTCTCTTAGTTAAGGAATTCATTGAAAAAGAAAATTAGTATAAATCATCCTAAGTGCATCTTTGTAGTGGTTTGAGTCGAGTCTACACACCATCAGTTTCATCTCCGCTACCTTTTGTCTTAAAGAAAAGCCATAAAAATTAACGCTTAAAGTAAAATCAACTTAGTAACTTTTATTTACTAGGGCTCTGAAACACCAATATAGATCAGGCTAGTGTCTTGGAGTAGGAAAGTAATTAACTCTCCAAGACAGCAAAACCAAACAAGTAGCTTATCTTATGGTAGGATAAATCCAACTGTTTCATTTGTACTCTGGGAAAGCTCCTCTTAAAGGAGAAGCACGAGACCGTGTCCGAACCAGTGAGGGGATCAATCCTCCTTCATTGGGAAAGACGCTAGATACGCACGTATTACAAATGGTAAACCTCGGATTATTGTCGAGGAGCCTGGGATCACTTGTCGGTAAACCTTGGATTACTGTCAAGGAGCCGGCAAGGGGATTGAGCTTGTTACTCTACCCTTCCGTGCTATCGGGTCGTAGAATGTTCCCCCAGGTATATTTTTTGCTGTTGGTAACCTTAGTGACCATTATCTTTAGGATTCTACCCGAGGTGACGGTGGAGGGAAGATCCCACTGTACATGGAGCAGACGTCGGCTAGACTCACTTGGATTTTCCGGGGGGTTCACTTCACTCGAGACGGTTAAAGTGGAGGAACTTGTGCCAGTCTATTCATTAAGCAGGTTGCCGGGGTAACTGTTCCACCCACCACTTCTGTACTGAATTCAGCGATGTTGGGCTTCATCACCAACTAGTGTTTTCGGTCCGGAAGGCTACTGTTTGTGCATGGTTTGACGCCTTAGATTCTTTAGTCGTGTGATTCAAATTTGTTTGGTTCTTTAGAGACTTTAGGTGGTTTGTTTTGAGATTTTTACTTTGTTTGCGTGTGCAGTAGTTAAAAGTTTTTAACTGTGGCGGAATTACCGAGACAGTCCCATAGACTTCGGGTCCAGTCTCCTGAGATTGTTAACGTGGCCGATTTGTTGAGGAAGTCCCGTAGACTTCGGGGTGACCCTCCTGAAGACGTCCCGGGTCATTACGAAGGTTTGAAAGTCCTTGTAACTCCTCCTAGTGGCAGTAAAGTAGGTTCACCTGAAGAAGGAGAATCTTCGTTGGTAGTCCATCCAGATTACCAAAGTTTAGAAACAGGTTATAATCCTGAAGTTGTTTCAGTTTCTGAGCTTGCTGGTAGTTTTTCATATACTAGTGATATAGGCGAAGAACCTGAAATATCTGAACCTATTACTCCAACTTCTAGTGTTCCTGATTCACCTAGGGTAGAAAGAGTCATCACCGAAAATCTTCCTTCTGGTTTGATAGCTATCGAAGAACTTGCTCCAAAAGAAGAGGTAGGCCCTATTCTTGAAGATCAACCTACTATCGATCTAAGAGAGCGTGAATCTATCTTTTACAGTCCACCTAGAAGTACTACTTAGTATATTTCGTTAACTAATTCCTTAGACAACTCAGGCATAAGTTTTTCTCCACCTCGTACTCCTTATCCACCCGGAGGTATTTCTACTCCTGTAAATATGTCTAGTCAGTCGTCCGTGTTTACTCAACCCCCTAAATCTTTATTGTATGGCGGTCCTTCTGTTCCTGTTGGGTATCAGTCACTTTCTGCACTTTTGCAGGAGCATCTCCTCAACCCATTGGACATGGGTCATTAGCTGGAAACAATGGTAATAAACCGTTGGGTGTAGGAGACATTTATATGATGTCAGGTTCAATTCCCGATTCTCAACCTCAAGGTGGTCAATTACCACCTGGGGGGCAACCTCAAGGTACACAAATTGCGTCTGGGGGGCAACCTCAAGGGCAGTATGTACCCATGGTACAGTACATTCCTCAAGGTCAACCCCAGCCTCAATATGTACCCCAGGGTCAACCTCAGTATCAATATATGCCTCAAGGTCAACCCCAGTATCAGTACTTACCTCAAGGGTATCTACCCCAAGGTCAGTACTCGAGTCAAGGTTATCAACCACCTCAAGGTCAATCTTATGTTCAAAGTACATGAAATGTACCTTTCAATTATCAATCCTACCCTCAATCTGGTTATGGATCTCAATATCCTCAACCTGTCATGGGTCAATACCCCGGAATGAATGTAGTGTGGGATCCATCGCAAGTTCAACAAGTGTTGCAGCCAAGTGTACAGTTGTCATCTCAAACTGGACAACCTGTGGTTTCTGGTCAACCCCAGAAACCAGTCCAGTCTAATGTTCAAACTTCTGTACCTTCGGTAGTTACTCAGTCGCCAATTGCACCTAGTACTCCATCTCAAATGACTGCTGCAACTACCGCAACATCTGTTCCTTCCACCACACCTACTTCTGGAGTATCGACAACTCTGGTTTCTACTGTCTCTGCCACTACTCCGCAGACATCTTTACCATTGTCTGGATCCACGATTCAAACTACGGTTCAGATGCCTGTGGGGCAGCCAGGTTTAAGTACGATTGTTACTTCTCAACCACAATTTGTTTATCAACCGTACCAGGGACAGTACCAATACGGGCCTGTTGTCCAACAACCGGTTTACCAGTATCAACCGTATCCTGGGTACACTTATCAACAACCACAACAACCCCAGTACGATCCGGTTAATCCTAGTTTTCCGGGAGGATACAATATCCTGAATGCGATTCCTGTTCCAAGTTATCCTGGATATCCTCCTCCTGGGACTGGTCTTGTGACTCAGAGTTTTAGGGATCCTAATCGGCAATTACCGTTTCTCGCAACTTTGGATTTACCAGACGTGACGCGCCTAATGAACGATCCAATAAATTATCTTCCGTTCTGGCCGCCAATGCCAAATAAGTTGCCCAGTGACATACCCAAGTTCGAAGGTAAGTCTGGAGAGGATCCATCAAATCACGTGATGACTTACCACCTCTGGTGTGCTTCAAATTCTATCTCGGATGATTTGATCCGTTTACGTCTTTTTCAGCGTACGCTTATTGGTCTCGCTGCCAAGTGGTACATTGAGTTACCACGGGCCTCTTTTTATAATTTTAGTCAGTTAGCTACCTCGTCCTTAACACATTTTCAGTTGCCGGTCAGATATGATAATGGCACCGAGTTATTGACTTCATTGAAACAGTCGACGTCTACTTATATTTCCGACCATATTCATGAATGGAGACGTCGAAGGCGTTTAGTGAAAGTTTTTATCCCGGACCAAATCTTAGCTGAATGGTTTGTTATATCATTATTACCGAAGATTACTGAAGACGTAGCTAAGGCTGGAGTAGTTACTGAAGAGCAAGTCATTGCTCAAGCGCAGTACCTTGACTTGGTTTATACTCAGTCGGGTACGTTACACGAAAAGATCCCAGATCTTCCAAAGTCGAATCAAATCGCTGCTGCTCCTTCGGGATCTCATGCTGCTGATGGCATGATTGGTACGGTGAATACTAAAATCAAGAAGAAGTCTTCAAAGAATTCTTCACCCATTATCACCTTACCAGACTCCCTGACAGGAGAGTCTTCTGCTGAAGTTTCCACTGATATACACGCTGTAGAGACATCTACGGCCAAATCAAAAAATGGTGGGAAGAAGAAAGGCAAGAAGAAGAATAAAGCAGATAAAGCTCCAAAGGAGAAAACAGAAAAGTCGGAAACCAATGACGAAAAGCGCAAGCCCCGTTATCCTTGTCTTATTTGTGAAGAAGATCATTTTACAAGAGATTGCCCTCATCGGGCCGAGGTTGCGAAACTAGTCAAAGGTTCCCAAATTCCTGTTGTCTTGAAGGATCCATTTCCGAAACATAGCAAAATGATAGGTTCTTCCTCGAGTGCCGTCGAAGAACCCATATTGATGATGTCTCATGTAAGGATTGCGAATCGGTCACACGATTATGGTAGTAAAAGTCCTGTTGATGGATCGAAAGAAGCAGAATCTTCTCAGTCAAATCCATCAACCTCAGCTCCCGGTTCCAATCCACTACAGATCGAGAAACCTAACCCTGACTTAGTAATTAAACCGCCCGCCAAGGGTGTACTTCGAAGGTCTGCTTTCAATCCACATGCGAGAGCGGCCCAGAATTACAACATTGTTGAGGATTTAGTTGTTTCACCCTCAGCAATGTCGGCTTTGTAAGTGCTACAATCATGTCCAGCACAACGAAAATTACTTTTGTCGGCTATAGGAGTTGTTGATGTTCAGGACCCGAACCTGATAATCTTTGATCTAGAAAATAGTACACCGCATTTACCTCATCAGATGGCTTTCCAGATTCCAGTGATAGTCAAAAACAGGCCTATTCATCGGACTGTAATTGATGAGGGAGCTTCCACGTGTATTATGTCGATTCAGTGTTGGAGATCGCTTGGTTCTCCTTCACTTAACCAATCCCCGACAATTCTTAAGGCCTTTGATGGTCGTGGGTTCCATCTGTTTGGCATTTTACAGGATTTGCCTATAGGGCTTGAAGGAAAAACCGTTAGTCTGGATGTGGAGGTGGTTGATGCCCCTCTAGACTACAACCTTCTCTTGGGTCGAAGTTGGTCTTACGCTATGACAGCGGTTGTCTCATCGGTCTTCAGAGTAATAAAGTTTCCACATAATGGCAAGATCGTGACCATAGACTAGCTGGCTTATTTTTCATCCGACCCGGCCTCTTCAGAGAGTATCCAGCATGTCGGTAAAACGACTATCCCTTATAAGGATGTTGGTGTAGGATTAGTTAAAGATGTCGGTTTACTGGGAACTTTTCCTTTTCCTCCAATCAACGCCGTGTCTTCGTTCGCATCCATTCATATGATTACATCAGATACCATTGTTTACGACGATCCTTGGATCATTCCTTCCGAATCTGAAATAGACTCATTTGGTGATGATATGCCTTTGAGTCCGTATGAAAATGCTTACGAAGCCGTGTAGTCTTTTACCGACTCACGTTCAACCAAAATCGACCAAATGAATGTGGTCCGTGAGGAACCACTTTTCACTTCAACCTCGGAGTTAATAGCGTTTCCCGAAGCTATGTCATCTGACGAACAACTTTGTGAAGTCCTGTGTGTAGACGATTTACCATGGGAAGATCTCCATCATAGATCTTCGTTTTTACCTGAGGATGATCGTTTTGAAAACGATTTCTCATCAGTTTTTACAGCTGAATATGTCAAAGACGCTCAGAGTCCAATAAAACATCCTGATTCAGAGCTGAATTTGGGAAACATCTCTCGCACTGTTCCCATTGACATTTCAGTCAAGCCCGGAATCATTGAAAACATTCATATAGGTGCCTCATGTTCAGATGACGAGATTCAAACATACAAGGCCCTATTTCAAGAATTCTGCGACGTGTTTGCCTAGTCCTATGAGGAAATGCCAGGAATTGATCCCGCAATTGTTGTCCATGAGATTAAAACTTACCCGGACGCTAAACCCGTTCGGCAACGTTTGCGTCAGATTCACCCTCGAAAAGCGGCTGCAATTAAAGCAGAAGTCGAGAAGTTGTTGAACACAGGTTTCATTTATCCGATCCCCTTAACGGATTGGGTATCGAATATTGTTCTGGTTAACAAAAAACAAGGAACAATAAGAATATGTATCGACTATAGGGATATTAATCGTGCTTGTCCCAAAGACAACTATCCAACGCCCTATATCGATCAAATAATTGATGATTGTGCCGGCAGTGAAATATTTTCCTTTATGGACGGTTTTTCTGGTTACAATCAAATCAATATTCTACTTGCCGATCAACCAAAAATGACTTTCATTTGTCCATGGGGGACATTTTCTTATTGCAAATTACCTTTTGGGCTTAAGAATGCCGGAGCCACTTTTCAAAGGGCGATGTCTTATGCATTTCATGACATCAAACACATTGTGCAACCATACCTCGATGATTTTCCTGCTCATTCATTACATCGAGCTGAACACCTTGTCCATTTACGAGCAATTTTCATGAGGTGTAGGCATTATCGTATACGTTTGAACCCACACAAATGTGTCTTCTGTATAGAATTGGGACGATTGTTGGGATTCGTAGTTTCAAAATCCAGCATTCGCGTCGATCCCTCGAAGGTCGAAGCTATCATCAAATTGCCTCCCCCTTCGAGTCTTCGCCAACTCCAAAGTTTGCAAGGGAAAGCAAACTTTCTACGCCGATTCATTCCTAACTACGCCGAGATTACAAAAGGTTTTACACGGTTGTTGAAACAGAATGCTCAATTCTCTTGGGATGAGATAGCTCAGCAATCTTTTGATGCACTTAAACACGCGTTGACCCATGCACCGTTGTTGCATCCTCCCAACTACAACCAAGACTACATTGTGTACCTCGTTGCCTCTCATTCCACGATTGGGATGGTATTAGTTCAGGAAGACGAATTCGCAACGGAACATGTGATATATTATCTTAGTAGGACGTTAAATCCCACTGAGCTAAAATATTCGCATGTGGAGAAATTGGCCCTGGCAGCCGTTCAGGCTGTCCAACGTTTTCGCCATTACATTCTTCTCCGTAAAACTATAGTCATTTTAGATTGCAACCCTATGATCTACATTTTGACTAAACAATTGCTAGGGGGCAAGTACTCTAAATGGATCGTTATCCTGCAAGAGTTCGACTTAGAGTTTGAAAAGTCTAAGTCTAAGAAATCTTTAGTCTTTGCAGAGTTTATGTGTGACTTCCCGCGTGTTGACACGGAAACTGTGGCAGAAGAACCCATTGCGGACGAATCTTTGTTTCTCATCAGCACTTTAGATCCGTGGTACGGGGATATAATCATATATCTCCAAACCCAATCCTTTCGGCCCAAAGCTTCTAAACGGAACGTCGGAAAATTCGATTCCAGTCCCAACAATACAAAATTATTGGAGATACTCTTTATCGCCGTGGGGCGGACTTGGTTTTCTGAAGTTGCTTAACTCACGAAGAGGCAGAAAGGGTTTTGAATGACTGTCACTCTGGGGCATGTGGCGGTCATATGTCTAGGTATGCCACAGCTCAGAAGGTGTTGCGTGCTGGCTATTTCTGGTCGTCCATGTTTAAATATTGTATCATTGCGGTCCGAAAATGCCACAACTGTAAAGTGTTTGATCGCAAGATGCGCGCACCACCAGCTCCTCTCCACCCTATAATTTTCGTTGGTCCTTTTTCCAAATGGGGTATCGACTTTATTACATGTAACCCTCACTCGGCCGGGGGGCAAGCGTATATCATCCTTGCGGTTGATTATTTTACTAAGTGGGCCGAGGCGATGCCTACATTCGAGGCAGACGGCAAGATCGCTGCAATTTTCGTATTCAATCACATTATTGCTAGGTTTGGTGTCCCACAAGCGATAATCACTGACCATGGGCGCCATTTTCGAAACATTATGATGACAGAACTTACAGGCCAGCTTGGTTTGCGTCATGATAGCTCAACTCCTTATTATCCACAAGCCAACGGTCTGGTTGAGTCCATCAACAAAGTTTTGGTCATCATGATCCGCCGAATCATTGGGATTCATCGGTCGAATTGGCACAACATGTTATTTTCCGCGCTTTGGGCATATCGAACTTTGGTGAAAACATCAACAGGGTTCACTCCTTTCCAACTAGTTTATGGTTTGGAAGTCGTGCTACCCATTGAATGCGAAATCCCATCACTTCAAATGGCTGTCGAATTACTTCCAACTACTTCCGAAGAGGAGAAGCGTTTATTGTATTTAGCTCAATTAGATGAGACTCGACGCGATGCTGCACTGGCAATCGAGACTCTTGCAAAACGAATGAAAGCTTAGTATGATCGAAATGTGACCCCTCAAAATTTTTCGGAAGGAGACCTAGCGCTATTGTATGATCAAGCTAACGATAAATTAGGTGCTGGAAAATTCGTTCATATGTGGCATGGACCCTACATTGTTAAGCGAAAGCTAGCAAAAGTGGCCTATGAGCGGGTTGACTTTGATGGGGACTCTTTGGGTAAACCCAGAAATGGACTTTACCTAAAAAGGTATTATGCTTAAATGGTGGGTGTGAAGATTTTTCGTTAGGATATTTAGGTTAATTTTCTCTTTCTAGCTAGTGTGTTTGTTAGAATAGACAGTGTGCTTAGTTTAGAAAGTGTGTTTTTCGTCGTTATTCTGCTTATCTTGGTTTTACCCTTGATGTTTGCATATGTCGATGCCTCTCCAAACGTACATTGGATTTGCTGATGGTGCTTGTCGTAGTACACGGAATATCTCTTCCGCAGCTTGGGTTATCTATTCGCCCTCTGACGAGTTAGTTTCTATGCATGGGGTGAGCCTCGGTCAAACAACAAACAACATTGCAGAATACAGTGCAGTGATTGAATTATTATCTGAATCCATTTCATTTGGGATTTGGAGTTTTATAGTGAGGTTAGATTCTGAACTCGTTGTATTACAGCTTAATAGAGTTTATGCCATTAGAAATCCAGTGTTATTAAGGTTATTTTTGAGAGTGCGTCTTTTGGAACGTGAATTTGATTACATCGAATATCAATATATTCCAAGGTATTTTAATACATTAGCAGATGCAATTGCTTCTCAAATGTTAGACAGACATTTGCGATAATCATACATGTAAATTTAAAAACATTAACATTTAATCACACATGTTTAACAAGATAAGCTGGTAATAATGATATATATAAATAGGAGTGTGTCAAAAATACATCGTCTTCGATCATAGGTTGTCAAACACCTTATGATCGGCAAAAATGATAAGTACAAAAAACCAAAATGTCACATGTGTCTACAAAAGTGACCGTCCAATCACTGGTGGTGCTCCCTATACGACACCACTACACGGGCTACCCTACATAAAAACCTCCTAAAAGGTCCTGGGACTGCGACTACATAGCGCTGAAGTCTGATAGGAATATCATCTATAGTAGTCTCTGGTATATCCGCCGTCAGACGCTCTAGATCCTGCTCCAACTCAGCTAAGGTCTCTGCAACCGCATCCTGTGGGACCGGTGCCGGTGCAACTGGTTGTCTCCTCTCGAAAGGTCGGAGATTGGCTGGACGCCGTGGACCCACATCTGCATTTTGAAAATTTTTATTGTCAGTTTTGAGAGGATATATAAAAACAAAAACAAAAATTGATAATTTAAAAACTTGTGAAAAATGAAGTACCTCTGTCGTCCCATTGTTCTCCCTGTGGAAGAAGCATGTCCGGATCACCGCAAAAATCTACTCCGGCATAAGGAAAATCCTGGATCGCAAAGACCTGGTCCTCCAACCAGTGAAAGTAACCCGCAGGAAATCGGACAACTCCTGCTCCCTCATCAGGATGCCGGGCCATCACCGCAACCCATCGCATCAACTTTGGCTCCCGAGGTGGCCTAACCGCGACAGTGAGATGCTGAGGGATAAGCATCGGAACTCTCTCTAGGGCAAAGCTCACAATTAAAGGCCCATACCCAAAGGTCTTTAATTGCCCGTTCTTTGCCCTAGTCAGTTGGCCCTTCATATTGGCCAACACAGCATCGCACCAGTTGAAAATGGTGCCTCAGAAGCAATCAATCGCCATCCGCATTTGGGACCCGGTGGCAATGTGTAAAGCGGCTGCGCCGCAGAGTCTGGTAACTGTAAAGGAAATTACCATAAGTTCAGGTCGGGATATGTATTTGATTTCTATCCCCTTCTCCTGGTTTTGATTGTTGCACCACTCTAGCCGGAGACTAGCAAGGGATTGGCCACCCGGCCTAGTCCCGAACAGAGACAGTTGCTCGCCCCTATTAGGCAAACCAGTGAGAAAATATATGTTTGAGGGCTCTATCTCGAGCTGGTGCCCTCCGATGTAAAAAAATTGTTCCTGGACATTCCACCTTTCAACCAGCCACTCTAAGAATGGCACCTGGGCCCTCATGCCAGGTATGGCCCAGTACTTGTAGAGACCGCATGCCTTCAAAGAATCAATGGAAGGTTGATGATCTATTGCGGCCAAATCGACATCTTCATGTTCTCTTTCGCGCCAATCAAACATGGTGGGCAATCTACACACCAGAAAACACCCATTAGAATTCATTAAATCAAAAAATAATGGTTTAATTTTAAGACTTGGGGTTTTGAAATTGCTTTGCGCGGACTACGCACCCCACGTTCAGAAACAAAGCAGCGGTGCGCAGTTGTTCTGAAGGTGGGTTGCATACTCCGACCATTTTCCCATTAACGAAAATGTCGGGGTACGCAGGTCGCCCATGGGGCACCTGCGTACCCCGAAAGGCGTATCTTAAAACCCCAAAGCCCCCAAAAAATCAAACTAGGGCTTAAAATGAAATTCTAAACGGATGAAAACAAAGAGGAGGATGTTGTGGAATACCTGAAAGAGACGGCGCTCGATTCCGACGGTCGGATTCTCCGCAAAGTCCACGAGAAGTTTCTTGCCAAAAGCCCTTTTCTCTCCCTCAACAGTAAAATGGTAAAAATGACATGGTAAAAAGTCTTTTTATAGGTTTTTTGGATAAATGAATGCTAGGTTTGTTTATTTTTCACCATGGAGAGATATTTTTCAATGTATTTTTTCCTATCTTAAACAGGTATGAGTAATGTGTTGTTTTTGTGCAGGACAAAAGGACTTTCAGAGAAAATTATCATTTTTCACGAACCAAAACATCAGAGTCATCTTTTAAGCCCTTTTCTGACTCCTAAAACATGAAAATATTGTCGAGCGTTTCTTTTACACTCGTTAAAACGGAATTAAAAGACGGTCCCCTTATAGCCCTTTTCTGACCGTAAAAACAGGAAAAGATTGTCGGGTTTTTGTCATTTCAAACTCGATACTGGAAATAAAACGACGTGTCCTTGATCGCTTTTTACTTTTCAGGTCAGAGACACTAATCATGAAAGTACTCCTTGGTCGCAAGATCAAGCGGTTCTCTCAAGTATTATTTTATACTTTTTCGGGCTTGAGAGACACAAATTTACGAAAAAGTTCAACCCTGGAGTCTTCTTTAGTTTTTTCAGACTCTCTAAAATTGAAAAACGCCGAGTTTCTCCTATACTGGACTCGTTAAAATTTCACAGTAAAGGACCTGTTCGATTACAAACATGAACGAACCACTCCTTCTTAGGGTTCGAATCTAAACTAAGTTGGAGTCATCCGAAGGATGAGCTTATAATCAAGCATATGTTGTCCTCCTCAAGCTTGTAAAAAATAAAGAGGTACTTGCCAGAAATGGTGGGGGAAAAGAGAGAAGAATGAACCTATTTGTTATCCTTTTTCACAGAAGAACCTTACTACCACTCTTGAACACGACACTTTTCATTCACCTGGGTTGGGAAATCTTTTGTCTTAAAGATTGATTAAACCATTTTGAAAGTATTCAACCGTTTCTGGGTATTAACTTTGGGTCAATCGTCGCCAAGCCATCTGTCGTGTCGTTATGTGTTCAAGAGGTCTCTGCAAATAAACCATTCATATGCAAAATACTTGTCATCCATCTTTGACCATCCCTGAGTCAGTCCTTACAGCAACATTTCTTCAACTTGAACTATGATTTCATGTTGTTGGCTTGCCTGCAACGGGTCGCTTTCTATCGACATCAGCACATTATCTAGAGAGATGACTTAGAAATCGTCAGTACCTTGAAGTCTGCATGCATCAATGGCAGGTTTCTCGCCTTTGACGACAGTTTACATCATTGACTTTCGATCGAAGGATTCCATGACGTGTTCGACATCAACCCATTCATTCACATCTCATGGATTGTATTGGGTACTTTGAGAACCATTGACATAACTGGTGGTCTCTCTCACACTTGTTAACAGTTTACATCATTGACTGGTAATCAAGTGGTTTCTACCATGTTCGACATCAACTCATTTATTCGCATGGATAGAATCATACCAATTCGGGAAGTAGAAATCAAGACCCTGGATCTAATTTCCACCATCCAGGCTGCGAGGAGTTTTGTATTCATTATACAGTAACTAATCATAAGCAGATGGTTGTGTCCATACTGTGTCTACATTTGTCTATGATTATGATGTACTGCGAAATCATTCCTGTATCAAAGCAGTAGTTAGATTGTTAGTTAAAAGTTTTCAATCTGAGTATGGGAATGCCTACCTCAGCGATGATATCATCTTATATATGTATTTTGTGTTGAATATTTGTAGGTTCTGACCAGGCTCTCCACAAGATAATCCTTGAAATGATAAAGTACTTCACCCTTCCTAGATGATTGGAAACCCTAAATCTACTTCAGGCTTTGCACTTTAGGGGGGCAATCTGTTACACTAAAAAATGTCACCATGACTATTTGCAGCTAGTATGGCTTCATCAACTGTCATACTATCCTCCTTGGCAAGTCTCATGCCTCTGCTTTCCATGTCAAACTCCAAGAAAGAGGGAAAAGTCATTTAAAGTCAATTATCTCTGGTACGCAGTTTCTCTTAGCCTTACCTGCGTGTACGCAACCCAAGTTCACAATACCTGCGTACTTGTACGCTCTGTCTGTAAAGCAATGGGTGCGTACTCCTGTAAAGGTCAAAAGGCGCAAGTTTCACTCCAAAAAAGTTACTTGTGGTCATTTCTAGAGCATTCTAGAAACTTGTTTGATGTGTATGGAGCGCCTCCAGATGGTTCATGTATCCCTATGGAAGAGGAACTTATCCCATCAAGAGGGGAGCTAACCCACCCAAAGAGGGGCTTATCCCATTGATGGTGGACCTGATTAACTTCCTCTACAGCACTATAAATACATGCATTGGGCCAGAGGGAGGAGAGGTTGAAAGTTGAACATTCTTAAGGGTAGATGCTGCTGAGATTAAGACTTCCTTGTAGAAGCTTGTGAGGAGAGATTGTCATCCTTTCTTGTTTCATTTGGAAGTGGGTGAGTTGGTCAAAGTAAAGGAAAACTCTTGCTGGACCCTGGGAGGAACTTGCACAACACCAAGGCTCAGGTTGTAATGGTTTCTTTTGTTTCCTATTAATACAAATAAGTCCATTCTTCTCAACAATTTGTTATTTATGAGTTGTTTCATATACTCCTTGGTCTATATGTTAAATATGTTTTATTTTATGAGATATTCAGGTGCTATTTAATCGTTTGATTGTTAGTGAATACAGGTTTCGAAGAGAAGGAGGAGCTCATCCGGATCGACGAGGCTGGACTACTACAACAGCGTTGGACTACAGGTAGGATCTAAACACTTGATTTCTCATAAGGTAAATGCATATTTAGAGAAGGATTGTTCTTAATTGTCTTGTTTGTCACTAGAAAGCCTTAAGCTTCTAGGGAGGTTGGTTTTGTCCACAAAATTGACTCTTTCCGCATGACAATATGTTGCATCTTTCTTAATCATCTCCTATATAGGCTTAACTATCTAAGCATAATCAGAGATAAATTTTCTTATGAAATTGATCTTCCCTAAGAAAGACTACATAACCTTCTTATTCACTGGGAACATGATTTTTGTAATGGCTTTGACCCTCTAAGGACCAATTTTAATTCCACTTTTTGCAATGATGTGTCTTAAGAGAGTCCCTTATTACACACCAAAGATGCTTTTCTTGGGATTGAAAGAAATCCCATATTTTTTACACCGCTTAAATATTTGTTTCGATTGACGTACGTGATATGATATTTTCTTGGAAAATGTTGGACACTTAATCCTCTATGGGTTGGTGTGGAAGCTAAATAGCCAAAGGGAGTCTAAGGGACCATTTGGAATATGAAACCAAGGGTCATTCCTATGTATTATAAATATGTATCATTGTGAATAATAAAATTAATTCAATGTTTATCTTTCATATTTCCTCCTCCATGTATGTGTTTAACATGGTATCAGAGCCCGGGAATTCTGGGGCTGCTCTAGATTGAGCCATTGGTTTTGTGGCCTCTCTATACATATCAGTTCTGCCATCAATTAGTGAATGTCTTGTCAGCTAAATTCTAGTTATGTTCTCTATCGGGCATCTCAGACCTACCTCTGCATAAAAGATCTACCGCTTTAACCTCCCATGTGACCGATTATCTGTCATCAACTTAGCTCGCCTTTCTGTTGTTTGTCCTGCATTCCTTGGCTCAGGCTAGAAATTTAACAAGAATCACAAGTAGGCAGCCCATTAAAATCATGTTTACTGCTAATTCTTATTTATTTTCCTTTAGAAACATTTTTCCTCTTCTTTCATGTCATTTATTCACTAGACCATAGAAATATTTCCTACTTACAAGGATAGCGCCCACTGCAATTGCAGAGACCTGCTCGAATCTCATTATAAGAAAGTGTGATCATTGTTTTAATTAGCGTTTTAGATTTATTGAGCGAAAAGATTTTTTGTAAAAACTATCTCTAAATTTGTTGATATTGCCTTGACCAACGCTATCATCATTTTCAACCAAAGATTTTATTTGTTTACTATCACTTAAACCGCATGGGACTTTGCCCATTTGAACTCATTGTCACAATTCTTCAAGAGAACTCATTTGCATGCACATAGGTAAGGTGAATCCAAGAATAAGGGGCGTTGCAAGCGAAATAAAGTAGAGGATGGTAGTTCACAACGATGCACATGATTAGCTACGTTTATTGTTCCAAAACGACTCTGCTGGCTTATTTCACTTAGCGCCTGGGGGTCAAGTTTATTGATTCGGCTAAAGATTTAATGATCTGAGGCTTCTCTTGAATTGCCTTGCAAAATATCTTCAAAGCATGGATGGTGAAGCATGTTTTCATTCATGTCGCGGCTCTTGGAGCTAACTGGGTGGACTTCGTTGAAACATTCAAGCACTGGCCTAAGCAGAGCCATGCTCTCCCAGTACAACAACACTTTATCCTTGAGGTGTTTGGCATCGGGTTCATTTTCATTGGTTAGCTTGATGCAATCCTTCAATGCCTTGTCAAATTGACCCAACTTCAGCTGAATATGCGCTTGGTTGTAAAGATCTTTCGGAACACAACGTTTTATTTTCTTGACATCTGTATCTGATTTGTAGAGTTGAACCAAACCTGCTTCAATGTAGCCTATATAACGGTCTATTGCTTTATACCAAGCCTCCCGAGAATCTCCCATGCACATTCGACCTGCAACAGTCGGCCTCACTCACTCATTGTCGGCCTCACCACTGCACTATGGAAATGGTATGTATCTCCATCATGTTTTTGTGTGGTTAGTCAACTTCATTGAACATTGGTTGGTTGCACCACTCCACTCGTTGAACGCTACACCACTCTGCCGACAGGCGTTTTGATACAGGTGTTTTATTTATGTTACATTTCACTCCACCAACTCCTACTCCACTGCAAATGCATAGACTCCCCGGTCCTCACATCCTGGTATCCTACCACTGTCGACTGGTTTGCCTTCCCATACCACCGGTTTTCATTTTAATACTATGTTTTTCAATACATACCATCGGTCCATCTGCGTTGGGGCCATAGTCACAACACTACATAGTCAAACCACCTGTGTAATATCGCTCCCCCATATATAGTTTCATATTCCAATGACATACAACAACACATTCACATATACGTGGCGGTGGAGTCCATATCCCTATCATTAACGCATACCATTAAATCGGCTCTCCCATAATACCGCTCTCCCATACCATTAGCATGTGAACGATGTTTGTGAAGGCCGATATTTACACCACTCCATTGACTGAAAACACTGTGTAATGGCTCTGTGTTAATGGCCACCGTGAGACCGTTTGTACAAACAACCTATGAATGAAGCATTGCGTTGAAGAACCATGAATATTGTGACTAATTTGAATTGTTATCAAATTCATGTGTTGAACTTCGTTAACTGAAGAGATGTATTAATTGAATGTTGTGTATGAATGTTTGCATTAGGCATTGAGATATTTTGAAGGGTTGCACTATTTTGAAGACCGTTTCATATGTGTTCATTGAGTTTTTTAAAAAAGGGACCATATGGGATATAATGTGGATGGAATATATAATTCATTTGTTTAATTAGTGTTCATTGATTTTCTTAAAATGGGGCAGCTCTCCATACTTTTATATCCCAAGCAGTGATCTCTAGTGGCTCTTCTTTTTCACTATGAGTAGTTTGAATAATTTGAGAAGTAAGTGCATTGAAGCAATGAGTCATTTGCTACGTTGAAATCGGTACTGCGATGTCTACTACAGTGACTTGGTGATATCGGTATCATGCTACTCATCTAATAGTTGCATCTATTAATCATTTTATAAGTCAATTTGTATTTGAAGATAACATCATTTCTCTAATTATATTGGTTTGAAATGGATCGAATGGATGATGTATTGAAACTACTGAATAATTTAATACATTCCACTATTGATGAGATGGTTAAGATCAACAAAACCTCTCTTTCCAATATTAAAATTTGTCTCTAAAATTCACAAGATAATATTGAGTTTTCGCAGCTTGAGACATGTTGAGAATGCAACAAGATGATGGAGCTTAGTGAACAGGAGTCGCCTTCACTAAGTGGGCCCGCGGGCTATTTTTGGAACAAAGTCTATTTTTAGACTATGTCTATTTTTAGGCATATGGGTCATGGTCTATGAGTTGCAGGATGCTATTTGTGGATGAGTGGTCACGTTGGTAAAAATAGATGGACTTCTATTTTTAGACATATGGGTGGTTTCTATTTTTACACTGCCATGCTAAAAATAGAACAGTCGAATATTATTGTCTCATAATAATATTTGGACTATAAACATTATCTTATCCTCTTGGAGCACTTCAGTTTGAGCTACAGATGTGGCACATGCAGCTGTCAGAAGGAAATACGCTTTTCTTTTAGGTCAGTTGAGCTATTGCATGCAGGACTTCAGTTAGAACTCAAGTGGTTGAGTTTGGTGGAGTTGTGTTCAGTTTGACTTGGTTAAACTAGTTGTAATTAGTCTAACTGCAAATAGACTAGTCATGAGTGATGTGAATCAATTGATTAAATTAATTCACTAATTATTAACTCATAAAGGAACTAAATAATACATCAGTTAACTCAGTACATGTACAGTTCAGTGGAGACAGGTGTTAGAGGTTGAGATTTCTATCAGTTGTGACTATAGTTGTGCATGAGATCTTGCACAATCAATGGGATTGAGTTATGCCAATGAGGACTGCACAGTGTGGGCCAATACCATGGTAATTGTAGCTTGTGCTCACGTGATTTTCACTTTGGATTGTGCAGTGGAGGCAGGCAAAGTAGCAGAGGAGATTTGAACCTGTGACTTGTTCGGATCTAAGCTAGTTTTGTGTGTAACAGGTGGAGATAGTACTGAGTACTTCTGAGGAGTATTGTACTATGTATTGTTACATGTTCTCTATCATTATAATATACAGATAGTGTGGGGTTTTCAGCTGTATGCTTTCCCTGGGTTACATATTGTGTTAATGTGTGCATGTGATTGACATTTCATTGATTTTAATGCTGCTAAATTGATGATCAACGTAGAGGAGGTTATGTATAATGCATGTATTCCGCAATAGTGTATAATCAGATAATCTCTGTGAATAAGTGTCATATTATTCAAAATTTCTACATGGTATCAGAGCTGTTGATCATCATATCTATTATTCAGAAAGTGTTTACATTTTATTTCTTCAGGCAGAGTCTGTAATCGGGCCAGGTGGCCTCTGGATTCATCCTTATTTTGGAAGGTGAGATATCCGATGAATGCCCATACAGTCAATCTCTGTACGAGAAATACTTTGTTCTCACGAATTTTAGATCAGAAGCGGTTGAGTTTTGAGCTGGTGGAATTCGAATTTGCAGCAGTGTTTTCTTGGTGTCAATGTTGAAATGTCTTGCAACGGATTGCGATTGGAATATGCTCTTGAGGGCAGCTCGAATTATATTGCATGGAAAGACAGGAGGGAGGCGGTGTTAGATGACAATGGGCTGAAGGAGTTCATAGAGGCTGAGGTCCCAAAGCCTACTAATACTGCTCACGTTGAGGCTTGGCAAAAGAAGACAGAAAGGTGTGGAAGGATTCTGTTGGAGGGCGTGAAGGATCACATTGTATCCAGCCTGCATGGAAAGGCTTCTCCATACTTGATGTGGAAAGCGTTGACAGATTTATTCTAAAGCAAGAGCGACCAGAGGGAGTTGGCACTCAAGGATAAACTCAGAAAAATTAAGTGTGAGATTGGAGACATTATGCCCAAGTATCTCACGAAGTTCACCCAGTGCCGGGATAGTTGCGAAGTGTGGGGGTGACTGTCGATGATGAGGACTTGGTGAGCTTGGCTCTCTTTGGTCTTCTGAAGAGTTGGCATTCCTATCAGGACTCTGTCAATGGTCGGGAGAAATTGCCAGGATGGGAGAGACTTTGGTCGGATCTTGTGCAAGAGGAGATCAGGCGGAATACCAGGGACGGATCTTCATCAAAGGCATCTGATGAAGAAAATTGCGCTTTAGCTGCCAAAGCAAAGAAGGGGAAGGAGAAGGGTTCTCTTTCCGAATCCAGTTCTTCCAATGATGGGAAGAAGGTTGACAAATTGAAAGTGCGATGCTTTCGTTGTCATGAGTTGGGCCATTATGCTACTAATTGCCCAAAGAAGAAGTCCAAGAAGGGATCTGGGGAAGGATCTGAAGGTGAGACACTTGCTTCACAATTTGAGTTGGATTTCACACTCTTCGCATGCATGGTTTCATCCATGGTGGGAAGTGGTTGGTTTCTTGACAGTGGAGCTTCTTTCCACATGACCGGTGACAAAAGTTTGTTTAGTACTTTGGAGGAGAAAGATCTCCAGATACTCATAGCGATGGGTAATGATGAGAAGTATAGTGTCTCAGGTGTAGGCACGGATATTTTTCAGAGGGAGCATGAAGCTCTCCTTACCTTGACCGATGTCAAGTATGTTCCAGGACTGAAGAGAAACTTGGTGTCGATCGCGATGCTGGAAGACAGAGGCTACGATGTAGTCTTCAGTAAGGGAAAGGTTTTCCTTAGACACATCATCACTAGACAGGTGAAGCAGATTGGTTCACGGGTCAAGAACCTGTATGCTCTTGAGGTTCAAGATGCATGCAAAGCCTTCAGCAGTGATGCAACTGATGGAGACTTGGTGGTTGAGAGGGAGCGTATATTACCTCTCAACATGCAGAGCCAGAAGAAGTCTCAGACGATTGTGGAGGAGCCACGATTGGTGCAGCAGCTTCAGGAGGTTGTGGAGCAGCCACGACAAGGGAAGCTGAGAGGAGATCGAGTAGAGACATCTACTCATGCAGAGACCTCCAATAGGGGGAAACTTTGAGCCAAGTGGGCTGAGGGATCACATGCAGCCATACCTCCAGGTAGGAGGTGGGGCGATATAGATTGATCGTCCCAAGGAGGAGGGGTAAGATCCTTGAGGTACCCAACCTCTTGGATGAGACCTTGCTACGGGAGTCCCAATGTGGAGTAGCAGGAACTGACTGATTGGGTAGATACAGATGCAGATGGAGCGGCAGAGAGAGCGACATTGCAAGGAATCCCAGGACAGCGCATAGCTAGCAGGCTGCAGCAATGCGAGAGGCACAAGTGTTTTGCACAGTGCTAGGTGGCATAGAGAGGTGTGCAATGGTGCGAGATGCATGGAGATGTTGAAGTAGCACAGATGTCAGAGAGGGAGCACTTGTCAGCAGCAGGTAGAGCTTTAGCATCAGAGTATGTTCCTAGCCCAACATAGTGGTCAGTTGGGAGTGTTTTTGTTCCAAGTGTTGTTAGAGCAAGTGGACCGGGAAAATGTGTTGCATGCAGAACATTACAGAGGCAGTATAGGGGTTGCAGATAATCCATATCTTGTTGAGAGGGAGTGTTGAGAATGCAACAAGATGATGGAGCTTAGTGAAAAGGAGTTGTCTTCACTAAGTGGGCCTGCAGGTTATTTTTGGCGCAAAGTCTATTTTTAGACCATGTCTATTTTTAGGCATATGGATCATGGTCTATGAGTTGCAGGATGCTATTTGTGGATGATTGGTCATGTTGGTAAAAATAGATGGACTTCTATTTTTATACATATGGGCGGTTTCTATTTTTAGACTTCCAGGCTAAAAATAGAACAGTGGAATATTATTGTCTCATAATAATATTTGGACTATAAACATTATCTTATCCTCTTGGAGCACTTCAGTTTGAGCTACAGATGTGGCACATGCAACTGTCAAAAGGAAATATGCTTTTCTTGTGGGTCAGTTGAGCTATTGCATGAAGGACTTCAGTTAGAACTCAAGTGGTTGAGTTTGGTGGAGTTGATTATGGATTTGATGGAGTTGTGTTTAGTTTGACTTGGTTAAACTAGTTGTAATTAGTCTAACTGCAAATAGACTAGTGATGAGTGATGTGAATTAATTGATTAAATTAATTCACTAATTATTAACTCATAAAACAACTAAAGAATACAATATTTAACTCAGTGCATGTACAGTTCAGTGGAGACAAGTGTTAGAGGTTGAGATTGCTATCAGTTGTGACTATAGTTGTGAATGAGATCTTGCACAATCAATGGGATTGAGTTATGCCAATGAGGACTACGCAATGTGGGCCAATACCAAGGTAATTGTAGCTTGTGCTCACGTGATTTTCACTTTGGATTGTGCAGTGGAGGCAGGCAAAGCAGCGGAGGATATTTGAACCTGTGACTTGTTCGGATCTGAGCTAGTTTTGTGTGTAACAGGTGGAGATAGTATTGAGTACTTGTGAGGAGTATTGTACTATGTATTGTTACATGTTCTCTATCATTATAATATACAGATAGTGTGGGGTTTTCAGCTGTATGCTTTCCCCTGGTTACATATTGTGTTAATGTGTGAATGTGATTGATGTTTCATTGATTTTAATGCTGCTAAATTGATGATCAACGTAGAGGAGGTTATGTATTATGCATGTATTCCGCAATAGTGTATAATCAGGATAATCTTTGTGAATAAGTGTCATATTATTCAAAATTTCTACAAGACAAAGCTACAACAAGAAGAGCTACAACATCATAAGCATCATTCTGTTCAGAACACTGAGATAGACTCCAATCAATAGCAAGTCAATGTTGTTGAAGTTGATTCAAATCCAGTGCCCAATGAAGCAACAAAGTTACATGCAGATGCAGAAGTTGAGTCTGTACTTCCCAAGTCGGTCATCAGACCTTGGGAAGAGCTTGTCCATAACAAGCACATAACTGGTCTTGGATATGACAAGGATATGTCCTTTCATATTCCAGACTATTCCAAGCCCATCAAATTTCAGAGTGCAGGATTTCTTCATGAGACTTCACCTTCCCTTGTTCCAGATTCTGCTCCTTCACATTCGCAGTCAAAAGTTGTTAAATGCCAACATTGTGACCGAGTTGGCAATATGAAAGATCATTGTTTTGATCTTCATCCATGTAAGAATTGTCATAAAACCAATAATTCTTCAAATAGGTGCTTCAAAAACAAGCCTCCTCCAAGAACAAAGATTATCTTGGATGGATCGCTTCTTGGCAATGGGCTTCAACAGCCAATAAGATATTTCAGTCATATGTCAGAACTTGTTCTAGAGTATTGAACAATATTGCAGTTGAGTTTTCTCCATCATCTCACCTTGTATCTGATGGGGGGGAAGTGATGGTCATCTACAAGCTTCAAAGTCACATCAAGTGAGCCTGAGCCACAACCTGCCATACCCGATTCATAGTTGTAGCCAGAGAAAAATTCTGCTGAGAATGCCTTCAATATGTGATGCCTCTTCAAAGAATTGAGGACACTTCCTCTAGCAAAATACTTCAGCTTCTTTCTAGTTTTCAAAGAGTTTTAGGAATTACATTAATCATTCCAGAGTTGGTGCTAATCCTTAAACCATCACAGATTGAGACCTCACTTTTCAGGTTGAGGTTCTCCCTTTTTATGCGGGGTGAGACCTCCCTTTCAAGGTTGAAGGTTTCCCTTTTCAAAACGTGAGTAGCACTTCCTCTAGCAGAAGACTTCAACTTCATGCCATATTTGGAAGAGTTCAGGGAACTGCACTAAGAATTCCAGTGTTGGTGGTCATCCTTAAACCACTCCCTTATACCAACATTTTAGAGAGCACATTCAGCCTTGTGCTTCCATACATTTTTGCACATTTTTTATTACAACTCTCTTCTTGGACTCATACATACCCCTTCAGATTAAGGGGGGAATGTTGGACACCTAATCCTCTAAGGGTTGGTGTGGAAGCTGAACAATCAAAGGGAGTCCAAGGGACCACTTGGAATATGAAACCAAGAGTCATTCCTATGCATTATAAATATGTATAATTATGAATAAGAAAAGTAATTCAATGTTTATATTTCAGATGGTCTTCGCCATGTATGTGTTTAACAGAAAACATAGTAACATCTTCCAAATAAACAACTACGCTCTGACCAATAAGGCCACAAAAAGCGATGTCCATTGCTCTTTGAAACGTAGCACCAATGTTGATAAGTCCAAATGGAATTCTCTTGAAGGAAAAATGTTCCCCATTTAGTCCTGAAGGTAGTTTTCAATCGATCTAGTTCCGTTACTAGCACTTGATTGTAACTAGAGAAACCATCTAGTAGAGATAACATCTCAGACCCAGATACTGTATAGAGGATTTGTTCCATGGATGACACTGGGTAATTATCTTTATCATATGCTCAATTAATATTGCAGAAATATACACATAACCTTATTTCACCGAACTTCTTTCTGACTGGGACAAAATTTGAAACCCAAGTGGAGTGTTTGAATTTAAAAATGATCTGAGCATCCAACAACTTTCTCAACTCCTTTTGGATGATGGGTCCCAACATTCAATGAAATTTTCTTAATTTTTGCTAGAATGATTTACCCCCTCTTTTATGGGATACATGATGGATAATATGAGTGTCATATGTCTTGAATTGTTGTATGTACATTAAAACACATCATGGTATTGTTTTAATAAGCAGATAAACACTTGTCATTCTCGTGGAGAACAATAGGTACCAAGGTTCACATAGGATCTTCTTGAGTTCCTAAATTGACTTGTTTAGATGATAATTTCGATCTTTGAGTCCTTGTCGGCCGGATAAATCGTTCTTGCGGACAAGACCGATCTCCCTAGTGTGGAGTACTAAAGAAGGTATGTTTTTGGTAATTATTTCAACATCTTTTCATTAGAACTTACAAACCTTTTGCATCATGAACTAGGAAAATGATAAGGAATTGTAATAAAACCTGTGAGATTAATGTGCAAAACGAAAACACTGACAATTGTCATTTTCTTATGCAGGAAGAAGGGAAAACAAAAAACTGTCGTTCTAAAGGAAAGGACAAGGACGGGTTAATCGCTGTCCCTTTGACGGGGAACCGTATGCAAACAAGGAAAAACAAATCAAAGCAAATTAGCCCTGGAAATGAAGTGGAGATATCGGCTTGGCGCAAGAAAGAAAAGAGATAACTGAGGACTAACGGTTCGGAGAATCCCTTAAGATCCTTTGATCCTGAGGGATCGCTGCTTTAACTATTTTTGCACCTAGACATCTCTGCCTTCACCATTATAAAAGGGGCAGCACCGTTAACTCAAGGGGTCAATCGAGTCTATTATGTTTTATGTAATTTCTCTTAAGATTGAAACTTTGATCATCGAGTCTCGTTGAGAACAGATCTATTGTAATTCCGCCTTATGCATTAATATAAACTTGGTTGTTGTTTCATCTCTGAGTCTGGAATAACTTCAAGCGGTGTACCCCTGGAGGCTAAGGGCCTGGCCCTGGAGGACACTTGCTCCTGTACTATTACGTTTGGTTTATGCGTGGTTTGCTTATCAGCGTTATTTGGTAATCTGATGTGTTTTGTTAGTTTACATCACATGCTATGTTATGTTTAATTTACTGAGGTTTCTAAAGACAGAACTATTGTATTAACTCTGCAACGTATCACTGTTCTTTTAAGTGTTGATATAATATTGTCGGTCTTTACAGAATATTGTTGTTGTTCAATTACAGAGCCTCTGTGCTGTGCACTTATTCATTGATATTACGGAATTCATCTTAGCGATTATGTCTTTGCGATTGTTGAGTTTATAGACATTGTTGTTCCATTCTGAAATACAGTCGTACTCTTTCTAACTGAGATTGATAACTGGATCAGATTACTATTAAGGTGTGTCGTGTGTATGTATGCGTGGTTTTCAAGCACTGTTCTATAATCCATCATTAATCAGTGCTGTTCCATTCTTGTGTGTTGTTCAATTCGTCCTTAAAAGTGAAAGATTGCCATTTGATTCCTGTAGGACACGACTATTGTATTCGATCTTGTAGACTAAGGTGTTACTACTTGTTAGACTTAATTGTTGTTACAGTTTCTTGTTTGTTGTTCCATTTCAGGTTTGTTGTTCTATTTCTTATTTGTTGTTCCATTTCTTATCTGTCGTTCCATTTCCTGTCATTTGTTATTTTGGTGTGAAGAACGATCTAAGGCTGTAGTGAGCATTGACATTTACTGTCTGGCTCCCAGATCCACGATCTGTTCTCTGATTTCTTTTAGTTCCATCAGTTTACAAAGGGATGAGTTACTGCTACTGAACCCTTGACTGATAAATTGCTTAGTTTTCTGAATGTGTGGTTTAATCTTTTGAAGTAGTTTGTTGTAAACAAGCATCTGTTTACTCTTGTATTTTTAAGCACTATACTACTAGCATTACTCTGGCAAATGATAGCCTCAGACTGAGACACTCTTTGAAATAACAAAACGTTCCTGGATTGACAAACTAATGTGAGGTAATTAGAGGTGAAAGAGACCCTTTTTATAACTCGACACCTAGTATCTACAAATATCTAGCGACAAGTAAGACAAACAAATTCTATTTTTCTCTAAATATTGTGATTTATAAATAAAAGCCAATAGATGTTTTAGACCCTACCTCAAGTCCAATGCTAGTTTGTGGAAGCCACGCTCCGTCTGTCCAAATGAGCTCCCTTTTAAAGATCCTGCAAACACAAACAAGCACACATCAAATAACACCTGCATAGCCAATATAATAAACCATATCTATCATGATGATCAAGGAATTCATGAAATAAACCATAGAAGACAGTTTATTGAGAAAAATGAACTTGATTGTATTAACTTTAAACAAAGAAGAACTTTACAACCTTGGTGCCTTGATGTTGTACAAGCTCCTCCCAGGGTCCAGCAAGAATCTCCTCTACTTTGACAAGCTTCACACTCTTCCCAATGAAGCCAAAAGGTATGTAATCTCTCCTCTCAAACTCAATTAGGAAGTCTAAATTCCAACAACATTTACCCTCAAAAATATTCAGCTTTCAACCTCCCTAGCAACCAGCCCAATGCCTCATTTTGTAGTGCAGAGGAAGGAAGTTACCAGGTCCATCTTCAAAGGGATAGAGTCCTCCTTCAAAGGGATAAACTCCTCACATCAAGGGGTTAGCTCCTTTAGTTATGGGATGCATGAACCACCTAGGAGCGAACTTGCCACCTCAAGATTCCTTCTAGAAGCGTCCAGAATTAACCCAAAGTGAGTTTTTAATGATAAAATTGCGACTTTTTGACTTTTACAGGGGTCTGCACCCTTTACACAGAAACAAAGCGGGCAGGTCCGCAGGGAACATGACCAAGGGGTGCGGGACCACTGGTAATGCTATGAGAAAGTGTGAAACCAGAGTTTTAGAGATTTTCAAGGTCTTTATCTCAATTTCAAGGCTTGACATGAAGATATGAGGTTTAAGACTTGCATAGGAGGACAGTATGAGTGGTGATAGACTCACACTGACTGCAGAAAGTCATGGTGACAATATTTTGTGCAACAGATTGCCCCATAAAGTGCGAAGTATGTAATATATAGTATTTGTCATCTAAGAAGAGTGAAGTAATTTATCATTTCGAGGATCGTCTTGTGGAGAGCCTAATTGGAACCTGTAAAAACATTCAATACAAAATACATATATGAGATCATATCATCGCTGAGGTAGGCATTCCCATACTCAGATCAAAACTGACTAGAAAACTAACTAAACTGCTCTGATATAGGAATGATCTTGTAATACATCACAAGTATAGACATATGTAGACACAATATGGGTGCAGCCATCTGTTTATGAATAGTCCACTGTATAGTGAATAACAAAATTGGTCGCAACCTGGATGGTGGAAACTAGATCCAGGGTCTTTATTTCTACTTCCCGAAATAGTACGATTCTATCCGTGTGAATGAATGTGTCGAAGTCGAACATGGTAGAAACCACTTGATTACCAGTCAATGATGTAAATTGTTAACAAGTGTGAGAGAAACCACTAGTAATGTCAATGGCTCTCAAAGTACTCAATACAATCCATGAAATGTGAATAGATGTGTTGATGTCGAACATGTAACAGAATCCTTTGATCGGAGGTCAATGATGCAACCTGTCATCGAAGGCGAGAAACCTGCTATTGAGGCATGCAGATTCCAAGGTACTGGCGATTTCTAGATCATCTTTCTAGATAATGAGCTGAAGTCAATAGAAAGTGATCCGTCATAGGCAAGCCCACAACATGAAATCATAGATCAAGTTTGAAGAAATATAGTTGCAAGGATTGTCTCAAGGGTGGTCAAAATGGATGACAGATGTTTTGTAGATGAATGGTTTATTTGCACTAACCTCTTGAACACATAACGACACAGCAAATGGTTTGGTGGCAATTGACCCAAAGCTAATACCCAGAAACCGACTGAAGACTTTCAATATGGTTTGATTAACTATTAGGCAAAGGATTTCCCAACCCAGGTGAACAAAAAGTGTCGTGTTCAAGAGTGGTTAAATGTTTTTCTGAGACACAAAGTATAACAAACAGGTTCATTTTTCTCTATTTTCCCCCACCATTTCTAGCAAGTACCTCTTTATTTTTTACAAGCTTGAGGAGGATAACATTTGCTTGATTATAAGCTCATCCTTTGGATGAGTCCAACTTAGTTTAAATTCGAACCCTAAGAAGGATTGGTCCATTCCTGTTTTTAATTGAACAGGTCCTTTACTGTTAAATTTTAACGAGTCCAATATAGGAGAAACTTGGCGTTTTTCAATTTTAGGGAGTCAGAAGAAAAACTTAAGAAAACTCCATGATTGTCCTTTTTCGTAAATTTGTGTCTCCCAAGCCCGAAAAAGTATAAAATAATACTTGAGAGAACCGCTTGACCATTACGATCAAGGAGTACTTTTCATAATTAGTGTCTCTGATCCGAAAAAGTAAAAAAGCGATCAATGACACGTCGTTTTATAACCAATATCGAATTTGAAAAAACAAAAATCCAGCAATCTTTTCACGTTTATACGGTCAGAAAAGAGTTGTAAGTGGACCGTCCTTTTAATTCCATTTTAACGAGCTTAAAAAGAAAAACTCGGCAATCTTTTCATATTTTAGGAGTCAGAAAAGAGCTTAAAGATGACTCTAATGTTTTTTGTTGAAAATGATCAATTTTGCCTGAAAAATCCGATATTCTGCACAAAAACTCAAACATTACTCATACCTGTTTAAAATAAATAAAAATGCATCAAAAGTTACCTCTTTAAAGTGAAAAATAAACAAATTAAAAATTCATTTATTCAAAAAAGCTTATAAAAAGGGCTTTTGTAAATTCATTTTTACCATTTGACTTTAGAGTGAGAAAAGAGAGCTTTTGGGTAAGAAACTTCCCGTGAAGATTGTGGAAAATCCGTACATTGAAATCGAAAACCGTCACCTCCAAGTAATCCACATCACTTTAATCTTGCATTTCAACCGTTTGTATTTTGTTTTTAGGTTTCTATTTTGATTTTTAGGAAGAATTTTGTTTAAAAGTCCGCTCGCGGGGGTCTGCAGGCGCAGCATGCGAAACCTGTGGACCCCGACTTGTTCCTACACAGGAAAAAGCCAGGGGCCCGCACATGTTGTTTGGGCAGAGTGTGGACCTACGCACTATCTCTAACTGGAGAGTGCGGTTCCCGCAGAATAGGTTTTACAATTTCAAATTCTTCAATTTCCGCCCAAAAACTTTGATTTAAAATGTTTTAATCCTCATTTTCTTTCAATGTAGGATATATACTATGCTTAGCTAGCGGGAACGGGAGCACGAAGATGTGGACCTCGTCGCAATTAATCATCAACCTTCAATAGATGCATTGAAGGCATGCGGGTTATTTAAATTCTGGGCCATACCTGGCATGAGGGCCCAGGTGGACTTTTTGCAGTGGCTAGTGGATAGATGAAATATACAGGACCAGTGCTTCACTATTGGTGGCCACCAGCTCGAAATGGAGCTAGAGGACATTTACTTTTTGACTGGTTTTCCCAAGAGAGGTGAACCATTGACTCTATTCGGGACTAGGCCAGGTGGCCAGTCTGTCGATAGTCTCCAGCTAGAGTTTTGTAACGACCAAACCAAGGACAAAGGGGTTGATATCAAAACCATCTCCCGTCCTGAACTCAAACTAATTGTGTTTACTATCACCAGAATCTGCGCAAGCGCAGCACTGCATATGGCCACCAGATCCCAAATGCGGATGGTAGTAGACTGTTATCGAGGCACCGTTTTCAACTGGTGCAAAGCTGTGTTGGCTAATGTAAAAGGCCAACTGACTAGAGCAAAGAACGGACAACTGAAAAACTTTGGATATGGTTTCTTAGTTGTGAGCTTTGGTCTAGAGAGGGTCCCGATGTTGGTCCCACAGCATCTTTCCGTTGAAGCTGGACTTCCCTGAGAGCCCAAACTAATGCGTTGGGTTGCAGTTATGGCCTGTCATCCTGAGGAGGGTTTAGAGGTTGTTCGATTTCCTCCTGACTATTTTCATTGGTTGGAGAACCAAGTTTTTGCGATTCAGGATTTTCCTTATGCTGGGATGGATTATCGTGGTGACCTATACATGGCTCTTTCACCACAAGAGCAATGGGATGACTCATGTAAAATCATTTTCAACATTTTCTAATTTAATTTTTTTTTATTTTTTTTAAATCATCCCAAAACTGATAGTAAAAAGTTTCAAATGCAGATGTAGGTCCACGGTGACCAGCCACTCTCCGACCCTATGAGAGGAAACACCCAGCTGCAGCAGTACCAACCCCACGGGACGAATCTACAGAGACCTTGGCCGAATTGGAAAACCATCTAGAGCGCTTGACAACAGACATTCCAGAGACTAGCATAGATGACATTCCTCTTAGGCTACAGCGCTATGTGATTGGGGTCCTAGGACCTTTTAGGAGGTTCCTTTGCAGGGTGGCCCGTGCAGTGGTTTCTTATCGTGATCATCACCAGTGATAGGATGATCGCCTTTTGTAGACTCATATGACATTTTTGATTTTTGTACTATCATTTTTTCTGATCATAAGGTGTTTTTCAACCTATGATCGAAGACGATGTATATTTGACACACTTCTATGCTATGCTATATCACTATTACTGGTTATCTTGTAAAACATGTTATGGAATGTTTTTAAATTCACTGTTTGATTATTGCAAATGTCTACTTAACATTCGAAAAGCAATTGCATCTGCTAATGTATTTAAATATCTTGGAATATGATGATATTCAATATAGTCAAATTCAAGTTCCAAGAGAGGAACTCTTAAAAATAATCTTAATAACACTGGATTTCTAATGGCATAAACTCTATTAAGTTGCAATACAACGAGTTCAGAATCTAACCTCACAATCAAACTCTGAATCCCAAATGAGATGGATTCAGATAATAACTCAATCACTGCACTATACTATGCAATGTTGTTCGTTGTTTGACCGAGGCTTACCCCATGCATAGATACCAACTCATCAATGGGTGAATAGATAACGCAAGAATAATGACAAAAACACTCTCTAGACTAAGCACACTTTTTTAATCTAAAACACACCAGCTAGAAAGAAAACAAATCTAACTAAAATCTCCACACCCAGATTTAAGCATAATATCTCTTCAGATAAAGACCATTTCTGGGCTTACCTAAAGAGACACCGTCAAAATCTACCAATTCATAGGCCCCTTTTGCCATCTTTCGCTTAACAACATAAGGACCATGCCACATAGGTACGAATTTTCTAGCCCCTAGCTTATTGTTTACTTGATCATATAGTAAGACTAGGTCTCCTTCCGAAAAAACACAAGGTGTAACATTTCGATCGTACTGAACTTTAATTCGTTTGGCATGAGTGTATTACGACAAGCACCATCAGCGAAAACAATGTATGTTTGAAGAGACGTTGACATCTGCAATATCAAGAGTAAAATCAAGATAAGCAGGAATAATGACAAAAAACACTCTCTAGACTAAGCACACTTTTCTAATCTAAAACACACTAGCTAGAAAGAAAACTAATCTAACTAAAATCTCCACACCCAGATTTAAGCATAATATCTCTTCAGATAAAGACCATTTCTAGGCTTACCTAAAGAGACACTGTCAAAATCTACCAATTCATAGGCCCCTTTTGCCAGCTTTCGCTTAACAACATAAGGACCATGCCACATAGGTACGAATTTTCCAGCCCCTAGCTTATCGTTTTCTTGATCGTATAATAATACTAGGTCTCCTTCCGAAAAAAAACGAGGTGTAACATTTCGATTGTACTGAGCTTTAATTCGTTTAGCATGAGTTTCGATTGCTAGTGCAGCATCACGTCGATTCTCATCTAGTTGAGCCAAGTACAACAAACATTTCTCCTCTTCGGAAGTGGTTGGGAGTAACTCTATGGCTATTTGCAATGACGAGATTTCGCATTCAATGGGTAACACAGCTTCCAAACCGTAAACTAGTTGGAAAGGAGTGAAACCAGTTGATTTTTTACTGAGGTTTGATATGCCCAAAGCACTGAAAATAACATGTTATGCCAATTCGACCTATGAATCCCAATGATTCGTCGGATCATAATGACTAGAACTTTGTTGATGGCTTCAACCGGACCATTACCCTGTGGGTAATATGGAGTAGAACTATCGTGACACAGGCCAAGCTAATCTGTTAGTTCAGTCATCATGATGTTTCGAAAATGACGCCCATGATCAATGATAATCGCTTGTGGAACACCAAAGCTAGCAATTATATGATTGAAAATGAAAATCGCAGCAGTTTTGCCGTCTGCCAAAAATGTAGGCATCGTCTCGGCCCACTTAGTAAAATAATCTACCGCAAGGATGATATATGCATGCCCCCCGACCGAGTGAGGGTTACATGTAATAAAATCGATACCCCATTTTTCAAAAGGATTGACGGCAATTATAGGGTGGAGAGGAGCAGGTGGAGCACACATCTTTCGATCAAAAATTTGACAATTGTGGCATTTTCAGATCGCGTCAATATAAACAAAGACGGCCAGAAATAGCCAGCGCGCAATATCTTTTGGGCTGTGGCATACCCAGACATATGACCACCACACACTCCAGAGTGACAGTCATTTAGAACCTTTTCAGCTTCCTCATGAGTTAAACAATGTCGGAAAACAGAGTCCACCCCATGACGATAAAGTGTATCTCCATTAATCTTGTATTGTTGGGATTGGAAACGTAATTTCCGACGCTGAGATCTTGAAATTTCAGGTCGAAAAGATTGGGTTTGGAGATAAACAATGATATCTCCATACCATGGATCAAGAGTGCTGATAAGAAACAAGGATTCGTCCGCAATGGGCTTTTCCGCCACAGTTTCAGTGTCAGCACGCGGGAAGTCACACATCAACTCCACAAAAACTAAAGATTTCTTTGACTTAGATTTTTCAAATTCCTGCAGGATAACAGTCCATTTGGAATACTTGTCCCCTAGCAATTGTTTGGTCAAAATATAGATCATAGGGTTACAGTCGGAAATTACGGTAGTTTTGCGTAGTAAAATGTAATGACGAAATCGGTGGACAGCTTGAACAGCTGCCAAGGCCAATTTCTCCACATGTGAATATTTCAACTCAGTCGGATTCAAAGTTAGACTAAGATAGTAAACCACATGTTCACTACCAAATTCATCTTCCTAAACTAACACCATCCCAATGGTGGAATGAGAAGCGGCGAGATACAAGAAGTAATCCTGGTTGTAGTTGGGAGGATGCAATAACGGTGCATGGGTAAACACATGTTTAAGTGCATCAAAAGATTTGTCAGTTATCTCATCCCAAAAGAATGGAGTATTCTGTTTCAAAAACCTGGTAAAACCCTTTGTTATCTCGGCGTAGTTAGGAATGAATCGACGTAAAAAGTTTGCTTTCCCTTACGAAATTTGGAGTTGGCACAGAGTCGAAGGAGGAGGCAATTTGACAATAGCTTCAACCTTCGAGGGATCGACACGAATGTCGGCTTTCGAAACAACAAATCCTAGTAAACGACCCGTTTCTATACAGAAAACACATTTGTGTGGATTCAACCTAATTCGATAATGCCTACATCTCATAAATATTGCTCGTAAATGAGTGAGATGATCGGCTCTACGTAATGAATGAGCAGGTAAATCATCGAGATAAGGTTGCACAATGTGCTTGATGTCGTGAAACGCGTAATACATAGCTCTTTGAAAAGTTGCTCCAGCGTTCTTCAGCCCAAAAGGTAATTTTCAATAAGAAAATGTCCCCCATGGACAAATGAAAGCCGTTTTTCGTTGATCAGCAGGTAGAATGTTGATTTGATTGTAACCGAAAAACCATCCATAAAGGAGAATATTTCACTGCCGGCACAATCATCGATAATTTGATCGATATAGGGAGTTGGGTAATTGTCTTTTGGACAGGCTCGATTAATATCCCTATAATCGATATATATTCTTATTGTTCCTTGCTTTTTGTTAACATGAACAATATTCGATACCCAATCCGTTAAAGGAATTGGATAAAAGAAACCTGTTTTAAGTAGTTTCTCAACTTCTGCTTTAATAGCAGCAGCTTTTCGCGGGTGGATCTGACGCAAACGTTGCCAGATGGGTTTAGCATCCGGGTAAGTTTTGATTTCATGAACAACAATTGCTGGATCAATTCCTGGCATTTCTTCATATGACCAGGCAAACACGTCTCGGAATTCTTGAAATAGGGCCTTATATGTTTGAAATTCATTTTCCGTACAAGAGGCACCTATATGAATGTTTTCAGCAATTCCAGGTTTAACTGAAATGTCAATAGGAACTGTTCGAGAAATATTTCCCAAATTTAATCCAGAATCAAAATTTTGCAATGGATTCTGAGCTTCTTTGACATAATCAGTAGTAAAAATAGATGAAAAATCATTTCCAAATGATCAATCTCAGGTAAGAATGAAGATCTATGATGGAGATATTCCCATGGTAAATCATCAACAGACAAAATTTCACGAATCTGCTCATCAGTGTGAACAAGTTCGGAAAAAGTTGTTGAATCTAAGTTTGATGTTGAAAGTGATTCTTCATGGACCACATTCATTAGGTCTATTTTAGTTGAAGAAGGGTCGGAAAATGACTGTACCGCATGATACGCAATTTCATAGGGACTCAAAGGCATAGCATCACCAAATGAATCCATCTCATATTCGGAAGGTACAATCCAAGGACCATCATAAACAATAGTGTCTGATGAAATCATATGAATGGTTGCAGTAGAAGGCAATATGTTAGGAGGAGGAAAGGAAAAAGTTCCCAGTAAACCAGAATCTTTAACTAGTCCTACTCCAACATCCTTGTAAGGGATAGTTGTTTTGCCGACATGCTGGATACTTTCAGAAGAGGTTGGGTCAGATGAAAAGTATGTTAGCTGGTCTATAGTTACGATATTTCCATTATGAGGAAACTTTATAAGCCGAAAGACCAATGAAACAACAGCAGTCATAGCGTAAGACCAACTACGACCCAAGAGAAGGTTGTAATCTAGAGGGGCATCAACCACTTCCACATCTAGATTAACAATTTTACCTTCAACCCCTATAGGTAAATCCTGTAGAATGCCAAAAGGATGGAACCCACGGCCATCAAAAGCCTTTAGAATCGTCGGGGATTGATTGAGTGTAGGAGAACCAAGCGATCTCCAACACTGGATCGACATAATACATGTTGAAGCTCCCTCATCAATCACAGTCCTAAAGCAAGGTCTGTTTTTTACTAACACTGGAATCTGGAAAGCCATTTGATGAGGTAAACGAGGTGTACTATTTTCTAAATCGAAGATTATAAGGTTCAAGTCCTTAATATCAACAGCTCCTGTAGCCGACAATATCAATTTGCGATGTGTTGGACATGATTGCAGCACCTCCAAAGCCGACATTGCTGAAGGGGAAATAGCTAAATCTTCAACAATGTTATAGTTCTGAGCAGCTCTCGCATGTGCATTGAAAGCTGACTTTCGAAGTATACCTTTAGCAGGCGGTTTGATTACTAAGTCTGCGTTAGGTTTCTCGATCTGTAGCGGATCAAAACCAAGAGTTGAAGTTGATGGGTTCGAATTAGAAGATTTCGCTTCCTTACCACCAACAGGACTTTTACTTCCATAATCTTGCGATCGTGTCACAATCCTAACATGGGACATCATCATTATGGGTTCTTCTGAGGCATTTGAGGAAGAACCTATCATCTTTCTATCTTGACTAGGAAAAGGATCCTTCAAGACAGCAGGCGTTTGAGAACCTTTGACAATTTTCGCAACCTCGGCACGATGAGGGCAGTCTCTTATAAAATGCTCTTTGTCACAAATGAGACAAGGATAACGAGGTTTATGTTTCTCCTCAGTAGATTCCTTTTTATCTGTTTTCTCTTTCGAACTTTTCTTATTTTTCTTCTTCCCCTTCTTTTTACCGCCGGATTTTGATTTCGCTGTAGATGACTCTATGACATGAATATCGGCAGGAATTTCCGCGGAAGAGTCTCTTGTCGGGGAATCTGGTAAAGTTATGATAGGAGAAGAATTCTTCGAAGATTTCTTCTTACTTTTGGTGTTACTGAACCAATCATACCGTCAACGGCATGAGACCCTAAAGGAGCTGGATTTATTTGATTTTGTTTAGGAAGATCGGGGATTTTCTCATGTAAAGTACCCGACTGCGTATAAACGAGGTCAAGGTACTGAGCTTGAGCAATCACTTGCTCTTCAGTAACAACTCCTACCTTAGCTACATCCTCAGTGATTTTAGGTAATAATGATTTAACAAACCATTCTGCTAAGATTTGATCCGGAATAAAAACTTTCACTAAACGTCGTCGACGTCTCCATTCATGAATGTGATCTGAAATATAAGTGGACGTTCACTGTTTTAATGAAGTTAATAATTCTGTGCCATTTTCATATCTGACAGGCAACTGAAAATGAGTTAAGAATGAAGTAGCTAGCTGACTAAAATTATAAAAAGTGCCTCGCGGTAACTCAATGTACCACTTGGCCGCAAGACCAATCAAAGTGCGTTGAAAAGGACGTAAACAAATTGAATTATCTGTAATGGAGTTAGATGCACACCAAAGGTGATAAGTCATCACATGGTTTGACAGATCCTTTCCTCATTTACCTTCAAACTTTGGCATATCACTGGGCAACTTATTCGGCATTGGCGGCCAAAATGGAAGATAATTAATTGGATCATTCGTAAGGCGCGAAAAATCAGGCAAGTCCAAAGTTGCAATGAACAGTAACTGACGATTAGGGTCTCGAAAACCCTAGGTCATAAGACCAGCCCCAGGAGGAGGATATCCAGGAAAACTAGGAATTGGAATTTCATTTGGGATATTATATCCTCCTGGAAAACCAGGATTAACCAGACTGTACTGGGGTTGTTGAGGTTGCTGATAAGTATATCCAGGGTACGGTTGATACTGATAGACTGGGTCTGCACAGCAGGACCGAATTGGTACTGTCCCTGGTACGGTTGATAAGTAAATTGAGGTTGACTTGTGACAACCGTACTTGGACCAGGTTGTCCTGCAGGCATTTGAATCGAAGTCTGAATTGTAGGTCCAGACTGAGGTAAAGATGCTTGAGGAGTTGATACAGGAACAGTGGAAACTGAAGCTGTCGATACTCCAGAAGTAGGTGGGGTAGATTGAACAGATGTTGCAGCAATTGCCGCAGTCGTTTGAGGCAGAGTTCGAGGCGAACTAGGCCCAGGCTGAGAAACTACACCAGGTGCAGAAGTTTGAATAGTAGGCTGGACAGGTTGCTGAGTTGAACCAGAAACCAAGGGTTGTCCAGATTGAGATGACAACTGCACATTTAGTTACAAGATCTGTTGAGATTGAGATGGATCCCACACTACATTCATTCCGGAGTATGGACCCATAGAAAGTTGAGCATATTGAAGACCATAACCGGGTTGAGGGTAGGGTTGATAATTCAAAGGTACATTTCCAGTTCCTTGGACAAATGATTGACTTGAAGGTGGTTGGAAACCTTGGGTTGGGTACTAACCTTGAGGTTGATAACCTTGAAGCACGTACTTAAACTGGGGTTGACCTTGAGGTACATATTGATACTGGGGTTGACCTTGAGGTACGTACTGAGTTTTGGGTTGACCTTGAGGAATGTACTGACCCGAAGTTATGTACTGTCCTTGAGGTTTCCCCCCAGGCGGTAACTGGGAACCTTGATGTTGCCCCCTAGGTGATAATTGAGGACCTTGAGGTTGCCCCCCAGGCGGTAACTGACTACCTTGAGGCTGCGGATTTGGAATGGTACCTGACATCATAAGAATATCTTCTACACTCAACGGTTTAGTTCTGTTATTACCAGTTAATAATCCATGTTCAATAGGTTGAGGAGATGCTCCTGAAAAAGTACCAGTAAGTGATTGATACCCAGAAGGAACAGAAGGACCGCCATATAAAAATGTTTCTGGAGATTGAGAAAACATGGATGACTGTCTCGACATATTCAAAGGAGGATAATAACCTCTAGGTGTTGGATGATAAGGAACTTGAGGTGGTGAAAAACTGAGACCCGGATTTTCCAAAAAGTTGGTCAATGAAAGATACCAAGCGTCCCTCCTAGGTGGACTGTAAAAGATCGATTCACACTCCCTAAGTTCTATAGTTGGTTGATTTTCAGGGATAGATATACCTTCTTCCGGAGTAACAAGTTCTTCAATAGCAATAAGTCCAGAAGGAAGATTTTGGGTAATGATTCTTCCTACCCTGGGTGAACTAGGACCACTGGAAGTTGGAGAAGCAAATCCTGACGGTGGAGTAGCAACAGGTTTGGTTTCAGGTTCTTCAGCTAATTCACTAGTAGAGGAAATACTACCAGTAACTTCAGAAAATGAAATTGGTTCAATAATATACTCTGGTGCTTGAACTTGATAATCAGGATGCATAACTAAAGAAGATTCTCTTTCTTCCAGTGACCCAACTCTACTGTCACTAGGAGTTACAAGAGCTCGTAGCCCTTCAAGCTGGCTTGGTGAATACTCAGGAGGTTGCCCCCGAAGTCTACGGGAATGTCTCGGTAATTCAGCCACAATTAAATATTTTAATTACTTCACATGCAAACAAAGAAAAATCTCAATGAAAACCACCTAAAGTCTCTAAAGAACCAAACAATTTGAATCACACACCTAAATAATCTAGGATTTCAAACCACACACAAACAGTAACTTTCCGTACCGAAAACACTAGTTGGTGATGAAATCCAACGTCGCAGAATTCAATACAGAAATGGCGGTTGGAACAGTTACCCCGACAACCTGCTTAATGAAACAGACTGGCACAAGTTTCTCCACTAAACCATCTCGAGTGAAGAGAACCCCCCAGAGAGTCCAAGTGAGTCTAGTCGACGTCTGCTCCAGGTACAGTGGGATCTTCCCTCCACCGTCACCTTAGGAAAGAATCCTATAGACTATGGTCACTATGGTTACCAACAGAAACAAATATACCTAGGGGAACAGTCTGTGATCCGATACACACGCAAGGGCAGAGTAGCAAAGCTCAATCCCCTTGAAGGCTCCTTGACATAATCCAAGGTTTACCAACAAGTGACCCCAGGCTCCTCAACAATGGTTAATCCGAGGTTTACCGTTTTTAATACGTGTATATCTTCTATCGTTCCCAATGAGGAAGGATTGATTACCCCACTGGTTCGGATATGATCTCGTGCTTGACTCCTATAAGAGGAGCTTCCTAGAGCATAGATGTAACAATTGGAATTTATCTCCTACCGCAAGATATAGCTACTTATTTGTTTTTACTATCTTGGAGAGTTAATTACTCCCTACTCCAAGATACTAGCCTAAGCTATGTTGGTGATAAAGATCCCTAGAAATAAAAAGATTTTCTAGATAAATTTTACTTTAAGCGTTATTTTTATTGGTTGTTCCTTAGGTCAAAAGGGATGGAGATGAAACTTTATGCTGTGAACACTCAACTCCAAAACACTAAAAATGCAGCTAATATGATAAACAATCCTTTTTCTTCAATGAATTTCTAGCTAAAGAAAGAGTTGAGAACGCAATTGCTTGAAAAACAAATATTTCCTTAACAAACAAATGAAAAGAATTTTTTTTTGTCTTTTTCAATAAACTCAAAAAATCCTTGAAGCCTACTCCCTTCAACCCTTCATCCTTTTGAAGTGCGCCCTTGCGCCAAAAATATCTCCTTGTTATTTTCAGGCACATTGATAAGGCATGAACAAAAAATCATCATAAAACATGTTATAATACTAGATTTTCAAGCTAATGGTTATTTGTCATGAGTGATTGCAGATACATGTATTCTAGGAACAACATGGAAAAAACACATAAGGAAGATTGAGCAAAGAAAGAAAACAAAGAAAGCATTGAAGAACAAAGAACACATGGAAATCTTGATGATCAAAGCACCCTGAAGACTCCATTAGATCAAAGAGCCTTTGGAGGGTGAAGATATTAATGATCGGAAGCTGCATGAATAACAAAGACACGAGTGGCACCAATGTCACCACCGAAGAAAGTCCATGTCATAAATCATTGTTAGTCCCAATCATTAAGGATAGTGACATGTTATATCTTCATCATATGATGATGTGAAAGTTATGATATAATGATGTAATCATTGTAAATACAAATAAGTGGAAATCCAAGAGCCATGTATGGACAAAAGAGTCATGAAAGTCAAAAAGACATGTTATACCAAGATTTATATGTAATTCTAAAAGTCATTTGGAAATCTAAAGGTTGTAGAAGTCCAAAGGTCATTAGGAGTTGGAAATTCAAGAGTCATGGGGATGTGAAAGGTCACACCTCAATTTATAAAAGGATCCTCATTACTCATGTAAAGGAATTTTAACCTTGGCTTCTCCCAAGAGGCATTAAAGAGATATATTTAGTACTTTTGGGGAGCAAGTAGTGGCTCTAACACTCCATTATTGGAGCTAGTGATATTCATTATATTTATGTATCTTTGTACTTTTGCTTAATACTCAAAGCTTTTCAAGCCAACACATTTTCACGCATGAATTATGGATGTTTCTAAGACTATTTTTTGGATGTTTACGATTCATGTTGCTTTCACATGTACAAGAGTAATTGAACTATTTCAATGACTTTGGTGCTTAACTTATTGGAAATGTGTTGTAATGTTTATAATGATCATCGCATCTATGTGAACTATTTCACTTGATGTTAGACGAACCTTTCTCATTCATGTGTGTCTCCATAGGGTCGTACTATTACTTCTCTCTTAGAGGCTCACTTATTCCCCCCTATGCAGTAAAAGAACCTTTGATACATCTGCAATTGAACATTCACAAGGCACACCTGCTTGCTCATTCAACAACTAAAGCCAAGGCATAAATTTAAGTAAACGACAGTCGGGCCATATCCCTGATGGAACTCCTACACCAAACGATGTGAGATCTAATTGGGACCTCATATCAGGGAGATCCCCTGTATGTTGGTGGTATCGAACACTGTAAACATTCTAGCGCTAGAAGGAGGCAAACCAGTTATTTATGGTTGACAACTCCACACACCTTAACCATTCATCTTTTGGAAGATGTAACAACATTTTGAGCACCTTTCCAACTCCTATTCCTGAAATAGAAGGGTCTTCTCAGCCTGGTCTGGATTTTACATACGAGGTTACCTATGAAAAACTTTGAGCTCTTTGACCTATAACTCGTCGGTTCGCAAAGGATATTGGTTTACTTCCCGTTGTACAAAATCTCCTGCATCACCCGAAGAAGAAAGAAACATCTCGTACTGATGTATTAGTTTCAACAGTGGAAGATTTGGTTTTTTCCACTCTTGAAGAGTTAGCAAAGTCCTCAGAACATACAATGCAGGAATATTCACTTCCACCCATTAACGAAGGGTACGAGGATGACATTTTGTTTTTTACGACATTTTTTACAGTTTAAACGATGAAGGGGAAGGTTCCTCAGATTTTGAAAAGGAGGAGAAACCAAGAGACAAAGACATGGCTGACCAACACTTGGATTGGATGGCCCAAGGGCCTCTCGCTCTTCTAAATATTATTCATAATATGCCCAGACATCTGTTAAAGTTGTTATCAAATTTTGATCCAAATAAGAAGACAAAGGTAGAAGATCACATTGACAATTTCTACATGCATCTAGGATGTTGGGAGTAAGGTACGATGATGTTGCCTATAGGATTTTTCCCTTTGTATTAGAAGGTAGAGCAGAAGCATGGTACCATAGTCTGCCTATCAATTGAGTGCATAGTTGGAAGGAGTTTAAGAAATTATTTCAAGAGAAATTTGTTAATGACAAGACTCCCACCATGTTATTGAAAGAGCTTGGAAATAGTAAGATGAGGGTAAAGCCGGACAAAGTGAGATATTTTAATCCAAATTTCAATCACATATTAACTAATTTCCCTCAGACATGCAGTCGCATGATTCGATTACTATTTATTATTACACAACTTCCTTTCCCACTAACATTTCCTCATTTGTTAAAAGGGTTGCAAAGGAATCATTTTCACTGAACTTGTAGTAGCAATCGTCGCCGAGAAAGACTTGCATGCTATTGGAGATATTATTGATGACAATGAATCAAAATACTTCAAGGAAACCAGTAGGAAGTCTCAACCTTCTTCAAGTAAGGCTAAATAAAAGGACTCATCAGACATTGAAAGCTTGACCATGATAGTAAAAGCACTTGCCAATGAAATTTCAGAATTAAAGAGAAGGTCAAGCAAGACTTCTACTAGTAGCAAGCCTACCAAGTCTTTCATGTTCTGAAGTAATAATAATAACAACAATACTCAGCCCCCCAAGTCTACCCAAAGTCAAATGTTGTGTTGAATATAGAAAGTATGTGTATGGACAACTATTGTTTGTTCCATCAGTAATATCATTCAGAAAATACATGCCCACATTGGAACCACAACATGAATTCTTTGGCCACACTTTGTGGATTCCTTACTAGTAGACAAGCAGATAGAAAAAATGGAAGAAACAAAAGAACCTGCAGTGGCTGAAGAAAGTATTGGTATTGGACATGCATTGAATGCTTTTGATTTTATTCTTAATGCGGACAAGAAAAGTGTTGAAGCACCACCACAAAGTGAAGCCCCTCCTTAGAAGAAAAATGGTCGTTATAGTTTGAGGAGAAAAGGGCCCATTTCTGAATAGGAGGTGACAAGACAAAAACTGAAGGGACAATTGTTAAGAAGGATACCACCACCATTAAATCCTGCTTAGATTGCACAATGTAAGTCTAGAAATGCAACTAATTCTAAGAACACTTCCTCCAACAACAAAAGTAAGTCCATCACTCCGGAAGCATCAAACAAAGCTATTCCTCCAGACAATTTGGCACCGCCTGCATGAAACAAATGAGTATAACATAGTTGAATAGTTGAAGAGTAATCGAGCCAATATTTCCATATTTGGGCTCGGGAAGATAGCAGAACAACGTGAACTACTATTCCAAGCCTTTTCACAACCTTCGCCATGTGACAAAGATTCTACTCTAATAAGATGTCTGGTAAGTATTTTGGTTCCCTTGAATCTGTAGTTAATGTTGTAACATTAGATGCTAACACTCTTTGCCCTCCATTTTTATAAACTTTTGAAATTTTCAATTACAATGTACATAATTGTTTAGTCAATCTCAGTGGATCTGTGAATGTAATGTCGTTGTCTATTTCTAAGAAAATAAATTCCAAATGGGACAAAACCGATGCACAAATCATTCAGCTGGACAAATCTCTTGTTCAAGCTATTGGTGAACCTAGGAATTTTCTTACTCGATTATCATTTGATCACTGAGTTCACCAATCTATAAATATTGTAATTGTGGACATCCCTGAAGCCTACGACATACTCCTTAGTGGATACTAGTCTAGTAAACTTCAAGGATATTTTGCTACAGACTGGTCACATTTATGGCTTCCATACAAGGGCATAAATAGCTAGATTCAAGTGGAAAGTGAGCCTTACATGAAACACACAGTGACACCACTTGAGGGCCACAATTAAATTGTTGTCTTTGTTGATTTAATATTTGGAAATTGTTTCCTAGAAACCAACCACGGGTGTTATCAAGCACAACCATCACCCGTCCCACCAGATACACAGTTGGATCTCCTTCCTTATTCTCCAGCTGGTGCAAATGAATCTAATAATATACATGTAAATAGTAATAGTAATAAAAGTATAGGAAGCATCCTAGTAGCTAATAATATTTGGACTTTATATTTTTATGGTTCAAAGGCATAGGATGGCTCTGGAGTTTGTTGCGTACTTATAGACTTTTGTAATAAGAAGCATATACTTTCATGTCGCCTGGAGTTCAAGTGTACCAATAATACTACCGAATATGAAACACACATACTTGGATTAAAGAAAGACATTGATCTAAAGGTAGAGATTCTCAAGGTAATCGGTGACTCAAAGTTGATCACTCGTCAGGTATGGGATAATATCCATTGTGTTTCACTGAATCTTAAAAACTACCAGCGGGAGATGTGGTGTTTAATTAATTTATTTTAAATATTTTATTATCATTTTTGTTGCTAGGCTTATAAATGTTGCAGAATATGCATTAGCAAATGCAACCACTAGAATGTTGCTATTGAGAAATGGTTTTTTTTATTGAAATTATATATAAACCATTTGTGCTTGATAACGTCACTAATTTTCATCTTTTCAATGAAGACCAATAGATACTGCACTTTATGGCTAATGCGAACGTATCCAAGGATGATACCATAGAAGAGGATGAACATGATAAGGCTTTGCAGGAGTCATCTAGTGCAATGAAAGGAAACATTATGCCTAAAGGTGTGGTGTCCTTGGAGAAGTTATATGACCTGCAGAACCGATTTAGAGGACCAATCAGTACAAGGACTGTTGCAAAAAATATTGTCATTGTGACTTTCTGCGATCAGTGTGAGTCTATCACCACTCATGCTGTCCTCCTATGCAAGTCTTAAACCTCAGCTCTTCATGTAAAGCCTTGAAAATGAGAGAAAGACCTTGAAAATATCTAAAACTCTGGTTCCGCACTTTCTCTTAGCATTACCTGTGGTCCCGCACCCCTTGGTCATGTCCCTTGCGGACCTACCCGCTCTGTTTCTGTGTAAAGGGTGCAGACCCCTGTAAAAGTAAAAAAGGCGCAAGTTTATCATTAAAAACTCACTTTGGGTTAATTCTGGACGCTTCTAGAAGGAATCTTGAGGTGGAAAGTTCACTCCTAGGTGGTTCATGCATTCCATAACTAAAGGAGTTAACCCTTTGATGTGAGGAGCTTATCCCTTTGAAGGAGGACTCTATCCCTTTGAAGATGGACCTGGTAACTTCCTTCCTCTGCACTATAAAATGAGGCATTGGGCTAGTTGCTAGGGAGGTTGAAAGCTGAATATTTTTTAGGGTAAATGTTGTTGGAGTTTAGACTTCCTAATTGAGCGTGAGAGGAGAGATTACATACCTTTTGGCTTCATTGGGAAGAGTGTGAAGCTTGTCAAAGTAGAGGAGATTCTTGCTGGACCCTGGGAGGAGGTTGTACAACATCAAGGCACCAAGGTTGTAAAGTTCTTCTTTGTTTAAAGTTAATACAATCAAGTTCATTTTTCTCAATAAACTGTCTTCTATGGTTTATTTCATGAATTCATTGATCATCATGATAAATATGGTTTACTATATTGGCCATGCAGGTGTTATTTGATGTGTGCTTGTTTGTGTTTGCAGGATCTTTAAAAGGGAGCTCATTTGGACAGACGGAACGTGGCTTCCACAAACTAGCATTGGACTTGAGGTAGGGTCTAAAACATCTATTGGCTTTTATTTATAAATCGCAATATTTAGAGAAAGATAGAATTTGTTTGTCTTACTTGTCACTAGAAATCTGTAGATACTAGGGAGATCGGTCTTTTCCGTAAGAACGATTTATCTGGCCAACAAAATGGCGACTCCGCCGGGGACTTGAATTTTTGGTTTTTGCCTTTGCTTTTACTTTGACTTGAGAAACTTTTTCTCTGTTTCTAGTTTCTGCTTGATGTGTGTGGGATTGGGTAGCTTCTTTAGATTTTGAATTGTTTTTTTTTTCACGCTTTTGACAGAGGACCGCACGTTCTGTTTGTAACACAGTGCAGACATCCCCGCACTGTTGCTTTACTACACAGAGCAGTACCGCACCTGGTTATACTGGCAGCCTGCAGACCCTGTCAAATTTTTGAAAAACTTAAAATCTTTTCATCCAGTTAAGCTTAGGATTTCTTTATGTTTTTTAGCCTCTGCCCAGATCTGCATGTGTCTTGTCAGAAACTTTTTGTAGGTGAATTCCATTGGCATTTTAGTTTTAGGTGAATTTCTAGAAGTTTTGTGTTCCTGGTTTGATTTTCGTTTGGTCTTTGTAGTAACTCAGAGCTTAGAAGCCTAAGAAACCTCAGATTACCCTGGTTTTTGTTGGTCTTCTTGATGAGTTTGACCGATTTGTGAAATCTGCCTTTGGGGAGAAATAGGTTTCGTTTTCTCTTTGCAAAGCTTCGAAAGAACTTGTTTGAGTTTTGAATTTCATTTTTTAAAAAGAAAACATAAGCTGGGTGTTTTTTGATTAATTTGTTATTCTGAATGAATTAGTCCTTAGTTTGCTTAATAACTAAGTAAAACGTCCTCGAAAAGAAATTTTGTAAGCTTTTGCTTCAATTAGGTTTTTAGAAATTGTAGATCTCAAGATTAGATTTTCATAGTTTTGAGTGTTTTCTAGAAATTTTAGAATCTCTTTTGAAAAAGTTTGTTTTTGATAGTTTTTGAGTGTTGAAAAAAGAAAGGGATATTTTTTCGTGAGCATAATTAGTAGTCTTGTTGACATGTGCTTAAGTGAAAGATATAGTCAAGGCAGGGTGCATGGTGCAAGTCTGAAGGACGAAGGGAAAGGGATTCAGGCTTCCCAAGTGCATTATGCACTCAAGGGAGAGAAGGAGGGTGCAACACACACCCCAGAAGGCTAAAGGTGGAGGCTTCAGATCCTTAAGGTGCGCTCATGCACTCGAGACGCCCAGGAGGGCGCATGTCACAAGTCTGAAGGTTGAAGGATGAAGCTTCGTGTCTTTTGAGTGCGCTCATGCACTCTAAGGGTCAGCAGGGTGCATGACACGTTGTGGAAGGTTGAAGCGTGGAACTTAAGGCCTTTAGGGTGCACTCATGCACTAAAGGATGGAGCATTCCTTCGAGTCAAAGGAGTGCGCTTTGCGCTCTTGGAGGGCGCATGACACACTTCTTGTTAATTTTCAAACTGCCTTATGTTGTTTTAATTACTTTATCCCAATTCAATACTTCAATTAGTAATATTTTCAATAGAAAATAATATTTCCAATCATTAGTAGTAATTGAAGATAGAAAAGTAAATGCAATGATAAAGGAGACAATGAACACATCAACAAGAGAAACCAGATTTGGTCAAAGACCAGGGGAAAAACCCCACTAGGGGGAAAACTCTTTGAAGATTCTTCTCCTATTAGATTGTCATAAAATGTTCAGTAGAGAGTACAATGAGCCCAATACAAAATCATCCAACAAAATTAACCCAATAACATTCAAAAATATGTTCTCAACATCAATATATATCAGAGACAACTTTTCCTGTCTTTGATAAACTACGATCAACTCTTAAATTTTTTCCCTTGTTTCCCTCGAATGGAGGAAGTGTTCATGCTTGCAACTGAGAGATTCTTGTTTCACCCTTGAGTCTGTGATGCCTATGATTGTAGTCAAAATTATCCTTTGGAAAGCCTGTGACTATGACCCAAAACCCTAGAAACACGCTCAAGCTTCAAACCTTGTAATCTAAGACCTATGCGAACTTCTTTCATCGACCTAACCTCATACATATACAAGCCAATCAATGAAGAAGAGAAGAAGAATATGATTGGTGATGTTCAAATTATCTTGAGGTCCCTTGTATTTATAGGCTTCCAAGGGTGACCAATTTCCTATTAGGGCCAACCTGTTCAAATGTGCATATGTGGGCTTTTCTTCATAAGTACACTTTCCCTTGTCCAAATTAGGTGCTCCAATAGTCAAAATTGGTTCTCTCAACAAGAGGAATCTTGTCCCATGGTTGGAATTTTTCACTGAGCTACCAAAATTAACATTCCCTCTCATCTAGGGAGAAATTCCAACTGTATCATGTCATGTATATTTTGTTGTCATATCATGTCCCATGCTGAAACATTCTCGAATCTAAAGAAGAAGAATCATGGAGAATTAGCTTCCACCCTCTATCATGTTAGAGAGATTATCTCAATCCAAAAATAATATTAGGTAGCACATCTCAACCCATTATCTCATGGGGGAGTTGAACATCTTTGACTCCATATCGAGCAATAGGTGATATAAGGGAACACATCTCAACCCATCCTATTTCCTGTTGATGTTCCCATTAATGGCCTTCAAGGGTCATCTAGTAGAACACCTGCATCATAATCTGAGCTTGGGTGAGATACCTGACTTACCAAAAGGTAAGGATCACATGCCCCCAAGCCTCCTCAACCCTTTGGCCAGATAGGGAGGGAAAATCCCAATAAGCATGGCTTGTGGGTATGATGCCAACTGGGATATACTCTACAAAGACCAAGATAGTGGAGCAACATCTCCAACCCTATGGGTAACATATAGGGGTGATACCCTATTGTCCTGAGATCCCTCAACCCTAGGAGCCCTCTATCTCAATTCCTCACCTTGGGAGATTAGACAGGGGGGAAGAGTTGGCTCAATGTCCTCGACTAGCGATGCCCCTCATCAGGAGGGATCACATCTATCAGTCCAAGCTACTCTCTGAAGACCAAGAACTTCCCTTTCGATAAAGCCTTGGTGAGAATATCTGCAATCTACTCATCTGTCAATATATGATGGAGTCTAATGGATCCCCTCTGTGCCATATCTCGAATGAAGTGATATCGGATCTATATGTGCTTGGACTTCTCATGAAATACGAGATTCTCTGCCAGACGAATACCACTCTTGTTGTCGCAAGATATTTGTAGTATACCTAAGGGGGGATATTATGGGGTACAAAGGGAGGTACCCAAGGGAATAACGTAATAATGTGATAGGTCATAGCTAATAAATAAAGTGGTTAACTCGCATCATGTAAGGGACCACAAGTAGTTAGCAATAATGTGATAAGCGCGTTGTATTAGATATATGGCATTGAGAGACCCATTTATCTGTCATGCAGAGGTTGTTGTCCTTGTTGCTAATTCGTTGCCATCTTGTTGGTTGTTTTCTTGCTGGGTGATGTGGGTGGTGATATGATTAATTTTTAAGCCATGGTGTATCTTTCTTTAATTCACCACCTAATGGAGCCTGATTGGTATCTAGTACATGTTGTGGTGCCTGCGGTTGTTGATTATCTTCTAGTATTACTTCAACCACGGACTCCTCATCTGATGTGCCAGTACCTGCAACATTTTCTACCTCAGCCTCTTTGGACTCTACCTGTTTATTGATGGAAATATCCTGTAATGTAATTTTCTTCTTTTTATACCAGATATTTATGAATTTCTTCTGCACATTAATATTGATAGTACCAACAGATTCCATCCAAGGGTATTCCAAAACAACATCCACAGTAACCATATATGAAGCATAAAAATTAGAATTCAATGCATACTTGTTCATAGAAATATTCAAATCTTTATAAACTTGCACCTCCTCATTATTAACCTTTGTGTGCTCCTTTTGTTTGGCTGGGACTTGCAATCTTTTAGCCAAATGAACATTAATAAAATTATACTTGCAACTAGGATTGATAGACACAATGATCTTCTCCTTCTGAATACATCCATGAATCTGTAATAAGGAGATATCATCATAAAATAACCCTTTCTATGTTTCATTCTCCTGTTTTGTAGCATGAGACCATTTGTCCAAAAGGTGTTTTTCCAATTCTTCATCCGAAAGTTTGGACAACTTGTTGTCAAGTGAGCTCCACCATATGGCAACCTCATCTTTCACACAAAGCCATACTAAGCCTTTCCAATGTTTCAGAGAGGTTTTATTAAGATCTTTTTTGAATTCTTCAATAGTAGGACTGTTAGCCCTCAGATGCAGTCTGACTTTTGGAAGGTCAAAGAGGGGCTTGGTCTGATCTACTATTCTCAAAGGGACCCCACCTGGGTCGTTCTCCCCTTCTCCTCTCACCCCACTCACATTTTACCCTTCCCGTTTCCTTCGTTCACCCTTTAACCCCGACAAAATACTCCCTTTTGGCCTTAGCCCCAAGCGCAAAGCCAAAGTACCCATAAAACCCGACCATATGCCCTTGCGCACTCATAAAACACCTCACCACATCCACGCCGTTGATCTGCGCCCGCCAATCCAAAGGCCCACATTCCTCTCGATAAAGGCAACCCGCACGATCGGCCTCCACCGTCAGATCACCTCCGCCAGATCTGACGATCCTCACCCATATCGCATGGACAACTAGCGGGCAATACATGCGCGATATGGGCAGTTTCTCTCTCTCCTCTGCCGCTACGTTTCATTCATTGAATGGAATCGTGCGGCTTCTGACAATTACCACTTACCGCCCGATGTCCGCGCGATAAAAACCATTACCGTTCAAGTTAAACCACCCCGCCCGTTATCGCCCGCACATCTCCGCTGCCCGATGACCATCCTCGCCGTTCATCTGCCCATGCACTCCATCCCCACATCCAGTCTGACTTCAACAACCGAATTAAACAAACAGCATGGCCAAATGGAGAAAAGGACATAGCACAACTCAACAACCGAATTAAACAGTTATGGCACTCCTCTGCCATGATCAGTCCAACTGCGTGAAGGACAGCACAGTACCAGAACTAATGGAGCTTTCGTAACAGAGAAAGCAACTATATCCGAAGACGTTATCAGACAGTTAAAAGCAGTTGGTGGTCAATTAAGACACCTCCATCCCTAAACGGCCAAGGCCATTGTAATGTTAAATTATAAATAGCCAGCAGAAAGATGTAATCGGGGTTGGCATTTGATGTAAGGTTCAACTTCTGGAGATTGTAGACACTTTGTAACTTGCAGCGTCTCATATTTATTTTCAGCAATGCAAGCTTCTTTTGCTGTTACATGCTCACTGTCCATTTCTTCTCTGTTCTAAGCTTGTGCCTGTGGTGTTGTATTCATGATTGCTTCCATGTTTAATACTAGATAATTGTCATCTTATCTCTGTATTGAAATATTGAATGTATCAGTTAGTAGGCCACTCAGGTTTCTTCTTTGTCTGATGCAAAACAACTGTCATCTTTTCTTTGCATTGATAGATTAGATATTCAAGTTTCTTCACTGGTTGCAGCTGGTCGTCCCATGGTTGTGTGTATCTGCTAGTGTGGTCAGTATTCTCCATATTCACCTAATTCTTAAACTGTTGAGCATTGGTGGTCTAAATCCTTGTAGTCTGAAGGTGTTCATGCATGTCTAGAGTAAAAAAAGAGTAGAAGTGGTTATCTGGATTGAACCAAACCATCATACCTTGCAATAAAATTATGAAAAAATAATTTATATTATATGTTACCAGGCATCTCTGAGATACAACCTAGGAGAGTTTCCTGGAGCTCTAACATAATTGGCGCCGTTGCCGGGGAGAGGAGATTGAAGCTCAGCTTCCCTGGGAGACGACACAGATCCAGCTTTGATGATAGACGAACTCTGGACATATTCTTGGTTGTAATCATCTATCTGGCGACTCTACTGGAGGCCAAACCTCTTGGTGACTCCACATCACAGTTCTGGCTCAGTTTGTTTGGCACACTCGGAGAAGTCCTCAGAAATCACTAGCTGACCCAGTACCTGACCCTGAGAAGATTTTCAAGCAAAGAAATACATCACAAAAGGGAGCATCAGGATCAGGTAAACCTAAACAATCTTATGCATCTCTGCAAGAAATGCTTGTAACAGAATACATACATGTTGAGAATATAGCCTCTGGCACTAGAAACGAAGAGAAATTTTCAGAGATTCATAAAGCTCCCTATTCTTTACATAATCCTTTGGATCTCAGTCCAAAGTAAACCTCCCCTCCTGTCCATCATATTCCTTTAACCATGTCAGTCATTTCTCAACTCCCCATCTTTCAGACTGTCAGCATTATTTCATCTACCCCAATCATGGCAGGCCCACAAGCACCCACCAAAATGGAAAGAATCATAGTTGCTAGGTATGGGACCTTGGTATTGCCTACTCCTTTGAATACCATGCCAACTGGAGAATATCAGAAATACATGCCTAAGTTCACTGAGACTGAGGGAGTCACAACTGAAGAGCATCTTGAGGCATTTTATAGCTATGCTAATAATTTAGATATTAGTGAATATGACGTGTGGATGAGAGTATTTTTCCAAAGTCTAGATGGAGAGGCTAGAAAATGGTTCAGAGAATTGACCCCTAGTTCTATAACAGACATTGAGACCTTAGATGATGTGTTCCTAAAGCATTGGGGGGATAAGAAAGATCTGCTTTACTATTATACTAAGTTTGGGAACCTGAAAAGGGAAAATGGGGAGTCATTGTCTGATTTCAATAAAAGGTTCAACCGCATGTACATTAAGATCCTAGCTGAAGTGAAACCTACCCCCACCTCTACCAAGCTCACCTATGCCAATGCCTTTGATTCTGACTCCTGCCTGCTATTGAGAGAAAGAAGATGTGTTTCCCTCGCTGAGATGCAGGATGCAACTTTGGAGGTAGAATCTAATATTATGACTGTAGACAAACTTAAAGGACATGCTGACCGAAGGAGACAGAGGGGTGAATCTTCTTCATCTTCAGACCCCAAAATAGATAAAATGACCAAGATGGTAGATTCATTAGCCTCTGAAGTTTCCAAATTAAAGGTTGAGCAACATTCTGGGAAAGGAAGGGTTCCTAATACCTTTGCTCCTCCAAATCCAAATCCATATAGAAGGGCAAATGAGCAGTTGCAGATCTTGCAAAGAAATAAAAACGCAAATGAAGACCAAAGGGTGAAGACCCCTTTCCGGAATGTAGTCATGGGAGAAGATCAGTTTGAAGAAGATGATGAGATCCATTGCATGGAAAAGAAAGGCAATGCCCCTTTTTTAACCAAAGCTGCCTATGAGAAGTCATTATTCAATGACCAGATCAGCCAAGAGTGGGACGGTGATGTTGTTCTACAAGCTGAAGGTCAGCAAAGATATAATCCAAAGTCTATGGTGAGTAATGTCAAAGAAGCTCCTATTCATAAAGTGGTTGTCCCTGCAGAACAGCAAGCTAACAAGCGGGAGCAACCAGCAGTTGATCCTATCATCCTTGAAGCTCCAACCATAGAGGTAAGAAGCCTTGACAAGTCCCCTTATTCTTTCAGCTTTCAATCAGAAATCCAGAAGACAAGAATGCCTATGTCCCTGATTGAACCAGTGAAGAATGAGTCCTTCAAGAAATCTATCCTTGAGGATCTTGAGCCTAAAACCATCCAAGCTTCCAATTACTATGTGAATTTGCAAAATGATCAACCAACTGTTATTCTCAGCCCAGTGATCGAAAATTGTGAAGACAGCCCCCCATCATTCTATGTTCCTCTGTCTATTCATGATAAAATCCTTCATAATTGTCTGTTGGACACAGGTGCCAGCCATGATTCAATGCCCAAGGCTGTCATAGATAAGCTCAGTCCTGACATTACCAAGCCTTATCAGTTGGCTTCTATGCAGCTTAAAAAACCCATTTGCCAGATCACAAAGGAGGAAGGCCCACAGATTTGGGACATGTTATTTGAAGGGGCTTGCTCTAAGGAAGTTGCAGGAGTAGGTGAAGTCCTTGTGTTCCCCACACAAGAATGCCTTGATTCACCTTTTATATTAATTTTTCAGGTCACAAATGATACAGCAGACCTTATCATTCAGCAGGGGTACAAAACCTTCCAAGAAAAACGTCCAAGGCTAAATGTATACAAAGAGGAGGAGAAATATAGACCATCTCTGCCTGATAATATCAGATGCTATAAAATTTTTGAAGTAGGCGATCAAATCAATAGGCTTCTGCAAGCCTTTGAGGAACTGGCTGATATGCACATTGATCAAGAGAAAGAAACCTTTGATAGAAAGGTAAAAAGGGTCAATTTTTAGTTAAGTGATTGTTTTCTCAAAAAAGGAATGCATCAAAGGAAGGAGGAAATGTTTTGATGGCCCATTCAATGGGCGGTTCTTCGAACTTTATTTCAGTTAAGGCTTTCAAGCCTCAGTGTTGTAAAAATGTTCTTTTTACAGTTTTAATGTAGGCTTATATAGACTTCATGCGCAATAGAATACTAGGCAATGTTTCTGATCTTGTTTTCATATAGAAGGTAGTGGTCTACGGTTCTTGAAACCTCACAGGGAAGATTTCATCCCCAAAAGGAGCCAGTGTTAGCACTGCATAGATTTCATCCCCAAAAGGAGCCAGTGTTAGCCCTGATATGCAGTGCTGGCTTTTGGAAGGTCAAAGAGGGGCTCGGTCTGATCTGTTGTTCTCAAAGGGACCCAACCTGGGCCATTCTCTCCTTCTCCTCTCACCCTGCTCACATTTTACCCTTCCCGTTTCCTTCGTTCACCCTCTAACCCCGACAAAATACTCCCTTTTGGCCTTAGCCCCAAGCGCAAAGCCAAAGTACCCATAAAACCCGACCATATGCCCTTGTGCGCTCATAAAACACCTCACCGCATCCATGCCGTTGATCCGCTCCCGCCGATCCAACGGCCCACATTCCTCTCGATAAAGGCAACCTGCCCGATTGGCCTCCACCATCAGATCCCCTTTGGCAGATCTGACAGTCCTCACCCATATCGCATGGACAACTAGCGTGGGCAATACATGCACGATATGGGCAGTTTCTCTCTCTCCTCCATCGCTATGTGTCATTCATTGAATGGAATCATGCGGCTTCTAACAATTACCACTTACCGCTCGATGTCCCCGCGATAAAAACCATTACCGCTCAAGTTAAACTACCCCGCCCGTTATCGCCCGCACATCTCCACCGCCCGACGGCCATCCTCGCCGTTCATCTACCCATGCACTCCATCCCCACGTCCAGTCTGACTTCAACAACCGAATTAAACAAAGAGCATGGCCAAATGGAGAAAAGGACATAGCACGACTCAGCAACCGAATTAAACAGTTATGGCACTCCTCTGCCATGATTAGTCCAACCATCTGAAGGACAACACAGTACCAGAACTAATGGAATTTTCGTAACAAAGAAAGCAACTGCATCCGAAGACGCTATCAGATAGTTAAATGTAGTTGGTGGTCAATTAAGACACCTCCATCCCTAAATGGCCAAGGCCATTGTAATGTTAAATTATAAATAGCCAGCAGAAAGATGTAATCAGGGTTGGCATTTGATGTAAGGTTCAACTTCTGGAGACTGTAGACACTCTGTAACTTGCAGCGTCTCATCTTCATTTTCAACAATGTAAGCTTCTTTTGTTATTGCATGCTCATTGTCCATTTCTTCTCTGTTCTAAGCTTGTGCTTGTGGCGCTGTATTCATGATTGCTTCCATGTTTAATACTAGATAACTGTCATCTTATCTCTGTATTGAAATATTGAATGTATCAGTGAGTAGGCCACTCAGGTTTCTTCTGTGTCTGATGCAAAACAACTGTCATCTTGTCTTTGCATTGATAGATTAGATCTACAAGTTTCTTTACTGGTTGCAGCCGACCATCACATGGTTGTGTGTATCTGTTGGTGTGGTCAGTATTCTCCATATTCACCTAATTCCTAAACTGTTGAGCATTGGTGGTCTAAAGCCTTGTAGTCTGAGGGTGTCCATGCATGTCTGGAGTGAAAACAGACTAGAAGTGGTTATCTGGCTTGAACCAAACCATCATCCCTTCCAATAAACTTCTGCAAAAACAGTTTATATTATATGTTACCAGGCATCTCCGAGCTACGACCTAGGAGAGTTTCCTGGAGCTCTAACATAATTGGCGCCATTGCCGGGGAGAGGGGATTGAAGCTCAGCTTCCCTGGGAGACGACACAGATCCAGCTTTGATGATAGACAAAGTCTGAACACATTCTTGGTTGTAATCATCTATTTGGCAACTCTACTGGAGGCCGAACCTCTTTGTGACTCCACATCACAGTTCTGGGTCAGTTTGTGAGGCATCCTCAGAGAAATCCTCAAAAATCACCAGCTGACCGAGTACCTGACCCTGAGAATATTATCAAGCAAAGAAATACATCACAAAAGGGAGCATCAAGATCAAGTAAACCTAAACAATCTTATGCATCTCTGCAAGAAAGGCTTGTAACAGAATACATACATGTTGAGAATATAGCCTCTAGCACTAGCAGTGAAGAGAAATTTTCAGAGATTCATAAAGCTCCCTATTATTTACATCATCCTTTAGATCTTAGTCGAAAGGAAACCTCCCCTCCTATCCATCATATTCCTTTAACCCTGTTAGTCATTTCTCAACTCCCCATCTTTCAAACTGCCAACATTATTTCATCTACCCCAGTCATGGCAGGACCACAAGCACCCACCAAAATGGAAAGAATCATAGCTGTTAGGTATGGGCCCTTGGTATTGCCTACTCCTTTGAATGTCGTGCCAACTGGATAATATCAGAAATACATGCCTAAGTTCACTGGGACTAAGGGAGTCACAACTAAAGAGCATCTTGAGGCATTTTATAGCTATGCTGATAATTTAGATATGAATGAAGATGACGTGTGGATGAGAGTATTTGTCCAAAGTCTAGATGGAGAGGCTAGAAAATGGTTCAGAGAATTGACCCCTAGGTCTATAACAGACATTAAGGCCTTAGACGATGTGTTCCTAAAGAATTGGGGGGATAAGAAAGATCTACTCTAATATCATACTGAGTTTGGGAACCTAAAAAGGGAAAATGGGGAGTCATTGTCTGATTTCAATAAAAGGTTCAACCGCATGCACATCAAGATCCTAGCTGAAGTGAAACCTACCCCCACCTCTGCCAAGCTCACCTATGCCAATGCCTTTGATTCTGACTCCTACCTGCTATTGAGAGAAAGAAGATGTGTTTCCCTCGCTGATATGCAGGATGCAGCTTTGGAGGTAGAATATAATATCATGGTCGTAGACAAACTTAAAGGACATGCTGACCGAAGGAGACAGAGGGGTGAATCTTCTTCATCTTCAGACCCCAAAATAGATAAAATGACCACGATGATAGAGTCATTAGCCTCTTAAGTTTCCAAATTAAAGGTTGAGCAGCATTCTGGGAAAGGAAGGGTTCCTAATACCTTTTCTCCTCCAAATCCAAATCCAAATAGAAGGGAAAATGAGCAGTTGCAGATCTTGCAAAGAAATAAAAATGCAAATGAAGACCAAAGGGTGAAGACCCCTTTCTGGAACGTAGTCATGGGAGAAGAGCAGATTGAAGAAGATGATGAGATCCATTACATGGAAAAGAAAGGCAGTGACCCTTTTTTAACCAAAGCTACCTATGAGAAGTCATTATTCAATGAACAGATCAGCCAAGAGTGGGACGGTGATGTTGTTCTACAAGCTGAAGATCAACAAAGATATAATCTGAAGTCTATGATGAATAATGTCAAAGAAGCTCCTGTTCATAAAGTGGTTGTCCTTGCAGAACAACAAACTAACAAGAGGGAGCAACCAACATTTGATCCTATCATCCTCAAAGCTCTAGCCATAGAGGTAAGAAGCCTTGATAAGTCCCCTTCTTTCAGCTTTCAATCAGAAATCCAGAAGACAAGAATGCCTATGTCCCTGATTGAACCAGTGAAGAATGAGTCCTTCAAGAAATCTATCCTTGAGGATCTTGAGCCTAAAACCATCCAAGCTTCAAATTACTATGTGAATTTGCAAAATGATCAACCAACTGTTATTCTCAGCCCAGTGATCGAAAATTGTGAAGGCAGCCCCCCATCATTCTATGTTCCTCCGTTTATTCATGATAAAATCCTTCATAATTGTCTGTTGGACACAGGTGCCAGCCATGATTCAATGCCCAAGGCTGTCATAGATAAGCTCAGTCCTGACATTACCAAGCCTTATCAGTTGGCTTCTATGCAGCTTAAAAAACCCATTTGCCAGATCACAAAGGAGGAAGGCTCATAGATTTGGGACATGTTATTTGAAGGGGCTTGCTATAAGGAAGTTGCAGGAGTAGGTGAAGTCCTTGTGTTCCCCACACAAGAATGCCTTGATTCACCTTTTATATTAATTTTTCAGGTCACAAATGATACAGCAGAGTATAAAGCAGACCTTATCATTCAGCAGGGGTACAAAACCTTCCAAGAAAAACATCCAAGGCTGAATGTATACAAAGAGGAGGCGAAATATAGACCATCTCTGCCTGATAATATCAGATGCTATAAAGTTTTTGAAGTAGGCGATCAAATCAATAGGCTTCTACAAGTCGTTGAGGAATTGGCTGATATGCACATTGACCAAGATAAAGAAACCTTTGATAGAAAGGTAAAAAGGGTCAATTTTCAGTTAAGTGACTGTTTTCTCAAAAAATGAATGCATCAAAGGAAGGAGGAAATGTTTTGATGGCCCATTAAATGGGTTGTTATTCGAACTTTATTTCAGTTAAGGCTTTCAAGCCTCAGTATTGTAAATATGTTCTTTTTACAGTTTTAATGTAGGCTTATATAGACTCCATGCCCAATGGAATACTAGGAAATGTTTCTGATCCTGTTTTCTTATAGAAGGCAGTGGTCTACGGTTCTTGAAACCTCACAGGGAGGATTTCATCCCCAGAATGAGCCAGTGTTAGCCCTGAGATGTAGTGCTGACTTTTGGAAGGTTAAAGAGAGGCTTTGTCTAATCTGTTGTTCTCAAAGGGACCCCACCTGGGTCATTCTCCCCTTCTCCTCTCACCCCGCTCACATTTTACCCTTCCCGTTTCCTTCGTTCACCCTCTAACCCCGACAAAATACTCCCTTTTGGCCTTAGCCCCAAGCGCAAAGCCAAAGTACCCATAAAACCCGACCATATGCCCTTGCGCACTCATAAAACACCTCACCGCATCCATGTCGCTGATCTGCTCGCGCCGATCCAACGACCCACATTCCTCCCGATAAAGGCAACTTGCCCAATCGGCCTCCACCGTCAGATCACCTCCGCCAGATCTGACGGTCCTCGCCCATATCTCATGGACAACTAGCGCGGGCAATACACGCGCAATATGGGTGGTTTCTCTCTCTCCTCCGCCGCTACATGTCATTCATTGAATGGAATCGCGCGACTTCAAACAATTACCACTTACCGCCTGATGTCCGCGCGATAAAAACCATTACTGCTCAAGTTAAACCACCCCGCCCATTATCGCTCGCACATCTCCGTCACTCGACGACCATCCTCACCATTCATCTACCCATGCACTCCATCCCCACGTCCAGTCTGACTTCAACAACAGAATTAAACAGTTATGGCACTCCTCTGCCATGATCAGTCCAACCGCCTGAAGGACAGCTCAATACCAAAACTAATGGAGTTTTCGTAACAGAGAAAGCAACTGCATCCGAAGACGATATCAGATAGTTAAATGCAGTTGGTGGTTAATTAAGACACCTCCATCCCTAAACAACCAAGGCCATTGTAATGTTAAATTATAAATAGCCAGCAGAAAGATGTAATCGGGGTTGGCATTTGATGTAAGGTTCAACTTCTGGACACTGTAGACACTCTGTAACTTGTAGCGTCTCATCTTCATTTTAAGCAATGCAAACTTCTTTTTCTGTTACATGCTCACTGTCCATTTCTTCTCTGTTCTAAGCTTGTGCCTGTGGCGCTGTATTCATGATTGCTTCCATATTTAATACTAGATAATTGTTATATTATCTCTGTATTGAAATATTGAATGTATCAGTGAGTAGGCCACTCAGGTTTCTTCTGTGTCTGATGCAACACAATTGTCATCTTGTCTTTGCATTAATAGATTAGATCTTCAAGTTTCTTTACTGGTTGCAACCAGCCATCACTTGGTTGTGTGTATCTGCTGGTGTGGTCGGTATTCTCCATATTCACCTAATTCCTAAACTATTAAGCATTGGTGGTCTAAAGCCTTGTAGTCTGAGGGTGTTCATGCATGTCTGGAGTGAAAACAGAGTAGAAGTGGTTATCTGGTTTGAACCAAACCATCATCCCTTCCAATAAACTTCTGCAAAAATAGTTTATATTATATGTTACCAGGCATCTCCAAGCTACGAGAGTTTCCTAGATCTCTAACAAGGACCATTATCTTTCTGTGTGAAAAAAAAAAAAAAAAAAAAATAATCTTGCTAAAAGCCATGAAGAGAGTTTTGAAAAAATCACTTACTTTGGCGAAATTTTAATTTGGCCACAGTTTGGTAAATATTGCTCAGAATCCTTATTATGACCTGTTTTTGGAAGTGGAATGACCATTATGCATCTTCCCATGTGATATAAATCTCTATATAGGCACTCTGGAAATTCAGATTCTCTCTGCAACTATCCTTTCATAGTTTCAACGCTATCTCCCTCATCCAGACTCCAATTCGACCGAGTTGTTTTTTCAATTTGGGTAATTTTTCAAGAGGATCTCATATTTGCAATTATTTTCTCAAAATTCCCCACAAAACTGCAAAAATTTACTGGAGGTCTGTCGTCCACAAATTGTCATCAAAAACATTTCTACAATACAACTGATTTTTAAATAAGAGATATCTCCCTGATCCGAACTCCGATTTGGCTTATTTATTTTTTGAATTTGGGTATTTTTTCACAAAGAATCTAGATATGCAATTTGTTTCTGCAAATTTTGCACTTGAATTTTTAGATCTAATGTGCAAACTCGCTGCCCCAAAAATTTCCTAAAAAAAAAAAAAAAACTTTTTGTTTTGCCCAAGAAAGTGCTTTGATACCACTTGTAATAGATCTGACCTGTAAACATATGAGAATAGAGATATACCCAATACTGCAACTAAACCCAAGAGCTAAAACAAGATAAAAACAGATAAACTTCAAATCTTTATTAATATCAAAACCCTTAAGGTAGGGTAACACCATACAATCACTCCTTTTGGAAAAAGAACACTCCACAAGCCATATGCTTGCTAGTACAATAATCCTTGACATCTCTCAATGGGGAGTCTCTAGCTTCTATATAGGCTTCATACATACAGTACCATGGGTCTCTCAATACCATATATCTAATACAATGAGCTTATCACATTATTGCTAACTATTTGTGGTCCCTTACATGATGCGGGTTAACCACTTTCTTTATTAACTATGACCCATCACATTATTACAGTATTCCATTGAGTACCTCCCTTTGTACCCCATAATATCCCCCCTAGGTATACTGCAATATCACTATAGTGTCTAGGACCTGCTCAAATAGCTCTCCAAAGAGCTTCCTCAACCAAATTGCTTCATAGCTAACCATGCTAGCAATAATATACTCTGTCTCAGCGATACTAAATGCTATGGGCTTCTGCTTCTTGCTCATCCAAGATATCATGGCAAATCCAAGACTAAAACAACATCTAGATGTACTTTTCCCATCGATAATGTTTCTTTCCCAGTCTGCATCTGTATATCCATGAATACGAATATTTCTGGTAGTATATCTCAAAACGAGGGTGATTGTTCCATGCAAATATCCTAGAATGTGTTTGGAAGTGACCCAATGTGCATGGAGAGGCTTGTTCATAAATTGAATCAATGTGTTCACTACATAGCATGTCAGGATGAGTGTTCAATAAGAACATCAAAGCCCCAATCAATTCTCTATACTTCGATGGATTCACCAAATCAAGTCCTGCAACTTCTCCACATAGCTTCTTGAAGATAATTTCCATCGGTGTAGGCAAGGACTTGCATTCTGCCATTCCAAATCTCTCAATAGTTTCACAACATATTTTCCTTTTGAAAGGAAAATCTCATTGGGCCTTTGCCACACCTCAAGACCTATAAAGTAGTGAATGAGTCCAAGGTCCATCTCAAATTCATAGGCTAACTCCCACTTACACTCGATAATTAGGGGCTCACTACCTTTCAAGAATAGATCGTCAACATATAAAACCAAAAGCAATGACATACCTTGGACTATCTTGAAGTACGGGTTGGGATCGATATTACTTATTGTGAATCCTAGCTTCACCGTACCATGCTCTAGGGGCTTGCTTCAAACCATATAATGCCTTCTTCAACTTGAAAACATGTGTCTTTCGATCCTGTACTTCAAATCCCTATGGTTGATCAACGTATACTTCTTCCTATAACATACCATGGAGGAATGTTATCTTTATGTCCATCCGATGAAGAGTCCATCCTTGACTTGCGACAAGAGAAACTATCGAACTAATGGTTATGTATCGAGCCACATGTGCAAATATGTCTTCATAATCTTCTCCCTTTTTTTGGGAGAATCCTTGGGCCACAACCCTTTCTTTATATTTCTTAATGCTACCATCAGCTCCATGTTTGATCTTAAATAGCCATTTTGAAGTTACTCCCGAATTTCCCTTCGGTCTCGGCACAATATCCCACACGCCATTATTTATTGATTCATATTCTTCGGCCATAGCATCCTTCCATACTTGTTCTTTCACGACTTCTTGAAAGGTGGGAGGTTCAGCTTGAATCATAGCAATTATGGTTGCAACATATCCTCAGTACTTACATAACTTCTTACTTTCTCTTAATTATCTTCAAATGGGAACTCGTCTCTCATCATTCAATAATGTGTCACAGATCCAAAGTGGCCTCTTCCTGGTAGGAGGATCACGTGGAGGAGGATCTAAGGATTCCATATGCTCCATGGGATCATCAACTGTCAAAATTTTCTGTTTCCCACCCCGGTTTTCAGTTTCACCTTATTTCTCCCATATAGTTAAATGCCCATTCCCATAGCCATACATTTAACAGACTGAAAAAATAAATATTGCTGAAAACACAAATTCTGGAAATTTTTCAGAGTGCTGGAAATTGCAGAAATAAAAAATCAGCAATTAAAATAGCCATAAAAACACATTTAAACTCAGTGATTTTTGGTCAACTTGACCCTGGAAAAACCCCCTACAACTCTTGGGGAAAACCAATTTGAGAGCTCTTCTTTATTTCTGGAAAATGCCTTTTACAGAGAAAATATTTTTCAGCAAAAATCAGCAAAAACAGAAATTTTCCAGCAAGCAAACTTATCTGTTTTTTCCAGCTAACAGACAGTCTGAAAATGGCTGTACGGACTGTACGAACCGTACGGATGTACGGACTGTACGGACGTACGGATGTGCGGACCGTACGGACTATACGGACGGCCGTACGGGCTTGTACGGACAGACCTCGAAATTCGTGCAAAAAATCGCCTCCTCGATATTCGTGCTGAAAATCAATTTTTTCACTGTTTTGCTCACTAAATCTGCCTTTTTCTGCTTGTTCTTTATGCTGTTCAGATTTGCTGAAATGCTGCCTTGGTGTGTGTGCCAAACTGCTGCCTCTTTCTCTTCCTTGTCCAGAAATCTCCCTTGCTCTCTTGCTCTCCTTCTCCCAATCTGCTCATGAAAGAATGAATGATCTTTTCCTCCCTTAACCCAACCCTAAATGACTTTTGGGTGATCCCTAAATCCAATGGCTGAAATAGATTTAGATCAATGGCTGAGATTAAATGCTCATTTAAATCTCACTTTCTATTTTTTTAATTCACCCCACTTTAATAAAGACCCACTTAGTCATTTATTTCCAAAGTCACTTTTCCTTTCTAATTTTTCATTGACTTTATAAAGTCACTTTAAAATTAGACTTAGTAACTTTATCACTTAAAGTCACTTTCAAATTAGATTTAACTTTATAAAAATTATAAAGTTACTTTAGGAGAAAAATTAAATTCTTTTGGACACTTTTCCCTAGGCCAAAGATCAAAGCCTTAGGGAACCACCTGTCCTCCGGTACCAAATTTCAACACTCCCTCTTACCGAGGAAGGTGTTCCTCACCACACCCATCTTGTCTCTGAAGTAGACATGCTTGCCCCGTGGTAAGGCTTTGGTAAGAATATCTGCAACCTGCTCATCAGTGGAAATATACTCAAGCTTTACAGCTCCCTTCTGAACATGGTCTCTGATGAAATGATATCTGATCCCGATATGCTTTGACCTGTCATGAAATACTGGATTCTCCGTGAGTTTAATGCAACTCTGATTATCACAGTAAATCACTGAAGGTCTCAACGGCTGACCAAATAAGCCAAACAACATCTTGCGAAGCCAGATGGCCTCACAACTAGCTAGACTGGCTGCCATATACTCTGCTTCCGCTGAACTCAGTGCTACTGACTGCTGCTTCCGGCTGAACCATGACACTACTGCTGAACCCAACCCAAAACAACACCCTGAAGTGCTCTTCCTATCAGAAGCACAACCTGCCCAATCAGAATCAGTGTATCCTGCCAATCTCACTCCATCTCCCTGCCTGTAGTCCAGACCATAATCCACTGTCCCCTGCAAGTACCGCAAAATGTGTTTTGCAGCCACCCAGTGAACCTTCCTAGGCTCACACATAAACTGACTCATCGTGTTGACTGCAAAACAGATATCTGGTCTGGTGTTGACCAAATACATCAAGGAACCAATCAGCTGCCTGTACAATGTGGGATCCACCAACTCGGAATCCGAAGCATGAAGCTTCTTCCAGTTGGTGATCATCGGTGTCGACATGGGTCTACAATCCTCCATGTGGAATCTGCTAAGGATGTCCACAATATACTTCCCCTGCCCCAGGAAGAAATGCCCCTCCTCCTGCCACACCTCCAAACCCAAAAAGTAATGCATCAAGCCGATGTCCTTCATCTCAAACTCCGCTGCAAGATCTCTCTTGCAGTGCTCTATGAGTCTCTCTGCACCTGTAATGATCAAGTCATCCACATACAGCACCAGAATGAGAGGCTCCTCACCAATCACAATAAAGTAAAGGTTCGGATCTGCCTCACTCTTTGTGAAACCCATCCCCTGCAAGTATGCATCTATCCTGGAGTACCAAGCTCTGGGAGCTTGCTTCAGGCCATAAAGGGCCTTCTTCAATCTGCACACATGGGACTCCTTCCCATGCACCTCAAAGCCCTGTGGCTGCTCAATGTACACCTCCTCCTGTATGAAGCCATTGAGAAATGCGGTCTTCACATCCATCTGGTGGATCTTCCAACCCATCTCTGCTGCTATCGATATAATGGAGCGGATCGAAGTATATCGAGCCACGGGAGCGAAGGTCTCCTCATAATCAACTCCCTCTACCTGTGAGAACCCTCTAGCCACAAACCTTGCTTTGAATTTCTCAATGCTGCCATCTGCAGCATGCTTTACCTTGTAAAGCCATCTGGAAGTAACCACGGATTTGCCCTCAGGCCTCGGCACCACCTCCCAAACATCATTCTTCATGATAGAAGAATACTCCTCCTGCATGGCCTCTCTCCAGACCTGCTGGCTAGCTGCCTCCTCATAGCTAGAAGGCTCAGAGTCAAGGATGTTGGTAACCATCGCCATATAGCTACAAAATCTCTCAGGTGGTCTACTCTCTCTGACCGGCCTCTTCGGCTCAGCAACAGATGTGGCATCTCTCAAGGTGTCCTAAAGCCACTTGGGCTTCCTCTTCCCTGAGCATGCTTCTCCCATAGGAGAATGAAACTCCTCCTCCTCATCCCCATCAGTAGCCTGAACTCCTGACTGTCTGTCTGCTGTCCTCCTGCCTGCACCTGAACCTGTAGAAGCTGAGGTACCGTGTGAACTGTCCATCAGTGGACTCCCTAGTGAACTGCTCTGTGAACTGCTCTGTATGCTGCCCGGAGCACCACCCCTCTGGCTCGGCGAGCCACTGCTCACTGATGGACCTGACATCCTCATAGATGTACCTCCGGATCCTCCTGATCCCTGCCCACTGGATCCCTGCGACTGACTCAACTGCTGCTGAGGGTCTGGCTGATCCAGATACTCTAACTCCCGTGACCTCCTAAAGGCCCTGTCCTCCTCGAACTTCACATCCCGTCTGACAACAACTTTCCTCTGTGCAGGAATGTAAATCCGAAAGGCCTTTGAGGTCTCACTGTAGCCCACAAAGATACCCTTCTCTGCGGTGGGCTCTAGTTTGGTCCTCTCCTCCTTGGGTATATAGGAGTATGTAATGCATCCAAGGATATGAAGATGACCAAGATCAGGCTTCTTCCCAAAGAAAGCCTCCTCCGGAGTCATGTGCCCCAAGGCACGATGCGGACTCCTGTTCTGCAAGTAAACAGCTGTGTTGCAGGCCTCTGCCCACAAGAACAATGGCAACCCCTGATCATATAACATGGCTTTGGCAGCCCCTATGATGGATCTGTTCTTCCTCTCCGCAACCCCGTTCTGCTGGGGGTTGTAAGGAACAGTGAACTCCCTCCTAATGCCTGCCTCTGCACAATAGTCAACAAACTCTCCAAGGGTGTACTCTCCTCCATTGTCCGACCTCAGGGACTTGATCTTTCGACCTGTCTGAGTCTCCACAAGAGCTCTGAACTCCTGAAACCGCTTGAAGACCTCACTCTTGGTCTTCAAGAAATAAATCTAGGTCCTCCTGGAGTGATCATCAATGAATAAGACATAGTACTCATATCCACTCAAGGAAACATGAGACATCCGACCGCTCACATCGGAATGAATCAAATCAAGTATCCCCGTCGCTCTGCTGTCACTGCTGGGAAAAGGGGATTTGGCAAACTTGCCCATCGCACAACCTCTGCAAGTATCATGGTGATCAGTACTGAAATCTGGCACACCTGTAGTGATCTCCCGCAATGTCCTCAAGGCTCCATGAGACATGTGCCCCATCCTGCGGTGCCAAATCTCGCATAGCTCAGAACTGCTAGCTCTGCTGTCGGTACTACAGCTCAATGCCAAAGGGGGCTGGAATGCAAACTTGTACACCTTTGCATGGCGTACACCTATCACTCTAGCTGAATCAGCTGGAGAGCCCCTGGGATACATCAACACCTGTCCTTCCCTGAACAGTACCTCATATCCTCTGTCCTCCAACGCTGAGACGGATATGAGGTTCTTCCTCATCCCTGGCACATAAAGAACCTCTGACACCTTCAAGGGAGGTTTGGACTCCCTCTGAAATGTCACTGTCCCCACCCCGACTGCTCTAACAACTCTGTCATCACCGAGTACTACCTCAATATCAGTGCCACTCTCTGAAAGCTCTGAGAAGTACTCCCGGACTCCTGTCATGTGACGTGAAGCCCCACTGTCCACATACCAGATACCTGTAGATGCTCCGCTAATCGAGGGAAAAGCATGCTCCCTCTGAACCTGTGTGGCAGGTGATCCTGCACTAGAGGACTCACATGTAGTGAACGCAAACTCCCGGTCAAAACGACCTGCAAAGTCCTCAATCTCAGCTGACGCTGCCACATCCTGGGTCTTCCCCTTCTTCTTCTTCTTCTCCGGACACACAACTGCATAGTGTCCCATCTTCTGACAATTCCAACACTTCACTTTGGAATAGTCCTTTTGTGAGTTACCCTGTTTACCTTTACCTTTGCCTTTGCCTCCACCACCGCTTGTGGAAGCCTGCTTCTTCCCTTTGCTTTTCTTGCCTCCTGCCACCAGTGCTACGTCCTCATCCTGCTCAACTGGCTTGGCTGCCCCAAGCTGTCCTTTCCTGATCTCTGTCTGTATACAATCATCCCAAAACCTCTCCCATGTGGGAAGGGTCTCACGTGCACAAACCCCATCAGCAAAGTTCAACCATGAACGGGGGAGGCCATTCACTGCAATACGCACCAACTCAGTGGATGGAATGGCCTCTCCAATCGTTGCCAACTCATCTCTCACATTGGTAATCTTTGTGAGATATCCAGCTGCACTATCATTCCCCATCTTAATGTTCTTCAGCTTCTCCTTCAGGACCATCTTCCGGTTCTCATTGGTACTCTGGTAGAGATTGGACAATGTTGTCCACATCTCATGGGCATTGCGCTTTCCTCTCACATGAGGAATGCAATGGTCTTTGATTCCGTCTAGAATCAGCCTCTTACCCTTGTTGTTCTTTCTATTATAAGCTGCCAACTGAGTAGCATCAGTAGGCACAACAACAGGGTGTTGTGCTGTATGCACCATGATATCCCAGACTTCTGCCTCCTCAAAGATACTCTGCATTCTCTCCTTCCAAACGCGGTAATTTGTATGCCCATCCAACATATCCTCCACCCTCAATCCCAATGACATCTTGCTGTCCTAAAACTGAAAAATAGCACTGCTGTGGTAAAGATAAAACTGCTGTTTATGAAAAATCAGCTTGCTGGAATTTTCTGAATGAAAAAATCAGCAGCTGTATTTTTTTCCTTTTGCTGTCCCAAACTGCCCTTCAGCGCTCAAGCTCTGATACCATGTCAAAATTTTCTGTTTCCCACCCCGGTTTTCAGTTTCACCTTATTTCTCCCATATAGTTAAATGCCCATTCTCATAGCCATACATTTAACAGACTGAAAAAATAAATATTGCTGAAAACACAAATTCTGGAAATTTTTCAGAGTGCTGGAAATTGCAGAAATAAAAAATCAGCAATTAAAACAGCCATAAAAACACATTTAAACTCAGTGATTTTTGGTCAACTTGACCCTGGAAAAACCCCCTACAACTCTTGGGGAAAACCAGTTTGAGAGCTCTTCTTTATTTCTGGAAAATGCCTTTTACAGAGAAAATATTTTTCAGCAAAAATCAGCAAAAACAGAAATTTTCCAGCAAGCAAACTTATCTGTTTTTTCCAGCTAACAGACAGTCTGAAAATGGCTGTACGGACTGTACGGACCGTACGGATGTACGGACGTACGGACTGTACGGACGGCCGTACGGACTTGTACGGACAGACCTCGAAATTCGTGCAGAAAATCGCCTCCTCGATATTCGTGCTGAAAATCAATTTTTTCACTGTTTTGCTCACTAAATCTGCCTTTTTCTGCTTGTTCTTTATGCTGTTCAGATTTGCTGAAATGCTGCCTTGGTGTGTGTGCCAAACTGCTGCCTCTTTCTCCTCCTTGTCCAGAAATCTCCCTTGCTCTCTTGCTCTCCTTCTCCCAATCTGCTCATGAAAGAATGAATGATCTTTTCCTCCCTTAACCCAACCCTAAATGACTTTTGGGTGATCCCTAAATCCAATGGCTGAAATAGATTTAGATCAATGGCTGAGATTAAATGCTCATTTAAATCTCACTTTCTATTTTTTTAATTCACCCCACTTTAATAAAGACCCACTTAGTCATTTATTTCCAAAGTCACTTTTCCTTTCTAATTTTTCATTGACTTTATAAAGTCACTTTAAAATTAGACTTAGTAACTTTATCACTTAAAGTCACTTTCAAATTAGATTTAACTTTATAAAAATTATAAAGTTACTTTAGGAGAAAAATTAAATTCTTTTGGACACTTTTCCCTAGGCCAAAGATCAAAGCCTTAGGGAACCACCTGTCCTCCGGTACCAAATTTCAACATCAACAATATCTATCTCGGATTCAAACATGGATAGACCATCCAAAATATCTATATCATCATTCTTCTTCTCAGGTGGAGGAGGCGAAGGAAGGTCCCTTGCTTTTCCAATGGAAGCATCTTCATCAAATGTTACATCCCTATTAATTTCAACCTTCCATTGAACAAGAATATATATTCTATATGCCTTAGAATTTTCACAATATCCAATAAACGTACCTGATGAGCCCCAAAAATGGACAATTATTTGGGCTCATTCAACCTCCTAAGTTGACTTAATCCACCATTCTCATTGGTTTATTGCATGTTTTGAATTATTTTTATGTTAATAGAGTGAATTTGGTTAGTCATTATGCAAACAAGTCTAATGGGTGTTTTGTGTAGCCTTTTTGGTCCACTTGGAGACAAAATTGAAGGTCTTAATGAGCACTTGGCAGCCAAATTCGTGGGTGAACAAGCTAGAGGATTTGTAGGAAAGTGTCCCCCTCATTTATGGGCCCTTACCTCGAATTCTCCACCATCAGCTCGGAGTTCAAAGGCCACCAAATCAATGAGCACAAGGGCAGCCAAGCAAGTCAAGTAGGACTGCTGTTAACTACAAGTCTTGGGCAGCCAAGTCCCTAAATTTTAGGAGGACTGTTGGGTCCTCAAATTGTATAAATAAGAGGGCTTAAGACCTCATTTCAGTTAGTCAGTTTGGTTAGCCAGTGTAGCTCTGTTTTTGCTCTTTGTAAGCCAATTTTGGCATGTTGTTAGACTCATGATCATGATATTTTAATAAAGGCAGTCAGATTTGGATTCGATTCTGAGTTCTTAGGGGAGCTATAGCTCTCAGGTGAGGGCCCAACCTGAGAGCAATAGACCCCCTTTCCTTTGTATTGTTACTTGTCTTTCTTTTATCATTACATTTCTTTCCCTTACATGTACTTGAAAAACACAGTTTGCTGAGTTGATTGTTTCAGTTTTGTTATGTAGGTTAGTTTCATGAATGCAGTTGTTTCAGTAGTTCAGAATTAGCTTAGGGAGATTGGAGTTACATTGAGTTCAAAAAGGTTGAATGCATGCTCACTTTCACCTCTGTTTGGGGACCGGAAGTGTAGACCTTGCCAACCGCCAAAAAAACATTGTTTCAACATATGCATGCAAGTATTGATGTAATGTTTTCGATTGAAGAATTGTTCATGCGATTATATCTTGAGTAATGACTCTTTGGTTCAGCATCATGCACAAATTCCTTTCAACTTACGTTGCTGTTCTTTGATTCCTAATAAAACAGTTAGAATAGGTTGGTGAACTTTCGTTTACATGCAAGATAAGGGTGATTTGTTTCATTTCCACTGCACAACACCACTTCATCGTGTTCTTCTCTTTCTTAACCGTGCCTAAGCCACCTACTCATCCTCTGTTCAGCTCAGTTGCCTTCCAACCCTTCTACTTCTCACGTAGCTCCATATTTTTAACTTTTCATTGCTTCCACCCTTCTATCCACCAACCAACTTTACCCACTATTTCTCCATCTTATCTCTCTGTCCCTGAGCCATTACAAGCTCCCTTTTCATCCTCCCTATCCACCCATACCGCTCCTTCACTCCTCCATCACCCAAAACTCCCACGGCAGCACATCCTGTAGAAGTTAGCAGACTTCCTGTAGAATTCCTGAGTTTCCTGTAGGATCCCCTGCAGAAATCCTGTAGAAGCCTGCAAACTCGGTTGCCGAGCACCTGAACGTTGTGGACTTCTGTGGACTGATGCTAGGGATCCCCTGGGACCTCTCCTAGCCCCCCTGACCTTTCCCAAGCTTTCCTTCCCTTCGCACCACCTCTGCACAGCCAAACCCTAATAAGAAACAAAATCATAATCACTCCAACCACTTAAGCAAAAACACAAAAACAATGTTCTTTTCAATAGAAGTAGTTTAAGTTCATGCATTTCATATTACTAGAGGTAATGGCATCATTCTTAGACATTTGCACTCCCACCATGGCATCATAGAGATTAAGCTAGTCAGATTAGGGTTTACTAGGGTTTCCATGTTTTGGTTGGCTTTCAGTTCATTTTTGCAAAGTAGATTAATTTCCTTTGAGATAGCCTTTGTCCATCATTTAGCAAGCTTCTTCTGAGATCATATAGAAGTTGGCTTGAGCCCTAGCGTACTTGTGCCAGCTGACCAAGTGACAGCTGTGACAAGAGCTAGTACTTGTGCATACAGCACCGTCGCTTCCAAGTTTGTACGAACTACTGGGTTGATAAAATTAGAGATAGGAAGCCCCAGGAGTTGTAGCATTAGTGCTACAATACTTGGGCCCACCAGTACCTTTTCTTCCTGTGGCTTCTAGTTTGTTTCTTTTGTCCTTTGGTACATGGAAATATACGGGGCAACAAAAGATACGGAGATGGCTAGCATCGAACTTGACACCCGTGAAAACTTCTTCAGGGGTCTTGTTGTCCAATGCTTGATGAGGAACCTTGTTTTGAACACATATGGAAGCATTTGTTGCTTCTCCCCAAAGGAATTTTGGCAAATTTTGATCATGGAGCATGACACAAGCTACTTCTACAATAGACCTATTCTTTCTTTCAACTACTCCATTTTGTTGGGGATCAGTATGGGGCACAATCGTCTCCTTCTTGATACCTTCCTTCTTGTAAAAATCAATGAATTCATTTGAAGTGTACTCTCCACCATTGTCAAACCTGAATAGCTTGATTTTCTTCCCTATTTGATTTTCGATCAAGGCATTGAACTCCTTGAACATTTCGAAGGCTTCATCATTGTGCTTCAAATAATATATCCACTTCTTTCTTAAAAAGTTATCAATGAAGGTGATGTAATATAGATGGCAACCAATAGAATGTACGAGCATCAAACCAACTATGTCATAATGAATGAGATGGAGGTTCTCATTTGTCTTGTTCTCGCTGGAGGGGAATGGTCCCCTTGTCTTCTTCCCACTGGCACAACCTGGACATACTCCATCATGTTGGGCTTGAACATCAAGAATACCAAAGACCAATTTCTTCAATTTCAGAAGAGCATCATAATGTAAGTGGGCCAATTTTCAGTGCCATAGTTCTCTTAGATGATTTGTATCATGGACCAATGGTAGAAGAGGTCTTCCAGTAACCATGTAGAGTTCTTCAAATCTTGATCCCAATGTAAATGCATCTCCCGTAGGTGATCCAACAGGCCACGTAAGAACCTCCCCCCGATGAAGGAAACCCTCATCCCTTTATCTTCCAAATCAGATATAGACACCAAATTCTTCTTCAATCCTGAGACATACATCACATCATGGAGCACAACAAATTCCCCAGGCTCCAAATGAAATTTGGCGAATCCAAAGCCTTTCACGGGATGAGTGGAGTTGTATCCAAGAATAATCTTAAAATTTGACTCCCTCTCTACCAAATTAGAGAGAACTTCTTTATACCCAGAGAAATGATGAGTAGCCCCACTATCAACCAACCAACTATCCCATGAATTCGGAGGAGAGAAACTAGTAAGGGAGGAAATAAGAATATATTCAGATTGTTTTCCAACATTACTTTCATCCCTGGAATACCTTGACTTCTTTTGAGGATGACGATCTTCTTCATGGTCACTTGGAGCATCTCTTATTCTTATTTCATCTCTTCCATTTCGAGCATTCCTTCGATCATCTCTTCTTCTTCGCTCATCAAATCTGTTGTTGTTGCTTCTAGTGTTGTAGCGTGGACCATTGTTCTTCTTTGGGAAATCTCGAGCATAGTGGCCTCTCTTATGACAATTGTATCATTCAATGTTCAATGATTCCTTCGTTCTATTTGAACTTCAAGGAGGAGAATTTCTTGAATTTGATAGACCTCCTTTTCCTTTCTTCTTCTTCTTGTCATGAGTGATGAATGCAGCGGGCTCTCCCTCTTCATGCTTTTGAATCCTTCCTTTTGATATCATGCTTGATTCTTCTTGAGTGAGATTTCCAACAATCTCATCAAATGGGGGGAGGGAATTGTTGTTGCTTATGGTAGTGATGAAGGTTTCCCAAATAGGAGGTATACCTATAAGGGTTACGATCACCAATTACTTGTTAGACACAATTTCCCCAACTCTTTGCAATTGATCTCTATGGCGAGATATCATCATAATGTAGGATTGCACAGACTCTCCCTTATTCCTCTTTGTGTCTTTGAGTTGATATTTCAAGGAGATGATTTCATTCAAATTGTTGAGTTCATACATGCCAACTATTTTATCATACATATCTTTAGACCTTCTCAAATTTCCAACATACGCAAGTAGATTATCTTGTAAACCATCAGCTATAATTGTCTTTGATTTTAACTCACCTTTCTTGTGCTTGTTCTTCACAGCAACAGAAGCATTCTTAAGAGGCTCAAGTACTTTTCCTTGAATGTAGTCTAAAACATCATTGTTATTAGCGATGATCTCCAACTTGACTTTCAATGCAACAAAATTAGATGAGTTACCCAACTTCTCATTTTCCTTGAAGAAGGAAGACATCTTTACTTGACTAGATTGGCTCCTTCAATTTTCCAATGATGATTGCTTCAATGCTTGTCTCCATTTCGGCTTGTCCTCCACCTTATCTCTGATTCCATGTTATTTTTCATACTAATTTATGTTGTTTCAATTACTTTAGCCCAATTCAATACTTAAATTAGTAATCTTTTCAATAGAAATTAATCTTTCCAATCATCAACAGTAATTGAAGATCTAAAAATAAATGCACTGATAAGGGAAACAACCAACACATCAGCAAGAGACACCATATTTGGTCAAAGACTAGGGGGGAAACCCTTTGAAAATTCTTCTTTTATTAGATTGTCATAAAATGTTTAGAAGAGAGTACAATGAGCCCAATACAAAATTATCCAACAAAATTAACCCAATAACATTTAGAAATATGTTCTCAGCATCACTATATATCAAAGACAATTTTCCCTGTCTTCGGTCAACTGCGGTCAACTGAAGTCAACTGTCAAATTTTTTCCCTAGTTTTCGGTCGCATGTAGGAAGTTTTCTAGTCACTCCCTTGAGCCTGTGATTCCTATGACTATAATCGAAATTATCCTTTAGCAAGCCTACAACTCTGACTGAAAACTATAGAAACATGAGCAAGCTTCGGACCCTGTAATCTCGGACCTATGCAAACTTCTTCCATTGACCCAACCTCAGACCTATACAAACCCAATCAATGAGCTTAAGGTCACTTGTATTTGTAGCTAAGTTGCACTGAAATGGATACGAGAACAAATACAGATACGAGGTTTGAAATGGATATGACAAATTTTCAAAATATCCAGATACGATACGACAAGGAAACGACACACACACACACACACATATAAGAATTTCATATTACCATTCATCTTTTAGAATCTAGATTCTATATAAAAAAAAAAATACATAATCATCATCATCATCAATTCAGCATAAACATTGTCCTCATCAATAATGATTATTATAACATTCAACATACTAGCATCATTAGTAATGTAATAATAAATGCTACAACATTTGTGCTTTTGGGTCCAACTCCTTCAAAGAATGTGTCATGCATGGAAAATGGTATCTATCTTCCTTGCATGGAAATTAAAAGGCCCATGGGATCATTGGGATATTCTGTCAAGACCTATTTGAACATTTCAATCTTCTCAATGCCAGCTTAATCTCTTGACTATATGCAGGAAAAATATTGGCTAGAGAAGATTTGTTATATTCAAGGGATTTATGAAATCAAGAGAAAAATCAATGACAATTAACAAAACCTTAACCAAACTGAAAATCAATCGCTCAAATAAATCTCTTTACGAAGACATTCATCAAACTATTATGTTTGTATTTTTGGCCATTTATCTTTTTCTTAGTAGCAATCCTTGATAAATATATGGAGTGTTGTTGTTTCTAAATATTTAGAAGAGACGTTATGAGACTGTGTTTATAGTGATTTTATTTGCAAATTTGATTTCTTCATTTTTATTATTTATTTATGGCTATACAAATTTTCATGTCTTTTAACATTTTAAGGGTGGATTCCGATCACGATTTTCATAGATTCGTTTCCAGATTACTGAAAATGGATCCAAAAAATTAAAACCCTTGGAAACGTATCCAATTCTAAGCTCAAAGTTTCCAATTTTTTGAAACGTAACAAAAATGTTTTTACAACATTTCAAACAAGGATCGTATCCATTTCTGTTTCGAAAACGGGGATCTACATTTCCGGAAAATTCTTTAGGCGTTTCTGGTAACTTAGATTTATAGGCTTCCAAGGGTGACCAATTTTCTATTAGGGCCTACCTATTTAAATGTGCATATGTGGGCTTTTCTTACAATACACTTTCCCTTGTCCAAATTAGGTGCTCCAATAGTCAAAATTGGTCCTCTCGAAAAAAGGAATCTAGTCCCATGGTTGGAATTTTTCACTGAGCTACCAAAATTAACACATTTTAACAACGAAGGATTCTCGATCGAGGCTTAAGAGTGCACTCATGCGCTCCTTACCTCAATGGATTCACTTTACAACCAAAATTTGTTGAAGTCTGGGATATAAAGAAAAGGGTGAACATGATGAATTTAGACATAAGACCATGTGAAACACATACCAACTGTTTAGTCAATTTAGTGTTGTCTAAATTGCTATCATAAATTGTCAACCCGGGGCTCGTAAGCTGATGAAGTGAAGGTGTACAGTATATACTTAAGTAACCTCTTAGATCTTTTTGTCGTTTGGGGGTGTTGTGGTCAATTTAACTTCCTAAGATGGAGTGATGATTTTATAAACAAATGAGTGATTTGTGTGTGTATGGTGGTTTCTAAATGAGTGAGTGTGTGTAACTAGCGGTTTCTAACTACCTTCTAAACTTGCAAAGAAAGAGCTTGAAAGAAATAACTTGAAATGAAACTAAAAGCAAAGCATAAAAACCACTTTCTAATGGCACTAGTCACTACTCATGCTGCTGCAATAAAAAGGTAAGAAAAAACACTTTAAAGACCAATTATAATGTTCATCTCTTCCTAACACTCTGCTTCCAACATATAGTACTATGTGAAACACGATTAAGAAGTAGTTAGAAATAAGTCTAAAAAGTAATCAAGCTCTAAGATGACAAATTATAACACCACTGTGCCTCTCTTCAACATTCTGCTTCCAACATACATTGTAATGTGTAACAAGAGAAGAAAGAGTTAGTGATATAAGTAAAAAACTACTCAAAGCAAGTTGTGATTTATTAGTATTCTGATCTCTTAAAGATGAACAACTTATGATAAGGAGACCATCAATATGTTAGCATACAACTTGAGAAACTAAACTAGAAATCAAGCTAGAAAAACAGAGTAAAGGCAACAACTATGAATATGACAACTGAAAATACCATTAGAGATAAAGCAAATACAACAAAGACACACAATCCCGGGCTAACACCTGCAGAAAACAATCCTGATCAGTTAAAGTAAATGCTGGAAATGAGATGACAGTGAAAGTAAATCAAAACTGTACATGTATTAAAGAAAAGGAAAATTGCTGAATTCAAAAGAAGGAAATGGCAAAAACATAAAGGTAAATTTACTGTACAAAGGCTGTTATGAATGGGGGCCCTCCATCCACAAAACCCAAGGAAAGATCAGCTACTTGAAGGAGTCAAAACAGCACAGTCTTCTATTAACTCATATGCAGAAATTACAGTAAAAAGTGCTGAAACAGCAGCTTCAAAACAGAGTTTCTGTATACACTAAAATTGCAGCAATTACATAAACAAAGCAACTAAAAACTAATCCTTAAGCGTGCGCAGACGCTGGATTTTATAGGCGTATGAACAACTTCCTACTGCGTAAAACATGAAACTAGAAATTAACTGACAGTCATGCTAATTAAATGGTACAGCAACACGTAAACAGGTCCGTGTGTTATCTGGACGGTACGGTCGTCATGGAGGTTGAATCCAAGGTTGGATCTTGTCTCCCATAACCTGCGTAGCGTGGAGGAATCGCCATCTGGAGTGACGTGACCTATCAGCTCACGCAGCACCGTTTGAGCTGGCTTTGTTGACCGAAGTTTGATCCACGTTGACCGGAGGTGTGCGTGGCGTTGCTGACCGAACCAATAGCATAGGAACCTTTAACACCTTCATTCCCACGTGCCCATGTGATTCGTTTTTCAAAATGACACGTGGAACATAGAGATCAATGAAAAGGCTGCGGAATGACTAGATAGCTGCGGAATTGCTGAATGGCTGCGGAATTGCCAGACAGCTGCGGAAACTCTGTGCATATGTCAAAAATCTAGACAAACAGTCAAACATTAGCAAAGTTAACCAATCATGCTTAAAGACATCAAATGTAATGATCTGGATAGGTTTATGAGGAAAATAGGGAAAAAGAGAGGGATAAGTGAGGAAAAGCTGTAGGTAATGATAGATAATTAGGTGCAAGTTAGAGGCTCTACATACCCCCACTACGAGGGTGTTGCATGTCCTCATGCAACGAAAACATTGTTTAATCCACCTGCTGAGATGCCTCTGCTAGGACATCTAGTCTTCTCCTCTTCCTCTGTGTAGCCACATTGACTCTTGGTCTCCTCATCAAGCTTCTGAATTTTAAATTGACCAAAGCTTTGCTTAGCTTCCTGCATTTTTTCTTTAGCTTTCTGTTTTTCCTTTGCCAAAGGCCCAGATGAAGCATGGTATTATCGTGGACCATCTTGTCCACATTGCTCTGTTCCTTCAATTTTTCGTTTTCCTGTTTGATGTGGCGATTTAGTACCTCTAGCTCAAATACTTCTTGCTTCAGTGATTGAACCTGTTGTTCAAGAGGTAGAACAGTGCTTGGACCAGCAGCAGCTTGTTCTAATGTCTCCAAGTAGTTATATACTCTCTGCTGATCTGGGTCAATCTCTGGTTACCTCTTTGGACTAGGCTCACGCTCAAATTCGATTTCATGCTCCTGTTGAAAAGGGCTTTCCTCTCGTGGAGGAGTAACCTCAACATGTGGTGGGCTTGCCTCAAAGTCAAGTCTTGTAGCAACCTTTTTAGGTGTGCTCAAGTCAATAAAGAGTGACTCTTTATTCTTTGTGGCCCCCACTTTGCTTTGTAGCCTGCTACTCCTCCTCACGGTGGTGATGCTCTGTTTTTCCTTTTGTTGCTTCTGCTTTTGTTTTTGCATCTTCTTGGAAAGGGCAACCTCATGAAGTTGGGCCAATCTATGTGCCAATGGATGAGTGTCCTCTTCACTAGAATTTTCAGGAGTAAGGTAGGTTTCTTGGGCTATAGCTTTTCCTTTATCCTTCTTTTATCTCTTCCTACTCTCCTTTTTCTTTTGAGCAGCCTCTTGTACAATTTCTTGCAAGGTTTCTATAATGATTTCTTGGGCTGTTTGGTCAATATCTTCAGCAAGCTCAGGGTCAATTTCTTCCTCAGAGTTATGGGCAGCATTTTCTTCTTCAACAAGGTCTTGGACAGTTTCTTCTTGGACAACAATTTCAGGGACAGTTTCTACTTGGACAGCAATTTCTGGGGTAACCTCTTCTCTTCTTTTTCTTCTACTCTTTTTGGGCACAGAGGCTTCTCGTGCCTCTTGGAAGTGGTTCCTCACAAGAAATCTTTCCCATGTATCCCTTTTGGCCTTTAACTGTTCTTTAATTAGCATTTTGACAAGCCCGTGATGGCATAAATGTGGCTCAATATTATTTATGTTTCTTTGGACTGTTAAACACATTTTTCTAAGGCTAGATAGTAGAAAATAAGGAAGATTAATGTCATGCTCACCCATGAAATGCATCATAATTTTAGCATGGTAAACATACAAAGTTCCGAATCTTCCTTCACATGTAAAGAATTTTTGTACTAACAGAAGCAAAGCTGTCCATTCTTCTTTGACAAGACTAATAGGGATTCCTTTTGTAAAAATACTAGTGTTCATACCTGGATTTTTCAATATTTGCTTCCATTCCTGGTCTTTCACTGTTCGATTCTTGAACCACCTTTCCCCAGTTTGAGGTAATGAAGTTGCTTGTGCTAAACTGCCTTCTGTAACTGTAAATTTCAGATCTCCAATCTCCACTTTGTTGTCTTTGAAAGAACGAGCAAAAGCCTTTGTGACTTCCTTATGGTATCCCTTGAATTTTTGAATGAACTGGAGCCATTTGGCCTTTTGCAAAGCGTCTTTAGTTTGGGGATAGCCTTCTAAATATTTAGAGCCCTCAGGCTCTGCCCTCAATAGCTTACCCATCAGCTCTCTGGCTGCCTTAACAGGACTGTTTTAACACTTGGTGAAAGAGTTATACGGGAGAAAAGTGTTTGGACAGTGGGTTTACGGCTACAGCAAAATAGTCAGCAGTGGTTTTACGGCTACAGCAGAATGGCCGTGATGCAATTACGGAACTGGTGATCAGGGTTTTGAGCGGAGAGGTGAGGAATAGAACAGAGTATGTTCTTACGGTGGACAGAATAGTGAATAAGACAGAGCAGTGAAGAGCAATGGAAATGAGGGAGTGAATCAACAGCGGGAATGGAATTATGTATGCATAGGAGGGTTACGAGTAATGGGTGAAAACGGTTAAATCCCATAGACGTCGAACATCTGGCTGCGGAATTATAACTCAGAGTGCCGTAGTACAGTTGTATACGTCACTCTGGTACGAAAGTTTTAATGAAAGAGCAGCCGTGTTTGGGTTTGAAACTGGAATGAGTAGGGACCGTTATGGATGAGGGTTACGTGGATTTTCGGTCGAGGAGTGGAAGGATTTTGCAATCATTACATTAGGTGCCTCAAAACATAATCTGAAAACCATGCATAATGATATAACTGTTGGTCAGAAATTAGAACATACCTTGTGTATCTGCGCTTTGATTCCTTTTGCTCATATGACACTAACCTTTCATTGTTTATTGCTACTACATGACCTTTCCTTCTAATAATGCTGGTGATTTTTTTCTGACTGCAGATTTCTTCTTGAAACAGAGTGTATTTTTTATGTGCAGGCACAGAGTGTATTGGCTGCGGAATTGGGATGTTGGCTGCGGAATTGCTCCTCAGCTGCGGAAACTGCAGTGATACCCTCTGTCTGCACAAAACAACTTTAGCTGTGTGAAATAAATCTGACAATGACTTTATTGGTGAGATAGAATGTAATGGATGGATGGATGGAAAGAAATGAGGTGGAGTGAGAGTGATTGGATGGATGAGATGGTGAATGAAGTGGGCGAAATGAGATGGAACAAGGAGGAGAGAGAGAGATTTTTTTATTTTATTTTATTTTTGGAAAATGTGAGGTGTCAGGTGACCCTGATTTTCACCTCAGATTTTCTGCATAGGACTGCCAATCAGAGACTGGTTTTCAGGCCTATACATTTGTATTTTTTTTTTCTCTCTCTTTTTTTCTCTTTTTTTTTTCTTTTTTTTTTTTTGTCTTTTTTTTTTCAAAAACCAAAGATTAGGCTGATGGAGGAGAAGAATCCTTCTCCACCAACCTGATTGCAGAATCTTCTTTAAACAACTTGACAAATTCCTCTTTTGAGAGTGGTTTCTGGTAGATCTTCAATCTATGGCCATTCACAATGAGAGGAGTCTAAAGCTCATCAATGGTCTTCACTCGAACTGCTCCATTTTTAAAGACTTCATCAATCTCATATGGCCCAAGCCAATGAGTTTGAAATTTTCCTTTGAATTCCTTAAATTTGGAATCAAACAATAGTGCCCAATCTCCTTTCTGAAACTTTTTTTCTTTAATGTGTCGATCATGCCATTTAGTTCTTTGGTGCTGAACTAGATCGGTCCTTAGAATTGCATCTTGTCTTATTTCTGTGTTTTTGGGCTTCCGAGAGGCTTATCCCCAATTGGACTGCCATCTTGAAGGTCTTGATTTGGAACTCAATGGGGAGCAGGACTTCCTTCCCATAAACAAGTTCATAGGGAGAATGTCCTGTTGTGTTCCTCCATGTAGTTCTATAGGCCCATAAGGCTTCAGGAAGCCTTTCCGCCCAATCTCTTCTATGAAGATGAACAGTCTTGGTGATAATGCCTTCAAGAACTTTATTGGTAGATTCCACTTGGCCATTTGATTGCGGATGGTATGGAGTAGATGTTCTGTGCTTGATCTTATATTCCTCCATCAGCTTCTCCATCAATTTAGATGTAAATTGGCTTCCCTGATCTGTCACAATTTCTCTTGGGACACCAAAACGAGTAAAAATATCCTCAAAAAGAAATTGAACAACTGAATTTTCAGTGGCAGAAGGCAATGCCTTGGCTTCTACCCACTTAGTAACATAATCAGTACAAACCAATATATACTTCTTTTTCTTTGATGGTGGATTAATAGGTCCAACGAAATCTAGAGCCCATTTCTCAAAGGGTTCGATGCATACCTGTGGCTGTAGTGGCATTTCATTTGAAGGAGTTGGTCTCCCAACTCTTTGGCAGCTATCACACCTTCTAACATACTGCTTTGAATCTTTAAAGAGAGAAGGCCAATAATATCCTATAGAAAGGATTTTATAGGCTGTTCTCTTGTCAGCAAAGTGTCCGCCGCATGGTTCATCATGACATGCCTTAAGGATGTCAGGCATTTCATCTTCCCGAACACATCTTCTGATTATACAATCTGGCCCTGTTTTGAACAATTCATTAGAAATCCAAGAATAATGTGAACTCTCCTGAATGATTCTCCTTTTCTCATTAGGAAATAAGTGTAGAGGTAGCTTCCCTGTAACTAGATAATTAGCAATATCTGCATACCAAGGAGTCTTGGTAGTTACTGCAAACAAGTATTCATCTAGAAACTTGTCTTCTACTGGAGAATCTTCATTAGTGTTTTGGATTCTAGACAAGAAATCAGCTACTGCGTTTTGTTTCCCAGGTCTATCTAACACAGTAATGTTGAATTCTTGTAAAAGTAAAAGCCATCTTGTAACTCTGCCATTAGTAGCAGGTTTTTTCATGAGATATCTAATTGCAAAGTGATCAGTATGGACAAAAGTTTCATAGCCGGTTATATAATGTCTAAACTTGTTAATTGCATGAACAACGACTAGAAATTCTTTTTCAGTCACAGTATAATTTAACTCAGTGGGAGTCAAATTTTTACTGGTGTAATAAATGGCATAAGGGATCAAATCCTTTTGTCCCAAAACAGCTCCTAGAGCTGTATCTGAAGCATCTGTAGAAATGTGGAAAGGGAGTTTCCAATTTGGCCCCCTTAAGATGGGTGCTTCAGATATTCTAGTCTTTAAAGTTTCAAAGGCAGACTGACACTCAGGATCCCATTTGAACTCACAGTCTTTGGTAAGCAATTTGAAAAGAGGAGATGCTATCTTAGTGAAGTTTTCAATAAATCTTCTGTAATATCCAGTAAACCCAAGAAAACTTCTAACATCTTTCTGGCAATTTGGAACAGGCAACTTGGAGATAACTTCCACTTTGGATCTATCAACTTTAATTCCATCTCCTGAAATATGATGTCCTAAAACAATTCCTTCAGCAAACATCATAAAACACTTTTCATGACTTAATGAAAGATTTGTTTCCTTACATCTAATTAGTACTTTTTCCAAATTTTCTAATGCTTCTTCAAATGTGTTACCATAAACTGTGAAATCATCCATGTAGACCTCTACACAATCATGAATTAGATCTGAAAAGATTCCTAGTACAGCCCTTTGAAATGTAGCGGGTGCATTGCATAATCCAAAAGGAAGTACTCGGTAAGCAAAAGTTCCCCAAGGACAAGTAAATGTGGTTTTGTCTTGATCTTCAGGTGCTACTTGAATTTGATTGTAACCACTAAAACCATCCAAGAATGAGAAAAACTTTTTACCCGCTAAAGTATCTAATACTTGATCAATAAAGGGCAAAGGAAAGTGATCCTTTAAGGTTGCTTTGTTTAATTCTCTGTAATCAATGCAAACCCTCCATTTACCATTCTTTTTAGGTACTATAACCAAGGGAGAAACCCATTGGCTATCTGAAATAGGGTAAATGAAGTTTACATTGAGTAACTTCTGGAGCTCTTCTTTTACTATCTCCCTAAGATTTGGATTCATCCTTCTTTGAGGTTGTCTGATTGGTCTACTGTTTTCCTCAATATAGATGTGATGAATACAAGTCTTAGGGTCAATACCTTTCATGTCGGTATACTCCCATGCAAAAGCAGTAGAATGTCTTTGCAAGACTTTGGTTAGCTCTTCCTGTTGGGATTTTTCCAAGTTTTTGTTAATGTTTAATGTTTTTCCTGGAAAGATCTCAATGGCAGAACTACCAAATTCTTCCATAGAGAAAAGAGACATTTGTCTAGATGATAGACACTCTATGTCAGAATCCAACTGAAATTGTGTAGAGTCATATTCTGAAGATGATTCAAAATTTTCTCATGTATTCAGAATTTGACTATCTTCACTAATCTCAGAAATGGTAAAGACAGGTTGTATAGTATCTTCATCATCAACCCATTCATCTTCTCCTATTTCTGTTATTGCCTTTGCTAGAGGATACAAGTTGAATTTCTTGGTGGAATTACCATCTGATATATACATGTCCCCAGACCTACAACTGATAAAAGCATCAGTTGTTGCTAGCCAAGGTCTTCCTAAGATAAGAGGATGTCCTCCTAGATTGTTCTTGGGAGTTAAAATCATAAAATCAACTGGATATTCCCAAGAGTCTAGGGAGACTGGAATGTCTTCCAATACACCATCAAGTTTAATGATTGATCTATTTGCAAGTTGCAGTAAAGTAGGTGTAAAGAGAAGGTTAGGAAGCTTTAACTGATCCATGGTCTGTCTACTCATGATGTTGATAGCGGCTCCTAAGTCAATCAAAGTATTTGGGATTTCAACCCCATTAATATGAGTTTTGACAATAGGGCTACCGGGATCCACATATTTTTGCATGGTAATCTTACCCATCATAATGTCTGCAATTTTTCCAACCAGATGGATTCTTTTGGTATCTCTGGTTTTCTTTCCTGTTTTCTTCAAACTCAACTCCTTTATTGTCTTTGCTAGAATGGGAATTTCCTTAATGGCTTGTAACAAGGGGATCTTGATACATACATTCTTCAATTCATCTAGAAAATTATAGTCAGGCAACCAAATTTGCTTTTCCACTCCTTTGTCAATTTGTAATGTTTCAGGAAAAGGAGGTGTAGCAAAAGATGTAGGTTGCTCAACTATGGGAGTTGTGGGGGTTGATTCTTTTTCTTTTTGGATATTTTGGTTTTGAAGTGATGCTTCAGAACCCTTATTGACTTTAAGAGATTATTCCTCAGAAATGCTTGGTTGTTGAACATTTATAGAAGGTTGATCTAGGATTCTACCTGATCTGAGTTGTACTTCGTTAAGAGGAACAATCATATAGGTAGGGAATGGTTGACCTTCCATCATGTAAGCATTTTGAGGGTTCCTATTATTGGGGTTTGGCAATGGCTGAGAGGGAAGTTGATTTGACTTTTGTTGAGATTGGAGCAAGAGTTGAGAATTTTGATTTTGTGGAGGAGGTTGTTGTTAAGGGAATGGTAATGATAGTTGTTGACTTTGATTTGGAAGTTGTGGAGCTTGCTGATTCTGAAAAGATGGAGGATATTGATAGAATTGAGCAAATCTCCCATAAGGATTTTGCATGCTTTGCATCCATGATTGAAAAGGATTTTGAGGTTGAGACCAGGGTTGTTGCCAAGGATTCCAATTTGGTTGGGGTTGAAAATTCATAGAGTTGTTAAACCCTTGATTTGGTTGCCCTTGCCAAGGTCTCCTTGCAACAAAACAGAGAGGTTCAAGTGTATTTGGATCTTCTTGAAAGACTGCTTTGAGTCCAGGGATTGAAGGACAATCCTTGGTCTCATGGTTTTCTGAGCAAATTACACATGTTTCCACAACTTGTGCTTCCAAGGGACATTCCCTTAAAGCATGTTTCTTTCTACATTTCGGGCAAAATATGGCCAAGGCCTCGGTTTCTGCTTTCTGTTTATTGTGGATCTTAAGGGTGTCTAATTGTTCACTAAGACTCCCTAAGATATCAGTTTTGAATTCATCAAGCATATTGTCGATTTCAGCCCTACTTACTGATCCGGTTGCAGATTTATTTGCCCTAAGTAGAGAAGGATCTCTAGGCCCTTTTTGAGTTTTTGATTTGCCCCTTGAGAGATGGACACATAATTATGCTATATAAGAAAGTGGAAGCTGAGATATATTTCCCTTCCCCATCATATTCAAAAGATCTATCCATTCATCTCTAATGGCTTTTAGTAAGAGGGCTTTCAAGGTCTCTTCATCCAAGTTACTCATTTTTGCTCTTTTCAAATTATATTGAAATCTTTCAATCAGTTCCTCCAAGTTCTCATCTTCTCCTTGTACCATTTTAAATACCTCATCCTTGTGATTGGTGGGCATACAGTGGTCTAGGTACCTATCCAAAAATGTCTGTTTCATGTCATTCCAAGATCTAATGGACTGAGTGACTAACCCCATGAACCATTTCAAAGCTTGTCCTTTCAATGTGGAAGGGAACAATTTGAGTTTTTGAGTGTCATCTAAATAGTCATAAGTTCTACATACGACTTCAAACTCAAATAAGAATGTTTCAGGGTCCTCATTCCTTGATCCATGAAAGTTCGGGAGGACAGATGGTGAGATGTTCTTCATGGTGGCTCGGGAATCCTCATCAACTATAGGGAACCCGAATGAGTTATCCCCATTCCTATTTCCTCCAACATTACCTCTACCTCCTCCATTGTTTCCTCCTCCTCCTCTACCTCTACCTCTACCAAATCCAGGTGCTTCTTCTTCTGCCATGGTAGTTTCCCCAGAGACTTCAGAGTCTTCAGGTTCTTCTACTAAGGGTGTATGAGAAGGATTTCCTCCTTCTTCTTCAGATGTCTCTACTTCTTCAATTATAATTTGCCTCTCTGGAGAAAGAAGGAAAGGATCTCTTTCTAACTCAGACTTGATGGAAGGTATGTGAGAGTCAACCCCTGCTTCTTGAATTCCGGGAACCCTAGGGCTAGGAGTGTCAGTTGGAGATAAGGGAGGTGTCTCTTGTCTATCCCTTGAAGTAGATGGACTCGTAAAAATCGAACTCTTTGCTCTAGCTAAAAACCTTCCCCTAGAATCTCTAGCTCTATGCATGTCATTTTTTTTTATTATTATTTTTCTTCAAGTCAAGTTAATAGTTCTTTTTCTGATCTTCCAGGTCACTCTAGGTGCAAGAAGAGAGCATACTCAAGAAACTACTAAATCAATAACTTTCTCTTTTCTGATCCTCCAGATCACTTTGAAGTGCAAGAGGAGAGCATACTTTGATAGGTTATCAACTTCTTTTCTTGAAATTTTATGTTTTTTTTTCTAAGAATATGGCTACTTAATTTCACTTCCCCGGCAACGACGCCAAAATGTTTAGTCAATTTAGTGTTGTCTAAATTGCTATCATAAATTGTCAACCCGGGGCTCGTAAGCTGATGAAGTGAAGGTGTACAGTATATACTTAAGTAACCTCTTAGATCTTTTTGTCGTTTGGGGGTGTTGTGGTCAATTTAACTTCCTAAGATGGAGTGATGATTTTATAAACAAATGAGTGATTTGTGTGTGTATGGTGGTTTCTAAATGAGTGAGTGTGTGTAACTGGTGGTTTCTAACTACCTTCTAAGCTTGAAAAGAAAGAGCTTGAAAGAAATAACTTGAAATGAAACTGAAAGCAAAGCATAAAAACCACTTTCTAATGGCACTAGTCACTACTCATGCTGCTGCAATAAAAAGGTAAGAAAAACCACTTTAAAGACCAATTATAATGTTCATCTCTTCCTAACACTCTGCTTCCAACATATAGTACTATGTGAAACACGATTAAGAAGTAGTTAGAAATAAGTCTAAAAAGTAATCAAGCTCTGAGATGACAAATTATAACACCACTGTGCCTCTCTTCAACATTCTGCTTCCAACATACATTGTAATGTGTAACAAGTGAAGAAAGAGTTAGTGATATAAGTCAAAAACTACTCAAAGCAAGCTGTGATTTATTAGTATTCTGATCTCTTAAAGATGAACAACTTATGATAAGGAGACCATCAATATGTTAGCATACAACTTGAGAAACTAAACTAGAAATCAAGCTAGAAAAACAGAGTAAAGGCAGCAACTATGAATATGACAACTGAAAATACCATTAGAGATAAAGCAAATACAACAAAGACACACAATCCCGGGCTAACACCTGCAGAAAAAAATCCTGATCAGTTAAAGTAAATGCTGGAAACGAGATGACAGTGAAAGTAAATCAAAACTGTACATGTATTAAAGAAAAGGAAAATTGCTGAATTCAAAAGAAGGAAATGGCAAAAACATAAAGGTAAATTTACTGTACAAAGGCTGTTATGAATGGGGGCCCTCCATCCACAAAACCCAAGGAAAGATCAACTACTTGAAGGAGTCAAAACAGCACAGTCTTCTATTAACTCATATGCAGAAATTACAGTAAAAAGTGCTGAAACAGCAGCTTCAAAACAGAGTTTCTGTATCCACTAAAATTGCAGCAATTACATAAACAAAGCAACTAAAAACTAATCCTTAAGCGTGCGCAGACGCTGGATTTTATAGGCGTATGAACAACTGCCTACTGCGTAAAACATGAAACTAGAAATTAACTGACAGTCATGCTAATTAAATGGTACAGCAACACGTAAATAGGTACGTGTGTTATCTGGAGGGTACGGTCGTCATGGAGGTTGAATCCAAGGTTGGATCATGTCTCCCATAACCTGCATAGCGTGGAGGAATCGCCATCTGGAGTGACGTGACCTGTCAGCTCACGCAGCACCGTTTGAGCTGGCTTTGTTGACCGAAGTTTGATCCACGTTGACCGGAGGTGTGCGTGGAGTTGCTGACCGAACCAATAGCATAGGAACCTTTAACACCTTCATTCCCACGTGCCCATGTGATTCGTTTTTCAAAATGACACATGGAACATAGAGATCATTGAAAAGGCTGCGGAATGACTAGATAGCTGCGGAATTGCTGAATGGCTGCGGAATTGCCAGACAGCTGCGGAAACTCTGTGCATATGTCAAAAATCTAGACAAACAGTCAAACATTAGCAAAGTTAACCAATCATGCTTAAAGACATCAAATGTAATGATCTGGATAGGTTTATGAGGAAAATAGGGCAAAAGAGAGGGATAAGTGAGGAAAAGCTGTAGGTAATGATAGATAATTAGGTGCAAGTTAGAGGCTCTACACCAACCCATTAAGAAAACTTAGAAAAGCTTGACAAGGATAAATATATTTCAAAATTATACTTTGCATGCATTCCCCAAGTACATCAGATGAACTGTGTGCAACTGCGACCACAAAGTGTCATTTTACAACAACAAAGATGTTATGACCATGAAATGCACTAAATATGTTCTCATTAATGCGACGACACTTGAGAACATTTAAGAACACTTGAAACATATAGACTGACATGAAACGACACTTGACGACCAAGGAAACACTAGATATGATGGTAAAGTGGGCTCTAAATTTTGAATGTAGTGAAATTTTTGGAGGGTGTTGTAGCAGTGACAATAGCGCGTTTGCTAGAAACTCTAAACCCACATCAATTACATGTGATTATGATGGTGGAGAGGAGGGGGAGTTAGAGGATAGCCTCTAGTCAACTCTTGAGTCCTTGAGATAGAAATTTCTTCTTGGGAAACATTATTTTTCATATTGGTGGAAAAAATCCATTTGTTTTCATTCAAATTGCAACATTTAAATGGTTTGATAGAAATCTAAATTGAGAATACTAAAATAGGAGGATATTGATTCCAAGAATGGTATGTTGGGTGTGAGTAAAATAGATTTCTATATTTGTGTATATTTTTTTATCCTATGTTTTGGAGAAGAAATAATAAGTGGAATCTAGATGGTTTGGGAATTGTGGATATCATCAATAAGCGATTAAAACAAACTTCATGATTCAATAAGTCATTTGTGCATTATGGTCATGTTGTTTTTTTTCTTATGATAAATATGTGAAAATTTTAAAATAATTGTGTTATTGAAGGGTTATTTTTTAATTAAACCTTTATTGGTGAAGAGTCAGTTTAGTAACAAAACATTACCATTGAAGGGGAAAATTTTAAACATAACATTATTTGACGAGAAGCTTAACGACCCAAAACGGAAAAATAAATAAATTGTTTGACGAGTAATGAGGAATCCAAATTCCAACCATGATCATGAAGTTATTCCTCACGATACTGTAGAAAATTCGCCATCCTCAAAAAGAATATACCAATTTGAAAGTTGCATGATGACTCTCCAAGAGAGGACACGTGTTACTTTACACCAACTTCACTGTGTACAACAAAGAATTGTCACTCAACTCTTTCACTATTGTTTCAGTGCATGCCAACACAATACCCATTTTGGAAGAAACTTTCAGGAAGTTGAGGTTGAAGTCTCTTTCAAACATCCACAATAAACATAAGTTTGATGGTATGCACAATTGGAAGGTCCATGGCTCTGATCCAACATCTCTAGTGTAGGAATTTATAGGGTAAGTTCCTCAGATATAACACCAAAGGACACCGCTCACAAATAGATCACAGATCAATACACTAGTACTCTTGACTTGGTTAAAACCCTCAAAGAGGGAAACAATCCACAGCCTGAGCCAACACGACCACTTCATGAAATTTATTAATAAAAGAAAGAAAATTTACATAAGATTCTCTCATGAATGGTCACCTTAAAAATGACCCTCCATGCTCTTTAAATAGAGATCATGGACCAATCGAGTGTTAAGCCATGGATCAAGTGTCAGTAATACTGAGGAGAGAATGAACTGTCAGATCAATTCATGTCTAGAACATATCGTTACCGCTGGATTATAAGTTACAAAAGTACATAGTAAAGCAACACACTTTACCTAGCTCTACACTAGATCAAGTTATACTTAACTATTTCCTATGTGTCGGAATATCCTAACATCCCCACTTAACAACAACTTGGGATAGGATTGAAGGATTTACAAGAATGATACAATAGGAGAAGGAAGGAGGCATTAGAGCCTATCCCCCCTTAGTGACAACTTCTTGAACTCCAACCATAAATCGAAGTTTAGTAAAATTTGCATCTGTGAGAGCCTTTGTAAAGATGTCTGCAACTTGATCATCGTTTGAACAATATTGCACTTCAAGAACATGGTCATAAATGAGTGTTCTGATGAATTGCATGTGTATTTCAATGTTTTTGTTACGGTGATGTTGTATTGGATCTTTGCATATTTGAATGGCACTTTTATTATCACACTAAAGTGTAGTCGGATGCTACTGCTGAAAGCCAAACTTTGACAGGATCTGAAAAAGCCACAGGGCTTCCTTACTAGCTTCTATGGTGCCACGATACTCTGGTTCTAATAAAGAAAGAGAAATGGCACTTTGTTTCTTGCAAGCCCATGTAATAGGTCCAAAACCAAGAGTGAAGACATAACCTGCAGTAGACTTCCGATCATCAGGGTCACTAGCCTAATCAGAATCAGTGAAACCAACCAATAGAGGAGATGCTTCTGCACTATAATGAATCCCAAACTAAACTGTATCTTGAACATAATGAAGTATTCTTTTAGCTGTTTTCCAATGACTTTCATGTGGGTTTTGCATAAACCGAGCAATAAGGCCAACAAAAAAGGAAAGGTCAGGACGAGTATGGGTTAGATAGAAAATTTTTCCTACAAGTTGATGGTATAAGGCAGCATCAACTTCGGGGGAAGTACAAGTGACTGAAATTTTGGCTCCATATTGAAATGGAGAACGGGTTGGCTTACAATCTTCCATGTGAAAGTGGCATAGAAGATCACAGGCATACTTGGACTCGGAAAGGGAAATACCTTCCTTGGATTGCAAGACTTGAAGCCCAAGAAAATAATGCAAGTGTCCTAAGTCTGTCATTTTAGTTTAAGGCTGGACTTCACATGGTTTATAAGGTTGGGATCACTACCAGTAAGGATAAGATCATCAACATAAAGAACAAGAATGATAAGAGACTTACCCACTTTCTTGGTGTAGACAATATTGTCATAATGACACCTAAAAAAGCCAGTATCTAAAAGAAAGCTATCCATTTTGGCATACCAAGCCCTAGGGGCTTGCTTGAAACCATAAAGGAATTTCTTAAGAGGACGTACAAGGCTGGAGTATATTATTATAAAGCCAAGAGGTTGTTCCATATAGATTTCTTCATGTAAGTCCCCATGCAAGAAGGAAGATTTAACATCCATCCAATGGACTTCCCATTTGAAAGAGGCAGCAAGGGAAAGAAAAAGGCAAATAGAGTTCATTTTGGCAACAGGGGAGAAGGTTACAGTATAGTCAATGCCTTCAACTTGTGAAAAACCCTTAGCAACAAGATGAGCTTTATGTTTATCAACTTCTCCATTTGGTCCAAACTTGGTTCTATAAACCCATTTGCATCTAACAATTTTTCATCCCTTTGGAAGAGGAACAAGATCCCATGTATCATTTGCCAATAATGAACGATATTCTTCATTCATAGCTACATCCCAATCTAGATGGCACGAAGCTTCTGCAAAGGTGTCAGGATCATAATTCGTTGAAGCTTGAGCTAGTAAAGAAGAGGCTCTATCGAACTGAGAATGTGTATGTCGTTGATTTGTAGGATCACTTGCAAGAGCACTTGTTGCATCCCGAGTAGCATAGACCCATTTTGGAAGCTGAGGAGCTAAAGGAGGATCTTGAGAAGGTGGGGGAGGATTTTCATCCTCGCTGTCATCATCTGAAGAAGAAATATTTTCAGAAGTAGAAGGGATCGAGAGAGGTGGCACATCCACCGAACTAGGCTCGTAGGCCAATATATTTTCAGCAAACTTTACATCTCTTCTAATGATAACATTTTTGGATTTAGGTGAAAGAAGTCTATATCCTTTGACATCTTCAGAATATCCAACAAAAACAGATTTTTCACTCATGGGTTCTAAGGCTTTATGTTTCTCATCTGGAATATGGGCACATGCTTCACTTCCAAAAACATGAAAGTGACTTACATCTGGTTTAATTGAGCTCCGTGCTTCTTCTGGAGTGATATTCTTTAAAACCTTAGTAGGAGTTCGATTTACTATGTAATTTGCACAATTAATTGCTTCTGCCAAAAATTAAGACTAAGTCCTTTAGATTGAAGCATACATTTAGCCGTTTCCTTTAAGGTGCGATTATTCCTTTCAGCTACACCATTTTGTTGTGGAGTATATGGAGCAATATGTTGCATTTGAATTCCATGCTTAGTGCAAAAGTTGATGAATTTTTTGTTAACATATTCTCCACCATTATTAGATCTTAGCTTAAGAATTTGATGTTCAGATTGTTTCTCAACAAAGGCCTTAAAGGCCAAGAACATGTTAAAGACTTCACTATTGAGTTTTAAGAAGAATACCTAAGTACTTCTGGAGAAATAATCAATGAAAGTTAAGAAATACTTGTAGCCAAAGAATGAAACAACTGGAAGTGGACCACATAAATCACTGTGCACAAGTTGTAAAGGGGCTGAGGCATGCCAAGAGGCACGCTTTTCAAAACTATCTCGATGATGTTTTTTGAGTACACATCTGGAACAAACACCATCTCTACAAGATACCATAGGAATACCTGTCACCATATTTTCCATACATAGATTTTGAAGGGGGCGATAGTTTAAGTGACCAAATCACTAATGCCAAAGTTTGCTCACTTCATCATTATGAGCAACAAAGACTGAGGGAAGAGTTGATGATCCAAAGTTGTTAAAATTATACAACCTTGTAGAATCATCAACAATGTCAGTAGCTAAAATGGTGATCTGCATCAAATTAAGAATACTGAGGATAATCTCTTACTAATGGTGATCTCCACTCAAATATGTGCATATGTAAAATATCATCTTAATTTGATGTAGATCGATGCTAGCAATTGTCTCAAATCCCATTAGATGTGACATAATACACTAATTAATTTACTATAGATGTGGGGAAACATCTATTAGGTTTTTCCATGATGCTCCCACTTTCTTCCTCGCTTGCTTAACCTTAGGTGGTACACCTTTACCCGCTTTTGTGATCTTGTCATTTCCCACTTCATGCACAATTAAATCAAAGAACCATAGGTTGTCCACCTTAACCCACTTTTGTCATCTTGTCATTCCCGGGTTCATGCAAAATTCTCCAAACTCTCTCCAAACCACAAGTTTTCATTAGAATGATTGTTAGGAGATTTATTAAGTTCATCTGTGGAGGAGTTTGTCTAAGTTTATTATGTCAATATATTTTATTCTTTATTATATTGTTCTTTGTTTATCACAATATTTAATTTTGTCACAAAAAATTATCACACATTAATTAGGTTGATTGATTTTATTATATTTTTATGTTTAATTTTGTCAACAAAAAATTCTGGCACATTAATTAGGTTGATTGATTTTTTAATAGAATTGATTATTATATTAAATGTTATTATTATTATTATTATTATTGAGTGTATAGTTAGTTAATTATATTTATTATTGCATGTGTTATATATTGCTTTTATTTAAAATTAGTTAATTATATTTTTTTAATGGGTTGTATGTTGTTATATTATATTAATTGTTTTTATAGTTTTATTAAATTTATTACAACAATACAAATATCTCTTTAAAAAAATTTAATCTTCAAGTATTTATAGCAAATACAAAATTAATATAAATTTATGTTTATTTTTAATATATATGTATTATATATCAATTTTATATTGAAAAAAAACATAATCATTCATTTAAATGCTTTTGATTTTTATATATATTTTTTATTTCTTAAAAATATTATTTTCACATATCAACCTATGTTATTCTTGCATAACAAACAAAACCCACACAGTGGCAATGTGCAAAAAATCAAGAGAAACGGCATCGCCATAGATGACTCTTGTTAGTGTAGATATTAAAATGAATATTCACATTACTCAATCACAATTTATTACCATTAGATTATTTCAATTTCATGTTCTACACAATGAATATTATAATTTATCAAAAGAAAATCCAGCTTTATATTAATGTTTTAGTTAATTTTATTACAAGTGATTGTAGAGGCGAGCTTATAATAAACCTAGGGGATGACTTATGCAAATATATTAGTATTAATAACTAAATCATGGTTATGAAGTTTTTTTTTTTTTTTTTTAAATGAATATTGCAAATAGAGTTGTTTTTGTCGCATAAACTAAATTTAACTATTTAAGAAAAAGTTTGCAATATTAAAAAGTCGATTACCTTATATTAAAAAGTGTAGTATTAGAGTTGTGAAAATTTAATGTTTCAGGGTGTATTCCTCTATATTTGTTTATATATATATATATACAAGTTGAAGAAATCATTCTTAGAGTACTTTTCAGGGGTACATAGTCTTGCTTGAGATTGGATTGCGGAACTTGTGGGCCCAAACTTCCACACGTAGCCATTGGACCACAAGCTCTGAACTAGATGTATTAATCAACATACAATGTAAAATAATGATGTTTTGATTGGTTAAAGTTTCATGGATGTCATGGATGAAATCCACGTGGATTGATAGAAACATGACATACAACATTTGTGGGGAGGCTATCGTTTGCCATTTTGAGTTATATAACAAGGTGGTAGAATATGTGTAGGTCAGGTGTTGCAGTTGACAATTACTATTTTTATTCATGTTATTGTGGAGTTGTCTAATCATGTAACACACTTTCACTTAGCTATCAAAATTGGATGATGCAAGAATTTAAAGGTTTGGTGAATTCAAAATTCTAAATGATTTTTTTGAATTGATTCTTAATTGAGCAAAATCCAAAAAATCATTGTTCTACCATACATAAAACTTAAATTATAGTGCAACTATAACTGTATTTGAAATTTCATTGAAATTATATGAAATATATATATATATATATATATATATATATATATATATATATGGGATTAATTTACTCATTTTTTTTGTAACTACGCTGAGCCTAGGTTGGGGCTATCCTACTTATTGGTTGGAAGAAGACTAATCCACCCACAATGGGATGCTTATCACTAGGTTAGAAGAAGATCGATCCACCCATGATGGAATGCTTATCACTGGGATAATACGGGGCTCAGTTGAGCCTAGACGCCCCTTCAAAAGTATAATTCCCCCAAAATGGCTTCCACTCCTCAACCCCTCCTCACGAGGTTTGAACCTGTGACCTGGCAGGGACTAAATCCCACACAAACAAAGGTAGCAACTATTCTTCATAATAACAAATAAATGTTGATAGATACTGTCTATTACTCTAGTAAATAACATTTACTAAATATTCTTCCTTTCCTCATTTAGATACAATCCAACATCGACATAAATAGCAATGTAGTAGTGGAATGGATAACAGGTTAACATGATTATAGAGAAAGCTAATTCTCAATACTTCTAAGAGCTCAACTAAGCTAAGAATCTTAAAATCTATGATATGTTCAATCACTTAAAACTTAACAACCATAAATCATGGTAAAGTGTTATTTGATTGCTGAACAAGTGTTACATAGTAGCTAGTTCAAATATATTTAAATTAACTTAACAACCATAAATCATGGTAAAGTGTTATTTGATTGTTGAACAAGTGTTACATAGTAGCTAGTTCAACAAGTGTTAAGGTTTTATTGATTGGTAAATTGAGGTATTTTGTTAATTGTAATTTTGCATTGTGGATGTGGAGAATCCAATCCGGACCAACTACATAATAATGACTTGATAGTGTTTTTGTCGAGAAGATTGCCTTGAAGGTTTTACTCCTAATTATTAAAGTGTTGAAGAAAACATAAATAATGGTGGGTAGTAACAACTCCTCGTAAATGTATTTATTTACATCTTGCTTCTATCCATTTTTTATGCAAATACTTGCTTAAATTATGGTTGGTAGTAATTGATGATAAACATGTTATTTAAGTGAGTATGAACTATTTTCACAAATTTTAATTCTTGGTGGTTCTATGAAGCCTAAGAATGAAAAATATGAAAGCATCTATGGCATGAATATTATAACTGTATAAAAAATTATGGCAAAAAAATAAGAAACAATTGAAGTTTGTCAAGCACACTTGTATTGTAAAATTGAAGAAGCTGTTATAATATTATTGTTGGGTAGACTGTTCAGGAGTTGCCCCTCCCTTTATACTTGTGTATTGTCGATGTTCTCGGTTATTTGTTCATGGTTGATGATTGAGAATGTTCTTTGTTAAAGTATAAAGGATAACACTTTATAAGAATACAAGTTAAGTAAATTTATGTTGAAATAGGCGTAGCCCATAAACGTTAGTATTGTTAAAAAGAAAGCGTTCGGTGGTGCCGCACCTCGCTACAAGCAGTTGGAAGATCACCGCAGGTGTAGGGGCGTGCTTCACATGGTTTATAAGGTTGGGATCACTACCAGTAAGGATAAGATCATCAACATAAAGAACAAGAATGATAAGAGACTTACCCACTTTCTTGGTGTAGACAATATTGTCATAATGACACCTAGAAAAGCCAATATCTAAAAGAAAGCTATCCATTTTGGCATACCAAGCCCTAGGGGCTTGCTTGAAACCATAAAGGCATTTCTTAAGAGGACGTACAAGGCTGGAGTATATTATTATAAAGCCAAGAGGTTGTTCCATATAGATTTCTTCATGCAAGTCCCCATGCAAGAAGGAAGATTTAACATCCATCCAATGGACTTCCCATTTGAAAGAGGCAGCAAGGGAAAGAAAAAGGCAGATAGAGTTCATTTTGGCAACAGGGAAGAAGGTTACAGTATAGTCAATGCCTTCAACTTGTGAAAAACCCTTAGCAACAAGATGAGCTTTATGTTTATCAACTTCTCCATTTGGTCCAAACTTGGTTCTATAAACCCATTTGCATCTAACAAGTTTTCATCCCTTTGGAAGAGGAACAAGATCCCATGTATCATTTGCCAATAATGAACGATATTCTTCATTCATAGCTACATCCCAATCTAGATGGCACGAAGCTTCTGCAAAGGTGTCGGGATCATAATTCGTTGAAGCTTGAGCTAGTAAAGAAGAGGCTCTATCGAACTGAGAATGTGTATGTCGTTGATTTGTAGGATCACCTGCAAGAGCACTTGCTGCATCCCGAGTAGCATATACCCATTTTGGAAGCTGAGGAGCTAAAGGAGGATCTTGAGAAGGTGGGGGAGGATTTTCATCCTCGCTGTCATCATCTGAAGAAGAAATATTTTCAGAAGTAGAAGGGATCGAGAGAGGTGGCACATCCACCAAACTAGGCTCGTAGGCCAATATATTTTCAACAAACTTTACATCTCTTCTAATGATAACATTTTTGGATTTAGGTGAAAGAAGTCTATATCGTTTGACATCTTCAGAATATCCAACAAAAACAGATTTTTCACTCATGGGTTCTAAGGCTTTATGTTTCTCATCTGGAATATGGGCACATGCTTCACTTCCAAAAACATGAAAGTGACTTACATCTGGTTTAATTGAGCTCCGTGCTTCTTCTGGAGTGATATTCTTTAATACCTTAGTAGGAGTTCGATTTACTATGTAATTTGCACAATTAATTGCTTCTGCCCAAAAATTAAGACTAAGTCCTTTAGATTGAAGCATACATTTAGCCATTTCCTTTAAGGTGCGATTATTCCTTTCAGCTACACCATTTTGTTGTGGAGTATATGGAACAATATGTTGCATTTGAATTCCATGCTCAGTGCAAAAGTTGATGAATTTTTTGTTAACATATTCTCCTCCATTATTATATCTTAGCTTAAGAATTTGATGTTCAGATTGTTTCTCAACAAAGGCCTTAAAGGCCAAGAACATGTTAAAGACTTCGCTATTGAGTTTTAAGAAGAATACCTAAGTACGTCTGGAGAAATAATCAATGAAAGTTAAGAAATACTTGTAGCCAAAGAATGAAACAACTCGAAGTGGACCACATAAATCACTATGCACAAGTTGTAAAGGGGTTGAGACATGCCAAGAGGCACGCTTTTCAAAACTATCTCGATGATGTTTTTTTAGTACACATCTGGAACAAACACCATCTCTACAAGATACCATAGGAATACCTGTCACCATATTTTCCATACATAGATTTTGAAGGGGGCGATAGTTTAAGTGACCAAATCACTAATGCCAAAGTTTGCTCACTTCATCATTATGAGCAACAAAGACCGAGGGAAGAGTTGATGATCCAAAGTTGTTAAAATTATACAACCTTGTAGAATCATCAACAATGTCAGTAGCTAAAATGGTGATCTGCATCAAATTAAGAATAGTGAGGATAATCTCTTACTAATGGTGATCTCCACTCAAATATGTGCATATGTAAAATATCATCTTAATTTGATGTAGATCGATGCTAGCAATTATCTCAAATCCCATTAGATGTGACACAATACACTAATTAATTTACTATAGATGTGGGGAAACATCTATTAGGTTTTTCCATGATGCTCCCACTTTCTTCCTCGCTTGCTTAACCTTAGGTGGTACACCTTTACCCGCTTTTGTGATCTTGTCATTTCCCACTTCATGCACAATTAAATCAAAGAACCATAGGTTGTCCACCTTAACCCACTTTTGTCATCTTGTCATTCCCGGGTTCATGCAAAATTCTCCAAACTCTCTCCAAACCACAAGTTTTCATTAGAATGATTGTTAGGAGATTTATTAAGTTCATCTGTGGAGGAGTTTGTCTAAGTTTATTATGTCAATATATTTTATCATTTATTATATTGTTCTTTGTTTATCATAATATTTTTTGTCACAAAAAATTATCACACATTAATAAGGTTGATTGATTTTTTAATAGATTTTATTATATTGTTATGTTTAATTTTGTCAACAAAAAATTCTGGCACATTAATTAGGTTGATTGATTTTTAAATAGAATTGATTATTATATTAAATGTTATTATTATTATTATTATTATTGAGTGTATAGTTAGTTAATTATATTTATTATTGCATGTGTTATATATTGCTTTTATTTAAAATTAGTTAATTATAATTTTTTAATGGGTTGTATGTTGTTATATTATATTAATTGTTTTTATAGTTTTATTAAATTTATTACAACAATACAAATATCTCTTTAAAAAAATTTAATCTTCAAGTATTTATAGCAAATACAAAATTAATATAAATTTATGTTTATTTTTAATATATACGTATTATATACCTGGATGCGGGTGAATGTACATGTCATTAAATCTCCCAGCACATCAACACATGTTGACAGAGCCGAGGAGATTGCCAAGCATATTGATACCGAGGAAGAAGGATTCGCATTTAATGGTGAAGGACGGCAGCGTTATGGTAAGGCAGAGTGTTGCAGGGAGGGCATTGAAGCCGAGTGTGTCTGCGATTGTTTCAAGAAATTTGAGAGTAATGGTGGGAGGAATGCCGTATCGAAGTGCTGAAGGGGCCGGTTTATTTAACCGACATGCCCTTACCTGCAAACCTCAGAGAATGTTTGGTTCAGTGCGCGGAGAGCAGCACCTTCTGCTGCTAGGGATCCTATGTGAAATAGAACGTAAGTTGCAGGTGATCCAGCTGGGAAAAGTGATGAGGAGGGGTGTGCCTCGCAGAGGTGGGCGGTCTGGTGTGCGTGCCGCAAGGGAAGAGGAGGAGCTGCATCCCATAGCTCCAATGGCGGCTAGCTATCCTTCGTCCACCAGCTCGGATGAAGAATTCTTGTTTGGGCAGAACTCATATCAGTCCTTCCGTCTTCGAATTCCTGGAAGGGACCTGCAGACGGATGTCATTGTAAATCTCTCCGTGTATCTTACTGAAGCGCCTCCGATCGAGCCTGCTGGGTCTTCTCTTGCTTCCGCTGCTGCTGGCCTTCTGGATAGTGAAATTTTATTAGGAGACATGGATGGCACAGTCCACCGCATGGCTCGTCCGTTGGCTGCAGCCATCCCAGTAATCCCGCCTCCACCGGCTCCGGATCTGGAAGACAATCTCAGGGACGTCTCAGTCCAAGAAATTCTGCCCCTTCGTGACCGTGATCAGTATAGAAATGAAGGCCAGGGCTCGGTTCACCCGGACTCGGACGACCAGCAGCAGGACGTGGAGGATTCGGTCATCTGGCTTGACCCGCCCAGCAATGTGGAGAGGACGTCGCCTGAAGCGCCCAGTCGTCCCATCTGATTTGGTTCCAAGATTTTTTGAGGTCTTTCTTTTTCTGTTAATGTTTAGAGACTCTGTCTCTGTCTCTCCTGTTCAGTTTTTTGTTATCAAAGCCATAAGGATTGTCTGTAACAAGTCAATGTCAAGAAATTTCCTCTGTCTCTTAGGCAATCTGAAACATTTTGGGATCCTGAAAGTCCATCAGGATAATCTGGATATGTCGGATAGATGTCTGAAAGTATGGTTCATTGCTGTCAGGTTTCTTGTTTAGAGGATGGCTTAGTCCCCTCAGCTGTTGTAATCCATGTACATATTTTCCCTTTATTAATATATAGAAGTAGCCTTTACCCAGAAAAAAAAAAAAAAAAAAAAAAAAAATATATATATATATATATATATATATATATATATATATATATATATATATATATATATATATATATATATATATATATATATATATATATATATATATATATATATATATATATATATATATATATATACGTATTATATATCAATTTTATATTGAAAAAAAACATAATCATTCATTTAAATGCTTTTGATTTTTATATATATTTTTTATTTCTTAAAAATATTATTTTCACATATCAACCTATGTTATTATTGCATAACAAACAAAACCCACACAGTGGCAATGTGCAAAAAATCAAGAGAAATGGCATCGCCATAGATGACTCTTGTTAGTGTAGATATTAAAATGAATATTCACATTACTCAATCACAATTTATTACCATTAGATTATTTCAATTTCATGTTCTACACAATGAATATTATAATTTATCAAAAGAAAATCCAGCTTTATATTAATGTTTTTAGTTAATTTTATTACAAGTGATTGTAGAGGCGAGCTTATAATAAACCTAGGGGATGACTTATGCAAATATATTAGTATTAATAACTAAATCATGGTTATGAAGTTTTTTTTTTTTTTTTAAATGAATATTGCAAATAGAGTTGTTTTTGTCGCATAAACTAAATTTAACTATTTAAGAAAAAGTTTTCAATATTAAAAAGTCGATTACCTTATATTAAAAAGTGTAGTATTAGAGTTGTGAAAATTTAATGTTGCGGGGTGTATTCCTCTATATTTGTATATATATATATATATATATATATATATACAAGTTGAAGAAATCATTCTTAGAGTACTTTTCAGGGGTACATAGTCTTGCTTGAGATTGGATTGCGGAACTTGTGGGCCCAAACTTCCACACGTAGCCATTGGACCACAAGCTCTGAACTAGATGTATTAATCAACATACAATGTAAAATAATGATGTTTTGATTGGTTAAAGTTTCTTGGATGTCATGGATGAAATCCACGCGGATTGATAGAAACATGACATACAACATTTGTGGGGAGGCTATCGTTTGCCATTTTGAGTTATATAACAAGGTGGTAGAATATGTGTAGGTCAGGTGTTGCAGTTGACAATTACTATTTTTATTCATGTTATTGTGGAGTTGTCTAGTCATGTAACACACTTTCACTTAGCTATCAAAATTGGATGATGCAAGAATTTAAAGGTTTGGTGAATTCAAAATTCTAAATGATTTTTTTGAATTGATTCTTAATTGAGCAAAATCCAAAAAATCATTGTTCTACCATACATAAAACTTAAATTATAGTGAAACTATAACTGTATTTGAAATTTCATTGAAATTATATGATATATATATATATATATATATATATATATATATATATGGGATTAATTTACTCATTTTTTTTGTAACTACGCTGAGCCTAGGTTGGGGCTATCCTACTTATTGGTTGGAAGAAGACTAATCCACCCACAATGGGATGCTTATCACTAGGTTAGAAGAAGATCGATCCACCCACGATGGAATGCTTATCACCGGGATAATACGGGGCTCAGTTGAGCCTAGACGCCCCTTCAAAAGTATAATTCCCCCAAAATGGCTTCCACTCCTCAACCCCTCCTCACGAGGTTTGAACCTGTGACCTGGCAGGGACTAAATCCCACACAAACAAAGGTAACAACTATTCTTCATAATAACAAATAAATGTTGATAGATACTATTCTTCACAAGCCACAGAGCGAGGCTGAGTTACTAACCATCGCTCGTAAACCCGACAACGCCAGCTACAGGGCCGAAGGATGAGGCTAAAGGGTTGATGGCGGCTGCTACAGGCCCGAACGTTGAAGGCTGAGGTTGCAGACTTCAAGAGCGGTATGCTACAACGACAACCTCGGCCTGCAGGCTTAGATCAGCCACCAGAGTATCGTTTCAGGCTCTCAACATAGGGTATTAATATGTTTAATTATTAATTTTGGGATGCAATTTTCGTTTTTATCATGTGTGTTCAATTAGCATATTGAAATTTATTACATACATTTTAAGTTTGAAATTTTATATTGCCTAGAACACAATGCCAGATATTGTTAGCTAATTTTTCATTGTCGAATGAAGGGGAGGTTCTCGTACCTCACAACAATAAACAACAGTGTTGATCGATGAGCTATCTCTAGGGCTTAGGCAGGGGTCATACATTCAAAAAATCCAGTGACCAAGTCCAAATATAATAACATCATATTTACAATTAACGATATTCTATCACAATATTTGGAGAATGTTTTGACACTAATGGCAAAGGAAAAGTATCAGTTTAATGATGAAAAAGATGGAGCAGTCTTCTTTAGCCATGTAAAAAGCAAATATGAAATACAAAGGAGCCAACAACAATGCAAAAAAGGGAATTATAATATTTAACTGGCTACAATTAATTTGATATTTACCTTAATGCTCTCCTTTAATGGTCAATCTAGTAACGACACCAAGCTTATTTGGGAGTTTTACATATTTTTCAAAACCAAAGACTTAGGTGAAAATGTTTGTAGGTTGGTCCTTTGTGGGATGGTATTGCAGCTTAATAGATCCATCCTTTACCTGAAAAAGTGGCATTGTTGTCAACATGCTTGGTATGCTTGTGGATGATTGGATTCTTGGCTAGTTTGAGCAACCCCCGATTACAAAAAATTAGGGGGGTTGGTTTTATCTATTGCATCTCCATTTTTGGAATAGTGTTGTTGGGAGTGCCCTACTAGGGGCCACGCCCCTCCTCCCCCATTGAAGTGGACTATGCACTTGATGCTCCTGTTCTGTTCTTATTCCTACTTCAACAACATTGGTTGAGAAATACAAGGAGTATCCCAAACTGTCTCACATGCTCCTTGTATTTCTCCTTAACATTCTTCTTCTATTTAAATGTATTATACTTCTATTTAAATAGCTCTTGCTAGCTACTTCTTGTAGGTCCATATACTTGTTCTATTATGTAAACATTTTGATTTAATTAAATTACATAAAGATAAAAATAAAATAAAATAAAATTTAAAATTAAAAGTAAAAGTAAAATTAAATAAACCAAAAAATCTAATAATTAAAATAAAAATAAATCCCGGATCAGGGTGTTTAATTGCTCAAATGGTACGTGCGCGGCTAAAGGGGTTGGCGCGTGGCTCATCACCACCGCCACCCGGCCTCGCGCATTTACAGTTTTTAATGCTGCATTAACGCAGCCTGTCCCTCCCTATCTGCCGGTTCATTCTTCAATCATGTCGCCCCTTCCTGGTTTCACTTACGCTCCGCCTCTGCACTCGCGTCATTCCTTCACTGTTGCAGAGCTGAGCTCCCGGACCAGGCCTGGGAACCGTTGGGCTCTGGATCGCTGGGTGGAATTATTGCTGGCCCTTCAGGTACCTCTCCGCCATTTCTGCATTTGTAATAACAGCTCGTCCTCTGCCCCTCCCACTGCCCCTCTGGGTGCTGAAGCTCAGCTACTCTTAGTCCCCATCTTCCTCCTCAGTATTGCAGTCATTTCCGAACCTCCTGCTCTTCCCGCTATGCCCAGACTGCGCCAGAGAATGAGTTGCAGGAGGGGAAGCTCCCGGGGGCAAGTTAACCGCCAAGCCTCCTCCTCCACGATGGAACCCTCGTCATTCTCCTCAGACTTCTGCTCTGACCGTTATCCGGTTACCAGGAGTGGTCGTGGACAGGGCCGTGGGCAATTCAATTTGGTTGCGCGCTCTCTCAATTCTCCTCCTAACACAGCTCATCTTCAGTTCCCCTGTTCTCTCAGCAATGTCTCCTTTTTAGCCTCTGTCACCATCGAGCTTAGTGAGGTTACCTCTAATCAGGATGTCGTGACCTCTGGGGCGACTCTGGAGATGAGGGCGGAAGATAGGCATGGCACTACTCAGTTCGATAACAAGCAAAGCAAGGCTCCGGGTCCAAGTAAATGCATTGCAACCCAGGTCAAGGATAATCAGGCTGGTCCGAGCGTCCCTTTTGGTGGTGGTTCTTCAAGCAAAGAGGGCCATCCCTCCGAGGACGAAGACCTCTACAATTATGGCTGCCGCATCATTGAAGAGCATCCCTCCACCTCTCATGAAGCCTAACCAGGTCTGCGTTCTATGGTTTTTTCTTTCAGTGGCTCGAAGGTGCTCAATTTCCTCCTGTTTTATCGCCATGATATGCTAAACAGTTCTCATGTTCAGTCCTTGGTTCCAAAGTCCAAAAGCCGGTTTCCCCTGCGTGGGCGGCATTGTTCGGGCAATATGTTTTGGTCTAACTTCATTTTTGTTCTGGGCAGCGCCTTTCTGGTTTCTTGCCTGAGCCCAGTCATCTTGTTTTGGTTGTTGAATTTCCACGGGTCAGTCTTCAGTTTTAGTCGTCATAATGGTGTTTGTCTTCGTCGTGTTCCCAGAAGCCCTTCTGGCCGGTCTTCAACAGGTTTTTTGGACAGTGTTCGGCTTTGCAATGTGAGCATGCCGCATCTCCGGACTAGACATCTCGAGGCTATGGCCTCTCTGTAAATCTTTTGTATCAATATAAGAGTAGACCAATTCAAAAGAAAAAAAAATAATAATAATAATAAATAATAAATAAATAAAATATAAATAAATAAAATTAATTGATTAAAAATAAATAAAAATAAAAAATAAAAATAAAATTAAATAAATAAATAAATAAATAATTAAATAAATAAAAAATAAAAAAATAAAAAATAAAAAATAAAAATAAAATTTACAAATAAAATATAAATTTTAATAATTAAAATAAAAACAAAATAAAATAGCCAATTTGTTGTTTTTGAACTTTAGGGTTTTACAACCCATGGATTTGCAATAGTATTTCATGAAAACTATAGTGGAAAAGAAGCATAACAGAGCATTGATAACATAGTTCCAGTGCAATGTTGCATAAAAAAATATGGCCATACCACTCTTCCATTTAGGGTTCATGGCCATGCCACTCTTCCATTTAGGGTTCAGAATTGTGCGAGTACGCAGTCCACAGGAATCTTAGCAGTCAACGAGGAAACGTTGGGTTGTAAGGTTCTGATTTGAGCGGAAATCCTGGAGTTAAAAAAACCCTCGCTTCTGATACTATGTCGACAGAGCTATAGGGTTTTGATTTGGCAGAGCTATAGGGTTTTCATTTCGCAGGCGCAGAGCTGTAGTGCTATCATCTAAGCGGGACTCTTCTCAGTAAGTCCATAGTGCAAAGGACATCGCTAAACCATAAAAAAATTCCAAGAAAAGCCCTAACTACAACTTTGTAACTCTAATCATCGAAAGAGGTACATCCCCAGGAGGACTATTGAACGGTTGTTTGAAGGGGGACTATTGAAAGGGTTTTTGAGACTGGCCTAATTTTTCTTATAACGTTTGGGCTTAACCATAGCTTCAGCTGATTCCTACTTGGAGAAGCAAGAGCCTTCGCCAATACTTTTTTTTTGGAAACGGGTTGGTGCCATTGTCGCCATGAAGCTCATCAGGTAATCAGTTTTTCCTTTCAAATCTTCCCTGTTTTTAAAGTTCCAAACACGAAAAACATCCCCAAAAAATTGAATTTGCGTAGTCTAGATTGCATATAACAAGGGTTTTGAAGAATGTCCTGAAGTTGAAGAAACTCAGCCTCATTCATGGATCAGCTAAATATAAGTTCAAGTGAAAATTAGTCCCCAGGAATGTTGTCTCAAAATTGCGTTAGATAGCTGCAAAAACAGTTCCAAACCTCAGATCCAGGCTTCAGAATATGCCTTAGCCACAGCCAAATTATTCCATGAAGAATTGCAACAAAATTTCTCAGAAATTCCCATTCCACAGGGGTCGAGTTAGCTCAACATTCTAGCCACAAAAAGTAGTCAAAATACACAAATTGCGTCTAAGAATTTTGCCTACGGTATCAGTGATTAAGCTCAGGATTACCCTCCGAATATGCCTCAAGAGATGTGACATAGGGAGGTCGAAATAGGACCTAAGGGCCTATGCGTCTGTTACAGGAGTATAGCCTTAGATCTGTGCGAATATGCCCACGAAGTGCCTCGGAGAATACACTCAGATCTGCCTCAGAAAAGGCAGAATGGCCTCAGAAGATGCTGAATACCCCAACGAAGAACCATAAACAAAAGATACACTTTAAGCCCAAAAACCTTCTTCAATCCTGACCTCCTCTTTAGCTTGGCGTGACTACACAAGGGCGCACACAACGGAAGAGATGTATAATTTACGGGCATACAAGATGGTTTAATTGGAGGGTAGACGAGCCCTATTTATAGAGGCTGAAGAGCTTTCTAGAGAAAGCTTACCAGTTCAAGAGGTTATGGAGTCGACCCTCCATAACTGATTTGTATTTTAAATTAAATTGATTTTGGAGACAAAAATCAATTTCCATTTAGGTCGATTTTAGGAGATAGAAAATGTTATTTTAATTTGATATTTGGTGCTGATTTGGAGCTCATAAATCCTTATAGATGGACAAGTAAATCTACACAGACAATAATTGTTCTATTATGTAAACATTTTGATTTGATTAAATTACATAAAGATAAAAATAAAATAAAACAAACTTTAAAATTAAAAGTAAAAGTAAAATTAAATAAACCAAAAAATCTAATAATTAAAATAAAAATAAAATAAACTTTACAAATAAAATAAAATAAAATATAAATTTTAATAATTAAAATCAATAAAATAAAATAAAATAAAATATAAATTTTAATAATTAAAATAAAAACAAAATAAAATAGCCAATTCGTTGTTTTTGAACTTTAGGGTTTGACAACCCATGGATTTGCAATAGTATTTCATGAAAACTATAGTGGAAAAGAAGCATAAGAGAGCATTGATAACATAGTTCCAGTGCGATGTTGCATAAAAAAATATGGCCATACCACTCTTCCATTCAGGGTTCATCGCCATTCCACTCTTCCATTTAGGGTTCAGAATTGCGCGAGTACGCAGTTCACAGGAATCTTAGCAGCCAACGAGGAAACCTTGGGCTGTAGGGTTCTGATCTGAGCGAAAATCCTGGAGTTAAAAAAACCCTCGCTTCTGATACTATGTCGGCAGAGCTATAGGCTTTCGATTTGGCAGAGATATAGGGTTTAGATTTCGCAGAGGCAGAGTTGTAGTGCTTTCATTTGAGCAAGAATCTTCTCAGTAAGTCCACAGTGCAAAGGACATTGCTAAACCATAAAAAATTTGAAAAAAAGCCCCAACTGCAACTTCGTAACTCTCATCATCAAAAGAGGTACGTCCCCAGGAGGAATATTGAACGGTTGTTTGAAGGGGGACTATTGAAAGGGTTTTTGAGACTGGCCTAATTTTTCTTATAATGTTTGGGCTTAACAATAGCTTCGGTTGATTCCTGCTCGGAGAAGCGGGAGCCTTCGCCAATACAGGTTTTTTGGAAACGGGTTGGTGCCATTGTCGCCATGAAGCTCATCAGGTAATTAGTTTTTCCTTTCAAACCTTTCCTATTTTTAAAGTTCCAAACATGAAAAACATCCCCAAAAAATTGAATTTGCGTAGTCTAGGCTGCATATAACAAGGGCTTTGAAGAATGTCCTGAAGTTGAAGAAACTCGTCCTCATTCATGGATCAGCTAAATATAAGCTCAAGTACAAATTAGTCCCCATGAATGTTGTCTCAAAATTGCGTTAGATAGCTGCAAAATCAGTTCCAAACCTCAGATCCAGGCTTCAGAATATGCCTCAGCCACAGCCAAATTATACCATGAAGAATTGCAACAAAATTTCTCAGAAATTCCCATTCCACAGGGGTCGAGTTAGTTCAACATTCTAGCAACAAAAAGTAGTCAAAATACACAAATTGCGTCCAATAATTTTGCCTACGGTATCAGTGATTAAGCTCAGAATTACCCTCCAAATATGCCTCAGGAGATGTGCCACAGGGAGGCCGAAATAGGACCTCAGGGCCTATGCGTTTGTTACAGGAGTATATCCTTAGATCTGTGCAAATATGCCCACAAAATGCCTCGGAGAATACACTCAGATCTGCCTCAGAAAAGGAGGAATGGCCTCAGAAGGTGCTAAATACCCCAACGAAGAACCATAAACAAAAGATACACATTAAGCCTAAAAACCTTCTTCAATCATGACAACCTCTTCAGATCTGCCTCAGAAAAGGCGAAATGGCCTCAGAAGGTGCTCAATACACCAACGAAGAACCATAAATAAAAGATATACACATTAAACCCAAAAATCTTCTTCAATCCTGACCTCCTCTTTAGCTTGGCGTGACTACACAAGGGCGCACACAACCGAAGAGATGTATCAATTAAGTGCATACAAGATGGTTTAATTGGAGGGCAGACGAGCCCTATTTATAGAGGCTGAAGAGCTTTCTAGAGACGCAAGCTGACCAGTTCAAGAGGTTATGGAGTCGACCCTCCATAACTGATTTGAATTTTAAATTAGATTGATTTTGGAGACAAAAATCAATTTCCATTTAGGCCGATTTTAGGAGATAGAAAATGTTATTTTAATTTGATATTTGGTGCTGATTTGGGGTTCATAAATCCTTATAGATGGACAAGTAAATCTACACAGACAATAATTGTTCTATTATGTAAACATTTTGATTTGATTAAATTGCATAAAGATAAAAATAAAATAAAATAAAATTTAAAAGTAAAAGTAAAAGTAAAATTAAATAAACCAAAAAATCTAATAATTATAAAAATAAAATAAAATAAAATTTACAAATAAAATAAAATAAAATACAAATTTTAATAATTAAAATAAAAACAAAATAAAAATAAAATATAAATTTTAATAATTAAAATAAAAACAAAATAAAATAGCCAATTTGCTGTTTTTGAAATTTAGGGTTTGACAACCCATGGATTTGCAATAGTATTTCATGAAAACTATAGTGGAAAAGAAGCATAACAAAGCATTGATAACATAGTTCCAGTGCGATGTTGCATTAAAAAATATGGCCATACCACTCTTCCATTTAGGGTTCAGAATTGCACGAGTATGCAGTCCACAAGAATCTTAGCGGTCAGCGAGGAAACCTTGGGTTGTAGGGTTCTGATCTGAGCGGAAATCTTGGAGTTAAAAAAACCCTCGCTTCTGATACTATGTCAGCAGAGCTATAGGGTTTTGATTTCACAGAGGCAGAGCTGTAGTGCTTTCATCTAAGCGGGAATCTTCTCAGTAAGTCCACAGTGCAAAGGACATCGCTAAACCATAAAAAATTCCAAGAAAAGCCACAACTACAACTTCGTAACTCTCATCATCGAAAGAGGTACGTCCTCAGGAGGACTATTGAACGGTTGTTTGAAGGGGGACATTTGAAAGGGTTTTTGAGACTGGCCTAGTTTTTCTTATAGCATTTGGGCTTAACAATAGCTTCGGTTGATTCCTGCTCGGAGAAGCAGGAGCCTTCGCCAATACATTTTTTTTTGGAAACGGTTTGGTGCCATTGTCGCCATGAAGCTCATCAGGTAATCAGTTTTTCCTTTCAAATCTTCCTTGTTTTTAAAGTTCCAAACATGAAAACCATCCCCAAAAAATTGAATTTGCGTAGTCTAGACTGCATATAACAATGGCTTTGAATAATGTCCTAAAGTTGAAGAAACTCAGCCTTATTCCTGGATCAGCTAAATATAAGTTCAAGTGCAAATTAGTCCCCAAGAATGTTGTCTCAAAATTGCGTTAGATAGCTGCAAAATCAGTTCCAAACCTCAGATCCAGGCTTCAGAATATGCCTTAGCCACAACTAAATTATGCCATGAAGAATTGCAACAAAATTTCTTAGAAATTCCCATTCCACAGGAGTCTAGTTAGCTCAACATTCTAGCCACAAAATGTAGTCAAAATACACAAATTGCGTCCAAGAATTTTTCCTAAGGTATCAGTGATTAAGCTCAGAATTACCCTCTGAATATGCCTCAGGAGATGTGCCACAGGGAGGCAGAAATAGGACCTCGAGGCCTATGCTTCTATTACAGGAGTATAGCCTTAGATGTGTGCGAATATGCCCACAAAGTGCCTCGGAGAATACACTCAGATTTGCTTTAGAAAAGGCGGAATGGCCTCAGAAGGTGCTCAATACCCCAATGAAGAACCATAAACAAAAGATACACATTAAGCCCAAAAACCTTCTTCAATCCTGACCTCCTCTTCAGATCTGCCTCAGAAAAGGAGGAATGGCCTCAGAAGTTGCTCAATACCCCAACAAAGAACCATAAACAAAAGATATCCACATTAAGCCGAAAAACCTTCTTCAATCCTGAAGGCGCACACAATCGAAGAGATGTATCAATTAAGTGCATACAAGATGGTTTAATTAGAGGACAGACGAGCTCTATTTATAGAGGCTGAAGAGCTTTCTAGAGAGGCAAGCTGACTAGTTCAAGAGGTTATGTAGTCGACCCTCCATAACTGATTTGAATTTTTAATTAAATCGATTCTTGAGACAATAATCAATTTCCATTTAGGCCGATTTTAGGAGATAGAAAATGTTATTTTGATTTGATATTTGGTGCTGATTTGGGGCTCATAAATCCTTATAAATGGACAAGTAAATCTACAGAGACAATAATTGTTCTATTATGTAAACATTTTGATTTGATTAAATTACATAAAGATAAAAATAAAATAAAATAAAATTTAAAATTAGAAGTAAAAGTAAAATTAAATAAACCAAAAAATCTAATAATAAAAATAAAAATAAAATAAAATTTACAAATAAAATAAAATAAAATATAAATTTTAATAATTAAAATAAAAACAAAATAAAATAGCCAATTTGTTGTTTTTGAACTTTAGGGTATGACAACACATGGATCTGCAATAGTATTTCATAAAAAGAATAGTGGAAAAGAAGCATAACAGAGCATTGATAACATAGTTCCAGTGCGATGTTGCATAAAAAAATATGGCCATACCACTCTTCCATTTAGGGTTCATGGCCATGTCACTCTTCCATTTAGGGTTCAGAATTGCGTGAGTACGCAGTCCACAGGAATCTTAGCAGTCAACGAGGAAACCTTGGGCTGTAGGGTTCTGATCTGAGCGGAAATCCTGGAGTTAAAAAAACCCTCGCTTCTGATACTATGTCTGCAGAGCTATAGGGTTTTGATTTCGCAGAGGCAGAGCTGTAATTCTTTCATCTGAGTGGGAATCTTCTCAGTAAGTCCACAGTGCAAAGGACATCGCTAAACCATAAAAAAAATTCCAAGAAAAGCCCCAACTGCAACTTCGTAACTCTCATCATCGAAAGAGGTACGTCCCTAGGAGGACTATTGAACGGTTGTTTGAAGGGGGACTATTGAAAGGGTTTTTGAGACTGGCCTAATTTTTCTTATAACGTTTGGGCTTAACCATAGCTTTGAATGATTCCTGCTCAGAGAAGCGAGAGCCTTCGCCAATACATTTTTTTTTGGAAACGGGTTGGTGCCATTGTCGCCATGAAGCTCATCAGGTAATCAGTTTTTCCTTTCAAATCTTCCTTGCTTTTAGAGTTCCAAACATGAAAAACATCCCCAAAAAATTTGCGTAGTCTAGACTGCATATAACAAGGGCTTTGAAGAATGTCCTGAAGTTGAAGAAACTCAGCCTCATTCATGGATCAGCTAAATATAAGTTCAAGTGCAAATTAGTCCCCAGGAATGTTGTCTCAAATATGTGTTAGATAGCTGCAAAATCATTTCCAAACCTCAGATCCTGGCTTCAGAATATGCCTCAGCCACAGCCAAATTATACCATGAAGAATTGCAACAAAATTTCTTAGAAATTCCCATTCCACAGGGGTCGATTTAGCTCAACATTCTAGCCACAAAAAGTAGTCAAAATACACAAATTGCGTCCAATAATTTTTCCTACGGTATCAATGATTAAGCTCAGAATTACCCTCTGAATATGCCTCAAGAGATGTGCCACATGGAAGATGAAATAGGACCTCAGGGCTTATGCATCTGTTACAGGAGTATAGCCTTCGATATGTGCGAATATGCCCACGAAGTGCCTCGAAGAATACACTCAGATCTGCCTTAGAAAAGGCGGAATGGCCTAAGAAGGTGCTCAATACCCCAATGAAGAACCATAAACAAAAGATACACATTAAGCCCAAAAACCTTCTTCAATCCTGACCTCCTCTTCAAATCTGCCTCAGAAAAGGCGGAATGGCCTCAGAAGGTGCTCAATACTCCAACGAAGAACCATAAACAAAAGATATACACATTAAGCCCCAAAACCTTCTTCAATCCTGTCCTCCTCTTTAGCTTGGCGTGACTACACAAGGGCACACACAACCGAGGAGATGTATCAATTAAGTGCATACAAGATGGTTTAATTGGAGGGAAAACGAGCCCTATTTATAGAGGTTGAAGTGCTTTCTAGAGAGGCAAGCTGACCAGTTCAAGAGGTTATGGAGTCGACCCTCCATAACTAATTTGAATTTTAAATTAAATTGATTTTGGAGACAAAAATCAATTTCCATTTAGGCTGATTTCAGGAGATAGAAAATGTTATTTTAATTTGATATTTGGTGTTGATTTGGGGCTCATAAATCCTTATAGATGGACAAGTAAATCTACACAGACAATAATTGTTCTATTATGTAAACATTTTGATTTGATTAAATTACATAAAGATTTTTTATTTTTTATTTTTTATTATTATTTTTTCTAAATCAGCTTGTTATATTAAAAAAGAGGAAAATATAGTACAAAAAGTCTGCACTTGCAGACAAAGGGCCGCAAGACTGCAGGCCTATATTCATAATTGACCAAAAGAGATAACCATACTAACAGAAGCACACCACGCAGGGTGGCATAGTCATAGAGCTTAACAAAAAGACAAACAACTAACCATCTGCCTAAATGAGGCAGCAGACAGACAACATAAGTGACAGACCAACTAACCAGCATAACAGAAGGGAACATAAAGGACCAGCCGAAAGAACTCATATACCAACCACGGTAGAAACAACCCCTTTACATCTTGAGTACAACATAATTCCTGGATGTCTCTGGAGTTGGTTCAGACATTGAGATGCCTGCCTGCGCAGGTTTGGGATGAGTGCCTTGATGGTCTCTTGCCGGTTCATCCTCTGGTTTTTGGCTTGCCTTGTATCTTGACCAATAGTGTGCCTTAAGAGTCTAATTAGCACCGTGAGCTTCTTGGTAATGCTATCGACCTATTGTTCCAGCGCACTAATCTTGAACTCCAGGCTCTCTAAGATCGCAATGTGTTCCTCAGTCTTGGCTTCTGAGATGTGCTGGACTTTTCACAATTGCTCTGCGTAATTGTCCTGCATGCTTAAAGCTTTAGCTAGTAGCGTTTTCATTTGAGTCCTGACAACCTGGGTGGCCCGCGTGGTGACAGTTCCAGGGTCCTGAAGCCAATCCACTTCCTCTTCAATTTCCTGCTCCGACAGCTTCTTTTCTTCCTCATGGACCATGGCTTCCAAGTCAATGATCTTTTGCTTGTTCTTTTGCGAAGTGCGTGTTTCATACATTTCCCTAGCCACCTTGAGATCTTTGTTAGCAGAAGCGTTCTGACTTCCTTCCCCTGCCATGATCGTGCCTGCACTCACAGTATAGTTTTGGCTGCTTTCTGCAGAATAGATGGGCTCTGGCCTATTACACGATAAAACAATGCTTTTTCCCTTGCCTTTGGTTGATGTTAAATATAGGTTGCCTGGGATGTTACCGGCTGAAGACCGCCTGTCGCCTTGAAACTTGCATGTCATATCATAATTACTTCTGCGTGATGGCGAATTGTTTGGGTAGTGGCTCATATTCTTTCCCTTACCGTCACCTTTTCTCTCCTGCTTCAGTTCCTGCCAAGTGTCCCCCTCCTTGACCTAGCCTCGACAGCGCATATCCTTATTCATCATATCTGATACTATATCCCGTTTCTCCTTCTCGCGCCATAACTGCGCCGAACTCAGGTGTCCTTCTTTCCCCTGCCAATCTTTAATGGTGCGTGCAGTGCCAACATGTCTCATCATAGTATGATCTCCCTCCCGCTTTGGGTTTCCATTGCTGCTTGATCCACTGACATAGTATTTCATAAAAACTATAGTGGAAAAGAAGCATAACAGAGCATTGATAACATAGTTACAGTGCGATGTTGCATAAAAAAAATATGGCCATACCACTCTTCCATTTAGGGTTCAGAATTGCGCGAGTACGCAGTCCACAGGAATCTTAGCAGTCAACGAGGAAACCTTGGGCTGTAGGGTTCTGATCTGAGCGAAAATCCTGAAGTTAAAAAAAACCCTCGCTTCTGATACTATGTCGGCAGAGCTATAGGCTTTCGATTTGGGCTTAACCATAGCTTCAGCTGATTCCAGCTCGGAGAAGCGGGAGCCTTCGCCAATACAATTTTTTTTGGAAACAGGTTGGTGCCATTGTCACCATGAAGCTCATCAGGTAATCAGTTTTTCCTTTCAAATCTTCCCTGTTTTTAAAGTTCCAAACGTGAAAAACATCCCCAAAAAATTGAATTTGCGTAGTCTAGACTGCATATAACAAGGGCTTTGAATAATGTCCTGAAGTTGAAGAAACTCAGCCTCATTCATGGATCAACTACATATAAGTTCAAGTGCAAATTAGTCCCCAGGAATATTGTCTCAAAATTGTGTTAGATAGCTGCAAAATCAGTTCCAAACCTCAGATCGAGGCTTCAGAATATGCCTTAGCCACAACCAAATTATACCATGAAGAATTGCAATAAAATTTCTCAAAAATTCCCATTCCACAGGGGTCGAGTTAGCTCAACATTCTAGCCACAAAAAGTATTCAAAATACACAAATTGCGTCCAATAATTTTGCCTACGGTATCAATGAATAAGCTCAAAATTACCCTCCGAATATGCCTTAGGAGATGTGCCACAGGGAGGCCGAAATAGGACCTCAGGGCCTATGCGTATGTTACAGGAGTATAGCCTTAGATCTGTGCGAATATGCCCACAAAGTGCCTCGGAGAATACACTCAGATCTGCCTCAGAAAAGGCGGAATGGCCTAAGAAGGTGCTCAATACCCCAACGAAGAACCATAAACAAAAGATACACATTAAGCCCAAAAACCTTCTTCAATCTTGACCTCCTCTTCAGATCTGCCTCAGAAAAGGCGGAATGGCCTCAGAAGGTGCTCAACACCCCAACGAAGAACCATAAACAAAAGATATACACATTAAGCCCAAAAACCTTCTTCAATCCTGACCTCCTCTTTATCTTGGCGTGACTACACAAGGGCGCACACAACCGAAGAGATGTATCAATTAAGTGCATGCAAGATGGTTTAATTGGAGGGCAGATGAGCCCTATTTATAGAGGCTGAAGAGCTTTCTAGAGAGGCAAGCTGACCAGTTCAAGAGGTTATGGAGTCGACCCACCATAACTGATTTGAATTTTAAATTAAAATGATTTTTCAGACAAAAATCAATTTCCATTTAAGCCGATTTTAGGAGATAGAAAATGTTATTTTAATTTGATATTTGGTGTTGATTTGGGGCTCATAAATCCTTATAGATGGACAAGTAAATCTACACAGACAATAATTGTTCTATTATGTAAACATTTTGATTTGATTAAATTACATAAAGATAAAAATAAAATAAAATAAAATTTAAAGTTAAAAGTAAAAGTAAAATTAAATAAACCAAAAAATCTAATAATTAAAATAAAAATAAAACAAAATTTACAAATAAAATAAAATAAAATATAAATTTTAATAATTAAAATAAAAACAAAATAAAATAGCCAATTTGCTATTTTTGAACTTTAGTGTTTGACAACACATGGATTTGCAATAGTATTTCATGAAAACTATAGTGGAAAAGAAGCATAAGAGAACATTGATAACATAGTTCCAATGTGATGTTGCATAAAAAAATATGGCCATACCACTCTTCCATTTAGGGTTCAGAATTGCGCAAGTACGCAGTCCACAAGAGTCTTAGTAGTCAACGAGGAAACCTTGGGCTGTAGGGTTCTGATCTGAGCAAAAATCCTGGAGTTAAGAAAACCCTCGCTTCTGATACTATGTCTGCAGAGCTATAGGCTTTCGATTTGGCAAAGCTATAGGGTTTTGATTTCGCGGAGGCAGAGCTGTAGTGCTTTCATCTGAGCAGGAATCTTCTCAGAAAGTCCACAGTGCAAAGGACATCGCTAAACCATAAAAAATTCCAAGAAAAGCCCCAACTGCAACTTCGTAACTCCCAAGGAGGACTATTGAACGGTTGTTTGAAGGGGGACTATTGAAAGGGTTTTTTAGACTGGCCTAATTTTTCTTATAACGTTTGGGCTTAACGATAGCTTCGGCTGATTCCTGCTCGGAGAAGCGGGAGCCATCGCCAATAATTTCTTTTTTGGAAACGGGTTGGTGCCACTGTCGCCATGAAGCTCATCGGGAAATCAATTTTTCCTTTCAAATCTTCCCTATTTTTAAAGTTCCAAACATGAAAAACATCCTCAAAATTTTGAATTTGCGTAGTCTAGACTACATATAACAAGGGCTTTGAAGAATGTCCTGAAGTTGAAGAAACTCGGCCTCATTCATGGATCAGCTAAATATAAGCTCAAGTGTAAATTAGTCCCCAGGAATGTTGTCTCAAAATTGCGTTAGATAGCTGCAAAATCAGTTCCAAACCTCAGATCCAGGCTTCAGAATATGCCTCAGCCACAGCGAAATTATACCATGAAGAATTGCAACAAAATTTCTTAGAAATTCCCATTCCACAGGGGTCGAGTTAGCTCAACATTCTAGCCACAAAAAAGTAGTCAAAATACACAAATTGCGTCCAAGAATTTTGCCTACAGTATCAATGATTAAGCTCATAATTACCCTCCGAATATGCCTCAGGAGATGTGCCATAGGGAGACCGAAATAGGACCTCAGGGCCTATGCGTCTGTTACAGGAGTATAGCCTTAGATCTATGCGAATATGCCCACGAAGTGCCTCGGAGAATACACTCAGATCTGCCTCAGAAAAGGCGGAATGGCCTCAGAAGGTGCTCAATACCCCAACGAAGAACCATAAACAAAAGATACACATTAAGCCCAAAAACCTTCTTCAATCCTGACCTCCTCTTCAGATCTGCCTCAGAAAAGGGGGAATGGCCTCGGAAGATGCTCAATACCCCAACGAAGAACCATAAAAAAAAGATATACGCATTAAGCCCAAAAACCTTCTTCAATCCTAACCTCCTCTTTCGCTTGGCATGACTACACAAGGGCGCACACAACTGAAGAGATGTATCAATTAAGTGCATACAAGATGGTTTAATTGGAGGGTAGACGAGCCCTATTTATAGAGGCTGAAGAGCTTTCTAGAGAGGCAAGCTGACCAGTTCAAGAGGTTATGGAGTCGACCCTCCATAAATGATTTGAATTTTAAATTAAATTGATTTTGGAGACAAAAATCAATTTCCATTTAGGCCGATTTTAGGAGATAGAAAACGTTATTTTAATTTGATATTTGGTGTTGATTTGGGGCTCATAAATCCTTATAGATGGACAAGTAAATCGATGGAGACAATAATTGTTCTATTATGTAAACATTTTGATTTGATTAAATTACATAAAATAAAATAATAAAAAAAAAAAAATTATAATTAAAAGTAAAAGCAAAATTAAATAAACCAAAAAATCTAATAATTAAAATAAAAATAAAATAAAATAAAATTTACAAATAAAATAAAATAAAATATAAATTTTAATAATTAAAATATAATATAAATTTTAATAATTAAAATAAAATATAAATTTTAATAATTAAAATAAAATATAAATTTTAATAATTAAAATAAAATATAAATTTTAATAATTAAAATAAAAATATTAATAATTAAAATAAAAACAAAATAAAATAGCCAATTTGTTGTTTTTGAACTTTAGGGTTTGACAACCCATGGGTTTGCAATAGTATTTCATGAAAACCATAGTGGAAAAGAAGCATAACAGAGCATTGATAACATAGTTCCAGTGCGATGTTGCATAAAAAAATATGGCCATACCACTCTTCCATTTAGGGTTCATGGCCATGCCACTCTTCCATTTAGGGTTTAGAATTGCGCGAGTACGCAGTCCACAGGAATCTTAGCAGTCAACGAGGAAACCTTGGGCTGTAGGGTTCTGATCTGAGCAAAAATCCTGGAGTTAAAAAAACCCTCACTTCTGATACTATGTCGGTAGTGCTATAGGGTTTTGATTTGGCAGAGCTATAGGGTTGTATTTCCCAGAGGCAGAGTTGTAGTGCTTTCATCTGAGCGGGAATCTTCTCTGTAAGTCCACAGTGCAAAGGACATCGCTAAACCATAAAAAATTCCAAGAAAAGCCCCAACTGTAACTTTTTAACTCTCATCATCGAAAGAGGTATGTCCTTAAGAGGACTATTGAACGGTTGTTTGAAGGGGGACTATTGAAAGGGTTTTTGAGACTGGCCTAATTTTTCTTATAACGTTTGGACTTAACCATAGCTTCGGTTGATTCCTACTCGGAGAAGCGGGAGCCTTCGCCAATACATTTTTTTGGAAACAGGTTGGTGCCATTGTTCCCATGAAGCTCATCAGGTAATCAATTTTTCCTTGCAAATCTTCCCTGTTTTAAAAGTTCCAAACATGTGTAGTCTAGACTGCATATAACAACGGCTTTGAAGAATGTCCTGAAGTTGAAGAAACTCAGCCTCATTCATGGATCAACTAAATATTAGTTCAAGTGCAAATTACTCCCCAGGAATGTTGTCTATAAATTGCGTTAGATAGCTGCAAAATCAGTTCCAAACCTAAGATCCAGGCTTCAGAATATGCCTCAGCCACAGCCAAATTATACCATGAAGAATTGCAACAAAATTTCTGAGAAATTCCCATTCCACAGGGGTCGAGTTAGCTCAACATTCTAGCAACAAAAAGTGTCAAAATACACAAATTGCGTCCAAGAATTTTGCCTACGGTATCAGTGATTAAGCTCATAATTACCCTCCAAATATGCTTCAGGAGATGTGCCGCAAGGAGGCCGAAATAGGACCTCAGGGCCTATGCGTCTGTTACAGGAGTATAGCATTAGATCTATGCGAATATGCCCACGAAGTGCCTCGGAGAATACACTCAGATCTGCCTCAGAAAAGGCGGAATGGCCTGAGAAGGTGCTCAATACCCCAACGAAGAACCATAAACAAAAGATACACATTAAGCCCAAAAACCTTCTTCAATCTTGACCTCCTCTTCAGATCTGCCTCAAAAAAGGCGGAATGGCCTTAGAAGGTGCTCAATACCCCAACGAAGAACCATAAACAAAAGATACACATTAAGACCAAAAACCTTCCTCAATCCTGACCTCCTCTTCAGATCTGCCTCAGAAAAGGCAGATTGGCCTCAGAAGGTGCTCAATACCCCAATGAAGAACCATAAACAAAAGATATACTACACAAGGGCGCACACAACCCAAGAGATATATCAATTAAGTGCATACAAGATGGTTTAATTGGAGGGCAGACGAGCCCTATTTATAAAGGCTGAAGAGCTTTCTAGAGAGGCAAGCTAACCAATTCAAGAGGTTATGGAGTCGACCCTCCATAACTGATTTGAATTTTAAATTAAATTGATTTTGGAGACAAAAATCAATTTCCATTTAGGCCGATTTTAGGAGATAGCAAATGCTATTTTAATTTGATATTTGGTGCTGATGTGGCGCTCATAAATCCTTCTAGATGGACAAGTAAATCTACACAGACAATAATTTTCTATTATGTAAACATTTTGATTTGATTAAATTACATAAAGATAAAAATAAAATAAAATAAAATTTAAAATTAAAAGTAAAACTAAAAGTAAATAAACCAAAAAATCTAATAATTAAAATAAAAATAAAATAAAATTTACAAATAAAATAAAATAAAATATAAATTTTAATAATTAAAATAAAAGAAAAATAAATATAAAATAAAATAAAATATAAATTTTAATAATCAAAATAAAAACAAAATAAAATTGCTAATTTGCTGTTTTTGAACTTTAGGGTTTGACAACCCATGGATTTGCAATGGTATTTCATGAAAACCATAGTGGAAAAGAAGCATAACAGAGCATTGATAACATAGTTCCAATGCGATGTTGCATAAAAAAATATGGCCATACCACTCTTCCATTTAGGGTTCATGGCCATGCCACTCTTCCATTTAGGGTTCAGAATTGCGCGAGTACGCAGTCCACAGGAATCTTAGTAGCCAACGAGGAAACCTTGGGCTATAGGGTTCTGATCTAAGCGGAAATCCTGGAGTTAAAAAAACCCTCGCTTCTGATACTATGTCGACAGAGCTATAGGGTTTTGATATCGCAGAGGCAGAGCTGTAGTGCTTTCATTTGAGCGGGAATCTTCTCAGTAAGTCCACAGTGCAAAGGACATCGCTAAACCATAAAAAAATTCCAAGAAAAGCCCCAACTACAACTTTGTAACTCTCATCATCGAAAGAGGTACATCCCAAGAGGACTATTGAACGGTTGTTTGAAGGGGGACTATTGAAAGGGTTTTTGAGACTGGCCTAATTTTTCTTATAACGTTTGGGCTTAACCATAGCTTCGGCTGATTCCTGCTCGGAGAAGTGGGAGCCTTCGCCAATACATTTTTTTTTGGAAATGGGTTGGTGCCTTTGTCGCCATGAAGCTCATCAAGTAATCATTTTTTCCTTTCAAATCTTCCCTGTTTTTAAAGTTCCAAACATGAAAAACATCCCCCAAAAATTGAATTTGCGTAGTATAGACTGAATATAACAAGGGCTTTGAAGAATGTCCTGAAGTTGAAGAAACTCAGCCTAATTCATGGATCAGCTAAATATAAGTTCAAGTGCAAATTAGTCCCTAGGAATGTTGTCTCAAAATTGCGTTAGATAGCTGCAAAATCAGTTCCAAACCTCAAATCCCGGCTTTAGAATATGCCTCAGCCACAACCAAATTATACCATGAAGAATTGCAACAAAATTTCTGAGAAATTCCCATTCCATAGGGGCAGAGTTAGCTCAACATTCTAGCCACAAAAAGTAGTCAAAATACACAAATTGCATCCAAGAATTTTGCCTACGATATCAGTGATTAAGCTTAGAATTACCCTCCAAATATGCCTCAGGAGATGTGCCACAGGGAAGCCGAAATAGGACCTCAGAAAATGCGGAATGGCGTGAGAAGGTGCTCAATACCCCAACGAAGAACCATAAACAAAAGTTACACATTAAGCCCAAAAACCTTCTTCAATCCTAATCTCCTCTTTGGATCTGCCTCAGAAAAGGCGGAATGGCATCAGAAGGTGATCAATACCCCAACAAAGAACCATAAACAAAAGATATACACATTAAGCCCAAAAACCTTCTTCAATCCTGACCTCCTCTTTAGCTTGGCATGACTACACAAGGGCGCACACAACCGAAGAGATGTATCAATTAAGTGCATACAAGATGGTTTAATTGGAGGGCAAACGAGCCCTATTTATAGACGTTGAAGAGCTTTCTAGAGAGGCAAGCTGACCAGTTCAAGAGGTTATGGAGTCGACCCTCCATAACTGATTTGAATTATAAATTAAATTGATTTTGGAGACAAAAATCAATTTCCATTTAGGCTGATTTTAGGAGATAGAAAATGCTATTTTAATTTGATATTTGGTGCTGATCTCGGGTTCATAAATCCTTATAGATGGACAAGTAAATCTACACAGACAATAATTGGTCTATTATGTAAACATTTTGATTTGATTAAATTACATAAAGATAAAAATAAAATAAAATTTAAAATTTAAAATTAAAAGTAAAAGTAAAATTAAATAAACCAAAAAATCTAATAATTAAAATAAAAATAAAATAAAACTTACAAATAAAATAAAATAAAATATAAATTTTAATAATTAAAATAAAAACAAAATAAAATATAAATATAAATTTTAATAATTAAAATAAAAAGAAAATAAAATAGCCAATTTGCTGTTTTTGAACTTTAGTGTTTGACAACCCATGGATTTGCAATAGTATTTCATGAAAACCATAGTGGAAAAGAAGCAAAACAGAGCATTGATAACATAGTTCCAAAGCGATGTTGCATAAAAAAAATATGGCCATACCACTCTTCCAATTAGGGTTCATGGCCATGCCACTCTTCCATTTAGGGTTCAGAATTGTGCGAGTACGTAGTCCACAGGAATCTTAGCAGTCAACGAGGAAACCTTGGGCTGTAGGGTTCTGATCTGAGTGGAAATCCTTGAGTTAAAAAAACCGTCGCTTCTGATACTATGTCGGCAGAGCTATAGGGTTTTGATTTCGCAAAGGCAGAGCTTTAGTGCTTTCATCTGAGCGGGAATCTTCTGAGTAAGTCCACAGTGTAAAGGACATCACTAAACCATAAAAAATTCCAAGAAAAGCCCCAACTGCAACTTCGTAACTCTCATCATCGAAAGAGGTACGTCCCCAAGGGGACTATTGAACGTTTGGGCTTAACCATAGCTTCGGTTGATTCCTGCTCGGAGAAGCGAGAGCCTTCACCAATATTTTTTTTTTGGAAAAGGGTTGGTGCCATTGTCGCCATGAAGCTCATCAGGTAATCAGTTTCTCCTTTCAAATCTTCCCTATTTTTAAAGTTCCAAACATGAAAAACGTCCCCAAAAAATTGAATTTGCATAGTTTAGACTGCATATAACAAGGGCTTTGAAGAATGTCCTGAAGTTGAAGAAACTCAGCCTCATTCATGGATCAACTAAATATAAGTTCAAGTGCAAATTAGTCCCCATGAATGTTGTCTCAAAATTGTGTTAGATAGCTGCAAAATCAGTTCCAAACCTCAGATCCAGGCTTCAGAATATGCCTCAACCACAACCAAATTATACCATGAAGAATTGCAACAAAATTTCTCAGAAATTCCCATTCCACAGGGGTCGAGTTAGCTCAACATTATAGCCACAAAAACTAGTCAAAATATACAAAATGCGTCCAAGAATTTTGCCTACGGTATCAGTGATTAAGCTCAGAATTACCTTTCGAATATGCCTCAGGAGATGTGCCACAGGGAGGCCGAGATAGGACCTCAGGGCCTATGCGTCTGTTACAGGGGTATAGCCTTAGATCTGTGCGAATATGCCCATGAAGTGCCTCAGAAAATACACTCAGATCTGCCTCAGAAAAGGCGGAATGGCCTCAAAAGGTGCTCAATACCCCAATGAAGAACCATAAACAAAAGATACACATTAAGCCCAAAAACTTTCTTCAATCTTGACCTCCTCTTCAGATCTGCCTCAAAAAAGGCGGAATGGCCTCAGAAGGTGCTCAATACCCCAACGAAGAACCATAAACAAAATATATACACATTAAGCCCAAAAACCTTCTTCAATCCTGACCTCCTTTTTAGCTTGGCGTGACTACACATGGGCGCACACAACCGAAGAGATGCATCAATTAAGTGCATACAAGACGGTTTATTTGGAGGGCAGACGAGCCCTATTTATAGAGGTTGAAGAGCTTTCTAGAGAGGCAAGCTGACCAGTTCAAGAGGTTATGGAGTCGACCCTCCATAACTGATTTGAATTTTAAGATAAATTGATTTTGGAGACAAAAATCAATTTCCATTTAGGCCGATTTTAGGAGATAGAAAATGCTATTTTAATTTGATATTTGGTGCTGATTTGGGGCTCATAAATACTTATAGATGGACAAGTAAATCTACAGAGACAATAATTGTTCTATTATGTAAACATTTTGATTTGATTAAATTACATAAAGATAAAAATAAAATAAAATAAAATTTAAAATTAAAAGTAAAAGTAAAATTAAATAAACCAAAAAATCTAATAATTAAAAGAAAAATAAAATAAAATTTACAAATAAAATAAAATAAAATATAAATTTTAGTAATTAAAATTAAAACAAAATAAAAATAAAATAAAATATAAATTTTAATAATTAAAATAAAAAGAAAATAAAATAGCCAATTTGCTATTTTTGAACTTTAGGGTTTTACAACCCATGGATATGCAATAGTATTTCATGAAAACCATAGTGGAAAAGAAGCATAATAGAGCATTGATAACATAGTTCCAGTGCGATGTTGCATAAAAAATTATGGCCATACCACTCTTCCATTTAGGTTCATGGCCATGCCACTCTTTTATTTATGGTTCAGAATTGTGCGAGTACGCAGTCCACAGGAATATTAGCAGTCAACGAGGAAACCTTGGGCTGTAGGGTTCTGATATGAGCGGAAATCCTGGAGCTGAAAAAACCCTCGCTTCTGATACTATGTCGGCAGAGCTATAGGGTTTTGATTTCGTAGAGGCAGAGCTATAGTGCTTTCATCTGAGCGGGAATCTTCTCAGTTAGTCCACAGTGCAAAGGACATCGCTAAACCATAAAAAATTCCAAGAAAATCCCCAACTGCAACTTCGTAACTCTCATCATCGAAAGAGGTACATCCCTAGGAGGACTATTGAACGATTGTTTGAAGGGGGACTATTGAAAGGGTTTTTGAGATTGACCTAATTTTTCTTGTAACGTTTGGGCTTAACCATAGCTTCAACTAATTCCTGCTCGGAGAAGTGGGAGCCTTCGCCAATACATTCTTTTTTGGAAACGGTTTGGTGCCATTGTCGCCATGAAGCTCATCAAGTAATTAGTTTTTCCTTTCAAATCTTCCATATTTTTAAAGTTCCAAACATGAAAAACATCCCCAAAAAATTGAATTTGCGTAGTCTAGACTGCATATTACAAGGGCTTTGAAGAATGTCCTGAAGTTGAAGAAACTCATCCTCATTCATGGATCAGTTAAATATAAGTTCAAGTGCAAATTAGTCCCCAGGAATGTTGTCTCAAAATTGCATTAGATAGCTGCAAAATCAGTTCCAAACCTCAGATCTAGGCTTCAGAATATGCCTCAGCCACAACCAAATCATACCATGAAGAATTGCAACAAAATTTCTTAGAAATTCCCATTCCACAGGGGCCAAGTTAGCTCAACATTCTAGCCACAAAAATTAGTCAAAATACACAAATTGCGTCCAAGAATTTTTCCAACGGTATTGGTGATTAAGCTCAGAATTACCCTCCGAATATGCCTCACGAGATGTGCCATAGGGAGGCCGAAATAAGACCTCAAGGCCTATGCGTCTGTTACAGGAGTATAGCCTTAGATCTGTGCGAATATGCCCACGAAGTGCCTCGGAGAATACACTCAAATCTGCCTCAGAAAAGGCAGAATGGCCTCAGAAGGTGCTCAATACCCCAACGAAGAACCATAAACAAAAGATAGACATTAAGCACAAAAGCCTTCGTCAATCCTGACCTACTCTTCAGATTTGCCTTAGAAAAGGCGGAATGGACTCAAAAGGTGCTCAATACCCCAACGAAGAACCATAAACAAAAGATATACACATTAAGCCCAAAAACCTTCTTCAATCCTGACCTCCTCTTTAGCTTGGCGTGACTACACAAGGGCGCACACAACCGAAGAGATGTATCAATTAAGTGCATATAAGACGTTTTAATTGGAGGGCAGACGAGCCCTATTTATAGAGGCTGAAGAGCTTTCTAGAGAGGCAAGCTGACCAGTTCAAGAGGTTATGGAGTCGACCCTCCATAACTGATTTGAATTTTAAATTAAATTGATTTTGGAGACAAAATCAATTTCCATTTAGGCCGATTTTAGGAGATAGAAAATGCTATTTTAATTTGATATTTGGTGTTGTTGGGGCTCATAAATCCTTATAGATGGACAAGTAAATCTACAAAGCCAATAATTGTTCTATTATGTAAACATTTTGAATTGATTAAATTACATAAAGATAAAAATTAAATTAAATAAAATTTAAATTAAAAGTAAAAATATAATTAAGTAAACTAAAAAATCTAATAATTAAGATATAAATAAAATAAAATATAAATTTTAATAATTAAAATAAAAACAAAATAAAATAAAATATAAATTTTAATAATTACCTAAGGCGTTTCCCTCTGAAAAGCATTCCCTGAAATGCCACTCTGTCGCCTTTAGCACCCTTTGATCAATTGTTAAACAGTTCAAAAAAAATTTAACCATTAGATCTCATCACCGCCACAATTGCTTCAACTGTCAAGCGCATGAACCCTAACCGCTTGAACTGTAAGCCTAAAACCCCATAGACCCAGCCCATTTTTTCAAAGCTTCCACTTTTTTCTGCTTAAAGCTAGCCACACGAAAAATAATGTGGAGAAGAGATGCCATTACTTCTTTAATGGACACAACATGGTGGTGGCTGCCTTCTTTACCTGCCCAGGAATGTCGGCAGCCACTGAATCTTATTCTTATGTGATGCCATATTTTGAAACATGTCCTTTAAATTTATGGGGAGTTTGATTTCAATGGTGGCATTCCTCCCATACAATCGTTCTGGAAACCCATACAATTTTTCTTCTCAAACGGTTGCTTCAATTTTTTGTTGATGGCACCGATGCCCAGAGGGAATTCTGCTTAAGCTTCAGGGCCCTTCCGATCAAGGTACCATTCCGTCATTTTCCTTTCAATTTCTTCAATTAAGCACGCCCATTTCTATTTTATCAATTTCATGGAGATATGCATGCGGTGATATTGATTGTTTTTTGTAGAGAGGGGTTGAGCAGGAGATCGAATCCCCGGAGCGAATAATTGCAGTTGAGGGTCGATCCCATTCATGGGGACCTGGACGAAGAGATTGATGGATTGCATCATAAGGTTTCCCATCTCAAAAATGTAGGCCATGCATCCCATATTTGTTAACCCTTGTTTGTCTACAAACCCCAATAAAGGGATCTTGTATTGAGCTTTGTACTGAAATTGCTCTGTAATTTTCGAAGGAGTTTGTGAAGGTAATGTTGTCGCGCAGATTGACATGACAACGCTCAGACCGGGGGCTGTCACTCTGATCCCCGATCTGAGCATTGTCGTGTCAATCTGCGTGACAACAGGTAAGATTTGCCTTTTTGTATATTTTCATCAACTTCCAGATAGCTCAGGAGATAGAGTTAGAGGCTAGGTTCCAGAATGGGTTTTTCAGCCAGCTGGTAAGAATGAATTCTCTCAATATTTCCTTTTCTTGAAAATGATGCTCAAACATATCAGAAATGTAATCATATCACAAATAAATGATCACCCTCTAAGGAATTTAGGGAAAACTATGCAAGAAAAAGAATAAAAAGAGAGGACATCCTCATGCCCAAAATCTTAATCGGTCTGTCTGCAGGTTAACATATCAGAACAGAACTTACGCGACAGTAGTTTGATGCAATATTTATTTTCTTCCTTTTTAGAAGTTATTTTGATAAACACGCCTCAGGGTCGAGGTTTCACCACATTACACAGACTTTCTTCTGCTCAGGTGCCATGCCTGATGGGTTTCTATTCTGCCAGAGCTGCACAGGGCTTACACGGTCCCTTACCCCTTTTTGACATGCCATTCGGGTGGGGCAGACGAGATCAAGAAAGAAAACCCCAATGGATGGCTTATTTTTTACTTTTGGGTTACCAATTTTTTTGTTAAATCACATGTAAGATGGAATGTAGTGTACATTATTGTTTCAGTAATAGAAAATTGAGAGCATATTTTGTGACATTAAGAAAATAATGTTGGACTATATTCATGGTCTTAGAAATCGGTTTTTAATTATGATAGAAATGTGAAGGCAAACCTCGTTGTTGGATTACTGTGTCGACCAAAAGCATATCATTTGAGGCTTTTCAATTGAATTTGTGTTAAATGCAGATTTTAGGCTGGAATTTTGCACTCACTAACTTATTTTTGTAGGGAAGAGAAGTCTCCCAAGAAAATCAAAACAAAACAGAGGTCTATTTCCAAATTTTGTTTTAGAGTCAATAAATTACAAAACTGAGTATACTTTGAGTATATATTTTTTCTCAGGAAGGATTACTTGGAGTATATATTTTTGACCAGGAAGGAATGATGTTAGAACCCTTTTTTTGGATTATTTATGTAATGATTCCATTTTTATTGTTTAAGCAATTGTCATGTCTTTCATTATAAAAATAAATTGAAGGAAACGTGGAAATAGGAAAAGACAACAACAGGGGTGTATCTTAAGAATTTTCATGTGAAACTGCTGATCAATATGATGTGAGAAGCTGGTAAGGTATTAATTCTTGGTTTAGGTCTTAAATACTGTCGGGGTTGTGAGTTTTTTCATGGTCCATTTAAATCAACTGGGTTTCACATGGATTTAATAGTGACGAGAAAACCGATGGAGGAGCTCAGGATCAATCAGGATGCTACTATTGTTTTCCTGCCACCCCATATAGGGCTCAAAGATAGGGGCATGACGTTTTCCACAACTCTACAATAAAATAAAATGAGGAATAAATTGCTGCTACTATTTTTTTTCATTATGATAGAAATGTGAAGGCAAACCTCGCTGTTGGATTGTTGCGTCGACCAAAAGCATATCATTTGAGGCTTTTGAATTGAATTTGTGTGAAATGCAAATTCTAGGCTGTAATTTTTCATTCACTAACTTATTTTTGTAGGGAAGAGAAGTCTCTCTCAAAAAAAAGAACAAAACAGAGATATATTTCCAAATTTTGTTTGAGAGTTAATAAATTACAAAACTGAGTATACTTTGAGCATATATTTTTGACCAGGAAGGGTTGATGTTAGAACCCTTTTTTTGGGTCATTTATGCAATGCTTCTGTTTTTATTGTTTAAGCAATTTTCATGTCTTTCATTATAAAAAGAAACTGAAGGAAACCTGGCAATATGAAAATACCACAACAGGGATGTATCTTAAGAATTTTCATGTGAAACTATTGATCAATATGATGTGAGAAGCTGGTAAGGTATTAATTCTTGGTTTAGGTCTTAAATACTGTCAGGGTTTTGTAGAAATTTTGAATAATGTTACACTTATTCACAGAGATTATCCCGATTATACACTATTGCGATTACATGCATAATACATAACCTCCTCTACGTTGATCATCAATTTTGCGCAATTAAAAACAATGAAACATCAATCGCATGCGCACATTAACATAGTATGTAACCCGGGGAAAGCATACAACTGAAAACCCCACACTATCTGTATATTATATTGATTGAGAACATGTAACAATACATAGTACAATACTCCTCACAAGTACTCAGTACTATCTCCACCTGTTACATAGAAAACTAGCTCAGATCTGAATCAATCACAGGTTCAAATCTCCTCCGCTGCTTGCCTGCCTCCACTATGCAATCCTGCACGAGAATAATGATGAATGACTGATCCAAACTTGTATTTCCTTGGCTGAACCATGCAATCCTCATTGGCATTACTCAATCCATTGATTGTGCAAGATCTCATGCACAACTATAGTCACAATTGATAGCAATCTCAACCTCTAACACCTGTCTCCACTGAATTGTCCATGCACTGAGTTAAATGATGTATTCTTTAGTTGCTTTATGAGTTAATAATTAGTGAATTAATTAACAATTAATTCACATCACTCATCACTAGTGTATTCTGTAGTTCTAAATACAACTAGTTTTACCAAGTCAAACTGAACACAACTCCATCAACTCCTCAATCAACTCCACCAAAACTCAACCACTTGAGTTCTAACTGAAGTCCACCATGCAATAGCTCAACTGACCCATAAGAAAAGCGTATTTCCTTATGACAGCTGCATGTGCCACATCTGTAGCTCAAACTGAAGTGCTCCAAGAGGATAAGATAATGTTTATAGTCCAAATATTATTATGAGCTAATAATATTCGATTGTTCTATTTTTAGCTTGGTAGTCTAAAAATAGAATCCGCCCTTATGTCTAAAAATAGAAGTCCATCTATTTTTACCAACATGACCAATCATCCACAAATAGCATCCTGCAACTCATAGACCATGATCCATATGTCTAAAAATAGACTTTGCACCGAAAATAGCCTACGGGCCCACTTAGTGAAGGTGACTTCTTTCCTCTAAGCTCCATCATCTTGTTGCATTCTCAACAGGTTTTGAGTTTTTTCATGATCCATTTAAATCAAGGATTAGGTTTCAGCGTTGGCATTCTAAATCTTTTTCAACATTTTCTTTCATGCATTGAATGTCCATTTCTAGATGTTGTTTAGTGTTGAAATCAATAATTCTTACAACAATTGGAAATAAATCTCTGTTTTGTTTTGATTTTTTTGAGAGACTTCTCTTTCCTACAAAAATAAGTTAAGTTAGTGAATACAAAATTCCAACCTAGAATCTTCATTTCAAACAAATTCAATTGAAAAGCCTCAAATGAGATGCTTTTGGCCGAGGCTTGCCTTCACATTTCTATCATAATGAAAAAAAACAGCAGCAACAATTTATTCCTGATTTTATATTATTGTAGAGCTATGGAAAACGCCATGCCCTGATCTTTGAGCCCTATATGGGGCGGCAGGATGACGATAGTAGCATCCTGATCGATCCTGATCTCCTCCATCGGTTTTCTCATCATTTGGACTATATTCATGGTCTTAGAAATTGGTTTTTAATTATGATAGAAATGTGAAGCCAAACCTCGTTGTTGGATTAGTGCGTCGACCAAAAGCATATCATTTGAGGCTTTTCAATTGAATTTGTGTTAAATGCAGATTTTAGGCTGGAATTTTGCACTCACTAACTTATTTTTGTAGGGAAGAGAAGTCTCCCAAGAAAATCAGAACAAAACAGAGGTCTATTTCCAAATTTTGTTTGAGAGTCAATAAATTACAAAACTAAGTATACTTTGAGTATATATTTTTGCTCAGGAAGGATTACTTGGAGTATATATTTTTGACTAGGAAGGATTAATGTTAGAACCCTTTTTTTGGATTATTTATGTAATGATTCTGTTTTTACTGTTTAAGCAATTGTCATGTCTTTCATTATAAAAATAAATTGAAGGAAACGTGAAAATAGGAAAAGACAACAACAGGGGTGTATCTTAAGAATTTTCATGTGAAACTATTGATCAATATGATGTGAGAAGCTGGTAAGGTATTAATTCTTGGTTTAGGTCTTAAATATTGTCGGGGTTGTGAGTTTTTTCATGGTCCATTTAAATCAAGGATTAGGTTTCACCGTTGGCATCCTAAATCTTTTTCAGCATTTTCTTTCATGCATTGAACGTCCATTTCTGGATGTTGTTTAGTGTTGAAATCAATAATTCTTACAACATTTGGGTTTATAAATTAGAAACAACGAAATCTATTTTAAATTGTAGAAGGAAATCAATTTTATCTCATTGATGAATTCTCAATCCATGAGATAAATGTAGTTGAAATTAATTCACTGACATGTTGATGATGTAATTGATACAGCTTTGTGATTTTTTATTCTTGATAGCTTCAACAAGTTGTTAGTTTAAATCAGATCGAAAGGATTCTTTGCTCTCACCTATAACTAAAATGTAGGAAAATGTTAGGTCATTTACAACATTTTCACATACAATGGTTTAGTGACTTCCTATTCCTCACATCAATGCAAGTGTTAAGTTTGGAGTGTTGCCCATCAAGATTCTTAATTTAAGAGTTATCCATAATTTGAGTTTATCAATAAAAACACGAATTCCAACTTGAAGTACACTGGATTCAGCAAACCCAGTGTTGTGTACCAATTGTGTCAACAAGGGCAAAGAAGTCATTTTCAGGACCCAAAAGCTGAAGAAGGGACTCTACCAGATGGCATGTCACTAATTCTCGAACTAGGTGTTAGCTTGGATATCAGGCATTGACGTGAGAAACTGGGTTTCACATGGATTTAATAGTGACGAGAAAACCGATGGAGGAGCTCAGGATCAATCAGATGAGTTTTTTCATGGTCCATTTAAATCAAGGATTAGGTTTCACCATTGGCATCCTAAATCTTCTTCAACATTTTCTTTCATGCATTGAACGTCCATTTCTGGATGTTGTTTAATGTTGAAATCAATAATTCTTACAACGTTTGGGTTTATAAATTAGAAACAACAAAATTTATTTTAAATTGTAGAAGGAAATCAATTTTATCTCATTGATGAATTCTCAATCCATGAGATAACTGTAGTTGAAATTAATTCACTGACATGTTGATGATGTAATTGATACAGGTTTGTGATTTTTTATTCTTGATAGCTTCAGCAAGTTGTTAGTTTAAATCAGATTGAAAGGATTCTTTGTTCTCACCTATTACTAAAATGTAGGAAAATGTTAGGTCATTTACAACATTTTCACATAAAATGGTTTAGTGACTTCCTATTCCTCACGTCAATGCAAGTGTTAAGTTTGGAGTGTTGCCCATCAAGATTCTTAATTTAAGAGTTATCCATAATTTGAGTTTATCAATAAAAACACGAATTCCAACTTGCAGTACACTGGATTCAGGAAACCCAGTGTCGTGTACCAATTGTGTCAACAAGGCCAAAGAAGTCATTTTCAGGACCCAAAAGATGAAGAAGGGACTCTACCAGATGGCATGTCACTAATTCTCGAACTAGGTGTTAGCTTGGATATCAAAGGCATTGACGTGAAAAACTGGGTTTCACATGGATTTGATAGTGACGAGAAAACCGATGGCGGAGCTATTGATCCTGCCACCCCATATAGGGCTCAAAAATCAGGGCATGACGTTTTCCACAACTCTACAATAAAATAAAATGAGGAATAAATTGTTGCTACTATTTTTTTTCATTATGATAGAAATGTGAAGGCAAACCTCACTGTTGGATTACTGCGTCGACCAAAAGCATATCATTTGAGGCTTTTCAATTGAATTTGTGTGAAATAAAGATTCTAGGCTGTAATTTTTCATTCACTAACTTATTTTTGTAGGGAAGAGAAGTCTCTCAAAAAAATTAGAACAAAACAGAGATCTATTTCCAAATTTTGTTTGAGAGTTAATAAATTACAAAACTGAGTATACTTTGAGTATATATTTTTTACCAGGAAGGATTGATGTCAGAACCCTTTTTTGGATCATTTCTATAATGCTTCCATTTTTATTGTTTAAGCAATTTTCATGTCTTTCATTATAAAAAGAAATTGAAGGAAACCTGGCAATAGGAAAATACCACAACAGGGGTGTATCTTAAGAATTTTCATGTGAAACTATTGATCAATATGATGTGAGAAGCTGGTAAGGTATTAATTCTTGGTTTAGGTCTTAAATACTGTCAGGGTTTTGAGTTTTTTCATGATCCATTTAAATCAAGGATTAGGTTTTAGCGTTGGCATTCTAAATCTTTTTCAACATTTTCTTTCATGCATTGAACGTCCATTTCCAGATGTTGTTTAGTGTTGAAATCAATAATTCTTACAACAATTGGAAATAAATCTCTGTTTTGTTCTGATTTTTTTGAGAGACTTCACTTTCCTACAAAAATAAGTTAAGTTAGTGAATGCAAAATTCCAACCTAGAATCTTCATTTCACACAAATTCAATTGAAAAGCCTCAAATGAGATGCTTTTGGTCGAGGTTTGCCTTCACATTTCTATCATAATGAAAAAAAAACAGCAGCAACAATTTATTCATGATTTTATTTTATTGTAGAGCTATGGAAAACACCATGCCCCGATCTTTGAGCCCTATATGGGGCGGCAGGATGTCGATAGTAGCATCCTGATCGATCTTTATCTCCTCCATCGATTTTCTCATCATCTGGGTTTATAAATTAGAAACAATGAGATCTATTTTAAATTATAGAAGTAAATCAATTTTATCTTATTGATGAATTCTCAATCCATGAGACAACTGCAGTTGAAATTAACTCACTAACACGTTGATGATGTAATTGATACAAGTTTGTGATTTTTTATTCTTGATGGCTTCAACAAGTTGTTAGTTTAAGTCAGATCGAAAGGATTCTTTGCTCTCGCCTATAACCAAAATATAGGAAAATGTAAGGTCAATTACAACATTTTCACATATAATTAAAATACATGAAAAGTTCTAGGCCATTTACACCATTGCACAGGTATATTCTATTGAATGGTTGCTTCTTGTTCTTTTGGGTATTTGTTATTAATTTTGAGTCTCTAATTTGTGTAGCTTATTTTTAAAAGTTGCCTTCGTTATCTGATTATGTAATGACATGGTTGTCACAGGAAATGACAATGATTAAATCTCAAGCTGGAGTTAAGAACAACGTGAAAAGATTAAACAAAAATATAATACAGAAGGGTTCTAATCATGTAATGCATGTAATTATCTTTGGTTTGTTATGCTTCTTCATTGTATATCTATTATCCAAGGTGTGGAGAAGATGAGCAATTGGATTAAAAGTGACAATAATTTGAGATTGAGGGTCATTTCACCTATTCTCGCAGTTTTAGCACAGACCCAATCTGGGTTGTTGGAGAGGAGAAGGTAGGTTGTGCTTACTTACCCAATTTCTTGTTTACAGTGCATTTTACGTAAAGAACTCCTTTGACTATTTTCAGTGTTTCATTCCCATGCTCTTGATCTCTGGTATTCTATATACTCCAAATTTAGGAAAAGCGAAGAACATGTGCTTTGACAACATAGTTACTAGTTTTGAAAGGTTCCGTAGGCTTAGGAGGTTCCCATTTGGAAAAACTTTAGAAGGTTAGGGAATATGAAACCTATATAATTATAATCATTAAAAAAAAATTGTCATTCATTATTTCATTATCTTTGACCTTTTACTCCTGAAATCAACAGACTCTCCAACATATTAAGCATGAAATTCCTCTAGAAGATTTTTGAAGTTTGAGAAAATAGCTCATTTTCCATTGAAGCTAGGATCATGGATCATAACTAACTTGAAGAAACCAAGTCTCTGATTCTAAGACAATCTCTCTTAATCACTTTATTTTGCCCCTCTAGATCGTATTGAAATTCCCTCTTTAATTTCATGTCAAATAGCGAACCTATTAAAGAAGTGAATTCCCTTTGCTTGGTTCACGATCAATTCTTTCACATTCAACTAAGGGAGGAGGTGAGAAAAATCCCTTTAATCGTAATGGAAAATCCATTACACAGGCTAGCCCTAAGGCTTACACGCATGTTGACTTGGAACCTAGGAACAATGGTTTAGTGACTTTCTCTTCCTCACATCAATGCAAATGTTATGTTTGGAGAGTTCCCATCAAAATTTTTAATTTGAGAGTTATCAATAATTTGAGTTTATCAATAAAGACACGAATTCCAACTTGCAGTACACTGGATTCAGCAAACCCAGTGTCGTGTACCAATTGTGTCAACACGGGCAAAGAAGTCATTTTTAGGACCCAAAAGTTGAATAAGGGACTCTACTAGATGCAATATCACTAATTCTCGCACAAGGTGTTAGCTTGGATATTAGAGGCATTGACGTGAGAAACTGGGTTTCACATGGATTTAATAGTGATGAGAAAATCGATGGAGGAGCTCAAGATCGATCAGGATGCTACTATCGTCATCCTGTCACCCTATATAGGGCTCAAAGATCGGGGCATGAAGTTTTCCACAACTCTACAATAAAATAAATCCAGGAATAAATTGCTCCTGCTATTTTTTTTTCATTATGATAGAAATGTGAAGGCAAACCTCACTATTGGATTACTGCGTTGACCAAAAGCATATCATTTGAGGCTTTTCAATTGAATTTGTGTGAAATGCAGATTCTAGGTTGGAATTTTGCATTCACTAACTTATTTTTGTAGGGAAGAGAAGTCTCTCAAAAAAATCAGAACAAAACAGAGATCTATTTCCAAATTTTGTTTGAGAGTCAATAAATTACAAAAGTGAGTGTACTGTGAGTATATATTTTTTGACCAGGAAGGATTGATGTCACAACCTTTTTTTTGTATTATTTATGTAATGATTCCGTTTTTATTGCTTAAGCAATTGTCCTATTTTTCATTATAAAAAGAAATTGAAGGAAACCTGCAAATAGGAAAAGACCACAACAAGGGTGTATCTTAAGAATTTTCATGTGAAACTGCTGATCAATATGATGTGAGAAGTTGGTAAGGCATTAATTCTTGGTTTAGGTATTAAATACTATCGCGGTTGTGAGTTTTTTCATGGTCCATTTAAATCAAGGATTAGGTTTCAGCGTTGACATTCTAAATCTTTTTTAGCATTTTCTTTCATGCATTGAACGTCCATTTCTGGATGCTGTTTAGTGTTGAAATAAATAATTCTTACAACGTTTGTGTTTAGAAATTAGAAACAATGAAATCTATTTTAAATTGCAGAAGTAAATCAATTTTATTTCATTGATGAATTCTCAATCCATGAGACAACTGCAGTTGAAATTAACTCACTAACATGTTGATGATGTAATTGATACAGGTTTGTGATTTTTTATTCTTGATAGCTTCAACAAGCTGTTAGTTTAAGTCAGATCGAAAGGATTCTTTGCTCTCACCTATAACCAAAATATAGGAAAATGTTAGGTCATTTACAACATTTTCACATATAATCAAAATGCAGGAAAAGTTCTAGGACATTTACAGCATTCCACAGTTATATTCTATTGAATGGTTGCTTCTTGTTCTTTTGGGTATTTGTTATTAATTTGCGTCTCTAATTTGTGTAGCTTATTTTTAAAAGTTGCCTTCGTTATCTGATTATGTAATGACATGGTTTTCGTAGGAAATGACAATGATCAAAGCTCAAGCTAGAGTTAATAACAACATGAAAAGATTAAACAGAAATATAATACATAAGGGTTCTAATCATGTAATGCATGTGATTATCTTTGGTTTGTTATGATTCTTCATTGTATATCTATTATCCAAGTTGTCGAGAAGATGAGCAATTGGATTAAAAGTGCCAATAAACTACTTTTTCTTGGGTTGTATGAAATATAAAGATCCTCCTTTTGAAATTTGTATAAGAAAAATCATTTTCAGTGTAGAGTTGGGAAAGGAAGATAAGTTGATTTTGATCTATCATAAACATAGCACAAGGGATTAGAGGTTCTTATAGGTTTTTGTCTATCAAAAATTGCGTACTCTGTTTTAAATGAGTTATATGCATTATTATACCAAGTTATAATTACTGTAACCGAACCTGTTTTGGAGTGTCCAAAATTACAAACCAGACCAGAACCTGCTGAAAATCCAGTTGAATAAAAAACACAATGTTTAATTTTAAATAAAAATTTAAGTATTCATGTACATCAATGTATATATCATGTAAGGGTGAAAATAGCTAATGGCATTGACATGTAAGTTTAGAAACAGAGTTTTGAAAATACACAAACATCAAGACTATAAGTTCAGATACAGACAAAGTTTTGAAAACACACGAAACATCAAGACTACAAATGGCCTTTAGAATTCAAAAATAATTGTACTACAAATAAGGCACTACATGTCCTCATTTAGAGTTAAAAAATAGTTGTATTACAAACAATTCACTTCATGTCCTCATGATCATCCCCTATATCAAGATGCTCTCTTTGAATGGGTATCATCAACCTCTAACTTGATGGTTTGGAACTTGTGGTGGTAAAAGTGACTGCAAATCCATCGAGTTAAATTCATTCTCTACCAATGTTGCATGGATGACTTTCCATGATCCCCTCCAAGGAGGGATCAATATCCTCTAAGATTATGGGATTTGAGTCTGGTGTGGTGTCCAACAACCTGTTGCACCTCAATCAAGGGTTATATTGCATAAAGACTAAAGCATTCAATTGTTGTTTTTCCAATTGGATTTTGTTTTTCATTTATATGTTCTTAAACATTATAAATGTGCTGACACCCAATAGCATTCACAAATACTTAATGAAAAGAATGTGAAGAGTGTGGGGAAAATAGGCGGTTAGGTAGGGATCTAAATAGAGCTATGTTATTGTTGAAAAGGGGCCTAGATCCTTCTTTTTTGGTGTTTTTTCATGGGTCATGAACAGGTGGTTAGGGTCGTATGGTGTATTGGTTTGTAATTGAACTAGTCCAAAACTAATTTGGTGATCCAGGTGGATATTGGTGGACACCTTCCAAGTCCACCTGGACCCCCACCATTGTCTTTCTCAGTATTTTCAGTTTCCTTAATTGTAGCACAACTTACTATTTTTAGCAGTTTTTCGGGTCCTGAACTTCCGGAGCCGTTTTGAGGCCCTAAACGACGTTTTTTGGGAAATCCACCGCCAGCGATTTTTCTGATAAAAATTGTCTTTTTCGTCGTAGTCCTCGGAGAGATCTTTCCAACGGGCTATCATGCGCGTCAAACGGAGATCATATGCCAAAGTTACGACCCCGGGAAGTTGATGTACCAACTTACCCCCAAACGGGGCCCAAAGTTTGGCGTTTCATCTCCTAGGGTTAGGTTTTGGAATGTTAAGGGTTTTCCATTGTTTCTCAACAATAAATAGGCCTTCGAGCCTCATTGTAAGACAGTTCAGAGGCATGTAGCCATCACATCTCTTCTCAGAGATAAGCTACCATCGCCCTAGCTAGTTTATTTCCATTTCTGATTGTAAGCATATTTCAGTATTTCCTATTAATGAAATGAAGTATTATTTCCGCTGCATCTTTGTGTATATGGTTATCTCTGTAATTTGTTGCGTTCCTGTTTAAATCCGGATCAGTGGTATCAGAGCGGTCTGCTTTTTCTCTGTTTTTCTTTGCATGTCCCCAACAAGGTCGGGATATAAGGAGTTAGGGCTCGAACTGGTTGAACCTTTGCAAGACCAGCCTCGCAAATCCCGACGGCCTCCCATGGCGGACGAGAAGAAAGACGAGGGGGCAGGAGATCCCATCAAAATCTTGCTCGAAGAAGCGCTCGAGCGACAACGGAACGCGATGATGGACAGCTTTGCGCAGATCCTTCAGCGGCTACCCAGAAGCGGCGCATCGGCTTCCAGCAGCTCTTCTGGAAACGCCACACCCTTTAAGGTACAAGTTAATTTTGAAATCCCCATATTCGAGGGTCAGATAGACGCCGATGCCGTAGATAAAGGGTTAAATCTGCTAGAGGGTTATTTTTCTGTTCATGAATTTTCGAGTCGCGAAAAGATTGTTTTTTCTCTTCTCAAAGCAGCCCCCCACGTCAAGGACTGGTGGGAAACCTACTGCGAGCAGAAGGATGAAAGTACTGGCTTACTATTTTCAGTCGCACCCACCTGGGATTCGTTCCGGGATGCCATCAAGGAGCAATACTACCCTGTCGGGAGCTATGAGGATGAATACATAAAGTGGACCACGCTGCGGCAGGGAAGGGACCAAGACGTGCCGGAGTTCACCAATCTTTTCCATACCCTTCGCACAAAGTTGGGTATCAAGGATTCAGAGCAACATTTGATACTCAAATACCGTGGCTGCCTTCACAAGTACATTCAGGAAGAAATACAGTTCCTAAACATCCCCTCGCTCGGCGCAACATACCGGTATGCCGTCAAGGTCGAGCAGAAGTTTAAACAAAAGAAGCGAGACTTTGGATCTGCGAATCCAAATCAGGGGAAAGGTGCCCCTAAACCACAGAACAAAGGACAAAGCCAAGGCGGGACAGCCCAAGACAACCAGCCGAAGCTGCAAGCAAAGAACAGCGCCGCGAAGCCGAGAAAGGACACTAGAAAATGGTGCGAGTTCCATAAGAGCTCCACTCACAACACAAGTGAGTGTTGGGCCAAGCAGTCACTGGTGGCTAAGCTAAAGGTTTCAGAATCAGATGCATGTTCCGACTCTGAGTCAGAACCCGATAAGGGGTATGAAAAAGGGAAGCAGATCATTGATGCGGACCCCAACGCCACTGTTGCTACCGCAAAGATCCAGAAAAGTGAACCCGAAGATCCAGAGGAGGAGGAGCGTCTCTTTCACTCCCAGATGTGGGTAAAGGGCTCCCCGATACAGTTCATTGTTGATAGCGGGAGTCAAAAGAACCTCATTTCGGCAGAGGTCGTGAAGCGGTTGGGCTTACCGACCACAGCACATCCACAGCCATACACCATTGGGTGGCTTCACCAAGGACGAGATCTTCACGTGAGCCAGCAGTGTCGTCTTCCGTACAACATCAAGCCCTTCACGGATGAGGTATTGTGTGACATTGCTCCCCTTGAAGTTTGTGATGTATTACTAGGACAACCATACTTGTGGAAGCGACATGTTGTGTATGAATCAAGGCCCCGTGCTGTTATTATCACATTGGGAAATAAGTTGTTTAGGATACCAGAGGTAGCACCACCTGCCACCATCTCTTTGATTACTACAAAACAATGCAGTAAGATCATTTCCAAAACCAGGAAATTTGTTTTCCTGATGATACGCCCTCAAGGGAAGAAGAAGACAGTGGCCGCGACCTCCAAACGGGGTCCCTCTGCACGGCAGCTGCAGATGGACAAGATTGTGGAGGAGTACGAAGACATCTTCACCTCCCCGGCAGGGGTTCCTCTGCACTGTCAGGTCAAGCACTCCATCGATCTGACCCCAGGTGCGCCGCTACCCAATGGACCAATTTATCGGCGCTCCGTTCTGGAGAACAATGAAATCAAGAGGCAGATTAAGGAGCTCCTGTAGAAAGGTCACATCCGTCCGAGTTCTTCACCCTGTGGGAGCCCGATAGTGTTGGTACAGAAGAAGGATGGGACATGGAGACTCTGTATTGACTATCGGGCGCTGAAAAAGATCACTGTCCGTAATAGGTACCCGATCCCGCGAATTGATGACCTCCTAGACCAACTAAAGGGGGCGAAATATTTCAGCAAGATCGATCTGAAGTCAGGATATCACCAGGTACCAATCGAACCCTCCGATGTGTGGAAGACTGCCTTCAAATCCAAGGAGGGCCTCTTCGAATGGTTGGTCATGCCTTTCGGATTGACGAATGCTCCTGCAACCTTTATGAGGCTATGGATGACATCTTGCGGCCATTCACCAACTCCTTTGTAGTAGTATACTTGGATGACATTCTGATCTTCAACCAGAGTTGGGAAGAGCACCTCCACCACATCCGACAGGTTCTCCAAACACTGCGGCAACACAAGCTATGTGCCAATTTGGAGAAATGCACTTTTGGCATGACCGAGGTTCAGTATCTGGGATACATCATTGATGAACAGGGGGTGCATGTCGATCCAGCCAAGGTCCAAGTCATTCGGGATTGGCCCTCTCCAACCACTCTAACAGAGCTCCGCAGCTTTCTAGGTCTTGCCAACTTCTACCGCAGGTTTGTGTTGGGGTTTTCTCATATTTCTTGGCCCTTGAGTCAAGTCACCAAGGGCGGGGCGAAAGCAAAATTCTTTTGGTCTGAATCTCAACAGAAGGCATTTAGGGAGTTGAAGGATCGCCTCTGCACGGCACCAGTGCTCGCGTTACCAGATTTACAACAACCATTTGAGGTCGAGACAGATGCCTCTGACTATGCTATTGGGGCAGTCCTTACTCAACATGGACATCCAGTGGCATATCACAGTGAAACACTTTCAGACACAGTCCGGAAGTACCCCACTTATGATAAAGAGATGTATTCCATTGTACATGCCTGCCGACAATGGAAGCATTACATTTTGGGGAAGGAAACGGTCATCCACACAGACCACCGACCTCTGCAGTTCATACAGACCCAAGGGAAATTGCAAAATGATCGCCATCAGAAGTGGTCTACATACCTGCAACAGTTTCACTTGAATATCAAGTATAAAAAGGGCAGCACCAATAATGTTGCAGATTGCCTCAGTCGACCACCGATCATGGCGCTAACCACCGTGCTCAACTCTTGCGGGCACGAGACTTCTGATTGGCCACTTCTCTTCAAAAGCGACCCAGAATTCGGCCACACATACCAGACACTCTTAGAGGGTCGGCAGGTTGCAGATTTTCACCTCCAGGATGCCCTATTATGCCACCTCGGTCACCTTTGTGTTCCTTCAAGCGAGCGTGCCAAGATGATTTGGGAAGCACACTACAGTCGGGCTGCTGGGCATTTCGGGGTTGAGAAAACAGTGGCAGTACTGCAAAACTATTTCTATTGGCCGAATCTTCGACAGGATGTTGGGAAGTACATCCGATCATGTACTGCCTGTGCCATTGCCAAACCGACCATTAAGAAGCAAGGCCTCTATACTCTGTTGCCTACCCCTAGTCGACCTTGGGAATCCATCTCCATGGATTACATGTCAGGCCTTCCTTCCACTAAGCATGGAAATGACTGTGTTTTTGTGGTCGTCGACAGGTTCTCAAAGATGGCCATTATGATGGCCTGCAAGAAGAATATCACAGCAGAAGCCACTGCTAAACTCTTCTTCGAACGAGTGTGGGTGCACTTTGGGATCCCACAGTCTATCATCTCAGATCGGGACAGTCGGTTTCTCAGCACATTTTGGTCCAGTCTCTGGTCAATGCTGGACACCAAACTCACGAAGTCCACAGCCTTCCATCCTCAAACTGATGGCCAGACAGAGGTTGTCAATAGGATGATTGTGCACATCCTGCGCATGTATAATTCAAAGCATCCACGCACATGGGACGAGAGCCTCCCCTATGTTCAGCACAGCTACAACCGAGCTATTCACAGCTCCACTGGCCATAGCCCTTTTCAGGTGGGTTTGGGATTCCAGCCACTATGTCCCATTGATGTGGCCATGCCACTTGCAGCCACTCACATGAATTCAGCTCATGTCCAGTCCGAAATAGATAAGGCCACCAGCTTCATTGAGCGCATCCAACATATTCGCCAGCAGGTCCATGACATTCTTGAGAAATCAAATGCCAAGTACAAGCAGCGACATGATCAACATCGGGTGCCACACAAGTTTCAGGTGGGCGACAAAGTCTGGTTGCATTTGCAAAAGGAACGCCTTACTGGAGCCTATCGGAAATTGAGACCACTCCGATATGGTCCTTACACCATTACTAAGGCTATGGGAGACAATGCATTTGAGCTCAGCATTCCCCCATTCCTTGGCCTGCACCCAGTGTTCAATGTGGACCGCCTTCGGCCATACTTTCCACCATTGCTAGACACATCCGACATTGCAGAATAGCTCAAACCCACAGAATTAAATCCAGATTGCATGGAACAAGTTGCAACTGATCGGATCATGGAAACACAGATCAAGAACACTCACCAACAGAATATCCAACTGTATCGAGTTGTCAAAGCAGGCCAACTCCTTCAGCAGGGCAAGTGGCTCACCAGGGAACAAGTTCAGTAGAAGTTTCCTCATCTCATGGAGGAGCTCAACGCAATGGGGACCATTGCTTCCTAAGGGGGGAGGAATGATCCAGGTGGATATTGGTGGACACCTGCCAAGTCCACCTGGACCCCCACCATTGTCTTTCTCAGTATTTTCAGTTTCCTTAATTGTAGCACAACTTACTATTTTTAGCAGTTTTTCGGGTCCTGAACTTCCGGAGCCGTTTTGAGGCCCTAAACGACGTTTTTTGGGAAATCCACCGCCAGCGATTTTTCTGATAAAAATTGTCCTCTGTTGTAGTCCTCGGAGAGATCTTTCCAACGGGCTATCATGCGCGTCAAACGGAGATCATATGCCAAAGTTACGACCCCGGGAAGTTGATGTACCAACTTACCCCCAAACAGGGCCCACAGTTTGGCGTTTCATCTCCTAGGGTTAGGTTTTGGAATGTTAAGGGTTTTCCATTGTTTCCCAACAATAAATAGGCCTTCGAGCCTCATTGTAAGATAGTTCAGAGGCATGTAGCCATCACATCTCTTCTCAGAGATAAGCTACCATCGCCCTAGCTAGTTTATTTCCATTTCTGATTGTAAGCATATTTCAGTATTTCCTATTAATGAAATGAAGTATTATTTCCGCTGCATCTTTGTGTATATGGTTATCTCTGTAATTTGTTGCGTTCCTGTTTAAATCCGGATCAGTGGTATCAGAGCGGTCTGCTTTTTCTCTGTTTTTCTTTGCATGTCCCCAACAAGGTCGGGATATAAGGAGTTAGGGCTCGAACTGGTTGAACCTTTGCAAGACCAGCCTCGCAAATCCCGACGGCCTCCCATGGCGGACGAGAAGAAAGACGAGGGGGCAGGAGATCCCATCAAAATCTTGCTCGAAGAAGCGCTCGAGCGACAACGGAACGCGATGATGGACAGCTTTGCGCAGATCCTTCAGCGGCTACCCAGAAGCGGCGCATCGGCTTCCAGTAGCTCTTCTGGAAACGCCACACCCTTTAAGGTACAAGTTAATTTTGAAATCCCCATATTCGAGGGTCAGATAGACGCCGATGTCGTAGATAAATGGTTAAATCTGCTAGAGGGTTATTTTTCTGTTCATGAATTTTCGAGTCGCGAAAAGATTGTTTTTGCTCTTCTCAAAGCAGCCCCCCACGTCAAGGACTGGTGGGAAACCTACTGCGAGCAGAAGGATGAAAGTACTGGCTTACTATTTTCAGTCGCACCCACCTGGGATTCGTTCCGGGATGCCATCAAGGAGCAGTACTACCCTTTCGGGAGCTATGAGGATGAATACATAAAGTGGACCACGCTGCGGCAGGGAAGGGACCAAGACGTGCCGGAGTTCACCAATCTTTTCCATACCCTTCGCACAAAGTTGGGTATCAAGGATTCAGAGCAACATTTGATACTCAAATATCGTGGCTGCCTTCACAAGTACATTCAGGAAGAAATACAGTTCCTAAACATCCCCTCGCTCAGCGCAGCATACCGGTATGCCGTCAAGGTCGAGCAGAAGTTTAAACAAAAGAAGCGAGACTTTGGATCTGCGAATCCAAAGCAGGGGAAAGGTGCCCCTAAACCACAGAACAAAGGACAAAGCCAAGGCGGGACAGCCCAAGACAACCAGCCGAAGCTGCAAGCAAAGAACAACGCCGCGAAGCCGAGAAAGGACACTGGAAAATGGTGCGAGTTCCATAAGAGCTCCACTCACAACACAAGTGAGTGTCAGGCCAAGCAGTCACTGGTGGCTGAGCTAAAGGTTTCAGAATCAGATGCATGTTCCGACTCTGAGTCAGAACCCGATAAGGGGTATGAAAAAGGGAAGCAGATCATTGATGCGGACCCCAATGCCACTGTTGCTACCGCAAAGATCCAGAAAAGTGAACCCGAAGATCCAGAGGAGGAGAAGCGTCTCTTTCACTCCCAGATGTGGGTAAAGGGCTCCCCGATACAGTTCATTGTTGATAGCGGGAGTCAAAAGAACCTCATTTCGGCAGAGGTCGTGAAGCGGTTGGGCTTACCGACCACAGCACATCCACAACCATACACCATTGGGTGGCTTCACCAAGGACGAGATCTTCGCGTGAGCCAGCAGTGTCGTCTTCCATACAACATCAAGCCCTTCACGGATGAGGTATTGTGTGACATTGCTCCCCTTGAAGTTTGTGATGTATTACTAGGACAACCATACTTGTGGAAGCGACATGCTGTGTATGAATCAAGGCCCCGTGCTGTTATTATCACATTGGGAAATAAGTTGTTTAGGATACCAGAGGTAGCACCACCTGCCACCATCTCTTTGATTACTGCAAAACAATGCAGTAAGATCATTTCCAAAACCAGGAAATTTGTTTTCCTGATGATACGCCCTCAAGGGAAGAAGAAGACAGTGGCCGCGACCTCCAAACGGGGTCCCTCTGCACGGCAGCTGCAGATGGACAAGATTGTGGAGGAGTACGAAGACATCTTCACCTCCCCGGCAGGGGTTCCTCTGCACTGTCAGGTCAAGCACTCCATCGATCTGACCCCAGGTGCGCCGCTACCCAATGGACCAATTTATCGGTGCTCCGTTCTGGAGAACAATGAAATCAAGAGGCAGATTCAGGAGCTCCTGCAGAAAGGTCACATCCGTCCGAGTTCTTCACCCTGTGGGAGCCCGATAGTGTTGGTACAGAAGAAGGATGGGACATGGAGACTCTGTATTGACTATCGGGCACTGAACAAGCTCACTGTCCGTAATAGGTACCCGATCCCGCAAATTGATGACCTCCTAGACCAACTAAAGGGGGCGAAATATTTCAGCAAGATTGATCTGAAGTCAGGATATCACCAGGTACCAATCGAACCCTCCGATGTGTGGAAGACTGCCTTCAAATCCAAGGAGGGCCTCTTCGAATGGTTGGTCATGCCTTTCGGATTGACGAATGCTCCTGCAACCTTTATGAGGCTAATGGATGACATCTTGCGGCCATTCACCAACTCCTTTATAGTAGTATACTTGGATGACATTCTGATCTTCAGCCAGAGTTGGGAAGAGCACCTCCACCACATCCGACAGGTTCTCCAAACACTGCGGCAACACAAGCTATGTGCCAATTTGGAGAAATGCACTTTTGGCATGACCGAGGTTCAGTATCTGGGATACATCATTGATGAACAGGGGGTGCATGTCGATCCAGCCAAGGTCCAAGTCATTCGGGATTGGCCCTCTCCAACCACTCTAACAGAGCTCCGCAGCTTTCTAGGTCTTGCCAACTTCTACCGCAGGTTTGTGTTGGGGTTTTCTCATATTTCTTGGCCCTTGAGTCAAGTCACCAAGGGCGGGGCGAAAGCAAAATTCTTTTGGTCTGAATCTCAACAGAAGGCATTTAGGGAGTTGAAGGATCGCCTCTGCACGGCACCAGTGCTCGCGTTACCAGATTTACAACAACCATTTGAGGTCGAGACAGATGCCTCTGACTATGCTATTGGGGCAGTCCTTACTCAACATGGACATCCAGTGGCATATCACAGTGAAACACTTTCAGACACAGTCCGGAAGTACCCCACTTATGATAAAGAGATGTATTCCATTGTACAGGCCTGCCGACAATGGAAGCATTACATTTTGGGGAAGGAAACGGTCATCCACACAGACCACCGACCTCTGCAGTTCATACAGACCCAAGGGAAATTGCAAAATGATCGCCATCAGAAGTGGTCTACATACCTGCAACAGTTTCACTTGAATATCAAGTATAAAAAGGGCAGCACCAATAATGTTGCAGATTGCCTCAGTCGACCACCGATCATGGCGCTAACCACCGTGCTCAACTCTTGCGGGCACGAGACTTCTGATTGGCCACTTCTCTTCAAAAGCGACCCAGAATTCGGCCACACATACCAGACACTCTTAGAGGGTCGGCAGGTTGCAGATTTTCACCTCCAGGATGCCCTATTATGCCACCTCGGTCACCTTTTTGTTCCTTCAAGCGAGCGTGCCAAGATGATTTGGGAAGCACACTACAGTCGGGCTGCTGGGCATTTCGGGGTTGAGAAAACAGTGGCAGTACTGCAAAACTATTTCTATTGGCCGAATCTTCGACAGGATGTTGGGAAGTACATCCGATCATGTACTGCCTGTGCCATTGCCAAACCGACCATTAAGAAGCAAGGCCTCTATACTCCGTTGCCTACCCCTAGTCGACCTTGGGAATCCATCTCCATGGATTACATGTCAGGCCTTCCTTCCACTAAGCATGGAAATGACTGTGTTTTTGTGGTCGTCGACAGGTTCTCAAAGATGGCCATTATGATGGCCTGCAAGAAGAATATCACAGCAGAAGCCACTGCTAAACTCTTCTTCGAACGAGTGTGGGTGCACTTTGGGATCCCACAGTCTATCATCTCAGATCGGGACAGTCGGTTTCTCAGCACATTTTGGTCTAGTCTTTGGTCAATGCTGGACACCAAACTCACGAAGTCCACAGCCTTCCATCCTCAAACTGATGGCTAGACAGAGGTTGTCAATAGGATGATTGTGCACATCCTGCGCATGTATAATTCAAAGCATCCACGCACATGGGACGAGAGCCTCCCCTATGTTCAGCACAGCTACAACCGAGCTCTTCACAGCTCCACTGGCCATAGCCCTTTTCAGGTGGGTTTGGGATTCCAGCCACTATGTCCCATTGATGTGGCCATGCCACTTGCAGCCACTCACATGAATTCAGCTCATGTCCAGTCCGAAACAGATAAGGCCACCAGCCTCATTGAGCGCATCCAACATATTCGCCAGCAGGTCCATGACATTCTTGAGAAATCAAATTCCAAGTACAAGCAGCGACATGATCAACATCGGGTGCCACACAAGTTTCAGGTGGGCGACAAAGTCTGGTTGCATTTGCAAAAGGAACGCCTTACTGGAGCCTATCGGAAATTGAGACCACTCCGATATGGTCCTTACACCATTACTAAGGCTATGGGAGACAATGCATTTGAGCTCAGCATTCCCCCATTCCTTGGCCTGCACCCAGTGTTCAATGTGGACCGCCTTCGGCCATACTTTCCACTATTGCTAGACACATACGACATTGCAGAACAGCTCAAACCCACAGAATTAAATCCAGATTGCATGGAACAAGTTGCAACTGATCGGATCATGGAAACACAGATCAAGAAGACTCGCCAACAGAATATCCAACTGTATCGAGTTGTCAAAGCAGGCCAACTCCTTCAACAGGGCAAGTGGCTCACCAGGGAACAAGTTCAGCAGAAGTTTCTTCATCTCATGGAGGAGCTCAACGCAATGGGGACCATTGCTTCCTAAGGGGGGAGGAATGATCCAGGTGGATATTGGTGGACACCTGCCAAGTCCACTTGGACCCCCACCATTGTCTTTCTCAGTATTTTCAGTTTCCTTAATTGTAGCACAACTTACTATTTTTAGCAGTTTTTCGGGTCCTGAACTTCCGGAGCCGTTTTGAGGCCCTAAACGACGTTTTTTGGGAAATCCACCGCCAACGATTTATCTGATAAAAATTGTCTTTTTCGTCGTAGTCCTCGGAGAGATCTTTCCAACGGGCTATCATGCGCGTCAAACGGAGATCATATGCCAAAGTTACGACCCCGGGAAGTTGATGTACCAACTTACCCCCAAACGGGGCCCACAGTTTGGCGTTTCATCTCCTAGGGTTAGGTTTTGGAATGTTAAGGGTTTTCCATTGTTTCTCAACAATAAATAGGTCTTCGAGCCTCATTGTAAGACAGTTCAGAGGCATGTAGCCATCACATCTCTTCTCAGAGATAAGCTACCATCGCCCTAGCTAGTTTATTTCCATTTCTGATTGTAAGCATATTTCAATATTTCCTATTAATGAAATGAAGTATTATTTCCGCTGCATCTTTGTGTATATGGTTATCTTTGTAATTTGTTGCGTTCCTGTTTAAATCCGGATCATTTGTAGGGCAAGTCCCGACAAAAATTGTTTAAAATTGGTTCGTTTCGAACTGAACCGGTTTATGATAATGATATATTGGAAAATATTTATTGTTTTAAGGAGAGTTTTAAACACATTAACAAGTTTGGGAGAGGAGGATTAATCTTGGTAATCAGTAAGTGAATTCACAGTTAGTTGTCTAGAACATTAACTCTTTTCTGCATAAGTAGGGGTTCCCTACGAAAGAACTTGCATTTAAATGAGAAAACGGGCTTTGTGGGACAAGACTGGAAAAGTTATTTTAAGAGAAATTTGTGGTGATCAAGTTTGTCATTTTCATAAATTTAGTGGAAATGCTCTCGTTGAAGTGATTTCTCAATAGTTTTAGAGAGTAGAGATTGCTTATGATGGTGATTTCCATTGTGAGGGGATTGTTGAATTCATTTTGGATAAATCAAAATTTTTAAGATAAATATTGTTACCAATTTCCTTGGAATCATACTAGACAACCTATTTGTTCTAATATTGATATATGTCAGGGCATTGAAATTTCTTATCTCCCTAGGAATCTTACCATAAAGGCTATTATTGCTAAAATTGATGTTTTGGAGAACTCAAGTTGCTTATCTCCCAAGGAATCATACCATAAAGGTTACTAGACAACTTGTTTGCATTGAAATCAATGTATGTCACAACATTGAAGTTTCTTATCTTTCTAGGAATCATACCATAAAGGTTGTTCTTACTCAAATCGATATGCTCAATTTTACGAGACATGTTATATCTGAGGGAATATTACCATACAACTTTCTTGCGCTGAGATTAATGTATACCAGAGCACTAGTAGACACCGGGCTATTAATATCATGGTAATGTACAATGATGCTTTTCTAGTTCATGCCTTACGACGTTTCCTTTGCAACATTTGGTGCAATTGCTAGTTAAAATAAAAACAAAATAAAATAGCCAATTTGTTGTTTTTGAACTTTAGGGTTTGACAACCCATGGATTTGCAATAGCATTTCATGAAAATTATAGTGGAAAAGAAGCATAACAGAGCATTGATAACATAGTTCCAGTGCGATGTTGCATAAAAAAATATGGCCATACCACTCTTCCATTTAGGGTTCATGGCCATGCCACTCTTCCATTTAGGGTTCAGAATTGCACGAGTACGCAGTCCACAGGAATCTTAGCAGTCAACAAGGAAACCTTGGGCTGTAGAGTTCTGATCTGAGCGGAAATCCTGGAGTTAAAAAAACCCTCGCTTCTGATACTATGTCGGTAGAGCTATAGGGTTTTGATTTGGTAGAGCTATAGGGTTTTGATTTCGTAGAGGCAGAGCTATAGTGCTTTCATCTGAGCGGGAATCTTCTCAATAAGTCTATAGTGCAAAGGACATCGCTAAACCATAAAAAATTCCAAGAAAAGCCTCAAGTGCAAATTCGTAACTCTCATCATTGAAAGAGGTACGTCCCTAGGAGGACTATTGAACAATTGTTTGAAGGGGGACTATTGAAAGGGTTTTTGAGACTGGCCTAATTTTTCTTATAACGTTTGGGCTTAACCATAGCTTCGGCTTATTCCTGCTCGGAGAAGCGGGAGCCTTCGCCAATACATTTTTTTTGGAAATGGGTTGGTGCCATTGTCGCCATGAAGCTCATCAGGTAATTAGTTTTTCCTTTCAAATCTTCCCTGTTTTTAAAGTTCCAAACATGAAAAACATCCCCAAAAAAATGAATTTGCGTAGTCTAGACTGCATATAACAAGGGATTTGAAGAAACTCAGCCTCATTCATGGATCAGTTAAATATAAGTTCAAGTGCAAATTAGTCCCTAGGAATGTTGTCTCAAAATTGCGTTAGATAGCTGCAAAATTAGTTCCAAACCTCAGATCTAGGCTTTAGAATATGCCTCAGCCACAACCAAATTATACCATGAAGAATTGCAACAAAATTTCTCAGAAATTCCCATTCCACAGGGGTCGAGTTAGCTCAACATTCTAGCCACAAAAAGTAGTCAAAATACACAAATTGCGTCCAAGAATTTTGCCTACGGTATCAGTGATTAAGCTCAGAATTACCCTCCGAATATGCCTCTGGAGATGTGCCATAGGGAGGCCGAAATAGGACCTCAGGGCCTATGCGTCTGTTACAGGAGTATAGCCTTAGATCTGTGCGAATATGCCCACGAAGTGCCTCGGAGAATACACTCAGATCTGCCTCAGAAAAGGCGAAATGGCCTCAGAAGGTGCTCAATACCCCAACGAAGAACCATAAACAAAAGATATACACATTAAGCCCAAAAACCTTCTTCAATCCTGACCTCCTCTTCAGATCTGCCTCAGAAAAGGCGGAATGGCCTCAGAAGGTGCTCAATACCCCAACGAAGAACCATAAACAAAAGATATACACATTAAGCCCAAAAACCTTCTTCAATCCTGACCTCCTCTTTAGCTTGGCGTGACTACACGAGGGCGCACACAACGGAAGAGATGTATCAATTAAGTGCATACAAGATGGTTTAATTGGAGGGTTGACGAGCCCTATTTATAGAGGATGAAGAGCTTTCTAGAGAGGCAAGCTAACCAGTTCAAGAGGTTACGGAGTCGACCCTCCATAACTGATTTGAATTTTAAATTAAATTTATTTTGGAGGCAAAAATCAATTTCCATTTAGCCCGATTTTAGGAGATAGAAAATGTTATTTTAATTTGATATTTGGTGCTGATTTGGGGCTCATAAATCCTTATAGATGGACAAGTAAATCTACACAAACAATAATTGTTCTATTATGTAAACATTTTGATTTGATTAAATTACATAAAGATAAAAATAAAATAAAATAAAATTTAAAATTAAAAGTAAAAGTAAAATTAAATAAACCAAAAAATCTAATAATTAAAATAAAAATAAAATAAAATTTACAAATAAAATAGAATAAAAATAAAATAAAAATAAAATAAAATAAACTATAAATTTTAATAATTAAAATAAAAATGAAATAAAATAGCCAATTTGCTGTTTTTGAACTTTAGGGTTTGACAACCCACTGGATTTGCAATAGTATTTCATGAAAACTATAGTGGAAAAGAAGCATAACAGAGCATTGATAACATAGTTCGAGTGCGATGTTGCATAAAAAAATATGGCTATACCACTCTTCCATTTAGGGTTCATGGCCATGCCACTCTTCCATTTAGGGTTCAGAATTGCGCGAGTACGCAGTCCACAGGAATCTTAGCAGTCAACGAGGAAACCTTGGGTTGTAGGGTTCTGATCTGAGCGGAAATCCTGGAGTTAAAAAAACCCTCGCTTCTGATATTATGTCGGCAGAGCTATAGGGTTTTGATTTGGCAGAGCTATAGGGTTTTGGTTTCGCAGAGGCAGAGCTGTAGTGCTTTCATCTGAGAGAGAATCTTCTCAGTGAGTCCACAGTGCAAAGGACATCGTTAAATCATAAAAAATTCCAAGAAAAGCCCCAACTGCAACTTCATAACTCTCATCATCGAAAGAGGTACATCCCCAAGAGGACTATTGAACGGTTGTTTGAAGGGGGACTATTGAAAGGGTTTTTGATACTGGCCTAATTTTTCTTATAACGTTTGGGCTTAACCATAGCTTCGCTGATTCCTACTCGGAGAAGCGGGAGCCTTCGCCAATACATTTTTTTTTTCTGAAACAGGTTGGTGCCATTGTCGCCATGAAGCTCATTAGGTAATCAGTTTTTCCTTTCAAATCTTCCCTGTTTTTAAAGTTCCAAACTTGGAAAACATCCCGAAAAATTTGAATTTGCATAGTCTAGACTGCATATAACAAGGGCTTTGAAGAATGTCCTGAAGTTGAAGAAGCTCAGCCTAATTCATGGATTAGCTAAATATAAGTTCAAGTGAAAATTAGTCCCTAGGAATGTTGTCTCAAAATTGAGTTAGATAGCTGCAAAATCAGTTCCAAACCTCAGATCCATGCTTCAGAATATTCCTCAACGATAACCAAATTATACCATGAAGAATTGCAACAAAATTTCTCAGAAATTCCCATTCCACAACGGTTGAGTTAGCTCAACATTCTAGCCACAAAAGTAGTCAAAATAGACAAATTGCGTCCAAAAATTTGCCTACGGTATCAGTGATTAAGCTTAGAATTACCCTCCGAATATGCCTCTGGAGATGTGCCATAGGGAGGCCGAAATAGGACCTCAGGGCCTATGCCTATGTTACAGGAGTATAGCCTTAGATCTATGCGAATATGCCCACGAAGTGCCGCGGAAAATACACTCAGGTCTGCCTCAGAAAAGGCGGAATGGCCTCAGAAGTTGCTCAATACCCCAACGAAGAACCATAAACAAAAGATACACATTAAGCCCAAAAACCTTCTTCAATCTTGACCTCCTTTTCAGATCTGCCTCAGAAAAGGTGGAATGGCCTCAGAAGGTGCTTAATACCCCAACGAAGAACCATAAATAAAAGATATACATATTAAGCCCAAAAACCTTCTTCAATCCTGACCTCCTCTTTAGCTTGGTGTGACTACACAAGGGCGCACACAACCGAAGAGATGTATCAATTAAGTGCATACAAGATGGTTTAATTGGAGGGCAGACGAGCCCTATTTATAGAGGCTGAAGAGCTTTCTAGAGAGGCAAGCTGACCAGTTCAAGAGGTTATGGAGTCGACCCTCCATAACTGATTTGAATTTTAAATTAAATTGATTTTGGAGACAAAAATCAATTTCCATTTACGCCGATTTTAGGAGATAGAAAATGTTATTTTAATTTGATATTTGGTGCGGATTTGGGGCTCATAAATCCTTATAGATGGACAAGTAAATCTACACAGACAATAATTGTTCTATTATGTAAACATTTTGATTTGATTAAATTACATAAAGATAAAAATAAAATAAAATAAAATAAAATATAAAATTAAAAGTAAAAGTAAAATTAAATAAACCAAAAAATCTAATAATTAAAATAAACTTTACAAATAAAATAAAATAAAATATTAATTTTAATAATTAAAATTAAAATAAAATATAAATTTTAATAATTAAAAATAAAATAAAATATAAATTTTAATAATTAAAATAAAATATAAATTTTAATAATTAAAATAAAAACAAAATAAAACAGCCAATTTGCTGTTTTTTAAGTTTAGTGTTTGACAACCCATGGATTTGCAATAGTATTTCATGAAAACTATAGTGGAGGAGAAGCATAACAGAGCATTGATAACATAGTTCGAGTGCGATGTTGCATGAAAAATATGGCCTTACCACTCTTCCATTTAGGGTTCATGGCCATGCCACTCTTCCATTTAGGGTTCAGAATTGCGCGAGTACGCAGTCCACAGGAATCTTCGCAGTCAACGAGGAAACCTTGGGCTGTAGGGTTCTGATCTGAGCATAAATCCTGGAGTTAAAAAAACCCTCGCTTCTGATACTATGTTGGCAGAGCTATAGGGTTTTGATTTGGCAGAGTTGTAGGGTTTTGATTTCGCAGAGGCAGCGCTTTAGTGCTTTCATATGAGCGGGAATCTTCTCAGTAAGTCCACAGTGCAAAGGACATCGCTAAACCATAAAAAATTCCAAGAAAAGCCCCAACTGCAACTTCGTAACTCTCATCAACGAAAGAGGTACGTCCCGAGGAGGACTATTGAACAGTTATTTGAAGGGGGACTATTGAAATGGTTTTTGAGACTGGCCTACTTTTTCTTGTAACGTTTGGGCTTAACCATAGCTTCGGCTGATTCCTGCTTAGAGAAGTGGGAGCCTTTGCCAATACATTTTTTTTTGGAAACGGGTTGGTGCCATTGTCACCATGAAGCTCATTAGGTAATCAGTTTTTCCTTTCAAATCTTCCTTGTTTTTAAAGTTCCAAACATGAAAAACATCCCTAAAAAATTGAATTTGCGTAGTCTAGACTGCATATAACAAGGGCTTTGAAGAATGTCCTGAAGTTGAAGAAACTCAGCCTCATTCATGGATCATCTAAATATAAGTTCAAGTGCAAATTAGTCCCCAGGAATGTTGTCTCAAAATTGCGTTAGATAGCTGCAGAATCAGTTCCAAACCTTAGATCCAGGGTTCAGAATATGCCTCAGCCACAGCCAAATTATACCATGAAGAATCGCAACAAAATTTCTCAGAAATTCCCATTCCACAGGGGTCGAGTTAGCTCAACATTCTAGCCACAAAAAGTAGTCAAAATACACAAATTGCGTCCAAGAATTTTGCCTACGGTATCAGTGATTAAGCTCAAAATTTCCCTTCGAATATGCCTCAGGAGATGTGCCATAGGGAGGCCGAAATAGGACCTCAGGGCCTATGCGTCTGTTACAAGAGTATAGCCTTAGATTTGTGCGAATATGCCCACGAAGTGCCTCGGAGAATACACTCAGATCTGCCTCAGAAAAGGCGAAATGGCCTCAGAAGGTGCTCAATACCCCAAGGAAGAACCATAAACAAAAGATACACATTAAGCCCAAAAACCTTCTTCAATCTTGACCTCCTCTTCAGATCTGCATCAGAAAAGGCGGAATGGCCTCACAAGGTGCTCAATATCCCAACGAAGAACCATAAACAAAAGATATACACATTAAGCCCAAAAACCTTCTTCAATCCTAACCTCCTCGTTAGCTTGGCATGACTACACAAGGGCACACACAACCGAATAGATGTATCAATTAAGTGCATACAAGATGGTTTAATTGGAGGGCAGACGAGCCCTATTTATAGAGGCTGAAGAGCTTTCTAGAGAGGCAAGCTGACTAGTTCAAGAGGTTATGGAGTCGACCCTCCATAACTGATTTGAATTTTAAATTAAATTGATTTTGGAGACAAAAATCAATTTCCATTTAGGGCGATTTTAGGAGATAGAAAATGCTATTTTAATTTGATATTTGGTGCTGATTTGGGGCTTATAAATCCTTATAAATAGACAAGTAAATCTATAGAGACAATAATTATTCTATTATGTAAACATGACAATAATTATTCTATTATGTAAACATTTTGATTTGATTAAATTACATAAAGATAAAAATAAAATAAAATAAAATTAAAAATTAAAAATAAAAATAAAATATAATTAAACTAAAAATAAAATAAAATTTACAATAAACATAAAATAAAATAAAATATAAATTTTAATAATTACCTAATGCGTTTCCCTGTGAAAGCATTCCCTGAAATGCCACTCTGTCGCCTGTAGCACCTCAATTGTTAGACAATTCAAAAAAATTTAACCATTACATCTCATCACCGCCGCCACTGCTTCAACTGTCAAGCGCATGAACCCTAACCGCCTGAACTGTAAGCATAAAACCCCATAGACCCAGCCCATTTTTTCAAAGCTTCCACTTTTGCCCATTTTTTCAAAGCTTCCACTTTTTTCTGCTTAAAGCTAGCCACACGAAAAATAATGTGGAGAAGAGATGCCGTTACTTCCTGAATGGACACAACACGGTGGTGGCTGCCTTCTTTACCTGCCCAGGAATGTCAGCATTCCTTAAACCTTACGTCATGACCCTTAAGGGATGACTTAATGGGACCGTGTCATGGAGCCATGGCCTTATTTATCATGCTTAGTTGTAACATATACCTTGATCCTTGGTTTAATTCCCTTAGGAGCTTAGTTATAAGTTCATACCCATGTGTCCTTTCAACTAACAAGGCCCAAAAGGTCACTGGGCCTACACATGCCACATGTCATAATATGTTTTACTAGGACCACACTAGTTAACAAGTGCACATGTTGACGTGAATCCATCAACTATATCTTCTAGAAGTTACACACTATTTAACGTTTTAGTGATGGAAGTTTCTCCCTACAACTTTTGGCTTCCAATTAGTGATGATCTTCAAATGGCCATAACTTCTCATCCGGGAGGAGTTTCTTAGATTAGAATATACAATTGGAAAAGTATCTGTTACACAAAAATATCATCACCATGATTATTTGCAGTCAGTATGGGTCTATCATCACTTGTACTGTCCTCCTAAGCAAGTCTCAGACTTCAGCTCTTCAAGTCAAGCTTTGGAAATGAGAGAAAGACTTTGAAAATCAATAAAACTCTAGTTCCGCACTTTCTCTCACTGATACCTACGGTCCCGCACCTTCTGTTTACAAAAACTGCGGACCTGCCCGCTCTGTCCCTAAAGGTGTGGGTGCGGACCCCTGTGAAAGTCAAAAAGGCACAAGTTTATTCTAAAAAAATCACTTTGGGTTAATTCTAGATTATTCTAGAAGGAATTTTAATGTGGATTGGCCGCTCTTAGGTGGTTCATGCATCCCAAAAGAGAAGGAGCTAATCCCTTGATGAGAGGAGCTATCCCTTTGAAGGAGGGCTTTATCCCTTTGAAGGAGGACCTAGTAACTTCCCTCCATTGCACTACAAATTCAGGCATTAGGCTGGTTGCTGGGGAGGTTAGAAGCTGAACGTTTTTTAGGGTAAATGCTGGTGAAATTAAGACTTCCTAGTTAAGCTTGAGAGGAGAGATCACATACCTTTTTGGCTTCATTGGGAAGAGAGTGAAACTTGTCGAAGTAGAGGAGACTTCTTGCTGGACCCTGGGAGGATCTTGTACAACATCAAGGCACAGGTGTTAAAGTTCTTCTTGATTTGAATTAATACAATCAAACTCATTTTTCTCAACAAATTGTCTCATGTCATTTGTTTCATGAATTCTTTGACTTTCATGTTAAATATGTTTTATGATATTGGCTTTTCAGGTGCTATGTAATTCGTTTGCTTGTTTGTGTTTGCAGATTCGCGACAAGGGAGCTCATTTGGATCGAAAGAGCGAGGCTTCCACAAAATTGCATTGGACCCAAGGTAGGCCTAAAACAATTGCTTGCCTTTGTTTATAAAAGCATATTTAGAGAAAGATAGTGTTTGATTGGTTTGCTTGTAATTAGGTCTTCTTTAGATTCTAGGAAGGTCTATCTTTTCCGCAAGATCGACTCATTCCGTGTGACAAAATGGCGACTCCATTGGGGACTTGATTTTTTCCTTGTTTTTACTTTGACCTGAGAAACTGTGCTTTTGTTTCTGTTTTTGGCTTGTTGTGTGTGGAATTGGGTAGAAATTGTAGATCCAGGGTTATTTTTCATTTTTCATAGCTTTGGGAGAGGATCGCACCCTAGACTTTTGACACAGTGCATACTTATATGCACTTTTGCTTTTAGCACAGAGCGGTATTGCACCTGTGTTAACTGTGGGCCTGCGGACCCTGTCAAAATTTTGAAAAACCTAAGATTTCCTCTGTTAGTCAGCTTAGTTTTTGTTTAGGAGTTATCATCCACTGCCCAGACCTGCATTTAACCTGTCAAAAGCTTTCCTTAGGTTGATTTCATTGGTATTAGGGTTTTAGGTGAAATTCCTAGGAGTTTTGCTTGTTGGGTTTGTTTTTCATCTTGGTCTTGTAGTAGCTCTTAGCTTAGAAGTTGTAGGGACCTCAGATCACCCTGGTTTCTACCAGTCTTCTCATGAGTCTGACCATTAATGAAATCTACCCTTGTTGAGGAATCCACTTTGTGTTTTCTCTTTACAAAACTTCGAAAAGCTTGTGTTTAAAAGTTTGGATTTTCATTTTTAGAAAAAAAAATTGGTTGTTTTAGACTGATTTGTGATTCTGCATGAATTGGTCCTTAGTTTACATCTAGCTAAGTAAAACATCCTTAAAAAGACATCTTGTAGGCTTTGACTTCAAATAGGGTTTTATAATTTATAGATCTCAAAGTTAGTCATTTCCATAGTTTTGAGTGTTTTATAAAAAAAAAAAAAAAATCTCTTTTGGAAAAAGTTTGTTTTTTGTAGTGGTTGAGTGCTTTGAAATGAAAAGGGAAAATTTTTGTGAAAATAACTAGTTGTCTCGTTTTGAATGCATTGGAAAGGACAAAAGCTCTTCTTTTAATTTGATTATTAAGAAAGATTTGTGTTTACAAAGTATTTACATTCTTGAACTCTTTCTTAGCTAGAAGTTCATCGAAGCGAAAAGATTGTTTAAATCATCTTAGGTGCATTTTTAGTGATTTTGAGTCGAGTCTTCATACCACGAGTTTCATCTCCGCACCTTTTGACTTAAACAAAAAACCAATAAAAATAAACGCTAAAGTAAAATTCATCTAGTAACATTTTTATTTCTAGGGCTCTGATACACCAACTTAGCTTAGGCTAGTGTCTTGGAGTAGGAGAGTAATTAACTCTCCAAGACAGAAAAACAAACAAGTAGTTGTATCTTGTGGTAGGGAAGAAATCCAATTGTTGCTTTTATGCTCTAGGAAAGATCCTCTTAAAGGAGAAGCACGAGATCGTGTCCGAACCAGTGTGGGAATCAACCCTTCCTCATTGGGTTTGATGCCAGATATTCACGTATTAAAAACGGTAAACCTCGGATTAACCATTGTCGAGGAGCCTGGGGTCACTTGTTGGTAAACCTTGGATTATGTCAAGGAGCCTTCAAGGGGATTGAGCTTGCTACTCTGCCCTTGCATACGTATCGGATCGTAGATTGTTCCCCCAGGTATATTTGTTTCAGTTGGTAACCTTAGTGGCCATATTCTTTAGGATTCTTCCTAAGGTGACAGTGGTGGGAAGATTCCATTATACCTGGAGTAGACGTTGGCTAGACTCACTTGGATTTTCTGGGGGTTCTCTTCACTCGAGACGGTTAAGTGGAGGAACTTGTGCCAGTCTATTCATTAAGTAGGTTGCCAGGGTAACTGTTCTAACCGCCATTTCTGTATTGAACTCTGCAACGTTGGATTTCATCACCAACTAGTGTTTTCAGTACGGAAAGTTATTGTTTGTGTGTGTTTGATCTCCTAGATTCTTTAGGCGTGTGATTCAATTTTTTTTGGTTCTTTAGAGGCTTTAGGTGGTTTTCATTGAGATTTTACTTTGTTTGCATGTGAAGTAGTTAAAAGTTTTTAACCGTGGCTGAATTACCGAGGAAGTCCCGTAGACTTCGGGGCCAACCTCCTAAGTTTTCACCGAACCAGCTTGAAGGTTTGAAAGTCCTCGTAACTCCTAGAGACAGTAGAGTTGGGTCACCTGAAGAAGGAGAGTCTTCTTTGGTGGTACATCCTGATTTTCAAGCTTTAGTAGTAGATTATAATCCACAATCAGTGTCTGTTTCTGAAGTTACTGGTAGCTTTTCGTCTACTAGTGATATAGGTGAGGAACCTGAAATATCCGAACCTGAAAGTGAATTTGCTGCTACTCCAACATCGGGGTTTGCTTCTCCAACTTCTAGTGGTCCTGGTTCACCTAGGGTAGAAAGAGTAATCACCCAAGATCTTCCTTCTGGACTTATAGCTATCGAAGAACTTGCTACTCCGGAAGAAGAAGTAGGCATCCCTATCCCTGAAAATCAACCTGTCATTGAACTAAGGGAGCGTGAATCAATTTTTTACAGTCCACCTAGGAGCAGTGCTTGGTATATTTCTTTGACTAATTTCTTAGAAAACCCAGGGTTAAGTTTTTCACCACCTCGTGTTCCTTATCACCCAACACCTAGAGGTTATTATCATCCGTTAAATATGTCAAGACAGTCGTCCATGTTTACTCAATCGCCCGAATCCTTTTTGTACGACGGTCCTTCTGTTCCCTCTGGGTATCAATCGCTTTCTGGTACTTTTTCGGGAGCATCTCCTCAACCCATTGAACAAGGGTTATTAACTGGAAGCAATGGTATTAAGCCGTTGAGCGTAGAAGATATTCTCATGATGTCAGGTTCTATTCCCAATCCTCAACCTCAATGTGGCCAGTTACCGCCTGGGAGGCAACCTCAATTATCGCCTGGGGGGCAACCTCAAGGTACCCATTTTGCATCTGGGGGGCAACCTCAAGGACAATACATACCTACGGGACAGTACGTTCCTCAAGGTCAACCCCAAACTCAATACGTACCCCAAGTTCAACCCCAGTATCAATTTATACCTCAAGGTCAACCCCAGTATCATTACGTGCCTCAAGGGTATCAACCCCAAGGTCAGTACTCGAACCAAGGTTTCCAGCCACCCTCCGGTCAATCATATGTTCAAGGAACGGGAAATGTACCTTTGAATTATCAATCCTACCCTCAACCCGGTTATGGTCCTCAATATTCTCAACCTATTATGGGTCTGTACCCCGGAATGAATGTAGTGTGGGATCCATCACAAACTCAACAGGTGTTGCAACCAAATGTACAGTTGTCATCTCAAACTGAACAACCCTTAGTTTCTGGTACACCCCAGCAACCTATCCAGTCTAATATTCAAACTTCTGTACCTTCGGTAGTTTCTCAGCCTGGGCCTAGTACGCCTCATACTCCGCCTCAAACGACTGTTGCAACTGCCGCAACATCTGTTCAATATACCCCACCTACTTCCGGAGTATTGACAGCTCCAGTTTCTACTGTTCCTGTATCTACTCCTCAGACATCTTTACCTATGTCTGGATCTACGATTCAAACTTCAGTTCAGATGCCTGTAGGACAACCTGGTTCAAGTACGGTTGTCACAAGTCAACCACAATTTACTTATCAAACGTACCAGGGACAGTACCAATTCGGTCCTACTGTGCAGCAGCCAGTCTATCAGTATCAACCGTACCCTGGGTACACATATCAACAACCTCAGCAACCCCAGTACGGTCCGGTTAATCCTGGTTTCCCGGGAGGATACGATATCCCAAATGCAATTCCTATTCCTAGTTATCCCGGATATCCTCCTCCTGTGGCTGGTCTCATGACCTAGAGTTTTAGGGACCCTAATCGTCAGTTACCATTTATCGCAACTTTGGACTTGCCTCACTTGTCGCGCCTAACGAACGACCCCATTAATTATCTTCTGTTTTGGCCGCCAATGCTGAATAAGTTGCCTAGTGATATTCCTAAGTTCGAAGGCAAATCAGGAGAGGACCCGTCGAACCATGTGATGACTTATCACCTCTGGTGTGCGTCTAACTCCATTTCAGATGATTCAATCCGTCTAAGACTTTTCTAGTGCACTCTAATTGGTCTTGCGGCCAAGTGGTACATTGAGTTACCGCGAGGCACCTTTTATAATTTTAGTCAGTTAGCTACCTCGTTTTTAACTCATTTTCAGTTGTCGGTCAGATATGACAATGGCACGGAATTGTTAACTTCGTTAAAGCAATCGACGTCCACTTACATTTCAGATCATATTCATGAATGGAGACGTCGACGACGCTTAGTGAAGGTTTTTATTCCGGATCAGATTTTGGTTGAGTGGTTTGTAAAGTCTTTGTTGCCAAAGATCACTGAAGATGTAGCTAAAGTTGGAGTTGTTACTGAGGAGCAAGTAATTGCTCAAGCACAGTACCTTGACTTGGTCTACACTCAGTCAGGTACGTTACACGATAAAATCCTCGATCTTCCCAAGCAAAATCAAATCGCTGCAGCTCCTTCGGGATCTCATGTTGCCGATGGTATGATTGGTACGGTTAACACTAAGAGTAAGAAGAAGTCTTCCAAGAATTCTTCTCCTATCATAACCTTGCCTGATTCCCCGACAGGAGATTCTTCCGCGGAGATTTCAGCCGATATTCACGTTGTAGAGTCATCTACAGCCAAATCAAAATCCGGTGGGAAGAAGAAAGGGAAGAATAAGAATAAAACGGACAAAAATTCAAAGGAGAAACCTGAAAAATCGGAATCTAATGATGAAAAATGCAAACCTCGTTATCCTTGTCTCATTTGTGACGATGAACATTTTACAAGAGACTGCCCTCATCGTGCAGAGGTTGTGAAGATTGTCAAAGTTTCCCAAACGCCTGCTGTTTTGAAGGATCATTTTCCAAGTCAAGACAGTAAGATGATAGGTTATTCCTCGAGTGCCAATGAAGAACCCATACTGATGATGTCCCATGTTAGGGTTGCGACTTGATCGCATGATTATGGTAGTAAAAGTCCTGTTGATGGTAAAGAAGCAGAATCTTCTCATTCTAATCCATCAACCTCAGCTCCCAGTTCCGATCCACTACAGATCGAGAAACCTAATCTAGTCTTGGTAATCAAACTGCCCGCCAAGGGTATACTTTGAAAGTCAGCTTTCAATCCACAAGCGAGAGCGGCTCAGAACTATAACATTGTTGAGGATTTAGTTGTTTCACCCTCAGCAATGTCAGCTTTGGAAGTGCTGCAATCATGTCCAACACAACGTAAATTACTTTTGTCGGCTATAGGAGCTGTTGACGTTCAGAACTCGAACCTAATAACTTTCGATCTAGAAAATAGTACACCGCGCTTACCTCATCAAATGGCTTTCCAGATTCCAGTGATAGTCAAAAACAGGCCTATTCATCGGACTGTGATTGATGAGGGAGCCTCAACGTGTATTATGTCGATAGAGTGTTGGAGAGCGCTTGGTTCTCCTTCGCTAAATCAATCCCCGACGATTCTTAAGGCCTTTGATGGCCGTGGGTTTCATCCTTTTGGCATTCTACAGGATTTGCCTATAGGGGTTGAAGGAAAAACCGTTAATCTAGATTTGGAGGTGGTTGATGCCCCTCTAGATTACAACCTTCTCTTGGGTCGAAGTTGGTCTTACGCTATGACAGTTGTCGTTTCATCGGTCTTTCGGGTTATAGATTTTCCTCATAATGGAAAGATCGTAACAATAGACCAGCTAGCTTACTTTTCGTCCGACCCAACCTCTTCTGAAAGTATTCAGCATGTCGGTAAAACGACTATCCCGTATAAGGATGTTGGAGTAGGACTAGTTAAAGATGCCGGTTTGCTCGGAACTTTTCCTTTTCCTCCGATCAACGCATCGTCTTCATTTGCAACCATTCATATGATTACGCCAGACACCATTGTTTATGATGATCCTTGGATCATTCCTTTTGAATCTGAGATAGACGCATTTGGTGATGTCATGCCTTTGAGTCCATATGAAATTGCGTATGAGGCCGTGCAATCGTTTACCGACCCATCTTCAACCGAAATTGACTTAATGAATGTCGTCCATGAAGAATCACTTTTCACATCAAGCTCGGATTCAATCACGTTTTCTGAACTTGTTCACTCTGATGAGAAAATTCGTGAAATCCTATGTGTAGATGATTTACCATGGGAAGATCTCCATCACAGATCTTTGTTTTTACCCGAGAATGATCATTTTGAAAATGATTTTTCATCAATTTTTACGACTGAATATGTCAAGGAACCTCAGAATCCAATGAAACATCCGGATTCAGAGTTAAATTTGGGAAACATCTCTCGAACTATTCCTATTGACATTTCGATTAAACCTGGAATTGTTGAAAACATTCATATAGGTGCCTCGTGTACAGATGATAAAATTCAAATATATAAGGCCCTATTTCAGGAATTCCGCGACGTGTTTGCCTAGCCCTATGAGGAAATGCCAGGAATTGATCCCGCGATTGTTGTTCATGAAATAAAGACTTACCTGGACGCTAAACCCGTCCGACAACGTTTGCATCATATTCACCCAAGAAAAGCTGCTGCAATTAAAGCAGAAGTTGAAAAATTACTCAAAGCAGGTTTCATTTATCCGATCCCGTTAACGGATTGGGTATCGAATATTGTTTCGGTTAACAAAAAGCAAGGGACAATAAGAATATGTATCGATTATAGGGACATTAATCGAGCTTGTCCAAAGGACAATTACCCAACTCCCTATATCGATCAAATCATTGATGATTGTGCCGGCAACGAAATATTCTCCTTCATGGATGGTTTTTCTGGATACAATCAAATCAATATTCTACCTGCCGATCAACCAAAAACGGCTTTCATTTGTCCATGGGGGACATTTGCTTATTGCAAATTACCTTTTGGGCTCAAGAATGTTGGAGCAACTTTTCAAAGGGCCATGTCTTATGCGTTTCATGACATCAAGCACATTGTGCAACCCTATCTCGATGACTTGCCTGCTCATTCATTACATCGAGCAGATCACCTCGTCCATTTACGAGCAATCTTTATGAGGTGTAGGCATTATCGGATTCTGTTGAATCCACACAAATGTGTTTTCTGTATAGAAACGGTTCGATTGTTGGGTTTGTTGTTTCGAAAGACGGCATTCGCGTCGATCCCTCGAAGGTCGAAGCTATTGTCAAATTGCCTCCTCCCTCGAGTCTTCGCCAACTCCAAAGTTTGCAAGGGAAAGCAAACTTTTTACCACGATTCATTCCTAACTACGCCGAGGTTACAAAGGGTTTTACCCGGTTGTTGAAACAGAATACTCCATTCTATTGGGATGAGATAGCTCAGAAATCTTTTGATGCACTCAAACACGCGTTGACCCATGCACCGTTATTGCATCCTCCCAACTACAACCAGGATTACTTCTTGTATCTCGTCGCCTCTCATTCCACCATTGGGATGGTCTTAGTTTAGGAAGATGAATTCGGAACTGAACATGTGATATATTACCTTAGTCGAACTTTAAATCCAACTGAGCTAAAATACTCACATGTGGAGAAATTGGCATTGGCAGCTGTTCAAGCTGTCCAACGTTTTCGTCACTACATTTTACTACGTAAAACTACAGTAATTTCGGATTGCAACCCTATGATCTACATTTTGACCAAGCAATTTCTAGGGGGCAAGTACTCTAAATGGATTGTTATCCTGCAGGAGTTCAACTTGGAATTTGAGAAATCTAAGTCTAAGAAATCTTTAGTTTTTGCGGAGTTAATGTGTGATTTCCCGCGTACTGATATGGAAACTATGGCGGAGGAGCCCATTGCGGACGAATCCTTGTTTCTAATCAGCACTTTAGATCCATGGTATGGGGATATCATTGTTTATCTCCAGACCCAATCCTTTCGGCCAGAAATTTCAATGTCAGAACGTCGGAAAATACGATTCCAATCCCAACAATTCAGGATTATTGGAGATACTCTTTATTGCCGTGGGGCACTCTGTTTTTCAACGTTGTTTAACTCACGAGGAAGCTGAAAGGGTTCTAAATGACTATCACTCTGGAGCGTGTGGCGGTCATATGTCTGGGTATGCCACAACCCAAAAGATATTGCGCACTGGCTACTTCTGGCCGTCTTTGTTTAAAGATTGTATTACCGCGGTCCGAAAATGCCACAACTGCCAAATTTTTGATCGAAAGATGGGCGCTCCACCTGCTCCTTTCCACCCTATAATTGTCGTTGGTCCTTTTTCCAAATGGGGTATCGATTTTATTACATGTAACCCTCACTCGGCCGGGGGGCATGCGTATATCATCCTTGTGGTAGATTATTTTACGAAGTGGGCCGAGGTGATGCCTACATTTGAGGCAGACGGAAAGACAGCTGCAATTTTCATGTTCAATCACATAATTGCTAGGTTTGGTGTCCCACAAGTGATTATCACTGATCATGGGCGTCATTTTCGAAACGTTATGATGACTGAACTTACAGGCCAGCTTGGTTTGCGTCATGATAGTTCAACTCCTTATTATCCACAAGCTAATGGTCTGGTTGAATCCATCAACAAAGTCTTAGTCATCATGATCCGACGAATCATTGGGATTCATCGGTTGAATTGGCATAACATGCTATTTTCAGCACTTTGGGCGTATCAAACTTCAGTAAAAAAATCAACAGGGTTCACTCCTTTCCAACTAGTTTATGGTCTGGAAGCTGTGTTACCCATTGAATTCGAAATCCCGTCATTGCAAATGGCCATCGAGTTACTTCCAGCCACTTCCGAAGAGGAAAAGCGTTTGTTATACTTAGCTCAATTAGATGAGAATCGACGTGATGCTGCGTTGGCGATCGAGACTCACACAAAGCGTATGAAAGCTCAGTATGATCGAAATGTGACCCCTCGAAATGTTTCGAAAGGAGATCTAGTCTTAGTTTACGATCAAGCTAATGATAAATTAGGCGCTGGTAAATTCGTTCCTATGTGGCATGGTCCCTATGTTTTCAAGCGAAAGCTAGCAAAAGGGGTCTATGAATTGGTAGACTTTGATGGGGACTCTTTAGGTAAACCTAGAAATGGTCTTTACCCGAAGAGGTATTATGCTTTAAGAATGGGTATGGAGATTTTTAGTTAGGATAGTCTTTCTTTCTAGCTGGTGTGTTTTAGTTTAAAAAGTGTGCTTAGCTTAGAGAGTGTTTTTCGTCATTATTCTTGCTTATCTTGGTTTTTACTCTTGATATTGCAGATGTCGATGCCTCTCCAAACATACATTAGTTTCGCTGATGGTGCTTGTCGTAATACACAGAACATTTCTTCCGCAACTTGGGTTATCTATTCGCCCTCTGACGAGTTGGTATCTATGCATGGGGTAAGCCTCGGTCAAACAACGAACAACATTGCCGAGTATAGTGCAGTGATTGAGTTATTATCTGAATCTATTTCATTTGGGATTCGGAGTTTGATAGTGAGGTTAAATTCTAAACTCGTTGTATTACAGCATAGAGTGTATGCCATTAGAAATCCAGTGTTATTGAGATTATTTTTGAGAGTGCGTCTCTTGGAACATGAATTTGATTATATTGAATATCAGCATATTCCAATATCTTTAAATACGTTAGCAGATGCAATTGCTTCTCGAATGTTAAGTAGACATTTGCAATAATCATACATGTAAATTTAAAACCATTCCATAACATGATTTACAAGATAATCCGGTAATAGTGATATATATATATATATATATATATAGGAGTGTGTCAAAAAATACATCGTCCTCGATCATAGGTTGAAAAACACCTTATGATCAGAAAAAATGATAAGTACAAAAAACAAAAATGTCATATGTGCCCACAATAAGCGATCATCCTATCACTGGTGATGATCTCGATAAGAAACCACTGCACGGGCCACCTTGCAAAGGAACCTCCTAAAAGGTCCTGGGACCCCAATCACATAACGCTGAAGTCGACGAGGAATGTCATCTATAGTGGTCTCTGGAATATCTCCTGTCAAGCGCTTTAGATGACCCTCCAACTCGGCCAAAACCTTTGCTGATTCATCCTGTGGGGCTGGCGCAGCTGCAACTGGTTGTTTCCTCTCGTAAGGCCGGAGAGCGGCTGGTCGCTGTGGACCCACATCTGCATTTGAAACTTTTACTATCAGTTTTGGGACGATAGAAATATTATAAAAAAAAAATTAGAAAAAATGTTGAAAATGGTTTTACCTGAGTCATCCCATTGCTCTCCTGGTGGAAGAGCCATGTCTAGGTCACCACGAAAATCTACCCCAGCGTAAGGGAAGTCCTGAATAGAAAAAAACTGGTTTTCCAACCATTGGAAGTACTCAGGTTTGAATCGAACAACCTCTGTCCCCTCGTCTCGATGACAGGTCATAACTGCGACCCATCGCATCAGTTTGGGCTCTCGAGGAAGCCCAACTCCAACAGTAAGGTGTTGCGGGATCAACATGGGAACCCTCTCCAGACCAAAGCTCACAACCAAAGCCCCATAACGAAAGGTATTTAGTTGTCCGTTCTTAGCTCTCGTCAGTTGGCCTTTCACATTGGCCAACACAGCATCGCACCAGTTGAAGATGGTGCCTCGAAAGCAATCGACTGCCATCCGCATCTGGGATCCGGTGGCAACATGTAATGCGGCACTCCCGCAAAGTCTAGTGACAGTATAGGCGATCACCATGAGTTCAGGAAGGGATATGGTTTTTATGTCTATCCCTTTGTCTCTAGCCTGGCTGTTGCAGAACTCTAGCCGGAGGCTATCAACAGACTGGCCACCTGGCCTATCCCTGAATAGTCAAGTCTTCGCCTCTCTTAGGCAAACCAGTCAAGAAATATATATCTGTCGGCTCGATTTAGAGCTGGTGGCCACTAATGAAGAAGCATTGGTCATGTATACTCCATCTGTCAACCAGCCACTGTAAGAAATCCACCTGGGCCCTCATGCCAGGTATGGCCCAGAATTTGTACAAGCCGCAGGCCTTCAATGCATCGATCGAAGGTTGGTGATTCAACGCGGCTAGATCCACGTCCTCATGCTCTCGTTCACGCCAATCTAGCATGATGTACTCTCTGCATCAAGTAAAAAGACAAATTAGAATGCTAGAAATTATTTTGTTTGGGCCAATTTTGAGAATTTTTGGGTTAAAAACCCTTGCGGCGGGGGCCGCACCCTCTGGGTTAGACACAGTGCGTGGGTCCACACCTTGCCTAGATGGAAGGCGCGGACCCTTGACTTTTTCCCAATTGAGAAAAAGTCGGGGTTCGCGGGCTAGCACTGTTAAACCTGCGGGCCCCCGCGCACGGGTTTTAAGCCTAAAAACCCTCCAAGAAATGAAATAAAAACCCAAAACAAAAAATGAAATGGTTAAAAATGAAGAGTGGGATGATGTGGATTACCTGGAGAAGACGGCGTTCGATTCCGACAGTTGGATTTTCTGCAATCTTCACGGGAAGTTTTCTGAACAAAAGCACCTTTTTCTCACCCAAAACTCAAACGGTAAAAATGAATTGATGAAAGCCCTTTTTATAAGTTTTTTGAGTAAATAAATTGAAAATTTGTTTATGTTTCACTTTGGAAAGGTATTTTTGCAACGTTTTTATCCATTTCAAACAGGTATGAGTAATGTTTGCGTTTTTGTTTAAAATAACAGATTATTCAGGCGAAATCTATCACTTTCGACGGAAAAACATTTAGAGTCACCTTTAAGCTCTTTTCTGACTCCTGAAAGATGAAAAGATTGCTGAGTTTTTCTTTTAAACTCGTTAAAACGGAACTAAAAAACGGTCCACTTACAGCTCTTTTCTGACCGTAAAAACATGAAAAGATTGTCGGATTTTTGTCGTTTCAAATTCGATATTGGATATAAAGCGACGTGTCATTGATCACTTTTTTACTTTTTCGGATCAGGGACACTATTTACGAAAAGTACTCCTTGGTCGTAAAAGATCAAGCAGTTCTCTCAAGTATTATTTTATACTTTTTTGGGCTTGGGAGACACAAATTTACAAAAAAGGTCAATCGTGGAGTTTTCTTAAGTTTTTTCAAACTCTCTAAAATTGAAAAACGCCGATTTTCTCCTATACTGGACTCGTTAAAATTCCACATTAAAGGACCTTTTCAATTACAAACAGGAACAAACCACTCCTTCTTAGGGTTCAAATTTAAACTAAGTTGGACTCATCCGAAGGATGAGCTTATAATCAAGCAAATGTTATCCTCCTGAAGCTTCAAAAATAAAGAGGTACTTGCCAGAAATGGTGGGGGAAAAGAGAGAAAAATGAGCCTGTTTGTCATAATTTGTAACCACTCTTGAATACGACACTTTTATTCACCTGGGTTGGGAAATCCTTTGCCTAACAGTTGATCAAACCACATTGAAAGTCTTCAGCCGGTTTCTGGGTATTAACTTTGGGTCAATTGTCACCAAGCCATCTGTTGTGTCGTTATGTGTTCAAGAGGTCACTGCCAATAAGCCATTCATCTGCAAAATATCTGTCATCCATCTTGACCATCCCTGAGTCAGTCCTTGCAACTAAATTTCTTCAACTTGATCTATGATTTCGTGTTGTGGGCTTGCCTGCGACGGATCGCTTTCTATCGACTTCAGCTCATTATCTGGAAAGATGATCTAGAAATCGTCAGTACCTTGGGATCTGTATGCCTCAATGGCAGGTTTCTTGCCTTTGACAACAGGTTGCATCATTGACCTTCGATCAAAGGATTCCGTGACATGTTCGACATCAACACGTTTATTCACATCTCATGGATTGTACTGGGTACTTTGAGAGCCATTGACATCACCGGTGGTTTCTCTCACACTTGTTAACAGTTTACATCATTGACTGATAATCAAGTGGTTTCTACCATGTTCGACTCCAACACATTCATTCGCATGGATAGAATCGTACTGTTTCGGGAAGTAGAAATGAAGACCCTGGATCTAGTTTCCACAATCCAGGCTGCGAGGAATTTTGTATTCATTGTATAATGGGCTATTCATAAACAGATGGCTGCGTCCATACTGTGTCCACATGAGTCTATACTTGTGATGTATTACAAGATCATTCCTGTATCAGAGCAGTAGTTAGTTTTCTAATTCAGTTTTGATCTGAGTATGGGAATGCCTACCTCAACAATGATATGATCTCATATATGTATCTTGCATTGAATGCTTTTACAGTGTCCAACTGAGCTCTCCACAAGATGATCCTCGAAATGATAAAGTACTTCACTCTTCCTAAATGATAAATGAAATCCTCATCTACTACAGACTTCGCACTTTAGGGGGCAATCTGTTACACAAAAATATCGTCACCGTGATTATTTGCAGTCAGTATGGGTCTATCATCACTTGTACTATCCTCCTAAGCAAGTCTCAGACTTCAGCTCTTCAAGTCAAGCTTTGGAAATGAGAGAAAGACTTTGAAAATCAATAAAACTCTGGTTCCGCACTTTTTCTCACTAATACCTACGGTCCCACACCTTTTGTTTACAAAAACTGCGAACCTGCCTGCTCTGTCCCTAAAGGTGTGGGTGCGAACCCCTGTGAAAGTCAAAAAGGCGCAAGTTTATTCTAAAAAACTCACTTCGGGTTAATTCTAGATGATTCTAGAAGGAATTTTGACGTGGATTGGTCGCTCTTAGGTGGTTCATGAATCCCAAAAGAGAAGGAGCTAATCCCTTGATGAGAGGAGCTATCCCTTTGAAGGAGGGCTTTATCCCTTTGAAGGAGGACCTAGTAACTTCCCTCCATTGCACTATAAATTCAGGCATTGGGCTGGTTGCTGGGGAGGTTAGAAGCTGAACATTTTTTAGGGTAAATGCTGGTGAAATTAAGACTTCCTAGTTAAGCTTGAGAGGATAGATCACATACCTTTTTGGCTTCATTGGGAAGAGAGTGAAACTTGTCGAAGTAGAGGAGACTTCTTGCTGGACCCTGGGAGGAGCTTGTACAGTGTCAAGGCACAGGTTGTAAAGTTCTTCTTGATTTGAATTAATACAATCAAACTCATTTTTCTCAACAAATTGTCTCATGTCATTTGTTTCATGAATTCCTTGACTTTCATGTTAAATATGTTTTATGATATTGGCTTTTCAGGTGCTATGTAATTTGTTTGCTTGTTTGTGTTTGCAGATTCGCGACAAGGGAGCTCATTTGGATCGAAAGAGCGAGGCTTCCACAAACTTGTGTTGGACTAAGGTAGGCCTGAAACACTTGCTTGCCTTTGTTTATAAAAGCATATTTATAGAAAGATAGTGTGTGATTGGTTTGCTTGTCATTAGGTCTTCTTTAGATTCTAGGAAGGTCTGTCTTGTCCGCAAGATCGACTCATTCCGTGTGACAGTATCAATGAGACCTACACAACCATGTTGTTTGTAGGATCTTTTGAACATCAAAACTACTTCAAAAACTTAAATAACCTCAAGCACCTCACCCTTACTTGATGAAAACTTGTAAGAGGTTTATATGTCATATCGAGTCCTACTACTTCCTTTAGGCATCACCAGCGATACAACTGTAGCCTTAGACATTCCTAGTTCCCTACTACTTTAGACATCATCAGTGCTATGAATACATAGAGAGTCCTATTGCTTCCTTTAGACATCATCAGTGATACCGCTACATCCTTAGGTGCAAATATTTCTGAATCTCTTTTAACATAAAACTAAGTTGAATGCAATTGAGTCGCAAATTTTGTGTATAGGGAGGGACAAAACAAAAGTATAACATTGTAATAATAACATCGAATATAAATTATTACCATCTAAGTTTGGTAATTGTGAGAATGAATAAGTAATGTTGTAACTCATTTGAATGTTTGAAATGAATCCAAAACCAATTGATCATAGAGGTTCAATACCTACCCTCACACATAGAAGGGGCTCCATACGCACCATATTCAAACATGCTCTATTTGCGTGACAACACCCCATCCTAACTAATAAACTAAAGCTTTATAGATAACATTAAGTATGATTCTCTAAAAACATCTAGAAACTAAAAAGAAATGGATAACCTCACAACACCCCATCCTAACTAATAAACTAAAACTTTATAGATAACATTAAGCATGATTCTCTAAAAACATCTAGAAACTAAAAAGAAATGGATAATAAATCAACAAAGGAGTTGTAACTACAAGTTTATTTATTAATATTATGAATGCTTCTAAAAACTAGACACCTTTATAATAACTAGTATGGTGGCTTGGATGGTACCCATCATGATAATCATATGCACCAAATAATGAATGCCTAGATGGTACATGACCATTATCATGGTAATTCAAGATATTAGTATTTAGATATGTTACCTTGGTTTTGTTATTATTTCCCATAAACAATGGAACTCATCATGTTTCCTAACTTATTTAAAACTAATTTCTAATCTAACTACTGTTCAAATTAAAGGAAAACATTACCTGTGACAGCCTTCTTTTAAACATAAAATAAAATAAAACTAAAAGTGAATTTAATTTTAACAACTTGTCCAGCTGTCACCTCCCTAATTGGATGGTCCCGCATTAGGTTCTAGATACAATCTAAGAATAATTTAAATAAAATGTTCTTTAGAACAAATTTAATCTGCCTTGAACCACCATATTGTTAAACAATTTTACCACACAACTACAACATCACTGTCAAAAACCTATGGATGCTCAAAGTTATTTCTTATATGATCGATCAAATGACTAGGATATTTTAGCAACATGCTCCTAGTCATTCCAAAATACCCATTTCTTGAATATACAAAACACCACACTAAATCACTTCTATGTGATAGTAATTATGATAGATGACTTCATTCCAGTCGTGGACTAGCAAAGCTAATTCCAGTTAGCACATAAAAACCTAATCAAGTGTCTCCAAACAGCATTTTATGCCTTCCCTTTTCATGACACAGAGTGAAATACTCAAATGCTAGAAAACCGAGTAAATTCCAATAAGGATAATTAGGCTCAGAGAAATCAACCTCTCCGTAACTTCTTTTTTAAAATCTTCTTTTTCTTCTGAGCTTGGCGTTTTCCTGTTAACTTCATCTTCTTTTCTGCATGCCGCATTGGGTTAACGATTGCAGCTATCTTTTCTATTTTCTTTCTCTTGTCTCGTGTTGAATTCACATTCTGTCTCACTGAATTGTAAGCTTGTACAAAAATTTCAACCCCCATGATGCCTTTCATGTGACAGAGAACATCATCTGCCAATAGCTTCAAGTCCCCTGAATAAAGGATTAAATAACCAAGAAAATAATGTAAGCTACTCAACCTCTTTACAAAAATCAAACGGTTATCCAACCATCCTTATTAGTACTACCATGTAAAAATCAAAAGTCTCATTTTCCTCACCAGAAATAAGCTTCCCTGCAAATCCCTCTGTGATTTTATACAGTGGTAGCAATATTGTTGCTCCATGGCTTTGAATTCCTTCATGACCCACTTGCAAAGAAATGGATTTATACCACTCAAATATGGACTTTGTCTACAAACAGGATAGTGTTAGGATCCAACGACCAAGAAGTAAAATATAAGAACCAAATATCTGAAATAGCAGCAAATTTGTAAGTTAGTATTTGCAAATATATACGATGGTTCAACTTGGTGAAGGTGCATCTACATGCTGGTTCGAAGCTTCCAAGTAGCGTATATAAAAGAAAAGCATGTTATTCAGAAATGACTGATCTATCTTATCAGTGCTACTGGTTTACTAGTGTTTGTCAATGATGTCTTCTTAGATCTGAAAGTAGAACTGAATGCATAAGGAGATTGAGTATGATTGATTGATTGTTTAAGTGATAAGGGTGATCTTTACTATTGGCTGTCTAGATCTCTATAATTTGACAGTAGAGGTTCAGAATATTACTGGTTGGTATAGTTTAATTCAAAAATTTTATGTTTCTGTAGTTTTGAAGGCATACGTAGGTTTGGTTAAAGGAAGTAGCGTATACACACAGGTTGGGTTCAGTAAAGTAGCGTATACATTTTGATGTATGATTTTGGAGGTTGCAGCTCGTTCTGAATGATGATGCAGGTTTCTGGGTTCAGCACAATGTTCTGGTGACAGTGATCTAATTGTTCATACTAACTGATTATGGTTTGATTCAGTTTGAGTTTCAAATTTATGATGGGTCCAGTGTGAAAATTTGATGAAACGAGGCCTTCATATTGTGTTTTTGTGTACCAGGATCATCCAGTCTGAAAATTAATGAAACGTGGTCCATGGAGGAAGAGAGAAGGTCGTAGCCTTCTGTAGGCCGGCACCTTCGAACTAGTAAACACTTCAGCTAGTACAAGAGCTAGGGGGTTATAGCTCCCTTCCAGCAGAAGGTGGAGAACGAGAGAAGGTTGTAGCCTTCTACCTGTGGGTGCCTGCGTACTAGTATGAGTCAGCACTAGTACAAGATTGTAAACATATTTTCTTTATATTAAAGGAAGACAGAGACAACAGCAGCAGGTGATTTTCTCCCGCATTGGGTTTCCACCTTAAATCGTGGTGTTCATGTGTGTTGTTTACATGTGATGGTTAATTATGTTATTACTGCACATAGTTACTGTATAATAAGACATTGATGCACTGATTAAAGATCAACACATGATAGATTGACTAAATCATAAGTTCTATGGGTATACCTTGGTTTCCTTAATCACAGTAGCATGCACACACAAGTTCACTTCACTGAAGTAATGTATATAAATCTGATTGGGAAATGAAAATTATTGAATTGTAAATATTGCTTCACCCCCCCCCCCCCAATATCATTTCCAACAAGTTCAACGAAATTTTGGAGGAATTTTCAATTGTAGGAATTTTGGATTTCTTGTCAAGTGAGTGATTTCTAAGGTGTACTCATGTATCAATGTGTTAAGATAGAGGAATAGAGGTCACTGGTGTGGACCTGCAAAATCCACATGCAGTAGTCCATATCTTGTGAAAAATATAAATATAATGTTGAATTTGTAGAATTGAAAAAATAAATGAAAATTTAAAGGTTGATAATATCTCCTGTGAAAATTTCTTACTCTTCAATTTAAAATATTAAACTAATGGCAACACCCTGGGTCCTTTGCACTAATTTTAGAATAGCCTCACAAAGCTTCAAGCTTAAAAATTCTCTAAAATTAAATTATTAGTAGTGATATTAGGTGTATTTTAACTAGATTATTATTCTTGCTACTACTCAAATTATATATTATTATAAACGTTAATTAAAAAAATTGTCCTTGGTTAAGCATGAAGCAATTTACATTGGTTAACAATGATGAGAAATTTGTAGCAGAGACTTCTTGAGAAAAACAAAGAAATAAAAATAACTTATAAAAATAAGTTGCAACTATTTGGGTACAAGGAAAATGGCTTTCGAGAGCATGCAACTCAAAGAGAGGTCCCTACAATACTAAGTTACTAATAACAAACATATTTTCACTGTAATAAACATATTCTCAATGGTAAGATACTTAAATATATTTAAAACTCACATGGATTTTCGACTTCTATGTCATGTTGACGTCATCACCAATTGACCTGTCCTTACCACTTGTGCATCCACTTGTCCTTCTATCATGTTGTTAGATCCTAGTGAACTGCCAATTAGCCACCCGTTGGCTTGTGGTTCCACATCTGCAATTACATTTGGCAGTCACATCAATGTCACAGTCATCTTCATGTTCATTTGTCATTGTCTTACTTTGGAGATGCGGCCCTCCCTTGCTTGTGGCCAGTACCATCGAAACAAGGGAGATAGATGCTCGACTAGGGCCATAATAGTTTAGGTTATGGAGAACTTGGCACAAACACGTCCTTCCTAGGCACATGGGATCTAGATCAGTTAATGTCGAACAAAAAAACCTGAAAGGGGATTTGAAATAAGCACCCAACTCAATCGCTTATAGTAGCCAGCCCCTTCCTTGCTCCCAATGCACGCCATGAACCGTCAAGTTTAGTCATACAAAGCCACGGGTGGTTTTCTCACCCCCCTCAAGTTTTTTATGGTTTGGATGGAGGAGGGGGGTGTAATCATCCTCTATCGATGGGTCGGTGGGGACATGTGGTGATATATCTGCCACATACTTGCCCAAAATTTAAGGTTCACATCACTACCAGCTTTGCCGTCAAGTTTGGAAACACCACCAAACTATCTTGCTCCAAAGGTCCTCCATCAATTTAACTCTGCAACCTTTGACTTCAAGGTTACATGTGCTTTGACCAACCATATCTTCTGATCTTGGAGGCCATTTTATGTCTTCCACATACCACTAGAAATATCTTTCAGAGCTCTTTCCATCTAAGTGGGTTCCACTTGACTTTGAGGTGTTCTTTTGTACTAGAAATTCCTTCAAATACATTACACCTTCTCCATCTTGCAATCATCTTGTCTTTTGCCATCATCTATCAACACCTTTGTCATCATTTTCCATCAATGACAACATGTTTCTAACACTTTGTTCAATTAATTCAATGAATTCCACATTCATATGATTGATAGAACTCCTCATTAATCCTTGGATTCTCTCTTTGATCGACCTCTGCATAAATATTCAAGGGAAAAATATGATAATCCATATAATCCATGGAGACCACCAAACTGTGATGAGGTTGATATCAAGGACAATTCATAAGCCATAATGCCAACAATTTCATGGCCCTTTTCGATCACGTTACACATTCTCTGTTTTACCATCTTTGTGGCACCATTTCACAACATTTCGTTGACACCTTTTTTAGTTGCTTTGACACCTCTGAACCTTCCAACATGTAAGCCTATTTGGAACATCGAGAACAAGGTTGGCCACAATAAACTCTGTAAATTCTTTTGCTTCACATATTGTGAGGTGTTTGTGTAAGAAATTTTTACAGGGGCAGAGGAGAGGAGTTTGAACAAGAAAACAGTTGCAACAAATCAAATCTTCAGTTGTGGCAAGGAAATCGCAATTGGACAGAGGCTTAAATAAAACATAGAAAAAACTCACGGTGAAACAGAGTAAAACAAATGTGGTTGTGGTAAATCTATTCATGAAGGTTTAAGGCCATATCGCAACAAACCAAACTTTGGATTATATTATAAATCATATGTAAATACATTCGCATGATAAATTGGAGGATGTTGCTCCAAGTAAAATAAAAGGATCTTACTGCAATTTACACTTCACTGGGGTTGCAAAGTAACTCTTTATAAAACTCTGTAAGAACTTGTTTTCACGTTCCCACCACAAATTGCTCCACGATTTTCTCCTCACTACCTCTCAGACTTACACAATCAACTCCTCTCTCTCACTCAACCTTGCAAATCACTTTTACATTCATATTTATCAAAACATACAACTTTGACTCATTAATTCATGGCAGATCAAAACATTAATACACAGTATGGGTTATTTTACATAATAAATGGTTTTTTAAACTTGCAGGGGTTATGGAGTGTATATAATAGTCCTGGAGTCAATTCTTTCCCATACGTGTTTACCAAACTTCATTAAGTTCTTTAACCCTCTGATGTGTTGTGGAATAGTCAGCGTTGTACTACTGCTCAGAACTTCAATCCTTCTACCTGCAAACAAAATTGCAACCTGCAAAAAGTTGACTAGAAAGTATGGTGGTTGTAAGTTTGTTTAAGGCAGTGGTTGGGATTAGTATTCCCAACACTCCCCCTTAATCATAACTGTCGTCATTGAAAATTCCCAAACAATCTCTAAGATAAATAAAACTTTCACGTGCCAATGGCTTTGTGAAAGTACCAACAAATTGTTATGACCCGCAGTGTTGCAACACAATTTCACCATTGTTAATTAACTCTCTAATAAAATGATATTTAACATCAATGTGCTTGTTCCTCTTGTGAAAGGCATAATTCTTTGACAACGCAATTGTGGAAGTGTTGTCGCAGAAAATAGTTGTCATTTCCTCTTGGTCATGGTGAAGATCCCTCAACATCCTTCTCATCCAAACTGCTTGACATGATATTGTTGTTGCAGTGACATATTCAGATTTTGTTGTTAACAGTGATACTATTGGCTGCTTCTTGGAGGCCCATGAAATGGCTCCAGAACCCGAATGAAAAACATATCCTGGTGTGCTCTTTCTTTCATCGACACTTCCTTCCCAATCACTGTCAGTGTAACCAACCAGCCTGAAATCATCTGTTGTGGCATACAAAATACCATATTGTTTTGTCCCATTAACATACTTTAGAATCCTTTTGGAATATTGCCAATGTGTTTCCTTGGGTGTCTTCATGAACCTCGACACCAAACTCACTGCATACATTATATCCGGCCTAGTGGCGGTCAAACACATCAAGTTGTCTATCATGATTTTGTATAATGTCAGATTGACATTGCTGCTGCAATCTTCTTTTCTCAAATTCAACCCCATGACTATTGGAGTTGGTGCGGGCTTGTTGTTCTGCATATTAAACCTCTCCAAAATGTTTGCCACATACTTTGCTTGAGAAATAAAAATTCCATTTTATGTTTGCTTCACTTCTATCCCTAAAAAATATCTTAACTTCATGACTTCTTTGAAATCAGTGATGAGGAAATCATCACTGTTTGTAAAATTCAAATCATCTACATATAAGACAACAATAAGAATCTTATCATCACTCTCTTTGATGTAGAGAGTAGCCTCTTTGTCACATTTGTCGAAACCATTGTCCAACAAGTAAGCATCTATCTTGCTATACCATGCACACAGTGCTTGCTTCAGCCCATCAAGATATTTCCACAAACGCTACACTTTGTCTTCTTGGCGTTCTACCTCATAACTAGGTGGTTGCGCAACATACACTTCCTCTTTCAACACTCCATTCAAGAACGCTGATTTTGTGTCCATTTGATATAGTTTCCATTTATGTTGCGCGACAATTGCCACAACTGTACGCATTGTCTCCATCCTCGCGACTGGCGCAAACGTCTCCGCATAATCTCTTCCACACTGATGCTTGTATCCTTTGACAACTAGCCTTGCTTTATGCCTTTCAATCTTCCCCTTAATGTTTCTCTTGGTATTATAGACCCACTTCACTCCAATGACTTCTTTTCCTTGTGGAAGGTTCACTAACTCCGATGTGTCATTATTTTCTATTGCTTCTATTTCTTCATCCATTGTCGCAACCCATTTTTCTTCTTTGACTACATCCTAAAAATTGATTGGGTCATCTACATGAAAAAATAATGCAAATAAGGAATTTAGACCAACATTATTGTCAACTTCATCTTGCTCATAAATTTCATTTAAATTTATGAATTTTGGTCCTCTTGTGCTTGCTAAAGATGGGCTTGACATGTCACTTGGTGTTGCGCTTTGCGGCGTACTTGGAGAATCACTTTCTTGACTATGTGACAATGTCCTATTATTTGTTGACGGTGTTACTTGCTTCCTACTTTGTTGCACTTGAATAGGAGTAGAGGGAGTCATTGTTGAGGAATTTCTTACTATTGTTAATTCCTCTTTGTCCTCATGTGGTATACATGCTTTCACATTGATTGTCTTCTCTAAACTTCCATTCCATGCTTCCTCTTCTATGCACTACAAATCTATGTTGATTATGACCTTCTTGGTTGATGGATTGTAGAGCTTGTATGCCTCGGATTCATCATTGTATCCAACAAATATGCATTTCTCTCCCTTGTTGTCCAACTTCTTCCTCAACTCATCTGGTACATGTGCATATGCCACACATACAAAGACTCTCACTTGAGTGACATTATGCTTTCTTCCACTCCATGCCTCTTCAGGAACCACATTCTTGACACTTTTGGTTGTACAACTATTAATGATATACGTTGCAGAAGCAACAGCTTCAACCCAATAATCATTTGGAAAATGTATTTCCATTAGGGAAATTTTGAGGTCTAAAATGGGCCTCCTAAGGAAATTATAAAATAACAGTGGAAATAATAAAACAATATTACATTACATCATCAAATTTTAAAGGGAAAAAAGAGAAAACTATTTTTCCAACTTGTGTTTTCAACTTACCTCCCTATGAGTTTACTCAAATTTCAAGTAGTAACACTCATTGGATGCATAATTTGATCCCTCATCCAAGGAGTACCCATGTTGCATACTTTTGATGGACTCTGCTACATGAAAAATGAGAAATACATGAAAAACATGATTGCAATAATGTTTTTTCATATATTTCTCATTTTTCGTGTATAAGGGTCAAAGTATGAAACATGGGTACTCCTTGGATGAGGAATTAAATTTTGCATCCAACGCCTACTCCCACTCGAAATTTAAGTAAAACCTTAGGGAGATAAGTTGAAAATACGAGTGAAAAAAAGTAGTTTTATTATTTTATTATTTTTTAATCTTTTTACTTTTTTACTCTAAAAATGATGAATCATCACCCATGGTTGAAATCATCATCTTGAATCTTATTTGGTTCTTATAAAGTTTATTTTGGTTGTACATTTTTCTTAAGAGGCCCATTTTAGACCTCAAAATTTCTCTAATGCTTCAACATACTCCTTGCTATTTCCATGATGGTCTTATTCTTCCTCTCCACGACACCATTTTGCTAAGATGTGTACCTTGTTGTAAATTGCTTGTGAATTCCATGATCCCTACAAAGACGTAGGAAATCATTTGAGATGTATTCACCACCTCTATCAATCCTAAGGACTTTGATGTAGTGTCCACTTTGCTTCTCAACAAGATCCTTGTATTGGTGAAAGCGCTCAAACACTTCACTTTTTGGTTTTAGGAGATACACTCATGTCTTACTTGTGTAGTCACCTATGAAGGTCAATAAATAGTGGCTACCACAAATTGATGGTGTCTGCATTGGTCCACACAAATCTGAGTGGACAATCTCCAAAAGGTTCCTTTTCCTTTATTGACTTTCCTGCTGGACATGTCTTTCTATGTTGTTTTCCCAAGATACATCCTTCACATAGGTTGTCTATATTTTCTATGAGTGGCAATCCATTCACCATACCTTTCCTATGCAGCAAATTTAAACCTCCAAAGTTGAGATGTCCAAATCTCAAATGCCATAACCAATTTTAATCTTTAACCTTTGCTTGATAGTCCACTTGTGTAACAGCTGCAACTTTTCTTTCATCCTCTTGTGAGTTCATTGATAGTTATTCTTGTGCACCTTCTTCCTTCAAATATGATCTTATATTTCGAGGAAACATCCTATTTCTTTCCATTTGAACCTTTGTAATCAGTTGTTTGCTTGGAGGCTTATCCAAAATTGTGCACTCATCATTTTTGAAAAAGATATTGTAGCCCTTTTGCATGGGTTGTCCAATTCTTATGAGATTTTGCTTCAAATCAGGGACAAAGTAAACATCTAAGATATACTTCTTCTCCCCCTTCTTTGTTAGGATATTAACTCTTCCTTTGCCCATGACAAAGACGCTGCTATCAGTCCCTAATGTCACTTCAGATTTCACACTTTCATCTAGATTGGAAAACATTTCTATGTTCCCTAACATGTGGTTGCTACACCTTGAATCTAGATACCATATATCACTTTGTTTTTCTTGTGCTATATTACAAGCTCAAAACATGCTATCATAGTTCTGGTTTTCTTTTGTGAAATTTACACTTGGTTTGTTACTAATGTCATAGTGCTTCGTTCTGCATTCATTTGCATAATGACCATACTTCTTACAGTAATGACATTGGACTTTAGATTTATCATACCTCTGACCTTGTGCTTGATTTTGGCTTGGGCCTGTTGTGGTAAAAACACAACCCCCCCATTTTTGACTTGCTCAACTCAAATAATGGGGACCCTTTCTATAAAAATTTTGGCTAAACACATTTTTGGATTTTTATTTAGTTGATTGCCCTATGCTTTTGTTAATTTTACATTTTCTTTGGATTCTTGTTTTGATTGCTTTGTTAGAATCGATTTTTTTATAAGCTTCCCATTGACGCTTGTTTTGCCTCATTTGGTCAACTGGTTTGAAAATGGCACTCCTTTGAAAGTTTGATTATTTATGTAGCCTGGGTTAAAAAATGCATAAAATGTACAATATCGCATTTTGTAAATAAATTAGTTCAATAATGCATTCAGTTTAAATATTAACTCGTAGAGAGTTTTACTAACATTTTTCATTATGCAGCCAAATCAGTAATTATCGGGATTTTAAGAAATTCACTCTAATTTCTTAATCAAATCTTAATCTCGAAAACCCAAACATAAGAGTCATTGTAGTTTTATTAGAGTGGATGTAGTTTAGAAACTTAAATTCATACAAATAAAACCAAAATAAAATTTATGTTTAAAATTAAATTTTAAATTAATTAATATATTAAATATAATTAATTTAATTAAATTAAAAAAAAAAAAAAAAAAAAAAAACATATAATAAAATTGTTTGATCGCGTCGGGACTTTTTATCGCATCGGAAGTTTTATGCGACATATTTTAAAAACCCCAATAACCATGATTCCCCCGATGCGATATCGCATCGGGGAATTTGACTTGACATATTTAAAAACCCCATTATCCATCCCCGATGCGAGTTACCGATAAAGTAAAGTGAAACGAGGCATTAAATAAGGTTTTCATGTTTTGTTTTTTTAGTTTCATCCAAAGTCACTCATACGTGAGTGTAATGAGTGGAGTTAATAAAAGGTAGGTTGGTATATTAGTTTTAGTTATAATATAACATATTAAAGTAATTATTTAAAATTTTAAATTAGTTAATATATGTTATTTAATTAATGAATTTTAAATTAATCATATTAATTAATTTATAATTTATAATTAATTTGATTGATTTAAATTTAAACATCATTTAGATTAATATTAATTAGTTTTTTAATTAGATTAAATTTGTTTATAAATAGTTAATTACATATTAGTTAGTTAGATTAATATTAATTAATAATTAGTTTAATTTATAATTAAAAATTAATTTAGAATTAATTAGAATTCTAATTTATGATTTAATTTTTAATGAGAATTTTGATTTTTTTTAGCCCAGCAACAGAATTTCCAGATTCATGCCAGATTTGACTCATCAACTTTGGAAGCTCGTAGAATGAGTTTTACTTGGCCAAATGAGACCCAGGACGGCTCATTGGAAAGAGAAAATCAAGGAGAATATTTCTGAGGAGATTTCATTGACAGATTTGGTCATTTATTGGGTCAAAAATCAGGCAGAATATCAAGCTCCGAATTTTGAAAACAAAATTATTTTTCTGAGTTTTATTTTCATTGGTCCAGGCCTCTTCTAATTGCAGATTCACTCGTCAATCTTGGCCAATTTAATCATCCCAGGCATCAATAGAGAATTTATATTTTATAGAATTTGATTGGATTTGATTTAAATGCCAGCAATGCCATGTTGATTTTATTGTTTCATGTCAATTTATTTTGATTTCTTTTTGCAGGAAAACAGTGGAAGGAATATGGAGAAAAAGATCTCAATCAATGAGAATGCTCCAGCAATTGAAGATCAGAATTTTGAGCAAGTAAAATTGGATTTAGCAGATTTCTCTTCAACAAACTCTGCTCTCAATAATTCCTTCACCAATAGTATAAGTAATAGATTGCAGAATGTAATGTGGATGCTGCTCTCCTCTGCAATGCTAGACTTCTAAAAGCACTATTGTAATAGGAATTTAGAGTTGTAGGAGAGAGGAGAGAAAATCTCAGATCTGGGGATTATAGAGGATTTTTCCTTTGTATCTTGGATTATGTATGAGGGGCAGAGTTTTCACTATTGTGGCTTTAGCTTTGAAGGCAGAAGTTCAAGCAATGTAAAGGACTGTTGGAGACCAAGATCAGAGAAATGGATGCAATAAATTGGTATTTTTAATACTACTGTTTTAAAAATCAGTTTCATTTTTATGGTAACAGGAATGTCTCATTTTATTCATGTTTATGCACTATTGTCAATATGGGTAATTTGTCTCAATCTTGTTATTAGGTATCTCTATTCTTATGAATTAAAATCTGATTTCTGAGTAACTATTTACTCAAAAATCTATCTTATAAAACTGATTTATTGAATGGTAATGTGTTGTGAACTATTTCCACATATCATTATTCAATTATTGGATTTACTGATTTGATAATTAATATCATTTTTATGAACTACTTCTTGAATGTTGTTGGTTTATTATTTCAGTTAAGAGGTCTCAATGGGATGTGATTTGGTAACTATAATATCAGTTAATTGAACTACTTCATTAACTTGATATTCATTATAAACAAGACATATTTAAATCTCAATACTTTAATTATCTTGCTCTTAGTTGGGTTAGATCTATATCTGCCTAATTAAGATAGGATTTAGATTAGTTTCTTTTGCTTGCATCATAAAATAAGCTTGCATTTAGAGTAAATTCTACATTATTTTAAGTCCTCTCCTCAAAGAGGTAAAACTTTAGTTGTGGCTTGGCTGAACCCAAATCAGCTTAAGGGTCATTCTCTTGCCTGATCAGCAAGAAGAAGTGATCTGATATCCCTGTCTATTGGTATGTAAAGATACATCATAAACCAATAGCAATAGGGAGAAGGTAACTGGACCTAGTTAAACCAGTCGGAGCCACCACACCAAACGGAAAAGGAGCTGCTTTAAGGTCCGGACCGGGTGGTTATCCCCCATTGTTGTTGCAGCGATTTTCGAGGCATCAACATTTTTGGCGCTAGAAGGAGGGCCTGAGATTTTTTGTCTATTGGAGTCTTTTCAATTTTAATATTTTATTTATTGTGATGACTCCTCTTAAGCTTCCAATTTGGAGTTGTATCCATGGACGTGCATCTTCCAATACTCCACCCGAAGTGGTAAGACTCTTGTCTCAGGTAAAGTTCAATGGTAAGAGAAATTCTTCTGCTTTTAACCATGTCTTTCAATTTATTCAAAATGTTTCAAATTACGATTTTCAAGGAATTGATGAAGGCATTTTATGCAGAATTTTTACTCTCACATTTGCGGCAAAAGCCAGAAGCTGGTGTAGAACTCTTCCAGTTGCTTCAATCCACAGCTGGGATCAATTTGTTACAATTTTCATGTGTAAATTCGACAGCTATGATTATGAACATGTATGTGAAGAAATTGAATATCTACGTAGGTTTGAAAATGAGTCTGTTAATGATTTTAATATTCGATTTCATTTGAATTGCTTAAGATTTAAAGATGAAGATAAACCTACGGAAGAAGAATCATTAGATTGGTTTGAATATATTTGTTCTCTTCCACCCATTCCCAATCCATATGAAATTAATGCAAGTTTTGTTTCATCCCCTTCTAATATAAATGAGAATCCCAATATGGATGTGCAAATAAATTGTGATGAAGTGGTTTCGCAAAGCTTAAAAAATATTTCTATTCAAATGCAAGAAGACAACAACAATTTTGGAGAAAAAGCCGTCTTGAAATATGAAAGCTACTTTGAAGTAAATTCGGAAAATCAAATCGCAAATCAGCAAGTACAACCAGCAATCAAAATGCAAACTTTTGTACAAATTTCCGAATTTCTCCATGATGAGCAAATGCCAAAATCAGAGAATCAAAGCAACGTTCTTCAAGAAAGCATACGCACACAAAGGAATGATCAGCAATCTGAAATTTACAATGAGCATAATGCACAAGAGTTCTCAAACAGAGACAATTTTAAATGCATTGTTTCAAGTTCACATTTTTCCCTTTATCTTGATATTTTCAATGATGGTAATATTTTTCCTCTTGGTATTAATGATATTTTTGAAAATACAGAGGCTGATCTAAATGAATTACCATTAAGTTTTTATCAAGATAGAGAAACAATGATTGATCATTCTTTTGCCATTAATGAACATGAAATTCTTGTTCCTTCTTGTTTGGATATATTGGATGAGATTGAAGGAAATTCTAGAGAATCTTGTGAGGTCATTTATGATGATTACTCTGATATTGAAGATGTTGATTTCAATTTCTCAAGAGAATCCTCATGATAAAATTCAAATAACATCTGAGAATGAGGAACGCCTCAATTTAGAAATTATCCCAACCAATCCTCGTTTTAGAGCAGCTAATTATCTTCATGATTTCACCATTCAAGAAAACATTCCAATTTATGATTCATATCATGATCAAACTCTCATTCCTACTCATAATCATAATTCGTTTTCTAATTCACAAGTTGGAATTCAAAATTATTCAAATTCCATAATTTTGGCCATTCCTTGTGAAAATGAAATCATTTCAAAATGATCCCAAATGCGTTGTAACATTAGTTGTAAAAATAGTGATTTCATTTTGTTTTTATTACCTCACTTATTTTGTATAAAATCAGATTTAATTTTTCAATTTTCCACACTTTTCACTGGCATATTGAATACCTTACTATCAAACACTCAATTGATGCATTGCCCAATTGGGAAATTCAAGTTTCATATTATAATCATCAGCATCAAAAGATATTAATATTCCAATTTATATCAATGCTAATGTTTCATCAAAAGCTTCTATCTTTTCAAAGGCAATGTCAACAAGAGAATGTATTTTTGCAATCTGGCCAACAATTCAATTCAATTAATAAATTGCCATTTTATTTGAAAGGCTTCCATCCATTTTTCATTGACTCATTTGAAAATTGTTTGGAAATTTTTCCTTCAAGGAAAATTGTTAATGATTTAACATTTGTACATAACATTAACAAATTTTTTCAGGTCAAAGAATCTAAAAATTCATCTTCACAATCTGGCCTGTTATCTCTTCCTTTGAACATTTCCCAATTTTTAATAGAGATCCATCCAGATTTCTATGATCCAATTGGTATTCAATTGGAAAGGAAAATTCAAGAGAAAGATATTTTAAATAAATTACTAACAATAACAATAACTGTACATTCTGATTTCATATTTATTTTCCTTAGTTTAGTTAGATTTGTATTTTTATTACTAACATTTGAACTGTACATAGATGCAACAATTAAAATGAGAAAATGGCTACACTGGAAATATGACTATACCTAGTCATTTTCATGTATATGGTTAGAATAGGAGTAGAATTAATTTAGTTAGTTTATTTTGTAGTTAATTTATTTTCAACAGTTCTGTAGATAAAAAATAAAACAAAGCAATCAGCCTTCTCACGCATGTTCACTAAGATATTTTCTCCTTATCAGAAAATTTTAATTATTGTTTTCATTTTTCTAATTTCTTACAACAATACTTCTACTCTGTCTATTCTGAATAATCTCTTGATTAAATTCAATTAAAGTTGCACTTGGTATTGATTGCCTCAAAGCCACTTTTCTTCGTTTCAAGATTTCCTTCTAAGATTTTCTTTTAAAATTTATATGGTAAGGATTTGAGAATTAAAAAGCTTCATGACCCCATTATCCCATGAAATGTATGACTGTCTATGATAAGCTTAATTCTAATTCCATCATTATTAGTCAGTCTAACCTTTCACTGTAATCATATGAAGTTCATATTATATTCCTCGAAATTTGTTAAGGATGTCCATTTTGCCAAGTGCACACATTCAAATCTGTTTTGATATTTTTCCACAATTAGTGGCTTAATCTCATTCTAATCTTTAGTTGATTATTTGATGCTGCAATACGCATCATATTCATTTACTAAAGGTATTATTGAACAATCGCTATAACAATACGGATTCTTCCCAAGTTATTCAGAATAAGCAGAGATAATAAATTGTTGTTTCAATTCAAAAGGGGAGCCTATTTTTATATTTATTTCTGGTAAATTTTATATTTCCTGAACATGAATAAACAGATCTTATTTAGGCTGATTGCACACTTAGATTTAGAATAAATGATGAGATGATTTTGAACAAAGTCGAAATTTTGATAAATCAAAGGAAGAATTTGAAGATTCATAAGGTAAAATTTGCAAACAATTTCCTCCCAGGTATGCATTTGCAAGTTCGTTCTCATCTCTTATTAGTTTCTCTTTTCCTTAGTTTATTTTTATTTGTGTTCTGTTTTATTTACAGGTTTTCATTCGTTTTCGAAACTTGAAGTAAGCAGAAAACCCATTTCATATTTGCAACAGGTTCAGGGAAAATTTACTTTTTGATTCATTAGAATTTGAACATTTTTAACTTTTCTTTCAACCATTAGTAAACCCAATTGAAATTTCAAGGAATATCATAAGACTATTCGCATCATAAGATTTCATCGGAAGTAGTTCTTAGCATTTATTTTGATAACAAATCGTTCATAAAATACCTCCGATGTATTATCTTACTCATATGCCATATCGCATTTCGCATATCGGAGCTTTGCAATTGAAGTATACTTCCATTATCATGAATCGTCGATCTCCGATAATCGACTTTACCGATATTGCGATGAACACATAATTATGGACCCGATATGAAATTCAAATCAAAGTCATAAAAATAGCGCGTCCATTCAATTCGATGTCTTGGATCCAATATGTTATTAAATTTTCATTATAAAATTATTGGGTCCACTCTTCATTGCATATCGGCATCGCAAGAATCATATCGTGTTACATCAGGTACCCAAAGTTTGTCGATTTCCGATTAGCTACGTCATCCATCTAATTGCCGATAGTGCAATCATTTCATCACCTTTTTTTTATGCTCACGTCATTTCTCTGAATCTACGATGTGTGTTTTGCGATAAGGGAAGTGCAATGTAAATATTCTTCGATCCCCGATATAATATTTCTTTAATGATGTGATCACTTCATTTCATTGCACATGTTCTTATCGGCAATTTGTCATTGCAATCTCCGATGCGATAACTTCCAATGCATGCCTTTGAGCCATTAACATTTAATTGATATATGGCATAGCAACAAAAGTGAAGTCATGCAAATTAAAATTGAAGCATGGTGAAGAAACATGTTATGTGAATCATCCGATACGGCGATATGTTATTTTAAAAGCAAGCTTGGGAAACCACTATGGGAAAAAAGCAATTGTTGACAAAATTGCCACATACAAAAATCATTTCAATTTCTCATACATTTTAGTTTTAAATATATAATTCCATAATTAAAAAAGGAATTCTAGACCTCTATCTTCATATTTAAATTTTATTATCTTGGATTTGGTCTTGATTCTGAACAATTTATCAAATCATGGAGTTTATATGAAACGTATAATATTCTGAAGAATAGTCATTACTGCAAATTCTCATTCTCATTTCTGATGCATTTGTTTTAATTTCAATTCCCCTGAGCACTAAGCATTCTATTTTGACATTTTACTGCTTGCTTTAGTTTAAATAAAATAAATAATGATTTTGGGTTATAGGATTTTGGTTAGTGTGACTTCTTCAAGTTTTTAATGTTAATTAAAATAAGGAGTCAGCTAGTTTGGAGAAATTGATACCTTTCAGGTAAGATCAAAAGCAATTATCCAATGGTAAGATTCATGTGCCCACTTTCATTAATTTCCATTTCATCACTCTAGTTTCATTTTTGTTTTTAAATTATGCTGATATAAAACTCTGTTTTGCAGCTCTCCATTTGAAGTTTCCAATCCTCCGCCAGATCATATTTTCGAAGTCCATACTCTTCTCCTGGCTTAATTTCATGAAGCAGCAATGATCTTCGTTGAAACAGCTACACCAGGAATTTTCTGAACCTTTAGTTTTTTTCTTTAAGCATTCTTTTTATTAGAAAATGATTAAGACGATGCTTTGAAACAAGAAAATTAATATCAGACAGAAAGTTTTCATTGTGTCTGAATTTTATCATCGCTGCTATGGAAAAAAGCCTAAAATACTCACAACCCTGCAAGGTATGATTTGCCCAAATCTCGACATAGGAAGAAATGATTACGTGATTACTTTATTTTTCTTCATATTGTTGAGACATTGGTATAAACATTCTTGTTTGAGTTTATCTTGCGAAACTTGGATTTTCCTTTTCCATTTTTAGAGACTTCATCGTTTTTATTTTTGTTTGCTGATTTCTTTTCTCATTTTAGTATAAGAATTCTTTTCCTTCGGATTTCAGCTTTGATTTTGGTGACTTTGCCATTATTTATATAGAAGGCCTATTTGTTACCTAACAATGGTCAGGATATGTGGAGAAAAATTGTTATTAGTCACCTATTAGCTTTTTCTTAAATCTCTTAATGAAGTTTGATTTTCTTATTATAGAGGTAGACATACTTAAGGAAGAGATTACCAATCAAGAGAAGTTGGAAAAGTATCATAAAATGTGAAAAATTTATTTTTCATCACATTGTAATCATTTCGAGATTTCAAAATTTCATTAGGATCTTTCAAAGTTCTATTATCAGTCAAGAAAAGTTATTTTTAACCAAGTAAAGACACTTTACAACAAAGCACCTTTAACTCTGAAATTGTCATTCTTAACTCTTAAGAAGTCAATGATTCTCCCTGTCCCCAAGAGCCTTATTTTTCTAGAGTATAATCCAGAAATATATTTAAACTTAAAAGATAAGAGGTCTCATCATGAGCTTGCTTACCATGATCATAGGGGAAAAATAGGCTGACATTACCAACACTGCTAAACAAACCAAGGTAATGGCTTATGATTGCAAACAATTATAAGACAAGGGGTCTCATCACGAGCCAGCTTGTTCAGTCCGATTATAGCCAGTGAATGGCATTGTCAACTATCTGGCCACCAAACCGGGACAATGGCTTTTAAGATTTATAACAAAAATAAAATTCAAAAAAAAAAAAAAAAAAAAAAATAAATAAACATATATAAATGGATTTATCTCTAGATCAATAATTCTTAAACAGATGGGATTCTGAATCATTTATGATTAAAAGTTAACCCCGTCGAAACTATAGATGTTTGCTGGTAGCAGTGGCTCTACCTATGACAAAGGAGTATATTTTAAAAAGCTAAGCTGTAAAGTGACCCCTGCTTTATCTCTACAACTAATTAAGGACTGATATAGAATTTTGAAATATTTTAATTTATGAGAAGTTTTAAGAAATTACAGTTAGATGATTCTTGCTTTTATTCACACTAATGAAACTAGTCAAGCATTTCACGCAAAATTTTCTCTTCTTTAATTATTTTTACTTTAATTTTAGGAAAATCTAATTCATATCAAAGAGAGATAACTGGTTCTTCTCCCGTGTGTCGCCATTGTTGTGGTAAAAACAAAACCCCCCATTTTTGACTTGCTCAACTCAAATAATGGGGATCCTTTCTATAAAAATTTTGGCTAAACACCTTTTTGGATTTTTATTTAGTTGATTGCCCTACGCTTTTGTTAATTATACATGTTCTTTGGATTCTTGTTTTGATTGCTTTGTTAGAATTGATTTTTTTATAAGCTTCCCATTTACACTTGTTTCGCCTCATTTGGTCAACTGGTTTGAAAATGGCACTCCTTTGAAAGTTTGATTATTTATGTAGCCTGGGTTAAAAAATGCATAAAATGTACAATATCACATTTTGTAAATAAATTAGTTCAATAATGCATTCAGTTTAAATATTAACTCGTAGAGAGTTTTACTAACATTTTTCATTATGCAGCCAAATCAGTAATTATCGGGATTTTAAGAAATTCACTCTAATTTCTTAATCAAATCCTAATCTCGAAAACCCAAACGTAAGAGTGACTGTAGTTTTATTAGAATGGTTGTAGTTTAGAAACTTCAATTCATACAAATAAAACCAAAATAAAATTTATGTTTAAAATTAAATTTTAAATTAATTAATATATTAAATATAATTAATTTAATTAAATTAAAATTTAAAACAAAAAAAAACATATAATAAAATTGTTTGATCGCGTCGGGACTTTTTATCGCATCGGAAATTTTATGTGACATATTTTAAAAACTCTGATAACCATGATTCCCCCGATGCGATATCGCATCGGGGAATTTGACTTGACATATTTAAAAACCCCATTATCCATGCCCGATGCGAGTCGCCGATAAGGTAAGGTGAAACGAGGCATTAAATAAGGTTTTCATGTTTTGTTTTTTTAGTTTCATCCAAAGTCACTCATACGTGAGTGTAATGAGTGGAGTTAATAAAAGGTAGGTTGGTATATTAGTTTTAGTTATAATATAACATATTAAAGTAATTATTTAAAATTTTAAATTAGTTAATATATGTTATTTAATTAATTATATTAATTAGTTTTTAATATTTAATTAATTTGATTGATTTAAATTTAAACATCATTTAGATTAATATTAATTAGTTTTTTAATTAGATTAAATTTGTTTATAAATAATTAATTATATATTAGTTAGTTAGATTAATATTAATTAATAATTAGTTTAATTTATAATTAACAATTAATTAGAATTCTAATTTAGGATTTAATTTTTAATGACAATTTTGTTTTTTTTTAGCCCAGCAACAGAATTTCCAGATTCATGTCAGATTTGACTCATCAACTTTGGAAGCTCATAGAATGAGTTTTACTTGGCCAAATGAGGCTCAGGACGGCTCATTGGAAAGAGAGAATCAAGGAGAATATTTCTGAGGAGATTTCATTGACAGATTTGGTCATTTATTGGGTCAAAAATCAGGCAGAAGATCAAGCTCCGAATTTTGAAAACAAAATCATTTTTCTAAGTTTTATTTTCATTGGTCCAGGCCTCTTCTAATTGCAGATTCACTCGTCAATGATATTCTTGGCCAATTAAATCATCCCAGGCATCAATAGAGAATTTATATTTTATAGAATTTGATTGGATTTGATTTAAATGCCAGCAATGCCATGTTGATTTTATTGTTTCATGTCAATTTATTTTGATTTCTTTTTGCAGGAAAACAGTGGAAGGAATATGGAGAAAAAGATCTCAATCAATGAGAATGCTCCAGCAATTGAAGATCAGAATTTTGAGCAAGTAAAATTGGATTTAGCAGATTTCTCTTCAACAAACTCTGCTCTCAAGAATTCCTTCACCAATAGTATAAGTAATAGATTGCAGAATGTAATGTGGGGGCTGCTCTCCTCTGCAATGCTAGACTTCTAAAAGCACTACTGTAATAGGAATTTAGAGTTGTAGGAGAGAGGAGAGAAAATCTCAGATCTGGGGATTATTGAGGATTTTTCCTTTGTATCTTGGATTATGTATGAGGAGCAGAGTTTTCACTATTATGGCTTTAGCTTTGAAGGCAGAAGTTCAATCAATGTAAAGGACTGTTGGAGACCAAGATCAGAGAAATGGATGCAATAAATTGGTATTTTTAATACTACCGTTTTAAAAATCAGTTTCATGTTTATGCACTATTGTCAATATGGGTAATTTGTCTCAATCTTGTTATTAGGTATCTCTGTTCTTATGAATTAAAATCTGATTTCTGAGTAACTATTTACTCAGAAATCTGTCTTATAAAACTGATTTATTGAATGGTAATGTGTTGTGAACTATTTCCACATATCATTATTCAATTATTGGATTTACTGATTTGATAATTAATATCATTTTTATGAACTACTTCTTGAATGTTGTTGGTTTATTATTTCAGTTAAGAGGTCTCAATGGGATGTGTTTTGGTAACTATAATATCAGTTAATTGAACTACTTCATTAACTTGATATTCATTATAAACAAGACATATTTAAATCTCAATACTTTAATTATCTTGCTCTTAGTTGGGTTAGATCTATATCTGCCTAATTAAGATAGGATTTAGATTAGTTTCTTTTGCTTGCATCATAGAATAAGCTTGCATTTAGAGTAAATTCTACATTATTTTAAGTCCTCTCCTCAAAGAGGCAAAACTTTAGTTGTGGCTTGGCTGAACCCAAATCAGCTTAAGGGTCATTCTCTTGCCTGATCAGCAAGAAGAAGTGATCTGATATCCCTGTCTACTGGTATGTAAAGATACATCATAAACCAATAGCAATAGGGAGAAGGTAACTGGACCTAGTTAAACCAGTCGGAGCCACCACACCAAACGGAAAAGGAGCTGCTTTAAGGTCCGGACCGGGTGGTTATCCCCCAATGTTGTTGCAGCGATTTTCGAGGCATCAATAGGGCCTTGACTTCGATTTTGATAGCTTCCCCTTCTACTTAATCTTGAAGGTTTGCTTCTTCCACCTTCGTGTGGGCTTCTTCCTCTTCCTCTAGCATATGATCTTCCTCTGCCTCGACCTTGACCAAATGAAACTTGTGTCTTGAAGGCATGCTCCAATGAGGATCTTGCTGCTCTATTATGTCTATGTTCATGAGAAATCAGTGATGCATGAAGCTCATCCACTCAGAAATGTGAGAGATCCTTTGTCTCTTCTATGGCCATGACAATGGCATCAAACCTTGCTAGCAAACTTCTCAAAAATTTCTCAAATATTCTCCTTTCCTCAAGTGTCTCACCTTGAGACCTGATTTGAATAACCAACCCAATTACATGTGTAAAAAATGAGTCTGCATTCTCAGACTCTTTCATATAAAGTGTCTCAAAGTCTCTCCTTAGCATTTGTAGCTTTGTTGTCTTCACTTTTTCCATGCCTTGTTGGGCTGTCTGGAGGGCGTCCCATGCTTGCTTGGAATTGGTTGTTGCTGCAATTTTTGGGAAAATACTTTCATGAACTACTTGAAAAATGTAGAAGAGGGCTTCTTCATCCTTCTTCCTATTGTCCCTAAACAAATCCATTTCTGCTTGAGACAAAGCATTGTATGTTGTTGCATCTGTTGCTTCTTGAAAACCATTTTCCACCAAATCCCAAATGTTTTGAGAAGAAAACAGGGTCTTCATTGTAATAGCCCAATAATCATAATTTTTTCCATTAAAATGAGGTATCTGAGGATTATTCAAGCTTGTGTTTGATGTTGCCATTTCTGAGTGTAAAAAAAACTTTCTACCTATTGGTAAATACACTTCAAAAATCTGTCCTCAAAACGATTTTTAATTACTAGTAAAAAAACACTTGTTTTTACACTAATAGAGTTTAACCCACTCTGATGCCATGTAAGAAATTTTTACATGGGCATAGGAGAGGAGTTTGAACAAGAAAACAGTTGCGGAAAATCAAATCTTCAGTTGCAGCAAGGAAATCACAACTAGACAGAGGCTTAAATAAAGCACAGAAAAAAACTCACGGCAAATGTGGTTGTGGTAAATCTACTCATGAAGGTTTAACGCCATATCGAAACAAACCAAACTTTGGATTATATTATAAAGCATGTGTAAATGCATTCACATGATAAATTGGAGGTTGTTGCTCCAAGTAAAACAAAAGGATCTTACTGCGATTTAAGATTCATTAGGGTTGCAGATTAACTCTTTATAAAACTCTGTAAGAACTTGTTTTCACGCGTCCACCACAAATTGCTCCACGATTTTCTCCTCACTATCTCTCAGACTTACACAATCTACTCCTCTCTCTCGCTCAACCTTGCAAATGACTTTTACATTCATATTTATCAAAACATGCTCAACCTTGCAAATGACTTTTACTTTCATATTTATCAAAACATACAACTTCGACTCATTAATTCATGGCAGATCAAAACATTAATACACAGTATGGGCGATTTTACATAATAAATGATTTTCTGAAGGTGTTGTGGAGTGTAGATAACAGTCGTGGAGTCAATATTTGCCCATATGTTTTTACCAAACTTCATTAAGTGCTTTAACCCTCTAATGTGTTGCAGAATGGTTAGCGTTGTAATACTGCTTAGAACTTCAGTCCTTCTGCTTGCAAAAAATCACAAACTTCATTAAGTGTTTTAACCCTCTGACGTGTTGGAGAATGGTCAGTGTTTTACTAATTCTCATAACATCGGTCCTTCCATTGTCAGTATGTTTAAGGAGGTGGTTGGGATTAATATTTCCAATAGTTTGTGATATGCCATTATGCACTTAAGAAAAGAGGATGTGATATGCCATTATGCACTCAAGAAAAGAGGATGACCTGCTCTCGATAGTATAAAATTGTACTTTAAACTATGGTCTCGCGATAAATAGGTCGAAGTTGCTAAAACCAGCTTACGCTGGAGACTTGTTACAGTCTATAAGGAGCTCTATATCACCATCCCAAAGTAACAACTTCGAGATCAACAAAATTGCTTACTTTAGAAAGAAGGATCTAAATCTTTAAAATCCTCAAAATTTCCTTGGTCCATATCCTTGGCTTGTCATGGAGTGTTGGCGAGGTACTACCTTATATTAATATTTCAAGGGAACTTAATGATCTGGCTACGAAATTCTATTGGACCATCAAGCCACTATTGGGGATACTTAACTGCAAAGCCCCAACCAGACCCTAATTTATCTAGATCGAAGCCCATCTGAGTTTTTGGTTACCTTCAGCGCATTTCGATGGTAAATTTTGATGTCAAGTTGCTCTTATTCCATATTTTTTTTCTCAATACTGTCTTTTGTTTTGTTTTCTTGTTTTTGTTTTCTCGATCTCAAGTTCTCTGCCAACTAAGCTAGATTGAGTTACACACCCGTATAAATCAGGATTTAATTTCTTCAAGTGTAATTTTTTTTATGAACGACACTATTTAAATGTTTTGTATAATTATTTAATTTTTTTATTTTTCATAATACTGGGTTGAGAATGAGCCTCTCAGCTCAATCAGATGCAAAAGTTTGGTTAATTTTTCATTAGTTCTTTTTAAGTTTCAAATTTGTATTACAGTAAAACTTCCCCATTTTTTTCCATTTGGACAATTTCAGAGTTGTTAACCCATCGATTTTTGCAAATGCTGAGTTTTGCAACATTAATTATTGTTGGCTATGGGAGAAATCACAATCCCTATGACCATGATGCTTTAAATTGTAATTAATGGACCGTTATGACTAAAATAGTAGCCACTTCTCATACTACTATGAACAGAATCGTGAGCTTATAATCATGGGGACTGCTGTGTACAAAGTCATAAGCAGGTAATTTGAGATGACTAGAATTTATAACCAGAGCGTGGAGTTATGGACAGAAACTATGAATACTCTATCAAAGATCTTGATTATTTCATTACTAAATATAATTATTTATAGATACAAACATAGGAGAATCAATAATGATCTCCTTCGACTTGAATTCATGTCTTACCGACTCCTGTCGACTCACATTAAACTTGATGACGTGGGAACAGTGGGCAGCGGCGTTGGTGCCATCGTGATTAATTTTCTAACACCTCCACTTAATCACGATGACCTAAACTTTAACTTGCATGCTGGTCTAAGTCTCGGCTAGGCTTACAATAAAACATTTCATTTTTTCCTTCTTGCTAAAGGGTCAATGCTTGTTCATTTGTTGGTGTAGTTTCATCTTCACCTTTCATGCTTTCATTATGAGCTTCTTTTGCTTCTTGCTTAAGTACTTAACATCAGCAACCTCTTCCTTATTGGGATGCAAGGCAAGATCCCAAACAAGGTAATTCAATTCATGCTCTCCCCACTTTCTATGAGGATTAGCCTTGTAAAGCATGTGACCAAGTTCCTCTTCATCCACAAAAATTCACCAATCTTCGAACATAAGCAGCCTTTGAACAACATCCATGGTCGTATCCTCCACTATCACAACCATCTTAGAAGTAGATCCAATCAAATTTCTAACAATTGGGTTCTGAGAGAAGCAAGTTTTACTCTGAGTAATTGCAAGATCATGTGGAATAGAATGCACCTATTGATATTAATGGTCATCAATAAAACCGTTATGTAACTCAAAAATACTACCGAAATAAAAAATATTACCAGGCCCAAAAATACTTCCAAATGGGCCCTCTAAAAATGCATCATCAAAAATATCACTATCAAACATTATTCCACTCATTAGAGTCCAATCAAACAGGTGATTTTCTACGCAGCTCTCCACACACGTTGGTTGCTTCTTTAGGCAACTCCTCTACTCCCCCACGCCTCTTCCAACATCTTAGCAGATCCACGCTCCACCATGTATCCAAGCTTCGGGCTCCACTATTCAAGTGGTTCACACTCAACAACTACACATGCATTCAACAAATCTATACTACACTCAACTCAATAGGCTCGACAAACTTACTTACCATCTCCACAATCTCACAGTGCCAAGTCAACAATTCACCACACTAACAATTCAATGCCCCATGGTCGTCTCCTTTCTGACAACAACCATATAACTAACATACTCGGCCCTTGGCTTTATTCCACAGCGAACTCTCTATATTCAAAACACAGTGGATCAACAACACGACACACAAAGGATCTTTCCTCTACACTGATAGCACCACACTACACCTCAGGCAACAACCTTCTCGCACTGAACAACTCTCACCAATCAGCACCAACATCATGACACAATGTCTCACAACTCAAAATAGGACATAACACTTCCCCCACACCACGCTCGGCTCTCATCAAGAATCTCACCCGGTGTTAATTCATAGAGAGCACACAGCTCCACAATGTTCCCACACTTTCGAATATGCCTCCACACAACAGCATCTACTTAATAGTCACAAGCGCTTCCAACTCCAGGGGATCTACTATTCCTATCACACTGCTTCCCCTTTTAACACTGCTCATTCACTATGGTTCAATTGATAGACCTGAGAATAGCAATGCACTTAGCTCTTCACACAACTGATTCCTCACAACCTAAAGGAACTTGGCAGCATCTATTAATGGCACAACGAACTCAGAACAGCCATAACAGGCACAATAATTTTCTCCGCAACTCTCCAGTACATAACAATGCCAAACAGTATGCTTGCGTTATGGTCAGCTCCACGGGTGGCTCAACGCTCTACGCTCACTGCCAACTCCGTCACGCTGCTCTACGCACAACAACAGGTTTTCTCCACACTTTGATTTGTAGGGGCTCCGTCAACCACATTCCACGCACACAAGGATTAGTCAGCTATTCAGGTTTCCATTGGCTCCAGGCTTCCACACAACCACCTGAGAGCCCACAACTCCCGCTCTTCCTCAAACAGTAGCCATAACCGAAACCCTCGGCTTTGATATCAAAACATAAAGTATGAAGACTCTATCAAAGAACTTGATTATTTCATTACTAAATATTATTATTTATAGATTCATACGTAGGAGAATCAATAATGATCTTTGTCGACTTGAACTATATCTTACCGACTCATGCCGACTCACATTAAACTTGATGACGTGAGTGAACGATGTCGTTGGCACCATCATGATTAATGTTCTAACAATTATTCTTTTTTCAAGAGAGAGTCATAATAATGTGTATATCCATAACGGGACGATATGCAAAAGACACAAAATGTATGCATGGTTTTGGATTCACGATGAAGGGAAACTCAACAAATATATAAACCTAACAGATTAAAAAAAAGATACACATCACCAAATTGGATAAATAATGCAGCAAGTTTTATATTCCACTGCAAAAATTATTATTTTCCTTGTTGAATTTCTAAAACCTTGGACTCCTTGGCGTGCTAACCATGTCAGTCTTCTGCGCATAAATTGATCTCGGGTTAAAAAAAAAAAAAAACATAGACGCAAGCCTTATAAATCTGTTGTTCCCATGATGATGATCCTCTATTCTTCAACTTTTTTGAAATATTGTTGTGCGTAAGAAGATACAATGTGGTTTATGAGGATTGTTTATATATATGGATTAAAATATGTTTTTAAATATGCTAGCCTACATTGTAATCTGTTATTTCGCTCAAGGTATGAATGCAAGTACAAATAGTAAGTCGTAACTCAGGACTATCTTTGGTTTGAGTATGAACTCCCCTCTCCTCCCTAAATAAGTCAACATTAATCGAAGCTTGATTGAGCTTAAGCTAGCCTTGTCGTTCTATCAATCCAGCCTGAAAGCTAGAATGCAAGCCTGTAAAAGGCCACTAGCCAGCAATCCAAAGCCATCGATCCCAGCTAGCTATTATAGCAAGATTGGTACCAAATCCAGACTCTGTTGACCAAGCAGAGAGAGATGGTCAAAGCAACATCAAGGTATATAGAACAAAGTAAGCCATGCTCTCCGAGTCAAGGACTAGGAAAAAGGCAGGGGTTTCAGAAGCATATGAACCAGGGCACGGAGTCAAGTTTGCTATAGAAAGAAGAGAGTTAGGGAAGGGACCCCAGTATCCCATTATGTATATGAACCCGTCCACACTGTGCCTTGCTTCAACCAGGAATGCGGGTGGGTACAGCACTTAGAGCCCTCTTACTATTCTTAAACGATCCTCTCATTCATGATCGTTGTCTCATGGATCTTTCCCTCAGCGAACTCATTTTCATCGAAAGATAAAACATATTATCATTTTTTCTCGTCGAAATTCACTGAAAAGATTTGACCAGCCATTGTTTCTTGTCCCAACCCAGGGTGAATCGACCGACCATCCATTGTTTCTTGGACCAGCCTACAAGTCACGATCGGCCACACTTTCTATCAGCCCTAGACACGTGTTGCACAGGGAATGCTAGAAAACCAGTAACAGTCCCTGATCGGATGGGGGATAGCGAATAGATAATAGGAAATAGGGAAGAATGGGGTGCGGCTCAACACTTAGAACCTTGACTATGAACCTTTTGTCAGCTGCCTCCCTTTACCTTGACTCTTACCAACTACCCACCTGCTTAACCTATTATACTTATTAATGTTTTCATTAATAAAGTATGATGTGCATGGTTGTTAGCATAAATCTTAATATATAACTATTAATATCTTTATGGGGTGTATGAGTAGTTTATCATTTTAAAAAATAAAAAAGAAGATGGCAGTGACTATTCACACTTGGGAGAGTTTGGGTGAGGGCTTTTTGTGAAGTGGGAATTAAGAAAAAGTATGATAATTATAGTTGGGAAAGGCAACATGAATAGAAGGTAAAATAGTAAATAATAAGAATAAAAAAAATTGTATAAATGAATAATTTATAATGATGAAGATGGAAATAATAATATATGTGTAGGTATATTGATTTAATAGGATGGAGATGGAAATAATAATATATGTGTAAGTATATTGATTTAATAGGAATGATAGAAAATATATTGATAGAATAGTGATAGTAAGATATAAAAATAGCATAATTTATCAAAATAGAGATATATGCAATATATTATGAGAAAATCAATATAAGTAAGAAATATAAAGATAGAAAATCAAATGAATAGATATGTATGTAAATATGTGGAGATATAGGATAAATAATGGTGAATATTATTAATTAGTAAGTGGATAAATAGAAGATATATGAAATATGATATAATATAGGATAAGATAAAAACATAAGGTGTGTGTATATATATATCTATAGAGAGAGACAGAGAGACAGAGAGAGAGAGAGAAAAAGAGAGAAAGAGAGAGCATATATGATGGTATAATATTACATATATAATTGTTGTTGTTGTTGTTGATATTCATATTCATTTGGAAGTATCAAATTGGTTTACTTTTAATCAAGGTCATTCATCATCTTTCTAATCATACTCAAAAAAATTTACTTTGGTGTCATTAAGTTTTTCCGTGTGTATTATTCCATAAAATGGCTCTATTAATTTCATGCCCACACTCTGAATCATTAATACAACTAAAATCTTGCAACAAATGATAGTTTATGGTGGGTTGAAATTTCTTGTCTTTACCCATAAATTTTATAATTACCTACCTTTAACTTGTAATAATTACCGCTTGCTTGAAATCCATACTCCCGTACTTTCCTTGTTGTTTATGCATGAGACTCTTGCATTAATTATGGATATATTTAGATCCAAGAAAAACCATGAGAAGCCCTTAATAGAAATGAGACTCTTACATTAATTATGATTATCATTAGATCCAAGAAAAACCATGAGAAGTTCTTAATAGAAATGAATGTTATCGCCTTATAATTATAGTTATATGTAAGTTGAGATTCCCTTCCAAGGGAAGTTGTTTGAAATTAAGTGAGTCTTGTTTTAAGAACTTCTTAGCACTTATATTTTGAGTTTTATATTTAGTTTAGTTGAAAAGTACTTAATTGATCCGGATGGATATTGGTGGCCATCCGCTAATTCCACATGGACCCCCACTATTGTTTCTTTCAGTTTTTCAGTTTCTTTAATTGTAGCACAGTTTACTATTTTTAGCAGTTTTCTGGTCCTGAACTTCCTGAGCCATTTTAAGGCCCTAAACGACGTTTTTTGGGAAAATTGGGAGCAACATGGGTCCATGAACCCATGTTTCTATTCCCAAAGTTGTAGTCCTCAGATAGATCATTCTAACGAGATATTGTGCGCGTCAAACGAAGATTGTATGCCAAAGTTACGACCTCGGGAAGTTGATGTACCAATTTACCCAAATGGGGCCCACAGTTTGGCGTTTCATCTCCTAGGATTAGGTTTTTGGATGTTTAGGGTTTTCTATTGTTTCTTAACAATAAATAGGCCTTCAAGCCTCATTGTAACACAGTTCAGAGGCATGTAGCCATAACATCTTTTCTCAGAGATAAGCTACCATTGCCCTAGCTAGTTTATTTCCATTTCTATTTGTAAGCATATTTCATTATTTTACAGTGATGAAATGAAGTATTATTTCTGCTGCATCTCTATATGTATGGTTATAACTGTAATTTGTTGCATTTATGTTTAAATCCAGATCAGTGGTATCAGAGTGGTCTGCTCCTTCTCTGTCTTTCTTTGCATGTCCCCAACAAGGTCGGGATATAAGGAGTTAGGGCTTGAACTGGTCGAACCTTTGCAAGACCAGCCTCGCAAATCCCGACGACCTCCCATGGCGGATGAAAAGAAAGATGAGGGCGTAGGAGATCCTATCAAAATCTTGCTCAAAGAGGCTCTCAAACAACAAAGGAACGCGATGATGGACAACTTTCCCCAGATCCTTCAGCGACTACCCAGGGGTGACACATCTACCTCCAGCAACTACTCTGGAAGTGCCGCAACCTTTAAGGTACAAGCTAACTTTCACATTCCCATATTTGAGGGTTAGATAGATGCATTCGTCGTAGATAAATGGTTAAAACTGCTAGAAGGGTATTTTTTTTTTCATGAATTTTCCGGTCGGGAAAAGATTACTTTCTCTCTTCTCAAAGCCACCCCCCACGTCAAGGACTAGTGGAAAACATACTGGGAGCAGAAGGATGAAAGTATGGCCTCACTGTTTTCAGCCGCACACACTTGGAATTCATTCTAGGATGCCATCAAAGAGCAGTACTACCCTATCGAAATCTATGAGGATCAATACATAAAGTGGACCACGTTGCGGCAGGAAAGGGACCAAGACGTGCCGGAGTTTACCAATATTTTCCATACCCTTCACACAAAGTTGGGTATCAAGGCTTCAGAGCGGCATTTGGTACTCAAATACCGTGGTTACTTGCACAGGTACATCTAGGACGAAATAGAATTCCTTAACATCTCCTCACTCGGCACGGCATACCGATATGCTGTCAAGATCGAGAAAAAGTTTAAACAGAAGAAGCGAGACTTTGGATCTGCAAATCCTAAGCAAGGGAAAGGTGTCCCCAAACTACAGTAAAAAAGGACAAATCCAAGGCGCGGCGGCCCAAGACAACCTGCCAAAGTTGTAAGCAAAGAACAGCACCGCGAAGTCGAAAAAGGACACGGGAAAGTGGTGTGAGTTCCATAAGAGCTCCACTCACAACACAAGTGAGTGTCGGGCCAAGCAATCACTGGTGGCTGAGCTAAAGGTTTCAGAATCAAATGCATGTTCTGACTCTGAGTCAGAACCTGACAAGAGGAATGACAAAGGGAAGAAGATTATCGATTCAGAGCCCAACGTCATCGTTGCCACCACGAAGATCCAGAAGGAGGAACCCAAAGATCCAGAGGAGGAGCGCCTCTTCCACTGTCGGATGTGGGTAAAGGGCACCCTACTACAGTTCATTATCAATAGAGGAAGCCAAAAGAACCTAAATTCGGCAGAGGTTGTGAAGCAACTGGGTTTACTGACCACAGCACATCCACAATTGTACACCATCAGGTGGCTTCACCAAGGACGAGATCTTTGTGTGAGCTAGCAGTGTCGCCTTCCATACAACATCAAGCCCTTCACGGATGAGGTATTGTGTGATGTTGCTCCCCTTGATGTGTGTGATGTATTATTAGGCCAACCATACTTGTGGAAGTGACATGTTGTGTATGAATCAATGCCTCGTGATGTTATTGTTACTTTGGGAAATAAGTTGTACAGGATACCGGAGGTAGCACCACCTACCACCATCTCTTTGGTTACTACAAAACAATGCAGTAAGCTCATTTCCAAAACCAGGAAATTTGTTTTCCTAATGATACGCCCTCAAGGAAAGAAGAAGACGGTGGCCACGACCTCCAGACAGGGCCCCTCCACATGACAAATACAGATGGACAAGGTTGTGGACGAGTACGAGGACATATTCACCTCCCCCATAGGCGTTCCTCTGCACTGTCAGGTCAAGCACTCCATCGATCTGACCCCAGGTGCATCGTTGCCCAATGGACCAATCTATCGGCACTCTGTTCTGGAGAACGATGAAATCAAGAGGCAGATTCAAGAGCTGTTGCAGAAAGGTCACATCCATCTGAGTTCATCGCCCAGTGGGATCCTAATTGTGTTGGTACAGAAGAAGCATGGGACTTGGAGACTCAGTATTGACTATCGGGCGCTGAACAAGATCACTGTCTATAATAGGTACTCAATCCCACGGATTGATGACCTCGTGGACCAACTGAAGGGGGAAAAATATTTCAACAAGATCGATTTGAAGTCAGGATATCACCAGGTACCAATCGAACCCTCCGATGTGTGGAAGACTACCTTCAAAGCTAAGGAGGGCCTTTTCAAATGGTTGGCTATGCCTTTCGGGTTGACGAATGCTCCTACAACCTTCATGAGGCTAATGGATGACATCTTGCGGCCATTCACCAACTCATTTGTAGTGGTATACTTGGATGACATCCTGATCTTCAGTGATGGTTGGGAAGAGCACCTCCACCACATCCGACAGGTTCTCCAAACACAGCGACAACACAAGTTATGTGCCAATTTGGAGAAATGCACTTTTGGCATGACCTAGGTTCAGTATCTGGGATACATTATTGATGAATGGGAGGTGCATGTGGATCCAGCCAAGATCCAAGTCATTCAGGATTGGCCATCTGTTGGGTCCCTATAATACTAGTGATTACCCCATTACTATTTTAGTTATACCCCTTATTTATATTTTTGTGCCCCCATTACCCCCATATTGTTATTAATGTGCCCATAGAATCCCTCTATTGTTATTTTTGTGGCTTTATATTATTATTGTTAGGTCGGCTGGATTATATTGTGGCTCCATAGACTCCTATATACAGAAAGGAGGTTTTGTCATTTGAATCATCCAAGAATTGTTCATTTATGTAATGTAAAGGAGGTTTCCCCCTCGAAGAGGCTGAATTCTAGGGCGTGGATCTCTCTTTTCTATCTTTTTGTGAGCTGGTTTCATAACATTTGGTATCAGAGCTTTGGATTCTAGGGTTTCGCTGCTCCAAACAGGTCATTGTGGCATTTTCGCTATAACTTTTTTCTGTGACGTTTCAGAAGTCGCAAAAAAAAACCCATTTTAGAAGAAATAGCGCTGAACCTTGGGTCCGAATTTCAGAGCTTTTCGCGCGATATTTGCGGATATATGATCTCAGGAAGTTGGTCTTTTTGCAGACTCCTGAATTACACTCAAAACAGAAGACCTGGGGAAAATCGTCATAACTTTCTTTCTGAGCATCGGATTGAAATTTCGTAAGAAGGTACAGAAAGAGGACGGACTGCATTTTTCTTTTATATATTTTTTAGAGTCAAAGGTTGAAACATTGACACGTGGCACTTCATACAAGTTCGCTCTACTGAACTAGTCTATAATCAGGTCACTGCGGGAGATTGTGCATAACTCTTTCTTAGAGAATCCAATTTGGTTTAGACTAGTGGCATTGGAAAGAGGAAACAGAAGGCTACTACAGGTCACAATTTCAGAACTGGATGATTCAAAATTACAGAGATACATCAGATTCAATATCAGGCTTCTACAAAGTAAAAAAAGGTGTGTAGTTTTTATTTTTTATTTTTGCATAAGCTTGGTTTGAAGGAATTCAAAGGGCCTAGTAAAGCATTATTATCGGTAACTGATGCCCAGAGGAAAGAAAATGCAAACACCTAGTAAGGAACCTGAAAGCTCTAGCATAACTCATGAAGAAGAGGAAGAAATGCTACATGATATATCAAAATTACAAGAACAAGTGCAACAAATGTCACGCTCACAAAAGCTAACAGATGCTAAGATAAATGGCGTGGAATCTAAGATAAAGGGCATGGAAGCTAAGATGGACGATTTTAAGATAGATTTGAAGACAGATTTGAAGAAAGACATGGCAAATTTGAAGACAGACATGGCAGATTTGAAGACATATTTGACAAATTTTCTACAAGAGATACTTACTAATGGTGAAAAGGTTGTAAAGGAAACTCATGATGTGAACAAAAGTAATGTTAATCATGATTCCATAGATTCTAATGTTGGATCGAAGACCCACCATATTCCAAAAATCGATATGAGGAAGTTTGATGGCAAGGATCCCGCCACATGGATATTACAGATGGAGCAGTTCTTCGATCTCAATAATGTGCAAAACACACAAAAGGTACGTATGACAACTTTATATTTGGAACCAAATCAATTTGTATGGTATCAATGGCTTTGCTCTCGTAAACAATTTATCACTTGGGCAATTTTTACGGAAGAATTGATAGCACATTATGAGGATACAAAAAGCAACATTTTTTTTAGCCAATTGATAAGTCTCAAACAAAAGGGTTCAATAATGGAGCACATTGAGGAGTTCCAAAAATTGAACATAAGGGTAAAAGATATTCCAGAGGAGCATAGGATTGATGTGTTCATAGGGTCTTTAAAGGATAATATCCAACATGATGTTCGACTTTGGGAACCTGATTCATTAGAGAAGGCATTCAGGTTAGCAAGAAAAATGGAAAGCAAAATTATGGCAACCAGGAAGCATACCACTCACAACTATAAAGACGGAAGTGTTGTTGCCCCTAGTCTTCCACAACCTATAAGGTTGACACCACAACAATTGGAAGAAAAAAGAGCAAAAGGGCTTTGTTATAGTTGTGATAGCAAATACACTAAAGGTCATAAGTGTGCTGAGAAGAAATTATTCTACATAGATTGTGAAGAGGAAGAAGAAAAGGAGCAAGAAAGGTCAAAAGAAGAAGATATACTCCAGGAACAAAGCCTAGATGAAGAACAAATAAATCCAACCATATCTTGTAATGCATTGGCGGAATTACCACTCCTCAAACCATCAAGATAGAAGGACAAATCAAGAAGAAAAAGGTAATAGTGTTGATTGATTCAGGAAGCACCCACAATTTTATTCATTGTAGGGTAGCAAAAGAATTGAATTGCTTCCTATATCCAGCACCAGAGTGTCAAGTGATGATTGCAAATGGAGGAACAATAAATTGCTCTGGAAAGTGCCATAATATCAAGCTATCCATGGGAGAATATGTATTGACTAGCCCAATGCTTTCCATTCCAATGGGAGGTGCTGATGTTGTACTAGGAGTCCAATGGCTACAATCCTTGGGTACAATAGCTTTTAATTTTCAAGAACTTTTCATCAAATTTTTTGTGGAAGGAAAGGAAGTTGAATTAAGGGGTATTGCAGGGAAACCAGGAAAGATAATCAGCTCTAATGGTATGACAAAGCTTCTAAAAAAGGAGCAAAGGGGTGTAATTGCACAATTATGTTCGCTAGATGTTTCCACATTAGAATCATCTATTTCTCCAGATCTCCAAAAAGTCCTGGACAATCATTCCAAGGTATTTGAGACTCCCAAAGGTCTCCCACCTATGCGTGATCATGATCATGCTATTCATCTGATTCCAGGAAGTGTTCCTCCAAACATCAGGCCGTACAGATATCCCTATGTCCAAAAAAGTGAAATTGAACGTATGGTTGCAGAAATGCTAGAGGCTGGTATAATTCAACCGAGTCAAAGTTCTTTCTTTGCTCCAGTAGTATTGGTGCACAAGAAGGATGGATCATGGCGCATGTGTCCGGATTATAGGGAGCTCAACAAGCTCACTATTAAAGATAAGTTCCCCATTCCTGTCATTGATGAATTACTGGATGAATTGCATGGATCAATTTACTTCACCAAGTTGGATCTTCGTTCAGGATATCATCAAATCAGAATGAAGATTGAAGACATTCCGAAAACGGCATTTAGAACTCATGAGGGTCATTATGAATTTTTGGTCATGCCTTTTGGCCTTACCAATGCACCTTCAACATTTCAAGGTTTGATGAATTCAATTTTCAAACCATTCCTTAGAAAATTTGTGTTAGTATTTTTTGATGATATACTAATCTACAGCAAGTCTTGGAAGGATCATGTTGAACATGTTGACAGGGTGCTACAACTATTGGAAGAGAAACAATTATATGCCAAAAGATCCAAATGTTTCTTTGGAGTCCAGGAGGTGGAATATTTGGGTCATATTGTATCTCATGAAGGAGTTAAGGTAGACCCTAGCAAAATTAAAGCCATTAAGGAATGGAAAATCCCCACATCCATAAAGCATTTGCGAGGATTTCTTGGGTTGACAGGGTATTATCGCAAGTTTTTTAAGAATTATGGGAGAATAGCAGCACCTCTAACAACATTATTGAAGAAAGATGCATTTTCATGGACTCCGGAAGCAACAAAGGCCTTTGAACATCTTAAAGAGGCAATGTGCCAAGCACCGGTCTTAGCTACACCGGACTTCACAAAAACCTTTATTGTGGAATGTGATGCTTCAGGAAATGGAATTGGTGTTGTTTTAATGCAAGATGAAAGACCCATTGCTTTTGAAAGTCGTCCAATCAAGGGAAAGTTTTTAAGAAAAGCTATTTATGAGAAGGAAATGTTGGCAATACTCCATGCACTTAAGAAATGGCGACCCTACCTAATGGGAAGACACTTCAAGGTAAAAACAGATCATGATAGCCTTAAATACTTTTTAGAACAAAGATTATCCTCTGAAGAGCAACAAAAGTGGGTCACAAAGATGTTGGGTTATGACTTTGAAATCATCTACAAAAAAGGGAAGCAAAATGTGGTGGCAGATGCACTCTCAAGAAAGGATGAGGATGTGGAAGCATTGTTGTGCGCCATTTCTATTATCCAACCAGATTGGATAAATGAAGCAAGGGAGGAATGGAAGAATGACGAAGAAGTGTGGGCACTTATTCGAAAGCTACAACAAGATTCCAGTACGTCTGATACATTTAGCTGGAAAAATGATTCGTTATGGTACAAAGATCGCTTATACCTCTGTAAGAATTCCCAGCTAAAACAAAAGATTCTTATGGAATTGCACACTTCTCCCTTAGGAGGGCACTCAGGATTTTTAAAAACTTACCACAGGGTTAAGAAGGAATTTTTTTGGGATGGCCTTAAATCAGATATTCAAAAGTTTGTGGCAGAATGTTTGGTTTGCCAACAAAATAAAGTTGAAACAATTAAGACACCGGGTCTATTACAACCTTTATCCATTCCAAGCCAACGTTGGGAGGAGGTATCAATGGATTTTATCACAGGTTTACCCAAGTCTGAGGGAAAGAGTGTCATCATGGTGGTAGTTGACAGACTTACCAAGTATGCACACTTTTGTGCATTATCACATCCATTTAAAGCCAGTACAGTTTCTACTGCATTTATGGAAACAATTCAAAAGCTACATGGAAACCCAAAGATTATTGTAAGTGACAGAGATCCCATTTTCACTGGAAATTTTTGGACACAATTATTTTCTTGTCTTGGTACTCAGTTAGCTCATAGCTCATCTTATCATCCTCAATCTGATGGGCAAACTGAGATAGTAAACAAATGTTTGGAAGGATATCTTCGTTGCTTTGTATCTGATAAACAGACACAATGGGTCAAATGGTTGCCTCTGGCTGAATGGTGGTATAACACTTCCTTTCATACAACAACAAAAATGACCCCATTTATGGCACTTTATGGGTATCAACCACCATCCATCACATCATATTTAAGAGAAAATTCTAAGGTTCAGGCAGTGGAACATCACATCGAACATCAACAACAAGTCCTCCAACTCTTAAAGGATAACCTCGTGTTGGCACAGAATAGAATGAAACAACAGGCAGATCAACATCGCAGTGAAAGAAGTTTTGATGTAGGTGATTGGGTATTCCTATGGCTACAACCATATAAGCAAATGTCCCTCAAGCAAGCTAAGAAGGATAATAAATTATCACCAAAGTATTATGGTTCGTACAAGGTGTTGCAAAAGATTGGTACTATGGCATACAAATTGGAGCTTCCTGCAGCTTCTCGATTGCACCTAGTTTTCCATGTTTCATGCTTAAAGAAGGTTATAGGCGACAAGCTCCCAGTTCAAACAATATTGCCAGAACTTGACAAGGAAGGAAAAATTATATTGGAACCGGAAGCAGTTATAGAAACAAGAACTCGACAGCTACGAAATCGATCAATTTCAGAGTACCTTATCAAGTGGAAGAACTTATCCGCTGAAGATTCCACATGGGAGGATGAGAATTTTATGCAGAAGTATCCTGAACTACTCAAGCGTTGAGGACAACACTTTTTTGAAGGAGAGGGGCATGTTGGGTCCCTATAATACTAGTGATTACCCCATTACTATTGTAGTTATACCCCTTATTTATATTGTTGTGCCCCCATTACCCCCATATTGTTATTAATGTGCCCATAGAATCCCTCTATTGTTATTTTTGTGGCTTTATATTATTATTGTTAGGTCGGCTGGATTATATTGTGGCTCCATAGACTCCTATATATAGAAAGGAGGTTTTGTCATTTGAATCATCCAAGAATTGTTCATTTATGTAATGTAAAGGAGGTTTCCCCCTCGAAGAGGCTGAATTCTAAGGCATGGATCTCTCTTTTCTATCTTTTTGTGAGTTGGTTTCATAACACCATCTCCAACCATTCTAACAGAGCTCTGCAGCTTTCTCGATCTTGCCAACTTCTACCGCAGGTTCATGTTGGGATTTTCTCATATCACTTGGCCCTTGAGTCAAGTCACAAAGGGAGGAGCGAAAGCAAAATTATTTTCGTCTAAATCTCAACAGAAGGTATTCACAGAGTTGAAACATCGCCTATGCTCGGCACCAATGCTCGTATTACCATACTTGCAACAACCATTTGAGGTCAAGACAGGTGCCTCTAACTATGCTATTGGCGTAGTCCTTACGCAACGCGGGCATCCAGTGGCATATCACAGTGAGACACTTTCAGACACAGTCCGAAAGTATCCCACTTATGACAAAGAGATGTATTCCATTGTGCAGGCCTGCCAACGATGGAAGCATTGCATTTTGGGGAAGGAAATGGTCATCCACATAGACCACCGACCCCTGTAGTTCATACAGACCCAAGGGAAATTGCAGAATGATCGCCATCATAAGTGGTCCACATACCTGCAACAGTTCCATTTGAATATCAAGTATAAGAAGGGCAGCACCAATAATGTTGCAAATTGGCTCAGTCGACCATCTATCATGGCGTTAACCATCGTGCTCAACTCTTGTGGACACAAGACTTCTGATTAGCCACTTCTCTACAAAAGCGACCCAGAATTCAGCCACACATACCAGACACTCTTGGAGGGTCAGCATGTTCCAGATTTCCACCTCCAGGATGCCCTGTTATGCCACCTGGGTCACCTTCGTGTTCCTTCAAGCGAGCATGCCAAGATGATTTGGGAAGCACACTACAGTCGAGCTATTGGGCATTTCGGGGACGAGAAAACGGTGGCAGTGTTGTAGAAGTAATTCTATTGGCCAAATCTTTGACAAGATGTCGGGAAGTACATTAGATCATGCATTGCCTGCGCCATTGCCAAACAGACCATCAAGAAGCAAGGCCTATATACCCCTGTGCCTACCCCTAGTCAACCTTGGGAATCCATCTCCATGGATTACATGTCGGGCCTTCCTTCTACTAAGCATGGAAACGGCTGTGCTTTTGTGGTCGTTGACAAGTTCTCGAAGATGGCCATTATGGCGGCCTGCAAGAACAATATCACAATAGAAGCCACTGCTAAACTCTTCTTTGAACAAGTGTGGATACACTTTGGGATCCCATATTCTATCATCTCGGATCAGGACAACAGGTTCCTCAGTACATTCTAGTCCAGTCTCTGGTCGATGTTGGACACCAAACTCACTAAGTCCATAGTCTTCCATCCCCAAATTGATGGCCAAACAGAGGTTGTCAACCGGATGATCGTACACATTCTGCGTATGTACAACTCAAAGCATCCACGCACATGGGATGAGAGCCTCCCTTATGTTCAGCACAGCTATAACCGGTCTCTCCATAGCTCGACTGGCCACGACCCTTTTCAGGTGGGCTTGGGATTCCAGCCACTATGTCCCATTGATGTGGCCATGCCATTTGCAGCTACTCAAGCAGATTCGTCTCATGTCCAGTCCGAAACAAATAAGGCAAACAGCTTCATTGTGCGCATCCAACATATTCACCAGCAGGTCCACGACATTCTGGAGAAATCAAATGCTAAGTACAAGCAGCGACATGATCAACATCGGGTGCCACACAAGTTTCAGGCGAGCGACAAACTCTAGTTTCATTTGCAAAAGGAACGCCTTACCGAAGCCTATCGGAAACTCAGACCACTCTGATATGGCCCTTACACCATTACCAAGGCTGTGGGAGCAATGCATTTGAGCTCAACATTCCCCCATTCCTTGGCCTGCACCCAGTGTTCAATGTGGACCGCCTTCGGCCATACTTTCCACCATTATTAGACACATTCGACACTGCATAACAGCTCATACCCACAGATTTAAATCCAAATTGCATGAAACAATCTACAACTGATCAGATCATGGACACACAGATCAAGAACACTCGCCAACAGAAGACCCCACTATATCGAGTTGTCAAAGCAGCCCAACTCCTTCACCAGGGCAAGTGGCTCACCAGGGACGAAGTTTAGCAGAAGTTTCCTCATCTCAGGGAGGAACTCAACGCAATGGGGACCATTGCTTCCTAAGAGGGGAGGAATGATCCAAGTGGATATTGGTGGCCATCTGCCAATTCCACTTGGACCCCCACCATTGTTTCTTTTAGTTCTTCAGTTTCCTTAATTGTAGCACAATTTACTATTTTTAGCAGTTTTTCGGGCCCTGAACTTTCGGAGTCGTTTTGAAGCCCTAAATGACGTTTTTTGGGAAAACTAGGAGCAACATGGGTCTTTCTAACCCTCCGATAGATCTTTCTAACGAGGTATTGTGCACATGAAGCAGAGATCGTATGATAAAGTTACGACCCCCGAGAAGTTGATGTACCAATTTACCCAAACGTGGCCCACAGTTTGGTGTTTCATCTCCTAGGGTTAGGTTTTTGGATGTTTAGGGTTTTCTATTGTTTATCAACAATAAATAGGCCTTTGAGCCTCATTGTAACACAGTTCAGAGGCATGTAGCCACCACATCTCTTCTTAGAAATAAGCTACCATCGCCCTAACTAGTTTATTTCCATTTTTGTTCGTAAGCATATTTCAGTATTTTACAGTAATGAAATGAAGTATTATTTCTGTTGCATCTTTGTATGTATGGTTATATCTATAATTTGTTGCGTTTTTGTTTAAATTCGGATTATTAATATATTTGTTGCAGGCGGGATATATTGTGTTCATTTGCTTGACCAACTATCAGTTTACTTTAACCAAAAAAATTTGCATATTTCTCCATAGTTTAACATTAGAGATTGAATTTTATTATTTTTTAATAATGTTTTAATATATTATTTGAAATTTGATTGGTTCATCTTTTACTTTGCAATGATTACATGTGTATCACAAAATTAGTTAGTTGTACCATCAAGTCTTTCATTGCACATGCTGTCATTAATTCACTATTTGAATTTCACTAGCGCCCAAATTTAGAACCGTCACCTCCATTAGTCTCTTCATTAGATGAGCTCAAGGGATTTCTCGCAAGGCACGTAATGGATAAATTGAGATGAATATTTCATGCTTTTATGAACTAGAAAATGTTGGCATCCTCCACCTCCATTAGTCTCTTCATTAGATGAGCACAAGGGATTTCTTGCAAGGCAAGTAATGGATAAATTGAGATGAAGATTTCATGCTTTTATGAACCATAAAATGTTGGTATTCTCGAATTGACAATAGCATGTAGGATGAAGGTATTTGTGGAATCCTCCTTATTTAGCAATTCATGTTCCTGGCCTTTCCGCATAACATTTTTACATTTTGTTTTTTCTTTGATGTATTTGATAGTGAATAAAAATTTTGTAACAAGGGGAACTTGCAACGATGATTTGAAATTCAAAATTATAGATTTGATATCCGAATATTTAAGTTACTCACCATACATTCGAGTCACTAATTTACATGCAGAGATAGAGTATTATTTAAAAGGTGATTTAAATAATTTAGAAAATATAATTTCAAAATTCATTATTATTAAATATGAAATTTATATTGTTTTCTATTTTGTTAATTATATAAATAACTAAATTTTAACATGCTAAGAAACATTGTATTATTTAAAATTTAGAAATCATATATTTCGTTTTAATATTAAATTTTTGTATGAAAAATAAATATTCGTAACTAACCAAACATATTTTAAATCAATCTAAATTATTGAATAATTAATTTTTTTTATAAAAACAAATATACTATTATTTTATAATTTTAAATGAAAAAAAAAAAAAATAATAAATAAATTTTCATTCTTCATATTTCCCTATGTTATCTTTCCCTAAAATTTTCATTCTTCATATCTCCATGTGTTGTCTTTCCCTAATTTAAAAAATGTTCACATTTAAACCTCATTTTTAAAATGCCATAATCTTTTAAATTCATTTTAGATATTCTCTTTTCTATTACTAAGTCAAAACATTATTATACTTGAAAGATAAGAATTTATATTTAAAAAATAAATAAATTTAATAAAATAATAAATATGAAAGTCCCTCTGGCCGCTCATGGAAATCAAGGTAGTGGAATTGATATTTGTGTGGATGCAAACCTCATTTAGTGGAAACCTCAAAGTTCACGTGCTTTTTTTCCGCTCAGTTTTTAGTTATAAAATTAATGCACTTCATAATAACTTAAATAAAATGTTCATGAATAACCCCATATATATATATTTTAATTTGGAAAAAAAATTCATAAAAAACCCTCTATTATCATATAAAAATCCATTATTATTTAATATATATATAACATAATATATATATATATATATATATATATATATATATAATCTTTTATATATATATATATATATATATATATAATCTTTTATATATATATAACATAATTGTCATCCTAAATAACAAATCCATTATCTAATAAAAATCTATTGATGTTGGAAAACTATTTTAGTCACGAGTCTTTTCATGGTTGTATATAAGATATGAATGTGTTGTTTGTTGGGAAAGCTACTTTATTCCTGGAATATGTTTTATTGTTGTATATGGAAATTTTAAGTTAAAAATAAACATCATGAGCTTAATTAGATGGTATTTATATACTATTTTTAAGACTTCACTTTTAAAATTGAAATCCAGGAAAACAATTATAGAGATAATTTTGTTTTTGAAAAATTAATTGAGGTTTAAAATAAATTATAAATATATTTAATTATATAACCAAAAAAATATTATTTAAAAATAAATAATATTTTTAATAAAAAAAAATTATATTATTTAAAAATAAATAATATTTTTTAATAAAAAAAATTATATTATAAATTGATATTGAATATAATTGATTATATTTTGTGATAAATATTTAATATTTAATTGTGAAGTTATTTTGTTTAATAAATATTTGTTGTTTAGTTTTATAATTTACTGTATGTCATTTTAAAATAAATTTATATAAATTTAAAATTTGTTCACAAAGTTTAGATAGACAGTGATTGGTTGTTTTGTTAAGGCACTTCTTAATGTGAAATCACCGGTTTAATAGGGTGATATATTGGACATGATGAAGATGTAGTCCTACAAGCTTACAAAAAAAATAATCATTCATTTAATTTGGCTATATTTAAACTAGGCACTCGCTACTATGTAGCTTGTTATATAATCAAGATGATCAACCATTTAAAAACTTTATCGGACTTATGTTTGAATGGTGTTATGTAAGCACATTAAACATGAATTTTGATAATAATATTATAATACAATAAGATATACTAATATGTAAGGTAGTTACATGAGTAATTTAAGTCGTGTATATATAATTATATCATATTTTTTTTATTTAATGAGGTTATATTGATAGATGGATCCAATTATTATGTGATATTATGATATATCTTTGATACAAATATGTTGAAGTTATAACTTATGATTATGTGAAGCATTTGATTATTTCATTCATATTTTATGACATGCATGAGCATGCAATTTTTACTATTCAGAATGTGGTGATAACAATAATCTTATGTTCTTATGGTATGCAAGAGTAGGCATGTGGATTTTTTCTATGATATTATGATGTTATAACTAATGCAATAGTTGCATCTTGAGATGTGGTGATTGACACGAAATATACCAATGAGCCAAGAGGGTCAAATTATTTGATGATCTTGTAGGAGCCCATACTTATGAGGGAGAAGGTGTAAACCATATAGGTTGGGGATAGACTCATTCAACACTACATATGCCAATGTTTATTTTGTCTTGTGTAACTCTTGATGGATAGCTCTTAAGGAGTTATGAGACCATCTTTAGGAGGTCGAATGCCTAGAATTGGATTGGGATGGTGAAGCCAGAAGTGGTGTAAGGACTTCAATTCTTGATGTTGTGTACCTTAGTTGGCTGTGGATGGAATTGGTCTAGCCTTGCAAGATGTTCAAAGTCATTGAGTACCGAGATCAGATGTCTGCCTTGGGGTTGATGACGTTTAAGCCATGGGGCAAGTCTTGGGGCTATGATATAAACCGATGAGGCTTTATGTCTGGTTCCGAAAGTTGGGAAAAAGGACTTGAAGTTTCTTGGGATTTCCCTGGTGTTGTCTAACTTTCGATGGCTATCGGTATATTAGTTCAATAGAGGGAGTTGGACAAACATGGATAATAAATAAATAATTGATAATATAAATAAATAAAATAATAAATGAATATACTAACTTCGAGATGAAGTTCCTTAAAAAAGGGAAGTATATAATGTCTCATATTAATAAATAATAATAATGAAAAATGAAAAAATAATATATAAATAAAAAAAATAACAAATATAAAAAATATATATATAATAATAAATAAAATATTTACTAATGGAGAAAATATAATAATAAAATAATAAATAATAAATAAAATAAAATAAAAATAACTAAAAGTTGGCATGATGACACATGGATTGTGCACATGCGAACCCCTTTCCAATCCCCTTGCCATTTTTAGAATAGTTAGTTCTATTTAATGACAGAAAAGAGAGGTGATAAGCATTCATTAATTCACTCATTCTTTGAGGAAAGAAATGTTGCAAGACAAATGACACTTGCAGTAGTAAGTTGATTGAGGGCTCGGGCGTAACAAATGCAAGAAATATTTACGACAACATGTCTAAGGTTGGGTGGAGAGTCATCCCCAACACTTTCTTGTGCTTAGTAGGATCTGGATGGCATTACAACCTCAAATCACTAGTAAGATCTATTTTTCATTCTTCTCCCTATTGATACATTTTATTTGCTAATCTATATTTTGAAAATTCTTTTCCAATTAGTAGAAAATTTGTATCGATAACATGGTTGATATATTTAAGTTTTTAAATTTTAATTATGGGTTGTTACATATTCAAATTTTTTAAGCAATATGTCAACGAAAGTCATTGCCATTAGCATGCAAAGCCACCATTGTTATGACTTGGTTGCATTTAGGTCATAGAGTTTGCGTTGAACTTCGTCACAGGCTCCCAAAAGAATCCTTATGGAGATCCGACCACATAATCAAATACGGCCATAGTGATCAACACTCCACAATCTTAGCTTGGCTCTTCACTGTCACATAGCAAGTATATATATTGACTCTCGACTTGGTGGCCACGGCCTTCAGACTATGATTCTTTTTTACTTTAAATCTTGCCTCAACGTTGTTTGCAAAACAAACCATGTCTTTAGCTTACCACCATCTTGATAATGTTAATTAAATCACATCTCCATTGTCTCAGCGTTACAATCACCATTATTTCGAACCACATCTCGACATCTTCTAATTTCGTTGACTTGGCTTACTTGATAAGCAATATATGTCCATGTCTAAGCCATCATCGCCTCGACTTCATTGAATCTGATCGCAAGCCTTCAAGCCACCATTTGATAAACAATATATGTCTCACTTCTACCACTACCTCAGAGAACCACATCTACCACCATTACCAAACAAAGCTTGCCCCGAGCGAAAAGATATTCAATCAATGTTCCATCCTCAAACTGAGTCAGATGTGGTCAACTGTTCACAGTACCCGACATGTGATGATTTGTGTCCAAGACTTAACCATATCCTCATTCCTTAAACCTTATTTCATGACCCTTCATGGATGACTTAATGGAACTGTGTCATGGAGCCATGGCCTTATTTATCGTGCTTAGTTGTAACATATACCTTGATCCTTGGGTTAATGCCCTTAGAGGCTTAGTTATAAGTTCATACCCATGTGTCCTTTCAACTAACAAAGCCCAAAAGGCCACTGAGCCTACGCATGCCACATGTAATAATTTGTTTTACTAGGACCACACTAGTTAACGAGTGCACATGTTGTCGTGAATCCATCACTATATCTTCTAGAAGTTACACACTATTTAACGTTTTAGTGATGGAGGTTTCTCCCTACAGTTTTTGGCTTCCAATTAGCGATGATCTTCAAACGTGATCTGGATTTAAACAAGAATGCAACAAATTAGAAAGATAACCATAAACACAAAGATGCAGCGGAAATAATACTTCATTTCATTAATGTAAAATACTGAAATATGCATACAAACAACAATGGAAATAGACCGGCTAGGGTGATGGTAGCTTATCTCTGAGAAGAGATGTGGCGGCTACATGCCTCTGAACTGTGTTACAATGAGACTTGAAAGCCTATTTATTGTTGAGAAACAATGGAAAACCCTTAACATCCCAAAACCTAACCCTAGAAGATGAAATTCCAAATTGTGAGCCCCGTTTTGGGTAAGTTGGTACATCAACTACTTGGGGTCGTAACTTTGGCACCTGATCTTTGTTTGACGCGTACAATAGCTCATTAGAAAGATCTATCCGAGCACTACAACTTTGGGGAGAGCAACATCGGTCCATGGACCGATGTTCCATGGACCGGTGTTACTCCCAGTTTTCCCAAAAAACGTCGTTTAGGGCCTCAAAACAGCGCCGAAAGTTCAGGACTTGAAAGACTGCTAAAAATAGTAAGTTGTGCTACAATTAAGGAAACTGAAAAACTGAAAGAGACAATTGTGGGGGTCCAAATGGGATAGGTGGGTGGCCACCAACATCCACCTAGATCATTCCTCCCCCCTTAAGAAGCAATGGTCCCCATTGCATTGAGATCCTCCATGAGATGAGGAAGTTGCTGTTGAACTTGGTCCCCGGTGAGCTGTTCTACAATCTCTGACATGTCTAGTAATGGTGGGAAGCATGGTCAAGGGCGGTCCACATTGAACACTCGATGCAAGCGAAGGAATGGGGGAATACTGTGTGTAAACTTGTGTGGCGCCCAATGTTGAACATGTCGCTTCTTGTACTTGTCACTTTTCAGAATGGAGCGGTGATATATCGCCCCGCTAGGTAGAGGTGCTCTGGGAGTCAAATCAAATGAATACTTAACCTGACAGTGTAACGGTACCCATCTGGGTAAGGAGAAGATGTTCCTGTGTTCTTTCATGACTTTATCCTTTTGTTGTTGTTGCTGCGTGGAGGAACCCTTCGCGGGGGTCATAGATGTGGTGATGATCTTCCCCTTACTTTCGGAGCGAACTAGACAAAAAATGAATTTCCTAGTCTGGGAGATGAGCTTGTTGCCTTTCTTGGCAGTGATCAAGGAGGTGGCGGTAGGTGGGGCTACCTCCGGTATCCTGTATAATGAATTACCAGCGAGGCCTTGACTCATACACAACATGTTGCCTCCACAAGTATGGCTGGCCCAATAGTACATCACAAACATCCAGAGGTGTAGCATCACACAATACCTCGTCTGTTGGCGAACTTTGAGATCTCGTCCTTCATGAAGCCACCCGATATTGTACGGCTATGGGTGTGGTGTAGTCGGTAGGCCCAACCGCTTCACGACCTCTGCTGAAATGAGGTTCTTTTGGCTACCACGGTCGACAATGAATTGCAGTGGCAAACCCTTCAACCACATCTGTGAATGGAAAAGACGGTCCCCCTCCTCTAGGTCTTCGAGCTCATTCCTCTGGATCTTGGCGGTGGCAACAGTGACGCTAGGCTCTGCATCCATGATCTACTTCCCTATGCCATTCCCCTTGTCAGGTTCTGACTCAGGGTCGGAACATGCATCTAATTCTGAAGCCGTCAACTTGGCCACTAGCGACTGCTTGGTCCGACACTTACTTGTGTTATGAGTGGGACTTGTGGAACTCACACCACTTTCCTGTGTCCTCCTTCGACTTCGTGGTGTTGTTCTTTTCTTGCGCCTTCGACAGGTTGTCTTGGGTCACCCCGCCTTGGCTTTGTCCTTTGGTCTTCGGATTTGCAGATCCAAAGTCTCGCTTCTTTTGTTTGAACTTTTGCTCAATTTTGACAGCGTATCAGTACGTCATGTCGAGCGAGGAGATGTTCAGGAACTCCATCTCTTTCTGGATGTATCTGTGTAGGCAGTCGCGGTATTTGAGTACCAAATGTAGCTCAGAGTCCTTGATACCCAACTGTGTGCAAAGGGTATGAAAAATGTTTGTGAACTCCGGCACATCTTGCTCCATTTCCTGTCGCAGTGTGGTCCATTTGATGTATTTATCCTCATAGCTTTTGACAGGGTAGAACTGTTGCTTGACGACATCCCGAAATGAATCCCAAGTGGGTACGGCTGAAAATAGTGAGCCCGTACTTTTATTCTTCTGCTCACAGTAGGTTTCCCACCAGTTCTAAACGTGGGGGGCTGCTTTGAGAAGAGCAAAAACAATCTTTTCCCGACTCGAAAATTAATGAACAGAAAATTACCCATCTAGCAGATTTAACCATTTATGTACGACATCTACGTCTATCTAACCCTCGAATATGGGGATTTCAAAATTAACTTGTACCTTAAACGGTGTGGCGTTTCCAGAGTAGCCGTTAGAAGTCGATGCGTCGCCTCTGGGTACCAGCTCAAGGATCTGCGCAAAGATATCCATCATCGTGTTCCTTTGCCGCTCGAGGGCTTCTTCAAGCAAGATTTTGATAGGATCTCCTGCCCCCTCGTCTTTCTTCTCATCTGCCATGGGAGGCCATCGGGATTTGTGAGGCTAGTCTTGCAAAGGTTCGACCAGTTCAAACCCTAACTCCTTATATCCCGACCTCGTTGGGGACATGCAAAGAAAAACAAAGAAAAAGCAGACCGCTCTAATACCACTGATCCGGATTTAAACAAGGACGCAACACATTATACAGAAAACCATAAACACAAAGATGCAGCGAAAATAATACTTCATTTCATTAATGTAAAACACTGAAATATGCTTACAAACAACAATGGAAATAGAACAACTAGGGCAATGGTAGCTTATCTCTGAGAAGAAATGTGGTGGCTACATGCCTCTGAACTATGTTACAATGAGGCTCGAAGGCCTATTTATTGTTGAGAAACAATGGAAAACCCTTAACATCCCAAAACCTAACCCTAGAAGATGAAACGCCAAATTGTGGACCCCATTTTGGGTAAGTTGGTACATCAACTTCCCAGGGTCATAACTTTGGCACCCAATCTTCGTTTGACACGTACAATAGCTCGTTAGAAAGATCTATCCGAGCACTACAACTTTGGGAAGAGCAACACCTGAAACCAGGATTGGTGTTGCTCCCAGTTTTCCCAAAGAACATCGTTTAGGGCCTCAAAACGGCTCTGGAAGTTCGGGACCCGAAAAATTGCTAAAAATAGTAAGTTGTGCTACAATCAAGGAAACTGAAAAACTGAAAGAGACAGTTGTGGGGGTCCAAATGGGATAGGTGGGTGGCCACCAACATCCACCTGGATCAAAACAACCATAACTTCTCATCCAGGTGGAGTTTCTTAAATTAGAATATACCATTGGAAAAGTATCAATGAGACCTACACAGCCATGTTGTTTGTAGAATCTTTTAAATATCAAAACTACTTCAGAAACTTAAATAACCTCAAGCACCGCCAACTTTCTTGATGAAAACTTGTAAGAGGTTTATATGTCATATCGAGTCCTACTACTTCCTGTAGGCGTCATGAGTGATACGATTGTAGCCTTAGACATTCTTAGGTCCCTACTACTTTAGACATCATGAGTGCTATGACTTCATAGAGAGTCCTATTGCTTCTTTTAGACATTGTCAGTGATACCGCTACATCCTTAGGTGCAAATATTTCTGAATCTCTTTTAACATAAAACTAAGTTGAATGCAATTGAGTCACAAATATTGTGTATAGGGAGGGACAAAACAAAAGTATAACATTGTAATAATAACCATCGAATATAAATTATTACCATCCAAGTTTGGTAATTGTGAGAATGAATAAGTAATCTGCTAACTCATTTGAATGTTTGAAATGAATCCAAAACCATTTGATCATAGAGATTCAATACCTCCCCTCTCACATAGAAGGGGCTCCATACGCACCATATTCAAACATGCTCTATTTGCATGATAACACCCCATCCTAACTAATAAACTAAAACTTTATAGATAACATTAAGTATTATTCTCTAAAAACATCTAGAAACTAAAATGAAATGGATAACATGACAACACCCCATCCTAACTAATAAACTAAAACTTTATAGATAGCATTAAGTACGATTCTCTAAAAAGATCTAGTAACTAAAAAGAAATGGATAACAAATCAACAAAGGAGTTGTAACTACAAGTTTATTTATTAATATTATGAATGCTTCTAAAAACTAGACACCTTTATAATAACTAGTATGGTGGCTTGGATGGTACGCATCATGATAATCGTATGCACCAAATAATGAATGCCTAGACGGTACATGACTATTATCATGGTAATTCAAGATATTAGTACTTAGATATGTTACCTTGTTTTTGTTATTATTGCCCATAAACAGTGGAACTCGTCATGTATACTAACATGCCAGCTAAGTTCCAATGTTCCATGTATCATTGACATATTGTCAACACTACTATATATCAAGCAATTTTGCGTGTGTTGATATTATTGGTGTAAAATGTTACTCTACTTCCAACATACCAAAATATTTTAGATAAATATTGTAAATCAAAAGGAAAATATCACCTTGCTAACTGCAATAACAATTTATAACCTTATTTTTGGCCTTTGAGAAAAATTGAAAGGGATTGAGCCTTAAAGAGTTTGTCACCTTGTGTCCCACCAATAATACTAAATTCTTAATATAAAAGTTGCCATTTTGTTTTTGTTTTTTTCATTTGTATCTTTTTGCTTAAAATGTTAACAGTCTCATTAATTATTTGACAATTGGTTCCAACTCAATTCGGAGATAGCAAAATTTCATATCTCATTCAAATTTTATATTTTTATGCATTGACAAGATTGCAATGTTTCCATTTAACCAACAACACCAAAATTGTTGATTTTCTAGTTCTAATTAGACAAACACAATTTTTTGCATCTAGTAATTACTTCGAACAATTTATGATTACTTTAGGACACCCCAAAAAATCATTAAGCAATCACACAAAATTCAATTGGTCAAATATTGACTGTTTTAGAAATTTGAGTCCTTGGAAACTTCAACGTCTTCCTCAAATTACTTCCCATGTGTGAGAGAGATGTCAGTGATGAATGTGTGAAAACAGAAGTTCATCTGTCTTTTTATAGTGATTTTAGGGTGCCCAAGAGACGCGTCTCTCTTTGCAAAAAAAAATTAAAATTAAATTAAATTAAATTTTTCTAATTTTAAATTTAAATTCTTTCTTTTAACTTCTGTATCTGGAAAACCTCCCACAACTATCCAAAAATTCAACAAAAATTTCCAAGTACTTTCTAGTAGGTTGCACTAATTGTTAAATTCCTTTGTTACAACATTAATAAATACTAAAAATTTGTAATTAACTCAAACAAAATCATTGACTAGACATACTAAGTATAGTTAAATAGTTAGATATAGCAAATTTATTAAAATTAGGTGTTCATTGATGTCCCGGAAGATAAAGGCAAAAGCTAGAGTAAAGGATCAATGGTGTGCTACTAATGATATCGATTATCATCCCTATATAGGTGGCAATTTTGTTAAATGTAGTTGTTGTGGCCTAATATTTTTGGGGATTTTAGAAACCATTTAAATACTCCGTGCACAAATCAGTTCACAACCCACACTAATCACAGTTCTAGTTCTGATGACTTTGCTCATGATTATAAATCATGATTATTATATTTGTGATGTGATGTATATCAGCCTTACAAGATCTGATAAAAATAAAATAATCGAGAATCAATAAATAATGTATCACTTGATCGCATATTTTACTTCTTATATATTAATTTTATTTTCTAATTTATCTCTATATATGTCAATGAAATTGCTGATTTTTTTTATGATGTCTGGAAAATCACAATTTTTTTCTTTTACCGATTTTTCCTTATTTGAAAAAAATAATATAGTTTATATTTTGTAATATGTACCACGATTTGCCAACTTTTTCAACACTATAAGATATAGATATATATATATATATATATATATATATATTCCTTTTTGAAAATAGCCAAAATAATAATCTATCATAATCTCCTTGGAATTTTCCAATTTTTTTCTTTTACCGATTTTTTCTTATTTGAAAAAAAATAATATAGTTTATATTTTGTAATATGTACCACGATTTGCCAACTTTTTCAACACTATATATATATATATATATATATATATTCCTTTTTGAAGATGGCCAAAATCATAATCTCCTTGGAATTTTCAAAAACAAGCTTACCGTAGTTGGAAGGGTGGCATTATAAAAATGATTATTACAAAAGTATGTAACCTGGCCATTAATACACATTTGTCAGTTAGTTAACTTTTCGCTGTGATGTCTGAAGTGTCAATTTGATCTTCACAGCGCCATTGCAAATGAAATAAATGACACGATAATTACTAGGCCAAATAGTACAGATCAGTTCTAGATACAATCTAAGAATAATTTAAATAAAATATTATTTAGAACAAATTTATATACAATCTGCCTTGAACCACCATATTGTTAAACAATTTTACCACACAACTACAACGTCACTGTCAAAAACCTATGGATGCTCATGGGTATTTCTTATATGATCGATCAAATGACTAGTAATTATGATACGACTTCATTCCAGTTGTGGACTGGCAAAGCTAATTCCAGTTAGCACATAAAAACCTGAATCAAGTGTCTCCAAGCAGCGTTTTATGCCTTCCCTTTTCATGACACAGAGTGCAATACTCGAATACTAGAAAACCGAGCAAATTCCAAGCAAGATAATTAGGCTCAGAGAAATCAACCTCTCCGTAACTTCTTTTTAAAAATCTTCGTTTTCTTCTGAGCTTGGCGTTTTCCTGTTAACTTCATCTTCTTTTGTGCATGCCACATTGGGTTAACGATTGCAGCTATCTTTTCTATTTTCTTTCTCTTGTCTCGTGTTGACTTCACATTCTGTCTCACTAAATTGTAAGCTTGTACAAAACTTTCAACCCCCATGATGTCTTTCATGTGACATAGAACATCATCTGCCAATAGCTTCAAGTCCCCTGTATAAAGGATTAAATAACCAAGAAATTAATGTAAGCTACTCAACCTCTTCAAAAAAAGCAAAGAGTTATCCAACCATCCTCATTAATACTACCATGTAAAAATCAAAAGTCTCATTTTCCTCACCAGAAATCACCTTCCCTGCAAAACCCTCTGTGATTTTATACAGTGGTAGCAATATTGTTGCTCCATGGCTTTGAATTCCTTCATGACCCATTTGCAAAGAAATGGCTTTATACCACTCAAATATGGACTTTGTCTGCAAACAGGTTAGTGTTAGGATCCAACGCCCAAGAAGTAAAATCTAAGAATCAAATGTCAATAAATGTCGTACATATGTATATATAACAGACTATATGTTGGAAAGTGCAATTGATCATACCTGTACATCCCGCACTTTAAGTGAAACCTTTCCCAACTTCTTGAAGATGGGTTCGAGTAGTGATATTTTGAGGTCCTGATTGAAATCTTCATTTACTTCAAAATTGGAAACATCTCCACATTGCCTACTAACCAAATAGGTGCAAACCTCTCTGCATGCTTTTGAACCAAGCAATGAAAATGCTTTCAAGATACGTGATTGATTGCTAGCATCAAGGGTGAAAAAGAAATCACTTAGATCAGTTTCCTGTCTGCTTTTCACAAAGGAATACAGTGCACAGGTTGCATATATAAGATTCTTCACAACTACATCACTCGTGCCTTCATCAAGAAGATCTGTATCAAGTTGGTGACAAAAGTAAGCAGCTAATAAGAGGAGTCTGCTAGGCTGCAAAAGCATTGCAGTTTTTCCGCTTGAAATGTTTGTCTGATTCCCTGTATTTATTTCAGATGCGGAAACAGAAAAGTATGTAGCTATAAGACGTCCACATGCATTTCGTAACCACATGTGTGGATGAACCAGAAGTGAACAAATTAAATCCCATATTTCCTGCACAAACAGTCGTTAAGAAAAACTAGGTGAACAAATTTCACTGTCTAAATAAAACAAATCTTGCAAACGTATTCAGAAAGATATAAAGGAATTCGATTCATTTTTAATTTTTTGCTATGCAACAGCACAAAGATTGAGAACCAAGATGTGAGTTTGATCTAATTAATCAAAACAACAATGAAGGATGTGACCAAACAGGTTAAATATTGTGAAACTTTAGTTTTTCCTTCAATGTATATGGTCCAAGGAATCACTGTTAACAAAATACAGGGCAATCATGCTATTCAACGCAAATCTATGTTGCCAGGAAACGCGGGTGCGGGGACGGGGACGGGGACGGGGACGGGGACGGGGACAACATTTTTGGAAACATGGTGCGTGGGTTCGTCGGGTAATATAATAATATTAAATTTTAATAATTATACTTTATAAATTATAAATTTAAAATTAATAATATATATGAAATTTGAATTTGTATATTTTTTCAACTTTAAACAAAAAAACTTTATTGATAATCATTTAAAGTTTAAACATACACATCATTGAACATGCAGTATGTGTGCCCTTGGGAGTGCACTCTTGAGAAATTCAGAATGGGATCATTTTTGGGAGCACATACCTGACCTGTGGATTTGCAGTCCCCAAAGAATTTTAGGAGCATGCTCCCTGAAGTGCTCCAAGGAACTATCATGCAATTTGTGCAATCCGAGGTGCACTCACGAGACTGCTCTTAGGATTTGTATAAAGAAATCAGTTTAAAGTTTTCTTTCGAATGTTGGGTCCTAGGGGAAGGCCCTGATAGGTCCCTCACCCTCAAGGAAGAGGGTTAGACACCCTGAAACACCTACAACTTCATCCACAATGTAAAGAAATGGGTTGAATGTAGATCAACAGATAGCTTGGTTCATGTGCACTACAACTTATGAATTGGGATGACAATCCAAAGGATAATTTGGAAGGGTTGGAGGCCACTATTATTATTGGCTGATGATTGTGTTAAAATGCCAGACCCATCCCCTGGTACCAACAACATACCAGTAGCTTCAATTAATGTGTAAAGGCGAAACAATCAACAAGTATATTACCATCATAATCGCAGGGGATACTTACATGTTTTGGTAGGCCATCTGCAATTGATCGACATAGAGCAGCCATTGCTCATATTGCAGGATGCTACAACAGTATAATTTTTTTTTTCCTAATTTCATTTCTTTACTTGTTAGAGACTTCAATACAGTTCAACAATTCAGTTTCGATTTTGTAAATTAGGCACATGTCCTATTTGGCAAAGCATTATTCTATGCATGTTATAACTCTGACTCATGATGGCAACAGTAGCAAACAGACATTCAGCATGTTAATTGAATTAACATTTTAGGTGATCCCACTTTACAAACCAAGTTCCTTCCTTCATTCAAAAGAAATCAGTTGAAACCAGCCTGGCAATATGCTAGAGATCAAAAGTAAACATAATACATTAGTAACTAAGACTAATGAATGGCATGATATAATTAGCTTGAAAAGAAATTAATAAAAAATTCCAAAAAGACTAGTGCAGCATGCTAACATTTTGCTTAAGTTAAGCCATACCTCAATGTCTTTGTGCAAAGAAATCTCAGGAAACTGAAGCATTAATTTTTCCAACATTAAAAGTGAATAATATGCCTCTTTCCAGAAAGCTAACATGTCCTCCTCGCCAACTTCTGGTTTTCCATCTCCATCAGCAGTGAGTGCACATTTTAAGATGTGTATTACTCTAGGTTTTACATCTTCTATGTGTGCCTGAAAACTTGTCTTCATGACTTCAATCAAGAGACCTAACACCTGCATAATGATAAAAAACAAATGCGTCACCAATTAAAAGAAACCAAATTCCTTAAACAAAGCTGTTTCTGCTCTAGTAAACTACATATCAACATCCTTCTGTCAACTTGCTTTCAAAACCATATCTCAATCATTATGAGAACATGGAAGACTGGTTTCCTGACATTATTAGTTTTAGAGAATAGAGAGCCACTACACCTGCGCCGCTGGACGCCATAGCTGCTGCTTCTCACTCGTATACCAAGAAAGACTGAATACTAGCATCCTTTGCAATGGTCGCTGACTTACACGTCTGATCAAAACTTTCAAAACTGTTCCTACCATAGCTCGAACTTGATTGTCACTATCATTAACCAGGCAAGTCACCAGAGGTAGGAAAAATGTCTCTGCTTGCTCATCTACCACATTACTTGGAAATTTCAAAATAATCACATGCAACATCTCCAGTACAGCTTCCCTGCCACTTGTATGTTCATAGCTGCAACAAACGCAGTTAAAAGAAGAAAATTTATATTCAGCACACATAACAATAAACTGGATGATTGGTAATAAATTAATGACTCCTTACCTAAGGTTTGCAACTAAGAAATCCAAGTGTTGTTGCAGTCGCTTGGCACCAAGAGGGTAGTCAAGAAGAAACTGTAAAATAAGTTGACTACATTGCTGGCGAATCAGAAGAGCTTGACTAGTTACCATCAAGCGTGCTACTCTAGTGACCAAATCAAACAGATCTGGAACCAGCAGCTTCCGCCTAACAATTGCCTTCAAAAGTGATAGTGCAATGGTAGTTGAGATACTCTCTAAATCGATAAAGAGTGGGCATTGGAGAAGCATCTTTAATTGATCATTTGAGATGGTTGTATTTGCATGTCTCAAAAGCATAACAAGTAAATTAACAGAAGACTGCATTAAGGGACTGTCACTCTTTCCTGATCTAAGGACCATATTAAAAACTGAGAAGGTAATATTGCTACTGTGAATATCAATAGATGGAAGGGGAAGTCTCAATAGACAAGCCAGACATTTCACAGAATGTGATATAACTCCTTCATACTTAGATTTCAGACAGTGCCCCAGTAGTTCTATAAAAGGATCTAACATCACTATTAAATATTGATCACTCTTATCTACTTTGAGTTTTTTCAGATAGTTCTCAAGAAGTCTCAGTGCAAACACTGAAATTAGATACCTATTGGGTGTATCTAGCTTATCATCTGCAGGTCCCTCCATTGAATTTTTATATGAGCCCGATGATATTGAAGATGCTAGGCCAGGTTTAATAAACAAAGCAGTCTTCCTACCCATCTTTTCTTCCCCAATACCATCCTCAATCAATCCGTATACAAAAACAAACAAATCTGTCTGACTTAGTGATGCATTAGCCTGAAGACCGGTTGCTAAATAGCGTAGCATGGACTCAATCTTAACTTTTTCTTTTGGTGTAAGTGTTCTATGAAGATTGTGTCTAACAGGTACCAGCAATGTACTAGCATGTGCAGAGAAAGTAATACTACGAGCAATTAACTGCAAACTTTCAAAAGATTTGGTACTCCTTGTCTCCTTCATTTTGAAGGCAATTTTTTCAACTTCCTTTTCTTCAGCAACCTCTCCCATAATATCATTTTCTGCAACTTCTAGAAGCTGTTGCACACAATAATCAATATCTCCAATGTCCAGGGAAGATGAAACTTTCAATAGGATGAAATTGACTGTATAGCCTAAAACATGCAATTCATATCCCCTTGTTAATGTTGTCTGTAGTGTTTTTACAATGAACTGCAAATACTGCGGTCCTAATTCCTTGGCACATGCAGCTAAGCAAGCCCTCGCCTCATCTCTTACAGAATGAGGGCGACTCTTCAGTAGATTTGCAATTTGCTGTATAATACGAGGAAGCTCTGACTCCATTGTTTCCAAAGGCATAAGTTTCAATAACTTCACTGCAACACGACTAACTGAAATATTAACCACATTTGAGGGAGATATCATCAACTTATTTATCTCAGGTAGAACACACTTTTGCAGACGTTCTTGTATTTCAGGGGAAAGAATATTTTTGTTCTCACCATTCCTCCTCAACCCCATATCTGGCTTATCAAATGCTGTTTCACCAATCTCTATTTGATGATCATGTTTTTCTGGTTCTACAGTTGAGGGCATTCCATCAATAAAATGAAACTTATCTAATATAGAGCAAATCAGCCGTATAAGTATATTTCTATTATCTTCCTTGGAAGCCATCATTCGAAATGCTCTCATCAATAAACTGAAGTAAGAGTGCCATCTTATGTGACCAGCAATACAAGCAAGGGTTTCTATGCAAGAATTCACAACATTTCCCTCCCTGTCAACTTTGGCCTCAAACAACAAACTGAAAAAGAGTGGCACAAATATTTGCATGAGATTTCCCTGCATAACATTCCATATACACTAGAAATGTCAATACATTGCAGCAGGGTATGATCAGAAAAGGATAGAGCAAAGACTAACAATATCTCACTCCAATGTCACCCACAGATATAAACATATAAATGCATACTGACTCAAACATTATATCTTACCTCAGATAGATTTCCAGCATCCAGGATATTTCTAAACCGAGTCATTGCTCTTGATCTCCTATGGTTCTGCATAAGTAAAGAAACTCCAGTCAACATCTAGACTAATTTCAGCACAAGGAAGAACTGGAAAGGAAAGGCATGCTATCGAACCTGAATGTGAAGAACGTTGTTGAAGAAGTCCACTTCTACATCCGTGCTGGAAAGAGGCTTGCATTCATTCAAAGTTGCAATACCAGAAAGGCTAAGTACCATTGAACGCAGTAAAGCCACCCATTCCTATAGATACATTTAACAATGTTAAATGGTGTGCTTACCTATAAAATATTTAATATGGTGACATACAAATTTACAATAAGTAATAAAAAAAATACCCTTTGGATGGAGGTCTCTGAACTCGTTATACCCTTCTTCACATGTGCAAGAAAAAATTTATAAATGACATGCTTAACAGAGACTTTAGACCAATTTCCACAGCAATCATTGATGCAAGAATCAAGCAGTCCTTGCTTCACTGTGTTTATATGATTAGGTTTCTTCTCACTTTTCAGGTCATCTTGAAAATCATCCTGCTGCATTACCTCTTCACTTTCTAATACAGAGGCGGAAAATTGAATAAAAGAAAGCAGACAACTGGAGGCACTATGCCTGAGTGAGAGGTCTTCTGATGACATGTCATACACACAATGTGAGAGAATAAGCAAGGTATATGGCTTGCCTATCTGGGAGAATAATTGAGGAGATATTTTCTCATAAGCAGCAAGCCTCTTATCATAATCAGATTCTCCAACTGTAGATACTGATATTGCATTTAAATCACCTACCAGTTTTGCCTGCAAGGAAGCATCAAGAATTCAGGTCAATGATTAATAACATACTTTGCCAATATAACCAATGAATTCACTGTAAACTAACATCACGGGACATTAAACAATATCAAACTCTGGTTCAACAAAACCAAACAAGAACGGCTAACTTACAGGCAAGGCCAAGGAAGAGTCAACTTTTGAAAGCCCTTTCAGGATATCACAAATAGCCACTCGAATATCCAATGGTGATGAAGTTAGCAATGAACTGAACATAGTTAGCATTTTAAGAACACTACTGTCACCCAGAGCTGGCAAAATCTCTTTCAGAACACATAGAATCTCTATAAAATGCTCTGCAAATCACATTAACTACAATATGTTAAAAAATGTCAATTATGGCACATTAATAAACATCAAATCTGAAATATAGCTGCAATCTCTGTAAATTACTTTTGCCCATGCCATTTACTCACCATTCTTGCTGACCTTTTTGACATCAAGGAATGGTAACAAACAATCAACAAATTGATTCACTACTTCTGAACGTGTTGCATATTTTCCCAACAATTTAAAAATTCTTAGTTCACGCTTCCCAGGACCTGTGATACGTTTCCTGATAATGAAAAACCAGAAGGTCAAAAGTTGACAATTTATATGGAATCTGACAGAAGACTGTTTCTGAGTAGTACATGCTATTTACACGTAACATAAAACTTCAGTGATAACATAATGAGAGATCAGAGAGGATGATTTTCTAATATTCTGGAAGCAAATTAAAGCCAGATCAGAATTTTAACCAAGAAATCACAAAATAAAGAAGAAAGCATGGGAAGAAGGCAAGGAAAGAAGACAAAGCAACAGAGAGGAAAAACAGTAGACAAAAAGTCCTACAGAAAAGTTGTAGATCATAGGCTTTATCAAATAGATGTTAGTACTAGCAACAAGCAAGTGAAGAACTTCACAGAATAGGAAGTCTTTCCTCGGGTCACTTAACTCTTTTGGGATACGAGAAACAACTTTGACAAATTTCTTCATCTCAAGGCAGCTCTAACCACTTAAGAACCTTGAAGTAAATATTTGAAGAATTTTGCAACACAAACTCAGCAATGCATACAACTTAAAGGAGACAGGATAATACAGAATATCAATTTAAAACATAAAACGTAGCAGAAAAAATAGACAGCGACAAAGGAATTCCAAATCCAACAAGTTACTACCTCTTGCTCTCCCGACGAAGTTGAACCAAATTCTGCATACTTGTGAAGAGTATATCAAGATGTGGTAAAAGAATTTCCTGCAGCAAAACATTCTCTTGATCTTCATCATTTCCATCCTCCAAATTCAGAAGGTTCTCAACGAAACTCAGAATAGCTGAAACCATCGCTTCGGACACACTTTTAACAGACAGAATCGACAGAATATTGGGGACAAGTGATTTCTCTCTCTGAAGAAATGAAGCAAGCTTTAAGCTTTTACTCATTTCCAGAAAACAAATAAACAATGAGCTAGGTGTTTTGTTGCTCCCACTTTCTTGTGTAAACTTCTCAACCAATGGTTTTACTGCTGTAAAAAATATATTCCAAAAATTTGAACCATAATCAATAGAATCATATTTATTCAGCACAATGGAAATAACCTTGAGACATAATGATCTCAAGTCTTTCATTCCACTAAGAAACAATGCTGGGTTCTTATCTTTCCCCCCATGCCTCATAGTGACACTTCTAATCTGAACCCCACTGGCAACTAACATGGGTGATGCCGATATATTCTCCAATTTCTGCACAGAAAAATCTGCAATGAGGAAGTTATCTGCCTCAGACATCTTCGAGTCCACTGAATAAGGTTGCTTTTGCTCCCCAGTTATGTCGGTATCACTTACCTTTTCTAACATTGCTACATTGGGCATCTCATAGTCAGCAGGAGTTTCAACCCCCTGTGTACTATTGTGATTGAAGATGGCATCCTTCTGATGTTCTAAACTTAATGCACAGGATTCTAATATACGAAGGACAAATGCTAATAATGGGAGAAGATAAGGCACCATTCTTGCTTCATCAAAGGTCTCCAAAACATCCTTCACTACATGCAAAAATCCTGATTTCTTTTTGTATGGCAAAGTAGCAACTCCTTCGATACTAATCAAATTAATGAAATCCATTGATGTGCCTTGTTCTATAGCAGCTTCCCAAGAATATTTTGATCCACAGATTGAGGTATGCTCATCAATAAATGCATTTTGAAGAGATTTCAAAAGCAAAATGAAAAAGGGAGCCAACTCATTCACTTCAAGCTGTGCCAAAAACCACAGAACTGCCTTCCTTTGGAGAACTCCTGCAGACTGGACAATAAAATAACATGATGAGCTTTGGTGAAGCCTTGAAAACAAAACGAATCATCTTTAATCCAAGATTCTATTCTAAAATAATTCATCAGATATTTGTCAAAGCAATAAGTTAAATGTATATTTGTTTAATTTAAAAGTATATACATACCTTCCTTGCAAGTTGCACGTAAAGATGCACAAAAAAAAATTAATGCAATTCATAGTACAATAAAAATTCCAAGGAAATTAAAAAATATGATCATATAAGCAAGCAGTCAGAAGTAAGTGTCATATTATTTAAAGCAGCCAATGTTATGCAAACAGAGGAAGTCAAAAACAAGTCTTGATCGGGGCATAAAAAATGAAAAGCTGGGACCTGCAACTGAGTTGCTATGTCACGTTAACAAAGTGCTATATTATTCTGTCTCTAAAGAACATGGAAAGATTGTGTGGACGATGGGGACATGGCTTGGAAATCACAAAATGGAATGCACCGCTGAATCCATGCACAAGGAGCTTAGCCATTAATTCTGACAGAAGAATTTCAAAAATCTGTGACTCTGTGGACAATAAACAGCTCTTCACAAACTCCACATTAACGTGCAAAAGTTGTCAAAGACTCTAGTTTGGTCCTTCAAGATGTGCACATTTTTCTTCAAGCAGCAGGGACAAGTAAGAAAATGTTCCTCGGACTGCCTTGATCCTTTTTTAAGCTGGTCTTTTATTAAAACAAAGTATTCACATACACAATAAGTGAATTTGTAGCTAATGCAAAATTAACACACTATGTTTTTCAGAAGGAAAAAAACACATATCTACCTTTCTTGAAGAGCCACCCTTAATCTTCTTGACCTTTGATATGAGTATCCGTATAATTATAGGAATCAATTTGTCCCTGTGACCCTCTTCAATCTGTTGACTCTCTTTAGACAGACTCCATGTCGTCACTTCTTCACGTGCAGTCTTCAGAGAAATTAACTTCTTCAGATGTTCCTCATATGAAAGCAAAAAACCATCCTTCCAATTCAACAAACATTCCAAAACTTTAAGCTGAATATCAGGATCACTTTGCTCTAGAAGCCTACAAAAGGTTCATTACATGAATTGTTAGATGAGTTCCACAACAGCAGACATAGGTGAGAATAATAAAAAATATTTCAAATACATCAGCGTTAGAAAAGATTGGCCCTACACACACTTCAAGTTTCAACCGAACTGTGTGTACTCCAATGGATTTAATCAAGGACACAATCAAATAAAGCAACCAATATATGCATTTCAATCCTACAACAAAACTGAATTGAAACCTTGAAATATAATGATGTCAAAATAATCTTTGTCACAGAGGAGAAAAACAAAAGTCAAGCACACAAAACTCAAAGAGTTTAGCTTTCTTAAATGATAGAACAAAATACGCATTTGAGATGTCAGGAAAGACACCCAGAATATAGACTAAACAGGCAAATGCTCTAAACCCACCTGTTAGTAAGGATTTCCTTAAGAAAATGACTTCTAAAACATGATCTGGGGTTTCTCATTTCTTTAATCAAAATTAGCCATTCCTTGATAATGTCTCTCTTCTCCTTCCCTTTACATTGGCTCTCGTCATAGATTTCAACACTGAAACATAGGACAATTTACAACTAAGTCATGTTTAGTAAACCCAACAGAACTGAGTACAATACGAAGTAAAAAACTGGAATGTTCAACCATACCTGGCACTATCCTGGTTAGAATAACCAAGAAATGTTAAAAAGAGAGGGATGAGTTGCTGGGATCGAGCCTCTGCAAGCCTTGGAACTTTTTGAGCAGTTCGTATCAGAAGACTCACAACAGTTCCCACTGTGGTACTTTCTGAATCTTCATTGAGGAAATATCTAAATTTACTATCCAGGTCTGCCATGAACAAAAAGAAAAAGATACGTTAATTTTCAACAATTATTTATCAAATGTGTCCAACTGTTTTATTGCATGTAGTCATGATTATCTTTAATGTTTGTTTAGTATGAAAATAATATAATTTGTTCAAGCTTGCATCCTTCAAAATTTGTTTAAAATAAAGGACATTGATGACGAGCATCTCAATCTAAGTTAACAAAAACTCCCAAAAATCACAACAACAGATTTCCCAAAGAATTGACCAACTGAATCTGATGACAGAGAGTGCACCACAACTCATAACTGTACCAGCAGAAGGGCACATGGGGTGAGTCTTGTTACCATTCAAACCAGCAGGGGACCTAAAGGGGTTCCTAAGAGGGCAACTGCTAGGTTAAGGGCAACGGTGGAGGCTTAACCCACTATCACCACGGCTAAGTCTCCCTGCTCTTTACGTAATTTCACCAATGGGAGGAGTCCCGGTTGTGTAGGGATCACTTGTAACGTATATGTCAATGGATAGGTGAGAAGTGACCCTGAAAACCCTTTCCAAAAGGATGGAGTAAAGAATGGAACTTGCTTGCTCTTTAAGCAAGGGAGTTGGTCCACCAAGGGTAAGGGGTGAGGATTGGAGGGTTGAGGGAGAAAGGATAGGCTTATAAACAAGATTCTCAATCCCTATAATCCTTGGGAAATGGTCCTTGATGAATAATCTTTATTGAGAAATGGGACCACAAGGGGCCAAATGGACCCAACCCAAGTTCGGGGATGGAACGTAGCAACCAATGATGTTCCTATCTCGGACAAGGTGAGGGGAAAGGACCAAACATCAATACTTTCTTGAAAAGGTTGAATTGATCCTATTTGTTGATTTTTGGTAGCATCGGATGTGCTCTAGCCTTGAAATTTGGAGGAGAGGCTAAGGCACATGAGATCTCCAAGACTCAGAAATCGTTTTGAGAATTTCCACCCCGATGAGGAGTTATTAAAATAACTAATATTTTTAATGGGCTGCTAAATCTAAACTTAGGAAAATAAAAATATTAATGGGTATTAATAAAGATAAGGGTGAGAAGCTTCTAAGAGACGAGGATCAAGTCTGTTTTAATCTTAGTCATTGATTAGGGACTTAATCTCGGTCGTTGATTCGTCAACAAGAAAAGTATAAAAGAAGACTTGAGGATCATTTGGAGACACACCGGCAGATACTCAGTATCTCAAGGAAAATCAATTCTCAAGTAGAGGAGATCGATTCCAGAGGGAGAGTTGCAAGGTGGAGGAAGAGGAGGGTATCACCAGCAGGCAGTGACAGAGGAGGAGGTGATGCAGGGACAATGGGAGACAGTGCAGAGAGAGACACAATCCATAGGAGAGACGCAGAGCTTACGAAGGCTGACGCAGAGCCACGCTGGGCCACACAGAGTGACGCAAGAGTGACGCAGAAGTGGGAGCTGGGTCTCCAAAGTGTCAAAAGGTCTTAAAGGGAAAGTCTCAGGGGTTTTCTTTCCGTTTCTCTGTAGAACCATTCCTTGTAAAAGCAATTGCTGTTGAAGATTAATAAAGCCCTCATCTGCTACACCGATTTTCCCACATTGGGTTTTTTCAGCGACAATTGTCCAAAAATAACTGTGTTGATGTGATTGGCTCTTGTGCATGTATTTTTCTCTGGGTAATTGTGTGATAACTACAGTAGAATTTATTTTAATATTTGCTGAAGGGATTTCGTAGATGTGTGTTGTATCTCTTTCTTGTTCAGTTTCTTGTTTCGGCATATTATTTTTAATAGTGAATATTGCAGTTGTATTTACACCGATATTTACCGTAGAACACAGTAAATAACTTGCATGGATTACCAAGTAGTGATTTGGACTTAAAGTTTGGTCAAAAGATTCATTAGTGTCTTGTCATCTCGCGCATTAGCATTTTGCACTTAAGTGCTTTTCATTGCTTCAAAGAACATAATTGGTGAATCTAATTCATAAATGCTCTAAAAGGTTAATCGGATTGGCTCATTGCTCTAAGGAACCAAATGCTCTTTTCTTTAATTTCATTGTGACATTGGCTCTACAGGATATTTTTACTTGTTATTGCTATCACATGAAGTGGATAATTGAATAATTGGATACTTTGCTTATTATGGTTGTTTATTGTGAAAATTTCTTTTGTGACAAGTGTAATTAATATTATTTATTGCAAGCGAGCTCTATATCTAATTTTACATTCTTGCTAATCAAGTCAATCGATAATCATAATCGTGATAAAAGGAATTGCTAATTGTTTTTAAGCTCTCTCTCTTTCTTGCATCTAATTGTCACAATGGCACTCTTTTGTTTTTGGTCATTATCTAATTGGCATTCTAGCATTGTTATATTTCATGAGCAATTGTCTTGATCTTGATAACATTTTGTTGATTTTTGGTAGCATCGGATGTGCTCTAAGTCTCAAATTTTGTGAGGCTTAGACACATGCATTCTCCAATACCCAAAAATCGTTTTGGGAAATTCCACGAGGAGACAGTTTTATTAAAATAATCAATTATTTTTAATGAGACCCTAAGTCTAAACTTAGGAAATTAAAATAATTAATGGGTATTAATCTAAACTGTGGGTGAAACTTCTAGAAGAAGGCAGAGATCCAGTCAATATGACCCTAGCCATTGATTAGGATCTAATCTGGGTCGTTGATTGACCAACGAGAGGATTATAAGAGAAGGTTTGATGGGCACTTGGAGAACACATCAAGTGAAGATCAACAGATCGATTTTCTGAAGCAGAGCAGCTGCTGGAAAGAATTTCGAAGTGATCTTTTGCAGTGAGGGGCAAAGATAGTTTCCGGAAGAGGGAAGTTTCTCTGGGCCGAAGAGTACAAGACAGAGAGGGCAGAACGACGTCCAGCGAGAGGTTGATGCTAGCTCATGCAAAGCTAACGCAGTGCCAGCACAGAGCCTGGAGGGGGATCAAATTCCTGTTGAAGAAATCGAGTTTCAGAGGTCGGGAGACAAGGTGTGAGACCGGGAGGCAGAAAATCGAAGTTTCTAGGCAACAGAGGATCCGGAAGAGGAGAAGCGCAATCCCCAGCAAACGTGACGTAGAAACTGCGTAGGGTTGACGCAGAAACTGCATAGGGTTGACTCAGATCTGCACAAAGGCTGCTGCAGAAGGGACGCAGAGCCTCCTTCCATAGAGATCAGGGTCAAATTCTTCTAGTGACAGGGTGAGATCATCTCACTATTTGTTTTGTCCAGTTTCTCTTTGTATCAAATAGCCAGGCAGGGTTCAAACGAATTGTACTCAGATTTACTATTGCATAATAATAAAACCCTCAGAGTTGTTGCACCGGTTTACCCGCATTGGGTTTTACAGCAGACGTTTGTCCAAAAATAACGGTGTCATTGTGTTGTATCTATTTCTTGTTCAGTTTCTTGTTTCTGCTTATAAATTTAAATGTTGTAGGTTGCAGTTGTATTTACTTCGATATTCGCAGTAGAACACCGTAAATAACTTGCATGGATTAACAAGTAGAAGTAATATCAGTTTGTTGCAGTAGCGATTCGGGTGATTTCTTGAATTTTCACATGGTATCGGAGTTGTAGGTGAAGCAAGAAGAACAGAGCCGAAAGACCCAGCGCTGAAGGAAGAAGGGAATTCGAAATTCCTGTAGAGGAAGTAATTTGAATCCCCAGGTAGTTTGAGCAGTTCAGGACAAGAGGGCTAGATTTTCGTAGTAAATCTCTCTCTGAGTGAGTCGACAGAGAGGTAAGATTTCTAGATCGAAATATATCAACGACAAAGGGAGCAATGCAACAAAGGATTCAATGAAGAGGGGTTTTTCTGGTGGGACGCAATTTTCTGCAGGCAATTGCTAAGCAGAAAGACATCAGAGGGAAGAGAGAGACAGTTGAAGGAATTCTTCCACAAAGGACTTCCAACCAAGAAGTCTGAATTCTCATCAGCTGAGCAGCAGCAAGGGGCAACAGATCAAATGACTCTAGCAGGGAGTGCATAGGCTAGCCCAACAGCTACACAGAGGAGAGAGGAGGTCATTCGACGTTCTATTTGGCAGAGATGGCATCCAGTGGACTAAGAGATCAGGACAGGTTGGATGGGGCATCCAACTATGTAATCTGGAAGGCAAGGATGTTGTGCCTTCTAGATGAACATTTTCTCAAATCCTACGTCAACAACGTGATGGTTGTGCTTGTGGATCCAAATCCGCTCAAGTACAGAGGAGAAATGGCGAAGACAAAGAGAATGATCCTCGACATAGTGAAGGATCATGTAGTCCGTCACATCGCTAGCAAAGGGACTACTAAGGATATGTGGGATGTGTTGTCTACGTTGTATCAGGGATCTTTCGAGCGGAAGACGTACCTAGAGCAGAAGATGAGATCCATACAGATGTAGAAGGGGGAACGCATTGATCCGTTCCTCACGAAGCTTCAGGAGACCTGAGATGAGTTAGCAGTTGTGGGGTCTACACCTCAAGGGTTCGAGATGGTAAGACTGGCCCTAATTATGTTTTCGAAGATTGGCAAGTCTTTGTCTAGAGTGTCCTTGACAGCGCGACCTTGCCAAATTGGGATGAGATCTGGGCGTCTCTTAAGCAAGAGGATCTAAGGAGAGACTTGGTCAAGTGTAAACTTGACGGAAGCGACAATAGTGGATCGAAGCCCAAGGAGAAGGTTGAGAATGCAGCCCTTGCATCCAAGGGGCAACAGGAGCAACAGAAGCGGAAGAAGGACATTTCAAAATTTAAATGCTTTAGGTGTGGTGAAATGGGTCACTGCGCAACACAGTGTCCTCTCAGGGACAAGGACCAAGATGAGAAGCATGATCTAAAGGTTGCGGCCGCGAAGATCGAGGAGGATGAGTTTGCCATGAGAGTCGAGATACCTCCAGGAGCGAGGTGGGCTGATTTAGAGTTGTAGTTCAGAAGAGCTACAGATGGGCAAGATCGTTAAGGAGCACACCTCTCGGATCAATTCCTTGCTACAGGAGCCCAAATCAGATGTAACAGGATGGACTAGTGTCAGTAGGTGCAAAGGAGTGCAAGAGTGACAATTACAGTGATTAGGAGTGCCAGAGACCGAGCAGCGCAAAGCAGAGTTGGAAATAGTGCAGATGGCACAGAGCAGACGTCAACAAGAGCGCAGAGGAATCAGAGGGTCAGCGCGGAGACTAACAGCAATCAGACTCCAGCAGCGAGATGCATCATACTGAACACCAATTCAGTAATTTGGGATGTTTTTCCGCTGCAGTAGCAACAACAGTGGGAAAAGGTTGCAGTGCAGATGCAGTTGGCAGTGGCAGTACAAGCAGCAGCACGAATGCAGAATTGAGAGGGAGTTGCATTACGGATGCAATGTTGACAGTGGCAGGGTCAGCAGCAGTACAAATGCAACATTTGTGTAGTAGTTGGTGGATAGGATGTCAGACATCAACAGCGCAGAAGGAGATCTTACAGAACAGAGTGATGCTTCAGAAGGGTGCATTGCTAGAGCACATTCCTTGCTAAGACGGAGTGTTGATTTCTAGTACCATCGGATGTGCTCTAAGTCTCGAATTTTGTAGGTAGGCTTAGACACATGCATTCTCCAATACCCAGAAATCGTTTTGGGAAATTCCACACAGAGACAATTTTATTAAAATAATTAATTATTTTTAATGGGATCTTAAGTCTAAACTTAGGAAATTAAAATAATTAATGGGTATTAATCTAAAGTATGAGTGAAACTTCTAGAAGAAGGCAGAGATCAAGTCAATATGATCCTAGACATTGATTAAGATCTAATCTAGGTCGTTGATTGATCAACAAGAGGATTATAAGAGAAGGCTTGATGGGCACTTGGAGAACACATCGAGTGAAGAAAAGAAGATCTATTTTCCAAAGCAGAGCAACTACCAGAAAGAATTTCGAAGTGATCTTTTGCACTGAGGGGCAGAGATATTATCCAAAAGAGGGAAGTTTTCCTAGGCCGGAGAGTACAAGACAGAGAGGGCATAACAACGTCTAGAGAGAGGTTGACGCTAGCCCACACAAAGCTGACCCAGAGGAAGCACAGAGCCTAGAGGGAGATCGAATTCATGCTAAAGAAATCGAGTTTAAGAAGCCAGGAATCGGGGTGTGAGATCAGAGGCAAAAAATAAAAGTTTATGGGCAGCAGAGGATCTAGAAGAGGAGCAGCGCAGTCCCCAACAGAGGTGACGAAGAAACTACATAGGGTTGATGCAGATCTGCGCAGAGGCTGACAAAGAAGGAAAGCAAAGCCTCCTTCCAATGAGATAAGGGTCAAATTCTTCCAGTGATGGGGTGAGATCATCTCACTATTTATTTTTTCCAATTTCTCTCTGTATCGAATAGCCAGTTGGGCTTCCAACAAATTGTACTCAGATTTACTATTGCATAACAATAAAACCCTCAGATTTGTTGCACTGTTTTCCCGCATTGGGTTTTTCTGGGGACTTTTGTCCAAAAATAACAATGTCATTGTGTTGTATCTATTTCCTGTTCAGTTTCTTGTTTCCGCTTATAAATTTAAATGGTGTAGGCTGCAGTTGTATTTACTTCGATATTTATAGTAGAACACCCTAAATAACTTGCATGGATTAACAAGTAGAAGAAGTAATATCAGTTTATTGCAGTAGTGATTCTGGTGGATTCTCGAATTTTCACACATTTCGGCGCCTTTTATCTTGTTCCATTGAGCATCTCCTCTTTTAGTGAAGATTGTCATAGTATATTGATTTAAGTATTTCATTGTTCAAATATCGTTGTAATTTGTCTCCAAGTGCTTAAGAAATTTAACAATCTCACTAAAGGTAATCACTCAGCCTGCATTTGTATCATATGATGAGCCCTGCATTTAAAGCATAAGCCTGTTTGAAAGACTCTTGGATCTCCTTTCTCATCTAGCTTATGAAGTCTAGACCCTCTTTAGTGGTTAACACATTGACCTTGCAGATGTCAAAGCCACAGTCTCTGCAATGCCAAAGGCATCGAATGTTTAGATTTCCAATTGAAGTATCATTAATATAGCCATTTCTATCTTCCCCTGGGCTTCTCTCCACAACCTACTCTGGAGACTAGTTTCAAAATAGCTAAGGGAAAGGATTCATCTAGTTAAGCATCTAATCTAAAATAAACCAACATCTTGCATCTCAATTAAATTCTTAGGTGTCACATCTCATTTAGGATAGTGAAGCATCCTAAGGAAGCAGTTGTTCATCCAATTACTTGGTGAATAACTTATATAAAGAAAGTACTTGACTCCATCAAGGCACTAGTCTTTCAAATAATCTAAATCTAATGATTGAACTTGCTAAATTAACCAAGTTGCTAGGCCATTCAGTTCTGTCTCTGAGACTAGTCGGTTGCGACGAGTCTTTCCATCTTCACATTTCATACGGACTACTCCCCATAGCTTGTTGTAGGTAGACAGCTAGAACGGAGAAGTCAAGGTGTTGAGAAAACTAGGGCAGAGATATTAGATGATTTCTCTTATAATGGTAACTGTTTATGAGGAATTTTTATTTTTCTTAATTAGGTTCTTCTTGTACTTGATTATTGTTATGTGTTCTTCTTTATCAAATAGCTAGTAAACCATAAAGAACAATGAGACAAAGGACACAAGATGCAGGTGATCTGCCAAGGCCAAAACCTCTCAACCCTAAGAGGAAAACTGACAAGAATTCTTCTTCTTATAGAATCTTCAATTGACAAATTCACCTAGACCCTTGACCAAGAACCCCTGCAAGACCAAGTCAATGCTTCTTCTTTGAATAGCTTCTCCTTCCAACAACTTCGACATACTCAGCAACTACAATTGCAACTTTGACGTGCCCAGAAATTGCAACTTCAACTCGACAAAAAACTACAACTTTGACTTGTGCAAAAACTGCAACTACTACTGCAAGTTCAACTGCAACTTTTCTTTGCCTGGGTAGATTCTCTCTTCTAGAGAACTCAGCGTCCAAAATAACTCTTCTTGGTGACCTAACTTCACTTCTGCCACTCGGCTTCCCTGCAACAATATGTGCCCTAATTTATTCGCACATGTGGAGAGAAGTAGCCCGAAAAAAAATCCAAATAGCTCAACATTTCCTCCTTCCTTTGTCTTCCTCTTTTTCGCAATTCTTCTAGTCCTTATGATCGAACTCATGTTTGTGAGAGTAAAGTATCTCCGAATCAAGTCGAAGTCCTCTTTATATAGGCTTCTCAATGGGTCGAATTGCTCCTTTAGGCCAACTTGTCTCTTCATGTAGGTCGACTTGATCTTTGTGTGATGACGAGGCCTTGGAGGGTCTTTTGACTATATTTTGACTCAAATAAATTTTCTTTACAATATGTAACATGCCCAAATGGGTCTTCAATACATGACAATGACTCAATTGACTTTATGACAAGCCTAGAAGCACTCAATGGGAGCTTGACCTAAAAGTAAATTTCTCTTGAGCATGAAACCTGTTACCCATGACTTTGTGGGTGATATCCCTAAGAGAAAAAATTTCTCCAAGATGGTCCTCATACGGCATCTAGCAGCCCCTTGCAACCACCAACTAGCTCATTGTGCCATTTCTCCGCCACCTAACCCAACCATGTGGTCCCTCACCCATCTGTCTTGATCGTCTGTTTGAAGGTGGGCCTCCTGAACCTAAAGGTATGTCTTGACATTTGGTAATTTAGTATTCAGTTTGCTTATCATGGACACTTACAGACATAGATTAATGGGGGGTATTTGATGGAAAGAGTAGGCTAGGTTTGTACTTTTGTTCCCTTGACCTGTTTTGGATGTTACCCTTGGATCCTAGTTCCGTCGGATCTCCTTTACTAACCATTTGGTTTTAGGGTGGTACTACTTAGGAAACCCCAATTTTGGTTTCGTGATCCCACTCCCTTGTCCACATACGTCACTCCCCTTCTACTTATTATAACCCCATTCATCATCTCTCCCACCTGGGTCCACATTTCCTCACTGGATACACATAGGGTTAGCCTCCCCTTTCCCGTGCCCCCACCTTGGGTAAGGCTTGGAATTATGCCCCGAATGTTGAAGCAACTGAAAAGAAAAAGTAAAAGCATAAATGGCCACATTCAACAGGAAAATGTACCACAAGATGCAAAAGATGGTTGGGACAAACATATTTAGCACGTGGGCAAAAGACAATACATGAGCTATGGCCATAACCCTAGTTCCATGGGCCCTACATCATCCTTTTTTATCATTCAGGAACCCATGATTGTCCCAACCCCCAGTGGGCAATGAGCTGTCGTACCAGAAAGGGGGTATCTAGATATATCTTACACATCATGCTCTTATCCTTTGAGCCACGAGCAGTTAATTAAAGAAAATTCATAAAAGGCGAAAGGCATATAAAGAAGGGTGGACAAATCAAGGATGGGGCATCTCATGTACCATGATTGCTCTCGCCTATACATTATATACCCTGGTGTGGGCCTCCTTTCTTCTAGCTACCCTTGTACCATCATATGTGGCCTAGGATTGCCCCTTTCACTCCACCATCATTTGAAGGATGTACTTTGGACACATTATCCCCTCTAAAGGTAGAAACCACCTAATAAGGTACTTGGTTAACCCCTTTTGGAGCTTGGAGACATTACCACATGCCAAAACCTACTATGGAAGCGCATGCCATTATAAACTGTCCACTTGTTGTCGATGGTTTGTAAGCTCTTTTACCTTATTACTTTAACGACTATTGTGTTGGACGGCTAGGGGACGCATTGGATCTTATGTAGGATTGCAGATGGTGACCATTCTGAGTTTGGCCTTTTTTATACAGGGTCCTAACTCTCTAGAGGGCTACATTGGCATATGTAGGGCGTGTGTAGAGAGCAATGGGCCTCCACAGTAGTAGACAGCACTCCATGGATCCCCAGAGATGTTCAGAGATTGCCCGAGATCCACCTATTGGACGAGGAAGATGCACCTGGTACGCCATGCTCAGTGGGCCTCATAGTTGCACCATACACTTGGCAAGTGACCTAGGACTTGTAAACTAATGTGGCATCATTTATTCCATCATCTAAGCCCTTACAGATAGTCTACAGGCATTTTCAACCTACTTGAAGACCCATAAGGTTATTGATGTGACCCCACTATTGAGAAATCTAGGGCATAGTGATTATGTGATTTCTCTTCTATTAGTAATTGCTTGTGAGAGTTTTTTACTTCTTTATATTAGGATCTTCTTTTAGTTAGGTTATTAGTGTTCTTCTTCATCAAACAATTACTAATGCATGAACCATAAAGAGACAAGAGACACAAAATATAGGCTACCAGCGAGGGCCAAAACCTCTCACTCTTTGAGAGGAAAACCCGAACAAACTCTTCTTATAGAGATTCCAATTGACGAATACCAAGACCAAGACCTTAGACCTGTCTGCCACTCCAAGACCAAGACACAAGATCCTTAGTCAACGATAGTCAACCTTCTGCTCCTTTCTCTTGTGAAAATTCCTAGATCTAATAGTCTAAGGAATCCTATTACAACCAGCTGAATCTACTTCACCTAGATTGTAAATTACATTACAAGCTTGTTTCAAATTTCTTCATGAAACATTGAAGTAAATTATTGAAGCATCCTACACCAATTAAATATGATTCTAAAACATAGAAACTGAGCAAGGAAAATAGAAACACATAGGACATAGTTATTTTTGGACAAATAGTCCTTGGAAAAACCCAATGCGAGAAAACCGGTGCAGCAGCTCTGAGGGTTTATTATTATTAAGCAGTAGAAAAATTTAAATACATCACTAAATACCTCACAGGGTTATTCAGTTACAAAGAAAAATATTGGAAGAAGCTCTGTGACTTTACCTCACACAATCACTAAGAAATCTTGGTTGATATAGCCTCAAACTGACTGCACACCGGCTTTTCTGGCTGCCTCTGCACAGTGTCAGTGTCTGCGTCAGCCTAGTGTCAAGCTCTCTGGGTGTTGCGTCACTTCTCTGGTTGGTCGATCTGCTGCCTAGGAAATTCAATTTCTGCCTCCCGGTCTCACACCCCGGCTCCCAATTTCTGAAAATCAAATTCCTCTACAGATTTCGGACTCCTCTCTCTCCCTTTGAGCTGGTTCTACGTGGCCCTACTGGCCCTACGTCAGCCTCTGCGTCAAGGCTTCTGGATCATTCACTGCCCCTCTCTGTTGATGTATCTTCGGTTGAGAATCTCTCTCTCCGAAAGTTGTTATCCCTACCCCTCAACTGCAAGAGATTTCCTCAATCAATTTTTCCTCCTTAGAACTTCTCACTTCATAAAATCGATTTTCTCTATCTCTCTGTGTGTTTTCAAAATGACCCTCAAGCCCCTTCTTATATCTTCCTGTTGGACAACCAACGGCCTAGATTACATCTTAATCAAAGGCTCAAAGCGTTTAGGCTTGATCCATAGCTTTTTCAAGAAGTTTCACCCTTGATTAGATTATTACCCATTAATATTTTTAGTTTCCTAGGTTTAGTCTTAGGAAGCCCATTAAAAATATTAATTATTTTAAAAAAATCACTTCCGTGTGGAATTTCCCAAAATTCTTTTTGGGTTCTTTGGAATACATGTGCCCAAACCTTCCTACAAAACTTGAAGCTTAGAGCACATTCGATGCAACTCCAAATCAACACCTCCTTCTTGACTTCTTCTTCAACCTTGGCTTGCTTTAGACTTTAGGCCTTCTTCCACTTCAACCCCTTAGAAGGATTATACCACTGTTGCAACAAACTTTCCTCTCCTCGGCCTTCACTACTGCAATATATTAAATTTCTACCTTCTTCCACTTCAACTCCCTACTACTGCAAAAATTTCGTCCTCACTGTTGCAACAGACTTTGAATAACAGACATAATTTAGTTCTTCACAACTGTGACAGCCTTCTCTTCATCCTTTACACCTATGATGGCAAGATTACCCTAAAACATATACAAAAACTAGAGTTTAGAACCTCGCTTTACTTCACATCCTTTTTCTTCAGACTGTGATAATATAAATTCTTCTCTGAAATTCTCTGAAATAGGGCCAAGATGCCCTATTTTATTTATGAGCTAGTTTAGTGGGCTTGTCACCAAATTTAGTTACTTTCCACATTATTTTATTCTAGGGGATAATGTAGAACCAATTAGGTAATTCGACTCCTAATAAGTGTATATATAGGACTGACATGAATTCATTTTGTATCATCACTTGGATTGGATCATTCTCTCTCTCGACGACTTCACATTTCCTTCATGGTGGATGAATTGGGGCATGGATGAATTTCGATGTTTGGATTGCATTTTCTTATCTTGCAACTTCTTTATTGGCAAATGTTTTGATGGTTGGATATATTCTCTCACATGTAAGTATGATTTTGATGTTATTTTCTTTTACTTTGTCACATATATTGATCATGGGATTTTCGTTATTTTAGGGCTAATTGTTGCATGCATTCGCTGCTTCATTGTGGCATTATGTTTCTATATAGCATATCTCTATGTATGGGCCATGTTTGTTGAAAGAATTTTCCTAGAGATTAGATTTATCTTGATAAGTCACTTCACTTGCAAACAAAGTATAAATGCTTTAAGATCACTCTCTTTTTTTCCCTAACGTTGAACGAAGTTTCCCTTATAGACTCCTTGAGCTAGAAACGAGATCCTTTCTCATAATTCTTCATGACTCCATATCCCCAAAGGAATTAGGCACAAACCGCCATAAGGTTATCACCTTAAAACCTCCTTTTCTTCAACTTTCCCCCCCTCTTTCTAGGTCTAGCCATGTTGGGCCACCTTCGCCATCATTTTCCTAACAAAGTAGCCATGGAAAAAGTTCGATCTCCTAACCTCTACTGCACTGGTGTGTCCTCAAGGTCTTCTCCAAATTTGAAGAAATTTTGACAGTGGGATTGTGAGATATCCGAAGCCCTAGCTCTGAGATCAAACTTTGCCCTAGTGTTCCTAGGCTAGTAACTCATTGGATCAATTTGGCTACTCAATCAAGCCTTTAGCTAATCGCACTGGTTGAACTAGCTTCACGCGCTGCCTCATTTAGCCTTCTCTTTGCAAAACAATTTGGCCTCCTTTCTCTTCTGGAAATAATGGAATCTCGGTGAAGAATTTCTCTGGCAATTCTCTCCTCAAATTCTTTTTTGAAACCCCGCTTCTAGTGTCTTTCACACTATCACTATGCCCTTGCTATCATTGCAATTTTGTCTCGAATGTGATTTCCAAGCACCCCATCAATTTTCTCTTATAATCTCACATTGAGCAACCAATGGCCACTATCTAACTCCAATCGATGACTCATCTTGAACCCTTCAAGTTGATGAAGAAACTGTAACTAGGTTCGGTCTTCATAAATGTAATTCCGATCTTTGTACTTGTAAAGAAAAGGAAATATTATTTTTGCTATTTATAACAATGAGTTTCTTGCTCATTGATTAGGTCAAGCACATATTTAAGTGCTTCTAGGAAGTCAAAGAGTCAATGCATTTATTAAAGACCCTTATGGGCTTGTTACACTATGTAATAATATGTATTAGAGTCATAAGAAGACCTCCAAGCAAATTCATAAACCTCCTCCAAGCGTTGGCACCATCAAAAGAGGCAATTCGAATTATATAGAGCAACTTGGCTTCAAGTCTTCATGTCAGCCTAAAAGAAGGGCCTAAAAGAAGGAGACACGCTCCTATATAAGGAACCATTCAACCTCCTCAAAGTATAATCATATCATCTCTGAAATCAGGCAGAAAGAGGACAAGTAAAGGGTACGAAGAAGTCAAGGAAACAGGTCTCCAAGTGCAGCGAAGAAGGAAGTAAAGCGAGTTTTTGGTAACTGTTCTAGGGCTAATTGCAGTCACCACACGTGCAAAGGCAAGAAGGCTATGATGTTGTCATATCAAGCTCTCGTATTGCAATCATAAAGGAGAAGTATTTGGGCTAGAAAAGAGTGCCTATAAGGCCTCTCATTCAAGCGAGAAAGAAGCCTACACAAGCGAAGGAAGAAGAAGGAATCTAACATAGTTTTTGTGAAGTTATCCCCTCACACGTGCGAAGAATTAGGGTTGAATTACCGCTGCTCTAAGTCTGCAATCTTTGTGAACAAAAGAAGGCCCGGTTGGGAGATGACAAGTTCATCTTCTTAAGTTAGAAAGGCTCCATCTCAAGCGAAGGAATAAAAAAGACAATGATCACTCTAGGGCATACAATCTAGGGTTTCTACAGTTGTCGGAAGAAGAAGAACAAAGTGTTGGAAGGAGGAAGACGAAGTGTCGGAAGAGGGAGGATGAAGTGTTGCAAGAGGAAGTGATCTTGAAAGGGCTTGACTTGTGCTTGGAGGATCTTTTTTTCAAAGGTCTACTGCTTGGCATTGATCAATAGAATCTTCAATAAGAGAAATTTACGAAAGGGTTTTCCTCTCTAAGAAAGAGGTTTTGCCCTGGCATAGAGCCAACATCATGTGTTCTTGTTTCTTGTGTTTTGGTAGCCATTTGATGAAGTAAACACACACACTAATAAGAAGAAGAAGAAGATCAAGTTATCAATTCTAGAAGAATCCTACAATACATAACTACCTTTGATTCTTCAACATGGTATCAGAGCTAAGGTGACACATCAAGGAAAGGGCATCTCAAGAACACTCATAAGGTGACTCATCAAGGAAGAACATCTCAAGGTCAACTACAAGGTTGAAGCATCAAGTCAAGAAGTCTCAATCACATCAAGAACAAGAAAGGACTACAAGAAGACTACAAAGCAAGAGGAGAAGCCTTTTGTATAAAGGCACCTACAAGAAGAGAAAATCAAAGAAGGACCTACATCAAGCTACACCATCTTCAAAAAGGAAAAGCACTACAAGACAAGTCATCAAGTAAATCTCATCATCAAACAAGTCCATTTGAAGAAAGCAACTTGAATAACATGAAAATCTAAGGAAGGAAAGCCATCAAGTCTTCAAGAAGAAAGCAAGTCCACTACATCTCAAAATCTATCAAGTAAGTATATGTCCCCTTCTGAATATACCTCAATGTCTTTTTGCAAAGAAAGAAACAAAACGGTTGGGACCACTAACTTCCTTGCATGGAAGAAGAGGATTGATTTACTTCTCAAAGAGAATGAACTTCTAGATCACATCAAATGGAATATCATTATCTTTGCTAAGTAACAAACTCAAGCCTTAGCCAAGTACAATAAGGATGAGACAAGCGCTGAAAGGATTCTAATAGAATCCATCAAAGACTCTCATTCCTTATGTCTCCAAATTTGAAACATCAAAAGAAATATATGACAAGCTAATAGAGCTATTCTCGGTAAGCACAACGGGAGAAGTGATATCTCTATGAAATGATTTGTACAAGATGAAGATATCAAAGGATGGAATAGCTCCATACTTCATGAAGATCTCTGAGATGAGGGATCAACTTCAAGCGCCGGGAGAAATCATGTCTGACAGAGAAATGACAATCATAGTACTCAATTCTTTGCATGAGGATTGAGGCAATTTCACATCAAGTATATTGGCCAAGAAGGAAGCTACCCCACTAAGTGAATTATGGTCTCTATGTAAGATAGAGGAAACTATTTTCAAAGCAAAAGAGGATGTGGGATCAAAGGAGCAAGCATTTGCAACCATGGCCATGAGAAAGGGAAAATTTGGCAAATTTGTCCACAAAGAACAAACAATAGAGATATGTCCAAAGTCCAATGCTTTGGATGCCAAGAATATGGACACTACAAAAGTAATTGTCCTAAACTTAAGAGGGACAACAACAACAAAAGAAAAAGGGAAGAAGCTCATATAACTCAAGAGGTGAAAGAAGACGACAATACGCAGAAGAAGGAAGATCATCCAGATCTCTACTATGACTAAGTCTACTTCTTTACTTAAAATCTTCTTTCAAAGTTTTGAGTAGTATAAGAGCATGTAGAAATAAAACAAAATGCATGGTTAAAAATATCTTCTAGAATGTAGAAGCATGGTGTAAACATAGCTCAAAATAATCATATAGAAGGAGCATACCTATTATAGGACATCATCCATGATAAAAGGCTAATTGATCATGATTAAAAAATCATGGAAGGCCTCCATCATCAAAAGAAGATTCATAAATAAGAGCACATGTATCAATGGGAATTCCATTCACGGAATACAAGGAAGGATGATATGCAGGGAAGAAAGGATGAAGCAAGAAAGGTTGCACCAATCAAAAAGGAACATCAAATGAAGCTGAGATGATCAAGGAAAAATCAAGATGAGGTATGTATGCATCATAGTTTAAGTCATGTCATCATATATGTTATTGAGTCATGGGTATAGTTCTAAAAACATGATCAAGTACAAAAGGATCTCTTTCACTGCAGACATAGTCAAGAGCATGTACTACATCTAATAAAGGTCAACAAAAAGAAACGCTCACATAAGGAGTATAATGTTATTGAGTAGTCCAAAAAGCAAGTGAAGAAAAAATACTTTCTTAAGGAGTATAAGATTGCTTACTAAGAAGCAAGTGAAGTACAAAAGTTGACTAGTCCAACAAGAAGGTGATGAAGAAAGTGCTCTCATGAGGAAATACAAGGTTTTTATCTAAATAATTCAAGAAGAAGCAAATGAAGAAAGAGATCAAGCATGTGAAGAACACCATGGTCATAAAGAATCACTATCTGACAAGATCCATTAAAGACATCTCACGAAAGAAGGCATGACAACTCTGACAATGGAAGAAAAATATCAAAGGACCCTTGACACCTATGAAGGCCTTAGAGATATTAAGGTGCATATGACTGCTTCAACTCTGCAAAGATGTCATGATGAATAAGCCATCCAACAAAAGCACAAAAGTGGTCTAAGAATTGAAGAGTTAAATTGTAATCTTGTTGTACAGATAATTGATAAAAATTAACCAAAAGCATTTTCTAATTACATTTACTTTAATTGTCTCTTGAGGTTTTGATTTTTCATATGCAAAGATATTCCAAAAGCAAGTATTGTAATCCTTTCAAACAAGTACTTTCTTTTCATGCTTCAAGTATAATTGCATATTGATGCCTTGGTTTAGCACTTCCCTTCTTTTACATTTCCAAGTTAATTACTAATGTTTGAGTTTTGCAAAGATATGTTTCACATGTTTTGATTCAAAAAGTTGATTATCTCAAAAGCATTTTGTATCTTACATATCTTGTGCTAAAAATTCTTGTTTACATTTGAGGGTTACTTTGCTTTCTCTTTTGAGAGCATTTCATTTTACTTTGAGCAAATTCCTTATAAGGCACTGATTTTATGGTTTTTCTCATGTTAATGATTGGCATTGTTATTTCAATTTGCTCACATCATATTTGCTCATAAATCCTTAAAAGTAATCCATTTTCACTATAACACTCCTAGAAACTCACATATTTTAACTTAACTTTTCATTCGGGCCCGTGCCCCCTAACTAACATATGAGATAGTTCAAACAGAGAGAGTCGAGATTAGTTTTACAGCCAAACCTTGTGGAGTTGAAGGCTTTTCTCACTAACTTGTAAGTAGGTGTAGGCGACAAGTGATAACAGGTATGAATCTCGAACTCAATATAACACTTGATATACGCCTACAGCAGCACTCAATCACAGTGGTTCCCTGTTGCTCCTATTCGACCTCCTAAAGGAGACACATTAGACTTCAACGATGCCCAAAATTACCCTTTAAGTATTGCAGTTGTCTCTCATAAGACTCGACCCTATGACAGAAGAGAACACACAACCAAACAATCCTTCGACCTCCTTCAAGGCCTCAAACACATATTCAAGCATGTTGATGTGTGTAAAATGAGGGAGAAGGCACCTCTATATATGATGTGACCATTTGGGCTTGATGAGCCGACATAGAGGTGAAGGCCGACCTTGATAATTTACATGTGAGAAAACATAAATTCAAAAACCCACTTCTCCTTATTCAAATTCGACGATCTTTAGGTCGATTTTTGGTCCTCTCGAAAAGGGGAATTCAATGCCATAATTATCTTCTTCAAAAGACCTGTCTACAGTGGAATTTGGCCCTGGTTTCCTATTTTAACACTCCCTCTCAACTAGGGAGAATTCCACCTAACAATCCATTCATTAACATGACATCTTGTCATTATGTTCCATCTCTGCATCTCATCCCGACTTTGCTGAACACTGATAAAGATAATGAAGAAGAATTTATCGAGAGTGAGTCACAAGACTTTTGCCACTCTCCAATGACTAAAGTCAGTACACATAAGTGATCAAGTTTGATAAACATTATTCATCTTAGACATAGGGAGTACGGAAATGCACGATGCATACATCGTTAGTGCTATGGTCCCAAACCACTTTTCCAACTCATTGGTCAAATGAGAGACACTTCCCATGCGTCCATGACTACATTGGTAGGAAGATGCAAGAACATCAATAGGGAAAGAATATATCAAATCTTGCTCACAACCACTGGTAGGGAAAGGAGAAACCACATCCTACAAACACAATTCATAATCACACGTAGGGAAAGGATGAACCACATCCTACAAAGCCATGTCATAACCATACGTAGGGAAAGGATGAACCACATCCTAAGCGCATACAAATCACTGAGAGTAAGAAAAGGATACACCACTGCCTACATGCATGCCAACCATAGGAATGATACTATTCGTGGGGAAAGGATGAATCGCATCGCACTAACATGTCAACCGTCGAACGTAGGGAATAAGCATCCTACATGAGGGGAAAGGATGAAACACATGTTGATTTTTGGGTACCATCAAATGTGCTCTACCTCCGACGCCCAACTTCTGAAAATCGAATTCCTCTACAGATTTCGAACTCCTCTCTCTCCCTTTGCGCTGGTTCTGCGTGGCCCTTTGGGCCCTGCGTCAGCCTCTACGTCAAGGAATTTGCATGATTCACTGCCTCTCTCTCTTGAATGTAGGAGCATGGTGTAAACATAGCTCAAAATAATCATATAGAAGGAGCATACCTATTATAGGACATCATCCATGATAAAAGACTAATTGATCATGATTAAAAAATCATGGAAGTCCTCCATCATCAAAAGGATGAAACATTTGCAGGATGAGGATCTTCAAGATCCTATCACAAGAATCTTCAAAAGAAGATTCATAAATAAGAGCAAATGTGTCAATGGGAATTCCATTCACGAAATACAAGGAAGGATGATATGCAGGCAAGAAAAGATGAACCAAGAAAGGCTACACCAATAAAAAAGAACCATCAAACGAAGTCGAGATGATAAAGGAAAAATCAAGATGAGGTATGTATGCATCAAAGTTTAAGTCATGTCATCATATATGTTATTGAGTCATGGGTATAGTTCTAAAAACATGATCAAGTACAAAAGGATCTCTTTCACCGAAGACATAGTCAAGAGCATGTACTACATCTAATAAAGGTCAACAAAAAGAAATTCTCACATAAGGAGTATAATGTTGTTGACTAGTCCAAGAAGCAAGTGAAGAAAAAATACTTTCTTAAGGAGTATAAGATTGCTAATTAAGAAGCAAGTGAAGAAGAAACGTTGACTAGTCCAAGAAGCAAGTGATGAAGAAAGTGCTCTCATGAGGAAGTACAAGGTTGTTATGTAAACAATTCAAGAAGAAGCAAATGAAAGATCAAGCATGTGAACAACACCATGGTCATAAAGAATCACTATCTGACAAGATCCATTAAAGACATCTCACGAAAAAAGGCACGACAACTCTGACAAAGGAAGAAAAATATCAAAGGACCCTTGACACCTATGAAGGCCTTAGAGATATTAAGGTGCAGATGACTGCTTCAACTCTGCAAAGATGTCATGATGAATAAGCCATCCAACAACAGCACAAAAGAGGTCTAAGAATTGAAGAGTTAAATTGTAATCTTGTTGTAGAGACAATTGATAAAATTAACCAAGAGCATTTTCCATTACATTTACTTTACTTGTCTCTTGAGGGTTTGAGTTTTCATATGCAAAGATATTCCAAAAGCCTGTATTGTAATCCTTTCAAACAAGTACTTTATTTTCATGCTTCAAGTCTAATTGCATATTGATGCCTTGGTTTAGCACTTCCTTTCTTTTACATTTCGAAGTTAATTACTAATTTTTGGGTTTGGCAAGATATGTTTCATAGATTTTGATTCATAAAGTTGATTATCTCAAAAGCATTTTGTATCTTACATATCTTGTGCTAACAATTCTTTTACATTTGAGGGTTACTTTGCTTTCTCTTTTGAGAGCATTACATTTTACTTTGAGCAAATTGTTGAGAAAATTCCTTATAAGGCATTGATTTTATGGTTTTTCTCATGTTAATGATTGGCATTGTTATTTCAATTTGCTCACATCATATTTGCTCATAAATCCTTAAAAGTAATCCATTTTCACTATGACACTCTCCTAGAAACTCACATCTTTTAACTTAACTTTTCATTAGGGCCCGCGCCCCTTAGCTAACTTATGAGATAGTTCAAACAGAGAGAGTCGGGATTAGTTTTACAGCCCCTTCTCTGAATTCCTTGCCACCGACCAAACCTTGTGGGGTTGAAGGCTTTTCTCACTAACTTGTAAGTAGGTGTAGGCGACAGGTGATAACAGGTATGAAGCTCGGCCTCAATATAACACTTGATATACACCTACAGCGGCACTCAATCACAGTGGTTGCTTGTTGCTCCTATTCGGCCTCCTAAAGGAGACACATCAAACTTCAACGGTGCCCAAAATTACCCTTTAAGTACTGCAGTTGTCTCTCATAAGACTCGACCCTATGACAGAAGAGAACACACAACCAAACAATCCTTCGACCTCCTTCAAGGCCTCAATCACATATTCAAGCATGTTGATGTGTGTAAAATGAGGGAGAAGGCACCTCTATATATACAATTTGATGGGTGCCAATAGATGTAACCGTTTGGGCTTGATGAGCCGACATAGAGGTGAAGCCGACCTTGATAATTTACATGTGAGAAAACATAAATTCAAAAACCCACTTCTCCTTATCCAAATTTGACGATCTTTAGGTCGATTTTGGTCCTCTCGAAAAGGGGAATTCAATGTCATAATTATCTTCTTCAAAAGACCTGTCTACAGTGGAATTTGGACCTGGTTTCCAATTTTAACACTCCCTCTCAACTAGGGAGATTTCCACCTGACAATCCATTCATTAACATGACATCTTCTCATTATGTGCCATCTCTGCATCTCGTCCCAACTCTGTTGAACACTGATAAAGATAATGAAGAAGAATTTATCGAGAGTGAGTCACAAGACTTTTGCCACTCTCCAATGACTAAAGTTAGTACACATACCTAGATGTAAAACCACAAACAAACTTGATCCCAAGTGATCAAGTTTGATAAACGTTATTCATCTTAAACATAGGGAGTAAAGCAATGCACGATGCATCCATCGTTAGTGCTATGGTCCCAAACCACTTTTCCAACTCATTGGTCAGATGAGAGGCACTTCCCATGCGTCCACTACTACATGGGTAGGATGACGCAAGAACATCAAAAGGGAAAGAATATATCAAATCTTGCTCACAACCACTGGTAGGGAAAGGAGAAACCACATTCTACAAACACAATTCATAATCACACGTAGGGAAAGGATGAACCACATCCTACAAAGACATGTCATAACCATACGTAGGGAAAGGATGAACCACATCCTAAGTGCATACAAATCACCAAGAGTAAGAAAAGGATACACCACTTCCTACATGCATGCCAACCATAGCAAGGATACTATTCGTGGGGAAAGGATGAATCACATTGCACTGACATGTCAACCGTCGATCGTAGGGAATAAGCATCCTACATGTGGGGAAAGGATGAAACACGTGTTGATTTCTAGGTAGCATCAGATGTGCTCTAGCTCCGAAATTTTGTGGAGGGGCTAGAACACATGAGATCTCCAAGACCCAGAAATCGTTTGGTGAAATTCCACACGGATTGTATTTTATTAAAATAATTAATATTTTTAATGGGTTGCTTAAGTCTAAACTTAGGAAAATTAAAATATTAATGGGTATTAATGAAAATATGGGTGATAAGCTTCTAAGAGACGAGGATCAAGTCTAATTTAATCTTAGTCGTTGATTAGAGATTAGATCACAACCGTTGATATCTCAACAGGAAAAGTATAAAGGAAGGCTTGGGATCAGTTGGAGAAAACACAGAGAGATTGAGGAAATCAATTTTCTAAGGTACAAAGTTCTCAAGAGGGAAATTGAGTAGGGAGATCTTGCAGCTGAGGGGCAGGGATAGTTCAAGAATACTGACAGAGAGGCAGAGAGAAGCTTGTGGAGGCAGCACAGTAGCTAGGAGAGTTGACGTTGGGCCAGTCTGGGCCCACGCAGCCTTGAGGCAGAGCCAAAAGGGGCCAGCACAGTGACAAAAAGTTGTGTTCCACGTAGAGAGCCTGAACTACCGGAACTACTAGGAAAGCTGACACAATGGGCATAAGAGCTGACACAGAGCCTCAGAGAGCTCCACTCAAGCCCATGCAGTTACCGCGAAGGAGCAACGCAGATGTAGTCAAGGCTATAATTAATAACCTTCCGCGGAATTCAAAATTTGAATGGAAAAACGATATTCTATGGTACAAGGGAAGAATTCATCTGGGCTCAAATTCCAAATTTAAAGCCAACGTTATCAAAGAGTCGCATGATTCACTGTCAGCCAAATATGTAGGAATGCACGCCAGTCATTCTTTTGGAAGGAAATGAATAGTGATATTCAAAAATATGTAGGAGAATGTGATCAATGTCAACAAAATAAAAGTGAGAACATTAGGACCCAAGGGTTGCTCCACCCTTTAATATCCCAAACCAAAAATGGGAAGAAATATCGATGGATTTTATTGAAGAATTACCCATGTCAAAGGGGAAAGATAAAATTCTTGTAGTAGTAGACAGAGTCACAAAGTATGCACGCTTCATAGGAATGAAGAAATTAGATTCAACAAAAGAAATCACTGAGAAATTAGAAGCTTACCTTCGTTGATATGCAGCAGACAAGCAAAATAAGTGGGCACAGTGGTTACATCTCGTTGAATGGTGGTATAATTCAACTTATCACACTTCCCCAAAGATGACCCCATATCAAGCTATGTACGGATATGAACCTCCCAAATGGAAGGATTTGGCCATTTCCGAGACAAGTTCCAGCAGTAAACGAGCAATTAGAAGAAACCCAAAAAGTTTTTCAAACATCAAAAGAAAATCTAAATATTGCAAGAAATCGCATGAAGCAGTGGGTCGACCGACACGGAACATAGAGAGAATTTGTAGTTGGAGAATGGGTATTTGTTAAACTTCAGCGTTACAAGCAATTATCCCTAAAACAATAAGGAAAAAAAAATTGGCACCAAAGTTTTATGGACCATATCAAATTAACAAAAAGATCAACCAAGTACCATACAGCTTAAGCCTTACAAACAAAAGTAGAGTCCACAACGTTTTCCATGTATCTTGTCTTAAAAAGGCATTGGGAAAACACTAATCAACTCAAACAACGCTTCTGATATTAGATGATGAAGGCAAGTTCATCTTAGAACCAAAAGGAATTGTTACCACTAGGGAAAGGAAGTTGCGATCTCGAGTAATTAAAGAATACCTTATCAAGTGGGAGAATCTACCAGAAGAAGAAGCCTCATGGGAGACAGAAGCTTTTTTCCAAAAACACTCATCATTGTGTATGCATTGAGGACAAAGCATATTTTCAAGAGGAAGGCAATGTTATGTAATTAATTAATATGTAATTCGTGCATGATCAAAGATCATGCCCCTTCCCATACAGGTGCTCAAGGGCTTATTTAAGCCAAGGCCCTGCCTGTAAAACAAAACATCATTCAATTATATATATATATATATAGATATATATATATATATATATATATATATATATATATATATATATATATATATATATATATTCATATTTTTTGAGTTTATACGCTCTAGACCAGTTGCTTCTTAAGAATGGTTGGTCTTGTGTTTGTTCTTTTAATCTGATAGACCTCTTGAGAAGCGAGAGGTTTCACAAGATTTGAAAAGTCATGATCAAGATTGTCATTTGTAGTCTTTTCAGAAGTGGTCCTATAAGTGTTGTGCGACGAGAAAGGGAATGGTTCAAGATCTTCAACATGCTCGGGCAACTGAGATTCCCTATAGAGAACAAAAAGGGGTTCCATCAAGCTCAGGAATGGTGGCATATGATAAAACCATTTGTAGTTGTCCACCAATTGGAGTAAACCATTTCCTTGACAAAAGCCACCACCAAGCATTAAGCACATCAATGAAAACAATATCCATTATTACATAAATGTCCTTGTTAGCTAACCAAGATACCTTCACATCTTTAATAAGACCATAGACAATATAGATTTAGAATCAAATCCACATGTATTCTTATATAGCCTAGTAATTCCCATCTCCAATTGATGCAATACTTTCAATGGCATGACATTTGCCAAAACCCAAAATCAAGCATAAAACTATGCAATATAAAATTGTTACTTACTCGAAATACCAAGAAAGGATCAAGACCCTCGTTCTTATCAATGTGCAAATTTAATACTATGACAAGTGGGTAATCAGGTTCATCATCAAGAACTAGAGCTTTCTTGATTTGCCTCCTTTGGGGAGGAAGTTTAGCCATATCTTTAAGGGAAATTGGCACAGTCACCTTACCCAAGACACTGTCCATGTCAACATTCAACTCAATCTCATTACTCTTAGGTTTTGGCTTCGATTTTTTTGCACTTTCCCTTGGGAAGTATCCTTCGATTGAGATGCATTTTCAACACTAGAGCTTGTTTGGGGTTAATCTTTATTCTTCCCAGAATACTGCAGGCTCATGAATCTTCCAGTATTCTCAACAGCTAACACAGGTTCAGCTTGCTCAACATTGATTCGTGTTTTCCTAAGCTCTAGGGGGGCATAAGTATTCACAAGTAAGATGTTGAGTGCATTGGTTTCATTTACCATATTCAAGTGTTCTGAGTCTGGTTGATTTTGGGTAGCATCGAATGTGCTCTAGCTCCAAAATTTTGTGGAGGGGCTAGAATACATGAGATCGTCCAAGACCCGAAAATCGTTTGGAGAAGTTCCACCCGAATGAGGAGTTATTAAAATAATTAATATTTTTAATGGGCTCCTAAGTCTAAACTTAGGAAAATAAAAATATTAATGACGATTAATAAAGATAAGGGTAAGAAGCTTCTAAGAGACGAGGATCAAGTCGGTTTTAATCTTAGTCGTTGATCAAGGTCAAATTCTTCTAGTGACAGGGTGAGATCATCTCACTATTTGTTTTGTCCAGTTTCTCTCTGTATCGAATAGCCAGGCAAGCTTCCAACGAATTGTACCCATATTTACTATTGCATAATAATAAAACCCTCAGAGCTGTTGCATCGGTTTACCCGCATTGGGTTTTACCAGGGACGTTTGTCTAGAAATAACAATGTCATTGTGTTGTATCTATTTCCTGTTCAGTTTCTTGTTTTTGATTATAAATTTAAATGGTGTAGGTTGCAATTGTATTTACTTCGATATTTATAGTAGAACACCGTAAATAACTTGCATGGATTAACAAGTGGAAGCAATATCAGTTTGTTGCAGCAGTGATTCGGGTGGTTTCTTGAATTTTCACATGTTATCAGAGCTATAGGTGAAGCAAGAAGAACAGAGCTGAAAGACCCAGCACTGAAGGAAGCAGGGAATTCGAAATTCCTACAGAGGAAGTAATTTGAATCCACAGATGTTTTGCGCAGTTCAGGACAAGAGGGCTAGATTTTCGTAGTAAATCTCTCTCTGAGTGAGTCGACAAAGAGGTAAGATTTCTAGATCGAAATATATCAACGACAAAGGGAGCAATGCAACAAAGGATTCAATGAAGAGGGGTTTTTATGGTGGGACACAATTTTCTGCAAGCAATTGCTAAGCAGAAAGACTTCAAATGGAAGAGAGAGACACAGTTGAGGGAATTCTTCCACAGAGGACTTCCAGCCAAGAAGTCTGAATTCTCATCAGCTGAGCAGCAGCAAGGGGCAACAAATCTACTGAATCCAGCAGGGAGTGCATAGGCTAGCCCAGCAACAACACAAAGGAGAGAGGAGGTCACTCGACTTTCTAATTAGCGGAGATGGCAACCAGTGGACTGAGAGATCAGGACAGGTTGGATAGGGCATCCAAATATGTAATCTGGAAGGCAAGGATGTCGTGCATTATAGATGAACGTTTTCTCAGATCCTACGTCAACAACGTGATGGTTGTGCTCGCGGATCCAAATCCGCTCAAGTACAGAGGAGAAATGGAGAAGACAAAGAGAATGATCCTCGACAAAGTGAAGGATCATGTAGTCCGTCACATCGTTAGCAGAGGGACTGCTAAGGAGATGTGGGATGCGTTGTCTACGTTGTATCAGGGATCTTTCGAGCAGCGGAAGACGTACCTAGAGCAGAAGATGAGATCCATACAGATGCAGAAGGGGGAACGCATTGATCCGTTCCTCACGAAGCTTCAAGAGACCCGAGATGAGTTAGCAGTTGTGGGGTCTACACCTCAAGGGTTCAAGATGGTAAGACTTGCCCTAATTATGTTTTCGAAGATTGGCGAGTCTTTGTCTAGAGTATCCTTGACAGGGCGACCTTGCCAAATTGGGATGAGATGTGGGCGGCTCTTAAGCAAGAGGAGCTAAGGAGAGACTTGGTCAAGTGTAAACTTGACAGAAACAACAATAGTGGGTCAAAGCCCAAGGAGGAGGATGAGAATGCAGCCCTTGCATCCAAGGGGCAACAGGAGCAACGGAAGTGAAAGAAGGACATTTCGAAGATTAAATGCTTCAGGTGTGGTGAAATGGGTCACTACGCAACACAGTGTCCTCTCAAGAAGAAGGACCAAGATGAGAAGCATGATCTAAAGGTTGCGGCCGCGAAGATCGAGGAAGATGAGTTTGCCATGAGAGTCAAGATACCTCCAAGAGGGGGGTGGAATGATTCAGAGTTGTAGTTCGAAAGAGCTACAGATGGGCAAGATCCTTAAGGAGCCTACCTCTCGGATCAATTCCTTGCTACGGAAGCCCAAATCAGATGTAGCAGGATGGACTAGTGTCAGTTGGTGCAAAGGAGTGCAAGAGTGACAGTTGCAATGATTAGGAGTGCCAAAGACTCAGCAGCGCAGAGCAGTGTTGGCAACAGTGCAGATAGCACAGAGCAACATCAGCAGGAACATAGAGGAATCAAAGGGTCAGCGCAGAGACTAACAGCAGTCAGACTCCAGCAGCGAGATGCATCATACTGAACACTAGTTCAGTAATTTGGGACGCTTTTTTGTTGCTGATGCAGTAGCAATAGCAGCAACAGTTGGAAAAGGTTGCAGTGCAGATGCAATTGGCAGTGGCAGTACCAGTAGCAGTACGGACGCAAAATTGAGAGGGGGTTGCATTACGGATGTAGTGTTGACAGTGGCAGGGTCAACAGCAGTACAAATGCAACATTTGCATAGTAGTTGGTGGACAGGATGTCAGACATCAACAGCGCAGAAGGAGATCTTACAGAACAGAGTGATGCTTCAGAAGGGTGCATTGCTAGAGCACATTCCTCGCCAAGAGGGAGTGTTGATTTCTGGTAGCATCAGATGTGCTCTAAGTCTCGAATTTTGTAGGTAGGCTTAGACACATGCATTCTCCAATACCCAGAAATCGTTTTGGGAAATTCCACGCAGAGACAATTTTATTAAAATAATTAATTATTTTTAATGGGACCCTAAGTCTAAACTTAGGAAATTAAAATAATTAATGGGTATTAATCTAAACTATGAGTGAAACTTCTAGAAGAAGGCGGAGATTAAGTCAATATGATCCTAGCCATTGATTAAGATCTAATCTGGGTCGTTGATTGATCAACGAGAGGATTATAGGAGAAGGCTTGATGGGCACTTGGAGAACACATCGAGTGAAGAAAAGAAGATCGATCTTCTAAAGCAGAGCAACTACTAGAAAGAATTTTCAAGTGTCTTTTGCATTGAGGGGCAGAGATATTATCCAAAAGACGGAAGTTTTCCTGGGCCGAAGAGTACAAGACAGAGACGACGTCTAGAGCGCAGAGGGAGATCGAATTCATGCTAAAGAAAACATGTTTAAGGAGCAGGAAGTTGGAACCGGGGTGTGAGATCGGAGGCATAAAATAAAAGTTTATGGGCAGCAGAGGATCTGGAAGAGGAGCAACGTAGTCCCCAACAGAGGTGACAAAGAAACTGCGTAGGATTGATGCAGATCTGCGCAGAGGCTGATACAGAAGGGAAGCAAAGCCTCCTTCCAGCGAGATAAGGGTCAAATTCTTCCAGTGACAGGGTGAGATCATCTCACTATTTGTTTTTTCCAGTTTCTCTCTACATCGAATAACCAGTCGGGCTTCCAACGGTGTCATTGTGTTGTATCTATTTCTTGTTCAGTTTCTAGTTTCCGCTTATAAATTTAAGTACTTCATTGTTCTAATATCATTGTAATTTGTCTCCAAGTACTTGACTCCATCAAGGCGCTGGTCTTTCAAATAATCTAAATCTAATGATTGACCTTTCTAAATTAACCAAGTTGTTGGGTCACTCAGTTCTGTCTCCAGGACTAGTCGGTTACGACGAGTCTTTCCATCTTCACATTTCATAGGGACTACTTCCCATAGCTCATTGTAGGTAGACAGCTAGAATGAAGAGGTCAAGGTGTTGAAAAAACTAGGGCAGACTTATTAGATGATTTCTCTTATAATGGTAACTATTTGTGAGGAATTTTTATTTTCCTTAATTAGGTTCTTCTGGTACTTGATTATTGTTATGTGTTCTTCTTTATCAAACAGCGAATAAACCATAAAGAACAATGAGACAAAGGACACAAGATGTAGGTGATCTGCCAAGGCCAAAACCTCTCAACCCTGAGAGGAAAACCGACAAGAATTCTTCTTCTTATAGAATCTTCAATTGATGAATTCACCTAGACCCTTGACCAAGAACCCCTACAAGACCAAGTCAATGCTTCTTGTTTGAATAGCTTCTCCTTCCAACAACTTCGATATACTAAGCAATTACAACTACAACTTCGACTTCGACTTACACAGAAACTGCAACTTCGACTCGACAAAAAACTACAAATTTGACTTGGGCAAAAACTGTAACTTCAACTGCAACTTTTCTTTGCCTAGGTAGATTCTCTCTTCTAGAGAACTCAGCTTCCAAAATAACTCTTCTTGGTGACCTAACTTCACTTCTGCCACTCGGCTTCCCTGCAACAATATGTGCCCTAATTTATTTGCACGTGTGGAGAGAAGTAGCCCAAGAAAAAAATCCAAATAGCTCAACATTTCCTCCTTCCTTTGTCTTCCTCTTTTTCACAATTCTTCTAGTCCTTGTGATCGAACTCGTGTGTGAGAGTAAAGTATCTCCAAATCACGTCGAAGTCCTCTTTATAAAGGCATCTCCAAATCACGTCGAAGTCCTCTTTATAAAGGCTTCTTAATGGGTCGAATTGCTCCTTTAGGCCAACTTGTCTCCTCATGTAGGTCGACTTGATCTTTGTGCGATGACGAGGTCTTGGAGGGTCTTTTGACTATATTTTGACTCAAATAAATTTTCTTTAAAATATGTAACATGCCCAAACGGGTCTTCAATACATGACAATGACTCAATTGACTTTATGACAATCCTAGAAGCACTCAATGGGAGCTTGACCTAAAATTAAATTTCTCTTGAGCATGAAACCTGTTACCCACCACTTTGTGCGTGATATCCCTAACAGAAAAAATTTCTCCAATATGGTCCTCATATGACATCCAACAGCCCCTTGCAGCCACAAACTAGCTCATTGTGCCATTTCTCCGCCACCTAACCCAACCATGTGGTCCCTCACCCATCTGTCTTAATCGTGTGTTTGAAGGTGGGCCTCCCGAACCTAAAGGTATGTCTTGACATTTGGAAATTTAGTATTCAGTTTGCTTATCATGGACACTTATGGATGGACATAGATTAATGGGGGTATTCGGTGGAAAGGGTAAGCTAGGTTTGTACTTTTGTCCCCTTGACCTATTTTGGATGTTACCCTTGGATCTTAGTTCCGTGGGATCTCCCTTGTTGACCATTTCGTTTTAGGGTGGTACTACTTAGGAAACCCCAATTTTGGTTTTGTGATCCCACTTCCTTGTCCACATACATCACTCCCCTTCTACTTATTATAATCCCATTCATCATCTCTACCACCTAGGTCCACATTTCCTCACTGGATACGCATAGGGTTAGCCTCCCCTTTCCCATGCCCCCACCTTGGGTAAGGCTTGGAATTATGCCCCAGATGTTAAATCAGCTGAAAAGAAAAAGTAAAAGCATAAATGGCCACATTCAACAGGAAAATGTACCACAAGATGCAAAAGATGGTTGGAAAAACATATTTAGCACGTGGGCAAAAGACAATACATGAGCTATGGCCATAACCCTAGTTCCATGGGCCCTACATCATCCTTTTTTATCATTCAGGAACCCATGATTGTCCCAACCCCCGGTGAGAAATGAACTGCCCTACCAGAAAGGGGGTATCCAGATATATCTTACACATCATGCTCTTATCCTTTGAGCCACAACGGGGCATCTCATGTACCATGATTGCTCCCGCCTATACATTATATACCTTGGTGTGGGCCTCCTTTCTTCTAGCTACCCTTGTACCATCATATGTGGCCTAGGATTGCCCCTTTCACTCCTTATTCCATTCACCCCTTTATCACACGCCACCATCATTTGAAGGATGTACCTTGGACACATTATCCCCTCTAAAGGTAGAAACCACCTAATAAGGTACTTGGTTAACCCCTTTTGGAGCTTGGAGACATTAGCACATGCCAAAACCTACTACGGAAGCGCATGCCATTATGAACTATCCACTTGTTGTCGATGGTTTGTAAGCTCTTTTACATGATTACTTTAATGACTATTGTGCTGGAAGGCTAGGGGACGCATTGGATCTTACGTAGGATTGCAGATGGTGACCATTCTAAGTTTGGCCTTCTTATATGGGGTCCTAACTCTCTAGAACGCTAAATTGGCATATGTAGGGTGTGTGTAGAGAGCAATGGGCCTCCACAGCAATAGACAGCACTCCGTGGATCCCCAGAAATGTTCAAAGATTGCCCGAGATCCACCTATTGGACGAGAAAGATGCACCTAGTACACCATGCTCAGTCGGCCTCACAGTTGCACCATACCCTTGGCAGGTGACCTGGGACTTGTACACTGATGTGGCATCGTTTATTCCATCATCTAAGCCCGTACAGATAGTCTACACTTATTTTCGACCTACTTGGAGACCCATAAGGTTATTGATGTGATCCCACTGTTGAGAAATCTAGGGCATAGTGATTATGTGATTTCTCTTCTATTAGTAACAGCTTGTGAGAGTTTTTTACTTCTTTATATTAGGATCTTCTTTTAGTTAGGTTATTAGTGTTCTTCTTCATCAAACAGTTACTAATGCATGAACCATAAAGAGACAAGAGACACAAAATATAGGTTATCAGCGAGGGCCAAAACCTCTCATTGAGAGGAAAACCCGAACAAATTCTTCTTATAGAGATTCCAATTGACAAATATCAAGATCAATACCCTAGACCTATCTGCCACTCCAAGACCAAGACACAAGATCCTTAGTCAACGATAGTCAACCTTCTGCTCCTTTCTCTTGTGAAAATTCCTAGATCTAACAGTCTGAGGAATCCTATTGCAACCATTTGAATCTACTTCACCTAGATTGTAAATTACATTACAAGCTTGTTTCAAATTTCTTCATGAAACATTGAAGTAAATTATTGAAGCATCCTACACCAATTAAATATGATTCTGAAACATAGAAACTGAGCAAGGAAAATAGAAACACATAGGACACAGTGATTTTTGGACAAATAGTCCGCAGGAAAACCCAATGCAAGAAAATCGGTGCAGCAGCTCTAAGGGTTTATCATTATTAATCAGTAGAAAAATTTAAATACATCACTAAATACCTCACAGGGTTATTCAATTACAAAGAGAAATACTGGAAGAAGCTTTGCGACTTTACCTCACACAATCACTGAGAAATCTTGGCTGATCTAGCCCCAAACTAACTGCCCCCCAGCTCTTCTGGCTGCCTATACGCAGTGTCTGCGTCAGCCCAGTGTCAAGTTCTCTGGGTGTTGCGTCACTTTTCTGGTTGGTCGATCTGCTGCCCAGGAAATTCAATTTCTGCCTCCCAATCTCACACCCCGGCTCCCAACTTCTGAAAATCGAATTCCTCTACAGATTTCAGACTCCTCTCTCTCCCTTTACGCTGGTTCTACGTGGCCCTTCTGGCGCTGTGTCAGCCTCTGTGTCAACGCTTCTGAATCAATGTATGCGACTGTCACATACATTGATCATGGGATTTTCGTTATTTTAGGGCTAATTGTTGCATGCATTTGCTGCTTCATTGTGGCATTATGTTTCTATATAGCATATCTCTATGTATGGGCCATGTTTGTTAAACGAATTTTCCTAGAAATCAAATTTATCTTGATAAGCCATCTTCATTTGCAAACAAAGCATAAATGCTTTAAGGTCACTCTCTTTTTTTCCCTAACGTTGAACGAACTTTCCCTTATAGCCTCCTTGAGCTAGAAACGAGATCCTTTCTCATAATTCTTCATGACTCCATATCCCCAAAGGAATTAGGCACAAACGGCCATAAGGTTATCAACTTAAAACCTCCTTTTCTTCAACTTCCCCCCACCCTCTTTCTAGGTCTAGCCATGTTGGGCCACCTTGGCCATCATTTTCCTGACAAAGTAGCCATGGAAAAAGTTCAATCTCCTAGCCTCTACTACGCTGATGTGTCCTCAAGGTCTTCTCCAAATTTGGAGAAATTCTGACAGTGGGATTGCGAGATATCCCAAGCCCTAGCTCTAGATCAAACTTTGCCCTAATGTTCCTAGGCTAGTACCTCATTGGATCAATTTGGCTACTAAATCAAGCATTTAGCTACTCGCATTGGTTGAACTAGCTTCACGCACTGCCTCATTTAGCCTTCTCTTTGCAAAACAATTTGGCCTCCTTTCTCTTCTGGCAATAATGGAATCTCGGTGAAGAATTTCTCCGACAGTTCTCTCCTCAAATTCTTTTTCGAAACCCCACTTCTAGTGTCTTTCACACTATCACTATGCCCTTGCAATCATTGCAATTTTGTGTCTCGAATGTGATTTCCAAGCACCCCATCAATTTTCTCTTATAATCTCACATTGAGAAACCAATTGCCACTATCTAACTCCAATCGATGGCTTAGATCATCTTGACACCATCAAGTTGTTGAAGAAAGTGTAACTAGGTCAGGTCTTCATAAATGTAATTCCGATCTTTGTACTTGTAAAGTAAAGCAAATATTATTTTTGTTGTTTATAACAATGAGTTTCTTGCTCATTGATTAGGTCAAGCACATATTTAAGTGCTTCTAGGAAATCAAAGAGTCAATGTATTTATTAAAGACCCTTATGGGCTTGTTACACTATGCAATAATATGTATTAGAGTCATAAGAAGACCTCCAAGCAAATTCATAAGCTTCCTCCAAGTGTTGGCACCATCAAAAGAAGCAATCCGAATTATATGGAGCAACCCGGCTTCAAGTCTTCATGTCAACCTAAAAGAAGGGCCTAAAAGAAGGAGACACGCTCCTATATAAGGAACCATTCGACCTCCTCAAAGTATAATCATAACATCTCTTAAATCAAGGAGAAAGAGGACAAGTAAAGGGTACGAAGAAGTCAAGGAAACAGGTCTCCAAGTGCAGCGAAGAAGGAAGTAAAGCACGCTTTTGGGAACTGTTCTAGGGCTAATTGTAGTCACACGTGCAAAGGCAAGAAGGCTATTATGCTGTCATATCAAGCTCTCCTATTGCAATCATAAAGGAGAAGTGTTTGGGCTAGAAAAGAGTGCCTATAAGGCCTCTCATTCAAGCAAGAAAGAAGGCTACACAATCGAAGGAAGAAGAAGGAATCTAACATAGTTTTTCTGAAGGTATTCCCTCACACGTGCAAAGAATTAAGGTTGTATTACCGCTGCTCTAAGTATGCAATCTTTGTGAACAAAGGAAGGCGCGGTTGGGAGGTGACAAGTTCATCTTCCTGCAGCTTCTCGATTGCACCTAGTTTTCCATGTTTCATGCTTAAAGAAGGTTATAGGCGACAAGCTCCCAGTTCAAACAATATTGCCAGAACTTGACAAGGAAGGAAAAATTATATTGGAACCGGAAGCAGTTATAGAAACAAGAACTCGACAGCTACGAAATCGATCAATTTCAGAGTACCTTATCAAGTGGAAGAACTTATCCGCTGAAGATTCCACATGGGAGGATGAGAATTTTATGCAGAAGTATCCTGAACTACTCAAGCGTTGAGGACAACACTTTTTTGAAGGAGAGGGGCATGTTGGGTCCCTATAATACTAGTGATTACCCCATTACTATTGTAGTTATACCCATTATTTATATTGTTGTGCCCCCATTACCCCCATATTGTTATTAATGTGCCCATAGAATCCCTCTATTGTTATTTTTGTGGCTTTATATTATTATTGTTAGGTCGGCTGGATTATATTGTGGCTCCATAGACTCCTATATATAGAAAGGAGGTTTTGTCATTTGAATCATCCAAGAATTGTTCATTTATGTAATGTAAAGGAGGTTGCCCCCTCGAAGAGGCTGAATTCTAAGGCGTGGATCTCTCTTTTCTATCTTTTTGTGAGTTGGTTTCATAACACCATCTCCAACCATTCTAACAGAGCTCTGCAGCTTTCTCGATCTTGCCAACTTCTACCGCAGGTTCATGTTGGGATTTTCTCATATCACTTGGCCCTTGAGTCAAGTCACAAAGGGAGGAGCGAAAGCAAAATTATTTTCGTCTAAATCTCAACAGAAGGCATTCACAGAGTTGAAACATCGCCTATGCTCGGCACCAATGCTCGTATTACCATACTTGCAACAACCATTTGAGGTCAAGACAGGTGCCTCTAACTATGCTATTGGCGCAGTCCTTACGCAACGCGGGCATCCAGTGGCATATCACAGTGAGACACTTTCAGACACAGTCCGGAAGTATCCCACTTATGACAAAGAGATGTATTCCATTGTGCAGGCCTGCCAACGATGGAAGCATTACATTTTGGGGAAGGAAATGGTCATCCACATAGACCACCGACCCCTGTAGTTCATACAGACCCAAGGGAAATTGCAGAATGATCGCCATCATAAGTGGTCCACATACCTGCAACAGTTCCATTTGAATATCAAGTATAAGAAGGGCAGCACCAATAATGTTGCAAATTGGCTCAGTCGACCATCTATCATGGCGTTAACCATCGTGCTCAACTCTTGTGGACACAAGACTTCTGATTAGCCACTTCTCTACAAAAGCGACCCAGAATTCAGCCACACATACCAGACACTCTTGGAGGGTCAGCATGTTCCAGATTTCCACCTCCAGGATGCCCTGTTATGCCACCTGGGTCACCTTCGTGTTCCTTCAAGCGAGCATGCCAAGATGATTTGGGAAGCACACTACAATCGAGCTATTGGGCATTTCAGGGACGAGAAAACGGTGGAAGTGTTGTAGAAGTAATTCTATTGGCCAAATCTTTGACAAGATGTCGGGAAGTACATTAGATCATGCATTGCCTGCGCCATTGCCAAACAGACCATCAAGAAGCAAGGCCTATATACCCCTGTGCCTACCCCTAGTCAACCTTGGGAATCCATCTCCATGGATTACATGTCGGGCCTTCCTTCTACTAAGCATGGAAACGGCTGTGCTTTTGTGGTCGTTGACAAGTTCTCGAAGATGGCCATTATGGCGGCCTGCAAGAACAATATCACAATAGAAGCCACTGCTAAACTCTTCTTTGAACAAGTGTGGATACACTTTGGGATCCCATATTCTATCATCTCGGATCAGGACAGCAGGTTCCTCAGTACATTCTAGTCCAGTCTCTGGTCGATGTTGGACACCAAACTCACTAAGTCCATAGTCTTCCATCCCCAAATTGATGGCCAAACAGAGGTTGTCAACCGGATGATCGTACACATTCTGCGTATGTACAACTCAAAGCATCCACGCACATGGGATGAGAGCCTCCCTTATGTTCAGCACAGCTATAACCGGTCTCTCCATAGCTCGACTGGCCACGACCCTTTTCAGGTGGGCATGGGATTCCAGCCACTATGTCCCATTGATGTGGCCATGCCATTTGCAGCTACTCAGGCAGATTCGTCTCATGTCCAGTCCGAAACAAATAAGGCAAACAGCTTCATTGTGCGTATCCAACATATTCACCAACAGGTCCACGACATTATGGAGAAATCAAATGCTAAGTACAAGCAGCGACATGATCAACATCGGGTGCCACACAAGTTTCAGGCGAGCGACAAACTCTAGTTTCATTTGCAAAAGGAACGCCTTACCGAAGCCTATCGGAAACTCAGACCACTCTGATATGGCCCTTACACCATTACCAAGGCTGTGGGAGCAATGCATTTGAGCTCAACATTCCCCCATTCCTTGGCCTGCACCCAGTGTTCAATGTGGACCGCCTTCGGCCATACTTTCCACCATTATTAGACACATTCGACACTGCATAACAGCTCACACCCATAGATTTAAATCCAAATTGCATGAAACAATCTACAACTGATCAGATCATGGACACACAGATCAAGAACACTCGCCAGCAGAAGACCCCACTATATCGAGTTGTCAAAGCAGCCCAACTCCTTCACCAGGGCAAGTGGCTCACCAGGGACGAAGTTTAGCAGAAGTTTCCTCATCTCAGGGAGGAACTCAACGCAATGGGGACCATTGCTTCCTAAGAGGGGAGGAATGATCCAAGTGGATATTGGTGGCCATCTGCCAATTCCACTTGGACCCCCACCATTGTTTCTTTTAGTTCTTCAGTTTCCTTAATTGTAGCACAATTTACTATTTTTAGCAGTTTTTCGGGCCCTGAACTTTCGAAGTCGTTTTGAAGCCCTAAATGACGTTTTTTGGGAAAACTAGGAGCAACATGGGTCTTTCTAACCCTCCGATAGATCTTTCTAACGAGGTATTGTGCACATGAAACGAAGATCGTATGATAAAGTTACGACCCCCGAGAAGTTGATGTACCAATTTACCCAAACGGGGCCCACAGTTTGGTGTTTCATCTCCTAGGGTTAGGTTTTTGGATGTTTAGGGTTTTCTATTGTTTATCAACAATAAATAGGCCTTTGAGCCTCATTGTAACACAGTTCAGAGGCTTGTAGCCACCACATCTCTTCTTAGAAATAAGCTACCATCGCCCTAACTAGTTTATTTCCATTTTTGTTTGTAAGCATATTTCAATATTTTACAGTAATGAAATGAAGTATTATTTCTGTTGCATCTTTGTATGTATGGTTATATCTGTAATTTGTTGCGTTTTTGTTTAAATTCGGATCATTAATATATTTGTTGCAGGCGGGATATATTGTGTTCATTTGCTTGACCAACTATCAGTTTACTTTAACCAAAAAAATTTGCATGTTTCTCCATAGTTTAACATTAGAGATTGAATTTTATTATTTTTTAATAATGTTTTAATATATTATTTGAAATTTGATTGGTTCATCTTTTACTTTGCAATGATTACATGTGTATCACAAAATTAGTTAGTTGTACCATCAAGTCTTTCATTGCACATGCTGTCATTAATTCACTATTTGAATTTCACTAGCGCCCAAATTTAGAACCGTCACCTCCATTAGTCTCTTCATTAGATGAGCTCAAGGGATTTCTCGCAAGGCACGTAATGGATAAATTGAGATGAATATTTCATGCTTTTATGAACTAGAAAATGTTGGCATCCTCCACCTCCATTAGTCTCTTCATTAGATGAGCACAAGGGATTTCTTGCAAGGCAAGTAATGGATAAATTGAGATGAAGATTTCATGCTTTTATGAACCATAAAATGTTGGTATTCTCGAATTGACAATAGCATGTAGGATGAAGGTATTTGTGGAATCCTCCTTATTTAGCAATTCATGTTCCTGGCCTTTCCGCATAACATTTTTACATTTTGTTTTTTCTTTGATGTATTTGATACAGTGTTTTTAAAACCGGAACCGGTGACCGAACCGGTCCACCTAGCTAACCGGTTTACCGACCGGAACCGGTCTAACCGGGACTGGTTTGGTCTAAACGAACCGGTTTTTAAAAAATACATTAAATAATTAATTTTTAATGAAAAAAAACTATTTTTAAGATGTAAAACCATGATTCCAAGCCAATAGAGACAAAATATGCAAAGTTTGCTCATTTATATACCATGCAAAGGTGAATATATCAAAATGGCACCGAGTGCAATACATATCATCGACAGAATAGCAAAATACATAAGAAATGAGGCTCTAAATGGCCTATAGAGTCCAAAAACCATGCTGCAAGCTATGAGGCCATTGGCCTACTACAAGTCTACAGTGTACACATGATCAATCATCAAGATCATCACCACTACTAGACACATGATCATCATCAGGAGCTACATAGACATCATCTGGTTCAGAGTCTGAGGATGCCTCTGCCTCATCTGCAACATCAGTATCAATGCCACCAATGACAATAGAAGTGGACCTAGTGGAAGCACGAGTTTGTCGACCTGCACGACTAGTGCCTTCCATTGGTTCCTTGCCTTTCCTTGATGCCGCTACTGATCCTGGTTCTGATGCCGCCACATAATCTGCCTCATCCTCCGCTAAAGCCATGTCGATATCAAAATCAGCCTCAAACACAGGATCTTCAGTCTCCTCCACCCATTCTGATGTTGGATCAATATCGTCCAACACAATGGGATCTAGATCAGGTGATTTGCTCATCATTTGGTTCCTCCTCAGTCGAAGGTTGTATTGCACAAAAACAAGATCATTTAACCGTTTTTGTTCCAAACGGTTTCTCTTCTTCGTGTGTATGCGCTCAAAAACAGACCAATTGCGCTCACAACCTGAAGCACTGCAAGTTTGACTGAGGACTCTAATTGCAAACCTTTGCAATTGAGGACACTGGCCACCAAATGACTCCCACCAATGTGCTGCAAAGAAAAAGACAATAATTAGTAACTTAGTTTATAATTTGAATTGTAAAGAACGTAAACAATTTTAACTTGAAATGAAAAACAAAATGGAAATTGGAATTGCTTACCTGGTTGGTCCACATCTCTTGCCATCTTTGCCAAGTTTTTGCCAAAAGTACCACTTGCTTGATTGAAAATAGTAAGCTGTCTATGTATATCCAACTGGTCTACATGGTTAGGGACCATGCGCTCCAAGCAATCAATCAATCCAGCTCTGACCTCCCCATCATGCTGATCTCCTAGCCGATTTTTATAGTGATACCTTGGGTTCAAAAAATACCCGGCTGCATGTATAGGACGATGGAGTTGATTGTTCCATCTGTTATCAATGATCTCCCATATACGGCCATATTTAGCTAACCTGTCATTGTAAGCTGCCCGTATCTGCTCCTTTGCCTGATCCATAGCTTCATAAATGTAGCCCATGGCCAATCTTTCCCCATCCACCAACCTTAGCACCTTAACAAGGGGCTCGGTAATTTTCACAAGCTCTACAGACCTTTTCCAAAAATAAGTGTCTAACACTTTCTTTTTGGTGTCTTTTCCATCTGGTCTACGAGCCCACCGAGATTCAGACCATTCATCAGAGGAAAACATTTTCTGCAAGTTTCTATGTTGACCATTGAGACATTGCAACGTGAGGAAGTGAGTTGCAAATCTCGTAATTGCAGGCCTAACAAGCTCTTTGCCTCCAGTGTGTTTCCTCATTAGGCTCAATACCCATGAGTGGTTGTAAATGTATTTTGTAATGCACTTGGCATGCTCTACAGTGTTTTTTACCCACTCCACCTTGCCTATATCCTCAAGCATGAGGTCTATGCAATGTGCAGCACATGGAGTCCAAAATATGGTCTTATATTTGGCCTCAAGCATCTTTCCAGCAAGAACATAGTTTGAGGCATTATCAGTGATGACCTGCACAACATGCTGCTCCCCAACTTCCTGAATAATGTTATCCAAAAGCTCAAATAGAAGGCTTGCATCCTTTACCCTATCAGATGCATCAACTGATTTCAAAAACATGGTTCCTTGAGGGCAAGAAACAAGGAAATTAATGATAGTGCGGTTCTTTCCATCGGTCCATCCATCTGACATAATGGAACAACCTGTTTTGACCCATGACTCTCTAAACTCAGTCAAATACTCATCAATGGAAGATATCTCTTTTTGCAAAAGAGCTCCCCTCAAGTCATGCATACTAGGGCCTTTGAAGCCCTTTCCTGCAGCTATAACAGAGTCCCACATAGCTTGGTAATAAGGTGAGCGAGCAGCATTAAATGGGATATCTGAATCATACCACCATCTAGCAATGTATTGGTGAGAAGTTTCTTTGCATTGTTTTTTCCAATGTTGATCCAAAGTGGGTTGAGAACTTGGTTGGGAGGAAGTGGGATTAGATTTAAAAGAGGCAATGTTGGCAGAAGATGAGAAATAACTTTGGATGTTTGGTCTCTTTGTTCCTTTTGATGGTTGGCCAACTCCAACAGAAGGATGAACATAGTGAAAGGGGTCATTGGTGGAAGGGATAGAAGTGGAGTCTTGAATCTCATAATCATCATACCCACTGTCTTTCATAAGATTCATGGCTTCCATTAATTCCCTCTTCCTTGCAATTTCATCTTGGATGGCCTTCTCCCTAGCCTTATCCTCATAAAATTTTTCAAGCTTGGCAATGTATTCTACCCTAATAGGACCTAACAGTGCATTTGGTGCATCACATGGCTTTACTTGGCCTCTTACCCCAGCCAAGTGTTGTTTCAACCTAAGAATACCCCCACCTCCAATAGATTTATGGCATAATTTGCATATCATTTTTCCCTCAACTACATCACAATGAGCCCATGCACTGTCCTTTCCTTTTGGAGCCATGTTTGCTTGAAATAATAACAATTTGCAAATAAATCTGCCATTTAAAAAAAAAATTGCAGCTAAGGAACATGGAAAACCAATGATAAATGTAGGAAAAAAAATGCACATGCAAGCTAAAAAATTTGATAGCATAGAGCTAGAGAGTTCATAGGCTTAGCATAGATGATAGATCATTGAAATGAGAAGTTTATAGCACAAAAAAATTAATTCATGGACAGCAGACCCAAATGAGGAATTATCAAGTGCAAATCCTTACCTGGAAATGCAAAGTAGCTCCCTTAGCCTCCTCTTGATGATGGCAACTCCACTGACAGCTACACACTATCTCCAAAATAGCTCCAACTCCAACTCCAAGATGACTACTTCAGCAAAAACTCCACACTCTCCAAGCTCACAAACAAACTCACAAACACTCACAAACACTCCAAATCAGTTGTGTGAGACAAATGAGGGTGAGAGGGGTGTCTTATAGCAATTGTGAGGGTCTTTTTGGAGGGAAAATCCCTTTCCCTCACCCCCAAAAACCCTAAACCGCCCTCAGCTGCAAAAAACCGTCCGCTTTTTACCTTTACCGGCGGCCTGTCCCTAAACCGGCCGGTTTAGGACGGAACCGGCCGGTTAGGCAAAAACCGGCCGGTTAGGACCTAAACCGGCCGGTTTTGACCGGTTAGGTCTAAAATCTGGGCAAGTTAGGGTGCTGACCGAGTTTTTTCACCGGTTCTGACCGGTGAGCCTCCTAACCGGCCGGTTAGGCCGGTAACCGGTCAGACCGGAACGGTTTTGAAAACTATGATTTGATAGTGAATAAAATTTTTGTAACAAGGGGAACTTGCAACGATGATTTGAAATTCAAAATTATAGATTTGATATCCGAATATTTAAGTTACTCACCATACATTCGAGTCACTAATTTACATGCAGAGATAGAGTATTATTTAAAAGGTGATTTAAATAATTTAGAAAAATATAATTTCAAAATTCATTATTATTAAATATGAAATTTATATTGTTTTCTATTTTGTTAATTATATAAATAACTAAATTTTAACATGCTAAGAAACATTGTATTATTTAAAATTTAGAAATCATATATTTCGTTTTAATATTAAATTTTTGTATGAAAAATAAATATTCGTAACTAACCAAACATATTTTAAATCAATCTAAATTATTGAATAATTAAATTTTTTTATAAAAACAAATATACTATTATTTTATAATTTTAAATGAAAAAAAAAAAATAATAATAAATAAATTTTCATTCTTCATATTTCCCTATGTTATCTTTCCCTAAAATTTTCATTCTTCATATCTCCATGTGTTGTCTTTCCCTAATTTAAAAAATGTTCACATTTAAACCTCATTTTTAAAATGCCATAATCTTTTAAATTCATTTTAGATATTCTCTTTTCTATTACTAAGTCAAAACATTATTATACTTGAAAGATAAGAATTTATATTTAAAAAATAAATAAATTTAATAAAATAATAAATATGAAAGTCCCTCTGGCCGCTCATGGAAATCAAGGTAGTGGAATTGATATTTGTGTGGATGCAAACCTCATTTAGTGGAAACCTCAAAGTTCACGTGCTTTTTTTCCGCTCAGTTTTTAGTTATAAAATTAATGCACTTCATAATAACTTAAATAAAATGTTCATGAATAACCCCATATATATATATTTTAATTTGGAAAAAAAATTCATAAAAAACCCTCTATTATCATATAAAAATCCATTATTATTTAATATATATATAACATAATCTTTTATATATATATATATATATATTATCTTTTATATATATATAACATAATTGTCATCATAAATAACAAATCCATTATCTAATAAAAATCTATTGATGTTGGAAAACTATTTTAGCCACGAGTCTTTTCATGGTTGTATATAAGATATGAATGTGTTGTTTGTTGGGAAAGCTACTTTATTCCTGGAATATGTTTTATTGTTGTATATGGAAATTTTAAGTTAAAAATAAACATCATGAGCTTAATTAGATGGTATTTATATACTATTTTTAAGACTTCACTTTTAAAATTGAAATCCAGGAAAACAATTATAGAGATAATTTTGTTTTTGAAAAATTAATTGAGGTTTAAAATAAATTATAAATATATTTAATTATATAACCAAAAAAATATTATTTAAAAATAAATAATATTTTTAATAAAAAAAAATTATATTATTTAAAAATAAATAATATTTTTTAATAAAAAAAATTATATTATAAATTGATATTTAATATAATTGATTATATTTTGTGATAAATATTTAATATTTAATTGTGAAGTTATTTTGTTTAATAAATATTTGTTGTTTAGTTTAATAATTTACTGTATGTCATTTTAAAATAAATTTATATAAATTTAAAATTTGTTCACAAAGTTTAGATAGACAGTGATTGGTTGTTTTGTTAAGGCACTTCTTAATGTGAAATCACCGGTTTAATAGGGTGATATATTGGACATGATGAAGATGTAGTCCTACAAGCTTACAAAAAAAATAATCATTCATTTAATTTGGCTATATTTAAACTAGGCACTCGCTACTATGTAGCTTGTTATATAATCAAGATGATCAACCATTTAAAAACTTTATCGGACTTATGTTTGAATGGTGTTATGTAAGCACATTAAACATGAATTTTGATAATAATATTATAATACAATAAGATATACTAATATGTAAGGTAGTTACATGAGTAATTTAAGTCGTGTATATATAATTATATCATATTTTTTTTATTTAATGAGGTTATATTGATAGATGGATCCAATTATTATGTGATATTATGATATATCTTTGATACAAATATGTTGAAGTTATAACTTATGATTATGTGAAGCATTTGATTATTTCATTCATATTTTAATTTTTACTATTCAGAATGTGGTGATAACAATAATCTTATGTTCTTATGGTATGCAAGAGTAGGCATGTGGATTTTTTCTATGATATTATGATGTTATAACTAATGCAATAGTTGCATCTTGAGATGTGGTGATTGACAGGAAATATACCAATGAGCCAAGAGGGTCAAATTATTTGATGATCTTGTAGGAGCCCATACTTATGAGGGAGAAGGTGTAAACCATATAGGTTGGGGATAGACTCATTCAACACTACATATGACAATGTTTATTTTGTCTTGTGTAACTCTTGATGGATAGCTCTTAAGGAGTTATGAGACCATCTTTAGGAGGTCGAATGCCTAGAATTGGATTGGGATGGTGAAGCCAGAAGTGGTGTAAGGACTTCAATTCTTGATGTTGTGTACCTTAGTTGGCTGTGGATGGAATTGGTCTAGCCTTGCAAGATGTTCAAAGTCATTGAGTACCGAGATCAGATGTCTGCCTTGGGGTTGATGACGTTTAAGCCATGGGGCAAGTCTTGGGGCTATGATATAAACCGGTGAGGCTTTATGTCTGGTTCCGAAAGTTGGGAAAAAGGACTTGAAGTTTCTTGGGATTTCCCTGGTGTTGTCTAACTTTCGATGGCTATCGGTATATTAGTTCAATAGAGGGAGTTGGACAAACATGGATAATAAATAAATAATTGATAATATAAATAAATAAAATAATAAATGAATATACTAACTTCGAGATGAAGTTCCTTAAAAAAGGGAAGTATATAATGTCTCATATTAATAAATAATAATAATGAAAAATGAAAAAATAATATATAAATAAAAAAAATAACAAATATAAAATATATATATATAATAATAAATAAAATATTTACTAATGGAGAAAATATAATAATAAAATAATAAATAATAAATAAAATAAAATAAAAATAACTAAAAGTTGGCATGATGACACATGGATTGTGCACATGCGAACCCCTTTCCAATCCCCTTGCCATTTTTAGAATAGTTAGTTCTATTTAATGACAGAAAAGAGAGGTGATAAGCATTCATTAATTCACTCATTCTTTGAGGAAAGAAATGTTGCAAGACAAATGACACTGGCAGTAGTAAGTTGATTGAGGGCTCGGGCGTAACAAATGCAAGAAATATTTACGACAACATGTCTAAGGTTGGGTGGAGAGTCATCCCCAACACTTTCTTGTGCTTAGTAGGATCTGGATGGCATTACAACCTCAAATCACTAGTAAGATCTATTTTTCATTCTTCTCCCTATTGATACATTTTATTTGCTAATCTATATTTTGAAAATTCTTTTCCAATTAGTAGAAAATTTGTATCGATAACATGGTTGATATATTTAAGTTTTTAAATTTTAATTATGGGTTGTTACATATTCAAATTTTTTAAGCAATATGTCAACGAAAGTCATTGCCATTAGCATGCAAAGCCACCATTGTTATGACTTGGTTGCATTTAGGTCATAGAGTTTGCGTTGAACTTCGTCACAGGCTCCCAAAAGAATCCTTATGGAGATCCGACCACATAATCAAATACGGCCATAGTGATCAACACTCCACAATCTTAGCTTGGCTCTTCACTGTCACATAGCAAGTATATATATTGACTCTCGACTTGGTGGCCACGGCCTTCAGACTATGATTCTTTTTTACTTTAAATCTTGCCTCAACGTTGTTTGCAAAACAAACCATGTCTTTAGCTTACCACCATCTTGATAATGTTAATTAAATCACATCTCCATTGTCTCAGCGTTACAATCACCATTATTTCGAACCACATCTCGACATCTTCTAATTTCGTTGACTTGGCTTACTTGATAAGCAATATATGTCCATGTCTAAGCCATCATCGCCTCGACTTCATTGAATCTGATCGCAAGCCTTCAAGCCACCATTTGATAAACAATATATGTCTCACTTCTACCACTACCTCAGAGAACCACATCTACCACCATTACCAAACAAAGCTTGCCCCGAGCGAAAAGATATTCAATCAATGTTCCATCCTCAAACTGAGTCAGATGTGGTCAACTGTTCACAGTACCCGACATGTGATGATTTGTGTCCAAGACTTAACCATATCCTCATTCCTTAAACCTTATTTCATGACCCTTCATGGATGACTTAATGGAACTGTGTCATGGAGCCATGGCCTTATTTATCGTGCTTAGTTGTAACATATACCTTGATCCTTGGGTTAATGCCCTTAGAGGCTTAGTTATAAGTTCATACCCATGTGTCCTTTCAACTAACAAAGCCCAAAAGGCCACTGAGCCTACGCATGCCACATGTAATAATTTGTTTTACTAGGACCACACTAGTTAACGAGTGCACATGTTGTCGTGAATCCATCACTATATCTTCTAGAAGTTACACACTATTTAACGTTTTAGTGATGGAGGTTTCTCCCTACAGTTTTTGGCTTCCAATTAGCGATGATCTTCAAACGTGATCTGGATTTAAACAAGAATGCAACAAATTACAAAGATAACCATAAACACAAAGATGCAGCGGAAATAATACTTCATTTCATTAATGTAAAATACTGAAATATGCATACAAACAACAATGGAAATAGACCGGCTAGGGTGATGGTAGCTTATCTCTGAGAAGAGATGTGGTGGCTACATGCCTCTGAACTGTGTTACAATGAGACTTGAAAGCCTATTTATTGTTGAGAAACAATGGAAAACCCTTAACATCCCAAAACCTAACCCTAGAAGATGAAATTCCAAATTGTGAGCCCTGTTTTGGGTAAGTTGGTACATCAACTACTTGGGGTCGTAACTTTGGCACCTGATCTTTGTTTGACGCGTACAATAGCTCATTAGAAAGATCTATCCGAGCACTACAAATTTGGGGAGAGCAACATCGGTCCATGGACCGATGTTACTCCCAGTTTTCCCAAAAAACGTCGTTTAGGGCCTCAAAACAGCGCCGAAAGTTCAGGACTTGAAAGACTGCTAAAAATAGTAAGTTGTGCTACAATTAAGGAAACTGAAAAACTGAAAGAGACAATTGTGGGGGTCCAAATGGGATAGGTGGGTGGCCACCAACATCCACCTAGATCATTCCTCCCCCCTTAAGAAGCAATGGTCCCCATTGCATTGAGATCCTCCATGAGATGAGGAAGTTGCTGTTGAACTTGGTCCCCGGTGAGCTGTTCTACAATCTCTGACATGTCTAGTAATGGTGGGAAGCATGGTCAAGGGCGGTCCACATTGAACACTCGATGCAAGCGAAGGAATGGGGGAATACTGTGTGTAAACTTGTGTGGCGCCCAATGTTGAACATGTCGCTTCTTGTACTTGTCACTTTTCAGAATGGAGCGGTGATATATCGCCCCGCTAGGTAGAGGTGCTCTGGGAGTCAAATCAAATGAATACTTAACCTGACAGTGTAACGGTACCCATCTGGGTAAGGAGAAGATGTTCCTGTGTTCTTTCATGACTTTATCCTTTTGTTGTTGTTGCTGCGTGGAGGAACCCTTCGCGGGGGTCATAGATGTGGTGATGATCTTCCCCTTACTTTCGGAGCGAACTAGACAAAAAATGAATTTCCTAGTCTGGGAGATGAGCTTGTTGCCTTTCTTGGCAGTGATCAAGGAGGTGGCGGTAGGTGGGGCTACCTCCGGTATCCTGTATAATGAATTACCAGCGAGGCCTTGACTCATACACAACATGTTGCCTCCACAAGTATGGCTGGCCCAATAGTACATCACAAACATCCAGAGGTGTAGCATCACACAATACCTCGTCTGTTGGCGAACTTTGAGATCTCGTCCTTCATGAAGCCACCCGATATTGTACGGCTATGGGTGTGGTGTAGTCGGTAGGCCCAACCGCTTCACGACCTCTGCTGAAATGAGGTTCTTTTGGCTACCACAGTTGACAATGAATTGCAGTGGCAAACCCTTCAACCAAATCTGTGAATGGAAAGGACGGTCCCCCTCCTCTAGGTCTTCGAGCTCATTCCTCTGGATCTTGGCGGTGGCAACAGTGACGCTAGGCTCTGCATCCATGATCTACTTCCCTATGCCATTCCCCTTGTCAGGTTCTGACTCAGGGTCGGAACATGCATCTAATTCTGAAGCCGTCAACTTGGCCACTAGCGACTGCTTGGTCCGACACTTACTTGTGTTATGAGTGGGACTTGTGGAACTCACACCACTTTCCTGTGTCCTCCTTCGACTTCGTGGTGTTGTTCTTTTCTTGCGCCTTCGACAGGTTGTCTTGGGTCACCCCGCCTTGGCTTTGTCCTTTGGTCTTCGGATTTGCAGATCCAAAGTCTCGCTTCTTTTGTTTGAACTTTTGCTCAATTTTGACAGCGTATCAGTACGTCATGTCGAGCGAGGAGATGTTCAGGAACTCCATCTCTTTCTGGATGTATCTGTGTAGGCAGTCGCGGTATTTGAGTACCAAATGTAGCTCAGAGTCCTTGATACCCAACTGTGTGCAAAGGGTATGAAAAATGTTTGTGAACTCCGGCACATCTTGCTCCATTTCCTGTCGCAGTGTGGTCCATTTGATGTATTTATCCTCATAGCTTTTGACAGGGTAGAACTGTTGCTTGACGACATCCCGAAATGAATCCCAAGTGGGTACGGCTGAAAATAGTGAGCCCGTACTTTTATTCTTCTGCTCACAGTAGGTTTCCCACCAGTTCTTAACGTGGGGGGCTGCTTTGAGAAGAGCAAAAACAATCTTTTCCCGACTCGAAAATTAATGAACAGAAAATTACCCATCTAGCAGATTTAACCATTTATGTACGGCATCTACGTCTATATAACCCTCGAATATGGGGATTTCAAAATTAACTTGTACCTTAAACGGTGTGGCGTTTCCAGAGTAGCCGTTAGAAGTCGATGCGTCGCCTCTGGGTACCAGCTGAAGGATCTGCGCAAAGATATCCATCATCGTGTTCCTTTGCCGCTCGAGGGCTTCTTCAAGCAAGATTTTGATAGGATCTCCTGCCCCCTCGTCTTTCTTCTCATCTGCCATGGGAGGCCATCGGGATTTGTGAGGCTAGTCTTGCAAAGGTTCGACCAGTTCAAACCCTAACTCCTTATATCCCGACCTCGTTGGGGACATGCAAAGAAAAACAAAGAAAAAGCAGACCGCTCTAATACCACTGATCCGGATTTAAACAAGGACGCAACACATTATACAGAAAACCATAAACACAAAGATGCAGCGAAAATAATACTTCATTTCATTAATGTAAAACACTGAAATATGCTTACAAACAACAATGCAAATAGAACAACTAGGGCAATGGTAGCTTATCTCTGAGAAGAAATGTGGTGGCTACATGCCTCTGAACTATGTTACAATGAGGCTCGAAGGCCTATTTATTGTTGAGAAACAATGGAAAACCCTTAACATCCCAAAACCTAACCCTAGAAGATGAAACGCCAAATTGTGGACCCCATTTTGGGTAAGTTGGTACATCAACTTCCCAGGGTCATAACTTTGGCACCCAATCTTCGTTTGACACGTACAATAGCTCGTTAGAAAGATCTATCCGAGCACTACAACTTTGGGAAGAGCAACACCTGAAACCAGGATTGGTGTTGCTCCCAGTTTTCCCAAAGAACATCGTTTAGGGCCTCAAAACGGCTCTGGAAGTTCGGGACCCGAAAAATTGCTAAAAATAGTAAGTTGTGCTACAATCAAGGAAACTGAAAAACTGAAAGAGACAGTTGTGGGGGTCCAAATGGGATAGGTGGGTGGCCACCAACATCCACCTGGATCAAAACAACCATAACTTCTCATCCGGGAGGAGTTTCTTAAATTAGAATATACCATTGGAAAAGTATCAATGAGACCTACACAGCCATGTTGTTTGTAGAATCTTTTAAATATCAAAACTACTTCAGAAACTTAAATAACCTCAAGCACCGCCAACTTTCTTGATGAAAACTTGTAAGAGGTTTATATGTCATATCGAGTCCTACTACTTCCTGTAGGCGTCATGAGTGATACGATTGTAGCCTTAGACATTCTTAGGTCCCTACTACTTTAGACATCATGAGTGCTATGACTTCATAGAGAGTCCTATTGCTTCTTTTAGACATTGTCAGTGATACCGCTACATCCTTAGGTGCAAATATTTCTGAATCTCTTTTAACATAAAACTAAGTTGAATGCAATTGAGTCACAAATATTGTGTATAGGGAGGGACAAAACAAAAGTATAACATTGTAATAATAACCATCGAATATAAATTATTACCATCCAAGTTTGGTAATTGTGAGAATGAATAAGTAATCTGCTAACTCATTTGAATGTTTGAAATGAATCCAAAACCATTTGATCATAGAGATTCAATACCTCCCCTCTCACATAGAAGGGGCTCCATACGCACCATATTCAAACATGCTCTATTTGCATGATAACACCCCATCCTAACTAATAAACTAAAACTTTATAGATAACATTAAGTATTATTCTCTAAAAACATCTAGAAACTAAAATGAAATGGATAACATGACAACACCCCATCCTAACTAATAAACTAAAACTTTATAGATAGCATTAAGTACGATTCTCTAAAAAGATCTAGTAACTAAAAAGAAATGGATAACAAATCAACAAAGGAGTTGTAACTACAAGTTTATTTATTAATATTATGAATGCTTCTAAAAACTAGACACCTTTATAATAACTAGTATGGTGGCTTGGATGGTACGCATCATGATAATCGTATGCACCAAATAATGAATGCCTAGACGGTACATGACTATTATCATGGTAATTCAAGATATTAGTACTTAGATATGTTACCTTGTTTTTGTTATTATTGCCCATAAACAGTGGAACTCGTCATGTATACTAACATGCCAGCTAAGTTCCAATGTTCCATGTATCATTGACATATTGTCAACACTACTATATATCAAGCAATTTTGCGTGTGTTGATATTATTGGTGTAAAATGTTACTCTACTTCCAACATACCAAAATATTTTAGATAAATATTGTAAATCAAAAGGAAAATATCACCTTGCTAACTGCAATAACAATTTATAACCTTATTTTTGGCCTTTGAGAAAAATTGAAAGGGATTGAGCCTTAAAGAGTTTGTCACCTTGTGTCCCACCAATAATACTAAATTCTTAATATAAAAGTTGCCATTTTGTTTTTGTTTTTTTCATTTGTATCTTTTTGCTTAAAATGTTAACAGTCTCATTAATTATTTGACAATTGGTTCCAACTCAATTCGGAGATAGCAAAATTTCATATCTCATTCAAATTTTATATTTTTATGCATTGACAAGATTGCAATGTTTCCATTTAACCAACAACACCAAAATTGTTGATTTTCTAGTTCTAATTAGACAAACACAATTTTTTGCATCTAGTAATTACTTCGAACAATTTATGATTACTTTAGGACACCCCAAAAAATCATTAAGCAATCACACAAAATTCAATTGGTCAAATATTGACTGTTTTAGAAATTTGAGTCCTTGGAAACTTCAACGTCTTCCTCAAATTACTTCCCATGTGTGAGAGAGATGTCAGTGATGAATGTGTGAAAACAGAAGTTCATCTGTCTTTTTATAGTGATTTTAGGGTGCCCAAGAGACGCGTCTCTCTTTGCAAAAAAAAATTAAAATTAAATTAAATTAAATTTTTCTAATTTTAAATTTAAATTCTTTCTTTTAACTTCTGTATCTGGAAAACCTCCCACAACTATCCAAAAATTCAACAAAAATTTCCAAGTACTTTCTAGTAGGTTGCACTAATTGTTAAATTCCTTTGTTACAACATTAATAAATACTAAAAATTTGTAATTAACTCAAACAAAATCATTGACTAGACATACTAAGTATAGTTAAATAGTTAGATATAGCAAATTTATTAAAATTAGGTGTTCATTGATGTCCCGGAAGATAAAGGCAAAAGCTAGAGTAAAGGATCAATGGTGTGCTACTAATGATATCGATTATCATCCCTATATAGGTGGCAATTTTGTTAAATGTAGTTGTTGTGGCCTAATATTTTTGGGGATTTTAGAAACCATTTAAATACTCCGTGCACAAATCAGTTCACAACCCACACTAATCACAGTTCTAGTTCTGATGACTTTGCTCATGATTATAAATCATGATTATTATATTTGTGATGTGATGTATATCAGCCTTACAAGATCTGATAAAAATAAAATAATCGAGAATCAATAAATAATGTATCACTTGATCGCATATTTTACTTCTTATATATTAATTTTATTTTCTAATTTATCTCTATATATGTCAATGAAATTGCTGATTTTTTTTATGATGTCTGGAAAATCACAATTTTTTTCTTTTACCGATTTTTCCTTATTTGAAAAAAATAATATAGTTTATATTTTGTAATATGTACCACGATTTGCCAACTTTTTCAACACTATAAGATATAGATATATATATATATATATTCCTTTTTGAAAATAGCCAAAATAATAATCTATCATAATCTCCTTGGAATTTTCCAATTTTTTTCTTTTACCGATTTTTCCTTATTTGAAAAAAAATAATATAGTTTATATTTTGTAATATGTACCACGATTTGCCAACTTTTTCAACACTATAATATATATATATATATATTCCTTTTTGAAGATGGCCAAAATCATAATCTCCTTGGAATTTTCAAAAACAAGCTTACCGTAGTTGGAAGGGTGGCATTATAAAAATGATTATTACAAAAGTATGTAACCTGGCCATTAATACACATTTGTCAGTTAGTTAACTTTTCGCTGTGATGTCTGAAGTGTCAATTTGATCTTCACAGCGCCATTGCAAATGAAATAAATGACACGATAATTACTAGGCCAAATAGTACAGATCAGTTCTAGATACAATCTAAGAATAATTTAAATAAAATATTATTTAGAACAAATTTATATACAATCTGCCTTGAACCACCATATTGTTAAACAATTTTACCACACAACTACAACGTCACTGTCAAAAACCTATGGATGCTCATGGGTATTTCTTATATGATCGATCAAATGACTAGTAATTATGATACGACTTCATTCCAGTTGTGGACTGGCAAAGCTAATTCCAGTTAGCACATAAAAACCTGAATCAAGTGTCTCCAAGCAGCGTTGAATCAAGTGTCTCCAAGCAGCGTTTTATGCCTTCCCTTTTCATGACACAGAGTGCAATACTCGAATACTAGAAAACCGAGCAAATTCCAAGCAAGATAATTAGGCTCAGAGAAATCAACCTCTCCGTAACTTCTTTTTAAAAATCTTCGTTTTCTTCTGAGCTTGGCGTTTTCCTGTTAACTTCATCTTCTTTTGTGCATGCCACATTGGGTTAACGATTGCAGCTATCTTTTCTATTTTCTTTCTCTTGTCTCGTGTTGACTTCACATTCTGTCTCACTAAATTGTAAGCTTGTACAAAACTTTCAACCCCCATGATGTCTTTCATGTGACATAGAACATCATCTGCCAATAGCTTCAAGTCCCCTGTATAAAGGATTAAATAACCAAGAAATTAATGTAAGCTACTCAACCTCTTCAAAAAAAGCAAAGAGTTATCCAACCATCCTCATTAATACTACCATGTAAAAATCAAAAGTCTCATTTTCCTCACCAGAAATCACCTTCCCTGCAAAACCCTCTGTGATTTTATACAGTGGTAGCAATATTGTTGCTCCATGGCTTTGAATTCCTTCATGACCCATTTGCAAAGAAATGGCTTTATACCACTCAAATATGGACTTTGTCTGCAAACAGGTTAGTGTTAGGATCCAACGCCCAAGAAGTAAAATCTAAGAATCAAATGTCAATAAATGTCGTACATATGTATATATAACAGACTATATGTTGGAAAGTGCAATTGATCATACCTGTACATCCCGCACTTTAAGTGAAACCTTTCCCAACTTCTTGAAGATGGGTTCGAGTAGTGATATTTTGAGGTCCTGATTGAAATCTTCATTTACTTCAAAATTGGAAACATCTCCACATTGCCTACTAACCAAATAGGTGCAAACCTCTCTGCATGCTTTTGAACCAAGCAATGAAAATGCTTTCAAGATACGTGATTGATTGCTAGCATCAAGGGTGAAAAAGAAATCACTTAGATCAGTTTCCTGTCTGCTTTTCACAAAGGAATACAGTGCACAGGTTGCATATATAAGATTCTTCACAACTACATCACTCGTGCCTTCATCAAGAAGATCTGTATCAAGTTGGTGACAAAAGTAAGCAGCTAATAAGAGGAGTCTGCTAGGCTGCAAAAGCATTGCAGTTTTTCCGCTTGAAATGTTTGTCTGATTCCCTGTATTTATTTCAGATGCGGAAACAGAAAAGTATGTAGCTATAAGACGTCCACATGCATTTCGTAACCACATGTGTGGATGAACCAGAAGTGAACAAATTAAATCCCATATTTCCTGCACAAACAGTCGTTAAGAAAAACTAGGTGAACAAATTTCACTGTCTAAATAAAACAAATCTTGCAAACGTATTCAGAAAGATATAAAGGAATTCGATTCATTTTTAATTTTTTGCTATGCAACAGCACAAAGATTGAGAACCAAGATGTGAGTTTGATCTAATTAATCAAAACAGCAATGAAGGATGTGACCAAACAGGTTAAATATTGTGAAACTTTAGTTTTTCCTTCAATGTATATGGTCCAAGGAATCACTGTTAACAAAATACAGGGCAATCATGCTATTCAACGCAAATCTATGTTGCCAGGAAACGTGGGTGCGGGGACGGGGACGGGGACGGCATTTTTGGAAACAGGGTGCGTGGGTTCGTCGGGTAATATAATAATATTAAATTTTAATAATTATACTTTATAAATTATAAATTTAAAATTAATAATATATATGAAATTTGAATTTGTATATTTTTTCAACTTTAAACAAGAAAACTTTATTGATAATCATTTAAAGTTTAAACATACACATCATTGAACATTCAACATTGACATTGAAATTTCAAAATTTATCACCAAAAAACTGTTCTTTTGAATCTTTTCCGTGTAACCATGACACTATGACAGCTATGTGAGAGAGCTCAAGGCTACTACTAACACTGAAAATTCAAAATACATACTAGGATAAATGCTAGACTCAGTTATTTTGGTGAAACTTGGGACAGATTTTGTCACACACAGGCTTTAAAATAACTATGCAGCTTAGGTTCATTTGCAAGGATGCCTATCAATGAATCAGGTTGTGGTCGTACAGACCCTTCCTCCTACACAACCAAGGAGTGTTAGCATTTCTGCCTCCTGCTCTAATTTCAAGACAGCTTCTCTCCTTATTGAAATTGCTCATTCTGGCTGGAGCTTGAGCTTGTAACTTTGCTTTGAATGTTTAGTCTCCCCCATATAAAAACACAATTTTTTCATAGGAGATTCTTCTCAACCTGATAGTGGTCTAGAATTTTCTTGATGTCTAATCATCCACCTGCCCCATGCATGGTGTGCTCTGTGGTAAAGCAATCCCAAAAACAGTGGCAGCCTTACCCTTCCACAAAACACGCTTATCAGTCTTTGTTTCCCAATAAAATGCACAGCAGCCATCTGATGGCTTGAGGGATAGTTTGTCTTTGAGTGCGAAGCTCTGCCTGAATATTAATTATCTAAACATAAAACATCTTCGCAGTTTTTAGAGATTACTTGGTGTACAAGTCTGTAGAGACCATATATGATTTAGGCATATTTTCCTAGTTTTAATCTTAACATGATGTTATCAGAATGTTGTGAGAAATTGGCAGATTTTGATACTTAATTTAGCCATTGTCTAAAATAGCCCTTGCCATTTAACAGCATCAGCTGATTACAGCTTATGGCTTATGGCTGGTCTCAATCCTACTTTCTATTTGACCGAAAATGTTTGAACCTGTATGTGTGCATTTACAGTTTATAATTTGATGGTTATTTGGCTCGGGAATGAATGTTTCATTCCAAATTGATTTACAAGGATTCTTAAAAAACAAGACTTGTAAAAAACTTTAAAAACCGGGTGCGGGTACTCGTGCAACACAGGTTTTGATGGTAAGGACCGTGGAAGAATGTTTCATTCCAAATTGATTTACAAGAATTGATTTAGGGTTTTTTAGGTTTTGTTATAAGTTTTACCTTTGTTATAAGTTATTTCTTAAATTTCAATAAAAAAAAATTATTTGAAAATTAAATTTTTAATATAGTTTTTTTTATGAAGAACCCGAAGAACCCAAAGAACCCAACCCGAAGAACCCAAGAACCCAAGCACCCGAAGAACCCAAGAACCTATTAAAGGAAAAGAACCCAATTTGTTTTTTTGAAGAACCCGGTTCTTCTGGGTTCGTCTGGGAAGAACCTGTACACGAATCCGGTACTTGGGTGCGGGAACCTGGGACGGGTTCGAGAACCCCACCCCCGGGTGCGGGTACCCGTGCAACACAGACGCAAATTCAAAAAGGGCCTTTTGAGGAACAGGTTTCAAAAATTGACTTCCTATTCATGCACTCTGCATCAAATTATTTTGTTTATACTTGAATCCTTGAAAGTTTCCTCTGATTATGAATAACTGGGAGCGATAATATTGTTACCAGAAATTGTGTTCGTAAAATATTACTACTAGCAATCAAGGTAGTCTCTACAAGCGGGTAGCACTAGGAGTCCCAGTGCTACAAGAGAACGTTCCTAGAAGTCTCACTCCTGCTCTAGAAGAGAACTGGTGACATGCAGTATGTGTGCCCTTGGGAGTGCACTCTTGAGAAATTCAGAATGGGATCATTTTTGGGAGCACATACCTGACCTGTGGATTTGCAGTCCCCAAAGAATTTTAGGAGCATGCTCCCTGAAGTGCTCCAAGGAACTATCATGCAATTTGTGCAATCCGAGGTGCACTCACGAGACTGCTCTTAGGATTTGTATAAAGAAATCAGTTTAAAGTTTTCTTTCGAATGTTGGGTCCTAAGGGAAGGCCCTGATAGGTCCCTCACCCTCAAGGAAGAGGGTTAGACACCCTGAAACACCTACAACTTCATCCACAATGTAAAGAAATGGGTTGAATGTAGATCAACAGATAGCTTGGTTCATGTGCACTACAACTTATGAATTGGGATGACAATCCAAAGGATAATTTGGAAGGGTTGGAGGCCACTATTATTATTGGCTGATGATTGTGTTAAAATGCCAGACCCATCCCCTGGTACCAACAACATACCAGTAGCTTCAATTAATGTGTAAAGGCGAAACAATCAACAAGTATATTACCATCATAATCGCAGGGGATACTTACATGTTTTGGTAGGCCATCTGCAATTGATCGACATAGAGCAGCAATTGCTCATATTGCAGGATGCTACAACAGTATAATTTTTTTTTTCCTAATTTCATTTCTTTACTTGTTAGAGACTTCAATACAGTTCAACAATTCAGTTTCGATTTTGTAAATTAGGCACATGTCCTATTTGGCAAAGCATTATTCTATGCATGTTATAACTCTGACTCATGATGGCAACAGTAGCAAACAGACATTCAGCATGTTAATTGAATTAACATTTTAGGTGATCCCACTTTACAAACCAAGTTCCTTCCTTCATTCAAAAGAAATCAGTTGAAACCAGCCTGGCAATATGCTAGAGATCAAAAGTAAACATAATACATTAGTAACTAAGACTAATGAATGGCATGATATAATTAGCTTGAAAAGAAATTAATAAAAAATTCCAAAAAGACTAGTGCAGCATGCTAACATTTTGCTTAAGTTAAGCCATACCTCAATGTCTTTGTGCAAAGAAATCTCAGGAAACTGAAGCATTAATTTTTCCAACATTAAAAGTGAATAATATGCCTCTTTCCAGAAAGCTAACATGTCCTCCTCGCCAACTTCTGGTTTTCCATCTCCATCAGCAGTGAGTGCACATTTTAAGATGTGTATTACTCTAGGTTTTACATCTTCTATGTGTGCCTGAAAACTTGTCTTCATGACTTCAATCAAGAGACCTAACACCTGCATAATGATAAAAAACAAATGCGTCACCAATTAAAAGAAACCAAATTCCTTAAACAAAGCTGTTTCTGCTCTAGTAAACTACATATCAACATCCTTCTGTCAACTTGCTTTCAAAACCATATCTCAATCATTATGAGAACATGGAAGACTGGTTTCCTGACATTATTAGTTTTAGAGAATAGAGAGCCACTACACCTGCGCCGCTGGACGCCATAGCTGCTGCTTCTCACTCGTATACCAAGAAAGACTGAATACTAGCATCCTTTGCAATGGTCGCTGACTTACACGTCTGATCAAAACTTTCAAAACTGTTCCTACCATAGCTCGAACTTGATTGTCACTATCATTAACCAGGCAAGTCACCAGAGGTAGGAAAAATGTCTCTGCTTGCTCATCTACCACATTACTTGGAAATTTCAAAATAATCACATGCAACATCTCCAGTACAGCTTCCCTGCCACTTGTATGTTCATAGCTGCAACAAACGCAGTTAAAAGAAGAAAATTTATATTCAGCACACATAACAATAAACTGGATGATTGGTAATAAATTAATGACTCCTTACCTAAGGTTTGCAACTAAGAAATCCAAGTGTTGTTGCAGTCGCTTGGCACCAAGAGGGTAGTCAAGAAGAAACTGTAAAATAAGTTGACTACATTGCTGGCGAATCAGAAGAGCTTGACTAGTTACCATCAAGCGTGCTACTCTAGTGACCAAATCAAACAGATCTGGAACCAGCAGCTTCCGCCTAACAATTGCCTTCAAAAGTGATAGTGCAATGGTAGTTGAGATACTCTCTAAATCGATAAAGAGTGGGCATTGGAGAAGCATCTTTAATTGATCATTTGAGATGGTTGTATTTGCATGTCTCAAAAGCATAACAAGTAAATTAACAGAAGACTGCATTAAGGGACTGTCACTCTTTCCTGATCTAAGGACCATATTAAAAACTGAGAAGGTAATATTGCTACTGTGAATATCAATAGATGGAAGGGGAAGTCTCAATAGACAAGCCAGACATTTCACAGAATGTGATATAACTCCTTCATACTTAGATTTCAGACAGTGCCCCAGTAGTTCTATAAAAGGATCTAACATCACTATTAAATATTGATCACTCTTATCTACTTTGAGTTTTTTCAGATAGTTCTCAAGAAGTCTCAGTGCAAACACTGAAATTAGATACCTATTGGGTGTATCTAGCTTATCATCTGCAGGTCCCTCCATTGAATTTTTATATGAGCCCGATGATATTGAAGATGCTAGGCCAGGTTTAATAAACAAAGCAGTCTTCCTACCCATCTTTTCTTCCCCAATACCATCCTCAATCAATCCGTATACAAAAACAAACAAATCTGTCTGACTTAGTGATGCATTAGCCTGAAGACCGGTTGCTAAATAGCGTAGCATGGACTCAATCTTAACTTTTTCTTTTGGTGTAAGTGTTCTATGAAGATTGTGTCTAACAGGTACCAGCAATGTACTAGCATGTGCAGAGAAAGTAATACTACGAGCAATTAACTGCAAACTTTCAAAAGATTTGGTACTCCTTGTCTCCTTCATTTTGAAGGCAATTTTTTCAACTTCCTTTTCTTCAGCAACCTCTCCCATAATATCATTTTCTGCAACTTCTAGAAGCTGTTGCACACAATAATCAATATCTCCAATGTCCAGGGAAGATGAAACTTTCAATAGGATGAAATTGACTGTATAGCCTAAAACATGCAATTCATATCCCCTTGTTAATGTTGTCTGTAGTGTTTTTACAATGAACTGCAAATACTGCGGTCCTAATTCCTTGGCACATGCAGCTAAGCAAGCCCTCGCCTCATCTCTTACAGAATGAGGGCGACTCTTCAGTAGATTTGCAATTTGCTGTATAATACGAGGAAGCTCTGACTCCATTGTTTCCAAAGGCATAAGTTTCAATAACTTCACTGCAACACGACTAACTGAAATATTAACCACATTTGAGGGAGATATCATCAACTTATTTATCTCAGGTAGAACACACTTTTGCAGACGTTCTTGTATTTCAGGGGAAAGAATATTTTTGTTCTCACCATTCCTCCTCAACCCCATATCTGGCTTATCAAATGCTGTTTCACCAATCTCTATTTGATGATCATGTTTTTCTGGTTCTACAGTTGAGGGCATTCCATCAATAAAATGAAACTTATCTAATATAGAGCAAATCAGCCGTATAAGTATATTTCTATTATCTTCCTTGGAAGCCATCATTCGAAATGCTCTCATCAATAAACTGAAGTAAGAGTGCCATCTTATGTGACCAGCAATACAAGCAAGGGTTTCTATGCAAGAATTCACAACATTTCCCTCCCTGTCAACTTTGGCCTCAAACAACAAACTGAAAAAGAGTGGCACAAATATTTGCATGAGATTTCCCTGCATAACATTCCATATACACTAGAAATGTCAATACATTGCAGCAGGGTATGATCAGAAAAGGATAGAGCAAAGACTAACAATATCTCACTCCAATGTCACCCACAGATATAAACATATAAATGCATACTGACTCAAACATTATATCTTACCTCAGATAGATTTCCAGCATCCAGGATATTTCTAAACCGAGTCATTGCTCTTGATCTCCTATGGTTCTGCATAAGTAAAGAAACTCCAGTCAACATCTAGACTAATTTCAGCACAAGGAAGAACTGGAAAGGAAAGGCATGCTATCGAACCTGAATGTGAAGAACGTTGTTGAAGAAGTCCACTTCTACATCCGTGCTGGAAAGAGGCTTGCATTCATTCAAAGTTGCAATACCAGAAAGGCTAAGTACCATTGAACGCAGTAAAGCCACCCATTCCTATAGATACATTTAACAATGTTAAATGGTGTGCTTACCTATAAAATATTTAATATGGTGACATACAAATTTACAATAAGTAATAAAAAAAATACCCTTTGGATGGAGGTCTCTGAACTCGTTATACCCTTCTTCACATGTGCAAGAAAAAATTTATAAATGACATGCTTAACAGAGACTTTAGACCAATTTCCACAGCAATCATTGATGCAAGAATCAAGCAGTCCTTGCTTCACTGTGTTTATATGATTAGGTTTCTTCTCACTTTTCAGGTCATCTTGAAAATCATCCTGCTGCATTACCTCTTCACTTTCTAATACAGAGGCGGAAAATTGAATAAAAGAAAGCAGACAACTGGAGGCACTATGCCTGAGTGAGAGGTCTTCTGATGACATGTCATACACACAATGTGAGAGAATAAGCAAGGTATATGGCTTGCCTATCTGGGAGAATAATTGAGGAGATATTTTCTCATAAGCAGCAAGCCTCTTATCATAATCAGATTCTCCAACTGTAGATACTGATATTGCATTTAAATCACCTACCAGTTTTGCCTGCAAGGAAGCATCAAGAATTCAGGTCAATGATTAATAACATACTTTGCCAATATAACCAATGAATTCACTGTAAACTAACATCACGGGACATTAAACAATATCAAACTCTGGTTCAACAAAACCAAACAAGAACGGCTAACTTACAGGCAAGGCCAAGGAAGAGTCAACTTTTGAAAGCCCTTTCAGGATATCACAAATAGCCACTCGAATATCCAATGGTGATGAAGTTAGCAATGAACTGAACATAGTTAGCATTTTAAGAACACTACTGTCACCCAGAGCTGGCAAAATCTCTTTCAGAACACATAGAATCTCTATAAAATGCTCTGCAAATCACATTAACTACAATATGTTAAAAAATGTCAATTATGGCACATTAATAAACATCAAATCTGAAATATAGCTGCAATCTCTGTAAATTACTTTTGCCCATGCCATTTACTCACCATTCTTGCTGACCTTTTTGACATCAAGGAATGGTAACAAACAATCAACAAATTGATTCACTACTTCTGAACGTGTTGCATATTTTCCCAACAATTTAAAAATTCTTAGTTCACGCTTCCCAGGACCTGTGATACGTTTCCTGATAATGAAAAACCAGAAGGTCAAAAGTTGACAATTTATATGGAATCTGACAGAAGACTGTTTCTGAGTAGTACATGCTATTTACACGTAACATAAAACTTCAGTGATAACATAATGAGAGATCAGAGAGGATGATTTTCTAATATTCTGGAAGCAAATTAAAGCCAGATCAGAATTTTAACCAAGAAATCACAAAATAAAGAAGAAAGCATGGGAAGAAGGCAAGGAAAGAAGACAAAGCAACAGAGAGGAAAAACAGTAGACAAAAAGTCCTACAGAAAAGTTGTAGATCATAGGCTTTATCAAATAGATGTTAGTACTAGCAACAAGCAAGTGAAGAACTTCACAGAATAGGAAGTCTTTCCTCGGGTCACTTAACTCTTTTGGGATACGAGAAACAACTTTGACAAATTTCTTCATCTCAAGGCAGCTCTAACCACTTAAGAACCTTGAAGTAAATATTTGAAGAATTTTGCAACACAAACTCAGCAATGCATACAACTTAAAGGAGACAGGATAATACAGAATATCAATTTAAAACATAAAACGTAGCAGAAAAAATAGACAGCGACAAAGGAATTCCAAATCCAACAAGTTACTACCTCTTGCTCTCCCGACGAAGTTGAACCAAATTCTGCATACTTGTGAAGAGTATATCAAGATGTGGTAAAAGAATTTCCTGCAGCAAAACATTCTCTTGATCTTCATCATTTCCATCCTCCAAATTCAGAAGGTTCTCAACGAAACTCAGAATAGCTGAAACCATCGCTTCGGACACACTTTTAACAGACAGAATCGACAGAATATTGGGGACAAGTGATTTCTCTCTCTGAAGAAATGAAGCAAGCTTTAAGCTTTTACTCATTTCCAGAAAACAAATAAACAATGAGCTAGGTGTTTTGTTGCTCCCACTTTCTTGTGTAAACTTCTCAACCAATGGTTTTACTGCTGTAAAAAATATATTCCAAAAATTTGAACCATAATCAATAGAATCATATTTATTCAGCACAATGGAAATAACCTTGAGACATAATGATCTCAAGTCTTTCATTCCACTAAGAAACAATGCTGGGTTCTTATCTTTCCCCCCATGCCTCATAGTGACACTTCTAATCTGAACCCCACTGGCAACTAACATGGGTGATGCCGATATATTCTCCAATTTCTGCACAGAAAAATCTGCAATGAGGAAGTTATCTGCCTCAGACATCTTCGAGTCCACTGAATAAGGTTGCTTTTGCTCCCCAGTTATGTCGGTATCACTTACCTTTTCTAACATTGCTACATTGGGCATCTCATAGTCAGCAGGAGTTTCAACCCCCTGTGTACTATTGTGATTGAAGATGGCATCCTTCTGATGTTCTAAACTTAATGCACAGGATTCTAATATACGAAGGACAAATGCTAATAATGGGAGAAGATAAGGCACCATTCTTGCTTCATCAAAGGTCTCCAAAACATCCTTCACTACATGCAAAAATCCTGATTTCTTTTTGTATGGCAAAGTAGCAACTCCTTCGATACTAATCAAATTAATGAAATCCATTGATGTGCCTTGTTCTATAGCAGCTTCCCAAGAATATTTTGATCCACAGATTGAGGTATGCTCATCAATAAATGCATTTTGAAGAGATTTCAAAAGCAAAATGAAAAAGGGAGCCAACTCATTCACTTCAAGCTGTGCCAAAAACCACAGAACTGCCTTCCTTTGGAGAACTCCTGCAGACTGGACAATAAAATAACATGATGAGCTTTGGTGAAGCCTTGAAAACAAAACGAATCATCTTTAATCCAAGATTCTATTCTAAAATAATTCATCAGATATTTGTCAAAGCAATAAGTTAAATGTATATTTGTTTAATTTAAAAGTATATACATACCTTCCTTGCAAGTTGCACGTAAAGATGCACAAAAAAAAATTAATGCAATTCATAGTACAATAAAAATTCCAAGGAAATTAAAAAATATGATCATATAAGCAAGCAGTCAGAAGTAAGTGTCATATTATTTAAAGCAGCCAATGTTATGCAAACAGAGGAAGTCAAAAACAAGTCTTGATCGGGGCATAAAAAATGAAAAGCTGGGACCTGCAACTGAGTTGCTATGTCACGTTAACAAAGTGCTATATTATTCTGTCTCTAAAGAACATGGAAAGATTGTGTGGACGATGGGGACATGGCTTGGAAATCACAAAATGGAATGCACCGCTGAATCCATGCACAAGGAGCTTAGCCATTAATTCTGACAGAAGAATTTCAAAAATCTGTGACTCTGTGGACAATAAACAGCTCTTCACAAACTCCACATTAACGTGCAAAAGTTGTCAAAGACTCTAGTTTGGTCCTTCAAGATGTGCACATTTTTCTTCAAGCAGCAGGGACAAGTAAGAAAATGTTCCTCGGACTGCCTTGATCCTTTTTTAAGCTGGTCTTTTATTAAAACAAAGTATTCACATACACAATAAGTGAATTTGTAGCTAATGCAAAATTAACACACTATGTTTTTCAGAAGGAAAAAAACACATATCTACCTTTCTTGAAGAGCCACCCTTAATCTTCTTGACCTTTGATATGAGTATCCGTATAATTATAGGAATCAATTTGTCCCTGTGACCCTCTTCAATCTGTTGACTCTCTTTAGACAGACTCCATGTCGTCACTTCTTCACGTGCAGTCTTCAGAGAAATTAACTTCTTCAGATGTTCCTCATATGAAAGCAAAAAACCATCCTTCCAATTCAACAAACATTCCAAAACTTTAAGCTGAATATCAGGATCACTTTGCTCTAGAAGCCTACAAAAGGTTCATTACATGAATTGTTAGATGAGTTCCACAACAGCAGACATAGGTGAGAATAATAAAAAATATTTCAAATACATCAGCGTTAGAAAAGATTGGCCCTACACACACTTCAAGTTTCAACCGAACTGTGTGTACTCCAATGGATTTAATCAAGGACACAATCAAATAAAGCAACCAATATATGCATTTCAATCCTACAACAAAACTGAATTGAAACCTTGAAATATAATGATGTCAAAATAATCTTTGTCACAGAGGAGAAAAACAAAAGTCAAGCACACAAAACTCAAAGAGTTTAGCTTTCTTAAATGATAGAACAAAATACGCATTTGAGATGTCAGGAAAGACACCCAGAATATAGACTAAACAGGCAAATGCTCTAAACCCACCTGTTAGTAAGGATTTCCTTAAGAAAATGACTTCTAAAACATGATCTGGGGTTTCTCATTTCTTTAATCAAAATTAGCCATTCCTTGATAATGTCTCTCTTCTCCTTCCCTTTACATTGGCTCTCGTCATAGATTTCAACACTGAAACATAGGACAATTTACAACTAAGTCATGTTTAGTAAACCCAACAGAACTGAGTACAATACGAAGTAAAAAACTGGAATGTTCAACCATACCTGGCACTATCCTGGTTAGAATAACCAAGAAATGTTAAAAAGAGAGGGATGAGTTGCTGGGATCGAGCCTCTGCAAGCCTTGGAACTTTTTGAGCAGTTCGTATCAGAAGACTCACAACAGTTCCCACTGTGGTACTTTCTGAATCTTCATTGAGGAAATATCTAAATTTACTATCCAGGTCTGCCATGAACAAAAAGAAAAAGATACGTTAATTTTCAACAATTATTTATCAAATGTGTCCAACTGTTTTATTGCATGTAGTCATGATTATCTTTAATGTTTGTTTAGTATGAAAATAATATAATTTGTTCAAGCTTGCATCCTTCAAAATTTGTTTAAAATAAAGGACATTGATGACGAGCATCTCAATCTAAGTTAACAAAAACTCCCAAAAATCACAACAACAGATTTCCCAAAGAATTGACCAACTGAATCTGATGACAGAGAGTGCACCACAACTCATAACTGTACCAGCAGAAGGGCACATGGGGTGAGTCTTGTTACCATTCAAACCAGCAGGGGACCTAAAGGGGTTCCTAAGAGGGCAACTGCTAGGTTAAGGGCAACGGTGGAGGCTTAACCCACTATCACCACGGCTAAGTCTCCCTGCTCTTTACGTAATTTCACCAATGGGAGGAGTCCCGGTTGTGTAGGGATCACTTGTAACGTATATGTCAATGGATAGGTGAGAAGTGACCCTGAAAACCCTTTCCAAAAGGATGGAGTAAAGAATGGAACTTGCTTGCTCTTTAAGCAAGGGAGTTGGTCCACCAAGGGTAAGGGGTGAGGATTGGAGGGTTGAGGGAGAAAGGATAGGCTTATAAACAAGATTCTCAATCCCTATAATCCTTGGGAAATGGTCCTTGATGAATAATCTTTATTGAGAAATGGGACCACAAGGGGCCAAATGGACCCAACCCAAGTTCGGGGATGGAACGTAGCAACCAATGATGTTCCTATCTCGGACAAGGTGAGGGGAAAGGACCAAACATCAATACTTTCTTGAAAAGGTTGAATTGATCCTATTTGTTGATTTTTGGTAGCATCGGATGTGCTCTAGCCTTGAAATTTGGAGGAGAGGCTAAGGCACATGAGATCTCCAAGACTCAGAAATCGTTTTGAGAATTTCCACCCCGATGAGGAGTTATTAAAATAACTAATATTTTTAATGGGCTGCTAAATCTAAACTTAGGAAAATAAAAATATTAATGGGTATTAATAAAGATAAGGGTGAGAAGCTTCTAAGAGACGAGGATCAAGTCTGTTTTAATCTTAGTCATTGATTAGGGACTTAATCTCGGTCGTTGATTCGTCAACAAGAAAAGTATAAAAGAAGACTTGAGGATCATTTGGAGACACACCGGCAGATACTCAGTATCTCAAGGAAAATCAATTCTCAAGTAGAGGAGATCGATTCCAGAGGGAGAGTTGCAAGGTGGAGGAAGAGGAGGGTATCACCAGCAGGCAGTGACAGAGGAGGAGGTGATGCAGGGACAATGGGAGACAGTGCAGAGAGAGACACAATCCATAGGAGAGACGCAGAGCTTACGAAGGCTGACGCAGAGCCACGCTGGGCCACACAGAGTGACGCAAGAGTGACGCAGAAGTGGGAGCTGGGTCTCCAAAGTGTCAAAAGGTCTTAAAGGGAAAGTCTCAGGGGTTTTCTTTCCGTTTCTCTGTAGAACCATTCCTTGTAAAAGCAATTGCTGTTGAAGATTAATAAAGCCCTCATCTGCTACACCGATTTTCCCACATTGGGTTTTTTCAGCGACAATTGTCCAAAAATAACTGTGTTGATGTGATTGGCTCTTGTGCATGTATTTTTCTCTGGGTAATTGTGTGATAACTACAGTAGAATTTATTTTAATATTTGCTGAAGGGATTTCGTAGATGTGTGTTGTATCTCTTTCTTGTTCAGTTTCTTGTTTCGGCATATTATTTTTAATAGTGAATATTGCAGTTGTATTTACACCGATATTTACCGTAGAACACAGTAAATAACTTGCATGGATTACCAAGTAGTGATTTGGACTTAAAGTTTGGTCAAAAGATTCATTAGTGTCTTGTCATCTCGCGCATTAGCATTTTGCACTTAAGTGCTTTTCATTGCTTCAAAGAACATAATTGGTGAATCTAATTCATAAATGCTCTAAAAGGTTAATCGGATTGGCTCATTGCTCTAAGGAACCAAATGCTCTTTTCTTTAATTTCATTGTGACATTGGCTCTACAGGATATTTTTACTTGTTATTGCTATCACATGAAGTGGATAATTGAATAATTGGATACTTTGCTTATTATGGTTGTTTATTGTGAAAATTTCTTTTGTGACAAGTGTAATTAATATTATTTATTGCAAGCGAGCTCTATATCTAATTTTACATTCTTGCTAATCAAGTCAATCGATAATCATAATCGTGATAAAAGGAATTGCTAATTGTTTTTAAGCTCTCTCTCTTTCTTGCATCTAATTGTCACAATGGCACTCTTTTGTTTTTGGTCATTATCTAATTGGCATTCTAGCATTGTTATATTTCATGAGCAATTGTCTTGATCTTGATAACATTTTGTTGATTTTTGGTAGCATCGGATGTGCTCTAAGTCTCAAATTTTGTGAGGCTTAGACACATGCATTCTCCAATACCCAAAAATCGTTTTGGGAAATTCCACGAGGAGACAGTTTTATTAAAATAATCAATTATTTTTAATGAGACCCTAAGTCTAAACTTAGGAAATTAAAATAATTAATGGGTATTAATCTAAACTGTGGGTGAAACTTCTAGAAGAAGGCAGAGATCCAGTCAATATGACCCTAGCCATTGATTAGGATCTAATCTGGGTCGTTGATTGACCAACGAGAGGATTATAAGAGAAGGTTTGATGGGCACTTGGAGAACACATCAAGTGAAGATCAACAGATCGATTTTCTGAAGCAGAGCAGCTGCTGGAAAGAATTTCGAAGTGATCTTTTGCAGTGAGGGGCAAAGATAGTTTCCGGAAGAGGGAAGTTTCTCTGGGCCGAAGAGTACAAGACAGAGAGGGCAGAACGACGTCCAGCGAGAGGTTGATGCTAGCTCATGCAAAGCTAACGCAGTGCCAGCACAGAGCCTGGAGGGGGATCAAATTCCTGTTGAAGAAATCGAGTTTCAGAGGTCGGGAGACAAGGTGTGAGACCGGGAGGCAGAAAATCGAAGTTTCTAGGCAACAGAGGATCCGGAAGAGGAGAAGCGCAATCCCCAGCAAACGTGACGTAGAAACTGCGTAGGGTTGACGCAGAAACTGCATAGGGTTGACTCAGATCTGCACAAAGGCTGCTGCAGAAGGGACGCAGAGCCTCCTTCCATAGAGATCAGGGTCAAATTCTTCTAGTGACAGGGTGAGATCATCTCACTATTTGTTTTGTCCAGTTTCTCTTTGTATCAAATAGCCAGGCAGGGTTCAAACGAATTGTACTCAGATTTACTATTGCATAATAATAAAACCCTCAGAGTTGTTGCACCGGTTTACCCGCATTGGGTTTTACAGCAGACGTTTGTCCAAAAATAACGGTGTCATTGTGTTGTATCTATTTCTTGTTCAGTTTCTTGTTTCTGCTTATAAATTTAAATGTTGTAGGTTGCAGTTGTATTTACTTCGATATTCGCAGTAGAACACCGTAAATAACTTGCATGGATTAACAAGTAGAAGTAATATCAGTTTGTTGCAGTAGCGATTCGGGTGATTTCTTGAATTTTCACATGGTATCGGAGTTGTAGGTGAAGCAAGAAGAACAGAGCCGAAAGACCCAGCGCTGAAGGAAGAAGGGAATTCGAAATTCCTGTAGAGGAAGTAATTTGAATCCCCAGGTAGTTTGAGCAGTTCAGGACAAGAGGGCTAGATTTTCGTAGTAAATCTCTCTCTGAGTGAGTCGACAGAGAGGTAAGATTTCTAGATCGAAATATATCAACGACAAAGGGAGCAATGCAACAAAGGATTCAATGAAGAGGGGTTTTTCTGGTGGGACGCAATTTTCTGCAGGCAATTGCTAAGCAGAAAGACATCAGAGGGAAGAGAGAGACAGTTGAAGGAATTCTTCCACAAAGGACTTCCAACCAAGAAGTCTGAATTCTCATCAGCTGAGCAGCAGCAAGGGGCAACAGATCAAATGACTCTAGCAGGGAGTGCATAGGCTAGCCCAACAGCTACACAGAGGAGAGAGGAGGTCATTCGACGTTCTATTTGGCAGAGATGGCATCCAGTGGACTAAGAGATCAGGACAGGTTGGATGGGGCATCCAACTATGTAATCTGGAAGGCAAGGATGTTGTGCCTTCTAGATGAACATTTTCTCAAATCCTACGTCAACAACGTGATGGTTGTGCTTGTGGATCCAAATCCGCTCAAGTACAGAGGAGAAATGGCGAAGACAAAGAGAATGATCCTCGACATAGTGAAGGATCATGTAGTCCGTCACATCGCTAGCAAAGGGACTACTAAGGATATGTGGGATGTGTTGTCTACGTTGTATCAGGGATCTTTCGAGCGGAAGACGTACCTAGAGCAGAAGATGAGATCCATACAGATGTAGAAGGGGGAACGCATTGATCCGTTCCTCACGAAGCTTCAGGAGACCTGAGATGAGTTAGCAGTTGTGGGGTCTACACCTCAAGGGTTCGAGATGGTAAGACTGGCCCTAATTATGTTTTCGAAGATTGGCAAGTCTTTGTCTAGAGTGTCCTTGACAGCGCGACCTTGCCAAATTGGGATGAGATCTGGGCGTCTCTTAAGCAAGAGGATCTAAGGAGAGACTTGGTCAAGTGTAAACTTGACGGAAGCGACAATAGTGGATCGAAGCCCAAGGAGAAGGTTGAGAATGCAGCCCTTGCATCCAAGGGGCAACAGGAGCAACAGAAGCGGAAGAAGGACATTTCAAAATTTAAATGCTTTAGGTGTGGTGAAATGGGTCACTGCGCAACACAGTGTCCTCTCAGGGACAAGGACCAAGATGAGAAGCATGATCTAAAGGTTGCGGCCGCGAAGATCGAGGAGGATGAGTTTGCCATGAGAGTCGAGATACCTCCAGGAGCGAGGTGGGCTGATTTAGAGTTGTAGTTCAGAAGAGCTACAGATGGGCAAGATCGTTAAGGAGCACACCTCTCGGATCAATTCCTTGCTACAGGAGCCCAAATCAGATGTAACAGGATGGACTAGTGTCAGTAGGTGCAAAGGAGTGCAAGAGTGACAATTACAGTGATTAGGAGTGCCAGAGACCGAGCAGCGCAAAGCAGAGTTGGAAATAGTGCAGATGGCACAGAGCAGACGTCAACAAGAGCGCAGAGGAATCAGAGGGTCAGCGCGGAGACTAACAGCAATCAGACTCCAGCAGCGAGATGCATCATACTGAACACCAATTCAGTAATTTGGGATGTTTTTCCGCTGCAGTAGCAACAACAGTGGGAAAAGGTTGCAGTGCAGATGCAGTTGGCAGTGGCAGTACAAGCAGCAGCACGAATGCAGAATTGAGAGGGAGTTGCATTACGGATGCAATGTTGACAGTGGCAGGGTCAGCAGCAGTACAAATGCAACATTTGTGTAGTAGTTGGTGGATAGGATGTCAGACATCAACAGCGCAGAAGGAGATCTTACAGAACAGAGTGATGCTTCAGAAGGGTGCATTGCTAGAGCACATTCCTTGCTAAGACGGAGTGTTGATTTCTAGTACCATCGGATGTGCTCTAAGTCTCGAATTTTGTAGGTAGGCTTAGACACATGCATTCTCCAATACCCAGAAATCGTTTTGGGAAATTCCACACAGAGACAATTTTATTAAAATAATTAATTATTTTTAATGGGATCTTAAGTCTAAACTTAGGAAATTAAAATAATTAATGGGTATTAATCTAAAGTATGAGTGAAACTTCTAGAAGAAGGCAGAGATCAAGTCAATATGATCCTAGACATTGATTAAGATCTAATCTAGGTCGTTGATTGATCAACAAGAGGATTATAAGAGAAGGCTTGATGGGCACTTGGAGAACACATCGAGTGAAGAAAAGAAGATCTATTTTCCAAAGCAGAGCAACTACCAGAAAGAATTTCGAAGTGATCTTTTGCACTGAGGGGCAGAGATATTATCCAAAAGAGGGAAGTTTTCCTAGGCCGGAGAGTACAAGACAGAGAGGGCATAACAACGTCTAGAGAGAGGTTGACGCTAGCCCACACAAAGCTGACCCAGAGGAAGCACAGAGCCTAGAGGGAGATCGAATTCATGCTAAAGAAATCGAGTTTAAGAAGCCAGGAATCGGGGTGTGAGATCAGAGGCAAAAAATAAAAGTTTATGGGCAGCAGAGGATCTAGAAGAGGAGCAGCGCAGTCCCCAACAGAGGTGACGAAGAAACTACATAGGGTTGATGCAGATCTGCGCAGAGGCTGACAAAGAAGGAAAGCAAAGCCTCCTTCCAATGAGATAAGGGTCAAATTCTTCCAGTGATGGGGTGAGATCATCTCACTATTTATTTTTTCCAATTTCTCTCTGTATCGAATAGCCAGTTGGGCTTCCAACAAATTGTACTCAGATTTACTATTGCATAACAATAAAACCCTCAGATTTGTTGCACTGTTTTCCCGCATTGGGTTTTTCTGGGGACTTTTGTCCAAAAATAACAATGTCATTGTGTTGTATCTATTTCCTGTTCAGTTTCTTGTTTCCGCTTATAAATTTAAATGGTGTAGGCTGCAGTTGTATTTACTTCGATATTTATAGTAGAACACCCTAAATAACTTGCATGGATTAACAAGTAGAAGAAGTAATATCAGTTTATTGCAGTAGTGATTCTGGTGGATTCTCGAATTTTCACACATTTCGGCGCCTTTTATCTTGTTCCATTGAGCATCTCCTCTTTTAGTGAAGATTGTCATAGTATATTGATTTAAGTATTTCATTGTTCAAATATCGTTGTAATTTGTCTCCAAGTGCTTAAGAAATTTAACAATCTCACTAAAGGTAATCACTCAGCCTGCATTTGTATCATATGATGAGCCCTGCATTTAAAGCATAAGCCTGTTTGAAAGACTCTTGGATCTCCTTTCTCATCTAGCTTATGAAGTCTAGACCCTCTTTAGTGGTTAACACATTGACCTTGCAGATGTCAAAGCCACAGTCTCTGCAATGCCAAAGGCATCGAATGTTTAGATTTCCAATTGAAGTATCATTAATATAGCCATTTCTATCTTCCCCTGGGCTTCTCTCCACAACCTACTCTGGAGACTAGTTTCAAAATAGCTAAGGGAAAGGATTCATCTAGTTAAGCATCTAATCTAAAATAAACCAACATCTTGCATCTCAATTAAATTCTTAGGTGTCACATCTCATTTAGGATAGTGAAGCATCCTAAGGAAGCAGTTGTTCATCCAATTACTTGGTGAATAACTTATATAAAGAAAGTACTTGACTCCATCAAGGCACTAGTCTTTCAAATAATCTAAATCTAATGATTGAACTTGCTAAATTAACCAAGTTGCTAGGCCATTCAGTTCTGTCTCTGAGACTAGTCGGTTGCGACGAGTCTTTCCATCTTCACATTTCATACGGACTACTCCCCATAGCTTGTTGTAGGTAGACAGCTAGAACGGAGAAGTCAAGGTGTTGAGAAAACTAGGGCAGAGATATTAGATGATTTCTCTTATAATGGTAACTGTTTATGAGGAATTTTTATTTTTCTTAATTAGGTTCTTCTTGTACTTGATTATTGTTATGTGTTCTTCTTTATCAAATAGCTAGTAAACCATAAAGAACAATGAGACAAAGGACACAAGATGCAGGTGATCTGCCAAGGCCAAAACCTCTCAACCCTAAGAGGAAAACTGACAAGAATTCTTCTTCTTATAGAATCTTCAATTGACAAATTCACCTAGACCCTTGACCAAGAACCCCTGCAAGACCAAGTCAATGCTTCTTCTTTGAATAGCTTCTCCTTCCAACAACTTCGACATACTCAGCAACTACAATTGCAACTTTGACGTGCCCAGAAATTGCAACTTCAACTCGACAAAAAACTACAACTTTGACTTGTGCAAAAACTGCAACTACTACTGCAAGTTCAACTGCAACTTTTCTTTGCCTGGGTAGATTCTCTCTTCTAGAGAACTCAGCGTCCAAAATAACTCTTCTTGGTGACCTAACTTCACTTCTGCCACTCGGCTTCCCTGCAACAATATGTGCCCTAATTTATTCGCACATGTGGAGAGAAGTAGCCCGAAAAAAAATCCAAATAGCTCAACATTTCCTCCTTCCTTTGTCTTCCTCTTTTTCGCAATTCTTCTAGTCCTTATGATCGAACTCATGTTTGTGAGAGTAAAGTATCTCCGAATCAAGTCGAAGTCCTCTTTATATAGGCTTCTCAATGGGTCGAATTGCTCCTTTAGGCCAACTTGTCTCTTCATGTAGGTCGACTTGATCTTTGTGTGATGACGAGGCCTTGGAGGGTCTTTTGACTATATTTTGACTCAAATAAATTTTCTTTACAATATGTAACATGCCCAAATGGGTCTTCAATACATGACAATGACTCAATTGACTTTATGACAAGCCTAGAAGCACTCAATGGGAGCTTGACCTAAAAGTAAATTTCTCTTGAGCATGAAACCTGTTACCCATGACTTTGTGGGTGATATCCCTAAGAGAAAAAATTTCTCCAAGATGGTCCTCATACGGCATCTAGCAGCCCCTTGCAACCACCAACTAGCTCATTGTGCCATTTCTCCGCCACCTAACCCAACCATGTGGTCCCTCACCCATCTGTCTTGATCGTCTGTTTGAAGGTGGGCCTCCTGAACCTAAAGGTATGTCTTGACATTTGGTAATTTAGTATTCAGTTTGCTTATCATGGACACTTACAGACATAGATTAATGGGGGGTATTTGATGGAAAGAGTAGGCTAGGTTTGTACTTTTGTTCCCTTGACCTGTTTTGGATGTTACCCTTGGATCCTAGTTCCGTCGGATCTCCTTTACTAACCATTTGGTTTTAGGGTGGTACTACTTAGGAAACCCCAATTTTGGTTTCGTGATCCCACTCCCTTGTCCACATACGTCACTCCCCTTCTACTTATTATAACCCCATTCATCATCTCTCCCACCTGGGTCCACATTTCCTCACTGGATACACATAGGGTTAGCCTCCCCTTTCCCGTGCCCCCACCTTGGGTAAGGCTTGGAATTATGCCCCGAATGTTGAAGCAACTGAAAAGAAAAAGTAAAAGCATAAATGGCCACATTCAACAGGAAAATGTACCACAAGATGCAAAAGATGGTTGGGACAAACATATTTAGCACGTGGGCAAAAGACAATACATGAGCTATGGCCATAACCCTAGTTCCATGGGCCCTACATCATCCTTTTTTATCATTCAGGAACCCATGATTGTCCCAACCCCCAGTGGGCAATGAGCTGTCGTACCAGAAAGGGGGTATCTAGATATATCTTACACATCATGCTCTTATCCTTTGAGCCACGAGCAGTTAATTAAAGAAAATTCATAAAAGGCGAAAGGCATATAAAGAAGGGTGGACAAATCAAGGATGGGGCATCTCATGTACCATGATTGCTCTCGCCTATACATTATATACCCTGGTGTGGGCCTCCTTTCTTCTAGCTACCCTTGTACCATCATATGTGGCCTAGGATTGCCCCTTTCACTCCACCATCATTTGAAGGATGTACTTTGGACACATTATCCCCTCTAAAGGTAGAAACCACCTAATAAGGTACTTGGTTAACCCCTTTTGGAGCTTGGAGACATTACCACATGCCAAAACCTACTATGGAAGCGCATGCCATTATAAACTGTCCACTTGTTGTCGATGGTTTGTAAGCTCTTTTACCTTATTACTTTAACGACTATTGTGTTGGACGGCTAGGGGACGCATTGGATCTTATGTAGGATTGCAGATGGTGACCATTCTGAGTTTGGCCTTTTTTATACAGGGTCCTAACTCTCTAGAGGGCTACATTGGCATATGTAGGGCGTGTGTAGAGAGCAATGGGCCTCCACAGTAGTAGACAGCACTCCATGGATCCCCAGAGATGTTCAGAGATTGCCCGAGATCCACCTATTGGACGAGGAAGATGCACCTGGTACGCCATGCTCAGTGGGCCTCATAGTTGCACCATACACTTGGCAAGTGACCTAGGACTTGTAAACTAATGTGGCATCATTTATTCCATCATCTAAGCCCTTACAGATAGTCTACAGGCATTTTCAACCTACTTGAAGACCCATAAGGTTATTGATGTGACCCCACTATTGAGAAATCTAGGGCATAGTGATTATGTGATTTCTCTTCTATTAGTAATTGCTTGTGAGAGTTTTTTACTTCTTTATATTAGGATCTTCTTTTAGTTAGGTTATTAGTGTTCTTCTTCATCAAACAATTACTAATGCATGAACCATAAAGAGACAAGAGACACAAAATATAGGCTACCAGCGAGGGCCAAAACCTCTCACTCTTTGAGAGGAAAACCCGAACAAACTCTTCTTATAGAGATTCCAATTGACGAATACCAAGACCAAGACCTTAGACCTGTCTGCCACTCCAAGACCAAGACACAAGATCCTTAGTCAACGATAGTCAACCTTCTGCTCCTTTCTCTTGTGAAAATTCCTAGATCTAATAGTCTAAGGAATCCTATTACAACCAGCTGAATCTACTTCACCTAGATTGTAAATTACATTACAAGCTTGTTTCAAATTTCTTCATGAAACATTGAAGTAAATTATTGAAGCATCCTACACCAATTAAATATGATTCTAAAACATAGAAACTGAGCAAGGAAAATAGAAACACATAGGACATAGTTATTTTTGGACAAATAGTCCTTGGAAAAACCCAATGCGAGAAAACCGGTGCAGCAGCTCTGAGGGTTTATTATTATTAAGCAGTAGAAAAATTTAAATACATCACTAAATACCTCACAGGGTTATTCAGTTACAAAGAAAAATATTGGAAGAAGCTCTGTGACTTTACCTCACACAATCACTAAGAAATCTTGGTTGATATAGCCTCAAACTGACTGCACACCGGCTTTTCTGGCTGCCTCTGCACAGTGTCAGTGTCTGCGTCAGCCTAGTGTCAAGCTCTCTGGGTGTTGCGTCACTTCTCTGGTTGGTCGATCTGCTGCCTAGGAAATTCAATTTCTGCCTCCCGGTCTCACACCCCGGCTCCCAATTTCTGAAAATCAAATTCCTCTACAGATTTCGGACTCCTCTCTCTCCCTTTGAGCTGGTTCTACGTGGCCCTACTGGCCCTACGTCAGCCTCTGCGTCAAGGCTTCTGGATCATTCACTGCCCCTCTCTGTTGATGTATCTTCGGTTGAGAATCTCTCTCTCCGAAAGTTGTTATCCCTACCCCTCAACTGCAAGAGATTTCCTCAATCAATTTTTCCTCCTCAGAACTTCTCACTTCATAAAATCGATTTTCTCTATCTCTCTGTGTGTTTTCAAAATGACCCTCAAGCCCCTTCTTATATCTTCCTGTTGGACAACCAACGGCCTAGATTACATCTTAATCAAAGGCTCAAAGCGTTTAGGCTTGATCCATAGCTTTTTCAAGAAGTTTCACCCTTGATTAGATTATTACCCATTAATATTTTTAGTTTCCTAGGTTTAGTCTTAGGAAGCCCATTAAAAATATTAATTATTTTAAAAAAATCACTTCCGTGTGGAATTTCCCAAAATTCTTTTTGGGTTCTTTGGAATACATGTGCCCAAACCTTCCTACAAAACTTGAAGCTTAGAGCACATTCGATGCAACTCCAAATCAACACCTCCTTCTTGACTTCTTCTTCAACCTTGGCTTGCTTTAGACTTTAGGCCTTCTTCCACTTCAACCCCTTAGAAGGATTATACCACTGTTGCAACAAACTTTCCTCTCCTCGGCCTTCACTACTGCAATATATTAACTTTCTACCTTCTTCCACTTCAACTCCCTACTACTGCAAAAATTTCGTCCTCACTGTTGCAACAGACTTTGAATAACAGACATAATTTAGTTCTTCACAACTGTGACAGCCTTCTCTTCGTCCTTTACACCTATGATGGCAAGATTACCCTAAAACATATACAAAAACTAGAGTTTAGAACCTCGCTTTACTTCACATCCTTTTTCTTCAGACTGTGATAATATAAATTCTTCTCTGAAATTCTCTGAAATAGGGCCAAGATGCCCTATTTTATTTATGAGCTAGTTTAGTGGGCTTGTCACCAAATTTAGTTACTTTCCACATTATTTTATTCTAGGGGATAATGTAGAACCAATTAGGTAATTCGACTCCTAATAAGTGTATATATAGGACTGACATGAATTCATTTTGTATCATCACTTGGATTGGATCATTCTCTCTCTCGACAACTTCGCATTTCCTTCATGGTGGATGAATTGGGGCATGGATGAATTTCGATGTTTGGATTGCATTTTCTTATCTTGCAACTTCTTTATTGGCAAATGTTTTGATGGTTGGATATATTCTCTCACATGTAAGTATGATTTTGATGTTATTTTCTTTTACTTTGTCACATATATTGATCATGGGATTTTCGTTATTTTAGGGCTAATTGTTGCATGCATTCGCTGCTTCATTGTGGCATTATGTTTCTATATAGCATATCTCTATGTATGGGCCATGTTTGTTGAAAGAATTTTCCTAGAGATTAGATTTATCTTGATAAGTCACTTCACTTGCAAACAAAGTATAAATGCTTTAAGATCACTCTCTTTTTTTCCCTAACGTTGAACGAAGTTTCCCTTATAGACTCCTTGAGCTAGAAACGAGATCCTTTCTCATAATTCTTCATGACTCCATATCCCCAAAGGAATTAGGCACAAACCGCCATAAGGTTATCACCTTAAAACCTCCTTTTCTTCAACTTTCGCCCCCTCTTTCTAGGTCTAGCCATGTTGGGCCACCTTCGCCATCATTTTCCTAACAAAGTAGCCATGGAAAAAGTTCGATCTCCTAACCTCTACTGCACTGGTGTGTCCTCAAGGTCTTCTCCAAATTTGAAGAAATTTTGACAGTGGGATTGTGAGATATCCGAAGCCCTAGCTCTGAGATCAAACTTTGCCCTAGTGTTCCTAGGCTAGTAACTCATTGGATCAATTTGGCTACTCAATCAAGCCTTTAGCTAATCGCACTGGTTGAACTAGCTTCACGCGCTGCCTCATTTAGCCTTCTCTTTGCAAAACAATTTGGCCTCCTTTCTCTTCTGGAAATAATGGAATCTCGGTGAAGAATTTCTCTGGCAATTCTCTCCTCAAATTCTTTTTTGAAACCCCGCTTCTAGTGTCTTTCACACTATCACTATGCCCTTGCTATCATTGCAATTTTGTCTCGAATGTGATTTCCAAGCACCCCATCAATTTTCTCTTATAATCTCACATTGAGCAACCAATGGCCACTATCTAACTCCAATCGATGACTCATCTTGAACCCTTCAAGTTGATGAAGAAACTGTAACTAGGTTCGGTCTTCATAAATGTAATTCCGATCTTTGTACTTGTAAAGAAAAGGAAATATTATTTTTGCTATTTATAACAATGAGTTTCTTGCTCATTGATTAGGTCAAGCACATATTTAAGTGCTTCTAGGAAGTCAAAGAGTCAATGCATTTATTAAAGACCCTTATGGGCTTGTTACACTATGTAATAATATGTATTAGAGTCATAAGAAGACCTCCAAGCAAATTCATAAACCTCCTCCAAGCGTTGGCACCATCAAAAGAGGCAATTCGAATTATATAGAGCAACTTGGCTTCAAGTCTTCATGTCAGCCTAAAAGAAGGGCCTAAAAGAAGGAGACACGCTCCTATATAAGGAACCATTCAACCTCCTCAAAGTATAATCATATCATCTCTGAAATCAGGCAGAAAGAGGACAAGTAAAGGGTACGAAGAAGTCAAGGAAACAGGTCTCCAAGTGCAGCGAAGAAGGAAGTAAAGCGAGTTTTTGGTAACTGTTCTAGGGCTAATTGCAGTCACCACACGTGCAAAGGCAAGAAGGCTATGATGTTGTCATATCAAGCTCTCGTATTGCAATCATAAAGGAGAAGTATTTGGGCTAGAAAAGAGTGCCTATAAGGCCTCTCATTCAAGCGAGAAAGAAGCCTACACAAGCGAAGGAAGAAGAAGGAATCTAACATAGTTTTTGTGAAGTTATCCCCTCACACGTGCGAAGAATTAGGGTTGAATTACCGCTGCTCTAAGTCTGCAATCTTTGTGAACAAAAGAAGGCCCGGTTGGGAGATGACAAGTTCATCTTCTTAAGTTAGAAAGGCTCCATCTCAAGCGAAGGAATAAAAAAGACAATGATCACTCTAGGGCATACAATCTAGGGTTTCTACAGTTGTCGGAAGAAGAAGAACAAAGTGTTGGAAGGAGGAAGACGAAGTGTCGGAAGAGGGAGGATGAAGTGTTGCAAGAGGAAGTGATCTTGAAAGGGCTTGACTTGTGCTTGGAGGATCTTTTTGTCAAAGGTCTACTGCTTGGCATTGATCAATAGAATCTTCAATAAGAGAAATTTACGAAAGGGTTTTCCTCTCTAAGAAAGAGGTTTTGCCCTGGCATAGAGCCAACATCATGTGTTCTTGTTTCTTGTGTTTTGGTAGCCATTTGATGAAGTAAACACACACACTAATAAGAAGAAGAAGAAGATCAAGTTATCAATTCTAGAAGAATCCTACAATACATAACTACCTTTGATTCTTCAACATGGTATCAGAGCTAAGGTGACACATCAAGGAAAGGGCATCTCAAGAACACTCATAAGGTGACTCATCAAGGAAGAACATCTCAAGGTCAACTACAAGGTTGAAGCATCAAGTCAAGAAGTCTCAATCACATCAAGAACAAGAAAGGACTACAAGAAGACTACAAAGCAAGAGGAGAAGCCTTTTGTATAAAGGCACCTACAAGAAGAGAAAATCAAAGAAGGACCTACATCAAGCTACACCATCTTCAAAAAGGAAAAGCACTACAAGACAAGTCATCAAGTAAATCTCATCATCAAACAAGTCCATTTGAAGAAAGCAACTTGAATAACATGAAAATCTAAGGAAGGCAAGCCATCAAGTCTTCAAGAAGAAAGCAAGTCCACTACATCTCAAAATCTATCAAGTAAGTATATGTCCCCTTCTGAATATACCTCAATGTCTTTTTGCAAAGAAAGAAACAAAACGGTTGGGACCACTAACTTCCTTGCATGGAAGAAGAGGATTGATTTACTTCTCAAAGAGAATGAACTTCTAGATCACATCAAATGGAATATCATTATCTTTGCTAAGTAACAAACTCAAGCCTTAGCCAAGTACAATAAGGATGAGACAAGCGCTGAAAGGATTCTAATAGAATCCATCAAAGACTCTCATTCCTTATGTCTCCAAATTTGAAACATCAAAAGAAATATATGACAAGCTAATAGAGCTATTCTCGGTAAGCACAACGGGAGAAGTGATATCTCTATGAAATGATTTGTACAAGATGAAGATATCAAAGGATGGAATAGCTCCATACTTCATGAAGATCTCTGAGATGAGGGATCAACTTCAAGCGCCGGGAGAAATCATGTCTGACAGAGAAATGACAATCATAGTACTCAATTCTTTGCATGAGGATTGAGGCAATTTCACATCAAGTATATTGGCCAAGAAGGAAGCTACCCCACTAAGTGAATTATGGTCTCTATGTAAGATAGAGGAAACTATTTTCAAAGCAAAAGATGATGTGGGATCAAAGGAGCAAGCATTTGCAACCATGGCCATGAGAAAGGGAAAATTTGGCAAATTTGTCCACAAAGAACAAACAATAGAGATATGTCCAAAGTCCAATGCTTTGGATGCCAAGAATATGGACACTACAAAAGTAATTGTCCTAAACTTAAGAGGGACAACAACAACAAAAGAAAAAGGGAAGAAGCTCATATAACTCAAGAGGTGAAAGAAGACGACAATACGCAGAAGAAGGAAGATCATCCAGATCTCTACTATGACTAAGTCTACTTCTTTACTTAAAATCTTCTTTCAAAGTTTTGAGTAGTATAAGAGCATGTAGAAATAAAACAAAATGCATGGTTAAAAATATCTTCTAGAATGTAGAAGCATGGTGTAAACATAGCTCAAAATAATCATATAGAAGGAGCATACCTATTATAGGACATCATCCATGATAAAAGGCTAATTGATCATGATTAAAAAATCATGGAAGGCCTCCATCATCAAAAGAAGATTCATAAATAAGAGCACATGTATCAATGGGAATTCCATTCACGGAATACAAGGAAGGATGATATGCAGGGAAGAAAGGATGAAGCAAGAAAGGTTGCACCAATCAAAAAGGAACATCAAATGAAGCTGAGATGATCAAGGAAAAATCAAGATGAGGTATGTATGCATCATAGTTTAAGTCATGTCATCATATATGTTATTGAGTCATGGGTATAGTTCTAAAAACATGATCAAGTACAAAAGGATCTCTTTCACTGCAGACATAGTCAAGAGCATGTACTACATCTAATAAAGGTCAACAAAAAGAAACGCTCACATAAGGAGTATAATGTTATTGAGTAGTCCAAAAAGCAAGTGAAGAAAAAATACTTTCTTAAGGAGTATAAGATTGCTTACTAAGAAGCAAGTGAAGTACAAAAGTTGACTAGTCCAACAAGAAGGTGATGAAGAAAGTGCTCTCATGAGGAAATACAAGGTTTTTATCTAAATAATTCAAGAAGAAGCAAATGAAGAAAGAGATCAAGCATGTGAAGAACACCATGGTCATAAAGAATCACTATCTGACAAGATCCATTAAAGACATCTCACGAAAGAAGGCATGACAACTCTGACAATGGAAGAAAAATATCAAAGGACCCTTGACACCTATGAAGGCCTTAGAGATATTAAGGTGCAGATGACTGCTTCAACTCTGCAAAGATGTCATGATGAATAAGCCATCCAACAAAAGCACAAAAGTGGTCTAAGAATTGAAGAGTTAAATTGTAATCTTGTTGTACAGATAATTGATAAAAATTAACCAAAAGCATTTTCTAATTACATTTACTTTAATTGTCTCTTGAGGTTTTGATTTTTCATATGCAAAGATATTCCAAAAGCAAGTATTGTAATCCTTTCAAACAAGTACTTTCTTTTCATGCTTCAAGTATAATTGCATATTGATGCCTTGGTTTAGCACTTCCCTTCTTTTACATTTCCAAGTTAATTACTAATGTTTGAGTTTTGCAAAGATATGTTTCACATGTTTTGATTCAAAAAGTTGATTATCTCAAAAGCATTTTGTATCTTACATATCTTGTGCTAAAAATTCTTGTTTACATTTGAGGGTTACTTTGCTTTCTCTTTTGAGAGCATTTCATTTTACTTTGAGCAAATTCCTTATAAGGCACTGATTTTATGGTTTTTCTCATGTTAATGATTGGCATTGTTATTTCAATTTGCTCACATCATATTTGCTCATAAATCCTTAAAAGTAATCCATTTTCACTATAACACTCCTAGAAACTCACATATTTTAACTTAACTTTTCATTCGGGCCCGTGCCCCCTAACTAACATATGAGATAGTTCAAACAGAGAGAGTCGAGATTAGTTTTACAGCCAAACCTTGTGGAGTTGAAGGCTTTTCTCACTAACTTGTAAGTAGGTGTAGGCGACAAGTGATAACAGGTATGAATCTCGAACTCAATATAACACTTGATATACGCCTACAGCAGCACTCAATCACAGTGGTTCCCTGTTGCTCCTATTCGACCTCCTAAAGGAGACACATTAGACTTCAACGATGCCCAAAATTACCCTTTAAGTATTGCAGTTGTCTCTCATAAGACTCGACCCTATGACAGAAGAGAACACACAACCAAACAATCCTTCGACCTCCTTCAAGGCCTCAAACACATATTCAAGCATGTTGATGTGTGTAAAATGAGGGAGAAGGCACCTCTATATATGATGTGACCATTTGGGCTTGATGAGCCGACATAGAGGTGAAGGCCGACCTTGATAATTTACATGTGAGAAAACATAAATTCAAAAACCCACTTCTCCTTATTCAAATTCGACGATCTTTAGGTCGATTTTTGGTCCTCTCGAAAAGGGGAATTCAATGCCATAATTATCTTCTTCAAAAGACCTGTCTACAGTGGAATTTGGCCCTGGTTTCCTATTTTAACACTCCCTCTCAACTAGGGAGAATTCCACCTAACAATCCATTCATTAACATGACATCTTGTCATTATGTTCCATCTCTGCATCTCATCCCGACTTTGCTGAACACTGATAAAGATAATGAAGAAGAATTTATCGAGAGTGAGTCACAAGACTTTTGCCACTCTCCAATGACTAAAGTCAGTACACATAAGTGATCAAGTTTGATAAACATTATTCATCTTAGACATAGGGAGTACGGAAATGCACGATGCATACATCGTTAGTGCTATGGTCCCAAACCACTTTTCCAACTCATTGGTCAAATGAGAGACACTTCCCATGCGTCCATGACTACATTGGTAGGAAGATGCAAGAACATCAATAGGGAAAGAATATATCAAATCTTGCTCACAACCACTGGTAGGGAAAGGAGAAACCACATCCTACAAACACAATTCATAATCACACGTAGGGAAAGGATGAACCACATCCTACAAAGCCATGTCATAACCATACGTAGGGAAAGGATGAACCACATCCTAAGCGCATACAAATCACGAGAGTAAGAAAAGGATACACCACTGCCTACATGCATGCCAACCATAGGAATGATACTATTCGTGGGGAAAGGATGAATCGCATCGCACTAACATGTCAACCGTCGAACGTAGGGAATAAGCATCCTACATGAGGGGAAAGGATGAAACACATGTTGATTTTTGGGTACCATCAAATGTGCTCTACCTCCGACGCCCAACTTCTGAAAATCGAATTCCTCTACAGATTTCGAACTCCTCTCTCTCCCTTTGCGCTGGTTCTGCGTGGCCCTTTGGGCCCTGCGTCAGCCTCTACGTCAAGGAATTTGCATGATTCACTGCCTCTCTCTCTTGAATGTAGGAGCATGGTGTAAACATAGCTCAAAATAATCATATAGAAGGAGCATACCTATTATAGGACATCATCCATGATAAAAGACTAATTGATCATGATTAAAAAATCATGGAAGTCCTCCATCATCAAAAGGATGAAACATTTGCAGGATGAGGATCTTCAAGATCCTATCACAAGAATCTTCAAAAGAAGATTCATAAATAAGAGCAAATGTGTCAATGGGAATTCCATTCACGAAATACAAGGAAGGATGATATGCAGGCAAGAAAAGATGAACCAAGAAAGGCTACACCAATAAAAAAGAACCATCAAACGAAGTCGAGATGATAAAGGAAAAATCAAGATGAGGTATGTATGCATCAAAGTTTAAGTCATGTCATCATATATGTTATTGAGTCATGGGTATAGTTCTAAAAACATGATCAAGTACAAAAGGATCTCTTTCACCGAAGACATAGTCAAGAGCATGTACTACATCTAATAAAGGTCAACAAAAAGAAATTCTCACATAAGGAGTATAATGTTGTTGACTAGTCCAAGAAGCAAGTGAAGAAAAAATACTTTCTTAAGGAGTATAAGATTGCTAATTAAGAAGCAAGTGAAGAAGAAACGTTGACTAGTCCAAGAAGCAAGTGATGAAGAAAGTGCTCTCATGAGGAAGTACAAGGTTGTTATGTAAACAATTCAAGAAGAAGCAAATGAAAGATCAAGCATGTGAACAACACCATGGTCATAAAGAATCACTATCTGACAAGATCCATTAAAGACATCTCACGAAAAAAGGCACGACAACTCTGACAAAGGAAGAAAAATATCAAAGGACCCTTGACACCTATGAAGGCCTTAGAGATATTAAGGTGCAGATGACTGCTTCAACTCTGCAAAGATGTCATGATGAATAAGCCATCCAACAACAGCACAAAAGAGGTCTAAGAATTGAAGAGTTAAATTGTAATCTTGTTGTAGAGACAATTGATAAAATTAACCAAGAGCATTTTCCATTACATTTACTTTACTTGTCTCTTGAGGGTTTGAGTTTTCATATGCAAAGATATTCCAAAAGCCTGTATTGTAATCCTTTCAAACAAGTACTTTATTTTCATGCTTCAAGTCTAATTGCATATTGATGCCTTGGTTTAGCACTTCCTTTCTTTTACATTTCGAAGTTAATTACTAATTTTTGGGTTTGGCAAGATATGTTTCATAGATTTTGATTCATAAAGTTGATTATCTCAAAAGCATTTTGTATCTTACATATCTTGTGCTAACAATTCTTTTACATTTGAGGGTTACTTTGCTTTCTCTTTTGAGAGCATTACATTTTACTTTGAGCAAATTGTTGAGAAAATTCCTTATAAGGCATTGATTTTATGGTTTTTCTCATGTTAATGATTGGCATTGTTATTTCAATTTGCTCACATCATATTTGCTCATAAATCCTTAAAAGTAATCCATTTTCACTATGACACTCTCCTAGAAACTCACATCTTTTAACTTAACTTTTCATTAGGGCCCGCGCCCCTTAGCTAACTTATGAGATAGTTCAAACAGAGAGAGTCGGGATTAGTTTTACAGCCCCTTCTCTGAATTCCTTGCCACCGACCAAACCTTGTGGGGTTGAAGGCTTTTCTCACTAACTTGTAAGTAGGTGTAGGCGACAGGTGATAACAGGTATGAAGCTCGGCCTCAATATAACACTTGATATACACCTACAGCGGCACTCAATCACAGTGGTTGCTTGTTGCTCCTATTCGGCCTCCTAAAGGAGACACATCAAACTTCAACGGTGCCCAAAATTACCCTTTAAGTACTGCAGTTGTCTCTCATAAGACTCGACCCTATGACAGAAGAGAACACACAACCAAACAATCCTTCGACCTCCTTCAAGGCCTCAATCACATATTCAAGCATGTTGATGTGTGTAAAATGAGGGAGAAGGCACCTCTATATATACAATTTGATGGGTGCCAATAGATGTAACCGTTTGGGCTTGATGAGCCGACATAGAGGTGAAGCCGACCTTGATAATTTACATGTGAGAAAACATAAATTCAAAAACCCACTTCTCCTTATCCAAATTTGACGATCTTTAGGTCGATTTTGGTCCTCTCGAAAAGGGGAATTCAATGTCATAATTATCTTCTTCAAAAGACCTGTCTACAGTGGAATTTGGACCTGGTTTCCAATTTTAACACTCCCTCTCAACTAGGGAGATTTCCACCTGACAATCCATTCATTAACATGACATCTTCTCATTATGTGCCATCTCTGCATCTCGTCCCAACTCTGTTGAACACTGATAAAGATAATGAAGAAGAATTTATCGAGAGTGAGTCACAAGACTTTTGCCACTCTCCAATGACTAAAGTTAGTACACATACCTAGATGTAAAACCACAAACAAACTTGATCCCAAGTGATCAAGTTTGATAAACGTTATTCATCTTAAACATAGGGAGTAAAGCAATGCACGATGCATCCATCGTTAGTGCTATGGTCCCAAACCACTTTTCCAACTCATTGGTCAGATGAGAGGCACTTCCCATGCGTCCACTACTACATGGGTAGGATGACGCAAGAACATCAAAAGGGAAAGAATATATCAAATCTTGCTCACAACCACTGGTAGGGAAAGGAGAAACCACATTCTACAAACACAATTCATAATCACACGTAGGGAAAGGATGAACCACATCCTACAAAGACATGTCATAACCATACGTAGGGAAAGGATGAACCACATCCTAAGTGCATACAAATCACCAAGAGTAAGAAAAGGATACACCACTTCCTACATGCATGCCAACCATAGCAAGGATACTATTCGTGGGGAAAGGATGAATCACATTGCACTGACATGTCAACCGTCGATCGTAGGGAATAAGCATCCTACATGTGGGGAAAGGATGAAACACGTGTTGATTTCTAGGTAGCATCAGATGTGCTCTAGCTCCGAAATTTTGTGGAGGGGCTAGAACACATGAGATCTCCAAGACCCAGAAATCGTTTGGTGAAATTCCACACGGATTGTATTTTATTAAAATAATTAATATTTTTAATGGGTTGCTTAAGTCTAAACTTAGGAAAATTAAAATATTAATGGGTATTAATGAAAATATGGGTGATAAGCTTCTAAGAGACGAGGATCAAGTCTAATTTAATCTTAGTCGTTGATTAGAGATTAGATCACAACCGTTGATATCTCAACAGGAAAAGTATAAAGGAAGGCTTGGGATCAGTTGGAGAAAACACAGAGAGATTGAGGAAATCAATTTTCTAAGGTACAAAGTTCTCAAGAGGGAAATTGAGTAGGGAGATCTTGCAGCTGAGGGGCAGGGATAGTTCAAGAATACTGACAGAGAGGCAGAGAGAAGCTTGTGGAGGCAGCACAGTAGCTAGGAGAGTTGACGTTGGGCCAGTCTGGGCCCACGCAGCCTTGAGGCAGAGCCAAAAGGGGCCAGCACAGTGACAAAAAGTTGTGTTCCACGTAGAGAGCCTGAACTACCGGAACTACTAGGAAAGCTGACACAATGGGCATAAGAGCTGACACAGAGCCTCAGAGAGCTCCACTCAAGCCCATGCAGTTACCGCGAAGGAGCAACGCAGATGTAGTCAAGGCTATAATTAATAACCTTCCGCGGAATTCAAAATTTGAATGGAAAAACGATATTCTATGGTACAAGGGAAGAATTCATCTGGGCTCAAATTCCAAATTTAAAGCCAACGTTATCAAAGAGTCGCATGATTCACTGTCAGCCAAATATGTAGGAATGCACGCCAGTCATTCTTTTGGAAGGAAATGAATAGTGATATTCAAAAATATGTAGGAGAATGTGATCAATGTCAACAAAATAAAAGTGAGAACATTAGGACCCAAGGGTTGCTCCACCCTTTAATATCCCAAACCAAAAATGGGAAGAAATATCGATGGATTTTATTGAAGAATTACCCATGTCAAAGGGGAAAGATAAAATTCTTGTAGTAGTAGACAGAGTCACAAAGTATGCACGCTTCATAGGAATGAAGAAATTAGATTCAACAAAAGAAATCACTGAGAAATTAGAAGCTTACCTTCGTTGATATGCAGCAGACAAGCAAAATAAGTGGGCACAGTGGTTACATCTCGTTGAATGGTGGTATAATTCAACTTATCACACTTCCCCAAAGATGACCCCATATCAAGCTATGTACGGATATGAACCTCCCAAATGGAAGGATTTGGCCATTTCCGAGACAAGTTCCAGCAGTAAACGAGCAATTAGAAGAAACCCAAAAAGTTTTTCAAACATCAAAAGAAAATCTAAATATTGCAAGAAATCGCATGAAGCAGTGGGTCGACCGACACGGAACATAGAGAGAATTTGTAGTTGGAGAATGGGTATTTGTTAAACTTCAGCGTTACAAGCAATTATCCCTAAAACAATAAGGAAAAAAAAATTGGCACCAAAGTTTTATGGACCATATCAAATTAACAAAAAGATCAACCAAGTACCATACAGCTTAAGCCTTACAAACAAAAGTAGAGTCCACAACGTTTTCCATGTATCTTGTCTTAAAAAGGCATTGGGAAAACACTAATCAACTCAAACAACGCTTCTGATATTAGATGATGAAGGCAAGTTCATCTTAGAACCAAAAGGAATTGTTACCACTAGGGAAAGGAAGTTGCGATCTCGAGTAATTAAAGAATACCTTATCAAGTGGGAGAATCTACCAGAAGAAGAAGCCTCATGGGAGACAGAAGCTTTTTTCCAAAAACACTCATCATTGTGTATGCATTGAGGACAAAGCATATTTTCAAGAGGAAGGCAATGTTATGTAATTAATTAATATGTAATTCGTGCATGATCAAAGATCATGCCCCTTCCCATACAGGTGCTCAAGGGCTTATTTAAGCCAAGGCCCTGCCTGTAAAACAAAACATCATTCAATTATATATATATATATATAGATATATATATATATATATATATATATATATATATATATATATATATATATATATATATATATATTCATATTTTTTGAGTTTATACGCTCTAGACCAGTTGCTTCTTAAGAATGGTTGGTCTTGTGTTTGTTCTTTTAATCTGATAGACCTCTTGAGAAGCGAGAGGTTTCACAAGATTTGAAAAGTCATGATCAAGATTGTCATTTGTAGTCTTTTCAGAAGTGGTCCTATAAGTGTTGTGCGACGAGAAAGGGAATGGTTCAAGATCTTCAACATGCTCGGGCAACTGAGATTCCCTATAGAGAACAAAAAGGGGTTCCATCAAGCTCAGGAATGGTGGCATATGATAAAACCATTTGTAGTTGTCCACCAATTGGAGTAAACCATTTCCTTGACAAAAGCCACCACCAAGCATTAAGCACATCAATGAAAACAATATCCATTATTACATAAATGTCCTTGTTAGCTAACCAAGATACCTTCACATCTTTAATAAGACCATAGACAATATAGATTTAGAATCAAATCCACATGTATTCTTATATAGCCTAGTAATTCCCATCTCCAATTGATGCAATACTTTCAATGGCATGACATTTGCCAAAACCCAAAATCAAGCATAAAACTATGCAATATAAAATTGTTACTTACTCGAAATACCAAGAAAGGATCAAGACCCTCGTTCTTATCAATGTGCAAATTTAATACTATGACAAGTGGGTAATCAGGTTCATCATCAAGAACTAGAGCTTTCTTGATTTGCCTCCTTTGGGGAGGAAGTTTAGCCATATCTTTAAGGGAAATTGGCACAGTCACCTTACCCAAGACACTGTCCATGTCAACATTCAACTCAATCTCATTACTCTTAGGTTTTGGCTTCGATTTTTTTGCACTTTCCCTTGGGAAGTATCCTTCGATTGAGATGCATTTTCAACACTAGAGCTTGTTTGGGGTTAATCTTTATTCTTCCCAGAATACTGCAGGCTCATGAATCTTCCAGTATTCTCAACAGCTAACACAGGTTCAGCTTGCTCAACATTGATTCGTGTTTTCCTAAGCTCTAGGGGGGCATAAGTATTCACAAGTAAGATGTTGAGTGCATTGGTTTCATTTACCATATTCAAGTGTTATGAGTCTGGTTGATTTTGGGTAGCATCGAATGTGCTCTAGCTCCAAAATTTTGTGGAGGGGCTAGAATACATGAGATCGTCCAAGACCCGAAAATCGTTTGGAGAAGTTCCACCCGAATGAGGAGTTATTAAAATAATTAATATTTTTAATGGGCTCCTAAGTCTAAACTTAGGAAAATAAAAATATTAATGACGATTAATAAAGATAAGGGTAAGAAGCTTCTAAGAGACGAGGATCAAGTCGGTTTTAATCTTAGTCGTTGATCAAGGTCAAATTCTTCTAGTGACAGGGTGAGATCATCTCACTATTTGTTTTGTCCAGTTTCTCTCTGTATCGAATAGCCAGGCAAGCTTCCAACGAATTGTACCCATATTTACTATTGCATAATAATAAAACCCTCAGAGCTGTTGCATCGGTTTACCCGCATTGGGTTTTACCAGGGACGTTTGTCTAGAAATAACAATGGCATTGTGTTGTATCTATTTCCTGTTCAGTTTCTTGTTTTTGATTATAAATTTAAATGGTGCAGGTTGCAATTGTATTTACTTCGATATTTATAGTAGAACACCGTAAATAACTTGCATGGATTAACAAGTGGAAGCAATATCAGTTTGTTGCAGCAGTGATTCGGGTGGTTTCTTGAATTTTCACATGTTATCAGAGCTATAGGTGAAGCAAGAAGAACAGAGCTGAAAGACCCAGCACTGAAGGAAGCAGGGAATTCGAAATTCCTACAGAGGAAGTAATTTGAATCCACAGATGTTTTGCGCAGTTCAGGACAAGAGGGCTAGATTTTCGTAGTAAATCTCTCTCTGAGTGAGTCGACAAAGAGGTAAGATTTCTAGATCGAAATATATCAACGACAAAGGGAGCAATGCAACAAAGGATTCAATGAAGAGGGGTTTTTATGGTGGGACACAATTTTCTGCAAGCAATTGCTAAGCAGAAAGACTTCAAATGGAAGAGAGAGACACAGTTGAGGGAATTCTTCCACAGAGGACTTCCAGCCAAGAAGTCTGAATTCTCATCAGCTGAGCAGCAGCAAGGGGCAACAAATCTACGGAATCCAGCAGGGAGTGCATAGGCTAGCCCAGCAACAACACAAAGGAGAGAGGAGGTCACTCGACTTTCTAATTAGCGGAGATGGCAACCAGTGGACTGAGAGATCAGGACAGGTTGGATAGGGCATCCAAATATGTAATCTGGAAGGCAAGGATGTCGTGCATTATAGATGAACGTTTTCTCAGATCCTACGTCAACAACGTGATGGTTGTGCTCGCGGATCCAAATCTGCTCAAGTACAGAGGAGAAATGGAGAAGACAAAGAGAATGATCCTCGACAAAGTGAAGGATCATGTAGTCCGTCACATCGTTAGCAGAGGGACTGCTAAGGAGATGTGGGATGCGTTGTCTACGTTGTATCAGGGATCTTTCGAGCAGCGGAAGACGTACCTAGAGCAGAAGATGAGATCCATACAGATGCAGAAGGGGGAACGCATTGATCCGTTCCTCACGAAGCTTCAAGAGACCCGAGATGAGTTAGCAGTTGTGGGGTCTACACCTCAAGGGTTCAAGATGGTAAGACTTGCCCTAATTATGTTTTCGAAGATTGGCGAGTCTTTGTCTAGAGTATCCTTGACAGGGCGACCTTGCCAAATTGGGATGAGATGTGGGCGGCTCTTAAGCAAGAGGAGCTAAGGAGAGACTTGGTCAAGTGTAAACTTGACAGAAACAACAATAGTGGGTCAAAGCCCAAGGAGGAGGATGAGAATGCAGCCCTTGCATCCAAGGGGCAACAGGAGCAACGGAAGTGAAAGAAGGACATTTCGAAGATTAAATGCTTCAGGTGTGGTGAAATGGGTCACTACGCAACACAGTGTCCTCTCAAGAAGAAGGACCAAGATGAGAAGCATGATCTAAAGGTTGCGGCCGCGAAGATCGAGGAAGATGAGTTTGCCATGAGAGTCAAGATACCTCCAAGAGGGGGGTGGAATGATTCAGAGTTGTAGTTCGAAAGAGCTACAGATGGGCAAGATCCTTAAGGAGCCTACCTCTCGGATCAATTCCTTGCTACGGAAGCCCAAATCAGATGTAGCAGGATGGACTAGTGTCAGTTGGTGCAAAGGAGTGCAAGAGTGACAGTTGCAATGATTAGGAGTGCCAAAGACTCAGCAGCGCAGAGCAGTGTTGGCAACAGTGCAGATAGCACAGAGCAACATCAGCAGGAACATAGAGGAATCAAAGGGTCAGCGCAGAGACTAACAGCAGTCAGACTCCAGCAGCGAGATGCATCATACTGAACACTAGTTCAGTAATTTGGGACGCTTTTTTGTTGCTGATGCAGTAGCAATAGCAGCAACAGTTGGAAAAGGTTGCAGTGCAGATGCAATTGGCAGTGGCAGTACCAGTAGCAGTACGGACGCAAAATTGAGAGGGGGTTGCATTACGGATGTAGTGTTGACAGTGGCAGGGTCAACAGCAGTACAAATGCAACATTTGCATAGTAGTTGGTGGACAGGATGTCAGACATCAACAGCGCAGAAGGAGATCTTACAGAACAGAGTGATGCTTCAGAAGGGTGCATTGCTAGAGCACATTCCTCGCCAAGAGGGAGTGTTGATTTCTGGTAGCATCAGATGTGCTCTAAGTCTCGAATTTTGTAGGTAGGCTTAGACACATGCATTCTCCAATACCCAGAAATCGTTTTGGGAAATTCCACGCAGAGACAATTTTATTAAAATAATTAATTATTTTTAATGGGACCCTAAGTCTAAACTTAGGAAATTAAAATAATTAATGGGTATTAATCTAAACTATGAGTGAAACTTCTAGAAGAAGGCGGAGATTAAGTCAATATGATCCTAGCCATTGATTAAGATCTAATCTGGGTCGTTGATTGATCAACGAGAGGATTATAGGAGAAGGCTTGATGGGCACTTGGAGAACACATCGAGTGAAGAAAAGAAGATCGATCTTCTAAAGCAGAGCAACTACTAGAAAGAATTTTCAAGTGTCTTTTGCATTGAGGGGCAGAGATATTATCCAAAAGACGGAAGTTTTCCTGGGCCGAAGAGTACAAGACAGAGACGACGTCTAGAGCGCAGAGGGAGATCGAATTCATGCTAAAGAAAACATGTTTAAGGAGCAGGAAGTTGGAACCGGGGTGTGAGATCGGAGGCATAAAATAAAAGTTTATGGGCAGCAGAGGATCTGGAAGAGGAGCAACGTAGTCCCCAACAGAGGTGACAAAGAAACTGCGTAGGATTGATGCAGATCTGCGCAGAGGCTGATACAGAAGGGAAGCAAAGCCTCCTTCCAGCGAGATAAGGGTCAAATTCTTCCAGTGACAGGGTGAGATCATCTCACTATTTGTTTTTTCCAGTTTCTCTCTACATCGAATAACCAGTCGGGCTTCCAACGGTGTCATTGTGTTGTATCTATTTCTTGTTCAGTTTCTAGTTTCCGCTTATAAATTTAAGTACTTCATTGTTCTAATATCATTGTAATTTGTCTCCAAGTACTTGACTCCATCAAGGCGCTGGTCTTTCAAATAATCTAAATCTAATGATTGACCTTTCTAAATTAACCAAGTTGTTGGGTCACTCAGTTCTGTCTCCAGGACTAGTCGGTTACGACGAGTCTTTCCATCTTCACATTTCATAGGGACTACTTCCCATAGCTCATTGTAGGTAGACAGCTAGAATGAAGAGGTCAAGGTGTTGAAAAAACTAGGGCAGACTTATTAGATGATTTCTCTTATAATGGTAACTATTTGTGAGGAATTTTTATTTTCCTTAATTAGGTTCTTCTGGTACTTGATTATTGTTATGTGTTCTTCTTTATCAAACAGCGAATAAACCATAAAGAACAATGAGACAAAGGACACAAGATGTAGGTGATCTGCCAAGGCCAAAACCTCTCAACCCTGAGAGGAAAACCGACAAGAATTCTTCTTCTTATAGAATCTTCAATTGATGAATTCACCTAGACCCTTGACCAAGAACCCCTACAAGACCAAGTCAATGCTTCTTGTTTGAATAGCTTCTCCTTCCAACAACTTCGATATACTAAGCAATTACAACTACAACTTCGACTTCGACTTACACAGAAACTGCAACTTCGACTCGACAAAAAACTACAAATTTGACTTGGGCAAAAACTGTAACTTCAACTGCAACTTTTCTTTGCCTAGGTAGATTCTCTCTTCTAGAGAACTCAGCTTCCAAAATAACTCTTCTTGGTGACCTAACTTCACTTCTGCCACTCGGCTTCCCTGCAACAATATGTGCCCTAATTTATTTGCACGTGTGGAGAGAAGTAGCCCAAGAAAAAAATCCAAATAGCTCAACATTTCCTCCTTCCTTTGTCTTCCTCTTTTTCACAATTCTTCTAGTCCTTGTGATCGAACTCGTGTGTGAGAGTAAAGTATCTCCAAATCACGTCGAAGTCCTCTTTATAAAGGCATCTCCAAATCACGTCGAAGTCCTCTTTATAAAGGCTTCTTAATGGGTCGAATTGCTCCTTTAGGCCAACTTGTCTCCTCATGTAGGTCGACTTGATCTTTGTGCGATGACGAGGTCTTGGAGGGTCTTTTGACTATATTTTGACTCAAATAAATTTTCTTTAAATATGTAACATGCCCAAACGGGTCTTCAATACATGACAATGACTCAATTGACTTTATGACAATCCTAGAAGCACTCAATGGGAGCTTGACCTAAAATTAAATTTCTCTTGAGCATGAAACCTGTTACCCACCACTTTGTGCGTGATATCCCTAACAGAAAAAATTTCTCCAATATGGTCCTCATATGACATCCAACAGCCCCTTGCAGCCACAAACTAGCTCATTGTGCCATTTCTCCGCCACCTAACCCAACCATGTGGTCCCTCACCCATCTGTCTTAATCGTGTGTTTGAAGGTGGGCCTCCCGAACCTAAAGGTATGTCTTGACATTTGGAAATTTAGTATTCAGTTTGCTTATCATGGACACTTATGGATGGACATAGATTAATGGGGGTATTCGGTGGAAAGGGTAAGCTAGGTTTGTACTTTTGTCCCCTTGACCTATTTTGGATGTTACCCTTGGATCTTAGTTCCGTGGGATCTCCCTTGTTGACCATTTCGTTTTAGGGTGGTACTACTTAGGAAACCCCAATTTTGGTTTTGTGATCCCACTTCCTTGTCCACATACATCACTCCCCTTCTACTTATTATAATCCCATTCATCATCTCTACCACCTAGGTCCACATTTCCTCACTGGATACGCATAGGGTTAGCCTCCCCTTTCCCATGCCCCCACCTTGGGTAAGGCTTGGAATTATGCCCCAGATGTTAAATCAGCTGAAAAGAAAAAGTAAAAGCATAAATGGCCACATTCAACAGGAAAATGTACCACAAGATGCAAAAGATGGTTGGAAAAACATATTTAGCACGTGGGCAAAAGACAATACATGAGCTATGGCCATAACCCTAGTTCCATGGGCCCTACATCATCCTTTTTTATCATTCAGGAACCCATGATTGTCCCAACCCCCGGTGAGAAATGAACTGCCCTACCAGAAAGGGGGTATCCAGATATATCTTACACATCATGCTCTTATCCTTTGAGCCACAACGGGGCATCTCATGTACCATGATTGCTCCCGCCTATACATTATATACCTTGGTGTGGGCCTCCTTTCTTCTAGCTACCCTTGTACCATCATATGTGGCCTAGGATTGCCCCTTTCACTCCTTATTCCATTCACCCCTTTATCACACGCCACCATCATTTGAAGGATGTACCTTGGACACATTATCCCCTCTAAAGGTAGAAACCACCTAATAAGGTACTTGGTTAACCCCTTTTGGAGCTTGGAGACATTAGCACATGCCAAAACCTACTACGGAAGCGCATGCCATTATGAACTATCCACTTGTTGTCGATGGTTTGTAAGCTCTTTTACATGATTACTTTAATGACTATTGTGCTGGAAGGCTAGGGGACGCATTGGATCTTACGTAGGATTGCAGATGGTGACCATTCTAAGTTTGGCCTTCTTATATGGGGTCCTAACTCTCTAGAACGCTAAATTGGCATATGTAGGGTGTGTGTAGAGAGCAATGGGCCTCCACAGCAATAGACAGCACTCCGTGGATCCCCAGAAATGTTCAAAGATTGCCCGAGATCCACCTATTGGACGAGAAAGATGCACCTAGTACACCATGCTCAGTCGGCCTCACAGTTGCACCATACCCTTGGCAGGTGACCTGGGACTTGTACACTGATGTGGCATCGTTTATTCCATCATCTAAGCCCGTACAGATAGTCTACACTTATTTTCGACCTACTTGGAGACCCATAAGGTTATTGATGTGATCCCACTGTTGAGAAATCTAGGGCATAGTGATTATGTGATTTCTCTTCTATTAGTAACAGCTTGTGAGAGTTTTTTACTTCTTTATATTAGGATCTTCTTTTAGTTAGGTTATTAGTGTTCTTCTTCATCAAACAGTTACTAATGCATGAACCATAAAGAGACAAGAGACACAAAATATAGGTTATCAGCGAGGGCCAAAACCTCTCATTGAGAGGAAAACCCGAACAAATTCTTCTTATAGAGATTCCAATTGACAAATATCAAGATCAATACCCTAGACCTATCTGCCACTCCAAGACCAAGACACAAGATCCTTAGTCAACGATAGTCAACCTTCTGCTCCTTTCTCTTGTGAAAATTCCTAGATCTAACAGTCTGAGGAATCCTATTGCAACCATTTGAATCTACTTCACCTAGATTGTAAATTACATTACAAGCTTGTTTCAAATTTCTTCATGAAACATTGAAGTAAATTATTGAAGCATCCTACACCAATTAAATATGATTCTGAAACATAGAAACTGAGCAAGGAAAATAGAAACACATAGGACACAGTGATTTTTGGACAAATAGTCCGCAGGAAAACCCAATGCAAGAAAATCGGTGCAGCAGCTCTAAGGGTTTATCATTATTAATCAGTAGAAAAATTTAAATACATCACTAAATACCTCACAGGGTTATTCAATTACAAAGAGAAATACTGGAAGAAGCTTTGCGACTTTACCTCACACAATCACTGAGAAATCTTGGCTGATCTAGCCCCAAACTAACTGCCCCCCAGCTCTTCTGGCTGCCTATACGCAGTGTCTGCGTCAGCCCAGTGTCAAGTTCTCTGGGTGTTGCGTCACTTTCTGGTTGGTCGATCTGCTGCCCAGGAAATTCAATTTCTGCCTCCCAATCTCACACCCCGGCTCCCAACTTCTGAAAATCGAATTCCTCTACAGATTTCAGACTCCTCTCTCTCCCTTTACGCTGGTTCTACGTGGCCCTTCTGGCGCTGTGTCAGCCTCTGTGTCAACGCTTCTGAATCAATGTATGCGACTGTCACATACATTGATCATGGGATTTTCGTTATTTTAGGGCTAATTGTTGCATGCATTTGCTGCTTCATTGTGGCATTATGTTTCTATATAGCATATCTCTATGTATGGGCCATGTTTGTTAAACGAATTTTCCTAGAAATCAAATTTATCTTGATAAGCCATCTTCATTTGCAAACAAAGCATAAATGCTTTAAGGTCACTCTCTTTTTTTCCCTAACGTTGAACGAACTTTCCCTTATAGCCTCCTTGAGCTAGAAACGAGATCCTTTCTCATAATTCTTCATGACTCCATATCCCCAAAGGAATTAGGCACAAACGGCCATAAGGTTATCAACTTAAAACCTCCTTTTCTTCAACTTCCCCCCACCCTCTTTCTAGGTCTAGCCATGTTGGGCCACCTTGGCCATCATTTTCCTGACAAAGTAGCCATGGAAAAAGTTCAATCTCCTAGCCTCTACTACGCTGATGTGTCCTCAAGGTCTTCTCCAAATTTGGAGAAATTCTGACAGTGGGATTGCGAGATATCCCAAGCCCTAGCTCTAGATCAAACTTTGCCCTAATGTTCCTAGGCTAGTACCTCATTGGATCAATTTGGCTACTAAATCAAGCATTTAGCTACTCGCATTGGTTGAACTAGCTTCACGCACTGCCTCATTTAGCCTTCTCTTTGCAAAACAATTTGGCCTCCTTTCTCTTCTGGCAATAATGGAATCTCGGTGAAGAATTTCTCCGACAGTTCTCTCCTCAAATTCTTTTTCGAAACCCCACTTCTAGTGTCTTTCACACTATCACTATGCCCTTGCAATCATTGCAATTTTGTGTCTCGAATGTGATTTCCAAGCACCCCATCAATTTTCTCTTATAATCTCACATTGAGAAACCAATTGCCACTATCTAACTCCAATCGATGGCTTAGATCATCTTGACACCATCAAGTTGTTGAAGAAAGTGTAACTAGGTCAGGTCTTCATAAATGTAATTCCGATCTTTGTACTTGTAAAGTAAAGCAAATATTATTTTTGTTGTTTATAACAATGAGTTTCTTGCTCATTGATTAGGTCAAGCACATATTTAAGTGCTTCTAGGAAATCAAAGAGTCAATGTATTTATTAAAGACCCTTATGGGCTTGTTACACTATGCAATAATATGTATTAGAGTCATAAGAAGACCTCCAAGCAAATTCATAAGCTTCCTCCAAGTGTTGGCACCATCAAAAGAAGCAATCCGAATTATATGGAGCAACCCGGCTTCAAGTCTTCATGTCAACCTAAAAGAAGGGCCTAAAAGAAGGAGACACGCTCCTATATAAGGAACCATTCGACCTCCTCAAAGTATAATCATAACATCTCTTAAATCAAGGAGAAAGAGGACAAGTAAAGGGTACGAAGAAGTCAAGGAAACAGGTCTCCAAGTGCAGCGAAGAAGGAAGTAAAGCACGCTTTTGGGAACTGTTCTAGGGCTAATTGTAGTCACACGTGCAAAGGCAAGAAGGCTATTATGCTGTCATATCAAGCTCTCCTATTGCAATCATAAAGGAGAAGTGTTTGGGCTAGAAAAGAGTGCCTATAAGGCCTCTCATTCAAGCAAGAAAGAAGGCTACACAATCGAAGGAAGAAGAAGGAATCTAACATAGTTTTTCTGAAGGTATTCCCTCACACGTGCAAAGAATTAAGGTTGTATTACCGCTGCTCTAAGTATGCAATCTTTGTGAACAAAGGAAGGCGCGGTTGGGAGGTGACAAGTTCATCTTCCTGCAGCTTCTCGATTGCACCTAGTTTTCCATGTTTCATGCTTAAAGAAGGTTATAGGCGACAAGCTCCCAGTTCAAACAATATTGCCAGAACTTGACAAGGAAGGAAAAATTATATTGGAACCGGAAGCAGTTATAGAAACAAGAACTCGACAGCTACGAAATCGATCAATTTCAGAGTACCTTATCAAGTGGAAGAACTTATCCGCTGAAGATTCCACATGGGAGGATGAGAATTTTATGCAGAAGTATCCTGAACTACTCAAGCGTTGAGGACAACACTTTTTTGAAGGAGAGGGGCATGTTGGGTCCCTATAATACTAGTGATTACCCCATTACTATTGTAGTTATACCCATTATTTATATTGTTGTGCCCCCATTACCCCCATATTGTTATTAATGTGCCCATAGAATCCCTCTATTGTTATTTTTGTGGCTTTATATTATTATTGTTAGGTCGGCTGGATTATATTGTGGCTCCATAGACTCCTATATATAGAAAGGAGGTTTTGTCATTTGAATCATCCAAGAATTGTTCATTTATGTAATGTAAAGGAGGTTGCCCCCTCGAAGAGGCTGAATTCTAAGGCGTGGATCTCTCTTTTCTATCTTTTTGTGAGTTGGTTTCATAACACCATCTCCAACCATTCTAACAGAGCTCTGCAGCTTTCTCGATCTTGCCAACTTCTACCGCAGGTTCATGTTGGGATTTTCTCATATCACTTGGCCCTTGAGTCAAGTCACAAAGGGAGGAGCGAAAGCAAAATTATTTTCGTCTAAATCTCAACAGAAGGCATTCACAGAGTTGAAACATCGCCTATGCTCGGCACCAATGCTCGTATTACCATACTTGCAACAACCATTTGAGGTCAAGACAGGTGCCTCTAACTATGCTATTGGCGCAGTCCTTACGCAACGCGGGCATCCAGTGGCATATCACAGTGAGACACTTTCAGACACAGTCCGGAAGTATCCCACTTATGACAAAGAGATGTATTCCATTGTGCAGGCCTGCCAACGATGGAAGCATTACATTTTGGGGAAGGAAATGGTCATCCACATAGACCACCGACCCCTGTAGTTCATACAGACCCAAGGGAAATTGCAGAATGATCGCCATCATAAGTGGTCCACATACCTGCAACAGTTCCATTTGAATATCAAGTATAAGAAGGGCAGCACCAATAATGTTGCAAATTGGCTCAGTCGACCATCTATCATGGCGTTAACCATCGTGCTCAACTCTTGTGGACACAAGACTTCTGATTAGCCACTTCTCTACAAAAGCGACCCAGAATTCAGCCACACATACCAGACACTCTTGGAGGGTCAGCATGTTCCAGATTTCCACCTCCAGGATGCCCTGTTATGCCACCTGGGTCACCTTCGTGTTCCTTCAAGCGAGCATGCCAAGATGATTTGGGAAGCACACTACAATCGAGCTATTGGGCATTTCAGGGACGAGAAAACGGTGGAAGTGTTGTAGAAGTAATTCTATTGGCCAAATCTTTGACAAGATGTCGGGAAGTACATTAGATCATGCATTGCCTGCGCCATTGCCAAACAGACCATCAAGAAGCAAGGCCTATATACCCCTGTGCCTACCCCTAGTCAACCTTGGGAATCCATCTCCATGGATTACATGTCGGGCCTTCCTTCTACTAAGCATGGAAACGGCTGTGCTTTTGTGGTCGTTGACAAGTTCTCGAAGATGGCCATTATGGCGGCCTGCAAGAACAATATCACAATAGAAGCCACTGCTAAACTCTTCTTTGAACAAGTGTGGATACACTTTGGGATCCCATATTCTATCATCTCGGATCAGGACAGCAGGTTCCTCAGTACATTCTAGTCCAGTCTCTGGTCGATGTTGGACACCAAACTCACTAAGTCCATAGTCTTCCATCCCCAAATTGATGGCCAAACAGAGGTTGTCAACCGGATGATCGTACACATTCTGCGTATGTACAACTCAAAGCATCCACGCACATGGGATGAGAGCCTCCCTTATGTTCAGCACAGCTATAACGGTCTCTCCATAGCTCGACTGGCCACGACCCTTTTCAGGTGGGCATGGGATTCCAGCCACTATGTCCCATTGATGTGGCCATGCCATTTGCAGCTACTCAGGCAGATTCGTCTCATGTCCAGTCCGAAACAAATAAGGCAAACAGCTTCATTGTGCGCATCCAACATATTCACCAACAGGTCCACGACATTATGGAGAAATCAAATGCTAAGTACAAGCAGCGACATGATCAACATCGGGTGCCACACAAGTTTCAGGCGAGCGACAAACTCTAGTTTCATTTGCAAAAGGAACGCCTTACCGAAGCCTATCGGAAACTCAGACCACTCTGATATGGCCCTTACACCATTACCAAGGCTGTGGGAGCAATGCATTTGAGCTCAACATTCCCCCATTCCTTGGCCTGCACCCAGTGTTCAATGTGGACCGCCTTCGGCCATACTTTCCACCATTATTAGACACATTCGACACTGCATAACAGCTCACACCCATAGATTTAAATCCAAATTGCATGAAACAATCTACAACTGATCAGATCATGGACACACAGATCAAGAACACTCGCCAGCAGAAGACCCCACTATATCGAGTTGTCAAAGCAGCCCAACTCCTTCACCAGGGCAAGTGGCTCACCAGGGACGAAGTTTAGCAGAAGTTTCCTCATCTCAGGGAGGAACTCAACGCAATGGGGACCATTGCTTCCTAAGAGGGGAGGAATGATCCAAGTGGATATTGGTGGCCATCTGCCAATTCCACTTGGACCCCCACCATTGTTTCTTTTAGTTCTTCAGTTTCCTTAATTGTAGCACAATTTACTATTTTTAGCAGTTTTTCGGGCCCTGAACTTTCGGAGTCGTTTTGAAGCCCTAAATGACGTTTTTTGGGAAAACTAGGAGCAACATGGGTCTTTCTAACCCTCCGATAGATCTTTCTAACGAGGTATTGTGCACATGAAACGAAGATCGTATGATAAAGTTACGACCCCCGAGAAGTTGATGTACCAATTTACCCAAACGGGGCCCACAGTTTGGTGTTTCATCTCCTAGGGTTAGGTTTTTGGATGTTTAGGGTTTTCTATTGTTTATCAACAATAAATAGGCCTTTGAGCCTCATTGTAACACAGTTCAGAGGCTTGTAGCCACCACATCTCTTCTTAGAAATAAGCTACCATCGCCCTAACTAGTTTATTTCCATTTTTGTTTGTAAGCATATTTCAGTATTTTACAGTAATGAAATGAAGTATTATTTCTGTTGCATCTTTGTATGTATGGTTATATCTGTAATTTGTTGCGTTTTTGTTTAAATTCGGATCATTAATATATTTGTTGCAGGCGGGATATATTGTGTTCATTTGCTTGACCAACTATCAGTTTACTTTAACCAAAAAAATTTGCATATTTCTCCATAGTTTAACATTAGAGATTGAATTTTATTATTTTTTAATAATGTTTTTAATATATTATTTGAAATTTGATTGGTTCATCTTTTACTTTGCAATGATTACATGTGTATCACAAAATTAGTTAGTTGTACCATCAAGTCTTTCATTGCACATGCTGTCATTAATTCACTATTTGAATTTCACTAGCGCCCAAATTTAGAACCGTCACCTCCATTAGTCTCTTCATTAGATGAGCTCAAGGGATTTCTCGCAAGGCACGTAATGGATAAATTGAGATGAATATTTCATGCTTTTATGAACTAGAAAATGTTGGCATCCTCCACCTCCATTAGTCTCTTCATTAGATGAGCACAAGGGATTTCTTGCAAGGCAAGTAATGGATAAATTGAGATGAAGATTTCATGCTTTTATGAACCATAAAATGTTGGTATTCTCGAATTGACAATAGCATGTAGGATGAAGGTATTTGTGGAATCCTCCTTATTTAGCAATTCATGTTCCTGGCCTTTCCGCATAACATTTTTACATTTTGTTTTTTCTTTGATGTATTTGATACAGTGTTTTTAAAACCGGAACCGGTGACCGAACCGGTCCACCTAGCTAACCGGTTTACCGACCGGAACGGTCTAACCGGGACTGGTTTGGTCTAAACGAACCGGTTTTTAAAAAATACATTAAATAATTAATTTTTAATGAAAAAAAACTATTTTTAAGATGTAAAACCATGATTCCAAGCCAATAGAGACAAAATATGCAAAGTTTGCTCATTTATATACCATGCAAAGGTGATGAATATATCAAAATGGCACCGAGTGCAATACATATCATCGACAGAATAGCAAAATACATAAGAAATGAGGCTCTAAATGGCCTATAGAGTCCAAAAACCATGCTGCAAGCTATGAGGCCATTGGCCTACTACAAGTCTACAGTGTACACATGATCAATCATCAAGATCATCATCACCACTACTAGACACATGATCATCATCAGGAGCTACATAGACATCATCTGGTTCAGAGTCTGAGGATGCCTCTGCCTCATCTGCAACATCAGTATCAATGCCACCAATGACAATAGAAGTGGACCTAGTGGAAGCACGAGTTTGTCGACCTGCACGACTAGTGCCTTCCATTGGTTCCTTGCCTTTCCTTGATGCCACTACTGATCCTGGTTTGATTGCCGCCACATAATCTGCCTCATCCTCCGCTAAAAGCCATGTCGATATCAAAATCAGCCTCAAACACAGGATCTTCAGTCTCCTCCACCCATTCTGATGTTGGATCAATATCGTCCAACACAATGGGATCTAGATCGTGTGATTTGCCTCATCATTTGGTTCCTCCTCAGTCGAAGGTTGTATTGCACAAAAACAAGATCATTTAACCGTTTTTGTTCAAACGGTTTCTCTTCTTCGTGTGTATGC